>CM045941.1:6476481-7883981 GCA_025177825.1 Aechmea fasciata | reverse complement strand
AATTTCTCCAAACAATAGAGAAAATTAAAGTGAGGTGGATGGGTGTGGGGGGAATACAATAACTCAAACATAGTTGGCTAAGGCTCTTCCACGTCTCCATCCACAACATCAAAATGGTCCATGCACTCTAACAAAATCTTAAAAAAAAAAAAAAAAAATGATATAAAAAAAAATTAAAAAAAATGTAATAGTACTTTTTATGAGATTTTCGAGATACGCTCATGAAGGTTTGGAACTTAGGTTAGTGAAAACATGTACATGTGAATACCAAAAAAAAATATAAAAAAAATATACATATATATATTATATTAAAAAATATAAAAGAGGACAATAATTAGTGGGTTATATCTCTACAGAGGAGTTGGGTTGGGTAGGTAGGATTATTCACGTTGGGAGAGGATTGTTAGGTGCACATAGGGGTGGAAACGAGCCGAGCTCGAGCGAGCTTACCTCGGTTCGAGCAGAACAAGAATTAATTTTAGAAGCATAAATTTGGGAACCCATTCGAACGAAATTAATTAATGGAAATTATTTAACTTGGTCGGCGGTTCGGCACTAAGCAATGGCAAATTAACGTCGATACGCGATCTATAATTTAATTTTTATAAAACATTATCTCAAATTTGATACAAAAAATATCTAATAGTTCAACATATAAAATGAATTCATAAAATACGATATTATAATATTATAAAAATTAGGGAAAATAACTCGGTGAGCAAGTGAAAAAGAGAGAGAGAGAGCAATTAGAGTAGAATTTTACTGGTTTGGTTTTGTGGGACCAATAATCTAAATTCTATATAGATATAATTAAAAAATACATAATATACATTCTTTTATATAATTAAAGTATATATTATATATAATTATAAGTATAAAGAGATTTATACTTATAAGAGTATAGTAGCCCTAGCCTATATATATATGTATATGTATATATGTATATATATATATATATATGTGTATATATGTATATATATATATATACATATATACATATATATATACATATATATATATATATATATACACATATATTTAGACTACTATACTATATTAATAATGCAAATGGCTTGCTATTAGATTTTCGGCCCTTGTATAAAGGGATGGGCGGTCAGGATGATAGTAGCTCCTTAGGGTTCAGTAGGTGGCTAGTTGAATAGTGTGATCTAACGGATGAAATTGGCCAAAGGAATAGATCTAATGGCAGAAACTCGAAAATACCAAATGCTTGGTACTATCGGTAGTATAGTAGCTGAACTTTATATATATAGGTAAATTTAACGGTAGAAAACTCAATTGCACAAAGTGCTCAGTACTATCAATAGTATAGATAGTATAGTAGCCAGAATATATATATATAGAGAGAGAGTACGCTACTATATTATCGATAGTACAAAATGTTTAGTCTTATTGAATTTTGTAGTTATATCTAACCCTCAAACCATTTTCACTCATTAGATTATACTATTCAACTAATCTTCCACTCAATTCTAGATAATTACTAGCATTCTAACTACACATCTCATTATCCAATGACCGAAAACCTAACAGCAAGTGGTTGGTACTATTAATGGTATTGTAGACTATATATATATATATATATCTATATATTCGAGCTTTTCGAGCTTTTCGAGCCTAATTCGAACGAGCTTAGTAATACTCAAGCTCGGCTTGAAATTAATTTCGAGCCTAAATTTAGGCTCAAGCTCGGCTTGGAATTAATTCGAGCTGAGCTCGAGCGAGCCAAATATCGAGCCGAACGCGAGTCGAACACGAGCCGGCTCGCTCATTTGCCAGCCCTAGGTGCACAGGATGTGGAAATTTATGTGAAAACCCCTCAAATATGTTGTAATTTGAAAATAGTCCATGCAATTTTTCTCTTTTTTTTTTTTTTTTTTTGTAATAGTTATTTCATATGTAGAGTCATAAGAGTTAATTGATATTGGGGAGCGAATTAAGAGCTCAATCCCTTCTTAATCATTTATATCTCTCGAGTGTTCGATTCGTGTGCTTGCGCTTAATTCTCTTGCTTTTGGTTTCATGGATCGTAAATTAGTGTAAGCACTTTATAAGGAGTCGCGATTTTTAAAATTTAATATAATATTAGAAAATAAAAAAAAAGTTCAAATTTTGACATAAACTTAAGCCACGTTGTCAGTAAAAAGAGAAAGAAAGATAAGAAACCGAAGAACGGAAAGAGAGAAACGCGAAGAAGATACTTTTTTCGATAAAAATATTATTGATCAAAACTGAGGACTACTACATAAGATATAGGATCTAAAATATCTCCAAATCTAAATCAATAAGAAATAATTATAACGGACTAAACAGCCTAACTCAAAATAGAAAAAAAAAATACAAAAGTTTTTAATCAAAAAGTACAAATTCAGAGACTTAAATAATTAAATTAATACAGGTTTCCAAACTGGGGTGTAATGGTGTAATGGCAAAGCTGTTCGATGCATAGATCTCAAAAATTATTTCCGATCCGGGGCTAGACGCTGAAAAGGAATACTTATACGAAAAGTTATGATTTTCAAAGTTGTTTCAAACACATGGCTCATAAAACTATAGATATATAGTTCGGAAAAATCTCTAACAAATTTGGTTGAAAATGTATAATTTCGATAAAAATTTCACAAGTTGGATGTGCAAATTGAAAAAATAAAATAAAATCAAATCAAATCAAGGATCTTATACTTCACAAATTTGTTGATAGTGTGAATGGTCCCCATACAATTTTACCTAAACAGATCTACAATTTCACATGAAAAGTATTAAGTATCCCAACAGGAATTAAATAATAATAATAATAATAATAATAATAATAATAATAATAATTGTTTACATCATTCTATGAAACATAGTTATCTACAAAATAATCATGCAAAAGTTTAATGTCATGCATGTGGATCAATTATTATGATTCTCTTCAATTTAATTAATATATTAGTCCTCTTAATTACTCACAAGAAATTATTTATTCTACTAGGTTAATTTACACCCCCCCAAAAAAAGAAAAAAATCCATAATTGTGCCATTTAAAATGAAAAGCTATAAAATTACAACGATGAAACGAAGATTACAAAACAAAATTTAAAATATGATAATTATAATAAAAAACAACGTTATTTTTAGATATTTTTATTTCATCATAATTGTTTTCTTATGGTGCATAAAAATTCAATAAAAATTAATCTCTTCGTAATTTAAACAGATTTTTTCTTAATCGCCACAACTTAATTAACAAGTTACAAGGATTGTGGATGATTTAATTTATAATTAATCCAACTTAATTAATTATGTGGTTTCTATTAAAAATAAAATAAAACACTTGGATATATCAAATGCATAAAAACAAAAGTAAAAGAACCTACATAGTTTTCATAATTAGGATAAGCACGTGGTGCTAAAACTTGTATTAAAAATAATTAATTTATTTGTCCAAATCGAAACAAGCTCAAACCATATATTTTATACTAAAAATATAAAACCATGCATATATTTTATATTAAAAATATAATCTATTTTATGTGTCATGTAATCAAAATTCCAATATCTAATTTTTTATGGAATATATATATATATATATATAATCACTATAATTTTATAAGCAAGGGAGTCACATTTGTAATAGTACCACAATATTATAATAGGAAAATAGATGCTTATTATTTGTCTTTAAAATTTATTACCTTTCCCACATCACATGATCTCTAAATAACAAAAAAAAAAAAAAAAACAATTATAGAATTTTAAGTTTAGAATTTAATTTTTATTCAACTTTTAAATATAAATTTAGATTTTAGATTTTAAATTTTAAATATGAATTTTAAGTTATAAAATTTAAATTTTAAACTTAAAATTTTAAGCTATAAATTTTACATTTTAAAATTAGATTTTAAATTTTAAATTTCAGATCTTAAATTTTAAATTTTAGGTTTTAGATTTTAAATTTTAAATTATAAATTTAAAACTTAAAATTATAAATTATTACATTTTAGATATTAATTTTAAAATTTTAAAACTTTAGTTTCAATTTTCAAATTTAAGAGAATTTATATTTTAATATATATATATATGAAATATGAAAGATGAAATACATTATTTTAACATTTTAAATTTTAAATTTAAACTTTGGAATAAAATTTTTTATAAAACAGTAAAAATTTTTTGCCAAACAATTTTCTAAAATCACTTCAGATAGATAGTTTTACAAGTAAATTTAGTCGGACATTTTACAGCTTTTAACCTAATATTAATTCAACACAAATCAACAATCGAAACCATAAAGCATGATCACTACAACAAAATTAGGTTACAGAACATATTTTTGGGACACTTTTGTGTAAGTGTTTTATTTATGCCAATTTTTTTTTAAAAAAATCTATTAAGACCTAAATATAAATGCCAATTCAACAAAAAAAAAATAAAAGTTATTCTACTCAAACTACCCTAATTACTACCATTCGATCCGATTACAAACGAGAAAAAAAAAAAAAAAATTGATCACCATCTCACCTTCTTCCCTCACTCCATCCACTGAAACCCTAGACCAAGAGCCTCACGCTCTCCTCCTCCTCCGCTACCGTAACCAACGAGGTAGAGTTCCGACGGTTGTTAAATACTTAAATAAGTGTTGGTAAATTAGTAGTATTTTTTTTAGATTATACCGACACTCTTAAACTATCATTATATATCTAGCGACCCCACATATAACAATATTTTTTGAAAGTTTCGATAATTTAGTCAACATGACTTTTTTTGATATGTACTGATATTTAAAAGTGTCGCTATACACTATTTTTATTGTAGTGGATAAGGTATAAATAGATATATTTTCAATATTATTTGCCGAGTATTCAAGTAATTCATAAGTTAGATAATTTTTAATGATTAATATAAAATGAATTTTAAATCACTAGATCACTCATAAATAAAATATCAAAGTTTGAAAATTAAATTTTTTTTTTAAAAATTAAATAGTATATATAGACCAATATTTAACGTACCTTCCTCAGAAACAGTACGAAATAAACAGTTTTGTTTATTTTTAGGAGCGTTACGTGTGTGGGTGTATATCAAAAGGACTACGAAACCCTAATAAATAAAAGAACTACTAGAAATAGGACACGTGGCATTGATGTGACTTTTCAAAAAACACCCTCTTTTAACTGTAGTTAGATATTCTACAATTTTTTTTTAATTTTTTCACTAATTTAGTAATGTTGAACTTGTATTACCAACTTAAATTTTTAAAAAATTATTATTATTTTACATTTATATTATTTTGTATAGTATCGAATAAAAGATTTGAGCTTAAATTTTATCAAACATCGAAATGTATTGAATTTCCTCATATTTATTTAAGTCCACGTCTTGCGGTTATTAAAGCGAAACGAGTTTAGCCGTGAGAGGGATTGTGGAATATAAAAATATTAAAAAAGAAAATCGCTTTTAAATAGCTTAAGATTTAGTGAATAATAATTTTATTATATTATTTGAGAACTAAATACTAATACTCTCTTTAATTACATGCTAAAAAAGGGTGTAAATTAAGTTTACAATTCTTTATCCAAAGGATAAATTTTTTAAATTAACAGTATTGAAAATTTAAAAGAATTGGTAAATTTTATTTTAGAATAAAAGAGTGTAAGAACTGCAATTAATTCTCTTTTTTACTGCAATTAGATATTCTGTGCATTCCTTTTACTAATTGAGTTCTATTGAACTTTTTTTATTAATAAAAGTTTTTAGAGAATAACGATTGTTTTATATTATTTCATATAGTATCAGAAGATTCTGAGTTTGAATTCTATCGGTCACGTCTTGGGCTTATTTAATTGTCACGAGTCCAGATGTGATCAGAAGTGTTGAATTAATATAAAATTATAATATATTTTTTTTAAAGTTCAGATACAGTAATATTGAAGATGGCGAAATGATCAAATTATCCTTTTAATTATTTTATAAAAAAAATAATAATTTTTTAAAATAGTTTTGTAATTTTTAAAATATTTTATAAATAATAAGAAATGAACGGAATAGTGATTGAACTCGATAGAAGGGAACTAAATGCATCAACTTAAAATTTTGAACATGTGAAAATATAAATATTTGAAAGTAAGAAAGAAAAAATTTAAAAAAAAACATTTATAGATTTTTTCTTTTTGTATTTTAGTTTTTTCTTCATTGATAATTTTTTTAGCAAAAAATAGAAATACACTAATTGAGCTCTATTAATAGATGTCACTAATTATTTATTTGATGGGCACCTATAGCATCCACATTGTTATAAATAGTACATAAAATAATTGGACAAATGTGGCATTGATAGTAATATTCCACACATCAGAAAAGAATATATATATATATATATATATATATATATATATATATATATATATATATATATATATATATATATATATATATATATATATATATATATATATATACAAACTACTATGCTATTAATAGCACCAACACCAGTCTTTTCTTTTTTTTTTGTGATGGTGCTATCAAAACCTATTTGTTGGATTGAGAGATGTGCGGTTAGGATGATGTGGGCCCCCTAGGGTTAAGTCGGTGGTTGGTTGAATAGTATGATATAACGGGTGAAAATCATCAAAGGAGTGGATCTAACGGTGGAAAACTTGGTAGCAGAGTCTTCGTCTTTATTAATAGCATAGTAGGACTATATATATATATATATATATATATATATATATATATATATATATATATATATATATATATATATATATATATATAACTAAGTTACTATGCTATTAATAAGTACCAAGTCATTGGTCTTTACCAAGTTTTTACATTGGATTGAGAGATGTGCTGTTATGATGATATGGGTCTTCTAGGGTTAAGTGGGTGGTTGGTTGAATAGTATGATCTAACGGGTGAAAATCATCAAAGGGGTGGATTTAACGGTGGAAAACTTGGTAGCCGAGTCTTCGTCTTATTGATAGTATAACGGAGGACTCTCTCTCTCTCTCTCTCTCTCTCTCTCTCTCACTCTATATATATATATATATATATACACACACACACACACACACACACACACACACACACACACACACACACACACACACACAACATGTCACTGTTTTATTGCTTAAAAATGTTAGGGGACCCCCTCAGGTATTGCCTATTTTGAAATGGCTCCCTCAATTTTAATTGAGTGATTTTTGGTCTAGTAAAATTGAGAAGTTTCTTAAATCCATTAAATATTTCATCTGCTTCAATGAACTTAATAGTGGTTTAGCAAATGAGACTGAAAATTATAATTTATTTATTTATTTATTCTGTGGCTAAATTATAATATTGGTCCTCAAACTATCAGCCACATAATAAATTGCTTCTAAAAGAATTTATTTTATTATAATTTCTGACGCAGACCTTTCAGACTATTGCGCTTAATTTCCACAATATGATTTAACTGACTGAACGGCAATATATTACTAGTGCGACAGCGATATGGTGTTACTATGATTGATGATGTACATTTGCGAAAACTAAAATGTTACATTATTACTATATCAGCGATACATCAAATATTTAATGAACTAAATTGGACTGAGACTCTGATGTCACAAATAAACTAAAGTTTGCGGATTCCATTTGTCTAATTGTGCCACTATTCAAACTAAGTAGCCTTGTACTCCAAAAACTACTTTTCTTCCATAAATATCTCTCCTAATTTCCACAATATGATTTAACTGACTGAACGGCACTATATTACTAGTGCGACAGCGATATGGTGTTACTATGATTGATGATGTACATTTGCGAAAACTAAAATGTTACATTATTACTATATCAGCGATACATCAAACATTTAATGAACTAAATTGGACTGAGACTTTGATGCCACAAATAAACTAAAGTTTGCGGATTCCATTTGTCTAATTGTGCCACTATTCAAACTAAGTAGCCTTGTACTCCAAAAACTACTTTTCTTCCATAAATCCCTCTCCTAATTTCCACAATATGATTTAACTGACTGAACGGCAATATATTACTAGTGCGACAGCGATATGGTGTTACTATGATTGATGATGTACATTTGCGAAAACTAAAATGTTACATTATTACTATATCAGCGATACATCAAACATTTAATGAACTAAATTGGACTGAGACTCTGATGCCACAAATAAACTAAAGTTTGCGGATTCCATTTGTCTAATTGTGCCCACTATTCAAACTAAGTTGCCTTGTACTCCAAAAACTACTTTTTCTTCCATAAATCCCTCTCCAAATACAACACACTATGTCACGCCCCGGGTTGCATATTCACCGGGCACGCCGACAAATCCGCCGTATACAAAAGGATTTCTTCTGTATACGAAGCGTAGCTGTACCTGTAATAACATACAATGCCACAAACAGTAGCATAGAGCTGAAATAAAATATAAACACCCAGGTAGGGAAAAACAAACTTTATATACATACAAGTAAACAGATACAACGCTACTCGCTCCAGCGAGTTCAACTGTATGTACAAAAGTGGAAAGCCAAAACAAAACTATCACTACCTGCAGTGGAAGTCCTCTAGCACAGAACTCGAAGGGTAGGCTCTAACTCGCCACGCCCTTCCCGCGGTCCGACTCAGGAGGAGCAGCAGCCGAAGGCGAAGGCCCTGCAACAAGGGTGGAAGAAAGAGGGCGTGAGAACTACTATAAAACAAGTAGTCCTCAGTGGGTGCCGCCCTAAACAACACCGGTCCACCCACTAAGTCTACAGGGTAAGCAAGATAGAAGAAAAGAAAGCTGGAACTCTCTACAGCTACAAGTCACTTAGCTATCAAGCTCAAAACTACCCCTACAGACTCCAAACAACCAGACCCAATCTGCAAAGGGGACTGTGAACCCACCCGTCCCTGGGACTGTAAACACACCCGTCCCGTGCCCGGTTGTGACTATACAGCTACCCCCACTCCAAGCCTCGGTGGAGAGCAAGTCCCACCCGCACTACCCGACACCAACGCGAAAGCACAAGCCCAAACTCGGAGCGGCACTCGGGAGCTACCCGAGTATGCGGCGTAGCTCGTCGAGCTCAATCGGGCCCTCACCGGCCAAACCTGTAACTGCAACGTACTTTGGGCCCACCGTCCGGTCCGACGGCGCCCGACACCCCGTAACAAAGATACACTACCCCAAGTATCCATCGCGAAACCCGCGACGATACCGCGAAAATACGGCTCCTAGAGCTAAATCCGCAATGTATATAATGACGATCAATTCGGGTTTTCTCCTAAGTCAAATCCAAGTTCAACAAGTATAAAATATTAATCGCTAAGCATGCTCCAAATTCAGATATTCAATATGCAATTCCATGAATTCGAGCTACGGCTATCATGAACATACTACTATACATGTCGACTATTGTACTTAGACTGAAATCCGATGTAAACCCACCTTAGTCGCAAACCCCTGGCAGCGAGGAGTGTCCAAGGTCCTCCTCGATCACCTCCGCTGATCCGCCAAGTGCCGAAGTCCTCCGCTGCGAAGAAGCAACCCAAAACACTCAATTTTTCCGAATTCTGCCCGAAACGCAGCGGCTGAGAAAAGCTTAAAGTTCGTCAAGCAACCTGGTCCGAAATCAGCGAGTAAGGTATCAAAATCTTCGCCTCGCAGTCAGGAATCCAACGGCGCAAGTCTTGACGCGATCCGACCACCCTGCGCGGAGAATCAGCCAAAGTACCGACGGTCGACGCTGGAAAACAGCAATTCAAAGACTTCGAACTTTCCGAAAAACGGCGGCTCGGTAATCATGGGTTCCGACAGGGCAAACCTGATCCAAATCCGGCAAGTAAGGTGTCGCTGGAATCGTGCGGAAGTCACGGATCTAACGCCGCAGATTTCGCCGGATTCCGAGTCTCCTACACAGAGCACGAGTCAAAACACTAAACGTCGACGCTGCAGTCCACAGCAGCGGCAGCAACTTCGAAAATCAAGGAACTTCGAGGTAAACGGAAGGTTGTCGAGGGTCGACTCACCTCAGGAAACACCCCACGCCCGTCGCTGGGTCGAGGGCAGTGGTCTCGCACGCGCGCCTAGCACCCTCGCAGCGTCTCGTCGTCGAAAACCCGCGGAAACCACGCGTCGGCGCGTCGTCGACGAAGCTCGGGCTTCTCTCGAGCTTCCTCTCTCTCTCTCTCCTCTCGTCGCAACGAAGAAGAAGAAGAAGAAGACAAGAAGAAAGAACTCCACTCTCTCTCTCACTCTGCAAAGATATGGGGAGTGGGCAAAAGGTGATGTGACCAAAGCTCAGCAATACATGAGGTCAGGTCACCTGCCGACATCCCATTCGTACCTAAGATAGCCATCAACTGCACCTGATAGCAACCAATCTGCAGGACAACTCACGTAATCTGCAATTTCGCAGATCTCTCAAGTACATGTCGCTCTCGTGATCCCCAGGGGGCCCGTTAGGCGTCCATTCGCGCCCACGCAACCTGCATTGTCCCGACACTTCTCCGGAGCCGAACAAGTCTCAGCTGAATTTTCGGGTCTCTACACACGACATGTCTATATGTTTTTTCCATTTTCAAAACATTAGTAGGTGATGCAAAAGTACATGTCAATTAAAGCAAAGGCAAGGCATTGGGGACCAAATTTTAAATGTAGTAGTTTAGAAACATACTAAGTGGGGGGGTTTTGCACCACTAGAAGGAGTAGGACAGCTTTAGAAAGAATGGCAACTTGGGACCTGAACTCAAGTGGCCAATCCTGGCCTATGAAGCAACATTTTCATTAGTACTTTAGATATTAATCATAAATGAACCAACAATATTTATCAATCTATTTGCCATTCAAGGTAGTTTTATGATCATCTAGATGGCTTATAGTTCATATATATGGGCAAAAATTTTCTATACGTACAGCATAATTTTTTGTCGTTTATCTAAAAGGCAGGATCGATCTGATTTCTCCACTAGTTATAACTATTTAAATTATTTCTGAATCATTGCAACCTAGATCGATCTTTTCGGTAATGTGTTATCAAACCAGTCCTTAGATTAGTTCTAGGAGTTCAATTTCGCATATCTTATTTCTGGATTCTTTGTTTTACCTCTATAGCAGTGTACGTTCACTTGATCTCCGTATGTTTTATTTGTTTTCTGCTAGATTAATCTTTTGAATAACAATAAAAAATAGACGGATGCCCAAAAAGGCAAGATTCGGTATTTGAGACTGACCCCGCCTTATGATCAACAACAATTAATCGCCGTGTGGAAAATTCTGACAAACCAATATTTCAGAAATTCTACGGCTTCTTTAATAACGTATCTACATCTATGCATTATTTTCTCTAAATTTGCCACGTGATAATGTTCCTTTCATTGCTGTGTGTGGGCTCTATCTTGAATCGGCTTAAGTCCTCTACATAATTTTTTTCTTTTTTCGTTTGAATCGAACCGAATTTTTCTCTTTCTTTGCTTGAACCAAACAAATCATTATTGAGTGTAAGCTTTTCCGAACCGGCTCAAGTCCTCCTCTTGTTTTTTTCTTTCTTTCCTTGGATCAAATCAAGTCTTTTCTTCTTCTTTTTTTTTTTTTGTTTGAAAGAAATTGGGTCACATGTACTTCTACATTGGGCTGAATTATTTATCATTCACTTTCTTCAACTGTTATCTTCCTTCGTCGGTAAGATGAATCTCACTCCTTATCGTCGTGTTTTTCATTCCCATTTCCTCTTTCTTAGTTTTTTTTTTTTTTTACTTTTTTTTAATTATTTATCTGTCGCATCGTACAGATTACTAGTATAACCAATAAATAAAAGGGCAATTGCTTATATACCCCTGAAAAGTTCCCGATTTTCCGATTTACCCCTCTTAGAAGGCTAATATTGAAAATACCCCTCCTACGTTCCAATCTATTTCTAATATACCCTTATTAGAGTTAAAATCTGTTAAGTAACTCTGTTATCTCTGTAAAATTACTATTTTACCCTTTTCAAATATACCCTTCTACCATTACTGTCTTTCTTATTATTTGCCCTTAAAGTCGTGGACACAAAAATATTTCGACTTTTGGTCTTTTTCAATATACCCCTCTACCGTCACCAACCTTTCTTATTTGCCCTTAAGTTAAGGGCAAAATTGGTATTTTAATATTTTTTAACTGTGGTAGATATTTAACTCACGTTTAACCCAAATTAACTTAACAGGAGATAACTGTGGGGGTATTTTGCAATAACGGTGGTACGTATGAGGCGTTTTAGAAAGAAAAAAAAAGTAGGGATAAATCGGATATTTTCAAACGCATTTATGATATAGGCAATTATCCCATAAATAAAATACCAACCAAGGTGGTGTAGTAGGTTTTGTTTGTACTAATCCTACTTTATTTTGCATTGGTTGTCCTTGGCCATTCATGATTTTGAAAACTACCATAATTTATGTAACCATCCTTGATTTGCAGGACATTTATTAGATTTTCTATCTAGGGAAAGAAACATGTCATTAAGTTTTGGTACTTTGTGGTCCTAACTACTTTGATGTGTGATGCTTACTATCAAAGAAATTAAGGAAAAGTTTTTAAACTTCAATGTATCATCCATGTACCTACCTATTGATTTAGAATAAAGAGAAAATTTCAAATAACACCTCTGTGATTTCGTACTTTTTTTATTTTAGTATTCTATAATTTAAAATGTATCAATTTAACACCATGTAATGTTTTTTTTCTCTTTATTATTCCCTCCACTAATTTTTTTTCGTCAAATCGGTGATAAAGTTAGAACTAAAAGGTACTTAAAATGAATATTCGATAAACCTAGATGGGGTATTCAAGTTTTTTATATATAATTTAACAAAGTGTTAACGAAGGAGATGAAAAGGGAAAAATAGAATCACACAAGACTAAATTGATATATTTTAAACTATATACTAAATGAGAAAGTATGAAACTATATATAGAGGTGGCATTTGAAGTTTATTCTATAATAAAATATAGAGCAATACTATATATATATATACATTCCGAAATAGGATATAAATTTTATTCCCACTCTATTCCAATACTATTAATATTTTATTTGTCACATCAATTTTTTTTTATTATAAATTATTTAAATTTTTAATGAAGTAGGATAAAAATATATATAAGATCTATATTCCTCTTTATAAGTATACAAAAGACATTCTTTTAAAATATAAGTAAATATCTAAAGTGACCCCCTTAAACTTCTAATTTATTAGAATTAAGTGGTTTTAGTCAAAAAAAAAAAAAAAAAAAAAAAAAAAAAAAGAAAAAAGAAAAAAGATTGAATGACTTCATTATTTTTAATTAGCAAATAAAACTAGACCAATTAGTAGTAAATAACTTAGTCATTTAATTTGATAAAAATAATAATAATGACGGTTCTCATGCAATCGAAAAATAGTTGAGGAGTCTGTTTCAGAATGAGCTTTAGTTCAAAGGATCTTGACACATTTTCGCGTAATATATATATATATATATATATATATATATAATACTCATAATATATATATATATATATATATATATATATATATATATATATATATATATATATATATATATATATATATATATATATATATATATATATATATATATATATATATATGCCTATGGTCTCAATTTATCTAATGCCATACAAAGTGCTTCTGGTACCAAAGTGTGTGGTTAGCTTTTGTTTTCACATCTACTCAATTTTGGATGCTTTGAATTAAATTCTTTTGGGGGTTTGACTTGGAAATTAAGAGATTGAGAACTATGGATTCTTACATGAAAGAAGCAAAGATGATATTCTTCTTTAAAAGCTAAATTGCATACAACTCTCTCTCTCTCTCTCTCTCTCTCTCTCTCTCTCTCTCTCTCTCTCTCTCTCTATATATATATATATATATATATATATATATATATATATATATATATATATATATGGGTCCTTACTTATACTATGAGTACGATCGCTCTCGTACTCATGTTGTTTTCGATGATAGAGCTTCCGAATCGACGATCCACACCGTTAAACGTTATTTATATCATGTAAAACTTCTAGAAATCAAATTTTATAATTTTTTGACATCATTTACGTACCTTACGATCAAGAGGTCACAAATTTGACCATTTTTAATGGCAGATGGGATACTTGCTAGTTTAACAAAGATAAAAGAATCGAAATTTGTTGAATTTTTGATAGAAAATTCTATTCACTACATAGATAAAGATCAATAACTCCGATTTTGAATTGAAGGATTCGATCATTTTTTTTAGGACGTTGTTCGATTTTGGCCATTCATTTTATGCCCGCTTGATGGACTTTATTATGATTTCGAAAATTTATGAAATTTATTTTCTAGAAGTTTCAAATACTCTAGATTATATTTAACGAGTGGATCGTCGATTCGGAAGCTCTATCATCGAAAACAACTTATGAGTAGTGGAGCTCCAATACTCATAATAGTATAGTGGCCATGGCCTATATATATATATATATATATATATATATATATATATATATATATATATATATATATATATATATATATATATATATGTCATGATTACTTATACTCATATGAGTATCGGCCCTTTGTACTCATAACTTTTTGACCGTTCGGATGAAAAAATGTGTGGCTAGGATGAGAGTGATTACGGGTAGGTTGATAGTGGGCCTCCTAGGATTGAGTGGGTGGTTGGTTGAATAGTATAATCTAACGGATAAAAATGATTAAAGGGTGAATCAAACGGCTAGAAACTTACGAGTACAAGAACCTCTATACTCATAAGAGTATAGTGGAACTCTATATATATAGTAGAGTTACTATGCTATCGAAAGTATAGAGAATCTGGTGTTTCCGATTTTTTGACCCTTAGATTAACATCTTTAATCATTTTTAACTTTTGAATTAATATTATTACATGGTGGAGACCACTTAACCCTAGAGGGACTACTCAACCCTCGGGGAGACCGCAAACATCCTAACCATTCAATTCTTGATTCAAAGGTCAAAAAGTCAGAAATACCAAATTCTCTATACTTTCAATAGTATAATAACTCTACACTATATATATGATATAGAATTAGGTGATTGTACTATCTGTAGTACTGGAGCTTCGATACTATAGTCTCGTTTTTTATCTTAAGATGTTCGAATTAACGATCCACACCATTAAATATAATCTAGAGTACATGAAATTCTTAGGAATAAAATTTTAATTTTTTTCGATATCGTTCATCTAGTAAGCGAATCATGTCAAAATGAACGATTGAAATTGAATCTTTAAAATTTGAGGACATAACTTTTAAATTCAAAATCAATGATGTTGATCTTAATCTAGATAGTTTAAAATATTTTCTATTAAAATTTGAATAAATTTAGATTCTTCTCGTACCAATAAACTACAAACTCGTCATATCACCATTGAAAATTGATAATTTTAAAATAATTTGATCATAAAATAAACTATATCAAAAAAATATAGAATTTTATTTCTAAACAATTCAAATATTCTAAGCTTTTAATGATATAGATCGTTAATTTGAACATTCTAAAGTTGAAGACAAGACTATAGTACCAAAGTCTCGATACTATTATAATTATAATTCAACATATTTTAATTACTTATGAATTACAAAATCAGGAATTAGGATAAAGCAATAACCATACATAGATTAAAGAGGATTTTTTATTTATTTGAAATATTGAAGGTAGTAAAATATAAAACTCATTTTATGGAAAGAAATTTTTTATAAATTAGCCTATATATTGATACTTAATATTTCAAAGGAAGAGAAAAATTATATGCAAAGTAGAAAGAGAAAAACAATATAGCAAAGTATAAGGGAATTTATTTTTTATTTTTTATTTTTATTTTTTTGAAGGAGTAAGGGGGGATGCATTGAAAATATTATTTTGAAGCATTTCTAATTTCCATGTGAAAAATAATTAGTAAAGTCCCTTTCTACAGTACAAATCATAAAAGTAAGTGTTCATATTTGTTTGTCTTGTGAAGGCATTTTTCATGTGTGTGCATGAAGGAAAATACAAGGAAATTAAGCTAGTAATGTTATTTTTGACAATTGAGTTACAATACTTTCATATTCTCAGCTTGAAAATACAAAGAGATTGCATTACATACGACGAAAAAATACAATACGAAAATATCATGTTTGTTTATATCATAATTAGTCAGATATATTAGTCTTAGTGAAAAAAAATAGAGATCCTAATAAGAGTCCTTAAGTTTTCGATATTTTATACAGATTTTAGTATCTTGATGATCGATCGATATTATTAAATATAATTTATGGTATTTAAATCTTATAAAAATAATTTTTATAATTAATTTTTCGATATTATTTACATAACGACTATGTCATTAATACAACTTGTATTTGGTGTTGAAAATTATTAATTTTGATTCAATTAAATTGAATAATAAAGAAATATTGTCCAAAGATTATAAAATTTGGATCCTAAGGGCTAAGGAGTACTTCAGGAGCCTTCTCTTTATAAACCAAAAAAAAAAAAGGGCTAAATTACGGAAAAACTTGAATAACCCGTTTTTTTACTTTGTTTTCTGACATTTAAAAACCTACATTTTGCCCCCTTGTAAAATGAAAAATGTTCACAGAATCTAATGATTGTAAACTTTGAATACCATCCCTTTAGTTTCGCACTTTCACACTTTCACATTTTAGTACCATGTGGTTTCAAGTGTATCAATATTTCGTTAAATTATATACACAAAACTTCAGATACCCCACCTAACTTTATCGAATATTCACTTTAGTATTTAGTTTTAACTTCATTATTGATTTAACGGAAAAAATTAATGGAATCGATAATAAAAAATAAATAAAAATGAAACCACAGGATACTAAATGGATACAATTTAAGCCACAGAATACTAAAATGAGAAAGTGTAAAACTGCAGGGACAGTATTTGAAGTTTTTTCTGAATTAAATCCTTTGCAAACTTTTTATAACCACATTTGAGAAAAGTCCCACATGTGTATCACTTTAAGTTAAATCAATTATGTGACATTTTAATTAGCATTTAATTTCAAACATACAAGTGGGAACCACTTTTCACAAAAGCCTTATCTAACCTGAATGGTTGCACGGGAGATTAGGTTTCAAGTAACATTGATGGAGTTTATGTACAACAAAGCTTAATAACTATTAGGGGTATAAACGAGCCGAACACGAGCGAATGGGTCATTCATTCCACCATTAAAGATCGAATAAAATCTAAATGCTACTTCGCTTAATAAACGAGAATATTAACACAAGTTCAATGTTTCACAACTTAACAATAAATTAAAAAAAAAAGTTAAATATATTAAAAAATAAATTTATAAAATCTTATTCATTAGACTTTGATCTAATAGTTAAAATTTTACATACAAATGAGTTTTTTATAATTAAGCTCCCATTTATATTTTTATTTTGCTAAAAATTAAATAATAAAAATATATATTATGTATAATTATTTATATATATATATAAAAATATAAATTAAATAAATTATATAAATATAAAATATATGTATTCGAGTTATCGAGCCGAACACGAGCTGACCCCGGCTCGTGTTCGCTCATTTATTAAACGAGCTAAAAATTCACTCGTGTTCGACTCGTTTACTAAACGAGCGAGCCGATCTCGAGCTCATTTCGAGCCGAACACGAGCGCTCGCGAATAGCGAGCTGGATTACCACCCCTAATAACAATTAAATGAAATGTGTGACATTTTAGCTCTCAAAATAATATAGCTTTTTAATTAGTGATAAACTAGTGTGGGGCACAACGCGATGCGCGGATATAATCATATTTGATTAAATTTAATAATATAAAAAATATTTTAAAAATTTTAGAATAAAATTATAATTCAATGTAAATAAAAAAAGATTTAAAAAAAAATTTACGAGGAAAAAATTTGTTACATAAAAATCGAACCCTTTTGTACTATCATTTAGGGCATTAACACAGATGATTTCGTGAAGTAGTATATATAGTGCCTTCAACCTTTTTTCAGCGAGTCTATATATTAGCCGATACTTCTCATCTTCCGAGACTATTAGAGGAGAGAAATACACAATTTTTGCGTAACTATACATTACAAATTAAAGCGGTCGAAATTGATGGAGGAGAGCATGGGGCTAGGGTTAGAGTTCGACTCACGCGACATTGACGGCGAGGGCGAGGGTAGCGCGCCTGCAAGGCTTGAGGTTGGAGCAGACGTAATAAACGAGGTCGTTGTCGAGGACACAATATGCTATACCCATGGGCTCCTCGGGCAACGCCTCATAGAAAATAAAAACTAATGAAGCGGGAGCACGTATGTTTTTTTTTTTTTTTTTTTTTAAGAGAAAGATAGCGTGATACCCGCTTCATTCAGTTAGGAAGTGAATTAAACTACATGGGTGAGGCATCGCGGGCCTCAAAAGGCATTAATAAGACATTACAAAGAAGTAATTTATAAGACGAGAAGCTGAAAAGACAAACGTAACAGAAAAAAAATTAATGATACGGGAAGCCGAAGAGAGACGTTAAGAAAGGAATTAATGAAACGAAAAGCTGAATAGACAGATATTACGAGAAAGGCGAGCGGTTGCAATGATTGGATAGTAGAAATTTTGAGAAGAAGAGACTGTAGTACTACCACGTGGTAAAAACTTATGAGAAATAATGTAGGTGTATAGATTACTAATATTAAAATAATATAGTGCTTTAATTATTATTGCATTATAAAATAAAATATTACTGTAATTCAGAAAGCTTTAGAACTAAAATATCACAAATCCCATAATTTGAATAAAAAATTATTATTAATTAAAGTTTGAGGACTAAAGCGACATGCGCCTCATAGTATGGGACCAAAAGTGTAATTTACCCTTTAAAAGTTAGGACCAAATAAATTTGATATAAACTGACTATTTAAATTTCTTTTTTTGAAAAAAATAAAACTACAAATTTTATTTTATAATATTTTAGTACTTAAACTATCAAATCAGTTGCAATCAACTTTCAAACCTTCTTGACATTTGATTCCTTGTTTTAGAGATGGGAATAGATACATATACACAAAATTTTATACAAATTTATATTCGAGCATGACAAATTTATTTGATACAAAGCAGATATAGTTTCAAATACGAGTATAAAAAATAAAAATTTTAAAATTTTGATCAGGTTCGGATATAAATATAGATTTTTAAAATTAGCGAATTTAGATTCGGATTGGGGTTTCGAGTTTAATAGTCTGGTACGGGTTAATATAAAAAGTATCACATTATACACATTGTAATGGTTTAGTGATAGCATAATTTTGGTAAAAATTTATAGAACATGCCTGAACTATAGACCATTTTGTCCAAAATTTTAATTTTACAATCCAACATTTCAATTTATTTTGATTAGAATTACTCAACGACGCTGTCACTTCAAATTTAAGCTAATTACTTATATTAATAAATTTATAATAATATAATTTAAAATTTTAATGATACATTTAAATTTTAAAGTGGTCCGACTGAACAGCGTTAAATAGCTCTCAATACAAAACATGCCCTAAATTTGGGGTTAAAATTGCAACAAATTAAAATTTGACGATAATAGTTTGAGGACCTTTTTATAATTTATCCCAAATAACTTGGAGATACTATCTTTGTAATAAGATACAACCAATTAATAATAATAATAATAATAAATTACAATTTAAGATTTTTTTTTTTTTTTTTTGTTGTTGGGGAAATGCAATATAAGAATATCTAGAACACTTGGAAACCCTAGCACGAGATTCCAAATTTGATAGGGTGCTAAAATAAGGATTGGGAAAAAGGAGGGGCTTAAATGGAAATGTGTCGCTTTCTCATTGGAACCCAACAAAACACTTTGTGTGATACTTTTCGATTTGGCTAACGTGAGGTACCTTTTTTTTTTTATTTTTTTTGGTAAAAATACCTGGATACCCCCCTAAACTATATGTAATTTTGAAATTGCCCACTCAACTAATATATTTATTCATTGGTGCTCATATAGTAGGGTTGTAAACGAGCCGAACACGAGCGAGCTTGGGATTAAACGAGCCGAATACGAGCGACCTTGGGATTAAATCTAAATTAATACGAATTTACTATTAAAGATCGAAAAAAACTCGCGTGTTCGCTCGTTTAATAAATAAGCGAACATTAATTTACTCATTTAACCTAGCCAATAAACAATAAATAAATAAAAATTAAATTAAATATATTAAAAATAAATTTATAAAATTTTATCTATTAGACTTTGATCTAATATTTAAAACTTTATATGCAAATGAGTCTTTTTATAATTAAGCTCGCATTTATATTTTTATTCGCTAAAAATTAAACAAAAAAAAATTATATATAATTATTTATTGATATATAAAAAAATAAATTATATATATATAAAATATATGTATTCGAATTGTTATCGTGCCGAAAACGAGCGAGCCGACCCGAGCTCGTGTTCGACTCGTTTATTAAACGAGCTGAAAAATTCAGCTCGTGATCGGCTCGTTTACTAAACGAACGAGCCGATATCGAGCTCGTTTAAACACAGCTCATGAATTTGAGTTGCCACTATCATATAGTAGTTCTCTTAGATCTGCACGCGTGGAAACAGAATCGAGACGATTCATGTTAGATTCAAACTAGTTTTTTTCGATCTGTACGTGTAGAACTGAAAATCATCTCGCTCGGACTCCACATATCTCCAGCTCCTTCTGCTGCTCTACATCATTTAGTCGTATAAAATAAGAATTCGATCAAATTCACGGTTGATTTTACAGAGTCATTAAGTTAAATAAAAGTTTATAATATATTTTAACCAAACAAATTAAAAGTTCCACCCTTCATAGTTTTTAAGATTTTAATGTGTTAATTAATTATCTTTAGCGAATAAAATTAGAATAAGTTAGATAAAAACAATTGAAACTTAAATGGGCATTAACGTTGAGAAAGGTTATTTGAGTGTCATGTCACTCCAATAATTAAGTTGGCCTTAGGCTTAGCCTGGTATTGGTATTGAGGCGCATGTATTTATTAGATAAATAGAGTTATAGAAAAAGTATATAGAGATATCTTCTACGTTCTCCAATGGAATCCCATGAGAAAATATATAAATAACACTCATGATATACGAGCACGATATTACGTACGAAAACAAACGTGATATTTTTCAACGTACTTTTTCTCACCACACGTAACGCAATCTTTTCGCAATCCAAAAAGAAGTCTTAGGCTTCGTTTGGTATTGCGGGAAGACTGCATTATGTGCGGTGAGAAAGTACGTTGGGAAAATACCCCGTTTATTTCAGTACGTAATATTACGTTTCGCATATCGCGATGAGTCGGTTACGATATATTTTCTGCGTTCTGGAAGAACGCGAAGCATATCCCTATATATTTTTTTTTACAACTCCATTTTATCTAATAACGTTAGATAGGTCTCAGTACCAAACTAAGCCTTAGTATATTTTAAACTTTCTTTTTTGCTTTAGTTTTTCCACATAATGCACACCCCTCCAACATAAGAAAGTGCTTTTAGGAGAAGCAAAAAAATGAGGAGGTGGCTTCTACTAAAGAGGAAATTGGATACTTCCCCAAAAAGACAACTCCATGCTTTAAAGAAACATAGGTGGAGTGTGTGGGATTTCTCTCTTTTTTATTTTTTTATTTCTTTTGCCATTAAAAATATGCAAGGGGGCTTAGAGGGGGGTTGTGGCATAGAGATAGCCCCCCAATGGTATAAAGAAAAAAATAATAAAAAAAATCTCATTTTGGATCATTAATTAAGTATTTTATGTATATTTTTTTATTGAAATATGTGTGTGTGTGTGTCAATATTCTACTCCTCCCTTGTAGTCTCTTTACTATTTGGATGTTATAATTTGGTTTCTGTATTTTTTTATTTTAATTTTATTCTGTATTTTATAGCAATTACATACAAAAAAGCACTTGGCAAACAAAAATAAAGCAAAGCATCTAACTTTGTTGATTTATTTTTGTTACTTAGAAAGTTACTAAAAAGAATTTAGTACGAAACTTTCTCTAAAATCAATACTCCGGCAGCACTGTATCCGATAAGACTGTATCATGCAGAAAGACTAAACAGATCCAAAATTTACTTCACAATTACGAATATATCAAACCCATATAAAGTTTTAGAAATATCTATTTAGCTCCGCTTCTGTTTTTACTTTCAGTAATAAATAATTTTAGTTAAGTGTTCTGGCGAAGAGAAAATGTCTAAAACTTTCTGACGTGACAAGCTAAGCTTCTTATCTTACTATAAATAATAATCCTCAAATGATATTTTAATTTTAAAAATATATATATATCTATTGTTAAGAAGGAAAGAAACAAAATTGCAATATGGGAATGGTGGAGAGAAGTATCCAAAATCTAAACCCCTTATAAAAGTTTGGCAAAAGTGGTTTTCTTTGGACATAATCTCTTCTCTCTCTCTCTCTCTCTCTCTCTCTCTCTCTCTCTCTTGTTTTTGTGTGTGTTGTGTGTGTTGTGTGTGTGTGTGTCTCTCTCTCTCTAACTCACCTATCCTCTTCCTCTTCCTCATACCTTTTTTTTGCCCCATGCTCTTGTCCTAGGTTCTCTATTTCCACCAAATAGGAGCTCTCATTATTTTCCTCCATAAATAATCCAACTCAAAACAAAAGAGAGAGAGAGAGAGAGAGAGAGAGAGAGAAAATTGAGAGAATTAGAAACCCCTCTCCCTTCTCCCTTTCTCCTCCTTAAAAGTGAAAGAGAGAGAGAGAGAGAGAGAGAGAGAGAGAGAGAGAGAGAGAGGAAAAGTTTGCAAAAAGGAAGCATCTTGTGCTTACCCCATTACCTCTCTCGGGAGTTTCAGCGAACACCTCGTGGTCGCGGCGGGGAGCGGAGATGATGTGGGATCTCAACGGCTCGCCGGACGGCGCCAGTGACGTCGCCTTCTCCGAGGAGGAGACCTCCTCCCGCCGCACCTCCGCCGCCGCCGAGGACGAGGACGAGGCGGCGGCGGCGGGGGCGGGGGCGGTGGTGACCCGCCAGTTCTTCCCCGTCGAGGACCCCGGCGTCTCCGGCGCCGGCGGAGAGGCCCGGGGCGGGGCCGCGGAGGAGGCGGAGCCGCCGCCGCCGCGCGCGCACTGGGTGGGGGTCGAGTTCCGGCGATCGCCGGAGGCGGCCCCGCCGCCTCCGGTGGACTCGGCGGCGGGCGCTGGGCAACCGAGCAAGCGGAGCCGCCGGGGCCCGCGCTCCCGGAGCTCCCAATACCGCGGCGTCACCTTCTACCGCCGCACCGGGCGCTGGGAATCCCACATATGGTATCTACATATTGTATTCTATTCTTATTATACGGTGTTCCCTCAATCTCCTCTTCTTTATCTCCACTCCCCCTACCCTTTCTCTTTCCAAAAGTAGCATACAAAGTTTGCGGGGAATTCGATTCTTGTTCTCGCCCCCTCTTCTTCATCTTCTGAACCATCTTATTCTCACTTCCTTTTTCCCTTTTCCCCCTCCCTGCAGGGATTGCGGAAAACAGGTTTATCTTGGTAAGAAGTTTTTCTTGAACAGCTTACAAAAAATTTACAAAAAAATTGCGCTTTTTTCGATCCCGAAATCGAAATGATCTTAAAGAACTAACACTCTCAAAACCTCGCAGGTGGATTCGACACCGCGCACGCCGCAGCTCGGTAAATTCTGCCTCTTCTTCTCTTTGCTTTTATCTTAAGATGGATCAGTTTGTGATATATGTTCTTTTTTCTTTTTCTTTTTTGCCGAGAACGCAGGGCCTACGATCGCGCGGCGATCAAGTTCCGCGGCGTCGACGCCGATATCAACTTCGGCTTGGATGATTATCAGGAGGATATGAAGCAGGTATTACCGCGAATTCGTCGTCTTTACGTCTGAATTGTTGATGCTAAAGTAACGATTTTTTCCGCGAATAGATGAGCAACCTCACGAAGGAGGAGTTTGTTCATGTACTCCGACGTCAGAGCACCGGATTTCCGAGGGGGAGCTCCAAATACAGAGGGGTTACTCTCCACAAATGTGGTAGATGGGAGGCTAGGATGGGTCAATTTTTGGGGAAAAAGTATGTTTTTTATCGTCTTTTTTATCCGAGTTCTTCGATTCGATTCATTATCTCCGTCTAAATGGATTGTGATTCTGAAAAAACAGGTATGTGTATCTGGGGCTTTTCGACACTGAAATAGAAGCTGCAAGGTATCTCGATTTTCTTCGTATCAGGCCCTCGGCGAAAACTGTAATAATTTAGCTGTGTTCTTAAAGCATCTGCTGCTGTGAGTTTTCAGGGCATATGACAAAGCTGCAATCAAATGCAATGGGAAAGATGCAGTCACCAACTTCGATCCCAGCATTTACGCTGATGAACTCGACTCCGGTGATTCGCTTCGTCGATTCGATTGTGCGAATGATTTTGAAGAATCGAACCACGCCTCTAACATCCAGCTTTTTTGTTGTTGCCGTTTTTGCTGTAAAATTGTGTGCAGCAGTCGACGACAGCAACGACCACAACCTCGACCTCTGTCTCGGAAGCGCGGGATCGAAAAGGAGCAGCTCCGATCAGCACGTCCCGACGGGATTCGAGCCCGAGTCGCAGCCGAGCACCACCGTAAGCACGAGCCACCCGAAGGTAACAACGAATTCGATGCTGCTCTTTGCTCGGCATTCGATTCGCCTAATCTGTTGCTGTCGGTTTGCAGTTCGGCGACAGATTCAAGCAACCGGAGCAAGAACAGCTACTGATGAACTTCCACATCAACCACAGTAGCTACATTCGGCCCGAATTTCGGCTCATTCATCCCCAGCAGTTCAATCCAGCTTATCACCATCAGGTAAATGGCCAGTTACGCCGATTTCGGAACTGTGTAGAGGGCTTAATTTCAGCATCTGCAAGTGTTAGTGAGCATCTTTCTGATGGTCTGATCAATTTCTGGGGTGGCGATTTTCAGCATCCGGCGAGAGGCCTCTCTTTGACGATCGGCGGCGGCGGTGAGGGCGAGGGCGGGGGCGGGGGGAATTGTCTGCATCCACCACCGCCGCCACCGCCTGGGGAGGCTGCCCCGTCGCCTCAAATGTTCCCCGCCGCCGCCGCCACCGCCGCAGCTGCAGCATCATCAGGATTCCCAGCACAGATAGTAAGACCAGGCCAGGCTTGGCTGCAGACAAATGGTTTCCACTCTCTAACAAGACCCACACATAGATAAGGAAAAAGAGAAAAAAACACCAAAAATGTGTCCACATCCCCCCCTCAACTATAGCTTATTTTGAGAAAAGCCATCTCATGAGGGGCTTATTTTAGAATGGCTTAATAGATGATGGGATGCTCAGTGCATTTTTCACCTTAATAAAAGAGAGAGAGAGAGAGAGAGAGAGAGAAGAGGCCACATTCTTTCCATAACCTAAGATGGGTGATTCATCTCTTTTGGTGAATGTGATTGTAAATGAGGTAGTTCCCATAATATGCCCTAAAAGGAAAAAAGGAGTTACAAATGTAGGGTTAGTAGGGGGGGTAGTAAATGAGAAAGTGAGAAAAAGGAAGGGGGACTTACTTGGATAGGTGGATCACCTCAATGATTTTCTTTTTTTCCTTTTTTTTTTTTGCTATTTAAATTTGCAAATGATACTTTTGTTGTCACACCAATGAGCTTATTTTGTTTGGTCTCATGTTGCATCATTTATGAGAGAGAAAAGAGGAGAGAGAGAGAGAGAGAGAGAGAGAGAGGTGGGGAAGTGGGGTTGGATTCCTTGTTTCCTATTTGGGAAGTGTGTTGCTTTCCCTAGAGGGGCCTTTAGAGGGGGGAGATTAGCAATAATAGAAAGGTGAGGGGCCTTTAAAAGAAGTGCCCAAAAAGTTAGTGGCTCTTTAATTTTAGGGTAAACTTCAAATACCACATATGTTGTTTCGCACTTTCTCACTTAAGTATCCTGTCGTTTAAAGCGTATCAATTTAGTATCTTTCAGTTTTATTTTTTCTCTTTTCTTTAGTCCTTTAATTATCTTTTTGGTAAATTATATATAAAAAGTTTTAGATATTTCATCTATAGTTTATTGAATATTCAATTTAGTATTTTTTTTAGTTTTAACTTCGTCGTTGACGAAAAAAAATTTAATAAAAAGAAAAACAAAAAGAGAAAAATAAAATCACATGTTACTAAAGTGAGAAAGTGCGAAACCATAATGATAGTATTTGAACTTTTTGTTGATTTTATTATCTATTTTTTAATTAACAGCATTTTTATTTCAAAATTTAAATTAGTTATTTATTTTAATAAATTTTTAGCTGCGAAGATTGCATGAAGTATATACTAATTAAATCTGTAAAAGTAAATAACTCATTTAAATTCGACTCAAATTAAATAAATTAAAAATTTTAAAATGTTAGATGACTAATTTAAAATAGGGGCAATTGCTTATATATCTTACGAAAAGTTTACGATTTTCCGATTTACCCTCTTAGAAGGCTAATATTGAAAATACCCTCATACGTTCCTATTTCTAATATACTCTTAGAGTTAAAATTTGTTAAGTAACTCGGTATACGTAAAATTACTATTTTGCCCTTTTCAAATATACCCTTCTACCGTCACTGTCTTTCTTATTTGCCTTTAAAGTCAAGGGCACAAAAGTATTTCGACTTTTGGTTTTTTCCAATATACTCCTCTACCGTCACCAATCTTTCTTATTTGCCCTTAAGTTAAGGAAAAAATTGGTATTTTAATTTTTTTTTAACTGTGGTAGATATTTAACTCATGTTTAACCCAGATTAACTTAACAGGAGATAACTGCGGGGGTATTTTGCAATAACTGTGGAACGTATGAGGGGCATTTTAGAAAGAAAAAAAAAGTAGGAATAAATCGAATATTTTCAGACGCATGAGGGGTATATAGGCAATTATTCCTTTAAAATAATTCAAGGGACCAAAATGCATGGCTTTTAATTCATTTTTCTTCTTTTTCTGCGAGGTGTACGGTGCACCGGGCGCACTGAACAGGTTGTCCTCGGGAAGCAACAAACCGTATTTAGGGGTTTGCGATGTCGTGTCGTTTTCTCTTTTTGGTCCTTCAAGTTTACGGAAAAAGTTTTTTTACTCAAGTTTTTTTTTTTTTTAGGTGCACAAATTACTATTGTGATAGGGACTTGACAGATATTTTACACAGTTCCCACTAGGGGCGTAAACGAGCCGAACAGGAGCGTACTTGGGTCGGCTCGTGTTCGCATGAGCTGGCTCATTAAAGTATTGAGCCGAAAAAATAAGCTCGTGTTCGGCCGAACACAATCTTCTTAAAAAAATAGATTAAATATAGTAAAAAAATAAACTTATAAAATCTTATCAATTAGAATTTGATCTAATAGTTAAAACTTTATATATAAATGAGTCTTTTTATAAGTAAACTCGAATTTATATTTTTATTTTGCTAAAAATTAAATAATAAAAAAATATATATTATATATAATTATTTATTTATATATAAAAATATAAATTAAATAAATTATATAAATATAAAATATATGTATTCGACACATTATCGAAATTTGAACACGAGCGAGTGACCCACCGTATTAATTTGGTTTATTAAACGAAATTAGAAAAATTTCGTGTTCGGCTCGTTTACTAAACAATGGCGAACACGTAGCTTCTGAAAAGCAAGATCACCCCTAGTTCCCACCTTTTCTATATGAAAAATGTTGTCTCCTTTTTCCAAAAATAAAAAAAAAAAAAAGAAATAATGTTAATGAGTATCGAAATCTATGAAAAATAAAAATCCGACGAATTTGAATTCGGGTATGAATTTCGTTTGTACTGGATCCGAATCATTTTATATGTGTAGTGAGGGTATAAGTTGGAACATGCAAATAATTGGGAGTGGATGAGGTGTTGTTTGCTTTAAGATTCGAGCTTGGTACGTGGGCTGAAAATTTCATTGAGTTCGATAATCTTTTACAAATGCATTTACGAACACATTACAACAGAATTAAATTATAGAGGTATATTTTTAGAACACTTTTATATAAGTGTATCATTTATGTCAAAAAAATTTAAAAAAAGTCTTCTAAGACGTAAAAATAAAACCCAATCAAATAAAAAAATAAAAAAATCTCCTACTCAACCACCAGCACTCAGCCCACTCGGCCGATTACAAATAAAAAAGAAAAAAAAAAATTAATCATTATCTCCCCTTCTCCTCCTCCGCCGACGCAGCCAATGAGGTAGGGTTCCGACGGCTGAAGACTAAGATTGCCACGTATTTCTCCGCCACAGATCGCTGGAGGAGTGGATGCAAATATTAAGGCGGCCCTACCTATAGCGACCCCACATATAGTAATATTTTTAAAAGTTGTTGATAATTTAGCCAGCAGTATTTCTTTTAACTTGTACTGAAATTTAAAAATATCGTCATATACCGTTTTTGTTATAGTAACGATTTAAAAAATAATTTAAAACGGGCATAACCTTTCGTTCGGATGTCCATTTTCAGCATGTAGATTGAGTAGTGAGAACTACATTGATGGAACATTACATTATATTACAAAATAGTGAAAACCACATGGATGGAACATTACATTACAATGTAGAAAAGTATAGCATCTTACTTTAAAAGATGATTAAGTTGTAGACTAAGCTGTTTATGTATTGTTTAACCAATTAATTGATTAGTCTTTGTCCATGACACCTCAAAGAGATTGTAAATGGGGAGTGATTAGTCGGCGTCGCAAAGCGATGTTTAAAATCAATGATGCGATCAGAATAGACTAGAATCGAAATCAGATGTATAAGTCTCTAAACACCTTCGATTCGCAATTGGGGTCGAGATCAAGACGATTGATCTTGTTTCTTATCGCTTGGTTTATTCTGAAGACAGTGATGGAGATAGCGATCAGAGATAGCGGAGGGGATGGTGTAATACACTGCAATTTCGTGATGGAATAGTAAAATAGTACAAATGCGGTGATTATGATTGCAACAACGAGATCGACCGTATTTTTTTTGTTTTATTCTTTTAAATAGCCTATATTTACATGTATATATAGAAAGACGGAACTTTGCGTATGTGCTACTACTACTTTGGTTTAATAGTAACTTTGAAGGGTATACATAGAACTATGAACTATGCTTATAGATATAGATGCAATATCAATATATAGAAAAGTCCCTTTTTTTTTTTTTTTCCGAATTTATGTTGAAAAAGATATGGTTTTAATTGGAGGGTTGCCCTAAAACTTATTAAGGAAAACTTCAGTGGAGAGCTCTTCAATGACGTTTCATTGAGAAACCCCTTATCCATTTTGTCATTAGTTTTGCCTTTATTCCTGCGCTATAATTCTTCCTTTTAGGGCTTAAATTTCTATTTTGTATTCTAATATTTTAAAAAAATACCCAATAAATTTTTGGATGGAGACAAAACTACGTCATAGTAGATCGGAGCTCTCAGATGAGGCGTCGGGGGCAGGGGGCGGGTTCTACCTACTAAAGTTTTGCTCTTTAGGCTACGTTTGGTTGGAGGAATATTTCAGAACAAGAAAGGGAGATATACTGTTCCGGGTTTAACGGGTTGTTCCAGGGTTTCAGAAACCACCCGTTAAGCTTGTTCTCTCCGGATGGGAGAATTGGGGGGAACAACTTGGGAGATATGATTCTTTACCATTTTGTCCTTTAACCCTTCATGAGGATGTGTGTAGAAATTTTTTAGATTTTTTTTTTATTTATAAGAGCCACACTATTTTAACTTATTAATATTTAATTTAGTAAATTAAAAGAAATCGACTGAATAATTAATTTAATTTAATAAGTGCTATTCCATTTTAAAAATTTATATTTTAAATTCGTTTCGAGAAAAAATAAATAAATATTTAAATTGAATACTACTAAATTAATATTTTCAAAATAATATACAAATATACTTAATTTGTAAATTAATTTATTTTAATAATTAATTTATTAAATCATATTTGACTATTATATTCAATGGCAAATTTGACATTTTATTTAATTTTTATCTTTCCGACACTTTATTCCAATATAAACATCCAAACACTATCAAACATATTCTCTAAGAACAAACAAACAACATCGAAACGTAATTTACAATATGTTCTAGCTTATACCGAAATATTCCATGTTCTCAGGAACATCAAAAATTGTTCTCCAAAATGTAGTTCTTTAACTAAACGCAGCCTTAAAGTACTTAATTTAATCATCTGTACAAACAAAATAGTCAGCGAGATATTCTATCATTACTAGAGATTTCAAGGGTTGGATTCGGGGCGGATTTTCAAAAACCCCAACTCCAAACCCGAGACCGGACCCCGAACTCGAATCCGACGAATATTAAAAATCCATATTCAAACCCGAACCTGACAAAAAATCCAAAACCCGAGCCCGAACCCAAAAATTTGAACCCGAAACAGTTATTTCTTTTTTCAATATTTCAAAATATATTATATTATATCTAAATTTTTAAAATACAAATTCAAATATAACATCAAATTTATATATATCTATTATATATAATACAAAATAAATTCGGGTTCGGATCGGATTCGGGTTCGGGTTGGGTACAGTCAAAATCCATATCCGAATCCATATCCGTCGGGTATCTATTTTTGATATCCATAGCCGAGAATCCATATCCATTTAGCATCAGATATATCTATTTTATTCGGGTTCGGGTTCGGATTCGAATAAAATTTCAGGTATCCATATCCATTGACATCCCTAAAAGTAATTCAAATAATGATCTATTTTTAATCAGGCCTATATTAATCCCCATAAGATCCTACACCAAGATACTATCTGAAAAGTGGGAAGCTCAGAATTTCAATTTTTCTTTTTGATGATAAGTGAGGATTTGAACTCTGACCTACTAGATAGAACCCAACAAAAAACCTAACCCTAGCCCCTAGGTAGGGTCTAGGGTGCTTTTGAAGTTTCCCCATCTTTGAAACACTTATGTTCATTTTTTTACATGCTACCCACAAATGGTAACACCCACCACTCATTCATTTTGTGGTCCACCAAAGTTAGATAGAGCCCATGTATCCAAACCAACCCCTTATTAACTCTACATAGAAAAAGTTACCTCTTTATTTATCTACATATATGTATGTACATAAATGATGTGTCCCTCTCCATTTCCCATTAATACTTTTGGTGGGCTTTGGTTTCTCAAAAAATATTAAAAAGCTGAATATATATATATATATATATATATATATATATATATATATATATATATATATATATATATATATATTAGGGGCGATTACTTATATATTTCTGAAAAGTTTTCGACTTTCTGATTTATCTTTTTTAGGCTTAGTTTGGTACTGAGGCCTATCCAACGCTATTAGATAAAATGAAGTTGTAGAAAAAGCATATAGGGATATGCTTCTGCGTTCTCCGTGAAACGCGAGAAAATATATAACCGATGCATCGAAATATACGAAACGTAATATTACGTACGGAAACAAACAGGGTATTTTTCCAACGTGCTTTCTCACCGCAGGTAACGCAATCTCCCCGCAATACCAAACGGAGCCTTAGAATGTTAATATTAAAAATATCCTTCCTACGTTCTAACCTATTTCTAATATATCCTAGAGTTAAAATATATTAATTAACACTGTTACCTCTGTAAAATTACTATTTAGTCCTTTCAAATATACTCTTCCATCATCACTGACTTTCTTATTTGCACTTAAAATCAGAAGTACAAAAAGTATTTTGACTTTTGGTCTTTACCAATATATCCTCTACCATCACCAATATTTCTTATTTGCGCTTAAGTTAAGGGCAAAATTGGTATTTTAATTTTTAAAGCGTGGTAGATATTTAACTCACGTTTAACCCAAGTTAACTTAACGGAGATAAATGCGGAAATATTTTGCATTAACGGTGAAACATATGAGGAGTATTTTAGAAAGAAAAAAAAAGTTGAGGCAAATCGAATATTTTCAAACGTATGAGAGTATATAGACAACTATCCCTATTTTTTATGTGGTTAGGGATTGTTTGGTTTTAAAAAATATATATATATATAAAAAAAACAATTTTGTATGGTTGGCTTAAAAAAACTAGCTTTTTTTGAAAAATATTTTTTTTCTAGATTTTATGGAAAACTAGTATTTTCGTTTTTCAGGTTTATTTTTTCAAAATATAAAAACACTTGTTTTCATAAAAACTAACCAAAATCAAAAAAATTAATTTTATTTAAACAAATAGATAAAAAAAAATGAAAAAAAAAGAGATTTTCCATGAAAAATCTTTTTCACAATTTTTTTTTTTTTACATACTCTTCCAAGGAACCAAACATCTCCTTGTTTCTTATTAAGGAAAAATATTTTTTTTGAATTTTTTTTTTCAGATTTAATGAAAACTTAGTGTTTTCGTTTTAAAAAATTTTTATCTAAAAAATTATAATTGTGGAAAGAAAAGTGATACAATGTAATTTTTTTTAGAAAAATAATTTTTCATGCTTTTCCAAGCAACCAACACTTTAAGAAAGATGATTTGGTACTTAATTTTATAAATAATAAATAAATCTTAACCGTTGATCAATAAAGAGTAAAAGTGGCATTTTATTTTTTAATTAACAAGTTAAAAATAACTTCATGTTGAGGGTATTTTCGTAATTAAACATCACAAAGTTTAAAAAATATTTTGATTGATATCCCTTCCACAAATTTAGGCATTAATTTTGCACTAATTTAGGCATTATTTTAAGGAGTTTTAGAATTGCAATTTAGGCATTAATTTACAGCAATATTAAAAAAAATGGAAAAACTTCAAATATCCCCCTTGTAGTTTTACTTTTTCTCACTTTAGTACCCTGTGGTTTGAAGTGTATCAAGTTAGTACCATGTAGTTTTGCACTTTTTCACTTTAGTACCCTGTGGTTTAAAGTGTATCAAGTTAATCCCATGTGGTTTCACATTTTCTCACTTTAGTATTCTGTAGTTTCGCAATTTCTCACTTTAGTACTCTGTAGTTTAAAAACTATAAGGTACTAACTCGATACAAAAATAAAACCACGGGGATACTAACTTGATACACTTTAAACTATAGGGTACTAAAATGAGAAAGTACGAAACCACAGGGTACTAACATGATATACTTTAAAGGGTCAAATGCATACAGGTCCCTGCAAACATAGTCAATTGCGGAAATATTCCTGCAAAAGCGAAACTAGGTGAGATGTCCCTGCAAAAGTCCAAAAGTATGCAGATATGTCCCTGCCGTGCCTTTTGCAGGGACATATCTGCAAAATATTCCTGCATATATGTCCCTGCAAAAGGCACGGCAGGGATATATCTGCATACTTTTGGACTTTTGCAGGAACATCTCACCTAGTTTCACTTTTGCAGGGATATTTCCGCAATTGACTATGTTTGCAGGGACCTGTATGTAAATAACCCTACTTTAAACTACAGGGTACTAAAATGAAAAAGTGCGAAACCACAAGAGATTTTTGAAGTTTTCCCTTAAAAAAATCTGAATATACTACACCTGGTGCACCACGTCATGGGTGGACCGCTAAATGTGATGTCGCTCGTCCAACTCACCACCTCTTCATGCTGACGTGGTGCACACGGCTTATTCAAATATTATTTCTCTGTTAATGGGCCTTTAAATAGATGCTTGGGTTGGATCTGCTGTTGGGTCACAAAACGGCCCAGATAGGGCCCACCTGTTGGTTTCCAGGCCCAAGTGTTTTTTTTTTTTTTTTTTTTTTTTTTTGGCTTAAATGAGGTGCAATGCAAAGGTTGCATATGGTAGGGAAGGCAATATGTCACTATCGCCTAACTAACTATGGACCATACTTCATACTCATATCTGTATACGAAAACTTTTCCGTGTCCTCAATTATGTAATACCGACAACTCGTTTGGTTCGGGTTATTCTGTAAGGATTACAGAAAATTCTAAGGCTCCGTTTGGAATTGCAGGAGATTGCGTTACGTGACAAAGTACATTGAAAAAAAATATCATGTTTGTTTTCGTATATAATATTGCGTTCCGCATATCGCGATGAGTCGGTTACGTTATATTTTCAGCAATCCCACTCGAGAACGCAGAAGCATATTCCTATATACTTTTTCCACAACTCCTATCTTATAGCATTAGATAGACCTCAATACCATACTTCATACTCATCTATATACAAAAATTCTCAATTATGCAAGGCAATTCTAATAGGATTTTTATATTTAGTTCATCCGGCATGTAATCTGGTCGGTATTTGCATTGCAGCATTATAAAAAGTTGGGTTCGGATTATTTTGAAAGGATTACAGAGAATTCTCACAGGATTACTATATTTGGTTCACCGGTTTGTAATTAGGTCGGTATTGCAGCATTATAAAACGTGTAAGATTACACCGAAAATATGTGTATCTTGAATTACTGAAAACAGCTAATCTTACATGTTATATAAAATTACAAGTTTACCCCTCCAATCTTTGAAGCTCTTTCAATATATCATTTTAAAAATTTCAACTTAAACTTTTGAACCGCCAGCTTTTAAATTTTAAAATTCAAATTTGTATTTTAAATTTTAAATTTTAAATTTAAATTTTAAATTTAAATTTTAAGTTTTAAATTTAAATTTTAAATTAAAATATTAAATTTTATATTGTTGTTCAAATTTAAAATTTTAAATTTTAAATTATGTAAAATATTATTTGTAAACAATAAAAAAATAAAATTTAAAATTTAAAATAAAATTGAGTAAAAAAAACATTTTTATTATTAACCACCGTCCTTGCATTCCTTATTCAGCAGGCAAGTACAGTGGCATCCCCGTAATTTGATGGATAAACCAGGGCGATGTAGTAAGTCCTCGTTCTATAAATATCATCATTATCCCCCTTCACTCCGATGTTCGCTCCTCACTCTATTCCTTTTAAAAGCTCTTCTCTTCTTTGACTTCACAAAGAAGCCTCCTCCATTACCACAAAGATTTTTTTTTTTTTTTTTTTTAATCTCTCTTACCCAATTTATTTACCTTATTATTATTCTCGAGATCCCAATTCCTCTTCGAGAAATTTTCAAATCCCCAATGTCGATTCGTTTCTTGAGTCGATCGATGAGGAATCCGTGAAGAATCGCCGATTTTTACCTTTTCTTTGGGTGGGTTTCGTCGAATTCCAGTTTCTCGCAATATCTAGGGCTCCGAAATGTATGAGCATGATCGAGATCAGCTTCTTTGGAGGATTTGTTCGACAAATTGAGGTAATTACCCAATGCTGTTTGATGTAATTACTTAATGACAATTTGGTACGATTCTCTTTCTTTTGTTATCTTCTTGGCTTTAGATGATCTAAATCTGCTGAGAAATGCATGGTATGTGTGTTCTTATTAACAATTTTGCAGGATTATTAACTTTTTTTTCTTTTTTTTTTTTTCCATGTTTTCTTTTGTTGATGGGTTTTGAATGAGTAGATCGCGATCCTGAGGTGAGAGGGGGCGAGAGTGGATGAAGCGAAAGGGTTCTCAGGGTCGATGTCGGAGCAAGATTGTGTACATCGTTATGCTGTGCTTCTGCGTCGCGAGCCTAATGATGCTGCAGAATCAGTTCATTCAGATCACGGATCCCGAGGTAGTGGCGCCGCCGCCGCCGCCGGCGGTCCAGAAGCCGAAGATCGCGTTTCTGTTTATAGCGCGGAATCGGCTTCCCTTGGAAATGATCTGGGATGCCTTTTTTCGGGTAATTACTCTCGCTTCTTGAAAAGCATTAATCTTGCTTCATTCTAACAGGTGTGTGTTGAACTTGAACTTGAACTTGACCTTGGAAATGAATTCTTGATGCTATGTAGGGGGAGGAGGAGGGTAGGTTTTCGATCTATGTACATTCGAGGCCTGGATTTGTTTTGAATGAGGTCACAACACGGTCTCCACTCTTCTACAATTGCCAGGTTAACAACAGCGTACAGGTCTCTGACTTCTTTCTTTAATTAGAGTTCCATTTATTATATCCATGTTGTGCATTGCGGCTGCTGTTCTATTACATTATCCACGTAGTAATCATCGGCTGTGCCTTCATGTTGATTTTTGTCAAAGCAAATTGTTCTATCTAAGAATGCAAAGGAGGGGGAAAAAAATTCGTTTTAGTCCATTGAAGTTGGAATGCTGTATAAGAAGCCCTTCAAAGAAAACTGAGAACCATGCCTCCTCTATATATGCTCAAAACCCTCAATATAGAGCCCCTTCTCTTCGGCCGTATCACGTATAGTACGACGTTTTTTGTAGAAATTATTACTAGTAGTAGTTGTATGATTGTCTCAGAATTTAGCCTCTTATTTGTTATTGGTTGTTGCTAACCACAATTAAGCTCCTATTTCCGAACTTTCTATTATTTCCATCACAAGTGTCAAGGGAAGAAGAATTAATCTCTAGGTTGCTTAAATGGCATATGACTTCCCTCAGTATAGCAAGCTGACAACCAGTTTAATTAGTTCTCAGCCAAACAACTGGTAGCTTTTTGTAACCTATTGTTGAATTCGAGGTGGCTTCTGGGGAAAATTATCAGAAGCACATAAACTTTACATATTTTTGTGTCAGTGCTTAATCTAGTTTCTTTTTCAGGTAGATTGGGGAGAATCAAGCATGCTTGCAGCAGAGCGTATCTTGCTTAAAAATGCCCTCAAGAATCCTTTCAACGAACGATTTGTTTTTCTATCTGACAGGTATTACTTGCATCACCAAAGATCTTGTGATTTGTGATTGTTTGAGTTTTTCTGAAGCCCTAGCCGGCATATTAACTGTTGTCAATAAGGGGTTGTATTGAATATTCTCCCATTTGACTAACTGCTCAGAAACCGCTCAGAATGACAGTTATTACTCCTTTTTGTCTTATATGCGATATCCAAAGCCTACAAGCAGTTTCTTCAATCAAACACTTACCTATATTATCACAATGGAAATATGATTATGTAGTCTTTACTGCATAGCACATGCCTGCTTTTCTGCCTCCTTATAACTCGGTAACTTTTCTCTCCACAGCTGCATACCTTTATTCAACTTCAGCTACACTTACAACTACATAATGTCTACATCGACCAGCTTTGTAGACAGGTAATTCTTTTTTGCTTTAACATTAGTTTTCCTCTATTCTGTAGTTGTTGCATTGTCGCTTCATTTTTGTACTTAGTACTATTTAAGATTTTTTTTCCCCGACTCCTGTAGTAGTCTTTCTTCTTTTCTTTTTTGGGGGGGGGGGGGTTGGGTTTTGGGGGGATGGGGGTGTGGGGAAGACTCCTAGTCTGTGATACTAGCATTTTAGATAGATATTCATTCAAAGAAATTTCTATTAGTCTTCTGAATAATCTCAAGATTACCACGGTAGCATGCTAAATTGCTAATGCTAATAGTACCGGTAATTCAGATCCTTATGTCCCAGAAATTCGACGGTAGAGTCTGGAATGATTCTCAAGTTTAGCAGGACAACATGCTAGTGATAGCATGTACTTACGTCAGAAAGATGCTATTTAACACACTCATTTTTTTAATCTGACGGTGGGTTTTTTTCATTTATGATTTGAGCAAAGATAGAGAAATATCCTACATAGATACTTACCATGCTTGAATTTTAAATACCATATCAGCCTATAGCTCCTTAATGTTTTCCTCCTTTAGTTGCCTTATTGTTGATGCAGTATGTAAAATCTCTCATTTTTTCTTGTAAGCAAGGTTCTTGTGATACAAATTACTTTTCTTCTTGGTGACAATAGCTGTGGCCATTTTAAGAAACAGCTGCATCTTACTCCTGCTTGTGGCATTTTAATGAAGAATTTTATTCACGCCTAGTTTGCCATAAGGAAATCCTTTTTTTTTTTATTCTTCTGTTAATGTAACCATCACATCCACCATATGTACTCATGTGAAAATCCTCCTTTATGCTAACTTTGAAAGCCATTCTTAACATAAGGACCAGAGTTGGCCAAGCATTCTTAATTTAAAATACTACACAATAAACCAGTTCAGCTATTGATGGAATGCTCAGTTTATTTAAGATCAAAGATATACTAGCAGTGAAAGAGATATTTTTTATTAACTCTGCAAATAATTATTGGGAGACATAGTAGCTCTCTGCCTCATTAAAACTTTCAACAAATTATATTTTCCATCAGGATCAATGATGGTGGTTTTTGTAAATCCTCTTCCTTAATCAATATACATTATATACCTCAATTGAGAACATCGTTGCCGCCAAACTTGAGGATCTTGGGAGAACACTCTGCTGACAGAAAACTGAAGCAATATTAAACTTTGCTAAGCTCGCTCTCTCTAGATTATCTGCCAATGAATTTTCTGCTAATGAGTTTTGCCAGTGTAATTGTTTATGTATCCCTTTGATTAGAAGGACTTTATGATTGACATGAGGCATCAGATTTAATTTCAAATTTTCAAAGTACTCATATTATTCAACTTTGTCAATATATGAACACATTATCAGGCTCAGGTGGGATGCCGATACGCTCCTCTTTCCTGATTCAGACCTATTTCTTGTCTTGTTGCTAGTTTGGTCCTACTTTCTGTGACATGATTGCTTCTTCATCATAATATTGTTGGGGTCATGTTTTAATTATTTTCCAGATAGTATCATAAATCTCATTTGACAACTTGGAGCAGTTTTGCCAGAGACTTGAATTCATGTGTCTTTTGTAGATGTTCTCTCTCTGCACTTGCTATTGAAGCTCTCTATTTGTGTCCTTCTATTTAATTGTAATAGATGCATTGTGAGATATCTGGATGTATGTGTAATGGACACTAGATTCTAATAGCATCTGGTCATATAATGCTTGAAGCAGTTTTGCGGATACAAAAGAAGGTCGATATAATCCAAGAATGCATCCTGTAATTCCTGTGCATAATTGGAGGAAAGGTTCTCAGGTACTATAATATATAGAGATATAAGTGAGGAGTTCCTTTACCGGAGTGTATCGTATACCTTTTTTCACTTTATGCTCTTTTGCGATTTTGCTGTAGTGGGCTGTGTTAATAAGAAAACATGCTGAGGTAGTGGTTGCTGATGATATATTGTTCCCAGAATTTCAAAAGCATTGCAGGGTACGTTTGTAATATCATTTTCAATGTGGAGAATCTTTATATGCATCTCATAGTGATATTGGGTCTGCTCAGTTTTCTTTATGCCATATAGCTGATGTTTAAACCATGAACCTGATAGTGTCTTTAAACTCTAAATGTCTATTCAAAACCTAATATGAGCATCCTGTATCATCGAAGCTATACCCAAACTAACATGCATTTCAATAAGATATTCTACAGAAATTGGTCATCTGCTATAGACTTGTCTTGGCCACATCGGCCATATAACACAAATCATTGTAAAGATAGATGTCAATTTAATGGTAGATCTTGTGTATTTATCTAAATTTCTGGTGTGCACTTTATCTGTAAGACTACATGTGTAAAAACTTGTGATTAATAGTGAGTGATAAGAAAGACCAGCCATTAATGTGTGATTTGGTGATCGCTTTTTTGTTACAATCTTTTGTTGATTTAATATAGTAAGCCATTTTATACCACTTAGTACTCATTTGTGACTTTGTTAAGGTTCAAAATTTCAAATGTAGTCTCACTCTAGTAATTTGCTCGTCCATGGATGTTGCAGAGGAGATCATTACCAGAGTTCTGGCGGGATCATCCTATTGTAAGTGATAGCTTCTGAGACTACATTTATGTGCCATTGTCTTGTATCTTTCAATGTTTTGCAAGATTACTTTTTTGTTTGAGTTTTATATTCATAGGAAAATAATTTCTAATGCATTAGAAAAATGATAAAAGGCTATAAAGTAAATTATCAGCATTTGGATTTTTTTTTAACAAATGAAACAAAATTATAAAATTTTGATGCTTGGGATCTATTTTCATTGGTTATGACTTATGTAGTTGTGAACTTGGCATAATAAAGAAGTGTTTGAAATTAAACAGTTAACTATTTTGTTAATTTGTTTTAACTTTACAACTCCTACCTCATCTCACTTCAAGCTCTATGATCACTAAAGTTATATCCAGAATACTTCTCTATGCTTCCTTTGTGACCAAATATTCCAATGCTTTTATCTTCTGCATATGCTTGCAAAATATTAAGATGCTGGAAAGTATTGTGCAAGTAATGAAAGCCCAGTCTGGCATGTGCAACAATGCAAAAAATGTGATCAGTTTATTCTGGGAAGACCTCATTTACTCAAATTCTCAATTAACTCCAAACAAAGTTGATCTTTTCAGCTTTCTTTAGAATTTACCGATATAATTTATTGTGGTAAAACCTCACCGACTTGATTTCTTAATTTACTCCAGGCAAAAAAAAATCATTCATTTTTTTGTACTTCGCAAAAATTCATTCTATACTGGTCCCTTAATGCAATTATTTCGGTCTTTATCTCATTATTAATTGGAAACATTATGTGATTTATTATAAATGAGATTACTTCGTAAAAAGGGGAAGTCTTCATCTTTGTTTAGCCTGTAGATGCATCAAAGGAACATAACTGTATACCAGACGAGCACTATGTTCAGACGTTGATCGCAGTAAGTTTCCTTCTGCATTTATATATAATCTCTTTGAGTTCCAACCTGCATTGTTACTGGTTGCCAAAATCCTTCTACTTTACCTTGTGTATAATCTAGTGACTTCAAACCTTCATTGTTATTGGTTGCTGAATCCTTCCACCTTTTCTTTTCTGATACTTAACATGTGAAAAGACAAGCTTAATAATAGAGTCATACCATATTAAGTATTAATACATTATGTGTAACCTAGCAAAGGTTTAACATCATGCACAAATGTGCTACTGTACAAGATCTTGAAGCAAACAATTTTATAGCCAAATTCTCTAATATAGGTCCTGAGTAAGCATCAAGGTTCACTAACAAGTTGATCGACCAGGCCACTCCGAATTTATTTGTGATTCCCATGACTGATCCTGGCTAATGATATGCTCCAGAAACCTGAGCTACCTCATACTGGACTGTCACTGAACCATACATCAGAGAGGAAGATACAAAATGAAAAGAAATACTGTTCTTCCCATGTGGATCTAAAGGATAAGATATGCTAGAACCACCAGCTGCTGATTCGTTACTAATAGATGAGGAGCTCACCACCAGTTACTGGGAGAGATACTTACCGGGTAGGATTGAACAGCACTTCCACCAGGCATGTAGAGAACCCCTTCCTTTCAGGGTATTCTGGGAAGATGGTGAAGCTCCAAGCTACAGGAAGGCTACAATCTGAGAATCAAAAGGAAGAGTTTTGTGCTTCTGATTGGATTGACATTACTAGTAGTTATTTCATCCAACTTGTCAGGGCCCTTTGTGCTTGGATCTAGTTATGAACACGTTGACTGTTGTTCTTTACCCATAAGTATTTTGGGTGGCGGTGGAAATAGCTTCGATCTGTTGAGCCCCTTTTTCCTGAAGTATTAACCGTTGCTGAAAATTGATAGTTGTTAGTTGTTACTATAATCTCAGTTACCTATAATTGTTGTTTAATTTTTTTATTTGTTTTTAGGGTTTTTTTTGTATTTAGCCCCTCAAATTTTTCTTTTTACAAATGGCCCTAGTAAATTTATATTTACATATATGGCCCTCTCTTTGCCAGCCATATTGATAAAAAATACTTAGGGGAGATAAAAAAATACAAAAAGAAATATGGTGATCCAATCACCGTGTTTAAACATGGTAATTGAATCACCGTGTTCAACTTAAAAACGCAATTTAAGTGCTCGCGTGGCAAGGAGAGGGCTATTTATGCAAATATAAATCTGTTATGGCCATTGTAAAAAAAAAAAGTTTTCGGGGGGCTAAATGCATGAAAAGCCCTTGTTTTTATGATGAATAAAATGGAAACTAATATTCTTTTCTCGTAATGGTTCCTTTTTTTTCATATCTTTACTGCTTTTTGTTTTTGTGTGTACCCAAGTGCTTTATTTCGTAATAGAGGGTACTGATTCGGTTTCATAATGCAGCATAGTGACCTTGAAGGGGAGCTTACCCGGAGATCCGTGACTCATAGTGCATGGGATCTTTCATCTTCTAAAGATCGTGAAAGGCGTGGGTGGCATCCTGTGATGTACAAACTTTCAGACGCTACTCCGGCTCTGATAAAAGCTATAAAGGTATGTACAAAAGAACCCTAAATTTTCATCGGTGAACTTCCACAGTTCGATCGACTTTTTTGTGCTATGGGAAAGGATAGATGCAAGAATTGCTATTATCGTGGACACCGATGATTTCATATTCATTCTGTGTCATTTTCCACCACTTTGGTGGACTGAATTGTGAATCATCCTGGTCGCATGATGCACAATAATGTTGCCAAAGTTACAGCAAAACTTAAAAGTACATATGATTGCCATGTTTCATATTTATAGAAGTACGAGAGCCATCATTCTTGCAAGAATAGAAAGGACAAGGGACGCCGTAGAATTACGACCATACATGAGGAAAAGTATATTCCTTTGGTGCTTGTGATTATGCCTAAGAAACCACTAACACTGATGCATGAATGCCCCTTTTCCTTCTGAAAAAGTTCCCTCCCTTACATTTGGACTTGGTCGTGAAGGGATGAGAAGAATGTTCATGGCATAGTCCAAGATCTTCTTCTTCTTCTTCTTCTTTCTTTAATTTTTTTGTGGAGCCCAATCTAATTTTATTTTGTATATTTAGTTTTTCACTTGAGTTTTCAAAACTTTTCTTAAATTATTATGCGAGCAAGAAACTAGGAAAAACTTCTATAAAACAATATTAATGTTAAGAAAAGGTTGGTTTACTTCCAATAAGCTTTTGAATAAGTAAATGACTAAATAGGGAAAAGATTAATATAATGACATTTTGCTATAATTGGGAATTAAAAGAAACTAATGTAGTTTTAGAGTTTGACAGCTAAGGGAGGCATTCACATGCTATAGAACAGATCAGGCTATACTATAGTTATAAATTATACATCCTCGGCACATGTAAGTGAAAGAGCTTTACAACTTCAATGTACACTTATCTGATCAATCTAAGAAATTTTATTTACTTCGATAAAATTTAGTACCGTAATGATTCTTTTAGGCTATAGTGAATCAGGCTGTATCCTGATGTTTGAGAGTGGTGACTCCCTTCGCGTTCTGTTTCAGGATATAGACAATATCTACTACGAAACAGAGTACAGGAGGGAATGGTGCACAAGCAAAGGAAGACCAGCCCCCTGCTTCCTCTTTGCGAGAAAGTTTACTCGCTCCGCTGCTCTCAAGCTTCTAAACGCCGTGAGTAACTTCTCCTCCCTTTCTGTCATACATTCATGGGCAAAACTGCTATGAGTCTGTACTCCAGGCAATTGAGCATAAAGAGTTCAAATCCTGCTCATAAATTCCCGACCTCTTCATTCAGTGTAGCTTGATTGGTATTGATTGTCGACCTGCCCAAATCGCTAGCAGAAACCTGACCTAAAGACCATCTTGACCTGACTATTGCAGCCTTATTAAGGCTTAGTCTGGGAATTTATTCACCAAATGCAACAACCACTATAATGATCTGAAGCTTCCAAAATACCCGAAAATCGCTTTGGAGCCTGTAATTTTGTTAAGCATATGGTAAATTGCTTCTCTATTGGATGTTTTCATGGACATCTCATAGCATCGGAGAGGAGCTCTCAAGTGCTCTAAAGTGCTCCCATATACTCTCGGAGCATTACGGAATTGAAGTTAGTTTGTGTTCAGCAAACACATTTCCCAAGACTGGGCTTGAAATAGGAATGGCTGAGACTTATTGCTGCAGTTCTTGAGGTTCAGCAATGTTGCTCCTTGTTTGTTAAATGTGTTGCTTTCTTGACCCACAATGATGATCTAGAGCCCCAAAAAACTGGAAAAGGATGTAGTAGTCTTCCCTTCTTCGATGCTTTGGAATGGCGATGAAAACTGCAGTTCTGTGCTTCTCCGGCAGCGGCTACCGTCGCCGCCAGTTCAAAATCATGAGATGAGAGAAGCTTTCAAGCGCTTTTGAATTTCTAGATCTTGTGTAGTATAAAAAAAAAGGGTTATTTACATACAGGTCCCTGCAAACATAGTCAATTGCGGAAATATTCCTGCAAAAGCGAAACTATGTGAGATGTCCCTGCAAAAGTCCAAAAGTATGCAGATATGTCCCTGCCGTGCCTTTTGCAGGGACATATCTGCATGATATATTTTGCAGATATGTCCCTGCAAAAGGCACGGCAGGGACATATCTGCATACTTTTGGACTTTTGCAGGGACATCTCACCTAGTTTCGCTTTTGCAGGGATATTTCCGCAATTGACTATGTTTGCAGGGACCTGTATGCATTTGACCCAAAAAAAAAAGTGGTGTATTTAGATAAAGTCCTTCGAAACTAGACCTCTGACCTTCCGAGAGCCTGACCTGCCAGTGTTTTGAGGATAAATCTTCATCTGTCTGTTCGTAATGTTTTCGAGACCACTGAGCTTTTTATTTCGTTCTTATTTCTTACAGTCAATAATAGCTGCTAAGTGATGAAGACAAGCCCCGGGAAGAATCTCGCGAAAAGCCGCTCCGGAAATCTCTCTCTCTCTCTCTCTCTCTCTTAGCCGAGGCAGTTCATCATAGAGAGGAACTTCGCAAGCCGAAAAGATGTAAATGCGAAGGTATGTTGTACGTGGCTCGCAAATTTACCTGCACCTGCTCATTGCTGCAGCTCTTCTGTTGCGGCTTGTGATGCAGGTGCGACTGATTTGTTGTAACTTGTATAGCAATGTAAATTGTGACATGCAGCGCAGCATTGATAGTGTACAACAGGAAAAATAATGGACTCATAAGTTGTTTAAAGTCTCGGATTAAAGAGATCATGAAGATATAGAAATGTGTCAAAAAAAAAAAAAAAAGCTTTATTGCGTAAAAGAGAAAAAACAAAATAAAATAAAACATCTTTGGCGGAGGTGTGGGCGAAGTAAGAGAGAGGAGCATGGCGTTGACGTCGGGATGTAGGAGAACGGAGAAAGGTGTGGGCGAAGTAAGAGAGAGGAGCATGGCGTTGACGTCGGGATGTAGGAGAACGGAGAAAAAGGAGAAAAAGTGAGAGGAGAAAGAGAGGAAGAAAAGGGTATGTACTACTGATAATATACCGGCCTAGCTCGATAGATTACTATATTAAAATCTTCCAAGCAAATTTTTTGTGAAGTCAAATAAAACACTAACACTAGAACTTCTGCTTTAAGCCTCAAAATCTTATTTCTTTTATGTATCAATTAAATATTGCTATTAAAAAATAATAAATAAAACCTTTTCTATTCCACAAAGGAATCTTGAACTAGGCTTATATATAAGATTAAATTAAAATGCCTAGCTTCCACTTCAAGAATTATATCACTTGATTGGATGGAGGGATAAGTATAAGTAAGCATTATGTGAGTTAGGTATGTCTCAATGTCATGTAATAGGCCTCTAGATGGGAGCTTGATTTGGTTTGTTTTGGTACTACAAAATATGAAAATGTATGGACCATCTAAAAAAATGCAACTTGGTGGGTCTAAATAACTACATTGCAATTTACAGTAAATCTTGGTAGGTTGGAAATTAAATGATGCAATGTAGTGGGTTACAAATTGAGATGGATATATATAGAGAGAGTCCGGCTGGGGTACTATCGATAGCACTAAGAATTTTGTGCTATCGAGTTTTCCACCGTTAGATTTAATCTATAGATTATTTTTACCCATTAGATTATACTATTGAACCAACCGCTCACTCAATTCTAGAGGGCCACGTCATCCTAACCATCCATTTCTCAATCCAAGAACTAAAAAATCAATAGCACCGTGCTATTGATAGTATTTCACCTAAGTTCTATATATATATATATATATATATATATATATATATATATATATATATATATATATATATATATATATATATATATATATATATATATATATATATATATAGTGTAGAGCTACTCTACTATCGAAAATATAGAGGGTTTTATACTTTCAACTTTCTGACCCTTGGATTAAGAATTATACGATTTGGCTGATTACGGTATCCCCTAGGGTTAAGTAGTATCCCTAGGGTTGAGTGATCCTTATAGAGTAATAATACAAATCCAAAGACTAGAAATAATCAAAAGGATTGATTTAAGGGCCAAAAAGTCGGAAGCACCAGATCTTCTATACTTCCAATAGCGTAGTAGCTATACTCTCTCTCTCTCTCTCTCTATCTAGAGAGAGAGAGAGAGAGAGAGAGGTTATTAGACTGAGAATAGAGCTCTTTATAATCATAAGTTATTTTCGATGATGGAGCTTCCAAACTGATGATTCATATCGTTAAATATGGTCTAGAACATTTTAAACTTTTACAAAAAAGAATTTGTAATTTTTTAAAATTATAATAAAGTCCGTCAAGTGGGCATAAAATGAACGATCAAAATCGAATTACTTTCTAAAAATAGAGGATCATATTATTCAATTTATGATCGGAGTTAACGATCTCTATTTAAATAGTGAATAAAATTTTCTATCAAAACTTCAACCAATTGCCATTCTTTCATGTATATATCCGTATGCATGTACATGTATATGTCTATATGTATGTATGTATATGTGTATGTGTGCTCGATTTTGATCAGCAGTATTTTTAAAAGTTCACTCAATTTTGATCGTTCATTTTCATTTTTTTTTTTTTTTTGGATCAAAAGAGCCAACCGGCTAATTTATTAAAAGCACAAAACCGATTACACTTTGCGCAAAAAGACTCTACCTGCAGAGTATTCAAAAAGTATTCTAACAAAGTCTATGGGAAGATCACTGGTAGGATCAAAAACCAGTTTACTTCTCGAATTTTGATCGTTCATTTTTATATCTACTTGATAGATTTTATTATATGTTCGAAATATTAAGAAATTTGATTTCTAGATACTTTAATGCTCTAAATTATATTTAATGGTGCGAATCGTCGATTCAGAAGCTTCATCATAAAAAATAACTTATGAGCACAAAAATCTCAATACTTATGAGTACAGCAATCCTACTCTCTTTTTTTTTTCTCTCTTTGTATATATATACATATAGTACAAATCGTCGATTCAGAAGCTTTATCATCAAAAACAACTTATGAGTACTAAAATCTCTATACTTATAAGAGTATAGTAACCCTACTCTCTCTCTCTCTCTCTCTCTCTCTCTCTCTATATATATATATATAGAGCACGAATTGTCGATTGAAAAGCTCTATCGTCAAAAATGACTTATGATTACGAAAATCTCTATACTTAAAAGAGTAAAGTATACGAAACCGGGCTTGGGCTCGAAGAAGATGGGTCAGATCATGACTTGAAGAAAAATCATTTTGAGAAAACCCTCCCCAAAAATAAATTTAAAATGTGTTTTCTAAGTTGTTTTTGTGACCAGATTTGATCAAATTGTACAAGAACCAAAAAATTTTTAAAAGAGAAAGTGTAAAAGGATTATTTTTTGGACTTAATAATTAGCCGGATCGGATCAATGCTCGCAAAACCGGCCCGATTCGAATCGGGCTGGGCCTCGAAGAAGCTGGGCCAGATTCATAATGTGAAACGAAACCCATTTGAAATTTCCTTAACAAGATCATATTGCAACCCCTTTTAATATTGAGATCCATCTAACTCTAATAGAGATAAAATAAAATTAGGGCAAAAACATACAGAGATATGTTTCTGTATTTTCCGATAAGATTGCAGAAAATATGTTATATTTATTACGATATACAGAACGCAATATTACATACGAAAAAAATATGGTATTTTTCATCCCAGGGGATGGCCCATTCAAGGACTACTCCCATCATAGCACGCTTAACTCTCTTAACCTCTTGGATCTTGCCACCGCCCAAAATTCTTAAGCCTTATATATAGGACTACCTGGGGTCTCACAATCTCCCCCCATTTAAATCCTGACGTCCTCGTCAGGCTCAAACTCACAAGTAACAGGCGATATGAGACTTATCTTGCTAGCCTCCCTAGCTCAGCCGAGATTCATCTCACACTTCTGGCTGGTAATTGGCTCAGATACCAGTTGTGACGTCCAAACTTCCCAGGGGATCACCCATCCTAGGACTACTCCTGTCCTAGCATGCTTAACTCTCTTAACCTCTTGGATCTTGCCACCACCTAAAATGCTTAAGCCGAGTTAAGAGTTTAGCCCTATATATGCAATCTCCCCGCAATCTTTAATGAAGACTGCATTTTCTTCGGCCGGTCAGTATTTTCAATCTCCACTATTGAATCAACCTACCTTCATTATAAATAAATGTATAGCACAATTGGCGACGATATTTATATGCGACTCAATTATTATTTCTAATTGGTAAATGAGTACAGAATGCACTTGAACATAAGCATTTTTTTTTTTAAATAAAAATGATGCAGTATAATATTACGATTATTTTTAGTTTTTGTAAAAAGTATATTTTGGATGTGTTAGTGGATAGATATTTTTACTATTGTAGTTACTGTTGGCAATTTATTATTAGTTAAAATAGGGTTTTAATTTTGTGGCTCGTAATAATAAGTCTATAAGATTAATAAGTTGAGTTGGATGAACCTAATAAGTTGAATGAAACTGAATAAACGTAACTGTGAGAGGTCCGACAATAAATTTAACGTCTATACAAATTGAGTCTGATCGAAATCCATGAATACTGGCCCTTAAATGCGGCGGATGTACCTTTTCTATCATCACATACTTTTTATAATAGTTGGTTGGCAGTTGCATCTACAGTTACTCATTCATTAGCATATAAAGCCCCTGCCAAATGCATATTACAATTATATTACTTAAAAGGAAAAAAAAATAAAAAGTACAATATAATTATTTAAATATTAAGTTAGCTATAATAAAAGGAAACAGCAACAAGTGGCTAATAAAATATATAATACACATATATAATCAAGTCATTAAAAAAAAAGAATTAAACTAGAATATTTTTAGAAGTACCGACCCCCAGAGAGAAAAAAGGAGAAGAGGCGAAGGAAATAAAGATATTTCGGTCATTTTTTTTAAATTTAAAATTAAATTATAGTATTTTAAAAAAAATTAATTGCATATAGGTTTCTCAGAATATATCAATTATAAATATATTCTTATAAAATTTAATTTTTATATATTATCGTTACAAAAGTCATGATATTTTCAAATATTTTCCTGTCTTTAGAATTTGCTAGAAAAATTTAGCAGATTAAATACTTAATCATAGTTAATTAATATGGTGAATTGATTTTTTTTACCCCTCTTTAATTAAAAATTAAGATTTTTTGAGAAATATATTTATAATTAAAAAATAGATAAGATTTTTAACTAGAATAAAATTAGAAGAACATATTTAAAAATATTAGGACTTTTACAAAAATAATATATAATATATAAAAATTAAATTTTATAGGAACATATTTGTAATTTATTATTTGTAGGGACTTATATGAAATTAATTATTTTAAAAAAAATTAAAATATGGAATATGTACAAAACATAAAATTAATAAATTTTTAAATTAAAAAAACCAAATTTATATTATTCTACTATTTCCGCGTCCCAAATACTAGAGAGAGAGAGAGAGTGAGAGAGAGAGAGAGAAACCTCACACTCGCCCCCTCCCATGGCGGAGCTTCGTCACTCGGCGTCCATGGGCGCCCGCGGCGGCGGCGGCGGCGGCGGCGGCGGCGGCGGCGGCTCCCCGTGAAGCGCGACGCCGCCGCCTCCACCCCCTTCCTCTCCTCCTCCCCACTCGGCAGCGCCGCCGCCGCCGCCGCCGCCGACAACGACGACGGCGGGGGCGGCGGCGGCGGAGGAGGACGCGATCGGGATCGGGATCGGGACAAGCTCCCCCACCACCACCACCGATTCTTCTCCCCACACTTCCTCCTCCACCTCCCTCCTCCCCTCCGATCCCTCCTCTCCCTCGAGGATCCGCGGTCGCCCTCTGCGCCCCACTCCTACCGGATCTTGCTCGCCATCCTCGCCTTGCTCCTCTTCGCCGGGGTCCTCGCCCTCCCTTCTCTCTGGATCCGCCTCGTGAGTTCAACTCCCTCCAATATCTCAGTGATTCTACTCACCTGAGTTAGGGTTTCGATAAATATTGCTCATCTCACCTATCCATACATCACGTAGATCAAATCAATTTTCTTCTTAGTCTATAATCAAACGCTAATTTCTACACCTACTTTGGGAATCATCGGTGAAATCCAATATAAAACAAAAAAAAAAATCAAATGCAGCTATCGAATCTGATCCAAACTTTGTGCGGGTTAATCAATTATTTGGTCTAAATTCATGCTGTCTTGCTATAATTTGGAGAAACAGCTATGAGTTGTGATTTTTGTATGATTGTGGAATGGTTTTGAACATTGTCTATTTGACTTATCATTTTTTGTTGCAGAATGCGCCTTATTTGTGCCGCAAGGATGGGATTACTCTCCGCTGCCCGCGTGTAAGTTTTCCTTTGGGGTGCTCTTGACAATGTTGCTTCTTCCGTCACCGGAATCAGATCATTATCTTGATTAGAAAAGATATACTTGTTTTGTATCTGAATATGGATTGGTCGTAATTTGTTGTTCATCTTCAATGTTCTTGCCAAAGGCGAAAGTGCCTTCGTCACTCTGGGAGAATCCCTACGCAGCTACTACCTCATGGAAGCCATGTGCTGAGAGACATGATAATGGGGTTTCAGGCAAGTGTAGCTTTTAAGTGAATATTATCTTTCTTGTGGAAATTCACATTACTCTGATAATATATTGAGTGTAGTGTCTACCGAAGTGGCTTCAGAATTTGTAGCTTTTCATGCAGTCTTATGCACCCAACCTTATCTGGAGGACATAAAAATGTGCGTTAGTCGAGAGGAGAAAAAAAAAAAGTGTATGCATCTCCTGTCTTGCAATGCTTGGCAAGATCACAAATTATTCAAGAGTCCTATTTTGTAAGCCTAGATTGAGAGATTAGACTACCATTTCTGAATTCTTTGTGCTGGAAAGATAGATCTATGGGAAAAATAGGAACACCATTTTTAAAATTTTTTGCAAGCTTAGTTCACTCTTTTAAGTTATGTGGACCAAAATGTCCCTTTATTAACTTGCTTTTACTTCTATCTGTACATATGATTTGCCTGTTTGGATGAAGTCTAAGGACATTCTAATCAAACGTATGTTAGCATGCTAATTTATTTTCCCTATGCTACAGACTACAGTAGAACCTGCCAATGCCTTTTTGCGAGATAATTTGCATATATGTGATAATTCTTTTGTGCTCTGCTAAGACCTGCTGGTTCCTTTTTAAACCTGCAGATCTGTCACCTGAGAATGAAACCTCTGGTTATATATTCATTCATGCCGAAGGTGGTTTAAATCAGCAGCGCATAGCTGTAAGTATGCATTCTGTCTGACTTTGAAGTGTGCCACTTGTTGCATTCTTCCAGTTGTTTGTGTAGGTTTTCTTTTTTAAGCATCAATGACCTGGCCCCTAAAATTTCTTCAATGGAAGTCATGCTATATGCTTCTTCTTTGTTTCTCTTTTAACTTGGTTGGAGAAAATCAGAAAATTTACTGTACCAAGCACTGAACAGCTTGAAGAATAAAGAGATCTGCCGCGTTCTGTTTCTCTTGGGCATGCTTTAGCCCTGTTACTAATGAATTCAAGCTCACTACAATATAATTTTCTCCAGAAAATAGTATTGTCACATGTGTTGGAGGAAAACATTATATATTACATATTAAGCACTAGTCTTATCAATTGGAAATAAATGTTAGGACTTCCAAGTTTAGCTTACTGAGTACTTTGCTTGGCGTATTCCATCTGGATGCATATTCCTACTATTTGAGACAAGACATTATTGCAGGAAAATCTTGTAACATGGATTAGGAGGGTTTGTCCTGTTAAAGAAAGTCGAAAGAACTTCCTTTAGACTGCTATTCCAAAAAAAAAAAAAAAAAACTTGCTATTGAAGTCGATCCGTCTAAATGTGAAAGCTGCTGCACGTCAAATACAAATAATAAATCTGCGGTGGTTTTTACACCAGTCATTTAAGGGGGAAAAGAATCAATGCCTTTTGATGCTCTACATTTTAGATTGTTATGAAAATTGAAATGATAAGTAAAGCTATTAGATTGATTTATTCTTATCTGTTTTATAAATAGCTATTAAACTAACATTATAGATCTTGATTGATAGCTAGAATGTGGAGATCTAGGATTAGATTTGCATTGCTTGAATTGTTGCTCCTTAATTAGGTCGTACGTTTGTTCCATGTGTAAGAAAAGTGCAGATATCATTCTCAATATGGCTGAGTGATACCTTTATCTACTTAATAGAGAGAATTTGTTGCAATTTTGTTTGTCTCCAATAATCAACTGACAATTATTATCTTTTTTTTCCTTTTGCCTTAGTGGTACATGTCGATCATTTCTTGCTTATATATATCATTGGAAAATTTAAACACCTAATTCATATCAGTGTTCTTTTCTTTTCCTGTACATTTGCTTAATCAATTTGCAAATTTTGGCTTGCATGCAGATTTGTAATGCTGTTGCTGTAGCCAAAATTATGAATGCAACACTCATTTTGCCTGTTCTCAAGCAAGATCAAATATGGAAAGATCAAACGTATGTTTTATATTATATATTCTGTTACCTTTTTGTTCTTCATGCCTTTGTAGTTTGATGAACCTGTTGACCTCATGACCCCCTTCGGGGAAAATCTGTTAGGTAGGGACAAATGTGCAGCTACATCTTTAGTTTAAGATTAATTTATCACCCATGTATCGTAAGACACTGTTAGTAAAACTTGTGGTGGCTCATCTCAAATCTGGAGTATTGATCCTTAGAATCTTGGACTAACTTTGCACAACTTTTTTGTATTTTATTAGATACCATGCTTATGTAGGAGAATCTTTAGCTCTCGTATTAAGTAATGTTGATTCTAGTTGACCAGATGCTGCAAAGTAAAGGAAGAGAACAAGAAAAAATTAATGAACTAAGAAGGGAGACTAACTACAGAATTAGGAGAAAGGCTAGAAGTTCCAAGGCCTAAAGTAAAATACATACATTTTTCCATTGTACGACTCTATTTCTGCATACCTTCTTTGCAATATTTATTATAAGACTGACTTGAGTCCGAGAAGGAAGTCCTTAATCATTTAAACTCTTTCCAAAATCATCCGTTGTCATAATGAGGCTCTTTCAGCACGTTAAATTAAATCTAGATGTGCTTAATCTTTATAAGACTTCAATTAGCATCCTTAATTTTCTAAAGAATCTCAATTAGCCCTAATAGTACCCGAATAGGAGGTAAAAAGTTATGTACTCTTTTTTAATAGAATGACTAAATGACTAAATTTTAGGAATCTAGTTTTATAACAGTCTTCTTGTCTTCGAGATTCCCTTGTTCTGGCGTCATGTCTTGTAGTTTCTTTTCTTTTCTTTCTTCATATAATTGGTAATCTCCTGCTTGCATGGTTAAATATATGCAGGAAGTTTGAAGATATATTTGATGTAGATCACTTTATTGACTATCTGAAGGATGATGTGCGCATTGTTCGAGATATTCCTGACTGGTTTACCGAAAAAGCTGAGCTTTTTACCAGTATAAGGTTTGCACTAGTTCATCATCTATATATAGTTGTTTGTGCGCTAACCATTTCTTCATTTGGCAAAATTTCGTACAAATACCTTACCGGATAATGCTTTTTGACTATAGACCATAATTTTTCCTTAGCATCCTAAACCTGGTGTTATAGTTCATTTTCACTTTGCTATTACAAGGTTCAAAGTATGGCAGTTAGCCCCTGTGTTGTTACTGATTCAGTTGTCATAATGACATGCCGATGAAAAGGATATCAAAGTGCAAATACGTACGAAGGACCAGTATAAAGTGCAATTGGGCTATAACACGGGAGGTTTTTGAAGATTTGCAGTGTTCCAATAAGATGTGATACCTAATGATGCTTTAACGGTGATCCTGATGTTATATTGCTATTGCATTGGTTATTTACCTTTAAAATCTATATTTATATGCCATGCAATTCAAAATTCCATACAAGCTAATAAGTCAGAATCTTGTTGTTGATAATTTGGACTAGTTTTTGTCACTTGTTCGATTAAGGTGATCTGCACATTGCCTGAGCAACATATGCCTGAGATTGATACCAGCTACTGTATGTATCTCGTGACGTATTATTAACAAGGGCGGCGATGCGGCCATTGCATAATTAGTAATCGTACCATCCACTTTCTCGGCCAATCCTACTTATCTGAACTAGAAATTGATAACTAAATAGTAAATATCTATTTATCATTTTCAGTCCACTTATTTGGCCCTTATTAAATTGTTTTCTACTCTTTTCCATCTTGTAGGTTGCATTTGCTGAAAATGATGTCATGTATTAGTAGAAAAATGTTTAAATTATTTTTCTTTACTGACCTTTTAGTGCTCTGCATCAGACGCACCGTGAAGAACATACCAAAATATGCACCTGCACAGTTTTATATCGACAACGTACTGCCAAGGATAAAAGAGAAGAAGATAATGGCTCTAAAGCCATTTGTTGATCGGTTAGGGTAAGTACAGAATGCTAATAAAATCACAATCTCTACCTCTCTCCTTTTTTTTCTTCTTCTTCAAAAGTTATCATGTCAATAATATGCTTTTGGTTGGTGCGACTTCAGTATTCTTGCATGTGTCCAATAGGCAAATGAAATATATTTTCTTCTGTCGTACATGTTCTTATTCAATACATTCGACTTTGTGGGCTTTTCTAATTTTCATGTACGTTGTTGTATGTTACAGTTAGTCATCTGGTTATCTGATTAAAACATTTGACCGTTCTTTCTTTTTCCCAGATATGATAATGTTCCAACCGAGATAAACAGGCTTAGATGCAGGGTTAACTACCATGCTTTAAAGTTTCTGCCTGAGATCGAAGAAATGGCAGATAAACTAGCAGCAAGAATGCGGAACCGCACTGGCAGTTTGTACCCATATATGTAAGCCTCTAGCCAGTTCCCATCAGCACAACACATTATATGGCATGTAAGTGTGTTCTAGAACCTTCACGTGTCTTATACACTGGTTCTATTATGCTCTTTTCTTTTCTAACAGGGCACTACATCTGAGATTTGAGAAAGGAATGGTGGGCCTGTCTTTTTGTGATTTTGTCGGAACAAGAGAAGAGAAAGCGATGATGGCTGCTTACAGACAAAAGGAATGGCCTAGGCGGTACAAGGTGAGATCACAGTCCAGATCATATAGCGATCATAAAGAGAAACGGCCCCGAAGTTAATATTCTTTTAGTTCGATGCATTTGCGTGCAGAACGGGTCTCATCTTTGGCAGTTAGCACTGCAGAAGCGGAAGGAAGGGCGCTGCCCTCTTGAGCCAGGGGAGGTAGCTGTTATCCTGCGGGCAATGGGATATCCGAAGGAAACTCAGATTTATGTTGCTTCTGGACAGGTGTATGGTGGAAAGAACAGGATGGCTCCTCTCAGAAATATGTTCCCAAATTTAGTAAGTTCTCTCTTTACCAGATTTCAAAACACGTAAGTAAACTATTTCTGCGGTCTCAGCATCATATCCCCCTTTATATCGTCAGAAGCTATCGCATTCTAAGTCTTCTAGCTAAAGAAGCTTTCTGATTCCTCGTTAGCCGCAGTTATTATCTTTTTGCTCGCGTGATTTGACGATCATTTCCCCTCTTTCTTCTGCTGCTGGTTGCAGCTAACAAAGGAGGACCTCGCAAGCAAAGACGAAATGGACCATTTCAGGAAGCACGTGACGAGCTTAGCTGCCTTGGACTTCCTAGTCTGCTTGAAGTCAGACGTGTTCGTGATGACCCACGGCGGCAACTTTGCGAAGCTGATCATCGGCGCCCGACGCTACATGGGGCATCGGCTCAAGTCCATAAAGCCGGACAAGGGGCTCATGTCCAAATCCTTCGGCGACCCTTACATGGGTTGGGCTGCCTTTGTCGAGGACGTGGTCATCACCCACCAGACCCGGACCGGCCTCCCCGAGGAGACTTTCCCGAACTACGACCTCTGGGAGAACCCTCTAACCCCTTGCATGTGCCGAGCTTGAGTAAAAATTGCGTCTGGTATGTTCTTCTTCTTCTTCTTCTTCTTCTCTCTGGATTTTCTTTTACCAAATTTTGTTAATTAGTTTTGTCTTTGCTGTGTGGGTAGCTCACTGCAGAACTGGTATTAGTTTCCACATCTGGGGAATGATCTGTTTTTTGTAGTTTGCTGTGGGGTAATGTAGAAATTTTCCCAAAATATTATCGAAATATGGCGATTAATTGTAGTATCTAGTTATGTTCTCTTGATTTATTCGAAACTCGGAAATATCTCTCTATTCTGTTGAAGGCCTTTAATTGCTAGGCATGATTCTTTTGCATTTAGGTTATGTTAACCATCATTTGATTTCGATTTAGGGTTTACATAAAATTGAAACCGAATTGATTTAAATCGGTTTGAGAAAGTCGAAAATTCGAAATCAAAACCAAACTTTGGTTTGTCGGTTTAAACACTTGAACTCTCAAAGATTGTTTATGTTAGTTTACCAGTTTGATTCATTTAGTTGGTTTGATTTATGAAACTTTTTTCTCTTTTTTTTTTTTTGATTCATTCCGTATACTAAGTATAGCTTAGTGTTGTATAATTGAGCTAGAATACTTCTAGAAAAGTACTAGCCCCTTGATACTTGTATTTTAATTTTTTAACCATTTTTACGTAATATTTTTAACCATTTTTATTTAAAATTATAGATTTATTACTTATAATGTAGAATTTGGTTAAAAAAAGATATTTGAGGGATGTGTTTGGGAAAAAAATTCTAAGAAAGAAAATATGAGTGAGCTGAGACCAGCTCGTGTTGGTTCATTTATTAAATATTTTTAAATTATAGATTATCATTTATTGCTTATAATGAAGAATTAAAAAAAAAAAAAACAAAGGAATTTTTTGAGGGTTATTTTAAAAAAAAAAAAAAAAAAGACATGATAAAAAATAAAAAAAAAAATCTAAAAAATATAGTGCAGTGTAAAGCTGTTAGCGAGCTAAACACGAGTGAGCTGAGATTGGATCGTATTTGCTTGTTTATTATATTAGTTAAACACGAGTTGGCTAGTTAAGATATCAAATTGAAAAATTTAACTCGTGTTCGGTTTATTTATTACTACGAACACGAGCTAGCTAGCTCACAAACAAGTAATTAAAATTGTCAGCCCCGCTATTGAATGAAAAGTTTTAAAAAATTTAAAAATTTAAAATTTTAATCTAATAACTAAAATTCATAAAATATATGTTTCTTTGTATTTGAGTCTGCCTAAAATTAAAATAGTAGAAAATTGTAATATCCATATTCGAGCTAGTTATATCAAGTCGGACACGAGGGAGCTAATTTCAGCTCATGTTCGTAAAGGGGTGTAAACGAGCCGAACACGAGCGAGCTAGGTCGGCTCGTGTTCGGCTCGTTATTAAATGAACCGAACAAGATATTAAAATATCGAGCCGAAAAATTCGACTCGTGTTCGGCTCGTTTATTCAAGAGCTGGCTCATTAAAATATCGAAAAAATTCGCTTGTGTTCACTCGTTTAATAAACGAGCCGAACACAAGTCGCTCACGATTCTAACTAACAATAAATAAAAAAATTAAATTAAATATATTGAAAAAATAAATTTATAAAATTTTATTCATTAGACTTTGATCTAATATTTATAATTTTATATACAAATGAGTTTTTTTATAATTAAGTTCGCATTTATATTTTTATTTTGCTAAAAATTAATTAAAAATATATATATTATATATAATTATTTATTGATATATAAAAATATAAATTATATAAATTATATAAATATAAAATATATATATATTCGAAACATTATCGAACCGAACACGAGCGAGCCGACCATCTCGTGTTCGGCTCGTTTACTTAAACGAGCGAGCCGATCTCGAGCTCATTTCGAGCCGAACACGAATGGCCATGAACAATGAATCGGATTGCCACCCCTATGTTCGTCTCATTAAGATTTTGAGTGAAAAATTCACAGACGGATCGTTTATTAAACGAGCGATCGATCTTGAGCTCATTTTGAGCTGAACACACAAATTGATTCGTGAGCAGCGAGCTGAATTACCAGTCCTAGCACAGAGTATGGTGTAATTAAGCCTTTAAAAAAGTAGATAATATTTTTATTTCCACTCCCTTAGGCCTTAAGCAAAGAATGAAGCGTGCACACTTCATTTCATCAGTGATCAGTGATGGTGATGATTAGGTATGTAATATGTGATTTGTATGGTAGTATCCAGCTAAGATGCAAATATTCCCGCACCGAAAGAGAACGGCACCGCGCGCGAATCTCAAAGTCCAGATGTGCATCCGTAAAGCTGGCAAAGGGAGATGCCCGTTACATTTAAACGACTCTTGCCCCCCCCCCCCACGTCAGGCCCACGTCCAAAAAAAAAAAAGCCAAAAAAACAAACAAAAATGGGTCTATGGTACAAAAATTTATGGAGACCCCCCTCCACTATAGAAGTTTTAGAAATCACTCCCTCTACTTTTATTTTTTATATTAGGCTATAATATAATAAACCCATATAAATATTCTTTTTTTTTTTACTTTTCTTCCTGATCTTTAAAAATTTACAGTTTATTTTTTTAAAATTTAAAAAATATTTTTAGAAGATTATGACGTTAATAAGAGTGCAAAATGAGCAAATTGTCCTTACTCTTTATATATACAAAAATAATTTTATAATATATTTTTGTTTATTTTTAAAGATATTTTTAATATAAAATTATAAAAAATGAACCAGGAGGACTAAATATACCGGCTTAAAATTTTGAGAAAATAAAATATAAATTTTCGGAAGTAAAAAATGGAAAGTAAAAAACGAATATTTACAGAAAATTTTTCTCTATTTTAATTTTTTTATTAATACCTTTTTTTGGTCTATGGTCTTTTTTACTTGGGTGATTGATCAAATAGATGAATAATTTTAATTCATTATCAATAAAAACTAGAGCGATTAGTAATAAATAACTAAAGGAAGTGCATTAAATTTAAGAAAAAATTACTGTTAGGCATAAAGCTTTAATTTTAATTTTTAAACTTCAATTTATTATATTTTTACTTAATTTTTTAATATTATTATAATTAAAATTTGTTATCTAATTTAATTTATTTGATAAAATAATGTGTTGTTGGTACAAAATAACATGATTTTTGAGTCATTATTATGACATTAATCATAATCATCACTATATTATTATCATAAGTATTTAATAAATTAAATTATATAGCGAAATTTAATTGTAGATAACTTAAAAAGTTTTTTAAAAAAATAAGGTTTGAGGATAAAAATATTAATAAAGTAAATGAAGTAAAGACTAGGGCTCAATTTCAAATTTTTGTATAGATTAGGGGGTTCTCCGTAAATGTTCACCTCCACTTTCTATAAGTAAACGGTAAACGCCTCGGGCACGGCGCCGGGTTCTTCGAGAGTGGTGGGCCCCCCAACCCATGTAAAATTCCCAAAATACCCTCTCACAACGTTTTTATTTGTGGCAGCCCCTATGCGAAATTCCCATAATACCCTTTACAACGTTCCTATTTGTGGAATGTTGGGAAATTAATTAATTAATTAATTAATTTTAAGGTTTTTGGAAGGTCGGAGTTGGTCTCATCAAAACAACCACTCACCGTACACGTGGCACCAAATTATTTCAGTCCCTCCTCCAACAGCTAGAAAATTTAAATTGTTAGTAACTTTTAAATTTTTTGAGCTAGATAGAAAAAATATATTCAATTCAAAATTTTTTTAACAAATTTAGAACTTATAGAGCTAATTATTCAAATTTTTATCTGGAAAGCTAAAATTTCTAAATTATAAAATAATTCAACTATTATTTCTAAGTGCAGAAAAGTTATTTTCTTTCTTTCCTATCACCGAGAATTTAAAAAAAAAAAATTTCGGACATGAACCGAAAAAACTACTAGAATTTTATTTTTTTTATGTCGATCGGCAAACTGCGTCAGGGTTGCAGACTGTGTGAATTTCTTGACAAGTCAAACCAGATTCGAGACAGATTGATTTTTATCTTATATTTTTATCCCCGCTTACTACTTTTTTATTCGAGGTCAGGCCGGACAAGAGCCAATTTTTAATATATTTTTGGCATATCGGACCGAATAAAAAAAAATGAAGAATTTTTTGTCTCTCACTCCATTTCCTTAGCAGAGCTAGACGAATTCGAGACGAAACCCTACTTACTGCTAAAGTCAGATTAGATGGAAATAGAAACTCTATCAATCCGGATCCATTTGTATCCCTACTTGAGATGGATTTTTTTTTTTTTTTTGAGAGAAAAATAGCATGTTACTCGTTTCGTTTATTTCATTTAAAAATAAACTTAGCTGGAAATGTAAATCAACTAGAATTCGAATTTGGGTCTCGGATACCAACCATCAAGCCTTTTTGCTATTTGCGATAGAGACAGTCGGTTACTTGAGGTGAATTTTGATCTTGAATTCTGAATAGAAAGAATTATAAGAAAAAGCCCTTCATTTTTTTTTTTTTTTTTAATGACTTCTAAAACATGACATGCACACACACATTAGTGACCAATTGAGTGCACTTGTGGGTAAACCCAACCCCAAACCCAACCCCAACCCTACACATCATTTAAGTTTGTATTATTACTATATTAACCTCCAACTTACTTAATCCCTTTTTTTAGTATATATATATACTAGCTTTTCACCCGTGCGATGCACGGCTAGTTAATATAATAATATAAAATAATAAAAATTATTATGTAATAATAATAGAAAAATATTCTAATTAATATTATTTTTTTTACAAATAAAAAAATATACTATTAAATTTAAGTTTTTGTTCATTAGTAAGAGATGACATCAAGGAAAAAAATTCAAAAAAACCCAAATCAAATCATCAAACTACAAATAAAGAAAAAAATTCAAAAAACATAATACCCAAAGAAAAAGAAAAGAAATATACAATCCCGATAACCTCTAAATTGAAAAAAAAACAAAACAAAAACAAAACAAAACAAAACAAAACAAAATCAGACCATTAAAAATACCCTCCAAAATAATATTTTTTAATGTAAGTGATCAATATATATAAAAAATAATAATAAGGTTATTGATTAACTTACTTATTTTTTAACTCCAATATTTCGATATATCGTTGTTGATCATCATCCCGATTGTATAAATAGAGTTTGATATACTACGTAAACCTATATTGTCCGTAGATATACAACAATTAGTATAATTAGTAATAATATAAATAATAATCAAAATTTGAATAAATGAGATACCCGCAAAGCCTTTTTTCTTGCACCATTGCATTATAATTATGACCTAGCATTCATTCCCTACTTGTCTATAAGCATATGTTAAATTTGAAATTAAAAATCGTATCTTACATTATCATCGAAAGAACTAACTCTAGGTTATTCACCACATCCTGACGATTACTATAGAAAGCATATAGAAAGCATTTTATTTTCTAAAAAATCTAATTTAAATTAATTTGCATTAAATTTGTTAACTTTTGATTTAAATATATTTAATTAATTATAATTGATATAATAAAAGTTAATAATAATATTTTAATTTTATTAATCCTAATTAATTATAATATAGATTTGATACCGTAATTATTACTTTCTAAAAAAATATATTTACTATAGAAAGCATTTTATTTCCTAATTATTTTTTCAAAAAAAATCTAATTTGAGTTAATTTGAATTAATTTGCATTAAATCAAGTTAATGCATATTACAGAAAGCATATTACTTCCTAATTTTTATTAATTTGATTTTATTTTATTTAATTAATTTTTATTGATATAATAAAAGTAAATAATAATATTTTAATTTTATTTAACTTTTAATTATAATATAGATTTTATTTCCTAATTAATAATAATATAGAATATTAAAAGGTATTAGTATTGATACCATAATTATTATTTCCTAATTTGATTTAATTTGATTTAATATTCAAACTATATTTAATTTTATTTAATTTGATTTATATTGGAATAAATCATATAAATAGATATTATTTCCTAATTATTTGATTTGATTTAATTTATTTTAATTGACATAATAAAAGTTAATATACCCTAATTATTATTTCCTAAAAAACTCTATTCACTATATAAAGCATATAGAATAGATATTATTTCCTAAAAAAGTCTAATTTAAAAAATCTAATTTTATTTCCCTAAAGTATATAAAATCTATATTTGACCTTGACTTAATTTGAATTAATTTGCATTAATTTTATTTAATTTGATTTTATTTGAATTAAGTTGAATTAATTTTAATTAATTTTATAAATTAAATAATTAATTTGAATCTTTTATATTTAATTTTATTTAATTTGATTTATATTTAAATAAAATCATATAGAATAGATATTATTTGCTAATTATTTGATTTTATTTAATTTATTTTAATTGACATAATAAAAGTTAATATATCCTAATTATTATTTCCTAAAAAAGTCTATTTACTAACTAAAGCATATAAAATAGAATAGATTTCCTAATTATGATTTCCTAAAAAGGTCTAATTTAAAAAATCTAATTTTATTTTCCGAATTACATAAAATTTATATTTGCGACACGCAAAGATATATAGCCACGTGTCAAGTTTATAGGAAGGGTCACCTGGGTTCTACTTTAAGTATAATATAATTGATATATATATATATATATATAATTGAGCTTTTTTCTTTTTAAATTGCTCAAGTCATTGGTCTTTGTAAGTTTTTAACTTGGATTTATAGATGTGTGGTTAGGATGATGTGGGCCCCTTTGGGTTAAGTGGGTGGTTGGTTGAATAAGATAATCTAACGGATGAAAATGATCAAGATGTAGATCTAACGGTAAAAAAATCACAAGCAAAACGCTGCTTTTACAAGACCATAATGACTCTATATATATATATATATATATAATGCAATTTTTTTTTAAAATTTTATTTCATTGTAAGTAATTAATTCCTCCCTCCTTTCGCTTGTTTAATTCTCTCTCTCTCCTCCTAAAAGCTAAAAAGCTCCCACCTCCTCTTTCAAACTCACAAAACTCTCTCTCTCTCTCTCTCTCTCTCTCTCTCTCCACTTTTTTTTAGTGCTTTAATGGTTGTCACAACTCCCCATCCCTTTCTCTTCCCCCACTCCACCAAATAAAGCAAAGTTGAAGATCAAGAAGAAGAAGAGAGAGAGAGGGAGAGAGAGAGAGCTTTAGAGAGAGAAAGATAGAGGGTTTTAGAGAGAGAGAGAGAGAGAGGGGGGGAAATGTTTGATAGCTTGTTGGGCTCCAAGTTTTCCAACAAATGGTAATGTTTCCTCCATCATCTTCATCATCTTCTGCTTCTTGATTTGAGATTTTTTTTTTTTTTTTGGTAAGAAAAATAGAATTTTTTTTTTGAAAATGTATGGAAACCCCCTCAACTATTCCCTTTTTTGAAGCTGCCCCCTCAAATTTTTCTTTTCTTTTTTTTTTTTTTTTTTTACCTTTGTTAGTTTTTGTAAAAATTCTCATCACTAATATCAAAATCAAAAAGAGAAAAAAAAAAAAAGGGCTTATGTTTCAGAGGTTTTCTCCGTCCAAAAAAAAGACAAAAAAAACGAAAATTGTGATGAAATTGATTTGATTTTTTTTTTTTTTTTTTTTTTTTTGGGTGTGATTTGGTATCAGTAAGCATGCGATAAAATGCATAAAAGCTCGGTTGGATCCGATCAAGAAGAAGAAGCAGGTAATGGTGAGGATCCTGAAGAAGGATGTCGCCGATCTCGTCGCCGATGGCCACCGCGACGTCGCATTCGGAAGGGTAATTTGGTTTTTCTTTTTTTTTTTCTTTTTTTGGGGTATTATTGATGTAATTATTGTTTTATTTGTTGTGAATTTGATGTGGGTATGGTAAAATTAGCAATAAAGTATGTGTAGTTTAGGAAGAATTTAGGTGTTTTAATTTAAATGCACACTTTTGGTATCGTTTTTCTTATGTTCTCTGATTGAAATTTGGGTGTTATTAATTGGATTTTTGGGCAATTATTGATTTTATAATGATTGTTTTATTTGCTGTGAATTTGATGTGGGTATGATAAATTTGCAATGAAGTTTGTGTCATTTAGGAAAAATTTAGGTGTTTTAATTTAAATGCACACTTTGACATTGTTTTGCTTCTGTTCTCTGATTGAAATTTGGGTATCATTAATTGATTTTTTGGGGGTTTATTGATTGTTTTATTTGCTGTGAATTTGATGTGGGTATAATAAAATTTGCAATGAAATTTGTGTGATTTGAGAAGAATTTAGGCGTTTTAATGTAAATGCACACTTTAGTTTTGTTTTTCCTATACTCTCTAATTGAAATCCAGCTGTTTTTTTTAGAATTTTTTTTATCCCATGTTATTAATATTTTGAATTCATGCATTTTCTTTCCCTTATTTTTTTTTTTTTCGCTCTTCATAGAATTTTTATTTTATTATTTTTGTGTATATGCGGAGGCTCTGTCGATTTCCTTTCTTTATTATTCACTTTTTTGAAATATTCCATAAGTCCTAAAAAAGTAATTAGGTTAAATTGTGAAGTTAAAGTGCCGTTGACTTACTCGAATCAAACAAATAGAAAGGTTGGGTATTAAAATCAAAATTTGGAAAGGTTGGGTACCTAACTCTAAATGGCTCATAGATCAATCAAGTTCGTTCTGTACGATTTTACGTGAAAGGAACAAGAACTTGTAGCTATGTTTTTGTCATTTTGCGGACTCTTGGATATAGCTTTAGGTTTTGGAGAATTAGTACCTACTAATTGACTAATGTGAGAGTAAGTTCAATTCTAATTGAGTGATTCCGATAATATGGTGGGTTTCCCTACCTGCCATGGTGTCATGGTAGGTAGATTTTCATGCCAAATCATATCTTAAGAAGAATCTCTGTGAACTAATTTGTTTTATGCTAATATGAGTCTAAACTACTTCATTGGCTTTGTTGCTTTTAGTATAACAAAAAGTCATCGCAAAATGTTTCTTTTGCTTAACTTTTCTTGTGCGTGTAAATTATCATTGTAAACTTCGCCTTTTTGTTGTTTGGTAGTTTTTGAAACAATTGTTATCCTCTGAAAGCTTTCGCTGCTACAGAAAGGTGTTAGTGGATTTTGACAGGAGATTAAATGAGACTAGTTGCCTAAATATGTTTGAGCTCTGGGTCTCCTTTTTTGATACCACATAACATAACTTTGTTTTAAAAAAAAACTCTCTAATAAAAGCTTAAGCTGTTAGAGAATGGTATTCTAATAGTCTACACCAAACTGATGTTATGTGGAACAATAATTTTCTCTCTTAAACCTTAAGCTGACAGAGAATGGTTGTCTAATAATTTGTACTCAACGATTATTTGAACAGATCGATGCGCTTATTGTGGAGATAAATCAAGCATCCTGCTATGACATGATTGAGCAATTCTGTGAGGATATATTGAAGCAGCTTCAGTGCCTGCGGAAGCAGAGGTATTTCAAACTGTTGCTACATTTTTCTTTGAATGGTTTGTAGTCTATACTTATTATCATACGAGGTTTGCGGCAATAAGTGCATTTCAGCAACGTTCAATGTTATAGCATTCTTCTGTTTTTCGATTTCAATAATCGTGCAATATCGTGGAGCCACATTTTCTAATTTTTCGCCCTTTTCGCGTGTATCAGCAGAGGCCCTCTTCACCTTGGAATAATTTTTTGTCTAAATTAGCTTAGAAATTAGAATACTGATGAGCAAGGCCCTACGATCAGTCAGCAACTTACCATGATGCAACTGCTGTTTCTAAGATTTGTTTTTCCCTGGTTTTATCAGATTGTGAAGCCACAGTTACCCAAAAGATCGATCTAGTAGGAAATGGCCCAATATTAGTCTTTATGCTTCTACTCATGTGCATAGTATATATCAGATGAACCATACCACGTGCACTGACTGAAGAGGTAACAAAAGAGACAATGGAATAGTAGACAAAAATATACGGCATAAAATGACGGATGTGGGAATCAAACTCAGAACCTCTTAGAACGGAGGGGGCTTAGGACGAGCTCTAATACCATGTCACCTGAAATGTTGACTTAGTAGGAAAAGGCCCAATATTAAATCTTAACAGCTTAAATAGCTAATTATGGAATTTGAAGTAACAGGAACACGCACAACTTAATATTAGAAGAGTATGGAAGTTCAGGATAGGTGGAGTGTCAAAGAGCAATGGCTCAGTCCTATTGCGCCGACATTAGTCATACTTGTGTCTCTATATTCCCTTCTATTTAGTATCTCTTTACTGGATCTCGCTGTTCTTAACAATTTGCTCGTGTTTGCTACTATGCAGAACGCCGAATCATCTTCCACTCTATTTTTCCATTTCTCCGGGTTGTCTGTCGCTCTTATTTTTCAATCTTGCATTTCTTCAGGGATTGCCCTCCAGAAGCGCTGGAAGCTGTAGCAACTCTAATCTTTGCTGCCGCTAGATTTCCTGATCTGCCGGAATTGTGTGATCTCAGACATGTTTTTAACGAGAGATACGGGAGTCACATGGAATCATTTGTTAATCAAGAGGTGCTAATCATTTCCCATTCCTCATGCAAGTGCGCAACTGAGTTTGCTCTTTCTTGTTGTCAATTTTTGACTGGTTTGATCTTTCTTCATTTTAGTTCATTGAGAAGGTGCAGAAAAAGTCGTTTTCTACCGAAAAGAAGTCGGAAGTGATGCAAAATATTGCTCAGGAGTCCTCGACTAAATTTGATTCAAAGGCATTCGAACGGAAATCGTCTGATCGGCCTGAATCTAACTACGTAAGTGTATTAATTAACCAATCTCCGTTCTTACATGTGCAGAAATTTCATTTATTCACTGATTAGTATTCCTCTTTCCGGAACATTTTCTGACACCTGCTACATTTAACTTTTTTTAAAAAAAAATTAATTTTACAGGATCTGCCCAAAAGGTGTGCTACTTTTAGTTGTCGAAACGAAGCTTCGCTAGTGGCGTCCAGTCGGCATAAGGAGGATACTTCATCAGAAGGGATACGTAGGCCTACTCCTGCAGATTTCGTGCAGAAACAAGAAGTGCGGATCGAACTGAAGGATATTCATGTAATTTCAGATGTCAAAATTGGCCATTTACAAGAGAAAAGCCGGAGGCCTATTGTTGAGGAACCGGAGAACATCAAACCAGACTATACTAGTTACACGCGGCCTTCACACATCAACCCACAGAATAATCACAAAGAGACCCCGAGAGAGGATTATCGCACTAACTACACAGTTCCTTCAATCATCACTCCGAGGAACTATCTCAAAGAAACCCGGAGAGCAGACAGTCTTAAAGAAAAAATCATTGGGCCGCCGCAGGTTGGAGAAGGCTCTGCTCCTCGTGGCGCAGAGGAAGAAAGTGGTTCGGTCAAATACTCTGGATACAAAATTAGCAAAATGGTTCCTCCATATACTAAACCGAACGGAACTAAGAAAGAAGGCAGTGTTGAAAAGGAGAACGACAAGAGCTTTGCAAAAGATGAATTGCGAGGGGCTGAGGATGACCCTTGTTGGAACAGGAAAGCGAAAACCCAAGAGGTGGATCGTGTCGGCAAAGTTGATTCAGCGAGTTCGTTAAATCAAAGAACTATCAACATGGTTCCTCCGTACACTAACCAGCGGAGAACGATGAGTGAAAAGTATGTCGAAGAAGAGAACGACAAACCTTTATATGATGGATCACCGAATATGTCGCCGATTCGACCGGCGAATTATGCGAAAGCAGCTGATAAGATTCCTCCTTACGTGAAATCAAAATTCACCTCCCAACCAGTGGATATTATTGATCAAACCGTTCAAAAATTTTCTGGTTATGATGGGTCTACAGCCGCCGAAGATAACAGCCCCTTGGAGAGAACAGAATTTTATACAAACGGAGGGGCTGCTACTAACGATGAAAAGATTGCTAGCCAAACACCGCGTAACAGAAGGCATGCAAGCAGGCGGAGCAGCGCTACCTACAACGATTATTGCGGCGAGCAAGTACAACCTGACAAAATGGATAACGCTTTCGATTATGGTGAGATCTCGCATCGAGTCCCGAGTGTTCAGAGAAGCCATACAAGTAGGCGACATGGCGTTACTTATGATGATGGCTATGATGCGGGTGTTGTGGAAAGGAACCCCAGGAAAGTGGTTAGCGAAATGGTTGATGCTACTGTTAATGGCAAGTTCACTAATCAAACCCCGCGTGGCCTAAGAAGCCAGACAAGTAGGCGGCATTGCGTTACTTACGATAACGGCCATGATGCGAATGCAGCAGACATGCAGCCCGAGAAAGTGGTTAGCGAAATACTCGGTGCTACTCACGATTATAGCAAGTTCTCGACACGAACTCCGCGTAGCCAAAGAAGACACACAAGTAGGAGGCATAAAGCGAGCTACAACGGCCAATATGATGAGGAAGTTGTGGACGGGTATCCGCAACCAGTGTTTGACGAGACGGATTTTGCCGTCGATTACGGCAAGCTCTCAAGTCAAACCCCAGGAGGTCGAAGAAGACATGGCGGGAGAGGGGCTTCCGCTTTCGACGACAACCGCGATGACGATGAAAGGGTGGTGGATAAGCTGCTACTGCACTACAGCAGGAAAGGTCTGGCTGGTGAGCCGGTCAAAATGAGAACAAGAATCGAGCCAACCTGTCCGACTTATCTGCCCGAAAGAGTCGCTTCTTTTCCAGCAGCAGCCATCAACGGCCATGATCGGTGCACCCCGAGGCGGCTCGACTCCTTTAGTTCCCCCGGCGGGCAGCTTCAGCCGAACTCGAAAGAGTACGTGTGACGAATCGACCGCTCGGATCAGTTCAGTTCATTGAGGAAGTTATAACAAAGTTTCTCAGAAGTCCAGCATTTACTTCACCACTGAAGTCGTCTATCTCGCTCCCAGATTCGTAGTATAAACACAAAGATTGATACCATTTTCTGCAGGTTAATTTCTCTCAGTTTGTTGCCTCATCCTAGTTGTGATTATCAGATACATGATTTGTTGATGTAATTTGATGAAACCATTGTTTGTTCCAGTTCTACTCTTTTTTTTCTTTTCTTTTTTTCCTCTTATTTGTCTATTGTTTGTTTGTTGTGATCAGGCATGTGTACATATCATTCAAACAGCATATAATATGTGTCATGTAATTTTACAGCATTAGTATGATGTTTTCTTTTACTTCAGAGTTAATTTCATTTGTAGCACTCAGAAGTTTAAAAATGTCATATTCTTAATACTCGCGTAAATATATGAGCAATGTTAAAGGGCTTCTTGGGTTATGTATATATAGTAGGATAATTGCTTATATACCTCATATACGTTTTAAAAAAAATATTCCTTATATGTTCTGTCGTTATTGCAAAATATCCTCGCAGTTATTTTCTGTTAAGTTAACTTGAGTTAAATTCGAGTTAAATATTTAGCATAGTTAAAAAAAATTAAAATACTAATTTTGCCCTTAACTTAAGGAAAATAAGAAATGTTTGTGACGGTAGATGAGTATATTAGAAAAGATCAAAAGTAAAAATAATTTTTGTACCCCTAACTTCAAGAACAAATAAGAAAGACTATGATAGTGGGAGGGTATATTTGAAAGGGCAAAATAGTAATTTTGCAGAAATAACAGAATTAATTAATAGATTTTAACTTTTAGGGGTATATTAAAAATAGGTTGGATTAACGTAGAAAGGGTATTTTCAATATTAGCATGGATAAATCGGAAATTCGGAAATTTTTTAGGGGTATATGTATAAGCAATTGCCCCTATGTAGTATCAGTTGTGAAGTGCAGTGTTGGGGGTGAGAAGCCTACAAGCAACATAATAAATAAATAAATAAATAAATAATTGAAATAAAAAGATCCAATTAATAGTGGAACATACCAACATTAATCAAATATATTTTATTTAAGTTATTATTGCAATATTTTCATATTATCAAATATTTTTAAAATATTGAAAAACTAAAATAAAATAGTTCATAGTTCAGATAAGTTTTATATGCTTTTAACTAATTAAAATGTTAGAGGGGTATATTCGCAGCTTCAAAACTTTATTATAGGGATACATATAGAATTAGCCTCTTGTTTTTATGAAAATGTTGAGATGGAAACATTTTTTGATCATAATTAGTAATTAGTATAAATCCCCAAGAGAAATAGTAATTAAGGGGTAGAATGGTAATTATGGTAACAATTGAGACCAGATTAAAAATTGTCACCTCTGTAAAGCTTTACAACAAATTAACTACCCACCAAATAAAAACCCACTCAAAAAAAAAAAGAGAAAGAAAAAGAAAAAATTAAACTATGCCTAATCATTAATCATATCTCCAAAACATATCATATCATTATCCCATTAATTCCAATGTTAAATGGTAATTAATCAATCTTTTAATGTAGCTAGGGAGCTCTCAAACAACACGCGTTATCTAGTACCAATCTGTCGCCACGTGTCACTTTTAAAACTAGAATTAATTTTATACAGATCTCTACAAATATAATGAATTATTACAAATATATTACGATAAAGTTCAACTTTCATATATTATCCTTATAGAAGTTTTGATGTTTTCAAATATATTTCAGTCGCTAGGATATGTTAAAAAAAATTAGATAATCATAGATAATAAGAACTAGGCTACTTATGCTATTAATAGCACCAAATTGTTGGTGCTACCAAGTTTTTGGCCGTTGGATTGAGAGATGTGTGGTTAGGATGATGTGGGCCCCCCCGTAGGGTTAAGTGGGTGGTTGGTTGAATAGTATGATCTAACGGGTGAAAATCATCAAAAGGATGATCTAATCTAAAACTTTATGAAAGACGAGACCATTATTGATAAAGATAAAGTTTAACTCGATAATAATATACTTAACCATAGTTAGTTAATAACGTGAATTGACTTTTTTACCCCTCTTTAATTAATAGTTGAGATTTTTGAAGGAACATATTTGTGACACCAAAAAAATCATTTCATTTATAAAACAAATAGTACTTAAATGATAACAAACTAAAGAGACATTTAAAAATATTAGAATTTTTATAGGACCACAATATATATGAAAGTTAAACTTTATAGGAATATATTTGCAATTCACTATATTTATAGGAGGAATCAGTATGAAATTAACCCTTAATAAAACTAATACGCGGCAGCAGATCGAGGGCCAACCATTGAAGTTTTATCCCCTCAGCAGAAGCACCTGATCATGCTGATGACGAAGTAGAAAATGTAATTTTCCGCGCCATCGCCGTCGCCGTCGCCATCGCCGTCGCCGTCGATCACATCGTCGCAGACCAACCGCTGCAGCGCGCGGTCCCTCGGGAGGGCGCCGCCGTGATAGAGAATTGTCGCCGCCGCGGTCGCCGGCCGGCTCGCCAGTGGGCCCACCACCCTTGTTACCACCCTAAGAAACAATGGTAATAGTGTCTTAATTTGGGCCCCAACCCAAATAACAAAAAAAAAAAAAACAAAAAAAAAAAAACAAAAAAGAACTTTAACCAATTAGATATAAACACACAGATTATATTATTATTATATATATAATATATAATAAGTTAATGATTATGGCGCAAGCACCTGTATCAAATAAATTTTTTTATTTTTTTTTTAAAAAAAAGGGGGTAAAAAATTTGATGAGCATGCGTGCTTTAAAAGTCGTGCCGAGCTTCCAACCATTGTACATTCCCGCTGCTTTAAGATTCGCGCTGGACGCGTGATGGACGGCCAGCAATTAATTTTTGCAACAGAGAGAGAAAGGTTGATATAATATACTCACCATATGGATTATTGGAGAGGTAGAGAGAGAGAGAGAGAGAGAGGAAGTGTTATAGTGGAGATGTGTAGAGAGAGAAAACTTGTTTCATTAGAGCTCTCTCTCTCTCTCTCCTTTTTTTTTATATATAAAAAAAGCTAGCTAATGATCAAAAACACACGTTGGAACCTAATGGTCTCTCCAATGCGGTAGGTGTGTGTGTATATATATATATGTATATACACATTAATTTGTAGGTGTTTAGGCGTTGAAGAGGGGTGTGACACACACACACATTTTTCACTGTTAGATCCACCCATTTAATCATTTTCATTCGTTAGGTCATACTATTCAACCAACCACCTACTCAATCCTAGGAGGCCCATATCATCCTAACCGTACATCTCTCAATCCAATGGTTGAAAACTTGGTAGAGGCTATTAATACTATAAGAAATAGTTTCTATATATATATATATGTATATATATATATATATATATATATGTATATATATATATATATATATGTATATATATATATATAAAATTGAGTTTCTATGCTTTTAAAAATATCAAGTCATTAGTGCTTGTAAGTTTTTAGTCCTTGGATTGAGAGATGTGTGGTTAAGATGATGTGGACGCTCTTGGGTTAAGTAGGTGGTTGGTTGAATAGTATAATCTAACGGATGAAAATGATCAAAGTCGTAGATCTAACGGTAAAAAAATTCACAAGCACCAAGTCTTGCAGATTTTTATTTACGATACAATGACTATATATATATATAGGCCATGGCTTACTATACTTATTATGAGTAGTGGACCTCTACTATTCAAGTTTGTTTTCGATGATGGAGCTTAGAATCGACGATCCAATTCAGATTAAATATGTATGGATTTGGAGAAGGAGAGAGAAAGAAAGAGAAAGATAAAAAATAAAAAAAGATAAAAAATAAAAAGCATAGGAGGTAACGCGGGGGTCTCAAACGATTGGCGAGAGCTACAACAACGGGCGCCCATTGTCCCTCTTTCTCTCTCTAAAACACACACACTCTCTCTCTAGAACACACTCTCTCTCTCTCTTAATTGCTTTGGTGCATGGGATGAGACTTTGGTTTTCGCAACATATACGAGAGATATTTTATTATTTTGCATACACAAATCAACTAAGCGTCTACATCATAAGTGTCAATGTTTAGATATACAAATCATTTGATCAATAAACGAAAGATCAAAACATTTTTTCTTCCAAAAAAATACAAGTTTTTTTTTTTTTAAAACGCCAAGGAATATTCAAGAATTAGATAGTTATATTCGTGTCGTGTTTAGATACAACAATCGCGAGCCGAACGTGTACTATATTTGACCTTTAAATTATTTTTACAGTATAAAAAAAAATTAGCTGAATATCCTATTTATTTAATCATTGATACTAAAAATCTCTCAATGAGCAAAATCAAATCGATTATATATCTAATCACACACAAGAATACTTTCAAATCAGATAAGTTATTATTGGATAAATTATTCCAACGACACCAGATAGATAGAGCGTAAAAATGATAAGAACCTAGTTTGTAATATCACAAAGAGAGAGGGACTATTTAGTCATTTTATTTTATTTTATTTTTATTATTTTTTAAAAACTTTTATTTTTTATTTTATTATTATTATTTTTAAACTTTTCCGAGGGGCAGGCACCTGGAATTGAACTCACAGATATATTATGGTGGTGGTTTTGAAGTAAAGAGGACTGTGAAGGACTGTGGCGCTGCAGTTTTTTTGGGTACAACAGTTTAACGTCGCATTGATTAAGTGTAATAATAATAATAATATGATTTTTTGCTTCAAGTAAACGAATATTTTTGTTTGCATAGATTTAGAGGATGTTTGATAACAAGATGGCTAAAAATAGTTTTTTTTTTTTTTAATGCTTTTTTAAAAAAGGCATTTTTGATCTTTTCTTTTTTTATGCTATAAAATTATAATGATAATTAAAAATAAAAAATATATATTTTATAACATTTATGGGTCTTCCAGAATAAGTGAGTGCTTTTAGCTCTTCAGATCTAGATTAAAAATTAGGCACAGCTCCGTTATGGTCCCGTTTAGGCTACGTTTGGTATTGCGAGATCATACATGTGCAGAAAATACCCCGTTTGTTTCCATACGTAATATTGCGTTCCGCATATCACCGGAGAACGCAGAAGCATATCCCTATATACTTTTTCTACAACTCTATTTTATCTAATAACGTTAGATAGGTCTCAATACCAAACTAAGGCTTAGTGTTCTAAGGAGAATATAAAAATATTCTTTTTCGTTCTTCAATTAGACTTTAATGTCTTGACCCAATCAGGATAGTCTATGAAATATATTACCACTTCAAACAAAAGAAAGGGAAGTATTTTTCCCCTCACTTTTCAACAAGCAGTGGCAAAAATAGGCTGAAAATTTAGCTACCTTGGACATATTATTCTTCCAAAGAGTATGCAAACTTTTTTTTTTTTTTTTTTTTTTTTTCCTTTGAGAGTAATCAGATTATAAATTCCGAAGTGAAAATACGATGAGAATTACTTACTCATAATCAAAAACCAGTTAAACAACAGTATTATTAAAAACTGATATATTGATGAATAACCACTGTATAGAATAGTTGATTGTTACTCGTCCAGCATATTAAATCCTAAAAATTATTGCGAAAGCTTCAACAAACACGGGGGTGGGTCAGAAGCTCCCGTCGGTTGTTTCCGCATTTGGCTTCCACAAAAGGTCAAAAACTAAACAAAGTGACAAACCACTAAGTCAATAAAGCATAAAAGCTCCAACAACCAAAACATGCCCTATTTCCAGAAGACCTTTACTGTTAATTAACACGAAAGAAAGACCAAGCTCCGGTATAGGATTCGCTCGCACCCGAAATTGAATTTGATACGATTAAAAAGGGAAAAAAAAAACATAGATAAGAATTCCTTACCCAGACATTGCTCTCTTGATTTACTCCATCCAATCTACAAACCCATCCTAAAATGCCCCAGGGAGTTAGAAGGTTTAGAAAAGAGATGCAAAGTAGGAGTAACAACAATCACGAATTAACGACGACCTTACCATTCGCAAACAAGAAAGTAATAATCACCAACTATTAGAAGGGCTCGTGTCGAGACGACGCTAGATGGGGCGATTATATCTCGCTTTGAAACAAACACGCTTAAATGGAAGAAAAGAAGAGAGACCACAGGATATACCAGAAGCTTAATAGATAGGGAGTACCAACTCCTGAAAACCAGCAAGATACAGAGAATGATCACACCGGCGACGCCGGTAGTTGTTTTCCAATCATAGAGCTAAACATGCGATAGCGATGATAAACCCCAGATCTAAGTCATTGATTTACTATTACAAGAGATAGAGAGTGAGCGAAAGAGAGAGAGAGAGAGAGAGTGAGAGAGAGAGTACGTTGTCTTTCTTATTTCTTCCCACTCTTCTTAAGGCCTGCACCTCCAAAGTTTCCCTTCTGCGAAGCCTTGGCCCTCAGCTCCTTCAAAGCCTGTTTGCAGAAGAAAGTTATAACTTTTAAATCTGCGGTCGCTATTTACTCCCCATGGAAGTAATTAACCCAAGGAAAGAAAGGAGAGAGAAAACAATGGTGTGTTCAATAAGTTGCTGTTCTCACCTTTTCCTCATCTTTCTTCCTCTGGATGTTTGCTAGATCCGTCTAAAGCAGCACAAAAAAATAAGAAAAGAGAAATGAATAATACGAATTGATATCCATGTGAAAACAGAAACCCATCTATAATGTCCGCCAAACAAATAAATCAATCAGTTCCAGATGAGGAAAAAGTATGTTCATGTGAAAACTGAAACGACAAACCAACAAAACAATCATGTTGCTTCGCACAAAACAAAAAGTACATCTGCAGTATATCCTGCATTTTTGCCATTAACCACATTTATAACCAAGAAGTCTTTATGACAGCAACATGACAACCAAGCTTGAGAAGATTAAGCTCAACATATTCACCAAACCAATTTTACTTGAGAAGTTAAATCCTTTGGAAACCCTTATAAAATGTCACGTAATTTATTCACACAGCTCGTAATCAGGCAAATGGAAGAAAATAAACAAAATAAGCATGCATTTCAAGATTTAATATTTCAAACAAATTATACAACATTGAAGTACACCAATAAATTGCCTAGCAAGATGATAGAGGCAAAAAGTAGCGAGCGCCGATTACAAGAATTCATCTAAGATTTTAATACAACCGACATTAAATTGAGTGTAGTAGACAAGCATGCATGCCGTTGCTGCCTTAATGAGTAACCCTTTCCATATATATATTCAAGCAAGTTGCAACAATCAAAATTTACAAAATACTAGTGAAAAGCACTGCAACCTAGAAATTGCAAAATGTGACCAATACACTGGAATAGTGGAATTTAAGACATTTTAAAGATGTATCAATGGCAAGTTCAAGGTGAATAATGCTGAAGTTCAGAATGGCACAAAGTGTCAGATAAAGCGAGGATGTCTTCCTTGCTACTTCATTTCACTATTTCAAAGGCTCCTTCACGCTTCCCTTTTTCGTAGGACAGAAGCAACAACGGGTAATCAGCTATGGCTTACTTGTAATAAGGCCTCTGATGGTTAACATGCCCCCGACAGAATTTGGTGGAATAAGGCCATGCAGATGGCAGACTAGAAGTGAAAGGGGACTGTGACAATGAAGGATCCAGAATGCAAAATGCGCCCAATTCACATGAAGAACACATGCCACTATACCTCGAGGATTTTAAAATTGAAATGAGGACGTTTCACATGAGTAAAGCAATATTGTCCCCTACTTTTGCACTTAAACCCTAATTACAATTATTCAGTCCAAAGATTGATCATGAGATTAGACAAGGCAAATTAAACAAGCAGTAGGAGTAATGCGTGAATGACTATCCTTGATTGGTCCCCAGAGAGGACTTTGAGTCAACGTCCGAACAATCTTATTTCCCTCTTCTCATCTATAACATCCTTTGTTTTCTTCCGTCTAATGTCATCTGTTTAGTCTAAACCTTCAATAATTTACTCAAGTCGCCTACACAAATGAATAAAAGTGCCAGTTGCTAAAAATAAATTTCAAGTTAATCTAATCAATTAATATGTAACATCTCTCCTACTATTAGTAATAAGCATAAAAAGACTCCATTAACCCCTACCACTTTTCTTCTCCTAGTTGACTAAAGTAGTGAGAAAGAATTTTCAAATACCACTGCAACAAATTCTAACTGAAATAGTTCCACAGCGGAAATAAAAAACATAGTGTGTGTTTTATAGCTCCTTTTGCCCCCTTATTCTCCACTACCAAAATTAGTCTAGCCCACTATCATTATACACGCGTCACGAAGACCAATTCCCCACAAAAAAGGGGTTTTACATATTTCCTAAAATCTGAGAGCGCCAATTTAAGGAAAAGGAAAGAAGAACTCCATGAAGTATTTTCCAATGAAACAAGAGCTCTGATGATCAACAACACTATCCAATAAACAATATGTATCCAGAGAAGATTAAAATTATCTAGACTTTTGTCTCTAAGCAGAGTAGTAGAACAAAAGAAGCACTTGTGCACAACTATAAAGAATCTTTAATATTCGAGCAAAGACATGATGAATTTAAACAATTTTGGACCAAATTTTTGTCATGGAAACCATATATTCTCTTCCTCTTTTGCCAAAATCACTTAAATTTTGTTTAACTCAACTCTTTTCTCCTGTCTGTGCTGCAACCAACTATGAGCGAGTGTTGGTTCTGTATTCACTCAAAATCAACCTCACTATCCAAACTATTCAAACGAGGAGAAAAGGTAAGAAACAATAACAGATAAAGATGCACATGGAGAGAAGCATTCCCTAATTTTGCCCTTTGTCATATTGGTATGACTTTGATTGGTATGACTCTGTTTCTTCCACCTTTCTTTTTCAGCATGATGTCTAATAATGGGATCATCTCTAAAATCAGTAGAACTCCAAACATTTTTCATCCAAACTTAGATCTTCCTTTTCAGGACAATGTCTATAATGGGATCATCTCCAAAATCAGTATAACTCCAAACATTCACCCAAACATAGATCTTCTTCCCTTGAGTACTACAAATTTTTCCTCTTGTTCCATACCTTGAGAACTCCAAACATTTATCCAAAGTTAGAGCATCATCTTCTTCTAAGGTTAAATTGGTTCATATATGGATATTTATATTTCCTCTCTTACCATATGTTGATCTCTTTAATAAATGACAACACAAATGATAATCATAGTAGTAACATAAAACTCCAACTTTCATATATAAAAATGTTGAGATAATTTAGCATTACTATACAAATAGTTAAAACCCAAAGTTCGGAACTGCCAAAACTGTGGAAGCTGGAATTATCTAGTGCAGATCAAAACCAAAACCGACACCCAAGAAACCTTATTTTTTGCAAAAGATTCGTACGTTAGAACCTATCCTTCTGATCACACATAAGTTTTCAGTCTTCACTCTGCATGCCAATTTTCAAACTGTGTCCCGTATTGTACGGAATAAAACTAATACAACTCACAAATTACCAAGCTCTTCAAATTCTCATAAAGCCAATCAGCATCAATAATTGACCTAAGATTCAGATTGGATATTTTTTCTATTCTATCACCAAAGAAAATTAAGATTTGCTTATTTAATCATTGTCGATATGAACATCGTCCCTTAGCACTCCAACATCAATCATCACAAGTGCCCATATCATCATGACATCGTGTCTTCAATATTTCAGCATCAAAAAACAAGAAAGGCAACAAACATTCATGATAATGAAAACCTCAACCAAATTATGCAAGCAACAATCAACAAATAACACAAAAAAAAAGAGACCGATCACAAAATCTCGCAATCAGTATCTACGTAGGATCCCCAGTTTTGGATCATCAAACCAAAGAGGGAGTGGGGAAGAAAAAAGAATACAAACAATAACTTACATAACAATAAAAATCTCAACTAAATTATGCCAAAAAAGGGACAGATCACAAAGTCTCGCCATCAGAACAATATCTAGATAAAGTAAAGGAACCCTAATTTCGGATCATCAAACCAAAGGAGGACCCGTAAAAAAGAGGAACAAAGACAATAACTTTCATACCAATAGAAACCTCAACTACATGAAGAATAAAAGGGACAGATCACAATATTTCTCGAGATTAAATTGATATCTACGCTAACCAAACGAACCCTAATTTCGCATCATCAAGCCAATTTGGTATGGTACCGATCGCGAAATAAACAAAATCAATACTCTAAGAACAGCAAAAACAACAACCGATCCATCCAATTAAAGGCCCAAATCAAAACGAAAACAAGGATCAGATCACGATAGCCTATATACCTCATCGTATTCCTTCTTATCAGACTTAGCTTGCTTCAAGGGCTTCAACTTTCCACCTAAACCCCAAAAAAACACAAAATCTGAGCCTCAAAGAGAGAGATAGAGATCGAGAGAGAGGAGGAGAGGGAGAGGGGACCTTGCTTGGACGACATGGTTGACGAAGAAGCGGATGCAGGAGGAGGACGAAGAGCCGGAGCAAACCCTAATCGCACGAAGACGAGGAAAAGGGCGAGAGAAAAAGGGGCGAACGCTTATCACGATTCACGATCACGGAGTCGCTCCTTTATATAGGTGGAGCGTAGCGGGGCGGGCGATTTTAATTTCGGATCGGGTTTATCCGGGTTCGAGCGGACCCGTACCGGGCCTACCCGGCCCAATAGTTTTTTTTTTATTTTTTCCTGACTTTTTCTTGAGGTTTATAAATTTTTTATTTTAAAAATAAAAAATTTATAAAAATTCAAAATATTTACTAAATTTTTGTACAACTATTAGGGAGGTATTATGATTAAAAAAATAATATATAAAATTATAAAAAAATCAAAAAATTTTAAAAAATTATTTGAAAAAAATCTAAATTTTTTTTATAAATCTTTAAAATGCTAATAATTATTTAGACAAAAGTTTTAAGTTAAAAATATTTTTTTAAAAAAAATTTCAAATTATTAGAGGGAATGGGTAAATCTTAAAAAAACGTTTATCTAAAGGACTTGTGATGGAATAAAATTTAAGTCTAGGGACTTAACTGTAAAAGGGACACAGTAAGTAGTAACCCTTTGTTTCTTTCACAACAAGCAAGGGCACTCTTTTGGGGTTCGTGCGATAGAAGTAGTGCATAGCGCGGTTCCTTGAAATCGCTCGAACGCTTCGTCGTCTCCCTCCTCGAAACCCTAATCCGAGAGAGAGAGAGAGAGCGACACTTCCTCTCTTTCTCCCACCTCCGCCCTTCGAAGGAGAACTTCTTCGCCGCCGCGATGGCCGCCGACAAAAACCCTAGCGGCTCCGCTGGGCCGGAGCAGGCCCCTCAGAAGCAGCCCCCGTCCAAGGAGCACAAGAAGAAGAAGGATGAGAAGAAGGACGAGGATCTGGTGATTACGTCCCCTCCCTTTCCCCTCTCTCGACCTCGATCTCGATCTCCCTTTGCTTTGATCCTGAATTTTGCATTGTTGCCGCTGATTTTCTGATGATTTGGGTGCGAAATTGTAGTCGGATGAGGACTTGGCGTTGAAACAGCAGCTGGAGCTCTATGTTGAGAGGGTCCAGGACTCGGATCCCGGCGTTCAGAAGCTTGCTCTTGAGAGCATGAGGTACTCGATTTCTAGGGTTTACTATATGCGTTGTTTCATTTTATGCTGTGTTATAATGATAGGATTCGTATGGAATGTTAGACATATGTAGAGAGCGTGATGTATTCATTTCGATGCTTCATCTCTTTGATCTTTAGGTTCTTAATATTCGTGTTTTCTTTAGTGATATGGTTCATGTGAAAATGTGGATCTTTTGTGCTGCGATATTGCTGCAAGAAATTTGAGCCATTTGATTGTATATATATAGGCAGGAGATTCGTACAGCTACTAGCTCAATGACTTCTGTTCCGAAGCCTCTAAAGTTCCTCCGACCACATTATGGAACCCTGAAGGAGTATTTTGAGAGAATGCCTGAGTCGGATTTGAAGGTATGGATCATAATATTTTTTATTGCTGTGCGATGCTCACGTCGATTATGTGCTAATTGCTTTGGCGGGTTTACAATTTTTGCAGAAGTACCTAGCAGACATACTATCTGTGTTGGCGCTGACAATGTCTGCAGAAGGGGAAAGGGTATGTTAATTTGTTTGAGTTTCACTTCTTGTGTGTGTTTTTTTTTTGGTTGACTGATCTATGTTTCCAAAATTTTGAAAGTTAGTTCTGCTCAGTCAGTTGTTGGTTCTTGCAATTCATGTTTGGTATCTAGTGGTCAAGGCACTGTACTATAAATGCAGAATTTAGGAGATATGTGGTTTTATGGAATGTATCTAGAAATGTCTATCAGAGAATAATTATTTATTTAGGATTAAATCAACAAAAAACAAGACATGAAGTGAAAGAAAGAGCAATTTGTTGAAGATACTATTCAATTATTTGGTGCTATTTTCCACTGGATTATGAACATGATTGATAGCCATCAAATGTGGTGAACCAATTATCACTCTATTGCTTACTAGAAATAACCTCTGGGCAAGGAACTGCATAAGTTCTGTGGCCTCAAAGATCAATCTGTGATTCATTAAGTGAGCCATGCTATGAAGTTTGCTCAACTCTTTGTGCAACCCCCTTAGTCACTGCGAGTGCCACCCTAATAAATAACAAAATCAGAATCAACAAATCTATCTAATTGTCTATCTAATTGTTTGTATTATTCTTTAGTCCATACTCCATCGACAGTAGGTTGTGAAGAAATACTACAACACTATTGTATTGTGTGAACTCAGTTCCAACAATTTATGGTAGAAACTTTGGGAGAAATAGCTGTTTCACAAATATTGAATACAACACCATTTGGAGGGAGAACATGTGCTGCCTTATTCCGGGCACTATGATGTGTGTCTCTCATTTCAGGCCCATGCAACATAAATCGATTCTTCTAAAGTGGACTATTTGTTATTGCCACTTTTGTGTCTTCCATGATAATTCTCTGCGCAGACAATGCAAAATTCGATATACTGTTGGTACATGAGATCTTAATTAGGCATGATACATGTCAATAAAGTTCTTTAATATTTATGTATAAACAGGAATTTATATTGCAAATTCATCATTCTTGCAGGTTTCTACTATTCTTTTTATTATTCTGATACATTGTTCTCAATTGATATGAAAGCTTGTCTCTGATTTTGTAATGATTATATCTATTGGCCTTTCTATATTCAATTTGTTGTATATTTTGATTGACGTGCCTCAATTGTGCAATGTTTTTGTGATTTTCTTGTTTTGACTTTTCCTAGTTGGTATTACCCAGGAGAGCCTGAAGTACAGATTGTTGGGTTCTGAGGGAGATATTGGTTCGTGGGGTCATGAATATGTCAGGTACAGAATAGGGCTAACTAGTTATGGTGCTTGCTATAATATTGTCTATTCATGTTCAGCTTTTATTGCTGGTTTATTGCGAATAATTTTATTCAGTCACGTTCAATGAACTTATCATGGATAAAACTTGAATTGCAAGTGTATGTGATTTTTTTAAAATTTTCATGACATTAGATATAGGATGCTTGAATATTACACTGTGGTAGTAGTCTTAATGTATGCTAAATTATATCGTTATAATGTAGGTCAAGCTAACGTATAGTATTATTTGGAATTGACAAAAGTTTATTTATCTATTCTAGGTATTTTGGGTTTTTGGATATTCTTAGTCCTTAAATTTTATATATTACTTAGAGAGTCTCAATTGATTCAAGTACTTCTCACATAGATGTTTTTGTCGGTCATATGATAAGGAAAATCATGTTCAATGATTTCTTTCCGAATAAGAGTTCTATATGACATAGTATCGGTGATTGAGTTTTTATTTTGGTGGATCAAATATGACTATGATTTGTGCAGTTTCTATCATGAATGTAAAAACCGATTGTATTTAGTGTTCTGTGCTTTTTATGTTTTATCATAGTTTTCTTTACTCCCGGTAATTCTCAAATTGAGGCCTTTTTTTGTCTATATCTTTAGATATAGTTTCTAATGTTAGCTGCAAGCTAATGAAAGCTTTCATTGGTTATCATAATCATTCTTGGGTTAAGAGTTTGATCTTGTTCTACAACTGTGAATGGTTTTCTGTTGTAAAATTATGCTAATATATGATGGTTTGTTTACTTGAACGTTATTTTGAATATCAGAAACCTGGCCGGCGAAATAGCACAAGAGTTTCAAAAGCGCCAGGTAAAACCAAGTCTTTGCCTTTTCTTAGATTTGTTTTGGCTACAGTGATAGAATAATCCTTCTGTCTATAGTGACCTGGTTAATTATTAGCATGTCTATTCACTACTTATTCATTGCTAATCTTTTGCATGATTGCTTTTCTATTCTATTGTTATCAATAGGTTATTGCCAGTAATTTGGCATAAGACCTTTTCTTATAATATTCAAGCTTTTGGGTGCTGATTTTTTCTCTTTTATGCAGTATGACGACATGCCTATTGATGCTTTGATGGAACTAGTGCAGCAAATTGTTGCATTTCACATGAAGGTAGATTCAATAGTTCAATCTGAAAATCTTTACCCTCTTTGCTCTAGTGTAGCGCCACTATTTAACTTGTTGATTCTTATTTGTTGTTAACTAATTTATTTTTATTTTGATGCAGCATAATGCTGAGCCAGAGGCTGTGGACCTTCTGATGGAGGTATATCAAACATTTTCTCTTAATGTTTTCTGTTTAGTTTCATATATAAAGTTCTTTTTTCTTTTTTCTTTTTTGTCATCCAGGTTGAAGATCTGGATTTACTAGTGGAGTATGTCGATGCTACAAATTACAAAAGGGCGTGCTTGTATCTTACTAGTTCGTCTAGGTATGCAAATTATGTGCTTACTACAAATAAATGAAAGTTTAACATTTGTCAGGTAGTAATTATTCTTTAAACTCAAATTCCATGTGATTGAATGTGCTTGTGGATGGACTTTTTCATTCTTGTTATTGGTTGTTATTTTCCAAACTCATCTTTCCCAAACAATCAACTAAGGGAAAACAGTCACTAAAAGTTTTGTTTGCCTTTACCAAACATTCTTCATTGACGTATAGACTGCAAACAACCTGCCATTTGTTGGCATATCCAACTGCATGGAATGCGAGGGTTTTAAAAAAAAAAAAAAATCTAACTGGTACCAAATGATCCCTTAGTGTTCACAATTTTAATTTCTTGGTAGCACTGTTGCTAGAGATCATTTCTGACTACACTGCAGGTGTAAGTGGGGTATCTTCTTAATTATACCAAGTAGCCAGTATCTAAACTTCTTTACTATATACTTTCTTTACTATATATTTTTTGCTATTTGTATATTGATCTGCTTCAAGATATTTGCACATTGTCAGTTGCAGATAGTATCTCGAATAAAGATTCTAAAACATGAAGAGAGGACTATAATATGATTTCTTTTAGTATAGTTAGAAGGAATCCAGAAGTGTGGTTATGAAGTTAAAACTGCTGTAAGAGTGTTGGTTTCAATTTCTGACTATATACTTATTGCAGCTACCTACCAAGCCCTGATGACATATTAGCATTGGACATTGCTTATACCATTTATATCAAATTTGAAGATCTAGCAAGTGCTCTGCGTATTGCTCTATATCTTGACAACATTCAGGTTTGGCTTCAAAGCATTTCAATGGCCATATCTTTACTTCTATTCTTAATAATCTAAGGTTACACGTAACTCCATTCATTCACACTATATTTGTGTCCAAAACAGTATGTGAAGCAGGTGTACGCATCAACTGAGGATTTGCTGTTGAAGAAGCAGTTTTCGTATATAATAGCTCGCCATGTAAGAAATGCCTTGTTCATCATAAAATGTCTATAGTGAAGGCCTCTTTTCTCTGATTAAATCACAGTTAGTTGGATTTTTAATATAATGCTTGTCCTCGTGTTGTATGAAGTCTACCACATTATAATACATTTTATTAGGAATATTGGTCTGTTAATCTTGTACATTTATCTGTAAATTTAAGCTTTTTCCAGTGCCAACTGTTATTCAGCTGGAATTAATTCAATTACTTGTTGGACTGATCTACCCCTTGTTTGGGACACAGGGTTTAGCTTTAGAACTTGAAGATGACATAGCCACAGGTGAGGGTGAACGGGAAGCTTTGCAGGAAATTGTTAACAATGCTAAATTAAGTGAAGGATACCTTACGCTGGCACGTGATATTGAGGTCATGGAACCTAAGTCTCCGGAAGATATCTATAAGGTGCTCATATTAGTTCAATTGCCTAACTGTTTTCAAGCAGCATAGAGGGCTTTGCTGGAAGGTTTATGAATTTGACCTTTATTTGTGATCTTTGAGAGCTTGCTACTCTTCATATTTTGCTTTTTATTAGTGGCAACTCTGCATAGATTATGAATTCCACAAGGGAGTGCACTGTGAATCTCTTTCGACTTGCGGCATCTGTTTATTTAAATGTTTATCATTTGCAATTTACTTTTTCCAGCATGCCTCTATTTTGTGCTACTGTTTTTCTTTACTTCGAGCTCACAGTTACGTACTAAATGTTACAAAAATCGCAAAATTATCATATTTATTTTTTTATTTCTATTTACATCATGCAATATTCAACTGAGTTATACACTCTCAAATGTTTGCTGGAAGAGAAAAGGTTGCATAGTTCGTAGAAACTAGCAATCAACACAAACATGCATTGCTTTGTATAGCGAGCTCAGTTATTATTCATTTCTTTTGTTAGGTACATCTGATTGATGGCCGGGCCAGTGCAAGTTCTAGTCTTGATTCAGCTCGACAGAATCTGGCAGCGACATTTGTTAATGCATTTGTTAATGCTGGATTTGGTCAGGTAGGTGCTAGATAACTTTTTTTTTTTTTAGTTCATTATGACTTTGATTGTGAATATTTCTGGGAGTTCAAAATTCTGCTGTTATTATTTCAGGACAAGTTGATGACCGTCGTATCAGAATCTTCTAGTGGTGGGTCTTCAGGGAGTTGGCTATTCAAGAACAAGGAGCATGGTAAAGCCAGTGCAGCTGCTAGCCTGGTATAGTTCACATTCATGCCTCTCACAAAGATATTTTTTTCCCTTACATTTCTGGAGAATAAGACCTTGCTCCTTGATTGTAGGGAATGATTCTGTTATGGGATGTGGACTCTGGGCTTTCCCAAATTGACAAGTATCTGCACAGTACTGATAATCATGTTGTTGCTGGAGCTCTGTTAGGTGTTGGAATTGTCAACTGTGGTATAAAGAACGATTGTGACCCTGTAAGTTTTTCTTCTTCTGACTTATGTGATAATCTGCAACAATTGACTATGATATTTTATGAATAACATTCTTTGTTTACCTCTAGGCATTGGCTGTTCTTATTGACTACATTAACAAAGAAGATACCATTATCCGAATTGGAGCAATCCTTGGCCTTGGCATTGCATATGCCGGTTCACATAAAGAGGAGGTCTAATTTCCTTTTCCTTTTTTCTTATTTACAACTATTATTATTTGGCCCTAATTTTATCTGATTTTAACTGACGTGTTGTCTCAACTTCCAGGTTAGATCTCGCCTATCACAGTTCTTGGGAGACCCAAAAACACCTCTTGAACTCCTTGTATTTTCTGCTCTTTCCTTGGGCCTAGTATATGTTGGGTCTTGCAATGAAGAGATTGCTCAGTCCATTATTTTTGTCTTGATGGACCGAAGTGACACTGAGCTGGGCGAGCCCCTTACTCGCCTTCTTCCTGTGGCCCTTGGCCTTTTATATCTTGGAAAGCAGGTATTTTCATATTCGTTATGAAATTCTGTGTCATCACTTTAGCTGATTTCGTGTAATACTAACCCCATATATGTATGTGTGTGTGTGTGTGTGTGTGTGTGTGTGTGTGTGTGTGTAGAATTGGGCTCCTATGCTTGTAAAAAGTATCAAGTCATTGGTGCTTGTAAGTTTTTGGCCATTGGATTAAGGGATGTGCGGTTAGGATGATAGTGGTCCCCTAGGATTTTTAGTGAGTGGCTAACGGGTGGAAATATCAAAGGCGTAGATCTAATGGCGATAAGCTTACAAGCACATACTGCTTGGTGCTTTTACAAGCACCATAGTCGGACTATATATATATAGAGAGAGAGTCCGGCTACTATGCTATCAATAGCATGAAACACTTGGTGCTACCAAGTTTTCCGCCGTTAGATCCACCCCTTTAATCATTTTCACCCGTTAGATCATACTATTCAACCAACCACTTACTCAACCCTAGGGGGCCCACATCATCCGAACCGCACATCTCTCAATCCAATGGCCGAAAACTTGCTAGCATAGTAGCCTAGTTCTATATATATATATATATATATATATATATATATATATATATATATATATATATATATATATATATATATATTTCAGCTTAGTTGCCGTCATATACATAACTAAGAAGAGTGTCTGAACTAGCTCTTGTTGCATATCCCTTTTAGACTTCATTTCCTTTTATTTTTTGTGCAAATCTTTAGCTTGACTTTTATGTTTCTCTTGTTTTAGCTTCCGGATTTACATAGATTGCATGATGTGTTACCCTTCATGATTTATTCTGAAAGCCGCAGTCCAAAATTTCTTCTGAACTGGGCTTGCCAATTTATTTTGTTCATTTTGGCTGTCATCATCTGATTGTTCAATTAAACTCCTTATTGGTAATTGTCTGCAGGAGAGTGTTGAAGCTACTGCAGAGGTCTCAAAAACATTCAATGAGAAAATTAAGAAATACTGCGATGTAACCCTCATGTCTTTGGCATATGCTGGAACCGGGAATGTGCTTAAGGTTTCTCACTTTCTCCGAGCAGCTACAAAATCCATATACCACAATATCACTATTTTGTAATCAGCAAGTGCTTTTGTTATATAGGTCCAGAGGCTTCTTGGCATCTGCTCGCAACATCTTGACAAGGGCGAGACCCACCAAGGGCCTGCTGTGCTTGGAATTGCTCTCATTGCTATGGCTGAAGAATTGGGTCTTGAAATGGCCGTGCGCTCATTGGAGCGTCTGTTACAGTACGGGGAGCAGAATATTAGAAGGGCAGTCCCTCTCGCTCTTGGCATGCTGTGCATATCTAATCCCAAGGTACCCTTTGTTTGACTTTTATGGAGGCCTGTGCCTTGATTTGGAAACTAACTGCAAATTTAGATACGGCCTTTTCTGAAGCATACTAAATTGTATAAAGTACTTTTCTTCTAACGATCCTTTTCCCCCTTTTTCTGATCAGGTTAACGTAATGGACACCCTAAGCAGACTGAGCCATGATGCAGATGCTGATGTGTCTATGGTACTTTCTCATGCACTATGAGTTAATATGTTTGCTTACTTGAGCACTATTGATTGTCAAACTTGTTTCGATGCAGGCCGCAATCATCTCATTGGGCTTAATAGGTGCCGGTACCAATAATGCTCGCATAGCCGGCATGCTTCGTAACCTCTCAAGCTACTACTACAAAGAAGCTGGCCATCTCTTTTGTGTAAGCATGTTATTTGCTTATATCTATTTTCGCCTACCTGTCGATTGCGACTTGAAAGTAGCATTCAAAAATTCATCACGGATCACATGACATACGCAGGTGAGGATCGCCCAGGGTCTCGTGCACCTTGGAAAGGGTTTGCTGACGCTCTCGCCTTATCATTCTGATCGGTTCCTTCTGTCCCCGTGAGTTCTCTTTTCTTTACTACCTCCTTCCAGTATCAGATGCCATTGCGACTTGAAATGCCTGAACATTGTTCTTTATATTTTAGGACGGCACTTGCTGGGCTTGTTATTATTTTACATGCTTGCCTCGACATGAAGTCTGTCATCTTGGGCAAATATCATTACTTGCTTTACATCCTCGTCTTGGCTATGCAGGTATTCATATTTGATTCTCTTTACTTTCTTCATTAACAAAAGAAGTATCTCTTTTCCTCTTTCCTTCTCTGAATTTGCAATTTTTGCTAATTTGTAGCCGAGGATGATGCTGACTGTGGATGAAAATTTGAAGCCTCTCTCTGTGCCGGTGCGGGTTGGTCAGGCTGTTGACGTGGTTGGTCAGGCAGGAAGACCGAAGACGATAACCGGCTTCCAGACGCACTCGACCCCCGTGTTGCTCGCTGCGGGTGAACGGGCTGAGCTTGCCACTGACAAGTATATCACACAACCTTATGATCCTCTTCTTTGCTTGCTTTCTTTTTTTGGACTTAAATCTTTCTCTTCCTCATGGCTAAAATGCGGGAAAACCCCCCGAACATGCTATTCTTCTTTGAAAAACTACATATTATCCCTTGACCTTTAACCCATTATCGCTATATCCTCTTTTGATACAAGTACTTTTTTTGTGGGCTATCTTGCGCGCCCCCCCTATTTTCTCATGAGCTGTTGAACTTTGTCATCTTTTCCAGATATATCCCGCTCACGCCAGTACTGGAAGGGTTTGTCATCTTGAAGGAGAACCCTGACTATCGCGATGATCACTAAGCAATTCTCTTCTGGTGGATCTCGCTGCTTAAGTTACAGGCGCCGCATGGCGACTCGGCAGCCACGAGGGCACCCAAGCAGTTGGACGTGGCTTTTATACACACAGTTGTTACATAACAGTGCGGGGCCCGTATTTATTTTAGAGACATCATAAATTAATGCAGGTTCCTTCCGAGAGTTCGCAAGCTTTATGTCATTTGCCAATCGAGTGATCCTTTCGTTACGGAACGATGAATGTCGCAGCAAGGACGCAGACTAAGCATTTAGCATCTAGTTAAAAGAGTGATTTAGTGAAGTTGGTGCTGTAATGTTGAATCTCTGTTCTTGGCCCTGTGTCACCAAAGGGCCTCTCTCTCTCTCTCTCTCTCTCTCACTAGAATCTGCATTGGAGAAGTTTCGTAATGTTATGCCGATCTCGGGTCCTTGGATCCGCTGCTCTAGAACCATCTTAACAGGAGGATAAACTCCTGAGAGGTTGGAATCGGACGGGATTGGATTCAAAATGTCTTGTCGTGTCCCACGGGATTCACTCCTGAACCTCATGAACTGAATCTTGTTTGTTTCTAACATTTTGCGTCTTCTCTTTATCCAATCTAATTCAATTATGTGTGCTAAATGGCCGCCCGTTTGGATCCAGTAATGGGAGTTTTTGCCAGGATTTTTGGCGAATTAACTCGAAAGTGGATTCAGGGCGAAACATTCTCGAAGTTTTCTGCGAGCTCAGATCCTGAACTGATCTGAGCACTAGATATTGGCAGATGAATTCTAACCTAGTTGGTCCTATTGAAGTGTTTTGTGTTCTAAGTTGTATTAGGAGAGGTACAATAATTAAACCCTGAAACCCTACTTTCAGAACTCAACAGTCTCATCTAAACTCATCTTATGTGTAGTGTAAAGTTGGGACTTTTTAGCCTTCCAAACTCTACTGATTGTGCAGCAATGAAGCGGAATCATGCCCAAAGATGCGTGCTGTCCAAAAACTTTATTTACCAATGTATTAACATATAGATATGCTGACTCAACATGAAAAAAAAAAAAAAAAAAAAACCTTGAATGAGAGCACATTAAGGACAGCATGAATTATATGATGTACCAAACTATCTTAATGAGATCTCACTGAAGTACGGAATGAATTAAGTGATTTACCAAACTGTCTTAGGCTTAGTTTTGTATTAAGATCCGTATGACGCTATTAGATAAGATGGAGTTGGGGTAAAAGTATATAGAGATATACTTATGCGTTCTCCGATAGGACTGTAGAAAATATAATATAACCGATTCATCATGTTATGCGGAACGCAATATTACGTTCGCATAAGGCGCTCTGTTACGAAGTCGCGCTCGTCTAGGACACCCTAGCAACATAGCTCATCATTTTCTATAAAGGTGATGATTAAAGCAAAGGCATAGCCCTAATCTATGCACCTAACATGATTCTTTGGCACATGAGAAGATCCAACAATAAGCAAAGTGACTTGTTTGGGGGTCTTTGGAGTGTTAATTGGGTGTCACATTGCCCCCCATCTCCACCAGACACTTTGGGTCCACTCCTTTTAGCCTGTTTCACTCACATCACTCTCAAATAATTCATTCTTATGGATTATGGAGGTGTCATTTGCGAACCTATCAACAGCATGAGAGAGAGAGAGAGAGAGAGAGAGAGAGAGAGAGAGAGATTATCATCTACACCATGTGTATTCTATATATTTATTTAACTGTTAATTTTCATGATTTTTTATATTTAGGTTTTTGAAGTAATTTTTTTGAGAATAAGTAGCACGCTACCTATTTCATTTATTGAAGATATGAATTAGGCTACAGAAGTGAGATAAACAAGGCCTCGAAGCGAAAAACAGCCCAAAAAAAAAAAAAAAAAACCCTCATAGAAGGTGTTTCCAAGAGTCAATCAGGTGAGTAAGACTTCGCACCATTCCAACAGGGTCGATTTGTATGTCGCGAAAGATAAGATTGATTTTGGCCTTCCAAATAGTCCACCAGCATTCTGTCAATTTGGTTGGTCCGTCCCTCGTACTTTGACCATCAGACCTTCCCTTCCATCTATTCCAAACAACACAGACGTCGTCGCCCAGCTCCCCTGCCCGAACATTCTCGAGTCCCATAACCATGACAAATTTAATAAATACGCATTAGGTCTCGAAGTAATTAGATTCTGAATTTGAGAGGCCTTTGTATAGTAAGATTTTGGAAGTGCTAATGATAATATTTTAGGAGTGCAGTGTACTTTGTGTTCAGTATTAAGACTAATTCTGATCCATTTCATACCAGATCAATCTCTCTTTAGCTGTTATTCATCATACACTACTCGAGCGAATGCGTTAAAACTAAATTTTTTTTTTATCTATTTTTTATCAGATCGATTTTTTAGGTAATGCGAAAAAGAAACACACAATTAGCAACACAGTGAAAACACTTTCCCTTTATTGATTTTCATGTGAAAAAGTTGCATACAAAAGAGGCCTTATCCACGTGAACATGTAGTCCTTTGTTGCACTCTACTACGGGCCCTTTTTTTTTTTCTTTTTTTTTTTTTTGATCCAATTTAAGTGACTTTTACTATTCTCTTTTTGTTATACCAAATGAGGTGCAATTCAAAATACAATTCTATAATTTCATGAATTTAACTTAATTTGTTTTGAGTTGGAATTTGATTATCTTTTTCCCCCTCTTGGAAAGTAGATTGGATTGGATATTTTTGTTTCACTTTTGTTGTTGTTTTTTTTTTTCTTTTTTTATTTTGGACTTTTGGTTGCAAAACTTGTAGGAATAATCAAATCATTTCTTAGGCTTTAAAAAATCTAAGTTAGGGTTTAGTATTAAAGAAACAAATGATGTGACAAAAATATAATTTTTGGATAAAATTATATTTTCCGTCTTCAAACTATTAGGATCGTGTGACGCATCAGTACTCAAACTTTAATTTATAATAATTTTTTACTCAAACCTTCTAATTTTTTACTCATAAAAAAATATTATTCTATTTTTTTCATATTTTATAAAAACTAGTATTTTTATTTTTCGGACACTTTATCTGAAAAACGGAAATTGTGAAAAAGAGTCATTTCCATTAAAAACTTTTTTTAAAAAAAATAATTTTTATACTTTTCCCATAAACCAAACACCTCCTAAGAATTTGATTTTTATTCTTCGAAAGATCTTGGCATTTATGATTGTGTATAATTACATATTTCACCAACGAAATGATTCATCTTACTTCGAAAAAAAAAAACAATTTGAAGGCCGAGTATGATACACGCGGCTGAATATTTGATTATATTCCTCATCTCTCAAATACTGTATATTTTCTAAATAAATTAAAAAGATGTGCCGAATAAGATATTCTTATATCGGAGCAGAATCCCGAGTGTTAAAAATTTATGAATATATAAAACAGTGAAAATTTTCCCCTATTTGTTCCTCCAAATGTCAAACCTAGGTAAAATTCCCTCCATCTATTTTAATTAAAAAAAAAAATTACAACTAACAATAAAGAATCCAATTTACAGTACAACATGCATATCTTTTGCATAAACCACATTTCTTAATATTAAAATGAGAAAAGAGAAAGGTACTTTAAGTAAAAAAAAAAAAAAATTAAAATCATATCAAGGAGTGAAAGAGAATCTAAAGTGGAGGATGATGCCCATCACAATTACATGCCACTAAAGTGTCAATGTGTCATAATAGTGGGGGGTACAAACATTGTGAAGTGATCAAGAGAGAGAGAGAGAGAGAGAGAGAGAGAGATAAGTGAGGTGAGAGAATAAAACACTTTTTTTGGCTTTTTTTTTTTTTTTTTGCAATTAGCTCCCTGAAAAAATTTATTATAAAAATAGTCCCAACAAAGTTAAATTTACAAAATAGGACTCATGTTTGGCGCCATATCGCTATGCGGGCCGTGGCGTATAATTAAGTTAAATACGGTGAACTATTTATCGTGTCTAAATACGGTGAATGATTCACCGTGTTTGGATAAGAAGAAGGAAAAAAAACACATACGTATTATGAAAAAAAATAAGTATGGAACACGGTGAACCATTCACCGTGTTTAACTTAATACCCCAACCAGTCCACGTGGTGCTGACATGGCACATTCGTGATAAGATCAGAACAATTTTTGCAAATTTAAATTTACTGGGACTATTTTTAAAATAATTTTTTTAAGAGGGCTAATTGCAAAAAAAAACCTTACTTTTTTTAGTCCTCAAGTTATGATGCTCATGATACTTCGTTTATAGAACGTTAATATATTATAAATTTTTATTTAAAATTTTAAATTATTATAATTAAGTTTCACAATTTAATTTAACTGATTAAATATTAATATATTAGTATAATGATTTATGACGTGATAATAATTAAGATATCACATCAATTTTATATAAAATAATATGTTAATATTTAATTAATATTTAGAAAATTCAAATAAAATATTATAATAAATTAAAATTTGAGAACCAAAATGTCACGCAACATAAAATTTATCCCATTAATTTTCTCTGTAGCTTCTATACAGTGGAGGACACAACATAAAATGCCACAAAAGAGGGTGAAAAAAAATTTGTGTTTTTTTAACCAAATAATCATTTTAGAAAGATCTTAGTGAATTCATAAATTTTGTTCAAATTATTTAACTTCTCATAAAGTGTTTGCCTCATTATCTCTATTATTATGAATATATATTTTAAAGTAAAACTTACACCTAAAATTTTTACATAATTAAAATAAGTTCTAATTTTAGGATACTTTTTATCTTATTTGTTTTATAAAGTAATAGAAAAAACTTATTTCTCATATAATATAATAGATAATAACCTTTTACAACATTGATTCTCTAGGAATAATAGAGATTTTAAAACTAATAATTTTTCCTATTTAGAATATATTGAACTTGCAAACCCTAATTCATTTTACATCCTCATTTGCCTCTCTATTCTATTCGGTGTCGAAGCAGATTTTTGGCGAATTTTTAAGGAATCAATATATATCAAAAAAAAAAATATTAACAGATTAGAATGCACTAAAAAACAAAAAAGATCCCCCACCGTCTGCTCTATTTTCTTATCGGATAGGTGCGGATCTAAACTAGATTTTTTTTTTTTTTTTGCTTATTTTTTTACTCCTATTTACCGTCATATTCGGAACAGATCGAGACTGGAGCTCCATTAACCTAGATCCATTTTCCATCCTATTTTTTATCCTCATTTAACTCTCTATTCGGCATGAAATTAGATTTATGGCGAAATTTTAACGGATCAGAGCATACCAAAGAAAGAAAAAGATGTACCACCTTCTGCTCTATTTTTCTATTGAATAGGTGCGAATTCGAAATAGATCATTTTGTTATTTCGTCCCCTATTTATTATAGGAGCTGTAATCCAGCTTTCAATCACAGCCTTAAATTTCAGTGTTTCTACTTCAATTTAGCCTCTAAGATCTACTGCCTGCTAAGAAACTAAAGGAACACCTACTCAATTTTTCACTGTTAATAAATCCAGTCACCCAGCCGCGTAAGCTCTCATTGCACTGGCTCGATAACAAATTTTTTAAATAAATATATTTTATATTTATATAATTTATATAATTTATATTTTTATATATAAATAAATAATTATATATAATATATATTTTTATTATTTAATTTTTAGCGAAATAAAAATATAAATGAGAGCTTAATTATAAAAAGATTAATTTGTATATAAAGTTTTAACTATTAGATCAAAGTCGATGGATAAAATTTTATAAATTTATTTTTTAATATATTTAATCTAATTTTTTATTTATCGTTATTGTCAAGAAATGTCTACTGGGTTGCTATCAAACTCTGATGAACACTACCAATTTTTCTAAGCCGTTTGATACTTTAACGAATTCACCGCGGCAAATTATTCGATCTTTTGTGGCCATTTCGTGTTCGGTTCGTTTGGCTCGTTTAATAACGAGCCGAACACGAGCCGACCACAGCTCGCTCGTGTTTGGCTCGTTTACACCCCTACCTTCAACATCACATGTGGACCACCTCCCACTAATTGATGCCTCCACTCTCCACCACACTCTCCATCATCACTAACAATGGACCCCACCATCCATTAAAACTATGGCCGTCAACGGGTCGGATTCGAGACAGATTTTTTTAAAATCCGAACCCAAAATTAGACAAAGTTTAAGATTTCCATATTCAAAAATTGAATCCAAACAAAAATTAAAACCCGTTGCCGTAGTTCAATACATTTTATATTAAAATTTGAATTTTTACAGTACAAATTCAAACATTATTCATGTTCGGGTTGGATTCAGATTCAGCTCGGTTACAAAAACAAAATCGATACCCGACTTTGTATCCATCGGATTTTCGTTTTTCATACCTATTTCCGAAATTATATCGTCCTATTCAGATTCAGATAAAATTTCGGGTATCTGTACGCATCGGTCATCGGCATCCTACATTAAACACACCTACACAACACAACACAACACAACACACATCTTTAGATCTCTCTCTCTCTCTTGAGTCTTGACTCTCACATACAAAACTCTTATGGAGAAGAGCAGGTCCTTCCCTTCTGCTGCTCAGTACCACTCCTACAGCTACATAGAGGGGCGATCTGCGGCGAATTCGTCGTCGTACTCGTTCAACGGGCCGAGCGGGACGCGGGACGGGTTCGCGAGCTCGGCCGACCCGGAGCTGAAGCGGAAGCGGCGCATCGCCGCCTACAACGTCTTCGCCGTCGAGGGGCGGCTCAAGTCGTCGGTCCGCAGCGGCTTCAAGTGGATCAAGTCCAAGCTCTCCGACGCCCGCTACGGCATCTGAGACGCAACTGCACGCAGATAATTACAAGAACAAAAGCACGTACCGATCGAAGGCTCAATCTCAGCTGTTCATCATTTTGGTTTTACGTCAAACGCTGCACGTATAACAAAATAAAAGATTGAAGACTCTCGGTCCGATCCGTCCAATAATATATTTACTTTATTCATAATATGATGCAGTATCTACTTCGTTGTTCGTGCATTCGAGCATAAATATTTTCATTTATAAGTGATGGACAGGTTGAAATCGAGCCTTCGACTTTATTTTATTTTTTATTAATTAGTGCGCTTTTCATCTGAGCATAAACTAAAAAGCAAGCCTAATCCCTCTCTCTCTCTCTCTCTATCTATTTTTATCACTCTTTTTTTTTTTTTTTTGGTTGCTTTTGTTCTTAATGTAGAATTAGTGTAAAAATGGTATATGTGTCTTATGGATGAAGTTTTGAATAATTGGTTAAAAAGTGGATTATGGGTTTAATATAAGTTTTTTTTTTTTTTGTTTTTTTTTTTGTTTTTTTGTGGTGGAAGTGTTTGTATTAGAATTGCTATAATCTATGCATTTGGAAAGGGTTTTTTTTTTTTATATAAATTTAGGCAATTGATCTTAATTTGAAAAATATGCAGTCCCTTCTACAAATTGTCTTTTAATTAATTAGAGCTGTGTAATTAATCTGAAGCTAATATTTGAAAACAATTTAAGTTGATGTTTGAATATTTAAGATTATGTATATTATATATGTTGTATTTGAATATATGGAAGAGACGAATTATTCCGATTTTTCTTTTGGTTTGTTTTTTTTTTAAAAAAAAAATGAACTCAGCTAGAAATATGAAGCAATTAAGCTTCGAATTTGTCACCTCAGATACGGTGACGTGAAAATGCATTGAATCATAGGTTAGTATTAATCTTTTCTTGCTAATAAATAACCTGATGCTTTATGAGGGATCAAAATGTGTAACACAGGATTAATTGTCCATAAATTGCACCTCTAGATAGATCTATGCTTATTAGGTGGTGACTCAACCTCAATGTGAGGTTGCAATTAATTCCAAATTAATGGAGTCTAAAGTTTTAATCTTTGGATCTCAAAAATTACCCTTCCTAGGTAACTTAAGTGGTGCTCCATTTCCTTTCTTATAATTTCATATATATTTGAAATATTTTATGACTTTAAATGATGTATTTGGGTTAATTTTATGATTTATTCAGAACAACACTATTATGTGTACCCTATATGTGTCCCTCACTATGTTATTAATGTGTTACCAACATCATAATTAAACTCTAAACCCTATACCCCAAACGCCATAATTAAACTTTGAATCCTAAACACGTAGGTGCTAATACATCAACAATATACTGGGGTACACACAACGATGTTATAGAATATCAAACCTATTCCTATGTGAATGAAAAATATGTTACCTCTACATTTGTTCCAAATGTTATGATTTATTTTCCCTATTTGGTTATATAGCCATAATTTAGATAGAGAGAGATAGTTTAATCATTTTGTACTTTTTCTTTTATAGTATTATTGTATATAGAGATAAGTATTCTTACAACACATGAGTTATTGCTGGATAATTCGTGCATACAAACATCCAAAGCTACAGGTTTTAAAGATTACAGTTTACAATTTCTTGTATCTGCATATTCATTAAAACAAGCATATCCATCATGTCCTTGATAAGAAATAAGATGCAAGTCTAAGATAATCTAACAAAAATAGAAGGCATGGTGAGAAAGACGAGCAGGCGAGAAGAATGCCGTCAATCTAAGAATCTACCGAAGTTTTTACGATTGGGAAGTTGCTCGTGTCTTGTACATGTATATAACCAGAGCGAGCAGGGCTACTGTGCTATTAGGAGTACAGCAGTTCTTGTGCTCCTAACTTTCTAACCACCCATCAAATTTGATGGACGGTTAGAATGAGAGAGAAAAGAGATATTGGAGAGAAATTAGATGTCTCGACTTCTCTTCTACTTGAATTTCTTAACAATATCTCTTCCCTCTCTCATTCTAACCACTCATCAAACTTGATGAGTGGTTAAAGTTAGGAGCATAAGGACTGCTATGCTCCTAAAAGCACAAGCGCTGCTGTGGCCCTGCTCTAAGTTATAACTTAAAAACTCTGGCAAAATTAATTTCAGCAGTAGAAGCTTCTCCCAGAAGCTGCTGCTGCTGCTGCACGTGCAGTGTTTGCTTAATAATTAAGCAGCTTTGTCTTCCAGCAGAATCAGTGGATCTTTTTGCATGGTGTAGGTGTTCAACCCCACAAAACAGAAAAACTTGCTTGTTTTGCTCTCTCTCTCTCTCCTCTGTCTCTCCTCTCTCTCTCTCTCTACATATTATAATCAGAATCAGTAGATTTGTTGAATTATTACTAAAAGATTATAAAATAAAAAAGTAGATATATAACATTACTTAGAAATAGAATCAGACAAAAGAGTGCTATATCCGCTAAAAACTGGATGAGAGTAGAATGTATGCTAAAGTGATTGACTTTGTATGTGTGGTAAACATACCAACTATAGACCTGTGAAATTTTTTCGGCGATACAATTTTAGATGTCGAGATTCTATTTTTATCTACTCTTAGGAGACTGCATAGCATCAAAAGGAGCAACAACAATGAACAGGGAATGGAATAGGAATGGTTGGAACCTGAATGGGAATTTGATCAGATTATTCCACCTTGCAATATTAAGAAGATTTCAGGCATGGCTTCTGAGAACAATTCTGAAGATCAATTCCTGAAAACAAAATCAAAATAGAGAATCACACAATATTCCCTTTCCACATGAAAGTGAGAATAAGAATCAATTCTTTCTTTTCCTTTGATATATGGCCCTGCCAGTTACCATTTGAACTTCAGACAGTTTATGCCAAAGATCAATGTACAAGAGAATAGCAAATAAAGCGAGCACGGAAGTTCGACATGCATATAAAATTGATATTTGTCATTGTTTTTACAACTACAAGGAGACTCTTTCATGTAATATGTGTAAGCAACTCAAAAGTAGTAAACTCACAGGGTTATAATATGTAGGTAGCCCTCTCCCTTTGACTCGCTGCGATTCGGCCCCTGAATTGTTTTACTTTATCCGGAGTTTAAAGTTTAAACTCCCCTTGACCACATATCAAAGTGATGATCTTGTCCATCATTTACCACTCAATTTGTTTTCTTCGGGGCTAAAAATGTCGCATAACATCATGGATTTCCAAAAGAAGCAAATGAGGGGATGTTACAGACCAAATCGCAGTAAGTCGAAGTTTTTAGGAACTACTAGTACATTTGCCCCAAACATAGATAAAATAAAATATTTGTGCATGTCTAATCAACAAGAACATACAGTTTCGACAAATCCTTTCCGTCCATCCTGCGGAACTCTGACATCGAGATCGACCTATCTAAACCATAACGGTGCATGATATCTCGACCTTTGGGACCACCAGGAACCTCTTCGATAGCAGCAAGTGGCGGGAAATTCTTGATGTTCTTAGAGGCCGAAGGATGGGCATCGGATCCTTGCGATATTTCTTGAGGTAGATATGATCCTGGATAGAGTGATTCACCCGGCACCACCGCATACTTTTTGGGCTTTGTTACGGATGAAGAAGTGCTTGCTATGCTGCTACCTATTTCTTGGATCTGTACTCTCACATCTGTAGGTTTCTCTTCCTGCGGAAAAAGGATGTAAGTGGAATAACACCAAGAATATATCTAGAAAAAGCAAGTTCCACAAAGTTGGTTAATATTCCATGGTTAGTCTACATTAGTGGCACCTGTGGCAATTGTTAGGTTTAGTTCAGCTCAAGGGCTCCTAAGAAAGCTTTAAAAATTTGGATGACATAATGTGACAAAAAAGATTCGTTCAAATTGTGGTAACTTAAAGGATTAGTGCATGTATGAATGTACCTGCAAAAGAAAATTTGAATTAGTGATTACAAAGAAACAGGAAACTAGAGTAACAGAATTCCTCCCGCTTGTTATTGGTGTCCCAGATCCCTACCTCTTTTGATGATCCAGAATCTGCTTTCCTTCTTGCCATATCTGCCTCAATTTTCTTGGCATCCTCTTTCTGCTTGTAAGAGCGTTGCTTCAGCTTAGAAGATTTGCGCCTATAAGAGTAATATGGAGAGATAGAATTTGTGAAAACGATATTTCAGTATAGAACTTTAGGAATGAGGGCAGAATTCACATGTTAATGACCAAGTAACAAATGCAAAAACAACAAACTGTTTCTCACAGATGGATTCCATGACGACCTAGCCTTACAGAATCAATAAATAAAATAGCCAATCTTCAAGAACTTACTGATGGCTAGTATAACCAATTAGGCTAATGGGTGGATGATTAGTGAAAAAGGTAGGCGAGAAAAGAAAACGAATGATGTTAAAGTACCAGCGTGAGCAAGGATGACATTAATTATTATTATACCATGTCATCTTTCAGAAATATTTCCGTTAGATATGAAAAAAAAAAAACCAAATCTGCTTCCTACCTTACAAGACACATTGAACTAAATACTTATTCAAGTTACATGAAATTGTATCTCCTTCTTGATTAATAATACATTGTAAAACCATCACAACAAGCTCATAATTCCACGAGCAGAATATAGATCTGAAAAACATCAGAGCAAAAAGTTTAACTTACTTTCGTCCATCACGCAGGTGAGTATAGTCATCCTTATCTTCTTTATAGATCACAGGAAGACCAGAGAGGTCGCAGGCCAGGGGGTTTGTGCTGAAGAACTGCAAAGGAAGGGATCATAAGGCATCACTTTTTCAACAAATAGAACAATCCAGATACATAGAACGCAAATTAATATGCAACACATATGTAGCCCTGAAATTGAGTGAACAAAAGCAAATGAAGTAAACATAAGCTGAATAGACTGTAATATCTTGAATAGTAAATTATTAGGAAATGGGCTTGGAGATTGACCGATAAGATGAAAGCATCCTTGCTGGCATCATTGGCTGGAGTGCAACAATGTTATATAAACAAATAATAGGAAGAAATATGGGACTCCAACACAAACCACATAGACAAGGAACAACCAGTTGGAAAGCTAAGAAATCTGGACCAAAAATGCTTCAGGATTTCTTAGTTATAAATCAATAGCTCAAATGTTTGAAACATTTATTACTTGCACAATAAGCAGTCACAGAAAAGCAGACGAATTTTCAGAACGTGATGTGTTGATCATATTTGTCATTCACAAGAGTCGAACTAGTTCACTTTGTTTATCTGCATTTAAACATGTCAATCAACAGATTATAAGAATCAAGATATATTGAAAAGTACAAATTGAACCAACCAACCAACCAACCCTGTTGACTCATGCTTTGCAACAATGTAATTTGGAATCTCCATGAATGTATTAAACTAGGACACACATAATGAATGTCTAATTTTTTTTTTCCATTGCTCAGAAACGATTGCAATGAAGTTTAGTTAAAATTGTCAAAAAATCAACAAGAAATATGCTTAATACACAATATTACAACCCTAGGCTTAGAGAATGGTTGTAATGGATAAAAAAAATATAAGGTTTTTCTATCTAGTTTCTATTATACTAGTGTGACTTATAAACTCAAAACAAGTGCTTAACATATGCTTTCTACTACCGACCGTCCCTAGTGCAAGTGGCAAAGGACTTGGTGGTTGGTACCCAAGGTCCCAAGTTCGAATCCTAGTTAATTCATATTTTCAGCTAAGTTTATTTCTAAAAAAAATAAACGAAGCAGATAGCATGCTACCTTTCTCTCAAATCAAAAAAAAACATATGCTTTCTACTGGTAAAATTTCTTTTACCGTCATATTCTACTCATGCTAGAAAACTAGTATGTTCAAATCATGAAGAGTAACCTACTTCATTCTGCAAAGCAGAAGCTGCAGTGCCACGATTCGATGGATCCAACGCAAGAAGCATACTGAGCAAACCAAGTGAGGAAGAAGGAAAATCCTTAAAAGTTTCCAAAATAGCTGGTTTGTAAGGTTGTGGAGATCGGAAGATTGGAGACAATTTCATTTTGCTCCAATAATCATCTGGTGGGGATCCACAAAGCTTATATATTCTGTGAAGTTGCTCAATCTGAATATGGAAGACTATGAATCAGAGAAATGTATGAAACATAAAGGACCTTCATCGGTTCCATCATATATATATATATATATATATATATATATATATATATATATATATATATATATATATATATATATATCATTAAAAGACAAACTAACACAAAGCAAAAACAATTTACTTCGCCTATACATAAATTAATTTCTAAATTAGCAACTATCCAACCATTCTTGAGAGTCTTTAACTACTTGTCTGTAGAATCCTAACTGCTTAACTCTACAAATAAACTACTTAGGTTAAGAACAACTTTTGACATAGACAATAGCCTATTAGGAGCTGCAAGTCAACCAAGCTGCTAAATGTAGTTGATTGGGTCATCAAAAGACTGGTTGAGCATGCTTTGGTCCTAAAAGCATGAAACTGCAAGCCAGTTGTTAGCTGATAAATGAACCGAGCTTGAGAGCAAAAAAGAAAAACATATATAAAATGAGGTCTTCAAATATGCTTAACTTTGTTTGATTGATTAAAAGCTAAAGTGTGAGCACCAAAAATTATTCATATAGCATTTGACAAGAGATATGTACAGTTACGACAAAGCTAAGATTCTAACATTAGTTCAGCTCAAATCTTCTAATAATTAACACTAGTTAAGCATCGCTTCTCATATAGAATTTGTAGTCACATTTGCCTTCAGATAATTTTGGCAATTTATGCCCCACACCATGTATGTATATGTAAAGGGTAAGGACATCTACCTAAATACAAATTAAAGCATGGATATTAATAATAAGAAAGAACACAAAAGCAACCGAGTTTAGGAGAACTAGAAGCACCTAAGGAAACTTCAGAAAAGTATTCCCACATAAAAATTACAAATTGAAAAAGACTGAAATATCTTCAAAGCACATTAAACAGAATAGTGAAGTCATAATAAGGTAATCTAGACTAGAGCTTTCAAGGAACTCCAAGAATAAATGGTAACATGAGAATTCATAATATTTTTGCCTATGGAAACTGCTCAACATGTCCAATATGGGCACAACAACATTTTTAAAGCTTCCATGTTTCCTAATACGAATCATGCTTTTAGTACTATATAATTTTATCTATTCAATTTATTAATGCTATGGAATAGATGTTTGAATATTTAATTCTTTTCCAACGTACAACGAATAATTCAAAGCTTTGCAAATGCACCATTCTACTCAGATACAAGCATTCATAACGTGAAAATTCAAAGAAAAGATCTAGACAGCTAGTTCTGTTGCCCATAAAAATTGCTTTTGTAATCAAATAGCTCCTCACCTCATTCCTACCAGGCATTATCGGCCTCCCAGCAAACATTTCAGCAAGAAGGCATCCTGCACTCCACAGATCAATTCCAACTCCATAATCTGTAGTTCCTAACAGTAGTTCAGGTGCTCTGTACCACAGTGTGACCACTCTACTTGTAAGTGGCCGTTTTTTATTAGGATTGAAATAGTTAGCAAGCCCGAAGTCGGCAATCTTCAGCATCCCATTTTTATCTATTAACAGGTTAGAACCCTTAATGTCCCGGTGTAAGATTCCACGCTGATGGCAATGCCGCAGACCCGATAACAGCTGTTGCATATAACACTTAACCTGTACAAAGGCATCTGTCAAAACTCTGATTTCTACAGTGCATAAATGTAAATGCTGCTATATTTTGTTTCGTATAAGAACCTGTGGTTCTGTAAGCCTCTGATCAGAACGAGATATCACCCTTGCTAAGTCAGTTTGCATGAAGTCAAAAACCAAGTAAAGGCTGTAATGCATCCTTGAAGTTGCAAGGCCTTCAAGTTTAATGGCATTAGGGTGATCCAGCCTCTGCAGTATCATAATTTCCCGTGCCATAAATCTGACACTCTCCGACTCCGATGTGTCAAAGCGTACCTTTTTCAAAGCAACTATTTTTCCAGTATCTCGATCTATAGCTTTATACCTATAGCTTTATACACATTGCTATAGGTCCCTTGTCCCACCTGAACCAAGAAGAGTTCAATGAGCTTCTCATTAAAAAGAACAGGTAAATTGCACTAATGGTGAAGTTTCACTTTGCTCAAAATTTTTAAGTTCGATGATTCATCCTCCAAATGTTTGGAAGTATTTCAATTTAGTCCTTGTTCTCATCTACTCTTTGAATTCCTGCACCCCGTCCATCCGTATATCACACACTACATATCCATCAGGCATTAATTCCATCTCATATTTCAATCCCTACCACCCACTGAATTGTGACCTTTTCTCTTTTAAGAATTCAATGGTTGATTGAAAATATAAGATGGGTGGAAAACTGATGGACACTTGGTGGACGGAGGTGCCTGCACACCGGGTGCAGGTAGCAAGTTTTCCTCTAATCAGTGATGATGGCTAGAATTAACCTGAACCGCTTTTAGAACTTCGGAATACAAAATATACAACTTAAAAGTTCAAAAATACACTTTACTTCGTTAAATACTAGGGTTGTTTTCACTTTTTGTGTTGCACTTCTCTTTTTGCCAAACTCTCAGGAAACCCTATAGGCTGGCAGACAGTAGCCAAAAATGGTACCACTACTGTCACCCAAAATGTTGTCGTTGTGGAGAAAGTCTTTTCTGTCATAGGCATTCCACATAAATTTTGTACCAAACCAATTTAACATCCTGTTTGACTGCCCAAAATCCTAGAGTTCAAAAGAATTGAATGCTAGTTTTTATAAATTAGTTGTCTAGTACCATAAGTTAATGAGGATTCAGTTCAGAAAGATTCGGTGGGATCTCTCATAATACAAATGGCTCTCATAATTCGCATGATTTGAAGGGATCTCTCATAATACAAATGGCTCTCATAATTCGCACGATTTGAAGTTGGATTTGGTGAGAATTCATCCGCTATTAGTTATACTTTATCAATAAACCAAACTACCCCTCCTCAAATTAATTATACATCTTTCTTTTTATATAGGTGAGGATACATAGGAAAAGTAATCTTATTGAAATGATTACTCATCTTATACCAAGCAACAAAACGGAATAAAATTCAGCTGGAATCTTGACTTAATCCAAACAAAGAAATACATTTCTAGATAAATTCAATTGATTTATTTTTTCATTTGGATTCCATTAAATTCTATTTAGATTGATGCTAAACCAAGTTTTAATAAACCATTTGAGACAGTAAAAGTTTAATTGTAGGTAGTATCATAATTTTGACCATGTTCTAATGCATGAACATCTTACTTCAATGTACTCAAGAAGCATACACTATTTGATATATGAGTATGATAAGATGTCTGGAATAGATATCATACATAGCCTTTAAACCATTTTTTCAGGATAAGATAGATCACCTCGTAGTGAAATATGTTATCCTATCAAATCATGGACGCCAAGACCTTCAAAGGAGCAAAAAAAAAACCTCCTAGTTTCCAATTAGGCAATTACACAAGAAATTATCGTACTGAATAACATATCATTGGATTTCTTGTTCTGACATGCAAGTAGGGCCTCCATGTTGAAATGATGATGTACAATTTGAAGATTGAATTGTGTATTAGAAAGAGAGCAACAGGTCACTTTATCAATCTAGTTGTAAGATAATTTTGGCCATGTTTGGACACATGAACATCTCACTTCCATTTTACTCAAGAGGCATATAGTAAATGTCTAGAACGGATACCATATTCAGCCTTTAAGCCAAACTAGTGTAGAGACTCGCGCGATGCAGCGGATAGATAATAGAAGCAAAATTTAAAAATTTTAATAAAATCTATATTTACAGCTTATTGATATATAGGAAGCTATACCATGTTAAGTACAACCAATTTGTATGACTAAATTCAACTGTAAAAAAATAAAATTATAACTAGAACCCACTCATTGATAGAATATTAATATGGTGCATGTAATTAAATATTGCACCTTCCATTTAATTAGAGGAACGGGGAGGTGAAGGGTTAAACGTTAAGAAGAGGAGAAGATTTAAAGTTGCGCTATGAGAATGAAGGGTAACACATAACGTGGCAAAAAAAATTTGTATGGTGAGAGTTACAAAAGAGAGGGGGTGGGAAATTAAATGAGAAGGGGAGTAGATTAAAGTTATAAAGCCCACTCATTGATAAAATGTTAATACGGTGCATGTAATTAAATGATGTACTTTGCATGTAATCTGAGTGGGGAACCAAATCATGAATCTCAAGACCATTTACGGAGCGAAAAATCGAATTCCTAATTTCCAATTACATAAGAAGATCATCATACCTGAGTAAGTTATCATTGGATTTCTTATTCCGACGTCCAAACAGGGCATCTGGAGATTGAATTGGGTAATCGAAAGAGAGTAACACAATCACCTTATCGATCTTGTCGTACGAATCTGCGCTCCTGGGCACGAGCCCACTCAGCACCTCCCTGGGGATGTTCTCCAGCAGCCACCGCGGCCACCCATCCACCATCTCCTCCGCCTCCCCTCCTCCTCTCGACGGGGGGCGTCGCCATCGCCATCGCCATCATCGTCGTCTTCGTCTTCGTCTTCTCAGCCGCCCCATCGTCTCTCCCAACCCTCTCCCTCTCCCTCCTCCCTCCTCCTCTTCCTACTGCCCCCGCATCCGCTACCCTAACCCTCTCCCGTCGCTCGGCGGGGCCGCGCGGCGGCTGTGGCCGATTCGCGTCGGCGTCGGCGGCGGCGGCGGGGAGGTAGCGACCGTCGAGCTTGAGCCTGTCGACGCCGCAGCTGGGGGGAGAGTGCGCGGTCGGGGGCTTCGACTGGGCGCAGCCCATGGCCAAGAGGAGGAGGAGGAGGAGGAGGAGGAGGAAGGGGGAGAGGGAGAGGGAGAGGATGAGGCGGAGACATGGAGGAGGGGGGGGGAGGGAGGAGGACGACGACGCCGCCGCGGAGAAGGAGAGGGGTTTAGGGCGGATGGCGCCAAAAAACGTGCCGGCCGAAGCCGGCCGTGGACTGCCATCCGCTGCCGACTTTAAATGGTTTTTTTTTGGGGTGATAACTTCAAAAAAAAACCCGCGGTTTTCTTGCTTTTTCACTTTTGCAACTTATCATTTAAAGTGTATCAATTTGCCCCTTTGGGTTTCGTTTTTCTCTTTTTTATTATTAATTTTATTATTATTATTTCTTAAATCAGTGGCAAAGTTAAAATTAAAGAGTATTAAAGTAAATATTCGATAAATTTATGTGCGTATCTGAAGTTTTTTGTATATAACTTAACGAAATATTAATAAAAAAGCTACCAACAAGATAAAAATAAAACCATAGGAGGACAAATTAATACATTTTAAACTATAGAGTAACAAAGTGAGAAAGGGCGAAACCACATGGGGGTTTTTGAAGTTTTTCATTTTTTTGTTTGAGCTTTTGCTTATTTACCCTTTATTATTATTCCAAATTTACTCTCTGGTTTTATTTTTTTTATTAAGTTAATACCCTATCTCTCCCTTTCTCTTTCCTTTTCTTCTCGAGCTTTTCCTATCTCTCTCTCTCTCTCTTGGTGCTCCATTCTCGAGCTCTCCGTCTCTGCTGTCCGTCCGCCGCATTCCCTCTTCTCCTCATCTGCCGCTATGCCTCTGCCGTCTCCTATCCCTCCTCTGTCACCCTCAATAGTAATTTCTTACACGACCTCGGAGATCTCACAGGGGACCCACCATCACCAATCCTCCACGGCAACATGTTGGTAAAGTAGTAACAGAGAAAATAACGATAAATCATTCACCGTATTTGAATACGATGAATAATACGTTGTGTTCAACTTAAATCTCCCTTCCAACATAGCGCCTGCATGACGTTGATCGGCGTGGCAGAGATAAGATCAATAATACAATATAAATTTTATAAAGTTATTTATATAAAATAAATTTATTAGAGACAACATGCACAAAAAAAAAAAAAAAAGAAAAAAGAAAAAAAGAAGAGCCCATGTAATTAATCACAAAGCACAAGTACACTTTGTGTTATAGTACAGAGTTACCTTTTCCCAATGCAAGGGGATGAGGTAGGGGGATTGATCGATCGCCAACATTTTTAGTACATCACTCACCAACCGACCAAATGGGGAGCTGTCCCACGTGACCAGTTTCGATCCCGGAGAGAAGACTGCCATCGAGCGCCGTGTCACCGCCGAAGGTTAAACTTTTTTGGGAGGGGGGAGGGCTGCAGGCGGCGGCAGACAGTCACTCGGCTTCGCCGTACATGTCTGCCTGCAATGCAGGCTGCACCTCCCAACAAGAAAGATTAGGAGTAATTTTATACTATCAGACTTGCACCACGTTATTAATAACAAATTAATTATTTTTTTTAACAAAAATATAATAAAAATATTTTTTTTATAATCACGATGAAATATATTTTTTAAAACATTTTTTTGATTGATTTGTTACGCCACGTCATCAATGTACCCGTTGCATTCTAAAATTTTTTAAAGATTAGACTCTGTGTCATCATTCCGCACAGCATTTCCATCTTATTTGGATGATGTTAATATCTAAGGACAAAAATTTGATGGGCATTGTGTCCAAACAATTTTATTTGGGAAGTTGCCAATGGGCGCCACGTGGTGTGCGGCACTCATCGCGACCCTTATCTACCGTTTGGTTCGGGGTTGATGAAAAATTAATTATTTCAGGGATAGTGTTAAGTTTAGGGTTAAGGTGGGGTTAAAGTATTTTTGTATTTAGTTGGGGGTTGGAGTTAGACCAGGATAGTAAAAAATAATATTTGGTTGGAGTAGGTAGGATAAGAAGGATAGTGGGTTATTATAAATAGAAAATTGTGTTTGGTTGGGATTTGGAGTTAGACCAGGATAGTGAAAAATAGTGTTTGGTTGGAGTAGGTGGGATAAGAAGGATAGTGGGTTATTATAAATAGAAAATAATGTTTGGTTGAAGTTTTGTGGAATTAGATGGAATTAGCTAAATCGAAATAATCCATTTGAGATGGGATTAGCTAATTTCATCTATTTTTTAGAATGTTTGGAAATAATATGATGGTTAAGGAATTATTCCACCCTTAACTCCCAACTAAACGGTGGCTTAAAAAAAAAAAAAAAAACAATAGTAGTCCCATTTTTTTAAAAGAGAGATAGAAAGGGGAAAGGGACGGTAGTGATGGGCGCCAGTACACACGCGGCGCCCATCCGGCTGCGTGCCCAAACAAATTATTTGGGCACCATCAAATTTTTGCCCAATATCTAATAGAGCTAGAGGCTTTTATTTATTTGTTGGTCTTTACCGCGCATTAAGTTAGGGCTTCAACAATATCTTTTTTGAGTACTTATTTTAGAGTGAAAATTATTATTTGCACCTAATTCATCCACAAATCATTATACCATTTTCATCACTCCTACATCTATCTCATAATTTCAATTTCAATTCCAATTCGAATGGTTCAATTTTTATAAAAAAAATATATATTTATATCTCAACATTGAATCATAGAGTTGAAATATAAAATGAAAAAAACAGTTGATTAATATAGAGTGTTAGGATTTGGTTAGATTTGTAATTAAATCCTATTTGGATTAGAATTAATATTTAAATCTGTTGGAGATAAATTAAGATTTAAATATTAATTAGAGGATAAATCTAACTGGATTATGATTAATATTTAAATCTATTAGAGATAATTTAAGATAGATTTAGATATTAATTAGAGTAGAAATTCTAATATTATTAGGATTGGGGTACACTTTATGTGGGTGCTATATATAGCATTGTGGGCTAATTAATTAACTAAGCTAAGAGAAGCAAAGTGTGATGTGAAGGTACGGAACAGAGAGAGACTCTTTGGGGTGTGCGTACCTGAGAGAGAAAAAAGAGAGCATCCAATGATTTAGTGCACCTTGTGCACGGGTGCATGAAGGGATTGTCTTCTTTATGGTTTTATAGAAGACGAGAAAAGAGTAGGAGAGATTCAAAAGAGGACTCGGATTGTAGCTACTCTGTGCAGAAGAGGAGTCAGGTGTAATCTTCTCTTATTTATTAAATCTTATTTTATCCGCATATTTTCTATTTTGGTTTTTTCTCTCTTTTATGATTGTATCAGCTTCTGCTGAGGAAACGGGTTTATGGTAAAGATTCGGTACCGGAACGAGTACTGGATTCCCAACATAGAGTGTATAAATGTAAAGATATACTGGGGGCTTCTTTATTCATCTGTAACTAATTTTCAAGTAAAAGATGACTTTAATTTGAATTGAAGTTCATGTAGAAAATTAATTTTTTTATTGCCAATAACTTCCGTATTATAATTATCTCACTTGTTTGTTTATTTTAGGGGTTTTTTTACAATTAGCCATCTGAAAAAATTTTATTTTAAAAATAGTCCCAGTAAATTTAAATTTGCAAAAATGGTCCCGGTCTTGTCACGTGGGTGCCACATCAGCGCCACGTGAATGGGTTGTGGTATTAAGTTGAACACTGTGAACCATTCATCGTGTTCAAATACGGTGAATGATTCACCATGTTCAACCATTCACCGTGTTTAAACACGGTAAATGGTTCACCGTATTTAACTTAATCATCGGCGGCCAGACCCGACGTGGTGCCCACGTGTGGCGGGCATTTGCAAATTTAAATTTGTTAAGGTTATTTTTAAAATAATTTTTTTTCAGGGGCTAATTGCAAAAAAAACCCATTATTTTACCTAAAAATTTGACAGTAGCATTTACGAGAATGAAAAAAATTACAATAGTTTTTTTTTTCCTTTTATTTTATTACGGAGTTTTGAAAAAGTATAGATGCGAACAAATTTAATCTACAACAAATAAAACAACACGAGTAGAAATATCAAAAGGTACGAATATTCAAAATTTTACTTGAATCCTAAGTCCTAACCCGAATAGGATGGGTTTATCCGACACTAAACAAATATGATTTTGGATACGAGTATAAAGAATAAAAATTCAAAAAATTCTAGTTGGTGTATGAATTTTATCTGTACCCAATCCAAACCCGAACAAGTTTTACATTATATTGTTATAATATGAACGTTTGATATTGTATTTTAATTTATGTTTTGAAAATTTATATGTTAATATAACATGTTTTGAAATATGATAAATACAAATGCTTGTGTCATGTTCTGGTTTTCGGGTTCAATGTTTGGTTTCAAGATTTTGCTTAGGTTCTATGTTTGATATGAATTTTCAAAACCCGTTAGATTTGGATTCGGATTTGAATTTCGTAATAGGGTTCGGGTTCGGATTTTTTTATAAGCCACTACGAATCTGACCCACTGAATTTTGCCCTCTTCACCTTTGATCAAACAAAAATGGCTTCTTTGTAGGTAATAATCTATTCAAAGGTAATAATCTATTCATACAATTGAATATGACTTCTTGCAAAGGGATCAAATTGCAAATAAATTTTTATAAAACTTAAGTGATCAAAATTCTTGTGTTTGTAAACTTATTCTTCTGTTATAAAAATATTGATAACCACGAGTAAAAGATAAAATAACCTTTTTACCTCTTATAAATATAATTTGTATTACAATATTGGCATCCATCATCTTTGTCTTCTCCTTCCTTTTTTTTTTTTCTCGCGGTGAAGGCGAGGCCCTCAACCACGACAAAGGCGAGGTACGCCGTGCAGTCAACAGTGAAGATGAGAAGAGAGAGGAAGAAAGATAGGTCGGCGGTGAAGACGAGAGAATAAAGATAATTTTTTGAAGTGGCAAAATTATAAAAACAAAGTAGTCATTTCATGCACCTACCTTAAAAAAAATAGATTATTTTCATACAGGTTGCTGCAAGTATAATAAATGACAAATATATTTCTAGAAAGTTTAACTTTCGTATGTTATCTATGCAAAAATCCTGATATTTTCAAATATATTTTTCTGATTTATTACTGTTAGAGAACTGTTTGTATTTTCAATTTTGTTATGACAAATATATCCCTCTAAAAGTCATAACAGTAACATAAAGAGGTTAAAATATCCAAAACTAATCAGTGTTAAGTATTTAACCTATGGTAAACTAATTTTTCTTAATGGATTCTAACTGTAGGGACATATTTGAAATATTAGAATTTTTGTAGGAACAATATATAAAAGTTGAATTTTGTAGAAATTTATTTATCATTTACTATGTTTGCAGGAACCTATATAAAATTAATTCTAAAAAAATTAACAGTGGATTAAATATTATGAACAAATATAGACGTATTAGAAACTTCTGAAGGTATAATTGCATAGAGATAAATATAATCACTTATGCTTGGCATGAATTTATCTATTATTCAATATTTTTGTTAAATATAAAAATGTTTAAACATCATTCTCTAACAGCTTAAGTTTTTGGAATACAACGGTTGTCTCACATGGTATCAGAGCAAGAGATCCTGAGTTCGAGTCATGCCAGGCTCCTAGCATATTAATTTACTCCCATTTAATTCAAGTCCACGTCATGAGTCAACCAAGAAGTCTCGAGTCCAGGCATGAGGGGGTCCTGAGTTCGAGTCATGCCAGGCTCATAGCATATTAATTTCCTCCCATTTAATTAAAGTTTCACGCTAGTAAAGTCTCAAGTCTCAGATGTGAGAAGTGTTAAATATAAAAATGTTTAAATACGGATTATACAACGAACTTAGGCTTTTGAGTCCTGACGGTTATTCGCAATTTTATAGAAAGTCATTTGAAATTAAGCGCAATATATTTCATGCAAAAATTTAAACTTCGAGAACCAAAATAAAACTCGGCTAAAAGTTCAGGACTAGTGGTGCAAATTGCCTCAATTTCTCTTCACCTAAACAAATTTAAAAAAGCAATCGAATCCAACCACATCCCTAAGTAGCGAATAATCGGTCAAAAAAAAAAAAAAAAACTTATGCTCGAATATTTTGGGGAAAAAAGGGGAAATAAATTATAAATCCCACCCATTTCCTTTATTTTTATAATTTATTATCAATTTATTTCTCTTCAATAATAATAATAATAATAATAATAATAATAATAATAATAATAATAATAATCTCCCCTCTTTTTCCCCTATCAATCCTATTGCCTATCTCGCTCTCTCTCTTGGGGCCTTTTTTTTCCCCTTTTTTTTTCCCTTTTTTTCCTTTTTTTTTTTTATTCTCTTCCTCCTCCTTATTTGAGGATTGGGGAAAAAGGTGGGATTTTGATAGCGTTAGAGAGAGAGAGAGAGGAGGCTCCTTAAGGGTTTGGATCGTCCGGGCGATTAGATCGGTTTCAGGTACAAGCTTTTTTGGATCTAATTCTTACTGTGTATTTGGGTTTTTTTTCTTCTTCTTTTTCGATTTTTGTTTATATTTTATAGATTTGCTATGTAATCTAATGGGTGTGCGATGGATTTTGATTGTAATATGAAGCTCGTATTAATCTCAACATTTATCATCATGTTTAGCATGGGCAAAAAAAAAAAAAAATTAAAAAGAGGAGTTTTTTGGGCATCTGCACCTCAAATTGGGGTTTTTTTGGGGGGTGGGGATGTAATTATGGTGATGATGCTTCTGTAGGAACCCTTCAATTGATGAGATTCCTCAGTTTCTAATAGAGTTGTAGTGTAATTTCTTATATTTTACTACAATTTTAGTTTTGATTGTTATGAATGTATTTGCAGTGTTTGATCTTCGCTTCAAACTTATTGAAAACTTTCTCAGATATATTTGAATCTAGGCCTTTGTAATTAGTGTTTGTGTGCAAGTATTTTAACATATCAAATTGTAGACATCTCAAAACTAGGCGATTTGAAGCGTTATATAACTGTTGTATGTATACATTCTTGTATATGTTCTTTGGCGCGCATGCGTCGTCGTAGTTGTTGATGTTGAGGGTTGTGAATGTTCTTATATATTTATAATTGTAAATGTATCTGCGTGAATATATATTATCATGAAAAGTGTATTTGTTTCACCCTTAATCAAGTGATGGTATGGTAACCAGGAGTTTGTAAGGGCAGAGTTTGCGATTTCAGATTAGAATTTGTCTTGAAAAAAATATATCATATTATAAGTTCATATACTAGCGAGATGAATCTAATGTATTGAAGTATTGCTGCTCTAAGAGGGAAAAGTTGTAAGTAAATGATTAACAATGAACAATTTACTCCATCCCTATCTTGAGATGAATTCTCATCGTAACTCCGTGTTGAGGGTTGTTATGGTAGCGGCACGAGCAGTGTTGGCCCTGCGTGCATTGCGTGACATCCTGCTTCGTGCAACTGGCATGAAAGTGGCCTTAACAGGTTGACATGAGATTTTTCACATTTTACTTTCACGTTTTCCTTGGAGTTGCATCTGACCCAAATGGTACCTTTCTCGAACGGTCCCAAAATATACCCTACTCATATTTTTGTTCACAAAATAACCCTCTTTGTCCATATAAGCACCAACTCGGTGCTTATATGTCCTTTTGTTGTTGTTGTTGTTGTTTTTCTTTAAGAAATTATGGTAAGTGATCTATTGTCACAAATTATGTTCATTTTCATGGGAAAGGGTTGCATCCTATCTACAGATGCGAGTGCTGATGTACTCATTTTCCTGCTCTTTACAGAAAGAAAATTGCTTCATGTATATACTTTCTGAATATAGGCTATTCTATTTTTAATTATCAGTGATAACTGTTGGACAGATAAATTTTCGAAGGATCTATTGAAGCTCAAGAGAACAGCGAGCCTAATGCAAAGGCAAACGAATTCTATGGAATCTTGCCCTGAAGTTCTCAGCACGTTTCCTAGTCCAGAAGAATTACAGAGTTTCCAGGACTATCTTGAGTCTTATGATGAGACTAATTTGTTGCATATGAACATTGCTAATGGAGGCATTCCAAATTTAATCGCCCAGAGCTCAAATGGAGCTAGTTCTAGAGGGCAGTCATCGTATCATGGAGGCCATGATGAAAATGAAATTGCGTTCGCAAAAAGGGAAGAAGCAGCAAGCGCACAGTTGTCGGAATACATGAATCGAAATATTAGTAGCGGCCAAACTCATGAAGGGCTATTTTTATCACCAAGACCTAATTTGAATGACTTCCCCCAGGATGTAGGAACAATTGGCGATTGCGCGGACTTTTATGATTTATATCCTCATCCTAACAGCCCAGTCTTATTAGATTCGGCACATTGTCCTTCTCCATTTGGTTCTATAAACTTCGGTGAAAGTTCCTCTGGGAGTTCAAGGGATGGCCGTCGCTTATCTTGCAAGAGGAAAAACATCGAGGGTTTCCAAGGACAGTCCTCCACAAGCGGAAGCGCAAGTTTCTTTCATCAAAACAAGAACGGTTTACATGATTCACCGTCGTCATCTTCTTCTAAATATAATCTTTCTGCTGGTTCAAGTTCAAATATACCTAACCCATTGGATTATCTAAGATTTACAAATGCTACTGAGGTGAAGTTCCCTTCGATCGAGCCTGCGCCAGAAAGAAATTGCGGCGTATGGATGAACTCTACCCAACTGAGTGAAACCTCTCCTCCGCTTAATATGCGGGATTCTACTGCAAGGTCACTGAATCAATCATCTTCACTTCCTATGCCATTTATTCAGCCAGGGGATCCGAGACCGGTTGTTACTAGTTCAACCTCTCAGAATCAATCATCTCCAGCTCCCATTTCCTTTACTCAGCCACGGGATTCGAGGCCAGTAGCTACCAGTTCAACCTCACCAAGTCCCCGTCCTGTACTTCCAGCAAATGGAGCTTCCACTTCGAGAGGTGGTGGTTCCTCAAGCTCTCTCGTCGTAGAAGACAGGATGATAAATTTTGCGGTACATAATTCTTTGGATTTTTCTAGGCTACACCGTCCAAGAATCCGGAATTTAGCTAATCGCGGTGTGATCATCGGGGGAAATGTTCCCTCTACATCACAAGCCGGAACGAATACGTTTGTTAGCCCACCAGTGGCACCACCTAGATTGGCTTCTCATCAAAACCTGCCCATACCATATCCTCAGGGCATACCGCTGACTTTTCCCCAACCCATGTTTTCATCTGAATCTGGGGGTCAGAGTAGCAATATTCCTCAATCACATTCCGTTCGCGCTATTAACTTACCGGAAATGGGTTCTTTGGCCGGTTATTATTCACCACATGTAAGGCAGCAAATTTTCGTGGACCGAGCTGACGGTGCTTCTGGTGTCACTCCAGAAAGGAGGAGGATATTATTGGAGGTATGTTTTTTAGTTATCTTTACACCCTTCACATAAGCTTTTCAGTAGTTTCATATATCGTTTAAGTGTGGTGTCTTCAGATAGAACTTTCGTAGATTCACATATTTTCTCCAAGAATTTATTTGTTGTATACTTGTATTTGTTCCCTTTTGATTGTTTGAACAAGATACACATATTTTATCGCAATATGGTTGTTAGAAATTTGGCTATTACAATCTCATATGTTTTATTTCATGTGGTTAGAAGTAATTGTATGGTAAAGAGTAGTAGCAACATCCTGCTATTTCACTTTCTATAAGAAAATTCAAATTTTGATTGCCAAAAGAGTGATTTTCATGGTGATCTACTTTGTTGCACTTCTGTAGTAAGTGATTGATCATTTAGTTGCGAAAATTTCACTTTATAGTTCAAATGCCAAAAGAGGGTTCATAAACCATCTTTAGATATTTTTTTATCCTTCCTGGATCAGCTTAGCAATTTCTATGTTTTTTGTTGCATCATTACATCGGAAAAGGTAATTTATTATCAATCGAAAAGATTAAATTATTTTGTCTTTACTAGTATCCAATTTAGTTTGCGTCTTTCTTAACATTTGCTAGAGAGCAAGGAATTTGTGTTAGATGATCTTAATATGTCCATCACTAGGATCAATCTAGACAGAGAATATGCTTTTAACTTCATACCCTTTTTTTTCCTTTTTGGGTAGTGCTTATACTCTTTATTATTTTGCTAAATTCAGAATGCTTTCCCAGTCAGGCGTTCACGGGAAAACATACGAGTTGAGGTCAGTTCTATTCTAATTTTATTATAATCCATCTCCAATTTCCATGCAACTAATTTTCTCAAAGACCAATTAGGATCGATATATGCGCCACTGAAAGAAATGGTATATAGGTGTTTAAAGTTGGTTGAGTCAATGAATTTAATCGAAGATCAAGCTTAGACTTTTTAATGTTGGTAATTTTGGATTTTAGTTGTCTACATAGACGATAAAATTGCAAAACATCTTAAAAAGCAAGAAGAAAATTGGAAAACCAATAGCAACATGCGTTGTGCAAGATTTTGATACACGAAAGTTGAATGTGTGCATACTTCTTTCAGATGTATAGTTAACTTTATGTTATTATTTATTAATCAGTGTAAGGGCAAGAAATGATAAAGAAAATGGCATAAGTTATTCTTTTACTAGTTATTTCGGTCGCCTGGTCGCCTACTGACCATATGAAACTACGCTCTCTTTTTACTGTTTCTAGCTAAAACCGAGATGTTATAGTCTCACTCCCTAATTTCTGGGTGCATTGGTCGAATCATTAAGAACATAGAGCTCAATCATTGATCAGGATGAGGGACAGGTCATTGGCGACCAGATTCACCTTTCAACATAATTGTCACAGGAGTTTTTTTTTTTTTTGGCGAAAGTAAATACTTGGGCCTCGGGGGGGGGGGATAAGCGAGACCATGAATTTTAGCTCCTTGTAGTTCACTACCGAACTCAAAAGTTAAAAAGAAAAACTACCTGAATAATTTGTGTTATAATCAACCGCGTACCTCCTAATTTGTGTTATGAGTTTATGGACATTTGAGTTTTTTCTCTTTCATGTTACAGTAGGTGATTCTGGTATTTCTTTTTTAATGGAGTTCGACAGTGATCTACTTCTTTTCTACATGAAAGAAGGACACGACTCGGAAGCACAGCCAACCCACTTCTCTACAAATAAGAGCTGCTGCCCTTAGTCCTTGAGAAAATTCCAGCAGCCCTTCTTGAAATTTCTTGATCAAATAGATATCTAGGCTCAACTTTTCTCATGTTGAATGGATTAAAGGAATTTTGCGACGGACTTTAAACCCTAATGTTGAATATAATTAAAAACATCATTCTCTGGTAGTTTAAGCTTTGGGAAATAATTGTTGTTTCATATTATTTTATATCGTATCATAGCAGGAAATTCTAAGTTCGAATCCTACCAGGCTCCTTATATTATTAATTTCCTTCCATTTAATTCAATTCTACGTTTGGGCCTATCAGAATATCCGGAGCCCAGACGTCAAGGGGAATGTTGAATATGCATATTAAAAGCATCATTTTCTTGTAGGTTAATTTTTTTTGGAGAACAATGATTGTTTCATTTTATTTAATACCTAATTTTGAAGGAGCTCCTAAAAAGCTATCCTGCTTCGGAGATAACCAGTTAAAAGTTTGAGAATGCAACCACTGCTAGAATCATTGTAAAATACAAGAAATTGCACAACACAACCCTTTGCAGCACATTGCAACTAGAAATTACATGACTTGAATGTAACATAAATGCACACTTGTCGATTTGAAGAATGCAATTTATATATTTTTTTTCTTTCAATTTTATGGTTGTAGTGCTTAATTACATCAAATCAAAACTGAAGCAATTTGTTATGGTTCCATTGTACATAATAATACAGATATCTAATACTCCAATTAGGGATGCAAACTGGGTAGATTCGGGAGTGGAAGGGGTCCCCCACCTCCCTCCCCGTTTCCTTGGCGGGTCAGGGCGTATTCCGGACGGGTTGATTTTTATCCCTTTTTTTCCCCCCACTTACCGCTCCATTCGGGGCAGGTTGCAGCGGAAGCAGATTTTTGGCAGTTTTTTGACAGATTGGGATAAAAGATCAAATGGAGAAAGGGGTTCTCTGCCTCCCAATCCATTTTCTTAGCGGATTGTGGTGGGTTATTTTTTTCTTTATTTTTGACCCCCATTTACCTCCCTATTTGAGGTGAATCAAGGCGGGAGCTCCACCAACCCGAAATCCATTTGCATCCCTAAGTCCAAGACATTCTTTCGTCGATAGACTTTCTCTGAAGTTCAGTAATACATCAACCTTCATTAACAACATCTCTCATTCATAAGGGAGCTGTTAATTACATGATTTACATCTTATGAGTTATTATCATCATTTGATTTTTTTTTCTTTTTCTTTTTCCCAATGATTTGCATAATTGTAACTCTTTAATTTGTCTTTATCTTGACCAGCGTCATTATAGGGGTGTGGATGTGCACGATAGGCACCGAGACATGCGGCTCGATGTAGACAACATGTCCTACGAGGTTAGTATCATCACATCATAGCACATCATTCCTCAGATTTTAAAGGCCTGCTAAGCCAACATTGTCTATGCTGCAGGAATTATTAGCATTAGGAGAACGCATAGGAAACGTTAATACTGGATTGAGCGATCATATGGTAATGAAGCATCTAAGGCGGCGGAAATTTTCATCGGCGACTGCAAAAGAATCGGCAGTAGATGAACCGTGCTGTATTTGCCGGGTAGAAACTATTCCTTATGGTTCATTCGTTTCCTCAGAAATTGTTCCTGAAAATAGCTTCTTTTTTTTTTCCCTTAGTTTCAGATTTTTTATGAAGATTTGCCTTTTCCTTTTTAGATAAATACTAAGGAAAACAAAAACTAAAACAACAAATCCGTAGTCACTAAATTTTCTCAGCATTTTTTGATCTCCTTTTTTAGCCAACGGAACAACACAAGAACAAAAAACAATCTAATTTCCTACAAAACAAGCTCATGAGTACATTACATTTTATATTCCGTATCTTGTTTTTTTTTTTCTTTTCTCAGGAAGAGTATGTTGGTGGGGAAGACCTCGGATTGCTTGATTGCGGGCACGACTTCCACACTGCGTGCATCAAACAATGGCTAATGGTGAAAAACTTGTGCCCTATTTGCAAGAACACCGCTCTAGCGACATAAGTAGAATCGGACGGTACTTTTTTATTTTTTATTTTTAACTCTCTTCTTCGACTAATATAAAACCATAAGCTTCATAAGTTACTTCCATGTTCTTTGGATTATCAAGCAAGGATGTTGTTTTTTTTTTTAAAAAAAAATCGATTTTGCCGCCTATCTCAATCTGACGGCCGTGGTTTCTTTTGGTAAATAAATTACCTACAGATTATGTATTTACTTCTTCAGTCAAGTTACAATTGGTATTAATTATGGCAAAATTTTCATTTTTACTGCATTCTTTCTCCATGGTTTTGTTGTGATTTCCTCTAATATGTTTACTACCTTGTTAGTAGATGAAAGTGTAGTACTATTGTTTTGTATAACACTGTTTATTTAGATTGTTTGTTTAGGGTTAAATTACATGTGAAAAAGGAGTTATATCTCTTAGCTTCACATTGGCTAATTTTATGTGTGTAAATGATATAAAATACCACTTCAAAATGAGCACTATATTATTAGTTTATGAGTAGGATGAACTTTTGGCATAAATATTTAGTTGAATTATGAAAAAGTCCCATGCACTTTAGCCCTTGTCTTAATTACCCTGTTGCATTAAAAATTGCATCAATTATCCTCTTACGCTCTGCGCTTTGCCATGATCTCAAATAGGTCCAGTTATTTGGATGTTTGTAAGAACAAAGGTTGCAAATAAAACTGCTTATAAATAATGCAATAGAATCATATAAATTGAGTAAAGTTGCTCAATAAACCATCAATTCTGATAGTATTAACAAAATAGGACATATCTTTTATCTGATTTTTTTTCTTATTTATTGTTTAAGTTGCAAATAAATAGATGTTGAGGTGTGGAACAACGTGATATTCCAACTCGTTTTAGTAAAGTTCGCAACCTAATTTGTCAATTTTCTTAATTTTTGAATCTATTTGAGATGATGGCAAATTGCAGAACTGAGTTATGGCTTAAGTGCATGGTTTTTTTTTTTTTTATATATAATTTAGCCTAAATATTTTCTGAGGATTCTGAACAGAACATGGAATTCTTTTGCTGCACATATCCTAAACCCACCATACTGGTCTTTTTTTTTTTTTTTTTTTTAGTTTTTTTGTTTTTTTGAACCTTTTATGTGTGTGTATGTGTGATCTAGTTATCATTACAATAAGGTTTTATGGTCTCCTTGAGCAGTGTTATGAATCTTATGATTTGTGTTTTTGTTTCACCACACCACAAATTCTCTGAGCCAGTGAGTTGAATTGAGTCATTTATTTAATTTGAGTCTTTCCATATCCTTGTTTCAAACTTAAACTAAAGTTTTCAAGAGTTTCTGTTGCAGTAGAAAGTAAAAAAAAAATAAGATTCCATGACTTAAAAAAGGGGAAATAAGGGCTTTTTGTGCAAATAGCCTCCTAACAAATTTTTTTTTTATAATTAGTCTTGTGTAAAATTTATTTGTAAAAATGGCCCTATCCCCGCCACGCAAGCGCCACGCGGACGGGGCGGGGCCAGGTGTTTAAGTTGAACACGGTAAACCATTCACCGTGTTTAAACACGGACACGGTGAATGGTTCACCGTGTCCAATACACGTAAGACTCATAAATATTCCGGACCTCGGACTTAGCCAAAATATGGCTAAGTCCGGGGTATTTGTATTGGACACGGCGAATGGTTCACCGTGTCCAATACAAACATCCTGGCCCAGCTTCGCCCGCGTGGTGCTTGCATGACGGGGGTAGGGTTATTTTTGTAAATAAATTTTATACAGAGCTAATTGTAAAATAAAATTTTGTTACGGACTATTTGCAAAAAAAGCCCCGGAAAGAAAACTGAAAAAAAAAAAAAAACACCCTGTAGCAAGCCAGAAGAAGACACCTGGAGTAGTTTTATAAATAAATAGGCCTCTCTTTTTTTGATACTTTCACATTATCTCTGGCCCATGAGATATTTGAATCGACCGATCAGCACCATTGAATATGATCTAGATTATTTTGATTTTACATAAAGTAAGGTTTACGTTTTACGACGGTATTTATTTTGTCATCTATCGACTATCGGTCTCAAATTTATCTTTTATTGGCTATTCAAAGTTGCCAACCTTGGAACCACTTAGATACTAGTTAAGTGATATCGAAAATTTATGAAATTCGAGTTCTAGAGAGTTCAAATAAAGTAAATGACGCGGAACGATGCTGATCATTGATTCAAATGCGAACCTTCTTTACTTTTGATAGGCTATGAAAGGAAAAAAAAAAATTTAATGACTTTTTTTTTTTTTTTTTCTTTTTGAGAAAATATAGTCACTACACTAGAAGAAAATATATAGGATGCAAACTCCTGCCACAGGATCTTCATATTTATTTATTATTTCATTACATTATAGTGGTGATAGAGTGGGAGAGAGTAACAATTAATTATTTGTGAAAATATGAATGTGGTCTCAAACAAGTCACATTGCACCACTAGTACAATTTTTTTTTTTATCACAGTTTCAGTTTGATTCTTTAACTCTTAAAACATGCTTGTTCGCCGGTCGCATCGTATATCTATCAGCCCTCCATCCCATCTTTTACTGTCGATCGATCCAAACTCTCCACGAAGCTCTCGTACACTGAATGATTGACGTATAAGATGAAATGGCGAGCACCAAACCGAAACTCCGTTATCATTTTATTCGATCCTGCGGCAGAGAGTGAGGCCGTCGTTGATCGTGAGGTGGCAGATCTCGACACGGGGATCGGCGGCGAGCGCCGCGTTGAGCTCCCGCATGTAGCCGCGGTAGTGGCGCAGCGGCTTCTCCATCGGCGCGTCCTCCGGCATCGCCACCGCCCCCTTCCACAGCGTGTTGTCGTAGCCGATCACGCCGCCGGGCCTCACCAGCTTTAGCGCCCTCTGATGGTAGTTGAGGTAGTTGTCCTTGTCCGCGTCGATGAAGACGAAGTCGAACGAACCGTGCGCCTTCTCCTGATCCAATTCAGATCCATATGCGACAGAACGAAAATTTATTAGGGACTCGCATAACCGTGAGACCACCTGATGATCTGCCATTCATGCTGCTTTAAGATTCAAGATGATAACGTAGTAGGTGGTGGATTACGCGTTTCGTATCCGACACTACTCGTGAAATTTTCAGCGTAATGCTATGCTTACAAATATACGTAAAAATGTAGCCCTAAGGAAACCTATGGCCTTCTTTGTGTGACCTAGATTTTGGCTGGTCAAGTTCTAGGCCCAGGTTTCTCTTAAACCCGACCCGAACTCATATTTCGGCACGGAGCTAAACCCGGACCCGAACCGATCAAAATAACCCGGCCCGAAATCAGGTCACACTTGTTGAAATCCTCATAGTGGGAATGATCTTACATCTTCCACCAGCTGATCAAGCATGGGCAAAGCCAAGCCCTCGCGGAAGTCGATCTTGTGCGCCACGCCGGCCTTCTCAATCGCCGGTAGGCCCATCTCGTAGTAGTCCCGCTTCATATCTATCGCCAGTATCTGCACAAATGAACTTAAATAAGATGCGGAACTAGAATACTATTGATATATAGTAGAGGAATAGCGTTTACTATCTATTTTGGCTAGGGTTTACTATTTGGTGGTGGTACTTTATAAATCGAGAACTAAAAAGTTGACAGTAAACACTGTTTATCAGCTATCGATGGTATTCCAGCTACACTACTCAAAGAAGATCAATCATCGATTATAAAGATTGTTTCTGAACTATTTTCTATCATATTAACGTCTTTAGTATAGAACAAAATGAAGAAAGTACCTTGCCGTCATCAGGTAGGGCGAGGGCGGTGGCGAGGAGTGAGTAGCCAGTGTACACGCCGATCTCCAACGTATTCTTCGCGCCAATCAGCTTCACTAGCATGGCTAAGAACTGCCCCTCGTCCGGGGTGGTCGACATGACTTTCCTGATCATCGACCGCGATCGATCTTGCTCAGAATAATCTCTTATTTATTTTTTAAAAATTATAAATAAACTCCGCTAGCTAGCGAGGATGAGCTACCATGGGTGTTTGCTGGTGATCTCGCGAAGCTCCTTCAGGCACTCGTGCTCTCGAGGGTACACGCTCGTCTCCAACAAGTACTGCAATCGACATCAGAACAGACCAAATATCAAGAAAAAGAATCAAGTCTTAAAGGAGAGAGTACTACCACGAGTAGCTCCAAATATTGTCTTTATATACTGTTGATGCTGCGATGTACCAATATGTTATTTGGCTTATACTTAAGTCCAGTTATTGGTTTGATTTAGTTTACTCGTTTATCCAATATGGCACTCGGTGTCACATACTTTTTTAGTAGTAGATCTTGATTTTCTCGTTAGCCCAACCGCAAATACAGTCCACATCACGGGGCAATGTGATACCCACCTCATATTTTCGACTGATGAACCGATACTGATATTAACTGTAGTGACCTAGCCGTCTAGCACTAGTAATTCATTGGGTCCAAACAATTGCCTAGTTATTAGTTTTAATATATCCGTCATATATAAACTCCTCATATTCTCCCACATCATCCTATATAGGATTACTGTGGTGTCATATATTCCCCTTGTTTCAGGTCCCAATATTTTCGTCAGACCAATCACAGATATAGTCCACCTCACACTTTCAGTTAGTGAATCAGTTCTGATACTAATTATGACGACCTGGCCAAGCTAGTAGCACCAAGAACTCGTTAGGTCCAAACAATTGGCTCAAAATGTTTAAGTTCAGCTGTTAATTAGTTCTAATTTATCCGCCACACATAAGCTCCTAACACTCTTCCATATTATCCTATATGAATCGCACGAAAACTTGAACTACACACATATATCAAGTTTAAAAAAAAAAAAAAAAAAAAAAAGAAGAAAAGGTAAAGCTAAGAGAGAAATAAAAACTAGTGCTATTGTGGCTACACCTCCCAATTTGTCAGGTATATTGCAAATTAAGAATGGCAAGGATTGGTAGGAAATACCATACTGGCACAATATGAGGTGGGGTGGGTATCAGATTAGCATGCATAAAATTGTCATAATGCGGGACTATTAGGGTGTCACATATACAGTGTAAATTATATACACGAACAGATACATGAATACCCATGAGATGACGCAAAGTATTTTTCGTAAAGAAAAGTAAGGGAGAGAAGAAAGAGAAGAGACATGATAGAGGGCTTCACTGTAGAGAAGAGTTACTCTCCCAGTTGGCTCCATGCCCTCCTTGCTTCCCACAGCTTTAGGGTTTTGTTTGATATAAAATTTATGGAGATGTAATGTAAAGTGTGGCTATAGTGACATATATATATATATATATATATATATATATATATATATATATATATATATATATATATATATATATATATATATATATATATATATATATAAGAGTAAGGCTACTATACTTCTGGAAGCACGGAGGGCTCTGTGCTTCCACATTGTTTTCGATGTTGTGGCTTTCGAATCGTCGATCGGCTCCGCTAAACTTGATCTAGAGTATTTGAAGTACCTAGAAAATAAATTTTGCGATTTTTCGATATTATTTGCCTAGTAAACGAAGGGACTAAAAATCAACGGCTGAAAATAAAAATCTTACAAAACGCGATAATATGGCATTAAAAATTTAGATCAAAGATATTGATCTTGTTTTATATAGTATAAAGAATTTTCTATCAAAATTTCACGTGATTTGGATATTTCTACACCGTTAAACTTGCAAACGGCTCACTACGGCCATTAAAATTATTTGATTTTGTGCTCTTTCGATCACTAGGCAAATGATATCGAAAAATCATAAAATTTATTTTCTAGGTACTTCAAATACTCTAGATCAAGTTTAACGAGCCCGATCGACGATTCGAAAGCCGCATCATCGAAAACGACGTGGAAGCACGGAAGGCTCCGTGCTTCCGATAGCATAGTAGCCTCACAGTATATATATATATATATATGAGTCCGGCTGGGATACTATCGATAGCACCATGCATTTGGTGCTACCAAGTTTTCCGCCGTTAGATCCACCCCTTTGATGATTTTCATCCGTTAGATCATACTATTCAACCAACCACCTACTTAACCCTAGGGGGCCCACATCATCCTAACCACACATCTCTCAATCCGATGACCAAAAAACTTGGTAGCACCAATGACTTGGTGCTATTAATAACATAGTAGCCTAGTTCAATATATATATAAATATATATATATGTAATACAAAAGGGGAGGCCTCCTACTGAGGATGCATTAATTAATATATATAATGTTCAGTAACTAACTACCTAAATTAGGTGAGTTCCCTACCTTCATTTATTTCTCAAAATCCTTATTTATGGAGGCATAAAATTCAAAATCCAATCCAAAAAATCCATCCTACGGCATTAAAAAATTCCGTATATTAAAAATTATAAATTCTGAATATAATTTTTTTTAAAATCAAACAATAACTTTTTTTTTTATTTTTTATCGCTGATTCTTAAAACTTATTTAATACTTGAGCATTCCAATCTTTTTAAATTTATAGATCATATTTATTGAATTAAATTTTAATTTTAATATTACTCGTTACATATTAGGTGCAGTGTATAAAGAGTACATAACTAGCCATATGTTGCAGGTGAAGTAGCCAATAATTTCTCAACTATAGGTTAGGTTGGAATAGACCACAAACTTTTTTCTTTTTAGGCTAAATTACAAAAAAACTCTCTATAATAACTCGCTTTTTCATTTTTCTCCATGAACATTTAAAAATCTACACTTTGCCCCCTTGTAAAATAAAAAATATGTACGGGGGTTACGGTGTGTAAAATGACTATTTTGCTCCTCGCTATTTTCGTCATCTTCCTCAGCCGCCCCTTCGATCGGCCACAATTCCCACTCAATCGGCCACGATTTCTCTCCATTTTCTTCTCAACCTGCTCCCCTTCTCGTCTTGCACCCTCGCCGGTCGCCGCCTCTCGATTTCGACGACAGTAGGGAGGAAACCGAGGTGGGTGTTGATGGAGAGGTAGGCAAGGACAACGAGGGCGAAGGCGAGGCGACGGAGAAGGACAAAGGGGATGTGGGCGAGGGCGAGGCTGTAGAGGACGGTGAGGCGGCTAGGCGGCGAGGCGGCGGGGCTGCGAGCCGGAGGGAGGCAAGCAACAGGGAGGAGGGCGGAGGGGTATTTTCGGCATAAAAAAATATTTTATAACGGAACCCTAACGACAGGGGGTGAAGTGCACATTTTTCATTTTACAAGGGGACAAAATATAGGTTTTTAAATATCAGGGGTGGAAATGAAAAAACGGGTTATTACTGAAGGGTTTTCTGTAATTTAGCCTTCTTTTTATTAACATTCTCTTACTTTTCATTTGGTTTGAATTTAGACACTTTAGTTAATTAAATTAAAATTTTTATTTAAATTTAACTGCAATTTTACTAAATTTAATGTATTTGCTTTTGTTGTTGGGTTGGATTTTTTTTTTTACAAATAATGCCTAATAATAATAGTAATGAAGCTATTGGTTTTGATGAGATCTCTTATTAAAATGATAGAAATAAAAGAATTTTACTTAACTACCCAAAAGGACAAGAATCTAGTTAGAATCATGCAATTAATATTAATTGACTAATATCTTCTTTTTATTGTACACATTGGTACAAAATACAAACTACCCTAATTTGTATGGTGGTGGTAGGTTTGTTGACAACTCATGGAGACATATTGCATTTAGACCAATAAAGGATTGTAATACATTTTGAAATATTTTTTAAGTAATTTATTTTTGTACTTCTCCTTTTATTGGTGATTGTACCTACAAGAAGTCCACAAGAAAAGGGTTTTTTTTTTTTTTTTGCAAATATCCTCCTAACAAAAATTTATTTTATAATTGATCCTATATAAAATTTATTTGCAAAAATAGCTCTATCCCCGCCACACAAGGCCACGCGGGCCGAGCCAGGATATTTGTATTGGACACAGTGAACCATTCACCGTGTCCAATACAAATACTCCGGACTTAGCCATATTTTGGCTAAGTTCGGGGTCCGAAATATTTGTGGGTTTTACGTGTATTGGATACGGTGAACCATTCACCATGTTTAAACACGGTGAATGGTTCACCGTGTTCAACTTAAACACTTGGCCCCGTCCCGCCCGCGTGGCGCTGACGTGGCGCTTGCATGGCGGGGATAGGGCCATTTTTGTAAATAAATTTTACACAGGGCCAATTGTAAAATAAATTTTTGTTAGGGGGCTATTTGCAAAAAAAGCCCACAAGAAAATTATCTTGTTTGTCATAGTTATACTATTCGTACTAGTTGAGCTGGAATGCTATCGGTAACAAACGAGTTCCGTTGCTACTCATTTATTTTCGATAATGAAGTCGCCAAATCGACGATTAGTATCATTGAACATGATCTATCCCACTTGAAGTATTTAGAAACCAAATTTCAAGTCATTTCGACATCATTAACCTAATGATCAATGGGTATCAAAATTTATAATTTTAATGGTCGATATAAGGCGTTTTCTCGTTTAACGGTGTAAAAATATCCAAATCAATTGAATTTTGATTAAATTATTTTAAAAACTATTTATAATAAAATCTATACTCTCGATCTGAATTACAAAACTTTTATCATTACTTTTTGAAGGATATTCATTCTCAGCCGTTTATTTTTTTGTCCACTTGATGGACAAGAGAATAATATCGAAAAAATATGAAATTTTGTTTCTAGATGCTTCAAGTGGTATAAATCATGTTCAATGATGCTGATCGTCGATTTGGAGGCTATGTTATCGAAAATAAATAAGTGGCAACGGAACCGTCTGCTACCGACAGTATTCCAGCTGAACTCCTATTTGTACTATTTATAAGAGAAATGCTTTGGATTCTCTGCTTAATTTGGGTATCCAACTATATTGTTGATGTGTTGGTTGTACGCATGTGAAGGAATTAGAAGGCATAATGATAGTGCTTAAAGTTTAATTACAATGTTTGGGGTTTAGTAATTAATCAACGTTTAGAATATAATAATGATAATAATATGTCATCAACGGTATTGTAGGATATTATCTAGAAGAGTCGGGCTACTATACTATTGGTAGTACGGAGGCTTATGTACTACCAAATTATTTTCAATAATACAGTTTTCAAATCGATGATCGGCTCCGTTAGATTTAATCTACACTATTGAAAGTATTTAGAAACTAAATTTCAGATTTTTTTCGACATCATTTGACTAGTGATCGAAAGATCTCAAAATTGACAATTTTTATGGCCGGTGTGGTGTGTTTGTGAGTTTAACGGTGTAAAACAATTCAAACCGGATGGAAATTTTATAGAAAATTCTTTTCACTATTTAGAGTAAGATCAGTATATCTGATCTTAAATTTAAATCTTTTCTCATCATTTTTTATGAGATTTTTTTTCAGCCGTTCAATTTTAGACCACTTGTTTGGTGGGTAAATGATATCGAAAAATTACGAAATTTAGTTTCTAAATACTTTTAATAGTGTAGATCAAGTCTAACGGAACCGATTGTCGATTTGGAAGCCGCATCATCGAAAACAACTTGGCAGCACGGAGCCCTTCGTACTGCCGTGTGACACCCCGATAGTCCCACATCGGATGGGAATGGGATTGTCATTGGGTTTATAAGATACTTAGACACTAGTAATAATAACTGAGCTTAAGCATTTTGAGCCGGTAGTTGGGCCCAACGAGTTATTGTTGGCTTGTTGCTAATAGGCTGGGTCGTTACATTTAATATCAGAGCCGGTTCACCAACTGGACATGTGTGGCGGCTCTCGGTTGAGCCATGGTCTGGATGGCATAACGTTTTTTTTTATAATATCTAGTCAAATATGTTCTTTGTTGTAGTTATAACACCAACTATTTACAATATATCTAATCAAATATCATCGTTATTATATAAAAGTAGCAAAAACTAAACCAAACCAAAAATTTTGATTTGCTTTCGCTTTTGTTACTTTGATTTGAATATTTGAATTTTTAAAGATAATGAGATCATCTACAAACTATATATGAGTCGTGTGACTCTTTAGTCTTTAAATTTTAATTTATTGTAATTTCTGGTTTAAAAATTTTAAATTATTGCAGTCGAATCCTACAACTCAAGGTGAAATCGGGTTTCAATTTTTTTTAAAAATAAACGTAGTAAAAAAATATGAATCAATTAATTAGGTTCCAATTATATAGATGTGCTAAATGATAGCGTGGCTTTTTTTTTTTTTTTTACTTGGTTTGTTTTTCAGAATTTTTAATCCAAATTAAATATGAAAGTTTTTTATTTGAATTCTTTTATTATCTAGAATTAAAAATTAAATTAAATCAAAACAAACCAGAATTATCTGTTTCGTTTAATTAATTTTGTTATTTTTCAATTTAAATTAAGGGTCATAATTAATATATTTTGGCTCTTTTAATTCGTTGGGTAAATTATTTTGGTACTTCTTTTAATTTTTAAGATATTTGAGACATAGGACATTGGAATTGTGAAATTTTGTAATATATTTTGTCACAGGAATTTGACGTGGAAGGAATTAAAAAATTTTGTAGAATTTTAATTATAATTCCTTAAATTTTGAGAGTAATTTGATTTAAAAAGACTAAATTATTGTTTTACAAATTTTATATCTATCCCAAAGATTTAATTAAATTGATACAAAGAGACAAACAAAACTTTTGAGTCCCCTAAATTTAGGAATTTTTTAATAGATTTTATATTCAAATAATTATGATCAATTTTATATGATTAATTCAGTATGAAATGGTATATATATATATATAGTTGGATAATTTTTTTATTGAACCAAACACTGATATAATATATCAAACAAAATTATTTTCATAAGACATAAATTTTATCATAAATATAAAATTTTCGAAATGTTAATTTTTAGTGAAAAGTTTAAATTTCATGAACCAAATTAAACCGGTTTTATATATAAGTCTACCACAACCACAACATAATAAATATTAAGGTTTTTTTTTTTGTATTTAGTATTCTCAAATTTTTTTAATAAATAATTCTAGATAAATTTAAATTTATATTTAGATAGAGCTAGTCCACTATACTATCTATACTACCGGGGTTTCAATACTACTATAGTCCCATTTTCGATTTTAGAATGTTCAAATAAATGATCCATACTGTTAAAACTGATCTAGGGTATTTAAAATTTTTAGAAATAAAATTTTATATTTTTTCGACATAGTTTACTTTATGATCAAATCATTTTAAAATTATCAATTTTTAATGACTACTACAGCGAGTTTGGAGTTTAACGGTGTAGAAGAATTTAAATTTCTTCAAATTTTGATAGAAAATACTTTAAACTATCTAGATTAAGATTAGCATTTTTTATCTTGAATTTAAAAGTCCTATGCTCGAAATTTAAAGAATATTCGATTTTTACCGTCCATTTTGACATAATTTATTTACTAAGTAAATAATGTCGAAAAAAATTAAAATTTTATCCCTAAAAAAAGAAAATAATTTTGTTTGATATATTATATCATTGTTTGGTTCAATACAAAAATTATCCAACTATATTAATAAAATTTCAGAAATATCCTTCTTTATAGAAAGAAATTATATATATACCATTTCATACTGAATTAATCATATAAAATCATAATTATTTGAATATAAAATCTATTAAAAAATTCCTAAATTTAGGGGACTCAAAAATTTTGTTTGTCTCTTGTATATGCATGATAAATTTGAAAACCTGATGATCGAAAACAAAACTATAGTACCTGAGCTCCGGTACTATATATAGTATAGTAGCCTAATTCTAATTAGATATATATATTGGATGTAGCCTACGTAATATATTCAAGGCGATCCATAAAGATACGGTCAATCTAATTAAGTTGATCTACAAAGATATAATAAGATCCTACGGTTATGATGTATCCGGACACGTTTTTGATGGATGGACGTGATTTAACATCCTTATATCAAGTTATATATAAATATGTAATATACGGGAGTCCCGGTCTAACCCTAATTCCAATTGTCTGTGACGGCTACATCTCCGGAGATAAGGAAATTAGACTCGAAACGTTCCGTCTTCTTGCAGATCGCGAACGAGTACGAACAACGATGACGAACGAAGACGAACGACGAGTAAAGATCGCCGTCAACAATTCAGATTTTGAAATCGAAATCCTTTTCTTATCGGAAAGTAGCAATAAACAGAAGATTGAAACTCTGACCTTCGAGATAACCCCCATTTTTTACTTTACACATTGAGAGCAAGAGTGAGAAAGTACACGCACGCAACCAAGAGCAATAATTTATTCACCAACGAGAGAGAGAGAGAGAGAGAGAGAGAGAGAGGAGAGTTGTAACCCTACAAACTCTTATCTTAAAAGGGTCCAAAAGCATTTATTCAACTCGCCATAATAGTTAGATTGTAATCCTACAACATTCTCATTCATAGAGCAAAGTTTTTTAGTTGTCGTAGAGCCGTAAGATTACAATCCCTTTCGATTGTAAATATAACATTACTCATAACTTATTATCGAGATGTCGTCGGTTTTAAGTCGATCACTTGATCCGACGGCAGATGGTGAGGCCGTCGCCGACGGTGAGGTGGCAGATCTCGACGCGGGGGTCGGCGGCGAGCGAGGCGTTGAGCTCCAGCACGAAGCGGCGGTAGTAGGCCAAGACTCTGGCGCCTGCGCCGCCGGCGGCGACGGCGTCGGCGTCGGCCGCCACGGTGCCGCACCAGAGAGTGTTGTCGTAGCCGATCACGCCGCCGGGCCTCACCAGCCTCACCAGCCTCTCGTGGTAGTTCAGGTAGTTGTCCTTGTCCGCGTCCACGAACGCGAAGTCGAACGACCCGTGCTTCTTCTCCTGCATGCATGCGTACTCATTTGTGTGAATAGAAAATATACACTACAACAGAATTAGGTTACAGATACAACAGAATTAGGTCTCTCTAAATAATAATTGGAATTTTTTTTATTTAGACTCCTCATTTTTAAGACGATTTTGAAAAAAATGTCCCTAGCAAACTTTTTATATATTTACTCGAGCTAGGAATACAAATGGATTAGGGTTGGTGGAGCTCCTGCCTCGATCCCCAGGAAGGGTCAAAAATAGTGAAAAAATTAATCTGGTCCAAATCCATCCCGATCCATTAAGAAAATGAAACCAAACATGGGACGTCACTCCTTTCTTCTTTTGATCTGTTCCGATTTGCCAAATTCGTTAAAAGTTCGCTCTCGTTCATACAGGGAAAGATCATTCGGTCAGTTCGCTCGGTTTTTAGTAGAATGGTTCACCGAATTGGTTTTTTTTTAAAATTTTTTTTATAGTTTTCTAAACCGAACTGATCGAAATTGTGCTTTTCTAAGTTAGACCTTCAGAATTATAACCAACTAATAATTTGCGATTCTTGGTTAAAGCAATTCAAACAATTTATATTCTAATTTAATATTTAAAAAACTAATAGAAAATAAAAAAAAAATTCTAAATAAAAAATTTTATTTTACTTTTAAAAACAGTTTAAAATATAATATGTATAGTTCAATTTTTCATTCTAATTGTTTAATTTGGCCCTTTCAAATTTCAAATTAATTAAACACCTGAACCAGACATCAAAAGTCAAAATTTTAGATCAAATCGAGCCGCTTATACTGAAAAATTGATCAAATTTGACCTTCTTAACAAAATTAGATAGGGATTCGGTTATGGGTGTAGAAAATAAAAATCCGACGGAGATGAATACATGTATGAATTTTGTATTTACCCGATTCGAATCTGAACCGGACCCGAACCCGAACCCGAACCCGAACCCGAATAAATTATATAACATTTTGATATCTAGAGATTGCATGTATTAGATATTTAAAAAAATATATTGTTGTCTTTAACTATTTGAATTTGTGTTTTTTTTATCCAGATATTGATATTGTATGGCCTGAATGTTTTGATGTTGTATTTGGTTGCGTTTTAAAAATTTTATTTTGAAAATTTTGATTGTACTATAATATATTTTGAAATATGATAAAAAGAATTCATTATTTTGGGTTCAAGTTTTCGAATTCGGGTTCGGAGGGTTCGGATGTTTCGGATTTTTGGTCGGATTCGAATATGGGTATGGATTTCTAAACCCGCCGGATTCGAATTTTAATTTGATTTTCGGATTTGAGTTTGGATTTTTGAAAACCCGATCCAAACCCGAACCCATCCCTAGTTATAAGTGATGGCAAAAATAGAGAAAATATAAATAAATAATTAAATCCGCCTTGAATCTACACCGACCTATCAAGAAAACCTGGCAGGAGATGGGAATCCCTCCCTGCCTGTTTTCATTCCGACAACCAACCTTAAAACTTAAAACCGAAATAGAATCTAACGAATTTTATAAATCCATGTATCCAAACCTGAACCCAACCAAAAATCTGAAATCCGAAATAATTATTTCTCTTTATCATTACATCTAATCTAAATTTTTAAAATACCAATATATTCAAATATAATATCAAAAATAAAATCAATTCCGGTTTGGATCGGGTTCAGGTTCGGATCGGATACGGGCAAAATCTTTACCCAATTCTAAATCCGTTGGGTTTTCGTTTTTTCTATCCGTATTCGAAACTACATCCATTTAGTATCAGATAAATCTTTTCAGTTTCGATTCCAAATTTGAATAAAATTTTAGGTATCTATATCCATTGACATCCCTACTCTACCCGTCTTCGTCCCTACAGCCAATTTTAAAGCTCAAACAGATGGGAAAAGATACTCTCTATATATTATAAAGATCAGAATTAATGTACTATTATTATTTTTGTTTTCTTTGTTTTTTTAGAGAGATAGGTAGACGCTATCATTTGTTTATTTCGTTTAGAAATAAACTTATAAATATAAATCAACTAGAATTAATCTGGATCTCTGATACCAACCATCGAGTTAACTGCCTTGGCTTTAACAGGAATTTTTATTTTGTTATTGATTGTAAAGGAAATTTGAGCAAAAAAAAAAAAAAAAAAAAAACTGCATGGGGACGTACATCTTCTAGAAGCCGGTCGAGCATGGGCAGCGCGGGGCCCTCCCGGAAGTCGACCTTGTGCGCCACGCCAGCCTTCTTGATTATCGGCAGCCCTATCTCGTAGTACTCCCTCTTTATATCCATAGCCAACACCTACCGTTAAAATAAAAATTAAAAAAAAAATTAAAAAAAATGAAATGTTAATTAATTGCCTATGTAAAATATCTCTTATCGGGTTAGATGCACTATCTGTGATACTAAAATAGTCCCACATCGAATAAAAATAGAATTATGATTGAATACAATATATATATATAATACAAAAATAAAATTTTAATTAATTACGTATGTATGTACAATGTACAATATCCTTTGGGTACACGACAAATCATGGATTCTTATAATAATAATAATAATCGGACTGATAGTTTGGATCTGATGCAATAATGCGTCAAATCAGATTATTATTTTGGAAACAGATTTCAATACCAGCTGAAAGTGGGCTAACGAGTTATTATTGATAATGGCGACAAATCATGGATTCTTATAATAATAATAATAATCGGACTGATAGTTTGGATCTGATGCAATAATGCGTCAAATCAGATTATTATTTTGGAAACAGATTTCAATACCAGCTGAAAGTGGGCTAACGAGTTATTATTGATAATGGGTCGGACCATATTATTATTTTGGTATAATGGGACCAAAATGCTATAACACGCGTTTGGTCCCAATACTAGCCAAAAGTGGACTAACGAGTTATTATCGATAGTGAGCCAGACAAGATTATTATTTTGGTATAATGGGACCAAAATGCTATATATAACACGGGTTTGATAGGTAACTAATTCTAGAATCTCACATCACTTAATAATTCTGGTCTATATATATCTAGTGAGTCAAGCGGTTACACTATCACTATTTAATACAGTTAATTTCAATATGAGGTGGGAGATTCTCACATCAATTGGTCTGCATGTTGCCATTGTACGTATATGTATTTTGTAAAATTATCAATTTGCAATTTTATCTTGCAAAAATTTTACATTTAAAAGTAGACGATTTAATTTGAAACTTTTTTTTTATTATTATTATATGTAAATAGAAATGCTTGGGTAGTGGACTTTTGGGTACCCATTATGTTGTTGATGTGTTGAGTTATCCATGTGGAATTAGGATTTAGAATTTATGCTGTAATAATTGTGCTTAGAATTTAATAAATGTATTTGAGATTTAGTAATTAATTATTAGAGTGTAATAATGATATTGTCATAGCATCAGCAATATTTTAGGATATATATATATATAAGAGGCAATTGCTTATATATCCCTGAAAAGTTTCCGACGTTTCGATTTACCCTTCTTAGAAAGCTAATATTGAAAATACCCTTTCTACGTTCCCAAAATCTGTTAATTAACTCTATTATCTCTGTAAAATTACTATTTTGCCCTTTCAAATATACCTTTCCATCATCACTGACTTTCTTATTTGTCTTTAAAGTAAGAAGCACACAAAGTATTTTGACTTTTGATTTTTTCAATATATCCCTCTACCGTCACCAGCATTTCTTATCTGCCCTTAAATTAAGAGCAAAATTGGCATTTTAATTTATTTTAACTGTAGTAGATATTTAACTCACGCTTAACCCAAGTTAACATAACAGGAGATAAATGTGAGGATATTTTACAATAACGGTGGAACATATGAGGGGTATTTTAGAAAGAAAAAAAAAAAGAATAAATCGAATATTTTCAAACGTATGAGAGGTATATAGTCAATTATCCCTATATATAAGGGTATAGCAACACTCATACTTATATAAAAGCTCAAGGCGGAGCCAAACAGACTCCTGGAGGTGTGAAAAATGATTACCTTGCCGTCGTCGGGCAAGGCAAGGGCAGTGGCCAGAAGGGAGTAGCCAGTGTACACGCCGACCTCCAACGTATTCTTAGCGCCGATCAGTTTCAGCAGCATGCCCAGTAGCTGCGCTTCGTCCGGGGAGGTCGACATGCAACGCCTACGCATGCACATCGATATATATCGACCGCGGTTATTGCTCGCCTAGTCGATCGATTAACACGAAAGTACGAAAATGCATGCGAATGAAAGATTTGTAGTATATACGCACAATGGTTGCTTGTCGGTGGCGTCGCGGAGCTCCTTCATGCACTCGTGCTCGCGAGGGTACACACTTGTCTCGAGCAGATACTGCATATTATTTTATAGCATCAGAGAAGAACAAGAAAATAAGAGACAGAAAGAGAGAGAGAGAGAGAGAGAGAACTTGATAGAGGGCTTCACTACTGAGGTGGCATGTTCTTTTAACAAAGGGGGGGATGTCCTCCAAGCTAGGTTTGTAGGTTATGGTGGCCATAGCTTTTGCTCTTCCCTTAACTTTGGACTATATATATATATATATATATATGGTTGGAGATTTAACTAAGTAATGTGCAAAGGAGTATATAAGTATATATAGCAAAAGAATCACCATAAGGTGTGTGCACTACTTAGGATATTCTAGGTGGCACAGTATCATCTGTTTTAATGTCAACATACCAGCTACTTTACAAGTACATGTTGGGAACTTCTTGTCCAACTCACTCCAAGCTTCCTTTTTTTTAAAAAAAAAAAATTCCAATAATCACAAAACATGAACAGTACTAGCTACTGTTACAAGTATCCTAATGCGACCGTTTAGTTCGGAAATAAGGAGAGAAATAAGTTTTTATTTCCCTCCTTATATATGTTCAGACTTATATATGTTCAGACGTTTTAATGCTCGAAAACTGTAGTATTTTATGATTACGAATAAGGAAAAATAAGAGTGCAACAACTGGTCCATCATCTCCTGAAATTAACAAGCTTATTTTCAAGTGAGAATAAACTTATTTAAAGTGATTAATATATTTAAGTCGTTAATTATCTATTACTTTCGATAGCATAGTATATTGAGTCCTACATATATATATATATATAAAGAGAGACTTTGCTCGTGAATTTTTTACCGTTAGATCTAGAACTTGGATCATTTTCATCCGTTAAATTATACTATTCAACCAACCACCCACTTAACCCAAAGGGGCCCACATCATCCTAACCACACATCTATTAATCCAAGGGCTAAAAACTTACAAGCACCAAAAACTTGGTACTTTTAAAAGCATAGGAGCTCAAAATATTCTATATATATATATATATATATATATATAGAGAGAGAGAGAGAGAGAGAGAGAGAGAGAGAGAGAGAGAGAGCAGAGCTAGAATACTTTTGGAAACACCAATCCCTTGGTTAATTATATAGTGTTCGAGCATTGTAGGTAGTTAATATCGTTCTTCTTTTTTTTTTTTAATCTTTAAGTTACTCTAATTCATTTCTTTCGCTTTTATTTTATTACAATAAAATGTATAATAAATTATTGTATAATTTATTTTAGGATAAAAAATATATATAAATTCAAAATCAAGTATGATCATTAATTAACTTGAGAGTTAGTAGTCAATACATAAGTAACATATTATAATAAAATAATTTACAGTCACGAGTTCTAGGGGTAAATTACACTGCTACCACCTGAACTTTTGAAGAATTCACTTAACCTCCCAAACTCTTAAAATAGACATTTAATATTCTAAACTCTAATATTTTATTCGTTTTATCCCTTCCGTTAGTTTCCAGTTAACGGAGTTTGACGGAAAACTGACGGAATGGGTAATATGAATGAAATATTAGAGTTTAGGGGGGTTAGATGTCCATTTTAGAAGTTCGGAGGATAAAGTGAAACTTCACCAAAAGTTCAGAAAGTAACAATGCATGCAATTTACCTATTTTTTTAATGGGAATTGAGATTTAGAATGGTATTTTGGTAATTTAAGGATAAATTTGAAATTTTTGAATAGTAGTCGAGAGTAAATAAGCAAAAGCCACATATTAATTCATATCCCTCGGTCAGTTGCGACTTCAATTATAGAGTATTGGAGAAGAATAATAATTATAAGTCCTTTTGAATTTTTGCGTCTTTCATAATATAAAAATAACGTTTTTAACCACCATATTACTAAATTATGCCTTAGCCTAGAAAGACTAAAAGATTTGGAGCAATCCACAGTTATTTAGGCCTCCAAATTACAGTCAAATTAGGGTTTCAGTTTATACAAAGTTTGATTATGAATATCTTCTTATTTCTAACGATTTAATTAGGTGTCTTATATAGTCAAGTTTTGCTGTATAGTACTCTTTCTCCGATCTCAAACGAAATTTTAGTATCTACATTCTCTTTGTGATAGAACAGGTTCACCTATCGCACTTAAGGAATAAGGACTCAACTACGACAGTCACGAGCTCTGTTCTGATCACTTAACTCACTTGTATATTAGGTCTATTTTTGGATATGTTGCCATTATGTCTAGTTATGAATCGTAGCCCTACGTTCAACTTATTAGCATTTTGAGCTCATTAATTATCATAGGGCAGAAAATTAGGCCTATTTTAATCAATAATAAATAGCCGACACTTTTAAATATTTCTCAAAAGCATAATAGAAACCAACATACTATTTTATGCTATGAAGTTTTTTTTTTTTTTTTTTTGAGAGAGAGAGAGAGAGAAAAGTAGCACGCTATCGTTTTGTTTATTTTTTTAAAAAAAATAAGTTTAGCTGAAAATATGAATCAACTAAAATTCGAACTTATTAATTAAACTTAGTTAGAAATATAAATCAAATAGGATTCAAAATTTGAAATTTCGGATACCGACGGCCGAGCCCTCGGGTACGTTTAGGGATGTCAACGGGTCGGGTTTGGGTCGGGTTTTCAAAAACCCGAACCCGAAGTTAATACCCGAACCCAAACCCGAACCCGACGGGTTTTAAAAATCCATACCCATATCCGGACCCAACCAAAAACCCGAAACCCGAACCCGAACCCGAAAATCCAAACCCAAAATAATAAATTTTTTTATCATATTTTAAAATATATTATAGTAAAATCAAAATTTTAAAACACAATAAAATACAATCAAAATACATTCATGTTATATAAATAAACATAATTAAATATTTTACTATAATATTTTCTATATTTTATATTTTACATAAATAAATAAATAATATATATATAATTTTTTCGGGTTCGGGTTTGGGTTCGGGTCGGGTATACACAAAATTCATATCCGTACCCATATCCGTCGGGTTTTTATTTTTTATATCCATAACCAAATCCATATCCATTTAGCTCGGGTATACCCGCCCAGTTCGGATTTGGGTTCGGATAATTTTTCGGGTATCCATACCCATTGACATCTCTAGGTACGTTAGAGTTGATGGGTTGTTATATATGCCATGTAGTAGTTATATGTGCCGGGCGAGTAGTGGGATAGGTAGTACTTGAAGTTGTGGTTGAGGCAGCAAGTCCTCATTGACACCTTGTGGACAATTTTAATTTCTGCAGTCCTAAGCTGTACGGATATATAATAAGGTACAATTAAAAGATGCATTATTCCAACTCAATGAACGTCACTCAAAAGGACGGTTCCCCTATTCAGGTTGGAGATCTCATTCTTCCCATATAGAACTAGATTACTTATCTTATTAATAAGCACTCAAGTCATTGGTGCTACCAAGTTTTTGGCCGTTGGATTGAGAGATGTGCGGTTAGGATGATGTGGGTTCTCTAGGGTTAAATGAGTGGTTGGTTGAATAGTATAATCTAACGGGTGAAAATCATTGAAAGGGCGGATCTAATGGTGAAAATTTTGGTAGCACGGAGACCTCCGTGCTATTGATTGCATAGCAGCCGGACTCTATATATAGAGAGAGAGAGAGAGAGAGAGAGAGTAGAGCTAGAATACTTTTAGTGCTTCTAAGTTTTTAGCCCTTAGATCTACATTCCAATTACTAATAACTCTTGGATCAAATACTATTACACCTACCACCATCATCTCAACCTCACATCTCTCAATCCAATGGCTAAAAACTCAAAAGCACTACTGTCATGGTGAGAGTATTCTATCTCAACTATATATTTATATATATATATATAGAGAGAGAGAGAGAGAGAGAGAGAGAGAGAGAGAGTTGAGCTAGAATACTCTCAAAAGCACCAAGGGGGTGGTGCTTTTGAGTTTTTAACTGTTGGATGCAAAGATGAAGGGTTGAGATGATGGTGGTTAGTAGTGGTATAGGTGGTGCTAGGTGGAATAGTGTTTGATCCAAGAGATATTAGTAATTGGAGTGTAGATCCAATGGCTAAAAACTTAAAAGCACCAATGAATTGGTGCTTCTAAAATTCTAAAAGTATTCTAGCTCTACTCTATATATATATATATATATATAGAGAGAGAGAGAGAGTTGAGCTAGAATACTTTCAAAAGCACCATTGAGGTGGTGCTTTTGAGTTTTTAACCATTGGATGGGGAGATGTAAGGTTGAGATGATGGTGGTAGGTGGTGGTTGATGGGATAGGTGGTGGTAGGTGGAATAGTGTTAAATCCAAAGGCTATTAGTAGTCAAAAAAGTAGATTCAATGGCTAGAAACTTAGAAGCACCAAAAGTTGGTGCTTCCAAAAGTATTCTAGCTCAATTATATATATATAGTCCGGCTGCTATGCTATCAATAGCACGAAGCACTCGGTGCTACCAAGTTTTCCGCCGTTAGATCCATCCCTTTGATGATTTTCACGTTAGATCATACTATTCAACCAACCACCCACTTAAACCCTAGGGGTCCCATATCATCCTAACCGCACATCTCTCAATCCAACGGCTAAAAACTTGGTAGCACCAATGACTTGGTGCTAACTAGGCTACTATGCTATTAATAGCACCAAGTCATTGATGCTACCAAGTTTTTAGTTGGATTGAGAGATGTGCGGTTAGGATGATATTAGGGTTTAAGTGGGTGGTTGGTTGAATAGTATGATCTAACGAGTGAAAATCATCAAAGGGGTGGATCTAACGACGGAAAACTTGGTAGCACCGAGTGCTTCGTGCTATTGATAGCATAGCATAGCATATATATATATATATATATATATATATATATATATATATATATATATATATATATATATATATATATAAAGAGAGAGAGAGAGAGAGAGAGAGAGAGAGAGAGAGAGAATAATCCTGTGAAAATTTAAAATTTGCAAAATGACCTGTCAAAATTTTATTTGAAAAACTAATCCTCCTTTCGCCACATCTGTGCCGTATCGAAATTTCTTTTAAAGACGGTGAATCGTTCCTACTTTTACCCATTTCTTTTATAAAGGCCCTTATTTCTGCTTTCTTCCATTTTTTTTAAAGGTGGTGAATCATTCACCGCATTCATTAAAATTGTGCGTGGATTATATAGGAAATAGAAAAAAATAAGGTTGTTAGAATTATATGTTGATCATAAGAATTCTTATTTAATTATTAGTTTTATATGGATAGATTATTAGGATTTTCATGCCGTTAAGATTATATGAAATTATATGGATAAATTATTAGGATTTAAAGATTGTTAAGACTATACGTGATTTGTTAAAAATTTTATATGGTTTTTAGAATTATATATGGGATATAGAAAGAAACAGTAAATAAGTGAAAGGAGGTGAATGATTCACCGTCTTTAAAAGAAATGGGAGGCGTTAGAAATTCTGACGTGGCGCCGACGTAGCAAAAGAAGGGTTAGTTTTTTAAATAAAATTTTGAGAGAGTTATTTTCCAAATTTTAGAATTCTAGAGGGTTGTTTTATAAAAAAAAGTCCTTTGTTAGCTTGTTATATACCTCGATGAGAGGAATGGTAACATCTCAATAGGGTGAAGAATGATAACTTTTTTTTCCAAAAAGAAAATTGAAAAAGAAAAGAACAAAAAAACAAAAAAAAAAAGTTTACTTTCAACTTTTTCCAAAAAAATTTGAAAAAGCGAAAAAAAAATTTATTTCCAACGTCCCAACACGGCCTACTAGAATTTGATTATTTGCTTTCTCAAAAACCTTGATATTTGTGATTTTGTATGATAACATATTTTAACGTGCGCCAACGCCCGCGTAACGTGCGATCACCTCTTTCGTAACTGTGTGTATGTAAAATACCTACTCATCCACGCTGAAGACCCGGAACTGCTAGCCGATCCGCGAAAAATTGCCCGAGCTCTTTGGGATAGGAATCTCCAACCACATAACGGCGAAACAAGACGGAAGAGACTTTCCATACTGAATGCAACTTGGTGGGTCGTCTAGAATAAGTGAAACAAGAATATCTTTCAATCGACCTCCCAAGACCCTCAACAATCGCTTGACCGCATCAAAGTTCTTATAAACAACTGGAGCGTCTTCTGTTGAGTATGGACCTTTTCTTCTCTCCCCTCCCTTCTGAGTTTTGACTTTTTTTTCCTTCTCCTTACCATTCTCTTTTGTTTTTGCTTTGTCTTCGACCATTGAGATGCCTTAGCTGCATCCACCCTGTAAACCTAATTCATCACTCTTAATGAATGAAACAGATAACTTGCTATCTTGTACAAACTTATCAAGTAAATTAAGAGAATATAACGAACAAAATGTTCATCGCCGGCCCGACCGGGCACAAAGCTCCACGAACAAAGGCCTCCCGCAAAACACATTCAAATTTTTTTGCATAATAATGTATGTATTGAAGTTTCGACCATCAGCAAGAGACTTAGTTATAAAAGTTAATACAATTCAAAATGAGGAACTTGATATGGAAAAGGAGGTTAGGAAATGTACAAGTTCATAATAAGAGTTAAGATGCCGAAAGATGAATGAGCCTAAAGATGAATGGGAATGCCCCAGATTCTACTCTTTAAAATCAATGATTTTGCGGTAAAATTAGACCCCAAACAAAAAAAAATGAAGGCTCATAAGTCCTAACTACTATTCAGGCAAGTTTTTTCGCCCTTCCGCTGGAATGATGTGTGTCGTCCTTGGAGCCGCCTGCTTCAGGCTTTCGAGCCCAGGCAGGGGCATGGTCCGGATCGTAGCGGTAGTCGTAAAACAGCTCCTCCCCTGCACTCATCCTCTCTTTCGCGAATATGCCGACCCTGTGATCTCCTGCTACCATTATGACTTTAGCATAGCAGTTTGGGTCAGGGGAGTGGTTCGCAAATTTCAGTTTATCGCCCTTACGGTACGCATCAAGAACAAACTGCACAGCAAGTGTTAAATAGTTAAATGCTAGAGTAATTAATAGTACGACTTGAAAAGTAAGAGGCTTTTATATATTTATGTCCCTGAAAAATCATCCAAGTAATAACCTGTTTAAAATCGGAATTTTCATAGCAGTATCGTATCGTAGAAAATAACAATAAGTAGGTGAATTGACCAATTAGAGAATGATGTCCGTAAATACAAGGATGTATATATAAGAATATTCAAGTTTTTTCGAGGACAAGTATGAAAATTCAGATTTTGCGGGCAGGTATATATGTTCAATCAAATAGGAAAGGGCGCATGCCTGGTCATTTAGGTTGAAGAGAAATGATGAGTTCTCGCGGTCGTAGATCTTTCCACGTTTATCTGCTTCTCTATGAGATATCAGTTCTCCGGTGTACTCGCCAAGATATTCATGTTTACCCACGCTATTCTGAAATTGCCACATAGATAACACAATGAGATGAGATAAAAGGGAAAACGAGCGAAGTGGAAGTACAAACCTTAAGGAATGCTCCCCAGCCGGAAACATTGGATCTTCCAAGTAGAACCTGCAAATGGCAGCAAACCTATAACCGATAAATATCTGGAAAACTTCAAGTTTGAGATATTAATGTCTCAAATTGTGCGCTATTCATATCAATTTGCATAATGAAATATAGCCGCAAGAGCACAAAAAGAACTTACAATATATGATAGAAGGTATGAAGAGAGAGACACTAGAAAGATTCAAAGAGATTACCTATATCATTAGTTCCATTACTATGTCTCACATTCCCATGTTTCATAATTGCAATACATGATCGAATGACAAAAGGCACTTTTCGTCAAGCCTACTACATCACAGTGGCTCCAGAAGTTAAAGATTTTTCACCAGAGGCCTTGTCATGTACATCACATTGCAAATTGAATTTTTCAAATCAGAACATGTGTTAAATTACAAACTGTGAGAAAACTCCAGAGTCTATTTTCTTAGGTGCTGCTGTAAATAAGTCTATATCTGTCTACCTAAATTCAGCCCAATAAAAAGACACAAACATGATTGTGGGGTGGGCAGGCGTTGTATGTTGTTGTTCATTGGCTCGCTTAAGACTCTCCACTAAAATAAGAAGATGCTTACGAAATGAAAACATACTTCAAATCATAGAAAGTGAAGCATTAACTAGAATTCACAGTAGTTTATTCTTACCCTTTGCTGTTGTTTGAGAAGCAACTTCATGTTTCGGCATTCATAATTATCTCCTCTTTGACTGGGGCCTCCCAAAGTGCCATCACCACAACTGTACAGAAAGATAAGAAAGCATATAATATCAACAGTACCAGAAAACAACTAACAAGAGGTTGGTTTCAATACATGACAACAAAAATTTTCCAATTATTTTCCAATGGCTGCTGTAATCCAACTAAATTTCCTATTGTTGCATATCACCAATTTGGTAATCAAACATTTATTCTTAATTTTTTATGTGCAGTTTTCAGCTCTTTTTTATTGCTAGCATTTGGGAGCATGCCTTGAGATACGCCTAAACTAGGCGATCCCCCCATTAGATGATTTGCATGTCAAGTTTACCAAAGGAAAATGAATAATCTACCAAATTAGATAAAACCAAGAGTAACATAAGGTTTAACTAGTCAAACTTGGGCTTGATATACATACCCAACCCAACAGTTTCTGCACACATCAGGATCGCATTCCCTGTCGGCAGCAAAGCATGGGCATTGGCGGCTTCTACACTGACTCTTGGCACAATGGCAACCTCGAAAGCGATTCTTGCAGATCTTGGGGCACCTAATAAAGATAGTGAGCAGAATGTAAGCGATATAGCAAGCATAACTAGCAGAAGAAACAAGGAATAGTGCAGTCAAATAGAGTTCACAGTATAAGCATAGAATAGAAGTCGATCACACTAGTTTCCATCAGAATAACTCTTAAATTATATGAAGTGAGGGACTTCAAAGAATATGGATCCATTATCTTGTACAAAGTAAACATGATACAATGCTTCATAGTTTACAGTTTACTCTATCCCCTCTATAATTTTTGTGGGGACTTATCCACTCAACTGATCTAGGCAGCCAACTATGGACAGCAATGTCGCATTAAGTGGAATTCAGAATAGGGTTATTCATATTTCACTCCTTCCAAAGCATTCTTTAAAAGAATGAACAACTCAATCAGAATCAAGGCAGTGATAAATCTACAGAAGGCGTCAGAAAACCATAATGTAACTAATATGCAGTATATGAAGGCATCTATATTTTTAACTTTCAAGATATAGAACAGATACTTTTAACTGAAATGGTGTTTTCAAGTAATGGAATGAAAAACAATTTGCACCCGAACTAATCTCGGTGATCAAGTAACAAAGCAAGAGCATTAACTTCAACTGACAAAAAGAAACCATGCGGGGGATGGATGAAAAGCCTCTCAATATGATGCAATATAAGCAAACGAAAAAAATGAAGTACACGGATAGTTTAAATGGATTTTTTTTTTCTGAAACTTTCATCAATTAATCAGCTATATGTTCAAAAAAAAAAAAAAAAAAAAAAAGTCAATGAATATCAGATAACATTCATCAAAGAAAATGAGAAACAGAAAAACTCACCCACAGTATTTTTCACAGCATGTTCCATTCAAGAGACAAGGGCATTGCTTTCCACAAGCCGATTGACAGCCACAAGGATTATATTGGCGACAAGGCTGATCCTTCCTCTCTGTAATCCTTTTCCTTATGGAATGGTATCCAGCAGACTTCCAGGTATACTTTAGTCGACGAACTCTACCTCGCCTTCTAAAGAACCTTGATCTTGTGCGCAAGTCATTGCCCTGACAGTGTCAGCATGGCAAGAACTACCAATATAAGTTGCTGACTGAAATGTATGCTTACGTAGTGAAAAATAATACATTAGTACTAACCTTTACATGTCCTTCGGCGAGAGAATTTGAACCATTATGAACTCCACACGCTCCTTTACTGTCAATATAATTCATGTACTGAAAAACCTCCGAACAAGTTTTCATTCCACTCAAAAGGTTTCGAGAAATCAGACAACTGCACATAGAAAATGGATTTTGAATACAAATCAAGTTAGAATTTGACTTGCAAATAGAGCCAAAATGAATCACAAAAAGTTTGCCACAACAACCTAAAACCTAGCAAGGCTACCAAGTAACCAAATTTTGACTCTTTAAATTCCAATGAAAAGGACAGACACACAACAACTGGAGTTAATTAGTTCAAGCATCCTAGGGCGCAAGCGGTACCCATTGGTAAGACTAAATGTGTTATTGCAAGCCAAGTTAAATCTCCCAAATAATCATTCAAGACCTTTAGTTCTTAAACCACAAAGCAGGATAAGCATGAAAGTCCGAGATAGAACAAAGGGAAAATTGAAAATGATGAGAGAAAAGAAGGTCAAGAAAGAGAGCAGTTCTTTGATCCACATGCATGTACATGCAAACACAGAAGGTGGTTTGGTTAGTTGATGATCGACTTACAATCCCATCATCCCACTATTTGAATCAACTACGGAAAACATAATACAATTGACAGAACATAGATCAACCATAGAGCTCTCGGTGTGAAATGAAAAATTAAGACAGAACTGTCACAAAACTACAGTTACACCCTTGTAAGATCTTTTCACTCCATTTTAAAAAACAAAATAGAGAATGGTAGAAGGCCACAAAGTCAATAAAGATATCAAAGTGACCATGGCAATTGAAATTCAATTGCAGCTATTACCCTTCCCACAACTCCGTGGTTCCATCTAATCAGCACAAACTTCAACTGATCAGGCAAACCAATCCCCAATTTCTTGCTTTCTGAGAGTCAAACCTCATGGAGTTCTAATTCAAAACACATTGATTTCATCAAAGAGCAGCAATAATAACCATGCAAAAAATTCTTATTGATTTCATCTAAAAGCAGCAGTAATAGTCATGCAAACAAATGTTTTTGATTTCATCTAATAGAAGCAGTAATACTCATGCACACAAATGTCAATATAATATAAATATTCCAATATTGCATACTTCAATTGTCGTTCAATTTATCTTTGAGTGGCAAAACAAATTTGTGCACACCAAACAAGTTTGGGTCATTGGTTGAAAGCTAATAAATTGGACATAGCAAAAACAGGTATTCCGCAGCAATATGAATCCATTTCACAAAAGAGATATGCAGATAAAAGTAAACAGAAAAAAATAAATATGAGGCACATATTTTCCAGGTTAAAATATTTTTACCGGTATAAAGATACGATAGAGAACTAAAAGATGAAGAACCTGTGTGGATATTTAATATTATCTTAGCAAAAGTACATACTAACCTATTCTTTCCGAACATCTCAAGACCTTTTAGGAAAAGTCCTTGCTCAACGACACTCCAAGAATTGCAACCAGTTTCTTCTTGCTTGCAAGTATTCTCACCGACAAACTCCTCCTTTTGAGAACTCTCATCATCATCAGTAGCTGAAGACTCTTTCACCATTTCACAAGCAAAACCGTTCTGAATTTCCTCACATATGGAATTACCATTTTCCTTCTGAGGTGCACCCTTTTGACCAGAACTCCTGGTGCTCGGAACTTTGTGCTGTGAGGAGGAACTAGAATCTTTATTCCCACCTCGTGTGTCCGATCTAAGCTTCATAGCCCGTGGTTGAAAGCTGCCGCTAATAATCGAATCAGAGTTTGACATTCCCATTTTCTTTTGTCTTTTCCGCATGGACACAAGAACCCTCTCTGCAATTCTTTTGTTGCTTCTTTTTCGTATTCCACCTTTCCCACCTAGCTTACCTTTTGAGGTTGATGGAGAAAGTGGAGAAGATTTGAGACCTTGACAAGGACGGACTTCCGACTCACTGCTCTCTGAAGCAACTCTTGCATTTGAAGAAGCAGAATCACCTTGTGGAGATTTTGATTTCCTTCCTAGCAAAGAGCTTTGCATTTTCTTTTTAGGTGATTGTTCATTTTTAGTGCTATCAGATGAGTTAGTGGGCTCTTCAGAAGCACGTGGCACCTGTGAATCCATTGCACCAACATTTTCAGACTTGGAGGCCTGATATAAACATAAGAAACATCAAGGGAAAACCTAGGACTCCTGAGAGTTGCAAGGTTCTAGACATTCCTTGAGGTCAACCATAAGCAACATAATCAAATGCAATTTTGAAATACAAACCACCTTATAACAATGAACACCACATGGTACGTCCTCATCTGAGTTGTGCCAAGGTAGTTGTTTTTCTGTCTGAAAAAAGAAGGAAAATAAAATTCAAAAAACAAATGCAATAAGTTGTACAATCAACTTGCTACTCAATAACTTACAGGAAACACTAAATCCTGGGAACATCCATGTAATCTACAATCAAAGACCTGTAAAAATCAGCAAGGAAGAACATTGGGCTTTACTTGAGAAATCAAAAAAACACGAAGATTTCAGGAGACCAGAAAGTGATTGCTGCATATATGAATACAAATCGTGCTTACCAAACATCGCCGACAGAAAAGGTTATCAAAAGAATCCAGTGCTGCATCCAAGTCCTTCTCAAGAAATGCATCGCCAGCTTTCTTATCAACTTCAGCTTCTTTTTTAACACATTTCTCAGCTTTCTCTTTTAGTAAGATCTCATATCTTGCCTGTATAAGATGTTCCATGTTGTTTCATACGTCTGTCAATGTCACCACAAGGCGAATGGGAAACAGCCGAACCAAGTTTCGGAAAACTTTGAATCTCATCACACTTAAGGAAGAGAAATTAACTCGGCGTGATACAGACAGTTGACACAAAATTCACATTTCGCACACAAAAACTTGCCTTAATTTCATCAGGAGTCCTCTCAAAGCACTTAGCCAATAAATCCAGCACAGTATCAGACAATCCACTTTCTTGAATGGTCATCCTACAGCAAGATGGTAAAAATTGCATCTTATTTCAAGACACACCGAAGAATGAAGAACAAAATATGAGACAATCAACAAATATCAATTTAGTCCTCACTTGCTATTTTGACTAAGCAAAAATATAATGATGCTGTTTACATGGCACGCCTTTTTCAGACAGTTGGACTTAATTGTTACGCATAACAAATTTCAGCAACTAAATAGGTATGCATGAAACTGTGAGGATGAAATTAAAATGAAGGTCAACCTTCAGGGACTAAATTTGTAACTTAAAAAGAAATAAATATTCTGCTGTGTTTGGTTTTTTGGTTTTCAGATCATCAGATATTAAGTTCTCCTCCTTAAAGGCTGTGCTCTGCTTATGTGAAGCTGTGGATGTCAGAATAGTTCAGTTAAGACACTAAAGTCCATTCATGTTTTCAGCTTATTTTGTCAGTGCAGAAACTAAAAATTCAACTATATCCCATTTGGAAAGCAGCTCTTCCGGGGGGTAGCTTTTGAAACATAAAGCTGGTGTGACTGCCAAGTCAATAACCTTTTATGAGAAAAACATATTAACTAATCAGAGAAATGTATTCCCAGGATCTTCAAAAGACTAATTTGAAAGCATCAGGCCCCGAAGAAGAAGAATATCTGAAAGGATTATTTGAAAGATGGCCGATTATTGATGACCGTAGTGTATTACGAAATTCAGTCGAGGAAAGAAATAGATGTCTATTATTTAATATTGTTACAAACTTATCTTTTACATAGATGTGTGTATACATTGAGAAATATAAAATACAAGAGCACTAACCAATCATGTTGAATGTTAATTACTCGATTGCAAAGCAACGAAAAGTGCTCAATTTATAGTTCTTTTACTCATAACACTACTCTGTTATATTACTAAAAAAATTTAGCCACTGATATCAAAAAGTCCAAAAAACACATGCGAAAAGGATATACTAGGAAAAGCAAAGTCCTGATATCAATAACATGTAAAAGTCCACCAACCGGATAATATAGTCATCAGAATCTCTATACTCTTTCTTTTCTTCTTCATCATCAACTACGTCATCCTCACTATCGCTGCAAATTAAAGCTTCACCACAATTTGGATCGTAGTAGATTCTCCTACGGCCAACAACAGATTGGTCCTCAGTCATTCTTTGATTTCTGGAAGTCATTTCATGCAATATTAGTTGCAGTAAACTGAAAGTCAAAAATGTAAGCCGAAATGCTAACAGCAACAACTTTGAGAATATGACACAAAAAAAATCCACAGATCCAGCAATTAAAATGAAAATTACGAAATGTAGAAACTAAATGCATTCTCAGATGCATTAGCAAATCAATGTCTCACTAATTCTGATATACCTTAGCCAACAAAAAGTACATGAATAAGAACAAGAAACAAGTAAATTCTCTTCTCTACAATGTCAGGCCCCACATTCACCCAACAAGAGAAGTTGATAGTCTAGGTTAAAGTTCTGCATTATGATTGGTTAGGCAATAACCTTTTGTAGCAAAGTGTGATGTTTCAGGCAATGACCTTTTACTTAATCATACTAAGGATTTGGGACAATGAAGAGACTGGATCTCTTAGAAGAAAGAGAACAAGAGCCAGACAGAAGATCAAGGAAGAGGATAAAGAACCCTTTTATATATTGGAAGTCCATGACATAAATTGACAACTAGAATACAACTCAATCTACTTCCTTTTCAACTACTCATCAAAAAGGATTCTTAGTATAGAAGATTTCAGTAACTTATCGAGCTTTGGCTGATAATAATTTGGATCCCAACCAAGCCACAAAAGTATGCGCAAAACATGTCCCTGATAATAGTGGTCAACTGTCCTTCTCTAGAAGAAATTGAAGCCTCATTTAAATAAAGTAAAGGCTAGAGATCTCCGCTTTCATTGGTGCCAATTAGAGAAAGAACAATATGAAGTCCAATAAGCTTCAGCTAGGGATAGGGTTAGACCAATATTTCGTTGGTGACACAGTGCACTAAATCCCCCTAACAAAAAAAAGAAAAAAAGCTCCATTTCCAAAGATTAGCCTTATTAAGTTGTCATATGGTTTATATAGCAAAGACTTCATTAATAACTTATGTCTGTTTATCCTACAGGACCTACACTAACCACCCAGAAGAAGAAATTAGGTTGGGTGTATCTTTTCCTTAGCAAGTCGGCATAAAAAATCTAAGCACAAATTAATTACTTCTTTCTGCGCTATGTGCATTTATATCCTAGCGCAGCCATGTAATTAAACGCAATTTGGATACTAAAGGTCAAACTAGAAGCTACTAATAAGTCTGAAAATCAATCAATTGATAAAGAAAATGCACAAACATACAATTCAAGCAACGCTTACTTCAACAGCAATTATCAAGTAACCGGTAAGCACATAGGAGGCAAAAACAATAGAATTGGTGTAATTTCTAGACAAAGTTAATGCAGAAACTAACACAGCAAAAGAAAATTGACACTGATGAACAATTTTAACAAATGAAAAGGACAATGGCAAACCAAAAGATAAATCCATGGTTGAACATGAATATTTTATATGGTTGCAAAAATCGAAAGAAACTATGTGAAGATGGAATACGAACCAACATGTTTATATAGCACCCACATCCAGATTGAGCATCTGAATAGACAAAAAGCATGCGTCTATTTTGAACAACTTAGAAATTTCAGGTAAATTGCACTAGTAGTCCAAGAACTTTAAGTCAAGTTTCATTTATGTCCTCGAACTACCAAATCCAATATTTGAGACCATGAACTTTCAATAAGGTGTCACTTTAGTCCCTAAAACTGTCAACAGTGTTTCATGTTTGTTTCATTTTAGTCCTACCTTAGAGTAAAAGTTGTTACTTGTGCCTAATCCATCTTCATGTCTGTATACCATGAATTCATCGATTCTTCGTGCATCCCATACTTCCAATTTAACAGTCCAATTTTTATGTAGAGAAAATAATGTAACCCAAAGATGTAGAGATGCACGAATTGCCCTCTAATAATAAATATGAAGAAAGACTAAAGTAACCTCCTTTTCTAATAATAAATATGCATAAGGACTAAAGTAAAACTCTTTTTAAGAGTCCAGAGACTGCTAACATCAAATTTGAAGTTCGAGGACCAAACAGAAAAGAGAAAAGTTGGCCGAAATTTTAGGGACTAGTTGTGTCATTTACCCTAGAAATTCGTATTTGAATATATGCCCTACCTATCCAAAAAAATCCATGTGGTGTACGGAGGAAGTTTTGCCACTTCTGGCAATTTAATCGGTCGAATCGCGCACTTTCCTCCGACATTGCCGCCCAAAAGAACAACCGACGAGGTATACGAGCTTTCTTCTTGGCAACTAGTGCTATCTTTCTCCCCGGCAGATAGTTCGAGACTATTCAGAGTACACAGCGCGTCGTCTTGCCTTCTTGTTAGCAAGTTTACATCTACGTCAGTACTATTTACAGTATTATTTCTCCTGGTTTGTGACAAATTGTAAGTATGTTGTGTAAAGGTACTGAGTTTCTGCTTGTTCTCTTCAATCTTTTTCTGAAACGAAAAACAGGAATATGTTATTTCAATTGCTGCAGTAAACTTATAAGCACTCAGATGCGCGGAACAAATAGTAACAACTGCGAGAAAGAGCATAATTGTTCATGGTACCTTAATATAAGTGTACCGGTCGGCAATAACTTGCTTCTTCAGGGTGTCAATTACAGATAAAGCATTGTGTTCCGAATCACTCCCTTCTTTGTCTCCAGCAACCTGTGATGCATTTCGAACAACCTAAGGTTTTATATTATTACCAATAAACCATATAACAATTATTCCAACGATAAACTAATCTCACGACATGTAGTTGCTCATAGCAAATTTTTCACAAATTACCCTAAAAAAATTAAAAATAAAAAATTAGAGCATTATTTGCACAAAAAGAACTAGTAATTGCTAAATTAAGAGCCAATACACCTATTAGAGCGATCCAAAGTGAAAAAAGAGGCACGTAATACACCAATGTAGCACCAATTCTCGACGAAATCGCGACGAGCACCGCATCTCCTCACCCACATTGCTCCAAACCACCGATCTTACCCCGATTCCTCACGATTAAACATTAAACAAAAAAAAAAAAAAAAAAAGGAAAACGAAGCATCCACCAAACACTAGCACGAGAGATCCGCATCGAAGCGAACCTGGAGGAGGAGCCCGGCGGAGGGATTCGACTTGCTCCCCGACCCCGACTCCGACGCCGACGCCGACGAGGCCTTGGTCTCCATTGCGGCGGCGCTCGCCGGCGCCGCCGTCCCCCCTCGCCGGAACCCTAATTCGCCTCGCCTCCGTGCCCGTCGACGCCGACGACGATGCGTCGGAGGAGGAGGAGGTAAATTAAAAAAATATATATATATATATATATATATATAATAAGAAGGGGGAAAATAAAAAGAGAAATTGGGGGGTGTGGGGAAGGAGGAGGAGGCGCCCAACAACAACGACTCAATTTTTTTTTTTAAGTGGTTTTATAATTTGAAAATCGTAGGGAGGTAACGTAGAGTAGGGGCAGTAGGAGAATAGGGTTGGGGCAGTGGTCAAAAAAAAAACAAATAAATAAAAAAAAAAAAAAAAAAAAAAAAAAAAAAAAATTATTGATTATTTTTCTCTTTTTATTATTTTTTTACTATCAAATTAGTCACAAAGTTTTTTTTTTTTTTTTTTTTTTTTTTTTTTGAGAGAGATAGATAAGACATTTAGAAATAAACTTAGCTAGAAATGTGAATCAACTAGGATTCGAACTTGGATCTCGGGTACCAACCACAAAGTCCTTTACCACTTACTTTAGGGACGATCGATAAATTAGTCACAAAGTTAAAGCTAAAAGATACTAAAGTGAATATTCGATAAACCTCGGCGGGATATCTGAAGTTTTGTGTATATAATTTAACGAAATGTTAAACGAGGAGCTGACGAAAAGAGAAAAATAAAATCATAGAATACTAAATTGATTCATTTTAAACCTTATGATACTAAAGTGAGAAAGTACAAAACCATGGGAGTGGTATTTGAAGTTTACCCAAAAAAAAAAAAGGTTTTTTTTGCTTTTAGTCCCCTTGGAATTTTTTTCATAAATAGTCCAGCAAAATTTATGTTATTACAATATTGATTTTATTTCCGCTGCGCAAGCGCCACGCCAGCGCAACATGAGTGTGACTGGTTAAGTTGAACACGATAAAAGTGTTTGAAAATAGTGAATGGTTCGTCGTTTTGTTTTTATATTTTACTTAAATTGTGATATTTTTATATTCATTGTGTTTATTGTATTAAACTTTGTATAAGTTCAGTTGAACATAATGAATCATGCAGCGTATCGAATCGAAATACGGTGAATAATTTACCATATTCAACTTATTTTTTTACGCTTATATGGCGTTTGCATGGTGCTTGTGCGATCGGAATAGAGCCAATTTTATAAATATAAAGTTTTACGAGGGTATTTGTAAAAAAAATAAGGGACTAAAAACAAGAAAACCCTAAAAAAAAAATGAAAAGGGAGAGGGGGGAAGGGACACGTAACGCCTCGTCTAACGAGAGTGCAGTGGCTGACACGTGGCGCCCCCGTGTGTGGGGGGTTTCTCTGTCAGCCCCAACAACCGTTTTGGACAGCTAGTGCCGGAATTTATTTGGTAAAAAAAAATAAGGGACTAAAAACAAAAAAAACCCTAAAAAAAAAAGAAAAGGGAGAGGGGGGAAGGGACACGTAACGCCTCGTGTAACGAGAGTGCAGTGGCTGACACGTGGCGCCCGCGTGTGTGGGGGGTTTCTCTGTCAGCCCCAACAACCGTTTTGGACAGCTAGTGCCGGAATTTATTCGGTAAAAATTGTAAAAACATATTATCCTTTCAATTTTTAAAAATTTTAATTGGCCAATTTGCATAAAAAATTCACTAATTTTAGGTTTTTGCAAAAGTGGATCACTTTTTTGATTTTGCAGATTCGATTCGAATTTTCAGCAAACTGATCAAAATATACTTATTATTTTTTCTCTCTCCTATTTCTCTCTTCTTTTTTTTCTCTCATTTTTTTTTTCTTCTCGCCGAAGAAAGTAGCGGAGGGCGAGGCGGAAATGGTCCGGCTCGCCTCTTACCCTGGTACTCTCATGCTCTCGCCCTCACCCTCGCCTTCGCTCGCACACTCCTCACCTTCCTCAGTTTCGACTCGACCGAGGCCGCGCCGCAACTCTTTTTTTTTTTTTTTTTTTTAATTTTCAACTCTCCTCAATCATCTCCGACAACGATACCTCTTTCACCTTTCTCGTCCTCTCCTCTCCCTCCTCCTCCTCTCCCTCTCCCTCCTCCTTTGTCGCATTCGACAACGATGCATCTTCGCCGACGCTAATACTGTAAAGGTCGTTGCAGCTTTGCAACCTCGGAGCTGGGGTTCTTAGCTGAAAATCTGATCTAAATCTACAAAATCGAAAAAAATAACCCACTTTTGTGAAAGCCCAAAATTAATGAAATTTTTATGCAAATTGGCCATTTTAATTTTACTATTAATTTTTTTTAGTTTAAAAATAATTATATATAGCTCTCGTAAAATTCAAGTTATCAGATTTATCTTTCGTTTGTAAATATATTCTTCTTTTACTAAAAATTAGATAATCATGAGTTGAAAAAACTAAACCATAATGCATAATAAATTAATTACTCAAATAGTTACTTAAATATTTATCATAGTAATAAATCAAGTGGCTTATTATTAATCTAGCTAATCAGTTAATAAAATAATATATAATATTATTATTTAGTAATATTTTATTATTAAATTAATAGAGCCATAAAACAAAAGAATTGTTCTTCAACAAAAAAAAGGGTAGACCAACAATTTTACCCTTTACCGACCGTCCTGGCTTGATGGTCGGTACCCGAGACTCAAGTTCGAATCCTAATTGATTCACATTTTTAGCTAAATGAAGTGGATAGCGTGCTATCTATCTCTCTCTCTCAAAAAAAAAAAAAAAAAAAAAAAAAAAAACCCTCTTAATGGGTTATTTTAGAATAACCTGTTAAGAGTGAGATTAAATAAACTCATAAGTACTGTTTGGATTAGGAATAAGGGGTGGAATAATCCCTTATCCCCCTTTTATCTCTAAATGTTAATTTTTTACCTGAAAATAGTAGTTATTGAGAATCTAAAATAAGTAGATATAACTATCCCTACCAATACCTTCATTTTCTATATAAAATTATCAACTATTTTTCGTATTCCATATTATCTATGCAAACATTTTTTTTCTTATCACAGGAACAAATCAATTTTCATCCAAATACTATTTTTTTACCCGAAAATAATAGTTCTCAAGAACCTGGAATAAACAGATATAACTATCCCTACCAACACCTTCATTTTTTATATAAAATTATCAATTATTTTTCTTATTCCATATTATCTATTCAAATATTTTATTTTATCCCAGAAATAATTCAATTTTTATTTAAATACTTTTTTTTTTTTTTATACTTATATTTATTTTTATAATAATTAATTTTTTCTTATATCCGAATCAAATCGTGCCGAATAAAGTGGCCTATTTTTGCTTTATACTGCTTTTTTTTTTAAAAAAAAAAATTTGTATATGATGGGAGTTCTCGTTTTCGTGAAAAAAAAAAGTACAAATAATTATGTTTGGCAGTTGTAATTTTCAGAAAAGATAGAAATTAAAAGACAGAGAGAAATCGAGAAATAAGGGGGCACCTTGATTATTTTTTAAAAATTCGGTGTTAGTATGAAAAAGTCAGAAAGGTGATCCGATTTTACAAAAATACAAAATACGATGGAAGTTCTCGTTTTTCGTGAAAAAAAAAAAGTACAAATAATTATGTTTGGCAGTTGTAATTTTCAGAAAAGGGAGAAATTAAAAGACAGAGAGAAAGCAAGAAATAAGGGGTACCTTGATTATTTTTTAATAAAAATTTAGTGTTAATATGAAAAAGTCTGAAAGGTGATTCGATTTTACAAAAATGCAACACTAATAAATTTTTCGAAAACACTTCAAATACTAATTTCGTATTTTCTCACTTTAAAGTTCTGTGGTTTAAAGTGTATCAATTTAGTATTTCATGATTTTATTTATCTTTTATTATTATTTATTTTACTATTTTTTTTTTGTTAAATCAGTGACAAAGTTAAAACTAAAGAGTACTAAAGTGAATATTTAATAAACCTAGGTGAGGTATGTGTAATTTTTTTTGTATATAATTTAACGAAATATTAATGAAGGAGCTGACGAAAAGAAAAATAATAAAATCATAGAGTACTAACTTAATACACTTTAAACTATAATTACGCACCGTTTGGTTGGGGTATAAGTAAGAACTAGCTATTACAGGATGGGTACAAATATGAGATAAGAAAAACAGCGTTCGGATGAAAATTGGGTTATTTCTAAGGATAATAAAAATATCATTTGAATAGATAATATGAAATAAGAAAAATAGTAGGTAATTTTATATAGAAAATAGAGATATTGGTGGGGATAGTTATACCCCGTTATTATAGGTAACCGTAAACTACTATTCACGGATAAAAAATTAGCGTTTGAATATAAAGGAGGGGATAAAAGGTTATCTCTATTCTTGTCCCTAGACGACAATCTTGAACCATATACCCAGGGTGCATAATTAAAAAATACATTTTCTTAATTAAATTTTTTTTATTTATTCATTTTAAAAATTCTAAACCTAATTTCTTATCGTGTCTTTTATATTACAATTTTTTTTTGTTTTAAGACTTTAATTATTTTTATTGTATATTATGATATTTTAAATAATGAGTTATGTTATATTTTTTAAACTTATATATATATTTATATTTAAAAAATATAAGAGACAAAAAGAAAAAAATTATAGGTAATCCGCATCGACCCGCCTGGCGGATATAGGTAAAGATGTTGGTTATCTAAAAATTTTCGTAAAATTTATCCATGCCTAAAAAACCCGCGGGTACAATGACTAGCCCACGGGTTACCCAATCCGTCCGTTTGCCAGATCTACCTGTCTTCCATCCAAACGGTTAAATACTAAAGTGAAAAAATGTGAAACTATATGGATGGTATTTGGTGAAAAAGTGTGAAACTGTATGGGTGCCCGGGTGGTATTTGAACTTTACCCAAATTTTTATTTAAAAAAAGCCAAAAAAATGTCTGAAAAATAAAAAACACTTTTTTCTTCATAAATTTTGACAAACGTTTTGCAAAATTATTATTATTATTTTTATTAGAAATCAAATGGACAGAATAAGAATTATTCCATTCTGAGAGTCACGGCTTTTTTAAACCGCGGGATAAGACGACGAGCTCGCCACTCATGGCGACGACCCCTTCCCTCCACCTCCACCTCCACCTCCACCTCCAACTCCTCCCTTCCAAACCCTATTATCATCCCCATTCCCTCCCCTTCTCTCCTCGCCCCCTCCCCCACCCCCACCGCCGCCACCTCTTCTCCTCCCTCACCCACTACTCCCCCCGCCGCCGCCGCCGCCGCAGACTCCGGCGACTCCTCCGCATCGGCGGCGGCGGCGGCGGCGGAGGTGGAGATGGTGCGCGGCGGGGACGGGGTGTGGTCGGCGCGGGCGCCGAGCGTGGTGGTGCTGTGGGACCTGGACAACAAGCCCCCGCGGGGCGACCCCTACGCCGCCGCCGCCGCGCTCCGCTCCGCCGCCTCCTCCTCGGCCGCGTCATCGGCGTCTCCGCCTACGCCAACCGCCACGCCTTCTCCCACCTCCCCTCCTGGGTCCTCGCCCAGCGCCGCGACCGGCGCCGCCTCGACCTCCTCGAGCGCCGCGCCCCCGAGCCGCCCCCGGAACCCTACCTCTGCGGCGTCTGCGGCCGCCGCTGCCCCACCCGCCTCGACCTCAAGCGCCACTTCCGCCAGCTCCACGAGCGCGAGCGCCTCAAGAAGCTCGCCCGCCTCCGCTCCCTCAAGAGCAAGAAGAAGCGCGCCCGCTTCCGCGCCCGCTTCCTCTCCCCCGACTCCAAGTACGACGACGCCGCGCGCCAGCTCCTCAACCCGCGCACCGGCTACGGCCTCGCCGCCGAGCTCCGCCGCGCCGGCGTCGCCGTCCGCACCGTCGAGGACAAGCCCCAGGCCGCTGACGCCGCGCTCAAGCGCCAGATGCAGCACTCCATGGCCCGTGGCGTCGACTGGCTGGTGCTCGTCTCCGACGACTCCGGCTTCGCCGAAATGCTGCGGAAGGCGAAGGAGGCCGAATTGCGGACGGTGGTGATCGGGGACGGGCGCAGGGCTCTCGGACGGGCGGCGGATATTTGGCTGCCGTGGGCGCGGGTGGAGAGCGGGGAGATCGGCGAGGATGCTCTGCGGTCCGGGCGGCGGCGAACAAATGGAGAATTCGGGGAATTGGAGCATGGATTGTATTCCAATCTAGGTTTCTACGAAGACGGCCGAGACAATGCCATTGAATTGGATTCGGATTTGGATTTGGATGGTGTGGTGGATGGGATTGTGGCGAGGGGTTATGGGTTCGGCGGAAGTGGAATCTCGGCATTTTCCGAGGAGGAACTGGTGGATGGTTTGGATGAAGATGAGTTTTTCCGGACGTTTGGGCGGTCGGAGCCTGGAAAGGATTTGCTGTGGCACAGTGAGGACGAGGACGAGGACGACGACGACGACGATGGGTATATTTGATCAACATTCTCATAGGTAACTGTTAGGGAAATACAAGGAAGATCAATGAATGAACTCTTCTTGATGACTCGAATATTCGTTCTTAGTACTTAGCATGCTTGGAGTTATTCAGATGATGCTTGAAAATTACTAGTTTACTTATATTTGTTAGGAACTCATTTGTTTGGACAACATTGCATGCCCTTGCCTGCTCTGGATAGTTTAGAATTTGGTCGGAATCGAAGAGATATCATCATGTGATTTGCTAGTTTTATTGCTTCTGGCTAGCATTACTCAGATATCGACTTTATACTGATTCTAGCTGTTCTAAGTCTAGTGTGTTTGCCATCCTTGGGATTTTACTTTTATACGTCTCCAATCGTTTCAACTGTAACGATTTTGGGCTCGCCAACAATTTGCAGATCTTTTAACATTTCGTCATAATTTTATGTTTTACGAACTTCTTTTGCTATCTAAAGGAAATATTGGCCTCTGTTTGTCCTCTGTATAAGAATCTGATGAATCGACTACCTTTTCATTATCGGCTCTTTTGTTTTTCGTTATCAACTTCTTGCTGCAGCTAGTAGAGGCAGTGGCCTTTGTTAAATCTATTTATCATGATAAAAAAAAGTATTATAATCAGCAGTCGATGGTCCTTTGTACTAGAAATATGATGTTTTTACTTCTTGATAGTCAGAGTGGCATTTGCATCTGGACACTACTTAATTAGTTGGCGTATGTAAGTAACGTGGCATGTATATCCTCCCTCTTATAAAGGTGAAAATGGATCATATACAGTTCTGCCAGCTGCTTATACATACCTATACGGACTTATTTGTCTATCATAGTTATAATGATGTGGGTCAGTGGGTGTCCAGAGGATTATAGAGTTTCAAAACATGCTTGTTCTATTTAGATGCAAATACGGAATAGATATCTGATATGTATATTTTTAAATTGAACTTAAGTATGATTTAATACTAAGTGTATATTATATCTTGAAAATTTATAGAGCGAGTAAAATTAGAGATAACAGGTAGAACGGAAATTTACCTGTTGTTTTGCTATTATATGAAGGTAAAAATTTAAATATCCACCTATATTGCCTTTGGCTGGGCATTTTAGAAGGGTATTTGATATGGTTTTACCCTTTCAAATATCTGTCATACTCACTCCAATCAGACTCCTGCTTTTTCATTTTCAGATTGCTACTTGAACTGATGCATTTTGAGAACACCATCTTTAGTCATAACTATATCACAAGGTCAGCTTTCTAGAATATGTTTCATCCCATAAACGCAGCATACCTAAGGCTACATGTCATTGCATTTTTAAATCCGATTTTTCACGTTTACTAGAGATGTTGTAATATGTTAAGGATAGTTATCATATGTATTATTTAATTGTAAGGAAGTAAAATCTTTTCAGATTTTGTTTGATATAGTATCCTCCAATATGATGGTAGTTTGGACAGTGTGCGTCGCATCTCAACTTTGAGTGATAGTTGCCGAGTTTTTGTGAATCCTTCATAAATTTAGTTCTGCCTATCTAATCCATTAAGAAAAGGCTTGGGTTATATCTCATGCTCAAATACATTTGCCAAGTCTATGAACTCACAAATGTTTTGAATAACAAGTTCCTATAATTCTTGAAGGTTAAAGCTCATCTCCCTCCCCTAATCTCGATAGGGCTGTGGATTACTCTATTTTTATATTCTTACCATTGATTTGATAGACCTTCATTGGAAATTTGTCTTCTCAAACTTGACTTACATTTTGAGATTTAAGTTTTTCACAGTTGCACATTTTACCCTGTAAACATCTTTGGGGAGGAATGTTGATTTTGTAGAATGTTTGCAAACATACTGATACTGTTGTTCCAAAGGATAATGCACCCTCATAATTTTTTCAAAGGAAAAAAGGTTTAGGAAATGCTCTTCCATGTGATAACAGTATTAAGTGCATGGATCAGCAATGCTTGTTATCTTTGAATGATAAAAACAGCTAATTACATTTTGTTCTGCAGATACAAGTCATATGGCATATATTAGAGTATGAAAAGTTCTATGATGCATACAGTTTATAGCATAAAAGAACAGAGAATTAGGATAATCACCGAAAAAGCTGACATTATTATACTATTTGATTTTAGATGGGAGTCATCTTTGCATTCTAAATGATTACCTATTTTAGCCCAATATAGAGTATAGAACTTGTTTATACTGGGCAAGAAAATACTTATAGCTAATGACGATCCAATAAATTTAGCAGATTAACAATAAACTATTGTTTTTAAGGCTTCTAATAATTAGTACAACAAAAACCTATTGTTTTTAATGCTCCTTGTTTGCTTTATTGCAGGACCTTCTTATCTTTTCTTAAAGGGACGCTTTTTTCTCTCGGCACCTTTAACCGATTGCCTAGTTCTGTTCTGCATGCTCATCAAGATAATATTCTTTCCATCCTGCGAAATTACAACGAGCTCATTGTTGATGCAATCAGATCGTCTGACTCGCTTCACATGCTCATTAAGCTACTCTGTAAGAATTTTATCCACACTGCATTTCATATATTTAGACTATGTTGCTTCTATATATCTGTTTTTTTTTTTTTCTTTCCCTAATGTGTCTGTAAACTTTGTGCATATTTATTTGTATTATGAAGAAAACTTTCACTTGCTTTGAGTTAGCATGTAGACAGAAGTCAAATTGTAGATGGTAATATACTGTTTCTCTAATTTTTTCTTTTGAATACTATTCTAAGATCAATTAAATGTTTGTCAAAAGATTTTATAAGTAGCATTTATTCAGGGGGATGCTCACTGTCTCCTTTAGAGAAGTAGGAAATTATAAATTAGCTGTTTAAGTAAGGGGTTTATCTATAGTCTCCCATTTGAGTCATATAAAATATTTACCCCTCAGGTTCTCTCTCCTTTTGTATCTACCCACCCAATTTAGATACAAAATGTGAAAGTATATTATCCTATCCTCGGGCATCTACATCAAGTTATCCTATTTCTATTCCATCTTTCATTCAAATGGGAGCTATTATGGTCTTTTATCCTTTACTATAAGAAAGGAAGTTGTTTCTATAAGTTTTGTTTTTGTGTACCAGCCCAAAAGCTTCAGCTGATAGGTGGAGATATCCTTCATAATATATTCAGATTAAGAATCAATTTTGTATCCAATATATGGCAATTCTTAACACCCTCTTTTTACACGTGTTAGGCGCTGCTAGTACGCGGCAGTGTTAAAAAAAACGCGCCTTACGCGCGCGCCTAGGCGTTAGGCTCATCGCTGAGTGCCTAGGTAGCCCCTAGGTGGGCGATGTTGCCTAGGCGTGTGCCTAGAGCTAGGTGCATGGCGCGCTCAACGCACGCCTTCTCCATATCTATCAAGTTTTGAACGCGCCTTCTTCATATCTATCCTAACGCAATTAGATTTAAATCTATATGCTCTGATGGGCTTGGATCCATATATTTATTGATCTATTGGGTTGAAACATCTAAAAATAAATCCGAAATTCTAAACTAACATAATCTAAAACCCTAAACAATCACCAAATGACAAATCTCACGAAGGATAGGAGTATTTTTTATCAGGTGATGAAGATGATGATTAATGATTGATGATTGAGGAAAAAGGACTAATCAACATTTCTAGTGTAACGTATTTTGGCTGGGAACCTTGAACACTTAGCTTTCATATGATGCTCTTTTAATGATTTTTGGCTTGAAATTTTAAAATTTTCTTATATATTACTTTTTTATGATATTGTGCTTATAATTATATATTTTTCAAATCAAAGTTTTCTATATGTTTGTGAATTACTTGTTATCTTTATGTTGGCCTTTATTTGGAGACAAAAAGATAATTTGTTTTTTATTTTTATCTGTGTTATGTTTTTAAAAAAACTATCATATATGTTGCTTGGCTTCTTTTCTTTTCTTCTTTTTTTTTTTTCGAAAAAAGTGGTTATTTGGTTAGTTATAGAATATTTATTGTGATAATATGATTTTAAAGTGTATTTCGTGCTACTTAATAATTATTAGAAAGTATAGTAAAAAACTTTTGGTTATTTCAAAATTCTACGAAAGTGTGCGTTTTACCTCCCTCGGGATCATGCACCTTGTGCTTTGCGCCTAGGCTCTAATAGTTATTTGTGCCTAGGTGTGCTTTGGTTTTTTTTTTTAACACTGGTACGCAGGCGCAGCACAAACAATTTTACTGGGAGACAACCAAATTCTAATATCATGTTAAAGGGCTCGAACCAGCCCAAAAACTAAGTTGATAAGTGAAGATACCAAGGATTAAAGTGCTCATCAAGACGGGGCCAGATCCACTCACGCTCGTATCGCTACAAGCAAGAGACAAAGATGAGCAGTTCACACATTTACACAAATTAAAACCCTATATTTTTAAAAGTAGTAAGTAATTTTCTTGATAAAGTTCAAAAGATTTGATGAAAATACATAATAAATAATTGACATAATTTGTTGCTAAAGAAAATAAATATTTCATACCATTACGTGTCGGCACACATATTTTTTGTGATCAACACGCATCGGCATGGTTTGATACATACTGTGCCGTGCTATGCCAACAAGTTTCCGACATGGCCCCTGTACCACGGCACTTAAATCCTTGGAAGATACCCTCCCCATTATACCCAGGTTAAGGTTTTAGTTTGTGTCTAGGATGAGACTACTATTCTTACCGGCATGTATTTGATCACTTACTAGAGCACTTCAATAATTAGATATATCAACAAATCTTGTATTTTCATCTTTCTTAGATTACCATCACTATCTTTTCTTCCTGAACTTATTCAGTGCCTTCAATCTGAACTTCATCTTCCTCTCCGAATCTGCTCCTGGATTTAAAAGATAGAAGAGTCATTTTCTTTCTTTTCGTTTTTCTTCTTTTTTTAACTTTATTCTCTCTTCTTTCTCCAATACTCTCTCCATGCAAACATTGCATAGAAAATGAAGGTAAATATGTATGGAACTTACCTGATTTAGCACCAAACCTTGTAATTCATATGATTCGAGTCATTTAATGCGTCATTCAATCTTATAAGCATATTTGACATAATCAATGCAACTAACAGTTTTTTTTAAGTATCGGACCTAAATTTTGTTTAAAAAAATCAACCACTGGCTTAAATTAAATAAATTAAAGGATTGGGTACCGAAATTAAAATTTTAAAAGTTACGAAGTTGAATCGAAAGGGACTAAAATTCAGATAAGTTCTATAGAATTTTAACAGATAAATATCATATGCGCCCCTCAAAGCTTGGTATATATCTGATTCATTGCTATTTTCAAATTTGTCCCTGGAACAGTGTCAATTTCTTTTCCAATATACTCCTGACCCTGAGGATTTATTGGGAAGATTTTAGATTTCAGAGGGGTAGATTTAGACTTAGAAACTTAGTCATATTTGAAAGATGAATATTTTTCGGGTATATAAGAAATTGCCCTAACTTGTAACAATGTTTAGTAGGAAAGAGAAGGTAAGAGAAGGCAAGAGGAGACATGAGGCACTGTGTTGGGCTGTTAGCTGCCGGCTGCAGGTGTGAATTCCTTTTGATTGTTGGGTCTGCCAGTAACTGATAGCAGCAGGGTATGGCTGTGGGTGTCCAGTTTGCCCACTACCTGTCTCTCTTTTTTTGTTTTGTTGCCTTTTTTTTCCCCTGTCTGTGTGATACACATGAATAGTATTCATGGTGTGTTTTGTTCTATGCTTTGATAAGAGTATCCGCCGCTTCCGTTTACGAAAGCAGTGGCGTCACGTCGGGACTGCATCATCCAAGAGTTTAGAAACTTTCTTTTGGGGTTTTTCGCATAAACAAAGGTTAGGGTAAGATTTACGCTTCTGAACGATAGGTGTGTACAGATAGCATTGCTCAATTTTGTCTGATCCTTAAATTGCATCATTTGTTGTGTAGCCGAACTCGTAAAAATGTTCTTGTGGAGTACAATTGTTCTTTTCTTTTCTTTGTGAATTCGCCTGTGAACTATATTCTTTTTGGAACCCTAAACCATTCAGGACAAAATGTATAGGTGGTTCTTTTACTATCTCTAGCTCATTTTCTATGTACTTCCAATTTAAACATACTAGTACTTATATTTTCGCATACAATTGCATTTTTAATATTCTCTTTTCGTGTTCAAATAAAGAAGAAACTTCAAATACCATCCCTGTGGTTTCGCAGTTTCGCACTTTCTCACTTTAGTACTCTGTGGTTTAAAGTGTATCAATTTAGTATCCTGTGATTTAAAGTGCATTAATTTAGTACCACATGATTTCATTTTTTTCTTTTCATCGGCTCCTATGTTAATATTTCGTTAAATTATATACAAAAAACTTCAGATATCTTATCTAGATTTATCGAATATTATTTTAGTACCCTTTTGTCTTAACTTTGTCACTGAATTTTCTTTTCCCCTTTAATATTTCGTTAAATTATGTACAAAAAACTTTAGATACCCTACCTAGGTTTATCGAATATTCACTTTAGTACAATTTAATTTTAACTTTGTCACTGATTTAACAAAAAAAAAATAGTGAAATAAATAATAAAAAGAGAAAAATAAAACCACATGGTACTAACTTAATACACTTTAAACCACAGGATACTAAAGTGAGAAAGTGCGAAATCACAGGGTATTAACTTAATACACTTTAAACCACAGGGTACTAAAATGAGAAAGTTTGAAACCACGGGGGGAGGTATCTGAAGTTTACCCTAAAATAAAACCAGTCACTAAATTGTAAAGTGATATTTAATCATAGTCCAAGTAAACTAAAATAAGTAAATCATTTATGATGCAAGGATAAAATGGTCAAAGTCATGAGAACTTTTTTAAAACGTTTATTAGTAATTGAAGTGTTTATATAAAAAGTAGTACACACACCAAGTCGCAATTCATGAGAATTTTGTGTTACACACTTTTTCAAGTACCTCTCTCCCTGTTTTGTGCAATATTACTCTTGTATTTGTTGGCATGTCGGCTCTGTGTATTAATCAATAAAAACCTTTCAAATCTATACCTTAACATTATTTTTCCTGATCTCGCTTTTAAACCAAATAAGTAAATCACTTGTCTCTCTTTTAAACCAAATGGCTAAGCGGTTTTTTGGGCTTTTCGTTTTATTAATTCATTTTTCATAACGTATGTCTCTGCGACTTTTCATCTCATAATTTCTTCTTTGTAACGTCGCTATTTCGACTTCCCTCTCATTAGTTTTTATTTTCTAAGACGCGTTGCCCGAGAAGCCCGTGGGCACGGCATATGGCGTCCTCGACAACGACCTCACCTACTACGTCCGCTCACGTCAAGCCCCGCAAGCGCGCCCTCGCTCTCGCCGTCAACGTCGAGTAAGTCGAACTCTAACTCTAGTCTCCGAACCTTTCTCTCTTGATATCGACCACTTATATTTGCAATGTATAGGACTTGTCGAAAAAGGGTTGAAGGCGCTATGATATTTCACGAAATCATCGGTGTTAGTAGAGAATGCTCTAAATGATGATACAAAGGGATCCGATTTCTATGTAATAATTTTTTTTCCCCATACTTTTTTTTTATCTTTCGTTATTTTTCATTGAATTATAATTTTATTCTAAAAATTTTAAAATATTTTTTATATTATTAAATTTAATTAAATATTATTATATTTGTCGCATCGCGCGGGTTTCTACACTAGTCGTACATGAAGATTCGTCAACGGTGTATGAAGATAATAATATGGAAAACTCTTATAAAGTATTTCCTTACAAAGATCAGCAAAGTGGGTCACCACCCTGGTCTTAATTCGACAAGATTATTCTCAAGCTCCTAATGTCAAATTTCAGAATTAAAAAAAAGAAAAAGAAAAAGAATACTAAAATTATATTACTTATATATTTTTTAACCGTTTGAAAAGGGAATAGGGATAAGGATAACCTCTTATTCCCTTTTATACTCAAACGTTAATTTTTTATTCAAAAATAGTAGTTCTCGGTTACTTATAATAACCGGGTATAACTATCTTCACCAACACCTCCAGTTTTTATATAAAACTACTCACTATTTTTCTTATTCCATATTATCTATTCAAACACTTTTTTTCTTATCCCTGGAAACAACCTAATTTTCATCCAATTTCCATACTTGTATCTGTTTCCGTAATAGCTCTTGCTTATATCCGAACCAAACGGTAAGGTACCGTTTGGATTGGGGATAAGGGGAGGGATAATCCCTTATCCCTCCTTTATACCCAAACTTAAATATTTTATCCGAGAATAATAGTTATCGGATCCCTGAAATAAGCTGGTATAACTATCCCCACCAACATCTCCATTTTTTATATAAAACTACTTATTATTTTTCTTATTCTATATTATCTATCCAAACACTATTTTTCTTATATTCGGAAACAATCCAATTTTCATCCAAACACTATTTTGCTTATCTCCATACTTGTATCTATTCTTGTATAACTAGTTCTTGTTTATATCCGAATCAAATTGTATTGTACCCTCAAGATGATCATCCCTTTATTCTTTTGTGATCTTTTAACTCAAGTATCTTTTTGCCCTGTTTTTTGGGGTACATTGGATGTGACAAGAGTTGGTGCAAACTTGGACTTGGATGCAAAAAAAAAAAACAACCCTGCAAAATCAAGACAAGAGAGTCTTGAAATTGAAATTCATGGCAGTATCCTCAGAACATTGCTGAAAAGATCCCATTGTCATTTTCATCAACATTACAGGTGTTAAAACTAGATTACTATGCTATCATCTACATTGACATTCATGACATCCATCTCAGCTTCTCAATAAAATCTTATCAAATCAGTTTGTCGCGTGATTCATCTTGTGTTTGAATTGTAACGATCGTATTCTGATCTGACATTTTTTTTGTCTAAATCTCAGTATCGTATTACACCCACTAAGAAAAATTGGAATACTCAGAATAACTTTTTTTTTCCTTCCCTGTCACATTGATAGTTAGAAATAAGAGTTAAATATAAGATTCACACCAACATAGGCTAAATTACATAAAAACTCTATGTTAAAATTTGATTTTTTGATTTTTCTTTTTGTCATTTAAAATTCTATATTTTGCCCTCTTGTAAAATAAAAAATGTCCACTTTAGCTCCTGCTGTTAGTAATCCGTTAGAATTCCGTTTATAAAATATTATTATATTTTTTTTATGCTAAAAAATATGCTAAAAAATGTCAAATATGCAATAGAATCATAAAAATTAAGTATGAATCAATGATTTTCTTCTAATTCTCTGTAAACATCACCATCCTAATAAGACTTTGGAACTACTGCCAAAGTAGTTAAAAGAATGTTTCTTCTCATCATCACACTGCATTGTTCATAAAAATCCTATTGTTTACTGGCCTAGTTTTTTTTTTTTTTTTTTTTTTTTTTTAGAGAATTAAGTAATATGTTACATGTTTCATTCACCAAATGAATAAACTAAGCAACAGAGTTGAGGCAAAAGGATCTCGATCGACTGAAATAATAATAATAATAATAACACCAAGTCCTTCTTGGTGTTACTGGTGTATAGTCTTTTTTGATGCTAGATATTTGTTTTGACAATCACCATTGTTAAATATGATATAAAGCATTCGGACTTATTAGACGTGAATGTTTTAATTTTCGACATTATTTACTTTGAGGGTGTTTGGTTCTTCATTTTTTTTTTTTTTTTTTTTTTTTTTTTTTTTTTTGTAAAAGGAAGTTTTTCATTAAAAATATTTGTTCCATTTTTTTTTTCCTTTTTCAAATAAAAAAAAATTGAAAAATGAAAAGGAGATTATTTTTTTTCTTAAGAAAAAAAATGAAAAGGAAATTGAGAAACCTAATTTCGCTCTCTAATTTCTCTTCTCTCTCTCATTCTAACCATCCATCAAAATTAATAGATAGTTATTGAGATATAGGTAGCACGCTACTCGCTTCGTTTATTTCATTAAGAAATAAACTTAGCTAGAAATGTGAATCAATTAGGATTTGAACTCGGATCTCAGGTACCAACCACCAAGTCTTTTGCCACTTGCTCTAAGGACGGTCGGTAATTGCTGTACTCTTTAATTCGTGCACCGTTTGGTTAAGGGATAGGAAAAGAAATAGGCCCTTATCCTTCCCTTTATACTCAAACGCTAATTTTTTATTCGAGAATAGTAGTTCTCGATTATTCCCACCAACACATTTATTTTTTATATAAAACTACATAATATTTTTCTTATCCTCTGAAACAACCCAATTTTCATCCAAACGCTACCTAATATTTTTCTTATTCTCGGGAACAACCCCATTTTCATCCAAACGTAATTTTTCTTATCCCCATACTTGTACGTATTCCTGTAATAGCCAGTTCTTACTTATACTCGAACCAAACGGTACCCAAGATAGCACAGGGACCCTACTCATATATATACTCCACTAAGTAATTCTCAACCCCCCACCGACCAACTCTCTATCTATAGTTAAAAACTAATCAAACCCACCACCCACCACCATCCCAGCCCCAGTGCCAGCTCCAAACCAGCTGCTTTTCCCCTACATTAATTTTTCTATACAAAGTAAGAGAGAGAGAGAGAGAAAAAAGAGAGAGAGAGGGGAAAAGCACTTTTCTTTGCATTCATTCCACCATTTGTGTAATCACCTGCCCCCTTGATAGAGGGCCACACTTGGTCCTACTTGTGTGTCATTCGCGCTCATCATTAGTTCCAAAAGCTCGATCTAAAAGAAAAAGAAAAGAAAATAAAATAAAACGTACAGACATAATGTACAGACATAATGTTTATGGGTTTCGATCGTAACTTAATTTGTTCGTCGAGCAAAATGCTGGCCCAACTATCAATAGTACTTTTGTTTCTGCTTTTACTCTTAGTAACGGGAAAAACTTCAGCGTGTAGCCTCCTCGTTAAGGGGTTCTAATCTGTCACCACATGTCACTTTTATCTCTATCTAAAGGTTATAATCCTTTCCTCTAGGATTTTTTTTTTTAAGCTAAATTATAGAAAATTTCTTTATAAAAACTTAATTTTTTACTTTTCCTCTATAATTTTCAGAAACCTACATTTTATCCGCACAACATTTTCAGTTAGGGTTTAGGGCCGTCCCTAGAGCAAGTGGCAAAGGGCTTGGTGGTTGGTACCCGAGACCCGAGTTTGAATCCTAGTTGATTCACATTTCTAGCTAAGTTTATTTCTTAACGAAATAAATGAAGCCGGTAGCGTCTTACCTATCTTTAAAAAAAAAAAAAAAAACATTTCCAGTTAGTCCGTTAATTTTTTATAATTTATATTAAAAATTTCATTCAAAATGACAAAAATGTATTATATATATATATATATATATATATATATATATATATATATATATATATATATATATTATGGAAGTAGTAAGTGTAATTTGATCGTTTTGCCCTCTTTATTAATGTCGTACCCTCTTAAAAATATTTTTGAAAGTTTAAAGGGACAAAATATAGATTTTTTTCAAAGTCAGAGAGAAAAAATAAAAATAAGGGTATTTATAAATTTTTTTTTATGTATTTTAGCTTTTTTTAGACTTTTAGTACCTGAAAACACTCAATGAACTATTGAATGGAGGCAAAACTAACATACAGCAGTGGATCGGGGGCTTCTAACTGAGGCATCGTTGGGTAGCTCGCCACTCAAGTGTTACCCCTCAGTAATAGTAGTTTTCAGCAGAGTACATTTGACAGAGAGAAAACCGTAAGTTTTGTTTTTTTTTTTTTTTTTTTTTTTTTTTTTTTGAGAGAGATAGATGGCATTCTCATTTTCGTTTATTTTGTTAAGAATAAACTTAGCTAGAAAATGTAAATCAGCTTAAGTTATTTGGGTATCGAGTCTCGGCCCAAGGCGCACTGTAGCTGCTCCAGGAGCATTTAAGTTTTGTTAATTGCACTAAGAAGCAAAAGCGAGATTTCGAGTTCCAAAGAAGCTACGATCGAAATTTGGTGTTTTTAACTCTACTACTGAAACCGACCGTCCCTAGAACAAGTGGCAAAGGATGGTTGGTACTGGAGACCCAAGTTCGAATCCTAATTGATTCACATTTCTAGCTAAGTTTATTTCTAAATGAAATAAACGAAGCGGGTATCGTGCTATATATCCATCTCTCAAAAAAAAACCTCTACTACTGAAAGAGCATTAAGTATTTAAATACTATTCTTCTCCTTGTTCGAAAAATGAAGCTTTTGATTCTGCTGTAAAAATTGGTTGTAGTGAAAATATATTAATATAAACCTTCTAATTGAAATAACAGTACTCAAACAATACTTTATCAAATAATGTCCATCGATCGAAGAGTTTAATCTTATATATGAATTTGAGCAAGAGGGTTGGTCAACAACTAAAATTATTTCGAGTATATATACTAATGTTTAGGGTTGGGACCTATATCTATATCTATATCTATATATTCTATATATATATATATATACATATACAGCATCAAGTTGATTTGGCTTCTTAGATCTGTTCTTCATTTAGAAAAAAAACATGGTATTGATGAGCCCCAAAATGCTTCACATTATTAGAGATTGTATAACGACCCAGACCACTAGCAATAATAACTCGTTGGGCCCAACCACTGGCCCAAAATGCTTAAGCCCAGTTATTATTACTAGTGTCTAAGTCTATTATAAACCCAATGACAATCACTTTCCCATCCGATGTGGGACTATTGGGGTGTCGCGTACTCTCGTTAAGGCCCTAACGTCCTCGTCGCCCAATCACACGTCCCCGTTAAGGACGTCGTGTTAAGGCCCCGACGTCCTCGCTGCCCAATCACACACACACCCACGATCACCGCGATGTGAGACTCGTCTCGCTAGCCCGTCATCCAGACGCCAGCTCAGCCGAGACTCGTCACACATGTCGAGTTGGTGAACCGGCTCTGATACCAAATATAACGACCCAGACCACTAGCAATAATAACTCGTTGGGCCCAACCACTGGCCCAAAATGCTTAAGCCCAGTTATTATTACTAGTGTCTAAGTCTATTATAAACCCAATGACAATCACTTTCCCATCCGATGTGGGACTATTGGGGTGTCACAGATTGTTTGGTCTAGCTTTTGTATCTACTGTTTGATTATAAGGCACACTCCAAATTAGCCGTCACATATAGGGGTGGCAATCCAGCTCGTTGTTCGCGAGCCAGTTCGTGTTCGGCTCGAAATGAGCTCGAGATCGGCTCGCTCGTTTAGTAAACGAGTCGAACACGAGCTGAATTTTTCAGCTCGTTTAATAAACGAGCCGAACACGAGCCGGGTCACCGCTCGTGTTCGGCTCGATAACACTCGAATACATATATTTTATATTTATATAATTTATTTAATTTATATTTTTATATATAAATAAATAATTATATGTAATATATATTTTTATTATTTAATTTTTAGCAAAATAAAAATATAAATGCGAGCTTAATTGTAAAAAAACTCATTTGTATATAAAGTTTTAACTATTCGATCAAAATCTAATGGATAAGATTTTATAAATTTATTTTCTTAATATATTTAATCTAATTTTTTTAATTTATTTTTCGTTGACAAGCTCGTGAGCCATTAAACGAGCCGAACACGAGCCGAATTTTTCGGCTCGATACTTTAATAAGCCAGCGCGTGTTCGGCTCGTTTAATAATAACGAGCTGAACACGAGCCGACCCCAGCTCGCTCGTGTTCGGCGCGTTTACACATACTCCTGAATTTTAGGTTTTGTATTTACATAAAACTTATTTTAGTTTTTTGCTACAACTAAAGCTCCAAATTTATAGTTTAACAAATTCTTAAATTATCATGTTTCGGTTTTTTTTTTTAAAAAAGAAATAAGGCTGAATAGTAAGGATTTTAGTGCCGTGACACGTAATCATGCCTAAAATTTACCGATATGATATGACACTCTGCATATCTTAGGTTTAATTTGGTATTGAGGCCTATGTAACGCTATTAGATAAAATGAAATTGTGGAAAAAGCATATAGGGATATGCTTCTGCGTTCCCCGGTGTGACTGCAGAAAATATATTGTAACCGACTCATCGCAATATTACGTACGAAAATAAATAAGGTACTTTTCCAACGTACTTTCTCACCGCACGTAACGCAATCTTCCCGCAATCCCAAACGAAGCCAGTGCTGTTGCATGTAGATCATCAAAAATATTTGTATACCGATATATAATGACATAAAATATTTTTTAAAAAATTGTTTATTATATATCTTTATAAAGTCCTTTATATTTTATCCTAGTTAACTACGTGCTAATTTCAAAAAAAAAAAAAAAAGAGTTTTAAATCATGCCATCAGCAAGGGCCCGTAACGTTCCGATACATAGTAGGTAAAGGACACTTTATTATTATAATTAATTTATCCTGTTTTAGGAAGCAATATTGACCAACTAAGCATGGCCCCACTAGGTAATAAATTAATGCTCTTAATTTATTTATATTTTGGTCTTATTCACTAATCATGACTCTTTTGTCCATTAATTAGCTACTAATAATTAAGTTAATTAATATCTCCTACGCAATAAATGGCCTTTAACCTTTCTCTCTAGTTTTGTTGGTTGGTTCAACAACCAAACTTGGGACAAGCTAGGCTACAACTCCTATAAACTCAATCTTAATTTAGGGTACTTGTTATATTAATATTTCTCAATGATTGTTTTTTTTTTTAATAATTACACAATATAACCCCATTAAAGGGAATCAAATCTCTTGGACTTTTGATAGATCTAATAGATATAACAACCAATTGTACAAAAAAGTAGTTGTTGTCGCTAATCTAAGAATTTGGATATATGTTTTTGGAATATATGTGATAGACTGCTGATATATTGACATAAATGATGCATACCTCGGAATTTAGAATAATCATATGTATATAATATGATTAAGCGTGTTAGGATTAGAGTAATTTAAGATCGATGGATGTCACAGTTGATATCAGAGTCAATCATTAACCGAGAATGTGAGATAAGTTTCGGCTGAATTAGGGTTATACAGTGAACATAGCGCGGCTATATAGTAGAGCAATACCAATCATTAACCAAGAGTGCGAGATGAGTTTCGGCTGAGATAGAGTCATACCACATGCAGAATGTGGCTTCTCATAAGATCGGATAAAGTTATGGAGATAAGTGAGCACATCGCCAATGCTTTGAGTGTACTTGAGCTTGACGAGAATTTTGGGATTAATGAAGTAAAAAATATGGTACTTAAGGATTTGGAATAGTCTATAATGTAAGTAAATATTTTAACTCGGCTATAATATTTTGGACGGTAGTTAAGCCCAAGTAGTTAAGACGATTAATCGTGTAAAAACTACATTAGTTGCAAATGGATGATCCTCTAGCTAGGAAGTGGTGTGTTACACATAAATAGTTTCCTATTGAGCATTTTGATTGATTCATACACATGCGGTTTAAAATATAAACAAAAAAAAATCAGTAATCATAAAATTTGGGAAAAATTTCAAATACCACACCTATGGCTTTATACTTTTTTTTTTTACTACTCTATGGTTTAAAGTGTATAACTTTCATATTCCATGGTTTCATATTTTTTTTTGTTATCCCCTCAACTTTTTTTTTTTTTGATTAAATCAGTAACAAAGTTAAAACTAAAAGGTATTAACGTGAATATTCAATACACTAATTAGATGGGTATCTGAAATTTTTTGTATATAATTTAACGAAATATCAACAGGGGAGCTGACAAAAAGAGAAAAAAGAAACGACAGAGTACTAAATTAATACACTTTAATTAAACCACATGATATTAAAGTGAGAAAATATGAAACTACAGATATGGTATTTGAAGTTTACCCTAATTTGTTCTGATATTGAAATAAGTAATTCATTAAGGCTTCGTTTGGTATTGCGGGGAGATCGCGTTAAGTGCGGTGAGAAAGTACGTTGAAAAAATACCCTATTTGTTTTCGTACGTAATATTGCGTTTCGCGTATCGTGATGAGTCGCTTACACTATATTTTCTGCGGTCCCATCGGAGAACGCAGAAGCATATCCCTATATGCTTTTTCCACAACTTCATTTTATCTAATAGCGTTAGATAGACCTTAATACCAAACTAAGCCTAAAACGGGTGGAGAGCAATATATATGGGAACTCCATTTAATGGAACTACAGGTCATTATAATCAAGATATTTTTGGATAATCTATTTCACCTACTAGATAATATATATAGGTATATGTTGTTTTGAAACTCTCACCAACCACCCCACAAAATCTTGCATCAAACTAGAGACAAGGATGTGGACAAGCCTTAGATCACACCATTGAAAAGATGAACACAACTAGTTTAGTTTGGATGCATGAACATATATAGGATATATATACAATGAAAGGCTATAATATTTTTAAAAACCTACATATGAGTGTAAATTTATCCTCTTCTCAGGTTCTAGGGTTCAAAAAAGTCAAAAGTGTTTTTAGTTTAAACACAAAAAAATGATAAGACTAAAGGGAGAGAATTAATAAGGGTCATTGCATGAGTGCAGTATAAGATTTACCTTTATTTTATATTAGTAGTAAAAATTGTCACTTTTTAGACTATTTGGATAAATCCTAGTTTTATATAGTAGGTACGTAACTGATGTTGTAAAATCACGAAAATTTGAATCTAAAATGTTCAAATAGTATAGATCAAGTTTAACAATGCTGATCGTCGATGCCCCATCGTCGAAAATTAGATTAATTAATGAGTTAATACACAAATAAAAATTAGATTAGAATTCAATTAAGTTTGTTTCCACATTGAAACAAGTTTGTTTTTAGGGTTAGAGATGGAACAGCTGTTTTAAAATTATATCAGCTTATTTTTCAAAAGGAAAAGTGTTATTCCTCCTCCTCCAAATTGGTGTTTGGTATAAAAGGAGAAATAAGCGCTTATTCTCATATATTCGAACCAAATACTGAATAAAAGTATTACTATTCATGTGCTTCCACCCTCTATAGCCCAGAAATGCTTGGGATTTCGCGGGGACAGACGATACAGTAGTAAATTCAAGATTGAAAAGTTAGAAATATGTGAATAATAATATCTTAAGATGTATTCTAATTCAACTCTCTCTCTATATATATATATATAGGCCATAGCTACTATACTATTATGAGTATTGAAGCCCTCGTACTCATAAGTTGTTTTCAATGATGGAGCTTCCGAATCGACAATCCACTCTGTTAAATATTATATAGAGTACTTGAAACTTCTAGAAAATAAATTTTGTAAATTTTTGAAATCATAATAAAGTCCATCAAGCGGGCATAAAATGAACGGTCAAAATCGAATGACGTCCTAAAAAGGAATGATCGGATCCTTCAATTCAAGATCAGAGTTATTGATCTTTATCTAGGTAGTGAATAGAATTTTCTATCAAAAACTCAATAAATTTCGATTCTTTTACACCGTTAAACTAGTAAGTATCCCATACCGGCCGTTAAAAATTGTTAAATTTGTGACCTCTTGATCGTAAGATAAATGATGTCGAAAAATTATAAAATTTGATTTCTAAAAATTTTAAATGCTGTAAATAACGTTTAACGGTGTGGATCGTCGATTCGGAAGCTCTATCATCGAAAACAACTTATGAGTACGAGTGTGATCGTACTTATAACAAGATAAGAAATTAACCCTATATATATATATATATATATATATATATATACACACACACACACAATTGCGCGCACCCCATTTTGTTCACTCATACATTATTAGTGAGCATACAATAAAAGGTTGATAGAGAATATGATAAAATGTCTACAAATGGAGGTGACAACTCATGTTAATTGGTGGTTAGTGTTCTTGTTCAACAATTAAATTGGTTGGGTTTATTTGAAAACAACCTATATAATGATTATATATAGCTTGACTTTGACTTTGAATACCTCAGCTAAATAATTTGTATGCTAATTATGGAAAGTTTTGCCCTTTTTTTGGGTTAGATATGTTTTTTGTATTGATTCTGAATTTCTCTTAGTAGTTTTAAGTTGTTTATCAAAAAATTAAATGAGTTGATGTCCACATATTTTCAAATTAAATTCACATAGATATAGTGTAAAACATATTATTATGTACATAAAAGATTTTCTATAATTAAGCTATTTTTTCCTTATGACTCAATCTTAAAAAGATAAAGTGCAAATGCTAGATGTATTAGATAAGTTTTGTGAACTAAGCATTTTGTTTCTCATTACACACTCTCATAACAAAGCTATATATGAGAATTAAACTGTTTCGGCACAATATCCAAACTCTATTATAATATATATCACAAAAATTAAAATAATTTTCTACATAATTTGAAAAATCGAGAAAGGTATATAAAAGTGCAAAATATAGTAATAATAAAGGAAGCTTTCCACAATTTACGTTACAACAAAAACAGTCTATAGGGACACTTTTAAATATCGGTTCAGGTCAAAAAAAAAAAATGTTACTGGCTAAATTACCGACACTTTTAAAAAGTGTTGCTATATGTGGCGTCGCTAGGTATATAGTGACAATTAAAAAGTGTCGCTGTAAATTAAAAAGAGTGCTGCAAATTTATCAATACTTATTCAAGCATTGAGCAACCGCCGGAACTCTACCTTATTGGCTGCGGTGGCGGATGAGGAGGAGAGGGCATGGCTCTTCGTCTAAGATTTCAGTAGATTGAGTGAGGGAATAAGAGGAGATGGTAATCGATTTTTCTTTTTTTTTTTTTTGTCTTTTCTATTTGTAATCGAGCCGAATAGGCTGAGTGGGGTGGGTTGAAAAGAGTAATATTTTATTTTTGATTGGATTGAGCTTTATATTTAGGCATTTGTATATTTTTTTTTTATGTTTTGACATAAATGAAACACTTACGTAAACGTGTTCCAAACATATCTATATAATTTAATTCTGTTGTAGTGTAATTAGCCTCTTTTTCTCTCTCTCAAAATATGATAAGCTCCTGCATAACATTCAAATTCCATTAAAATAGGACAAAAATTTAAATGATTTTCTACATACTTTGATAATCAAGAAAGGTGAAGTACACTACACAATATTTGCTTGATAATTTTTCGCAAATTAGCCTCTTCTTTTTTTTTTTTTTTTTTTTTTGTCTCATCACTCTTTCTTATAATATATAAAGGGAGTAAGGCTACTATGCTATCGAAAGCACGGAGCCTTTCAGCTCGTTTTCGATGTTGCGACTTTCGAATCGTCGATCGGCTCCGTTAAATTTGATCTAGAGTATTTGAAATACCTAGAAAATAAATTATGCGATTTTTCGATATTATTTACCTAGTGAACGAAGGGGCTCAAAATCAATGGTCGAAAATAAAAATCTTACAAAACGTGATAATATGACATTAAAATGGGCTCGGTACTCTTAAGAGTATTCTAGCTCAACTCTCTCTCTCTCTCTCTCTCTCTCTCTCTATATATATATATATATATATATATATATATATATATATATAGGCTACTATGCTATTAATAGCACAAAATTATTGGTGCTACCAAATTTTCGACCATTGGATTGAGAGATGTACGGTTAGGATGATGTGGGCCCCCTAGGGTTGAGTAAGTGGTTGGTTGAATATTATGATCTAACAGGTGAAAATGATTAAAAGGATAGATCTAACGGTGGAAAACTTGGTAGCACCAAGTGCTTCATGCTATTGATAACATAATAGCCGGACTCTTTATGAATTAGGCTAGAATACTATTAATAGTAAAACGCTCTTTTTTTTATCAAGTTTTTAACCTTTGGATGAAAAATTATAGGGTTATGATGATATTAGTAAGTTAAAGTTAAGTGGTCCCCTAGGGTTGAGTGGTTCCCACTGGGTTATAGTATTTAATCCAATGGTTAAAAATGATGAAAATAACTGATTCAAAGGCTAAAAAACTGATAGCAATAATAAAATTTTACTACTAATAATAACCCAGTTCAACTCATATTCTTATATATATTAATTAGGTATAATTGCCTATATACCCCTCCTGCGTCTGAAAATATTCGATCTACCCCTACTTTTTTTCTTTCTAAAATGCCCATCATACGTTCCACCGTTATTGCACATTACCCCCGCAGTTATCTCCTGTTAAGTTAATCTGGGTTAAACGTGAGTTAAATATCTACCACAGTTAACAAAAATTAAAATACCAATTTTATCCTTAACTTAAGGGCAAATAAGAAAGGTTGGTGACGGTGGAGGAGTATATTGGAAAAGACCAAAAGTCGAAATACTTTTTGTGCCCCTGACTTTAAGAGCAAATAAGAAAGACAGTGATGGTAGAAGGGTATATTTGAAAAGGGCAAAATAGCAATTTTACAGAGATAACAGAGTTATTTAACAGATTTTAACTCTAAGGGTATATTAGAAATAGGTTGGAACGTAGGAGGGGTATTTTCAATATTAGCCTTCTAAGAGGGGTAAATCGAAAAATCGGGGACTTTTCAGTAGGGGTGTAAACGAGCCGAACACGAGCGAGCTCGGGTCGGCTCGTGTTCGACTCGTTATTAAACAAGCCGAACACAAGCTGGCTTATTAAAGTATCGAAAAAATTCGGCTGTGTTCGCTCGTTTAATAAACGAGTAGAATACGAAGCTCAAGCCAACGAACAATAAATAAAAAAAGATTAAATTAAATATATTAAAAAATAAATTTATAAAATTTTATCCATTAAACTTTGATCTAATAGTTAAAATTTTATATACAAATGAGTTTTTTTATAATTAAGCTCGTATTTATATTTTTATTTTGCTAAAAATTAAATAATAAAAATATATATTACGTATAATTATTTATTTATATATAAAAATATAAATTAAATAAATTATATAAATATAAAATATATGTATTCGAAGTCGCTTATCGAAATAACACGAATGATTAATCAAAGCAGAGGTACATCTTCTACGTTTACACCCATCCTCGCTGGTGTAATTTCACCAAATACATCATACGCACTGTGAGTAAATTCCTCATTCATGTTGTACGCATTTGGTATCTCGCTTAACACGAGGCATTTTGACGCCACCCCTCCTTTTCGTGTACATCTAGCATTTTTCTAATTACTCTCGTTTTTGGAATAGCTAGGTTGATGAGATTTTAAACTGTTCCGGCGAAACGTCCAAACTCCATTATTGCTCTCCTTTCTCTCCTCTGAAAAAGTCTACGTGCCGGCGCAGCATACACCGAAATATTCGTCCGAATCCAACCATCATTTGGATTTTTTTATATTTTTTATTTTATTCTTTTTTTATATATTATTATATATTTATATAGCCTTATATTCCTCGTCACTAAGTTAACCCCTTTACTAAATTCCATTAAGATAAGATAATAACGCTACTACTCATCACTAGCATCAAAACACCCCCCCTTACTCTATTATTTTTTTATTATTTAACAATGGTATACATATGTAGAGGACCCCTTCAATTGTATCTCTCTCTCAACCGACCCCATTTTTATATATAAATATAAAAGCACTTTGTCGTATGCGATTTATTATAAAGTTACAACAAAACCACAGAATAATTAATAACTAGTAAATTACACATAATTAAAATATACCCTTATATAGAAACAATATCAAAATATATACCGCTCTAATTAAATTACTTTATTAACCATCTAAAATTAATAATTGACCGCACGAGTTTCGAAGTTCAGATTCCGCGAGACTTCTAGTTTTATTTAATATCGTCGTATTTAATTCAAGTTCAAATTTAAAAAGTTATATATATCAGAAAGTCCAGTCCAGAACACGAAGGAACGCCTGAATATAAAAACATTAATTCGCTGTTTATTTGTTGTACTACTTTTCATACTATGGATGTTAATTTTTTCCCAAAAAATAGGAAAGATTTTTAAAAAAATTCTGTGGTTTCGCACTTTCTCACTGTAGTACCCTGTAGTTTAAAACGTATCAATTTGCTCTCTTGTGGTTTCGTTTTTTCTTTTTTGTTATCAATTTTATTATTTTTTTTTTAAATCAGTAATAAAATTAAAATTAAAAGGTACTTAATATTCGATAAACATAAATGAGTATCTCAAGTTTTTTTATATATAATTTAATAAAATATTAATAAAAAAACTACCGAAAAGATAAAAATGAAACCACATAGAGAGGGAGCAAATTGATACATTTTAAATCATAGGGTACTAAAGTAAGAACGGATTTTTAAAGCTTTCCCAAAAAAATGAAAAGGTGGATTGAGGGGTTAATTTAAAAATAGACAATAGTTGAGGGGTGTCCGTGCAATTGTGACCTTAAAGATAACACGAGTAGCTTTTGACGTCATTCTCTTCTGCCCACTTCCGGGACACGTCACCGCCCGCACTGTCCCCTCCGCCCACCACCGACTCCCATCATCCATCACATCTCACCCCCACACCTCCTCAAAATCAATCCTGGCCGTCCATTTAGCCCCACAATTAAAAGCCTTATTTTATGCTTCTCTATAATTGTGTGTGGATATGGTCCTCGTGCTATCCATGTATCCCACCCTAGTACTTTGGCACTTTTTAACTTTTTATATATTTGAGGACAGGAATGTCAACCGATCGCATGCGGAGCAGATATCTTCGAATCCGTACCAGACAACCAAAATCGAAATTTGAATTCGTATCTGAAATCAAATCCGACGAGTTTTAGAATGTTTATGTTGGTTTTTGAATCGGGTTTCGGATCGCCCGTGATGGGCAAATCTGATCCGACTTATTAAGTTGTGGTTTTCTTAGTTGGTTAGGAAACCACCCAGTACGTGAAGTTACAAAACGTGCAGTGAGAGAAGAGAGGGTATGTAGAAGGGAAATACGAACATTCCTGTTCCTTCCTCTTTGAATGAAATTTCTCTCTCCATTACTGAGATTCCTAAAAGATTACTCTCTACTTGGAGGATTTGACATTTGGATTGTGGAAACTAGTGCAGTTTCCATCTTGTGATCTTGCATTTGATCCGTTGGAGCGAGTTTGATCTTGTTTTATCGCGATGTTCAAATCAGAATTTAGGTATTTTATAGGTTAATTTTTCTTTCAGTTTCATTGAAAACCAAATTCGAACCCGAATATTTGAACCCATACCGGTTATTTCTCTTTACCGTATTTCAAATATATTGTGACACCGTAAAATTTAGAATAGTTTTATGTGTGAGATATAATAGGATTAAACTTCTTAACCAGACTAGAATTTTTATCAGTGACTAGGCATAAGAGGTTAAAAAGGTTAAGTGTATTAGGGCCTAGAATAATCCTAAGATGAGTGATCCCTTGAGAAGTGCGGCGTCACAGATGGTATCACAGTCAATCACCACTCGAAAGTGTGAGATGAATCTCAGTTGAGTCAGGGTCATACATCGGGTAGAGTGTGGTTCCACGGGTGAGAACAGTTGTGGGTAGAGCGCGGCTCTCCACAAGATTGATTAAAGCTCACCCCAGGATTTAGAATATTCATATATATATGAGATATAATAAGACTAAACTTCTTCACCTGGCTGTAGTATATATTTTGGACGGTGGTTAGGTCAAAAATATTAAAAAGATTAAGCGTGCTTCAATTAGAGTAATGGTTGACCCCTTGGGAAGTGGAGCGTCACACATATTATACTAAAATTTAAAATTAATATAAAATATGTTCGGGTTCATATTAGATACAAATAAAATTCATACTCGAATTCGAATCGATCTATTGTTAACTAAAACCATGCTCATTAGCATCAAATACATTCATGTTTAAATTTGAATTTAGATAAAGTTTTGAGTATTAGTATGCATTGACGTTCCTAGCTAGAGATAACATATGCCCTAAACCCTAAACTCTAAACCCTAAACTTCAGATATCTCACTAAGTTTATCGAATATTCACTTTAGTACCTTTTAGTTTTAATTTTGTTATTGATTTAACGAAAAATAATTAGTGGAATAGATAATAAAAAGATGAAAATAAAATCAAAGGTCCTAAATCGATATGCTTTAAATCACAGGGTAGTGAAACCACATGGCTGGTATTCAAAGTTTTTTCAAAAAACAAAAAAAAGGGAGCAAATCGCGATGTTGAAATAGTACAGGGAGTGATGGTACATTTAATCGTTATATATATACTCACTTTTTTAATAGTAAAAATCTAAAAAAAAAAAATTATCAATTCTCAAATAGAAAAGGTGTAAGTCGATGTTAATGTCGACAGAGTGTATAGGGCTACATTTTTGAAAACCATTATAAAAATGGACTAAATTGTAGTAGAAAAATAGTAAAGGGAGTGTCGGTAATTTCAACCTTATATTTTTAAATACAAGGATAATTGCATGTATAGTACTCAAAATTTTAAAAATATCTAATTTATTCCTACGTTTTTTTGTTTCCAAAATATATCTATGCAGGTACCACCCATTAAGTTATCTGAAGTTAAACGTGGATTAAATATTTATCAGAATTAAAAAAATCAAAACATCTCTTCTGTTTGTAACTTTAAGAGCAAATAAGAAAAGTTTGTGATAATAAAAAGTTATATTTAGAAAGATCAAAAGCAGAATATTTCTTTTGCTCCTGACTGAAGAACAAATAAGAAAAATTAATAATAGCATAAGGGTATATTAAAAAGGGTAAAATCGTAATTTTACAGAGATAAAAACCATCTCTAATAATTTAATAACAGAATTTAACTCTATGAGTATATTTTTTGAAATAAATTGGAATATAAAAAAAATATTTTTAATATTAGCCTTTTAAGATTGGTAAATCAGAAACTCGAAACCTTTTTAAGGCTTAGTTTGATATTAAGGCGTATCTAATGCTATTAGATAAAATGGAGTTGTAGAAAAAGCATATAGGAATATGCTTCGTTTTTCGGTGGAAACGCAGAAAATATATCATAACCTACTTATCGCGATATGCGGAACGCAATATTACGTACGGAAACAAACGTGATATTTTCCCAACGTACTTTCTCACCGCACGTAACGCAATCTCCCCGCAATACCAAACGGAGCCTAAGGCTATATAAGCTATTGCCCATTTAATATATGTATTTGTAATGTTAATTAAAAAAAAAAGATAATAATCTAATAAGGGCTTTTCTTTTTTTTTTTTGCCTTCAGGCCCCTCTTAATTTTATTTTTCACAAATAGCTGTACGAAATTTATAATTGTAAAATTAGCCCTATCCTCACCACGCAAGCGCTACGTCAACAACTGTGGAGCGTTAAATTTTCACCGTATTTAAATACGGCGAATCATTCACCGTGTTTGGACGGGCATAACAGTTGCCAACTCCGCAGCGGAAAAGAACTCAAACAGTCCCGCAGTCTATCTTAGCTCAAACAGCTCAAACATTCACTCGTGTTCAATTTATGCCATCCACCCGTTGACGTGGCACTTGCATGACAGAAATATAGCCAGTTTTGTAATTATAAATTTCGTGATGCAATTTGTGAAAAAAAAATTATAAGGGGCCTAAATGCAAAAAAAAAATTCTTAATAATAAGAAGAAAAAATGTCAAATACCACCTCTATCGTTTCACACTTTCTTAAGTGTGTGGTTTTATTTTTCTCTTTTTATCATCACTTTCACTATTTTTTTTTTTATTAAATCAGTAACAAAGTTAAAACTAAAAGGTACTAAAATACATATTCGATAAATTATAGGTTGGGTATCTGAAGTATTTTGTATATAATTTAACGAAAAGTTAACGAATGAATTGACGAAAACAAAAAAAAAAAAAAAAAAAAAAAAAAACATAGGTACTAAATTGATTCAATTTAAATAATCACAAAATATTAAAATGACAAAGTTCGAAAATGGAGGAATAGTATTTGATGGTTACCCTAATAATAATAATAAAGGATAATAATAGTGGGGGTCGCGATCCGCGGACCCGCCTTGTCCGGATCCGACGGGTGGGAAGAGCGCGAGGGGCTTCCGTAGGCGAAGCGGAAACGTCCACGTCGGCAGCCGTCGCGCCCCCGCAGCTCGCCACGTGGCCGCCGCTCTCTCGCTGATGTCGGTGCGAGCGGTTTGTTTTTTGCCCCCCGCCACGTGGCCGCCTCTCCGACCGACATCCGCTAAAATAAGCCCCCCCAAGTCCCATTTTTAATAATAACCCCCCACACTTTCCAATTTTACAATTACATCCCCCTACTACTACTTACTACCCCTGCTGCACTACTGATACATTCCAAAATAAGTATGTCAACAACCTACCGTCACAGACCGTCCCTAGCAAGCAGAAAGACTATGGTTAGACTCGAGATCCAAGTTCGAATCCTAATTGATTCATATTTCTAGCTAAGTTTATTTCTAAATAAAATAAACGAAGCGGGTAGCGTGCTACCTATCTCTCTCTCAAAAAATAAATAAATAAATAAACAACCTGCCGTCCCTAGAGCAAGTGGCAAAGCGCTTGGTGGTTGGTATCTGAAATCTTAATTCTAATTCTAGTTGATTCATATTTCTAGTTAAGTTTATTTTTAAATGAAATAAACGAAGCGGATAGTACGCCATCTGTCTCTTATGCTACACATATGTCTCTTAAAAAAAAAAAAAAAAAAAAAAAAGACAACCTGTATAGAACCGACCGTCCCTAGAGCAAGTAGCAAAGGGCTTGGTGGTTGATACCCAAGGTCCCAAGTTTGTATTCTAATTGATTCATATTTTTAGTTAAGTTTTTTTTTCTAAATGAAATGAACCAAGCGAATAGCATGCTACCTATTTCTCTCTCTCTCAAAAAAAAAAATAAAATAATAATAATAATAAAATAAAACCTGTATAGATATTCTTCTTTTCGAATTCGGATATGAACAGAGCGGATTTATTTTGATGCTAAATAGATATAAAAAAAAAAAACTGATAAATATGGATTCGAGTATAAATTTTATCTATATTCGGTCCGAATCCAAATTAATTTTGTATTATATAATATATGTATATAAATATTTGATATTATATTTAAATCGTATTTTAAAAAATTTAAATTTAATGTAATATATTTTGAAATATAGTAAAGAGAAATAACTGTTACCCGTTCGAATTTTCGAGTTCAGGTTTGGATTTTGGATTTCGAATTTTTCGTCATGTTTGGATTTGGATATGAATTTTTAAAATTCATCAAATTTTAATTAGTTTAGGTTCAAATTTCAGGTTTCAGATTCGGGTCAAACTTTTAAAAGTCCGTCCCGAATCTGATCTATTGACGTCCCTACTCCAAAATTATGTATAAATCTTATTATACATCTTTCGTACAGATATCTTGTTAAGCTTCTTTTTCTTTTCATGAGCAATTATTCCTGTTTAAATATATATCATCATTTTATCGTCATCAATTTTTTCTATTTATTCTTAAATTACGGACAAAAGAGGTATTTTAACTTCTTTTTAAATCTGGTAGAATCTTAATCCGAATTTAATTCAAGATCACTTAACGGATATTAATAGCAGAATTATTATTGTAAATAATGGAAAAATATACGAGAAATATAACCGCAACGAAAAAATATAAAAATATATATGATATTTCAAAAGTTTTGTATGATATATTAGGTATTATTCTTTCTTAATACTAAAAAAATTCAAAATTGGTGTACAAGTAGTATTTCTCTTTAGAATTTTTTATAGGTGTATGATGTTATAATATTTTTAAAGTAGACCGCTGTACGACCGACGAGCATGTATAAAAATCTTTAAAATTTTAATTTTACTAGCCGACCTTTTCAATTAATTTGATTTAAATCTAGCAATAATATTTAATTTTAAAATTTAAATTAATTAAATTTATAATTACGAGAGTTGCATGAAATATACGAATTAAATCTGTAAAGATAAACGATATATTTAAATTTTAAAGTCAAAGTGTCGTTGACTGAAGCATATTGAAGGATAGAACAAGAAAATTAAAATTTTAAAAATTTTGATCCTTAATTTTTTTATCGTACTTTTGTTTAATTTTATACGTACTCTTCCTTGAATCCGTAATTAAACAGATACGACTACTATCAAAGATAACCCTTTAGCTAATTAGGAGAAGCTATTTATATATATATATATATATGTCGGCAATAATTCACCTAAAATTTTATACATAATTCTCTTCTCTTTTTTTTCCGACATCAATTATCGATGCTCAAAGATATTATTATTTTTGCTTGGGAAAATAAACACTATAAAAAATCTTACATTTAATGACACTTTAAATAATATTTAGTAACACTTTAAAACATCGGCAAAAAATAATCTCGACGCTTGTAAAAGCGTCGTGTAAAGAGTCGTTAAATAAACATGTTGGTATAAATATACCGACGTTTTAATATAGCGTCGGAAAATTAAATTTATATAAATATTTGATAAAAATATGTTTATTGGCGACGCTTAATCGTAGTGTCGGTAAATGCTAAATATTAAAGACGCTAGAAGAAAGCGTCGTCTAAAATATATTTTATTGTAAAGTAAATAAAATCTTGAGCCCCCGTTTGGTTCGGGGTTAAGAAAAAACTAGTTATTCTAGGGATAGTGTTAAGGTGGGGTTAAAGTATTTTTGTGTTTGGTTGGGAGTTAGAGTCAGGATAGTTAAAAATAGTGTTTGGTTGAATATGTGGGATAAGAAGGATAGTGAGTTATTATGAATAGAAAATAATGTTTGATTGGGGTTTGGTGGGGGCCGGTTAGGTGGGATTAGCTAAGGGCATGTTTGTTTCAACGTAAGTAGACTTGGGGTGGAAGTGGACTTTAGGTTGAAGTGGAGTTGGGGTGAAAATTAGTTCGTCATTTGTTTGTTTCTAATTTGTGGAAGTGCGATTCATAGTTACATTGTTTGTTTGCTAGAAAGCAGATGACGTAAAAAGTGTAGCTCTCCACCCCGGTATACTTACCTCCAAATTAATATCATTGTCTATTTTGTAACTTATAGTGATTAATAAATTATAATAAATAAAAATTAATATAATTATATATATGTATATTTATAAAATAAAATTTTAAAAAAATATATTATTTATTTGCATATAAATTATAATAATGTAACAAATAAAATTCTAAACTTAAAAAATTATTAAAATTTAACAAATTTATTTTTCATCATTTTCTAAATATACAAGTTAAACAAAAAATATATTAAAACTTACCTAATCAAATTTGATCATATTTTAGAAGAGGTAACCCTAACACATTAATCCATTCTTGCCCTTTTTGCACTTCACCGTAATTGACTTCGCCCCATGGGAGGACGAAGTCAAGTTCATTGTTTTGGGTGAACTGGACTTTCGGACGTAATAAAGTTACGGTGAACCAAACAGCGAAAGTGGTCAATTTTTACCGAAAATCACTTCCCCCGTCCCACTTCCACCCCGCTTTCGGCGAAACAAACAGACCCTAAGCCGAAATTACTTTTTGAGGTGGGGTTTGCTAACCCCACTTCTTTTTTATGGTGTTTGAGAATAAAATAGGGGTTAAGGCCAAACGGGAGCTGAGGGAGTAATCTCAGAATAGTGGATGGTTAAGGGACCATCCTGCAAATTTCCCCTCTCTCTCTCTATATCTTGGCCCAGCGAGCGAGCACAAGCCTATATGTGTCAACAAATGCTGGGGGGGAGGTTAGATTTTAGGGTTTCATACATAGTACTCTCTCTCTCTCTCTCTCTCTCTAGATAAACAACAACAACAACAACACTAAAAATCCCCATCACCCCCACCCCCCCCCCCAAAAAAAAAAAAAAAAAAAATTCTATGTATAAATAGAAACAACATCAGAGGAAGAGAAGCAGGGGGGAAAAAAATGGAGAGGGAGTGCGCGTCGACGAGCGAGAGGCCGGAGACGGCGAGGGAGAGGGGGCGGCGGAGGAGGAGGAGGGAGGGAGCGGCGGCGGCGGCGGTGGCGGTGGCGGCGGGGGAGGGGAGGAGGGGAGAGGGGGGGGGAAGGGGAAGCAGTACAGAGGGGTGAGGATGCGGAAGTGGGGGAAGTGGGTGGCGGAGATTCGGGAGCCGAATAAGAGGTCGAGGATATGGCTGGGGTCGTACTCGACCCCGATCGCCGCCGCCCGAGCCTACGACACCGCCGTTTACTACCTCCGCGGCCGCTCCGCCCGCCTCAACTTCCCCGACGAGCTGGCTGCCGAGCAGGACGACAGCAACAACAGCAACAGCAGCAGCAACCTCAGACCGCAGTCTTCCTCCGCCGCCGCCGACTGCCCGCCCTTGTCGGCCGCCTCCATCCGCAAGAAGGCCACCGAAGTCGGCGCCCGCGTCGACGCCCTCCAGACTGCCGCCCACCACCACCACCACCACCAAAGACAGCGGCAGACTGCCCACCACCCCCACCACCACGGCCTGCAGACGGCGCGGATTCCGAAGAATCCGGATCTCAATCAGGAGCCGAGCCCGGAAAACTCCGACGACGACTGATAGTCCCCCGCTTTTTATGTAATTTCTTTCTTTTTTTTTTTTTTTTTTTTTTTTTGTTGTTGTTGTTAATTTTGGGTCTGTAAAATTAGGAGGAGAGGAGAGGAGAGGTGAAGGAGGTGGGTGGCCAAATTTGATGCGCGTGTGCGCGCGCGTGTGGGGATGAGGATGACGCACGTGCGGCGGAAGAGATAAGGCAGGAAAAAAAAAAAAAAAAATTCCTGTTCCAAGGAGTCGCCGTCGTCGTTGTCGTCGCCGTTAAGAGGAAGAAGAAGAAGAAGAAGGAGAAGAAGAAGAATAGAAGAGAAAGCTACGAAACAAGAAAAGAAGAAAAAAAAAATTTGTGAGGAGCTCTCCAACGACGTCTCGATTGTAATTATTAGATAAAAATAAAAATTAATACGTGACAACAGATCAGGAGCTTTCTAAGTTTTCGAGTTGGGAGAGGGGGAAAGGGGAAGCTAAGCCAAAAGTGGCGGCCACCCTAACCATGATCATGAAGAGAGTTTGATGTAAAAGTTGAGATCAAAAAAAAAAAAAAAGAGGAATCCTTTTTCTATAGATTATATTTGAAATTATTAGTTATTGTTGTTATTTCTTATGGCTTTTTTTATTTTTGGAGAAGAATCTATTTGGATGCTTTGATGTTAAATAGTTGGATTGATTATTAGTAATGGTAAAGTCTATTTTAGGCTTTGTTTCTGGTTTAAGACAGAATTTTAGACAACACATTTTGAGTCGTTTGATTTTGCGTGGAGTGGTATTAATAATAAAAATAATGTTTGATAGTAGACAGTGATAATGATAATATTATTATTAATAAAATAATATTTGCTAGATGTTAGGTAAGTAATGTTCTAATAATCCATTTGAAAGTGATTAGCAAATTTCATTTATTTTTTAGGGTGTTTGGAAATAATACGGAGGTTAAGGGGTTATTCCACCCCTTAACTCCCAACCAAACGGAGGCCTTAAGAAGAAAAATGTTTAATTAGTTTGGTAGTTGTTATTTATAGCTTGGGAAAAGGGTTATTGGTGCTCTAAAATGGTATTTAATTCCTCAATTATATAATTTAAATAATACTTGTGTAAATAATACAATGTTATTATATAGTAAGTTTGGTTAATTGTCCAAGGCTCATAATCAAATCCAAGACTTAGAAGAGTTCGTTTGGCACTGAGGTCGATCTAATCCCAATTATATGTATGTAAAATGAAGTTAGAACAAAAATATATAAAAATATACTTTGGCGGATCGACTCAATCTGATATTTCTTACGGAAACAGAAACATAATATGTGTTTTATCGTACCGACCGTCCCTAAAAAAGAAAGAAAGCTGCTGATACTCGAGATTCAAGTTCGAATTTAATCGATTCACATTTCGCTAAGTTATTTCTAAATGCTACCTTTCTCTCAACAAAAAAAAAAAAAAAAAATGTTTTTCATCGTGTGCTTTTTTACTACACAATATTACGCAATCTTTCTGTAATTCTAGACGAAGTTTTAATTACTATGGAGTGTTTGAGCATTGAACTTTGTAAAATTGGGGCGAAAAGCAGCTCAATGTGGAGAAGCACTAGCCAAATAACTGTTGTTGTTTTTTTTTTTTTTTTGAGAGAGAGAGAGATAAGACGTCGCGCTTCGTTTTATTTCTTTTAAGAAATAAACTTAGCTAGAAATGTGAATCAACTAGGATTCGAACTCGGGTCCGGATACCAATCACCAAGCCCTTTGTCACTTACTCTATAGGTCAAATTTTCTACATTGAACATGAGACTAATAAGTTGCGTAGTGTTGCGGTCCAAAATAAACCTAGGATAAACTTTAAATACCACCTCTGTAGTTTCATATTTTTTCACTTTAGTACTTTACGGTTTAAAGCATATCTATTTAGCAACTTATGGTTTCATTTTCCTCTTTTCGTCGTTCCATCCGTTAACTTTTTATTAAATCATATACAAAAAAAATTTCAGATATCCCACCTATAATTTATTAAATATCAACTTTAGTACCCTTTAGTTTTACGAAAAAAATAAAATTACAGAATACGAAAGTGATATACTTTAAATCAGATGATACTAAAGTGATAAAGTACGAAATCAAAATAATAATTTTTTTTTTTTTCGTAAACTTAATAGTAAGAGATCAGACAATAGACCTAACGTACAGATGAGTTGAGTGGGTAGTAGATGAGGAGAGAGAGAGAGAGAGAGAGAGAGAGAGAGAGAGAGTATAAAAAATAAAAAATAAAAGAGGTTGGGTCCTGACAGAGTTGATGTGAAAAGATAATGAAAATAAAATAAAAGAAAAGAAAATTAAATGTTGAGAACACTCCGTATATGGAAGGTACGATTTATAAGAGTACTGTCTGTTCTCTTTTAATAGTTGTAGGGAAACTGACTGAGTCCATCTCTCCTTACACATTTTTACTGTTGGCTTTTTTTTCTTTCTTTTTTTTTCTTTTTTTTTATAACTAAAATATTAAAAATCTCACTAGCACCGTTAAAAATGTAAATGTAAATAAATTCTTATCCCCTTTATACCCAAACGTTAATTTTTTACCTGAAAATAGTAGTTCTCGATTATCCCGACCAACACCTCTATTTTTTTATATAAAAATATCTAATATTTTACTTATCCTCGGGAAGAATCTAATTTTCATCTAAACGTTATTTTTCTTATCCCCATATTTGTATCTATCCCTGTAATAGCTAGTTCTTGCTTATACCCGAACCAAACGGTACCACCGTAAATATCTATCTTTTTTTTTACTTATTATTATTAATTTTTAAAAAATTATATTTTATCCTTTTAAAATTTTAAAAAATCAGTCACTTTTTATACTTATTTTGTTACAAGTCAAAATTAAAAAATAATGTAATGTACTAAGTTAGGATAGATTTTTATTTGACTTATTCTTGACTTTTTCATGTAGAGTACCAAATTCAAATTCTAGGGTACATAACTTTTTATAAAAAATTTGTGAAATATTAAAATCTAAACTCTTTGGTTCTTTTAGAATGAGTTAGAGTTATTCTTCTTTTTTTTTAATAATAGGATAAGATTACTTTCAGATAATAATGAGAGATTTAATTATTTAATAGGTTAGATTTTATAGGGATAAGTTTAATTAGGGATTTATTTATTTATATAAAAACAAACAATAGAACTCAAAAAATTAATTTCAGTTGTATCAAATTATACCAAAATAAAAAAAAATAATTAATTCAGCTTTCAGATAGTACAAGTTATATCAAAACAAACAACAAAAAATAACAACATTTCAGAAAAACTCAAATACTACTGCACTTGAGTTATGTTGGGTCTAGAGATTCGTCAATCCAACCGCCTTCTTAGCCTCTCTCTCCGTTAGGGTTCTGTTATTATTCGTCCATTTCTTATAATTTATATTTAAAATATTATTAAAAAATATTAAAAAAATATTTTTTTTCTTATAAAATAAATAAGGACAATTTAGTTATTTTGTGCTCTCTACTAACGATATAACACCCTTAAAATATTTTCGAAATTTTAAGAAAGCAAAATATAGGTTTTTGAAATTAAATTAAGAGGAAAAGTGGTAAAGCATATATTTATTATGTAATTTTTTGTATTTTGGACACAAAAAATATGTATTCAACCTTCCTAGAAGCTTACATCTTTAGCACTTAAATTAGATTAAAGAAAAAAAAATGCACTTCAACCTTTTGAGGATAAAAAATAAAAAAAAAAAAGTAAAAAATAAAGCCATATTCGGTCATTTTTATTATTTTTTTGCACTACAATATGTAAGATATTTTATATTTTAAAAAAAAAAATTAAGTGCATATTTCTTATAGGGAAAACTTTTAAGGTTTCAATTTTTTTCACTTTAGTACCATATGGTTTAAAATATATCAAGTTAGTACCTTGTGGTTTCTCATTTTATCACTTTAGTACCCTGTGGTTTAAAGAGTATCAAAATAGTACCCTGTGGTTTTGCACTTTATCACTTTAGTACCCTGTGGTTTTAATTTTGTATCAAGTTAGTGCCCTGTGGTTTTTTAAACTACAGGGTACTAAAGTGATAAAGTGTGAAACCACAGGATAGTAAAGTGATAAAGTTTAAAATCACAAGGTACTAACTTGATACACTTTAAACCACATGGTACTAAAGTGATAAAGTGAGAAACCACAGGGTGCTAACTTAATATATTTTAAATCTCAGGGTACCAAAGTAAAAAAAAATTGAAACCACGAAGGAGGGTTTTTGTAGTTTTCCCTTTCTTATATCTAGAGAGTAAAATGCAATATGCGATATATTGGGAGATGTTAGTATCTGTATTTTAGCCTCTTTTTTTTTCTCTTTATTAAGGGACACTATCTGTATATCTTAGTCTTTAAAATGTTAAGAATTAGACTTCGTTTAGAACTGCGAGAAAATTACGCTATATATGATGAGAAAGTACATAATATCACATTTCACATATCACAATAATTAAATGGCTCAAAATTAAATAGAATGAGCTTAAACATAAATTTACGCCAAAATTCACTAGAAGCTAAACCTATATGTTATTTAGCTCAATCGAGCTTGGTTTGAATACGCTTAAGATTACAATATAGAATTACTCGATAACAAAGCATAAAAAGTAGGTCCGTCGACATACCCAAATTAAAATACGTGTTCTTATATACAGTATAAATACATATTTGAGCTCCATTGAAGTGAATACAAGCGATTTGATCTCAGCTCGAAAAATTTATTTCGAGCCGAACATCTTGTCTAATAAACAAGCCGAACACGAGCTAATTCGCAAATAACAATGATTGTTAGCTCTATTTTGTTGGCTTAAATGAGTCAGTATTCTGTCCTGTGGCGGGAGGTTATGTAGGTCAAGTCATATTCGAAATGACGTGAGGCTGGGTTGGACCGAGTCATGTTCGAAGTAGCGTGAGGTTGGATGGGCCGAATCACAATCGAGATCCATGGGTACTGTATCTGTACACTTTAAGTAAATTGATTGTGTATTTTTTAATAACTCGAGTTTTTGAAATTAATGATTAGCGCCAACGAGACATAAGTTTTTTTTTTTTTTTTTTAAGTAACCGTAGTTGCAGGCACGCAAGAAGGAGAAGCGCGTGAATCATACCCCTTTTTTTTTTTTTTTTGACTTTTCCTGAGACGACAAAAGGAACCGTTACAGCTGCTGCTGCAGCAGCAGCTTTTTTTTTTCTTTCTTTTATAACTTTCCAAATTCCCCTCTCTTTTCTCAAAAAAGCACTTTTCTCAGAAGCCCCCCCCCCTCTCATTCTCCTCTCCATTCCATTTCAAATCTACATTAACAAGAACAAACACTTAAAAACAAAAAAACAAAAACAAAAACAAAGAAAAAAAAAAAGAAAAAAAAGTGGCATTTGGATTTTGCTGTTATGCATCTGAGGCTCTACCAGATGAAGTTCTCCTCCTTCTTCTTCTGCTGCTGCTGCGGAAGGCCCTCTGATCGGTATCTTCTTTACCTCCGTGTTTCTTTTTTCTTTCATTTCTCTATTACTTAATTCATAATCTTTTCTTCGCTCTAATAAAAAAAAAAATTATGTAGGAGTGAGAAAGGAAGCGGTTCATCGAGGTGGATTTTCTCGCTAATCGAGCTTCTCTCCGCGACGAACAATTTTAATTATGATAATAAGCTCGGGGAAGGAGAATCTGGAAGTGTGTATTGGGGCCAATTGTGGGATGGGTCTCAGGTATTTCACTACTTACATTTTTAGGGGGGAAAAAAATTGTAATTTAGTTTCTGTCTCAATTATTGTCCTGCATTAGGAATTACGTCGATTATGCTCCTGCGTCTCGTCATTGTCTCAAAAAAGTCATAAAAATTAAGGATGATTGTTGAATTCGATGGTAAAACTTATTTGTCGCTCCTAAAATGTTCGATAAACTATCAATTTTCATAGTGCGAGCAAATGAGTTGTAAATTTAACCGATGTTAAGATATGAAACGATGTGATATACTAACTTGTTTTCGTTAAAAGTTTTACCACTAAAGTCTTTGAAATACCGTAAAGTGTAGGGCGATAATTGACACGACTTTTAATGCAGGAGGGTGATTGAAAACAGGGAGTAAAGTGCAAGGTTGTTTTTTATGACTTAGTCTAAAATTTAACAAAAGTACTTTGTGGCATCATGCATTTTCATATTGGTGCTGTGTCATTTCGTGTTTTGTAACACCCCTAATAGTTCCATATCGGATGGGGTACTGATTTCGATCAGTTTATATGAGGCCTACGTGCTAGTAATAATAACTGGACTTAAGTATTTTGGGTCGGTGGTTTGGCCCAACGAGTTATTGTTGCTAGCGGGTCGAGTCATTGCATGGTTTTAGTTTTTAAGGTGGTAGACAACATGATCAAAATAAGCCGCGCGGAAACACAATCAAAACCTGATTCAGTAAACAAATTCTTGTAGATTCTTACGGAACACTTAAACAGGCACCTCAGAATAGTTGAGTGATATAACTGAAACAAACACTTCAAGAAGGAACAAAATTACGTCGAATTTGAATCTAATTTACCCTGACACAAACATTGTCAGAATCCGACACAGAAACCAAAATTTTTTCGGGACTGACGAAATGATTCTTACAGTAACAAAAAGCTGAGAATCTGCATTACCAAAACTCTGCGTCTTACATCTCGATCTCTTTGGCGTAGATCGCCGTCAAAAGGCTGAGAATGCTGGGCGAAAAGGCCGAACAGGACTTCGCCGCCGAAGTCGAGACTATGGGAAGAGTGAGGCACAAGAACATCCTAAGATTGCGCGGATATTGCTCCGAGGGACCGGAACGCCTCCTCGTGTACGACTACATGCCCAACTTCAGCTTGTACTCGCACCTCCACGGGCCGCACTCCGCAGAGCGCCTTCTCCACTGGGGGAGGCGAATGTCCGTCGCCATCGGATCAGCCGAGGGGATCGCGTAGGTTACGAAACCTTAGATGAGGTTCTTCGGGTTCTGCGAATAGTAGAACCTGAATTTTCATCAGCTGTTCAATACATGTGAGAATTCATTCAGATCATGTTTTGCAGAATCTTGCTGACTTATTTCATTTCATGTGATCAGTTATCTTCACCACCACGCGACGCCTCGGATAATCCACAAAAACATCAAGGCGAGCAATGTTCTGCTCGATTCGGAGTTTCGGGCACGAGTTGCTGACTTCGGGCTTGCGGATCTCGTCCCAGAATCTGCTGCTCAAGTGGCTACAACTGTGAAAGGAACTCAAGGCTATCTTGCTCCAGAATTGGCCATTTCAGTGAAAGCCACGGAGAGCTGCGACGTGTACAGCTTCGGTGTACTACTCCTCGAGCTCGTAAGCGGCAAAAGAGCAATCGAAAAGTCGAGCACTAATCAGAGGCTAGCGATCGCAGATTGGGCTTTTCCGCTGGCTCGAGAGAAGAGGTTCGATGAAATTGTGGACCCGAAACTGGATGGCAGTTATGTGAAGGAAGAACTAAAGAGACTGGTGCATGTCGGGCTGTTTTGCGCGCAGAGCCAGCCTCAGAGGAGACCCACAATGCTCGAGGTGGCGGAACTGCTTAAAGGAGGGGCTAAGGAGAAGCTACTATTCATACAAAATGATGAGATGTTTAGGATGCAAACGACGGCGAGTTCGCCGTAAACGGTCGGAAACAGTATGGAACATATATAAAGATGCAGAATTTTGTGGCTTGGGTTGTGAAGAAGTGTGTTTGAGGGGTCACTGATTACATGATGTTGGATGTTGCCATGTAATAATAATTACACAAACATTTCGAAGATTGTTTGATCTGTACAAAATTTGTTGCTTGTTGCAGTAATTTTTCCTGGTAAGTGTTAATAGTTTAGGTAGTACAGTACAGTAGATCCTCACTAAAAATGGAGTTTGATCTGCTAAATTACTATGACAAAACAAACTAAATTTGCAAACAAACTGCTGATCATAGGCTAGTTGACAAACATACTGTGTTCTATATTAAGATTCAGTACAAACATGCTACTTGACATAAATCGGCACGGCAACGCGATCATCGAATACAAAACGTTGCGCAGCCGTACTAAATATACAACTCTGTTTTCAACTACCGAAGCAGAAACAATTTACAGGATCCCTTCAATCTCTACTAGTAACAAAGCATCCATTAGGTCGAGCAGTTTACCCATGGATGAGATGTGGATGAGGAATTGTGTCTGTCATATAATTCCTAATACAGTAAATATGTTTCTACGTAAAGGTGTCCTCCCGGTCTCCCTCGGCCGTCTCTCCCTCCTCGAGATTGCTGAACTCGAGGTAATGCGTCGGCCTGTGGTCCTCGTGGTAGTAGTCGCGCGGCGCGCCGAGCTTCATGCCATACTTCATACTTGCAGTATGCTTTACTCCCATGAAGTTGTAATTCCATGGGCCATTATCCGGAACCTGAGACAGTTAAGTTTTGACATCATCAGTAACAGATAAGGAAATTAAACCAAAAGTACGCAGAACCCCTCAACTATGCACCATTTTGAAATAGGCTCGGTTCACAGCCTCAAAACTTTTCCTTTGGTTAACTTAGTTACTCTCAAAATTGACAATTCCGTTAACTATCATCTGCTAACTGGTAAAGAAACCCACAGTTTTGTCAACTGAAACTGCGCAATTTATTTGGCCGAAATAAAAGTCAAAACAAGTTATATTTGAGAGGAATGTCAATCCAAAAAACCCCAAAAGTTCAGGGGCTCATTCCAATGTAAACTAAAGTGAGAGATCTCCAAGCAATTTCACTCTTAAAGCTAGAACGAGGTAGCAGGGAAAAGACATTACCATGTAGAATCCCAGGAAGCGGTCGCTGAGAAGCATCTGAACCTTCTCATAATGGGTCGGGAGGTATCCGTGTGGATTGCTTCCTGTGTCCTTGTTAAGACGACCCCACTCATAGCCGCTTGGTGTCAGCTTATAAGCAGTTAGAGAACAGGATCCTGGAGTAAAACTGCACGTTAGAATGATACACTTCTCACCATCCCATTGTTTGCTGTTCTCTAGAATCCGAGCATGGCTTGTCAGATCCTGCAGTAGCACAGGAAACAGCTTTAGTACAGTTGAACCAACAAATAGAGGAAACACCCACATTTTTATCATCAATAAAAGTACTAAACGTAAAAAATTAGGGGATTCCAAATATATTCTCTGCAAAACCAACTTATTACCTATATGCCTCTTTTTAATCTGAATTTCACACCTCAAAATCTCATAAAAATACTTGTAAATTGCTAATTCAACAAATTAATGGGAAGTTGTTAATGTATTAGAAGAAAATTCTGAAGAGATACATAATTTTGCACAAAAGTTGTGTTAAAATTTAATTTCGGGAACGCTACATATTAAAGTTCAGATAATGCTGGGACAGGCTGCGACTAGATAAATTTGCAAGCATAAATGAATAAAGATTAACCTGTGGGGATAACTGAGGAAGCTCATTAGGTTGTGTATGCATCCAACCCAGCGGTTCCAAATCATTCAAGAATTCGTGCTCAGGAAGAGCAGATGGGATATGGACTTGCTGATGAGTTCCCCATTGTGGCGGCATAGCAATGCACCGAATCTCCTTCACCTGGGGGTTATCTGGGGGACTTAACCCATACAAATACCCAGCAATCTGAGTCCGAAGATCAGCTATGCATATAAACTTCTTCAATATGTTCTTTGGCATGATGTAAGTGTATCCAGTCTCCTGTTAATTACAAATATTTTTGACATTAGTGATACTTGACACGTATGAATAAAGAAACTTGATGATTGAAGGTTATTGCACGTACCTTTATGTCATCTGAGTTGACATAAATATGATTGACTCGAAGATACAGATTTGTAGCAGAGATGGCCCTAACACGCCAATCAGTCTTCGACCCAAATGCTTGTTGCTCATAGGGACTGGTCGTAGTCACAATAAGCTCATCTCCATGAACGTTTGTTGTCTTTGTTGTAACTGCAGTTAACTGGCTTGCCTCCTTTGCCTGAGAATTCATAAAAAACCAAGAACACATAAGCTATGAACTCTTTTAAGTTTTAAGTCCTAAAAGAATATATGCTGTCCAAAGTCCAACCTGTTTCTCGATTTCTGCTATTTGTTGCCTCTGTTGTGAGGGCGGAGTTATCTCAGCACCAAGTATTATATCACGGATTTCAGACTGTGTAAGTGCCGATGTGTTCACATTATTCTTCTTCGCATAATCTGACAATATAAGATCCCTAAGTGCAACTTCCACCTTCATCCACTGATCGTCGGTGAGAGAAGGCCAGATATGGTGGGGCTCAGTAATGATAGTTTTGTCGGGCTTCAGCAACATCTTTGCCTTCTCATTATTCACGTGGAGCGCACGTAATATCAGTATGAGACGAGAGAAGGCAGTGTATGATGAAATGCTTTTCAGCCAATCATCATAGATATTGAATAAAACCATTTGAGGCTCCGTAGCTTTAAGAATCAAATCGCCGAACTTCTCGATTTTCAAACAAGCCTGGAAAGGCAACTGCAGCTCACTACCCTTTATAACTATATTAGGAAAGTCGAGCAAATGGACCTCCAAAGGATCCAACATGCCCTTCCGAGTCACGATAATTTGCTTTGGCTGCTCTTCGACAGGCAGGGATCGAACTAGGGCAGCAACCTCTTCTGCTGTTTTCCACTTGGCCAACTGCCCGAGACGCTTTTGCCCTGCCCACACACTGGTGTGGATAACCTGCATAAAACATAATATATCCATGTAAGTTGTTCTTATTTAGATTTTAATGTGATTAAATCTTAAACGGATGTACAAAGAGCAGAACCTTTAAGAACAATTGCCCTGTTCTTGGGTTAAAGATAAAGATGGCACCGTTGATAGGTTTAGTGGTAAGATTTCCCTCGAATGTTTTGTGGATTGTAACTCGGTACACATTCGTATCGTCCACAAACCATATGATTTGGTTGCTGAATATCTCTCCATAGTTCTGAGATGACAGATATGGTTCTGTAGGTTCGGATGAATACAGCTGCAGACCCTTCCTTATTCTCTCCCTCAAGACGTATAAAGCTGGATTTGACTGTCAAATAGAAAAATCAAATAAACTTGCTTAGATTTACGAAAATAATAACCAATACAAAGGTAGTGGATTGGCAAGGCAAGCTTTACTGGAAAATGATTATATCAAATAGTACCTTCATGATTTTGTTCATGGCTTGGGCCAGAAGAGGTTTTGACCCAGGAAACCAATTGCCAAAAGCAGAGTGCAAGTTATATGCTAAATCAAGTCCAATCATCACTCCTGCAATAAGAAAGTAAGAGAATAATTCAGTAGATAGTTTTACTTGAAAAACATGGATATAATGTATAAGGTAATGATGTTTACCAGTAGGAGATGGATAAATAGACATGTTATCAGTTGTATAATCCATGAACTTAGCCCTCGTGTACCGTTCTATATCATGGGAATCATAATCTCCCCATCGAAGCTGCACATCGATCCAATACTTGTTGCTTGCTTTCTGATCGAAAACATCCTTCGACTCAGCAACTAGACTGGGCTTGGACATCGGCCATCTATGTGCAGCAAATAGAAGAACATCTGCACAAGAACTGTTCATCTTGTAACTCTTTCTGGGATGTATCGTCTCTTTTTGCACGGTCTCAATTTCCAGAGCATCAAGTTCCTGATCTAAAACTTGGCAAAGATCCATAACAACACTTTCATGGATCTTTTGCCAAAGATGGGCACGGAATATCTGAATTAGAGATATCTTCAAGGTTGGAATTTTCCCATGCATGAATATTCCTGTGAGATCAAGCTGCACTTGGAAACCCACATAAACATTTGCACGGTTTATAGTTGGCGACCACCATAAGGTGAACCTACGATTTGGGATTTGATTAAGCCCAGATCGCTGAGCATTAGTCAGCTTCTTATACTTCATGGATTCCTCGAAGCCAGATGCCTTCTCCCAAAAGAGACCTTCCCAGGTCGGGAAACTGGTTAAGAATAAAGAAAAGGGACAAATTAGTCAAAAGAATATCTAATAAAGAAAAAGAAAAATGAAGTTGCTTATGGTAGTAAGATTATCTTACTATGTTCCTTTGAATAATGTGTGCTCCAATATTCCCTCTACACCTCCAAGTGCTTGAATAACATCAGTTCGATAATTATTCAAGTTCCACAGTTTTCCATCATGCCGCTGGTGGGTCCACCAGAATGGATTCTGTTTCAGCACTTGATACTGCTTAAAGTCAGTCCGTACCCTCCAGCCTTTATCGTATGCTAAAGTGTGACGATCTTTCTGGAAAAGAGTATTGATTCGAGGTATACCTCTATCCCAGGAATCCTGAAAAAGGTTAGCAATTTATGTCAAGCATTGTTAAGGCTCCATAACAACTAGTTCAGTACATTGCAAGGTGCAAAATCAAGTGCTACATGACAATTTTGAAATTCGGAAAAGAACACTTCATCTGTAATTAAAAGCCAGGACTTTGGGAGATAACCCTGTCGAAAAACTAAATCACAGGCAATATGACAGTATTGAATGAAATATAACCAATGCATTTTCTCAATGATTCGAAACTTACCTCAAGATCCTCAAGAGTTAAGCGCCTATTCTGGGATTGTGCTTCCTGCCTCTTCAATGCATATTCAGCCCAAACACGCTGTGAGTCAATAAATTCGCTCTCCCATGGCTATAGGAATAAAAATGAAGAGTAAGTCCACCAAATTATTAATGACTAAATGAAGCAAAAAGAAAAAGGTCTGTCTAAGAACCTGAATGTAGCGATAAAGATTTGGGATGAGCTGATCCTCCTCATGGCTCATACCGCTTCGAAAGTGCGTTACCCCAACATCTGTCTGCTTGCTATACCTTAGATCACTCTGTGGTATTAATATGTGGCCCATTGATAACATTCCAAGACCTCCAATTTCCTTCGGTGTGTAAAAAATAACAGGAGGAAACCTAACGAGAATAATATCGTTATTAGAATTACCTAGTTCAAATAAGTAGTAAGCCAGGTGGAAGTTATGTTAATGTATTCCAGTGGAAATACAATACCTGCTAGGCATCTTTGAGTTCAGACCAATCTTAATACGAGTCTGGATCTTGTTTTCACATTTAACGAGTAAATCTAACAGCTCTTGGGTGTGAACAGTTGCTTCTCGGAAATATGTCATAAGACCTAAAAATAAGTCAAATTAAAAGATGAGCATGATATTAACGCAGTAGCATTGCTTAACTAAACTTATATGCAAGAAAGTGATAAATATGTCCAAAACTTGCTATCATACCGATAAGAGCTGTATTCCACTTGTTGACAATCTTCGTAAATGTTGTCGATCCTGATGACATAAGAATTTGCCTCACACGATTTTCGAAGACTTTCATGTGCTCATCATCAACACGTAGAAAGGCGATAGCTGTTCTTTCTTTTGTCTGCTCATTCTGCAGATTCCAGACTCCATCCTTTGTGTTGCTGAATGCCTCTTGGGTCATCCTTATCTTTGGCAATATCCGAACTTCAAACCCACACCTAGAAGGATAATAAAACTATTAACTTGATGAAAAGGAGCAAATGACAAGATAATTACCCAAGGGTAAAATATTATGTACCATTAAAATGCTCATCTCAGAAATTACACCTAGGTCATGATGATAAACTTTATACCAAAAACGGCATATACATATGGAAAACCCTTGATCTATCTAGACTTTATCTCGTCATTTGGAAATATTAACAACTCAACTAGATGGGTACATGAAGAGAGCACTTACAAGCGTCAAACTGTTTGAAGAAATATTAATCAAAAACTGCCAAAAAAATGTATGGAGGAAAAACATGAAACAGTCAAAACAAGATAAGAGTACATTAGGCGACAAAGAAAAAGAAAACGCCTAAATAAAGATATTATCAAAACTCAAGCAGGAAGCCTTCGTAGGCGAAAATACATGTTTAACACTAATCTTCGAGGGTAAAAAACAAAGTGACACAGACAGACAGCGATATCCAGTAAGAAATATAACTAAGTATCTAGTCTAAGAAGATAAATTCAATCCGAACAGTTGAGAATTGAGATCAAACTTGAAGTATGAATTACCTAAAATTCAAAATGGCAAAGAGACAAAGGAAGCACCAGAAAAGGAGAAACTTCAAATGTAGCACGTAAATGATAGATGTTAAGTTTGAAAAGAATATATACGTACATGCTGAAAAGCAGGTTGGGGTTGTCCTTGCTGTACACAGAGACGAAGCTATTTTCCCACTCCAATGTTGTGATACTCCTAGGAAGGCGGTTCTTCATATCCCAAAATACACTTCTCCCAAGGTTAACTGGAAAGATAAAGAAGAGATAAGATTAAAAAAGGTTTACTATAATAAAAGAAGGATAACATAGTAAGACAATAGCTAATAGAATTACCATCATGTTTCATTAGCCTCATTCTGGCATCCCTTGGCCAGCACTTTTTGTTATTGTAACCCACCATATTTTCATTGTTCGGGTCAGGATGTTCAGTCAAGTAACGCTGAATGAGATCACGTGCTTCTTCATGGGTGAAGCGGAACAAGATATGCACCTTATCGATATATCGAGAGTACAACCTAATTGGATGCCTTGTCTCAACTTTAGTGTCAGCATACGTAATAAATTCATTGGGCATCTGAGGTGGCCCCGCAATTTCACTGGCTCGAGTTAGACCGAGAAGCAAGAGATCGAGCATAAGACCATAGTACTGCACTACAAAGGAGGCAAACTGAAGACCACGAATGAGACCGTAAGAGTTTGTGTGACTCATGTCCTTGTAAGATAAGACCACATTATTTTTTGCTGTAACGTAGTCCGCAATATTGTGATCCAAGACAAGCCTTAAAAGCCTGAAAAAAGGCAACGTCTTAGAAATGCAGCAACACGCATGTTAAATCACTTGTCATTGTAAAGGTGATAAAATTTACCTGTTTAACATAGTCAGATCTATTTTCTCAAAGAACTTCTCAAATTTTGTTTGAAGCATTACAACACATTGCCCATCACCAGTATCCCATATACCCTGTAAATTGTTTATGCCCTGACACCATTTGTAGACAAGGAGAGGAGGTGGCTCTGAATCTGCAGGTTTGACCCAATTTGGGAAAAGATGCCGCTTGTCACCTTCATACCACAAGTACTGATCAAGATACGCATCTGTGATTTTCTCAAGGGGTTCAATCTCATACACAGGAATCAGGTAACTGTACAGATCCATAAATTCAATGCCAACCTGAAGATAACATGTTAAATTCAGTTAGTAACATGATTAAGAGTCGGATGATCTCTAAGGAGAAAGACTTACTTCTTTAAAGGCACGCTGAGTAAGCAAGTGACGTTTTATCCTTGATAACGCCTCATGCGGGTTGTCATAGGCTTGTTCTATCAGACCAAGTTCTTCTCGCTGCAATTGGTTTAGTCTGACTGCTACACTATATGACTCCTTTAGCCTCTCCAGTGCCAGGATAAGAAGTTTCGTATCATGTTTATAGGATAATGGAGGAAATGGAATTGGTGAGAACTTTCTTGATTCCAGCCAATGAACAGTCGTAGTGTAAATAGCAACTGCCTCTTCAGGGGTAACATATGGACCATCTTTCAAGTAATTATGTTGCCTTTCCTGTAAGTATAATAAAAAATGAGTATGTCAGACTCCTAAGTTCCAATGAAATGGAAAAGCTTCCAATGAAATGGAGAAGGTTATCTTAAAGAACAGAGACAGTAGTATGAGAAGTATAACAAAAATTATGTCCCAATTATAGAAACATATAAATAGATCATCTTCAAAGCACAGAGGAGAACCTGTTCAGCCTTCAGCCACAAGCGCGTCAACCTTCCAAGATTCTTTCGACAAACAGTCTTATCAACTGTCGCACCTCTTCTAATACGCTCACGATTGTAGTGAGCAACATTAGTCCACCAATCAGCCTTGGACTTCACATAACGAAGAATCATGTTTTCAATAGGAACTGGGAGGCCAGGAACCTGCAACAGTTTAAGATTTTCACCATAAACAAATCCATAAACAAGTTCAGCAATCAAGATAAACTGGAGAATGCAAAGAAGTTTGGGTTCAGAAAAAAAAAAAGAAGAAACCAGTGGGTTCAGATAAAATTTGGAACTAGTTTGGTTAGTAAACTATATATATAACAAGAAAATGCATAAAGTAGAATATTGTGGATAAAAAAGTAAAATGTTTCGCCAATCGAGTGTAAAATGTCAAATATTATGACCATGACAACAACTACATACATGGGTTCCTGAACAACATACCTTCCAGGGAATGTTGGCTTTCCAACAACGCCATGCTTCGCTAAGATGTTGCAAGATGGTTCTGGCCTTGTTTTGCTTGATGCCCTCTGCATAAATCCAAAATCAAAGTCACTTTCATATTGAAAAAAATAGCCAAAGATACTACCAATATTGATTATTTGACAGATTGCGTAATGCAAACTACAGAGATAAAAATTGGGACAAACCTGGCATTGCATCAAGAACATCATGCATGACAGCAGCTCGGAGTTCCAAATCAAAATGACTCTCCACCCGTTGCTTTGTAACAGTTTTAGCGACTCCTTTTGAATGCCGGCCCTCAAACTGCCGAGCAAGCAGATTACCCAGCCATCTCTCCAGCAAAGGAACAATGCCCCGAAGGAAAAATAGCCAGACCCTCCACATCGGAGCCCAAAACCCACAGCCCGGCCCTTTCCCAACAGGGCCAGTATTAAAGCGGTAATATATCAAGTGCTTCAGGTCTTTACACATCCGGATCTGCCGCATTAGTCGATACTTGTAACGATACATACCAGTCAACTGGCCAACATGCGAAAATGTGTATTGCAGACCATCAGCTAACTGGAAGGCATCCACATTACCCAAGCGGAACTGAACATTTGCATCAACGACCAACTTGGTCAGTCGCAAAATCTCACGACATAGATGGAACGCATTACCGAATCGCGATTTTTTCCTCTCCTTTGTTGTTAGAGTCTTTACAGGTTTCAAATTAAAGTTGTAGTCCAGGTGAAGATAGTTCAGATTTTTCCTATGGATCAGCAAATTAAGCATGTTGTAGCCCTGCTTACAAACTTGCAGACCAGCTTCAACCCAATCCAGTTCTGTAGTTTGAAAGAATTTTGTTGCTTGGAGAGACCGAAACAGATGTTTCTTTTTCTGTGCCTTTGGAGGTTTATGATGCAGCTCATTGAGAACGTAACACTTCAACAGTTTCTGGTAGCTCACTCGAACTTTAACTGGATATGACGGAGGGCTGCAAAATACATTCAGAACCATCTCAATCAGAAAGAACCATCTCAATCAGAAACTTCATAAGCACTTGAGATGCTTATTTAAAAAGGAGTTAATACATGCCAGCATCTCATCTATTTACAATTTTAAATTTTCCCCACATATCTGGAATTTTGTATACCCCTCTTAGGCCAAGTTAGGAAATCATCCAAATATGGTCATGCATTAAGAGGAGGCGGGAGGGGCGCCGCGGGAGCGGTCAAAAAGTCAGATGAAGTACAAGAGAATATAGGTACGAAACCAAGATTTTTGAAGGGTGTATATCAAAATTCAGATTATGCAGGTATACACTGCAAACACATAAAGTTTGCAAACAAATATCTCTTTAAATACGAGTAATAAGAATCTATCAGCAATTCAGCATGTATCGAAAGAGAACTCACCAGTGTTCTTTGTACCACTCAGACACAAGAGGAATGTCTTCAGCTCGGCGCATCCTACCAGATCTCATGTTGAAAGGGCGTGGAGCAAACAGTAATGCAATGCCAGCAGCTGTTGTGTCAGTATAAAGCTGCGTATCTGCCAGCAGAGGCTCCACATCATCTGGGAGGTAGAAATCTTCCTCATCTTCCTCTTCATTCACTTTCTTCTCCCGGCGGTCAACCTTGTTAACTGAAGTTATGGGATTTATCAAAGGATCATAATAGAATGCAGGCAAATCAGGATCCTCGGTTTTTATATACATTATCATTGGAGTATGATATACACCAAGCCTTACTTTCCTGGGCCTATTATTGTACAGATGAGGAAAAGCAATTCTGTACTCTGTCCTAAGTGGCTGACGAATGATGAGTTTATTGATGTCATTAAATTCATTCCAGTCCTCATCTCCTTTCTCCATGTCACGGTACAAAGGCTCAAACTTCGGACCTCCTGCAAGGAATTTAAGAAGATGTGGCCGCTAATAAGCAAAATTCTCCAAGAAAAGTTATTAATTGATAGCAGTGTTTCCTACTGCCTATGCCTAAGGAATAGAAAAAGAAAATATGATTTTTTTAATATAACTGACTAGGATATTTCCACACTGTTACGAGTGACTTGAAGGCAAAATAGATAAAATAAATTAATAACGAGGATACCATGCCTATAAAATGCTAGGGGGAAAAAAAGAAAGAACTGAATTCATACCAGGTATACACATGTTCAATGCTTTAGCAGTGAAGAATGACTCCATGTCAAACAAGTAAAAATAATTGTGGTCAGTCAAATCAGACAACAGCTGTCCAGCCAGTCGGTAAAGTGTTGCCATAATAGGAAGAGAGAGATGCCATTTCCTGTAGCTAGGGCCATTGATAAGCTTCGTCTTTACAAGAGGATTATGATCGTAAAACCATGTATATACAGCTGAATCTTCTTCTTCATCCAACTCTAGTTGTATAGCTTCCAATGGCTCAACATCTAGCAGATTATCAGCATAGTCCAGTGGAGGCTCCTCGTCATCAAAGGGAGGAAAACGCATTCTTTTGAAGTGTCGCCTGTCTCTCTTCTCTCTTCGCATCATAATCCACATTGTACCCCACTGTAAAAGCAAGATTGAACGAAGATATCAATAAGACATAGTGAAAAGAAAACAAAAATCACAGCCAAATTAACAGCCTCATAGCTTTCATCATGTCTTGCACTCAGAAAAAGATTCTAAAATTGGTATCAGCTGCACTTTTGAAAGGGATGCAAGTGATTAAATTTCAAGGCCTTCGCAATCATCTAAAGGAAGATAACACTTGCAAAATGTAGTCAGTATCAGCTGCCTCACACACACACACACAGTTTGTGAAAGAGAGAGCCTGAGAGAAGTTGCTTCACTCACCTGTGCTAAATAGATGGGCTCAACTACCCAAGGAATTTCATTGACAAATGTTATTGCACCAGTGATATGATATAAAATTTTCACATTTCGAACCTGCAAGTTTATCAAAGAAAATGTATGAAAAGACAATGAAGACAGTAGAATTTTGATTAATCTACAGTGTAACTGTAAAGAAAAATGAACAAACTCGATAAAAGGTAATACCTGTTCCCACGGCATTGGCATGTTCTCAAGGAGCTTGTAAACTGCATGAGGCACAAATTTCAATGCTCCAAGATATACACGTTTATCATGACGATATTTCTTCGATGACATGTCACCGTGATCTCTGTACAAAAACAAATACAGCGAGCATTACTTTAACTGCATGGAATTGAGGGAAAAATTCTCTAATAAAATGCTTATTTCAAAAAAGTCAAAAAATTGCAATGATTCTATCACAGGTCTTGCAAACCTGTAGTAGATTCTTATAAAAATAAAAATATCCAACTTTAGTATACTTCAATTACAAGCCCAGCTCCATGCGCCTACCTCTCACACCACCAGCACCCCAACCCAACCCCCCAAAAGAACAAGCGAAAAAAGGAAAATACAGAGTCCAATAATACCCAAAGTATGTAAGATATCGACGGAAGAATTGAATGTCAAGGGAAGAGTTGTTTGGCAATGAAAACACTAATATGGAAGCAACTTATCTCGTGTTTTTCTGAAAAAGGTGAGTTTGTAAGCTGACCAGCAATAAAAGAACAAAGTGTTTATCTACATGCTTACCAAGGATTTAAGTGTTGTGGCACGTGGTCGTGTCAGAAACTTGTCGGCACGGTACGGCACAGTGCGTGCCGAGTAGTGTCGATGCGTGCGAGTCAAAAAAATTCTTGTGTGCCAACACATAATAGCATGAAATATTTATTTTCTTTAGCAACAAAATATCCCAACTATTTATTATGTCTTTTTATCACATCTTTTGAACTTTATTGAGAAAATTACTTACTAATTTAAAAAATAGAGGGTTTTGAGATGTGCCATCGGCACGGGATCTGTATCGTGTCGATATCTTGTTGGTACGGTACGACACGGTGGATACAGGCCATACGGCCCGTGCCGACGGGCACTTAAAACCTTGATGCTTACACAAATAGAAGCGAGCCTTGCTGTTTACACAAATCGTGCTATTCAAACATAAAAGTTAGAAGAATCTTTACAATTTCTAATCTAACTTTTGCAACCAACTAAAAGAAGTAGGTAAAACCAAATGGAAGAATCACGTTTTATATGTACATCAAACGCGATGTGTGGATTTCACATGATGAAGAGCTCTGTGGATTTCACATGATGAACAGCTCTGTGGATTTCGCATGATTAAGAGCTCTGTCGTAGCCTGAATATTCAATTGTTCATTAAACAAATGCACCCCCCTACACGGGACCAGTAGACATTTTATCTTAATGGCCTCAATTTCTTTACAACACCGAAACCTACAATCAGACACCTTTACTCCAATCAATCTGAGGGCCTTTCAACATGATCCAAATCAAGGGGTTTTCATCTCTTCATGCTTCTTAGGTTAAAGTACATAAACCTACTAGTACCATCTACTTTTTTTATGCACTCAATCACAGCAAGCAAAAATCTCTTCAACAACAAGCTTAAACTTACTTTACAGTTTACAATCAAAAAGCAAATGATAATACATGATATATAGAGATCCAACCAAGTGATCCTTACAATCTCCACACTTCTCTTAGTACCCCAAACTCACGTATCTCACCATACAAACAACACCAAAATTATTATTATTTTTAAACATTACTTCCCCCTTTCACTTCCACCCCAATGGCGATCTAGTATCCTCGATTATAAAACATAGTTCTACCCCACAAAAAAGAGAGAGACAAGGAAATAGGTTGAATAAGAAGGGGAAGGATCACGCACCTGATGATCTTGCGGACGTGCTCGGGGGGCATGTCCTCCTTCTGCGCCTCCACAAACCCGAACTTGCGCTTGTCGCCGTACCTCTTGGAGTTGAGCTGGTGCCACTTCCTCGCCTTCTCCACCAGCTGCGCCTCCAGCTCCGCGGCCGATGGCGGTATGCTGTACGACGGCTGCACCGCCGGAGGCGGCGGCGGCGGCGGCTGCGTCCCCGGGGCTCCGGTTGTCCCTGGCGGCGGCGGCGCCACCGACGACGACGGCGGAGGAGGCGGCGCCATCGACGACGACGGCGGAGGCGGCAGCGGCGGTGTCGCCCCGTTCCACATAGCTTCTCTACTCTTCCGCCCCTCCCAACAAAGCCCTAGAACGGTCCCCTCCTCCTCCTCCGCGGGATCGTTTCGTCTAGGGTTTTAGGGTGGTGGTGACGGAACCAGTTAGGGTTTCTGGGGGTGGCGAAATAGGTAAGAGTGTTCGAGCGAGTGGATGGAATATAGAGGAGAAAAGGGAGGTGGAAACGAGAAAACGATAAATGGTAAGGGGTTAAGTGCATATTTGTAGGGTTCAGTCTCTTCACATGGCGGTGAAGCTCGAAGTCGGTTACGGTTTTTGGGTTTGGGTGCGACTTGAACCCGGCCGACCTAAACCCGCAGGGCGTCAAATTGGTTAGTCCGGTTCGGGTTTATTGCATTTTAAAAACCGAACCAAACCGGAAATCATATTTTTTCTATTATTAAATCTATTATTTTCTCTTATTGAATCAATTTTTGCACGACCCGACCCACTAGCAACAATAACTCGCCCAAACTACCAGCCCAAAATACTTAAGCTCCGATGTGGGATTATTCAATTAAGGCGCCGACGTCCTCGTCGGGTCCAAACCAGATCACAGACAGACAGATCATGACCAGAATTACAATGGCTGGTATTCGGCTCTAATACCAATTACAACGACCTGACTCACTAGCAACAATAACTCGTTGGGCCCAAACCACCGGCCCAAAATGCTTAAGCCCAGTTATTATTACTAGCGTGTAGGCCTCATATAAACGGATCGAAATTGGTAACCCATCCGATGTGGGACTATTGGGGGCGTTACATTTTTTAAGGCCAATTTGTATAAAAAATTCACTAGTTTTGCACTTTTACAAAAGTGTGCATCTTTTTTCGATTTTGCAGATTCAAACCAAATTTCCAGTAAACTGACTAAAATATCCTTATTATTTTTTTTCTGTCCTCTTTCTCTCTCATTTTTTTTTCTATCCTTTATTTTTTTTTCTCTCGCCGAAGAAGGCAGCGAAGGCAGAGGTGGAAGCAGAAATGGCCTGTCTCGCCTCTCACTCTCATGCTCTTGCCATCGCCCTTGCCCTCGCACGCACACCCCCACTTTCCTCGTCTCCGACCTCGCCAGGGTTGCGTCGCGACTCTTTTTTTTTTCCCTTTCCGACTCTCTTCCACCATCTCCGACGACGACACCTCTCTTGCCTTCTCTCGTCCTTTTTTGCCCTTCTCGTACTCTCCCTTTCTCTCATCTTCCGCCGCTTCCGACGACGACACATCTTCGCCGACGCCGCCGAAGCCGCACCGCGACTCTTTTTCTTTTTCCCCCTCTCCGACTCTGCTCCACCGTCACCAACGGCGATGCCTCTCTTGCCCTTCCCCACCCTTCTCGTCATCTTCCTCTCCCTCCTTCTCTGCCGCCTACGACGAAGACGCATCTTCGCCAATGCCAACGCCGCGAAGATCGCCGCGGCGCCACAACCTCGAAGCGGAAGTCCTTAGCGGCGTCGTCGCTGGCGCTGTGGCCGTTGGATGAGAGGGATAACAAAAAAAAATTAAAGGAAAAAAAAAATAAAGACAAAATATTATACAGAAAGAAAAATAAAGATGAAATTATACCGTTAAAATAAAATTACACTGTTTTAAAAAAAAACGTTGCACTATTATAGATATAAGTTGCACTACTTAATATGTAAACTGCACTCTTTAAGATGAAAATAAACACTCTTTAAACAAAAATTACACTCTTTGAGAGAAATTTATACTGTTTCTCCTCTTATTATACTATTTGAGATGTAACTGTATTCATTAAGATTAAAATTATACTTTTTAAATAAAAGTTACACTTTTTTAGAGATATTTACGCTGTTTGTTCTCTTCTTGCACTTTTTGAGATATAAATCGCACATTTTTAAGAGATATTTATATTATTTTTTATCTTAGTGCATTATTTTTTCTTTTGTTATACTATTTTTTCTCTTAACCTGCACCCTTTAAGAAAAAAAAAAAAATATAACAAGAGAAAAACAGTGTAACAAAAGAAAAAATAGTGCAACAAAAAAAATAGTATAAATATCTCTTAAATTGGTGCAGTTTCCTTCTCAAATAATGCAATAAGAGGAGAAACAATAAAAATATCTCCTAAATAGTGCAATTTTTGTTTAAAGAGTGTAATTTTTATCTTAAAAGGTTCAGTTTATATCTTAAGTAATGTAACTTATGTCCATAATAGTGCAATATTTTTTTAAAATAGTATACTTTTATTTTAACGGGCAATTTTATTTTCAATCTTTCTTTTTCTATAATTTTTGTTGTCATCCCCGCGGCAGCGACGGGTTACCGAATTCACAGATATCTCCGGCGGCGCGGCGGCCTCGCGTCACGCAGCGCCCGAAAATGCATTGTCTTTGGAGGCGAGGAGGACGAGATGAGAAGGGAGAAGGAGCGAGGAAACGCGGGAATGGCGAGAGATGCGTCGTCGTTGGAGGTGGTGACGGAGGAGGGAGAGGGAGAGGACGAGAAGGGCGAGAGATGGCAAGAGAGGCGTCATCGTCGGAGACAGTGGGGGAGAGTCGGAGAGGGAAAAAAAAAAGGAGTCGCGATACAGTTTAGGCTAGGTCGGAGGCAAGAAAGGTAGGGGGTGCACGGGCGAGAGCGAGGGCGAGGGTGAGGGCGAGATAGGGATGTAAAACGGGCCGGGCTTGTGGGCCGCCCGGCCAGCACGACCCGGCTAGGCTCTAGGACGTGCTGGACTACCTCTTTGGAGCCCGACGACCCGGCATGGCACGACACGGCCCGAAACGGGCTCGGGTCGTGCCAGGGCGAGTAGAGGCGAGCGGCCCGGCACAGCACGGCTCGCAAGTCGGGCCAGCCCGGCCCGCACCCCATGGCCTAAGGCAATTTGCCTTAGGCAATGGGTCTGTGCTCTTAGGGAGGAGGGCTCGGTCCTCCTTTTCAGGAGCTCTTCTCCCAAAGTCTACTGGGATGGTCCATTTGACCAAAAGTCTATAATATTTTTTTTTTAAAAAAAATTATACAGATTTATTTATTTTTTAAAAAAATTAAATATTTACTTTAGTATAATTATTTTTATAATTTTTTAATGTTTTAATCAAAATATTAATTTTAAAAATATTTATTATTTATATTTTTAAATTTCATATTAAATTTTAAAAAATAAATACTTTGGTGGGCTGGCCCGGAGCATGGCCCGGCCCGGCACGGCTCGTGCCTTCCGGGCCAAAGGGCCGTGCCGGGCCGGAGGGTTGAAAAATTGGGCTCGTCAAGTCGGCATTGCGCGGCCTGAAATTAAATCCGGGCCGGGTAGGGCCGGGCCGGACCCTAGCCCGTTTTGACTCGAAAAATGCGGGCCGTGCCGGTCTGGCACGGCTCACATTACACTCTTAGAGCGAGAGCATGAGAATGGAAGGCGAGGTGGGCCGTTTCCCCCTTCGCCTCTGTCTCCGTTGTCTTCTTCGGTAAGAGAAAAAAAAAATAAACGATAGAAAAAAAGAGAGAGAAAGAGGAGGGAGAAAAAGTAATAAGGGTATTTTGATCAATTTACTAAAAATTCGGTCTGTATCTGTCAAATCGAAAAAGTGGCCCATTTTTGTAAAAGCGCAAAACTAGTGAATTTTTTATGCAAATTGGCCTTTTTTTAATATTAAATATTTTTTTAAACCGAGAGGAGGAATTACAATCCTTGGATGCAGGTTGTAATTCCTATAATAATAATCCTTCTTAGGCTGTAGGCGCACTGTTTGGTTTTTTAAAAAGTGCAAAAAGAATTTTCCTGAAAGAAAAGATTTTACATAAAATAAAATTCAGTTTTCTGTCCATTTGTTTCAGAAAAAAAAATTAGTTTTTCTTAAAAAAGATTTTGAAAATTTTATGAACAACTAATATTTGATTTTTCAAAACAAATTAAAAGATATTTTTTATGAATTTTTTAATTTTTTTTGCACCACGGCTAGTTTTCTTTGGAATCAAAAGATGAAAATTTGAAAGGAAGTTTTTCCTAAAAAACCTTTTGTTTTGAAAAAATTCTTTACACTTTTGTTTAAGAAATCAAACATAGCATCTCTCGAAGGAAAATTCCAATATTCCAAATTTGAAAGGATATATTTTAAATTTCGATTGCCTCAAATTACAACCCAAATTGTAGATTTTTTTCCTTTGATAAAAATGTATGGAAATTGCGTCACAATATCATTTTGAGTTAATTATTTACCCTTCAAAATTTCAATTTCATATTCAATCTTTCAAAAAAAGTTTTGATTTGAGTCTGTCAATAATATTTTAACTTTAAGATTTAAATACGTTGTTTATTTTTACAACTTAATAAATTTTATAGAATTTTGACAACTGTAAATTTATTAAAATAAATAATTAGTTTAAATTTTTATTGACTTAATCAAATAAAATAAATTGAAAAATTCGATAGTAAAATAAAAGTTTTGAAAAATTAAAATAACATTAGTCAAAAAATCAAATTTAATGAGGTTATTGTTCAATTTAAAATTTTAATTATTTTTAATCAAATCGAATATAGCTGAGAAAACTAACGCTTAAGAACTGATATATAAAGTTATTTATTTATTTATTTATTTTTTAACTAATAAAGTTATTAAATTAAATTAAATTAAATAATTATTAAGTAGGAATTTTTATTTTTTTTTAAAAAAGAGAACTTATTTGGGAACTTCTTATAGTTGGGGGTCTCTTATTCTCTCTCTCTCTCTCTCTTCACACCCCTTACCTTCTCCTTGAGAAATCTAGGGTTCGCGTTTTTGTGCGCGGAGTGGAAAAAAAAAAAAAAAAAAAAAACTAGGGTGTGATCTCTTCGGCGTTCTCTCCTTCGTATTCGATCCTCCTCGACTGCGAAATCGAGGGTTTTGATCCCCCATTCACGCCTCAGCTTCTCGATGTCGAATCGTGCGATTGTCTCCGACGACGAAGGTGATGATTTTGCCCTAGATTTGCTGTCTCCGACTTCCGGTTCATGCAAAATTTTCCCTTACTTTGCGAGCTTTTTGCAGATGAGTATGAAGAGGAGGATGATTCGAGGGCCGTGGGGAAAGGAGAGGATCTTCATGGGAGGGACGAGGACGAGGACGAGGAAGAGGAAGAAGAAGAAGGTTGGTTTTTGTCCTAGTAAATTAGCGCGCCCACTTGGTTTTTACGGTTTCTAATGGTGATGCCTTTTTCTGTGCTCAGAAGAAGGGCAAGATGAGTATGAGAAAGATGGTTTCATAGTGGATGATGTCGAAGAAGAGGAAGAGGAGGAAGAGGAGGAGAAGGAGGAAAGTGATGATGAGAGGCACAAAAAGAAGAGGAAAAAGAGGAGGTATTGACCAAAATTTATTCTTGTATAGTTAAATTTTCTTTATAGTTGTTGTAAAATGTCTTACTGACGCTCATTAATTTAAATCGACATCTCAGAGAATCGGAGAAGAATTTTGTACTTGACGAGGATGATTATGAGTTGCTCCAGGACAATAACATCACTGGCATTCATCGGCCCAAACCGGTATGTTTTTGTAGATTGTTCGGCGTAACATAAGTGGAGGTAATACTTTTGGAAAGCATGAAATAAGTTCGTAGATTGTTCGGTGTAATATAGGTGGAGGTAATTCTTTTGGAAAGCATAGAATAAGTTTCACATTCACACGCCATTGTTTTGTGGTTAGGGTAGCAAATTTAAGCGCTTGAAGAAGGCGGGGCGGGATTCTGAGGTGGAGCGATCTGTATTTTCTGATGAGGAAGAGTCGGAAAAGAACAGGGCTGGCGGCCGTACTGCTGAGGAAAAGCTGAAGCGCAGTTTATTTGGTGACGACGAAGGTAGTTGTCTTACCGTATGTCTCTATTTCTGAATATCAGATGGACTGGTTTGATATGTTGTTTGATGGGCTGTTGAAACATGCCCTACCCAGCTGCACCTTTGGAGGATATTGCTGAAGAAGATGAGCAACAGGAGGAGGAAGAAGAAGAAGAGGGAGATATGATTGGCGAGGAGGATGAAATGGCGGACTTCATTGTTGATGAGGAAGATGTTGACGAAACTGGGGCTGTTGTTAGGTACGATATCGTGCTCCCTTTTACTACAATCTTGCCTTATTGGTTCTTCCCTCCCGGTCCTTGAATTCTCATGCCATGTTTGTTCATGTTCACTGTTCTACTTCTGCATGACTTTTTACAGAAAGAAGAAACCGAAGAAGAAGAAAACTAGACAAGCGCCAGGCGTATCATCTTCTGCTTTGCAAGAGGCTCATGAGATATTCGGGGATGTTGATGAGCTGTTAATGCTTCGGAAGCAAGGCCTGGAGAAGGACGCTGATACTGGCGCAGTAAAGAGGCTTGAAGATGAGTTTGAACCATTTATTGTTTCGGAGAAGTATATGACACCAAAGGATGACATACTACGGGAAATTGATGTACCTGAAAGGATTCAGGTAACAATTGAAGGCCTGCCAGTTGTTCTCACACTTCCAAATTTTAGTGCTGAGTTTTATGACCAAGTTAAATGGATAAAATTCTTGATGTCCTTTTTTTCATTGCAGCTGTCTGAGGATGTTACTGGGCCGCCGCCGATAGATGACCAGAGCATAGAAGAGGAGAGTACATGGATATATAACCAGCTTACCAGTGATAGTCTGCCACTCTTCCATGGCGGTGATCACGCAGTAAGGGAAATTAGCAAGGAAGACATTGGAAACGTCTTGACAATGTTGCATGTCCAAAAACTAGATGTAAGATAGTTGTAGCAAATTACAGAATTTTTTCTGTTGAAAAATTTATGGCATCCCTTATGTATAGATGTGATAACTAATTGTTCTGCCACTGCTGCTTCAGATGCCTTTCATCACCATGTACAGAAAGGAGTTGTGCAGTAGTCTTTTGAAAGATCCTGGTTTAGCTAGTCAAGATGATGCAGATAGAATGAGGTGGCATAAGGTACTTAGGGAATCTTTATGAAAATTAATTTGCTAAGAGAATTCTTCTTTGAGTTTATCAGTTGAAGTGGAACATCATCAGAAATCTAATTACTAATGGAGCAAATTCATATATTTATATATTTTTTGTTCAGGTGCTTTGGACTGTTCAGTCCTTGGACAGAAAATGGTTGCTTCTTCAGAAGCGAAAGAATGCTCTCCAGTTGTACTATAACAAACGTTTTGAAGAGGAAGCTAGGAGAATTGATGATGAAACAAGACTCGCATTGAACAGGCAACTATTCAAATCTGTTACTGAAGCACTAAAGGAAGCTAAATCTGAAAAGGAGATAGATGATGTTGATGCTAAATTCAATTTGCATTTCCCTCCTGGTGAAGTTGAAATCGAGGAAGGACAATTTAAAAGGCCTAAGAGGAAATCACTTTACAGTATTTGTTACAAGGCGGGGTTATGGGAGGTCGCCAGCAAGTTTGGTTTTAGTTCGGAGCACTTTGGTTTGCTTCTAACACTAGCAAAGATATCGGTATGTTTCCTATGATGCTTCATTTTAGTGATTAATGTCCTAACAAGGATGTTGTTCCTTTTCTTTTTATTTTCTTTATAGCATTGGCACAGAGATGAACATCTCTACCCTGGTTGCCAAGGGATCAACTTTAGGCCTAGTTATTTGCAGCATGCACTTTTAGCAATATGCAGCAGCTTATCTCTTTGATATCTCTTATGTTGTCAATTCTGTTAGGATGTGGATGAGCTTGAAGATCCCAAGGAGACTCCTGAAGAAGTGGCAGCAAATTTTACATGTGCAATGTTTGAAACCCCGCAAGATGTGCTTAAAGGTGCTAGGCACATGGTATGCCTATATGTCTCGTTTCTTGGAGTCAATTCTTACTGCATCCTCAAGGCGATGCGTTCAAGTTTTTTGTAGTGTGACAATAACCTTACCCTTTACGTTTTTATTTTTGTATCCAGGCAGCAGTGGAGATTGGCTATGAGCCTATTGTGAGAAAGCATGTACGAAGTATTTACATGGAAAAAGCTGTTGTTTCGACAAGCCCAACTCCGGAGGGAAATTCAACAATAGATCTTTATCATTCTCTTTCGAGCGTAAAGTGGCTGCGTGACAAGCCGTTGAATAAGTTTGATGACGCTCAGTGGCTTCTTATTCAGAAAGCAGAAGAAGAGAAACTCCTTCAAGTAACAATAAAATTACCTGAAGATGCACAGAAGAAATTACTTTCCGATGCTAGTGAGTTCTATTTGAGCGAATGTGTTAGCAAGTGCGCTCAGCTGTGGAACGAGCAGCGCAAGATGATCTTGGAAGACTCGTTCTTCACTTTAATTCTCCCTTCGATGGAGAAGGAAGCTCGATTACTATTGACGGCAAGAGCCAAAAACTGGCTCTCGATGGAGTATGGGAGGCAGTTATGGAGTAAGGTTTCTATTGCTCCTTTCAAGCAGAAGGATGCTGAGCACGATTCTGAGGACGATTCTGAATTGAGAGTCATGGCTTGCTGTTGGGGGCCTGGGAAGCCTGCGACAACGTTTGTGATGTTGGATTCAGCGGGTGAAATGGTCGATGTTTTGTATGCTGGCTCTATCAGTGTGAGGTCACAGGGTGTTGCCGAGCAACAACGCAAGAAAAATGACCAGCAGCGAGTACTCAAGTTCATGACTGACCATCAGCCGCATGTTGTCTGTGTAGGGGGGGCCAACTTGTCCTGCAGGCAGCTGAAGGATGATATATATGAGGTTAATCTCAAATTCTGAAGAGCTTTTCACAAAAACAATACATGATTTCAATTGATGTTTTTCAATGATATTTTTGAGTGCTATTGCTTCAATATTTACATGTGTTACTACTTCCTGCATCAGGTTATTTTCAAGATAGTAGAAGACCACCCAAAAGATGTTAGCCGAGATATAGAAAATATCAGTATTGTTTATGGTGATGAGTCGTTGCCTCGCCTTTATGAAAACTCACGAGTGTCATCAGATCAACTTCCTGGGCAGCCTGGTACAGTTAATCATACTGAAAAGTTTGAAATTTTGATAGTTCTATTTTTGAGTTTAATTCGTTGATTGTTGTTTCATCTATTTCCCATTTAGGTATTGTAAAGCGTGCTGTGGCTCTTGGTCGGTATTTGCAAAACCCTTTGGCAATGGTTGCGACACTATGTGGACCAGGGAGAGAGATATTGTCTTGGAAGCTTTGTCCTCTAGAGCATTTCCTTACTCCTGACGAGAAATATGAGATGGTTGAACAGATAATGATTGATGCGACAAACCAAATAGGCGTTGATGTCAATTTAGCTGCAAGTCATGAGTGGCTTTTTGCTCCACTACAATTTGTCTCTGGTCTTGGACCAAGGAAAGCTTCGGCTTTGCAGAGAGCATTTGTGAGGGCAGGTTCCGTCTTCAATCGCAAGGAAATTACAATGGGAAAACTGATTAGAAAGAAGGTTTTCATCAATGCTGTCGGTTTTTTGCGTGTTCGTCGAAGCGGGGCAGCTGCAGCTAGTGCTCACATCATGGACTTGTTGGATGACACGAGGATCCACCCAGAGTCCTATGATCTTGCAAAGAACTTGGCCAAGGATGTGTATGCTGAGGATGCTCCACATGAGCCTAATGAGATGGATGATGATGAACAGGAGATGGCGATTGAGCATGTTAGGGAAAGACCTCACATGCTCAAAGCCCTTGATATTGATGAGTATCTCAAGAGTTTTCCTGATGGGGCCAGGAAAAGAGAAACCCTGTATGATATAAAGATGGAACTGCTTCATGGTTTTTGGGATTGGCGCAGCGCTTTCCGAGAGCCGAACGCCGATGAGGAGTTTGCTATGCTAACTGGTGAAACGGAGGACACCATTTCAGATGGCAGGATTGTTCAAGTAACGGTTCGCAACATACAAGATAACAGAATCGTCTGTACCTTTGATTCTGGTCTAAAGGCCCATGTTTTTGCGGAGGATTACTCAGACGATGGATATGATCCTGAAACCCTTCAAATACGTGAAGGTGATATACTTACAGCCAGGATAAAGAGTATCAACAAACCTAGATTTGTGGTTTACTTGACCTGCAAGGCCAACGAACTGAGGAAAGGACCATACCTGCACAAAATCAAACGTGATCCTTATTATCAGGAAGAGGATGCTAGCTTACGAAATGAGCAAGAGAAGGCTCGCAAGGAAAAGGAACTTGCTAAGAAGCATTTTAAGCCGAGAATGATTGTTCATCCTCGTTTCCAGAACCTGACAGCCGATGAAGCTATGGAGGTATGCCATCTTATCTAATGCAATTCTCTCTCTCTCTCTCTCTCTCTCTCTCTCTCTCTCTCTTTATATATATATATATATATATATATATATATATATATATATATATATATATATATATATAATGCTTTGTACCACATGTTATGTTATGTGACAAATGCAATTGTTGGAACAGCACCTTTCTGACAAGGATGCTGGTGAGAGCATTATACGTCCAAGCTCTAAAGGGCCTCTTTACCTGACTTTAACCCTGAAAATTTCGGATGGAATTTATGCTCACAAAGAGATAGTTGAGGGTGGAAAAGATATCAAGGATATCACTAGCATGCTTCGTTTGGGGAAAACTCTGACCATTGATCAGGACACCTTTGAAGATCTTGATGAGGTTAGCGTGCATCTATTATATTTAGTGTAGACCGGTACTTTGTTCTACTGTATCAAGTTGTTGACGTTGATCATAGATCTTCTGTCTTGAAGTATGCTACTTTTTCTCCATTATGTTATTAGGTTATTAAAATATCATTTTGTGTTTTCTTTATTTCATAATCCTGTTTTAACTTGATTGAACGGAGCATGCTATGAGATTCAATCTCAAATGCTTATTAGAAGCATAAGCTAACTACTTTTATTTGTCTAATGTGGTGTGCTCAAATACTGTGTGATGCTGGAGATATGCAAGAAAGATGCATGCTTAATTAATCGGTTAGTATTTAAGCGTTTAGTTTCTTAGTGAAGTGTGTCTGCTTTGCTCTTTAGAAAGAGTAATTATACAAATAGTAAAGTATCTGAATTTAGTCTTTTGGTTAGAGAATCCTTAGTTCCATCTACAAAAGTTTCACAAGAGGGTAATGAACATTCCAAAGAGTGACATTTTGCTGTTTATTATCGCATTATCTGGAAAGATAATAAATTGTATCATTGGTAAATTTGTTCCTTGTTAGTTACTGACTAGGTCCTGTTGTAAACTAAGATCATTGTAAGTTAAGATTGTCTTCTCCTAGTGATTTTACAATGTCTTTTCCTAATGTTTTCATGATTCCGTTTTTCTAATGTCTGATTGCCGCTCCCAGGTTATGGACCGATATGTTGATCCGTTGGTTGGCCACCTAAAAAGTATGCTCTCCTATCGTAAATTCAGAAGAGGAACAAAAGCAGAAAACGACGACATATTACGGGCGGAGAAATTGGAGAACCCCATGAGAATTGTGTATTGCTTTGGCATCTCTCAAGAACACCCAGGAACTTTTATTTTATCCTACATCAGGAGTACCAATCCTCATCATGAATACATTGGGCTGTACCCAAAGGGATTTAGGTTTCGGAAAAAGGATTTTGATGACATTGACCGCCTTGTGTCCTATTTCCAGAGAAATATCGATAAACCACCTCCAAGTGCCGGCCCATCACTAAGGACAGTTGCTGCAATGGTACCGATGAGAAGCCCTGCAAACTGGGGCTCCTCTGGTGGAGGGTCTGTCAGCGGCGGTTCGGCAGGGTTCAATGATAGCTGGAGGGGTTCAGATAGGGAAAGGTCTTCCACTCCAGCTTCAAGAACAGGTTAGTAATACAGAACTTGACGCAATGTCTGATTGCTCATCATATTTTTTTCTCTACTTTTGCTTACACGATATGTGGTCTAGCTATTGCTATAAGCACTTTTTAAGTGAAAATTGGCTAGGCAAATAATCTGGTGCTGAATCTTTGAACCTTGACAAAAAATGGGAAAATATGCACTATTCTTTGGGACTGAGGAGCTCTCATCTATAGTTGAGCCATGAGAAGTTGCACGAATCTTGATGAATAGTGAACTATTCTTTGAAAAGTTTTGTTAGCAACAGGTGAATGCTGTTGTTCTAATCTAGGGCATCTATGTGTTTTTAGATCAGATCAAGAGAATCAATTTTGAGTCCTCCTTGACTTTTACTGTATATCTTCGTGTTTTCCTTTTTGGTTTATCCGTCTTTAGAAACAACGGATGCGGGACACTAACACTAGCAAGAAAGCGCAGCCACCTTCCAATCAAACTATTTTTGATCTGCAATTCATTTGCTGACTGTGATGTGAATACTGTAGATATGTCTGTATCTGATACATTATCATTTACATTATTGGTATAAAATACTTTCTAGATGCTTCGTTGTTTTGTCTCTGATGCTTCTCGAAGGATTCAACTTTCAAAAATGAAACTTGGAAAGCACATATAGCGGGGTTGCTTTTAGGGTTACTTGGATTCTTTCAAGAGTGGATATACTTCTATTCAAGAATACTTGAAATTTCTGGATAGTATTGAACCCTCTCTTGCATCTTATTAGATTCTATGGAATATATTTCACACTGGTTGGTTGGTGAATGGTGTATGATGCCACACGAGGCCAAATTCCTTTTAGAAATAGAAGATAAGCATATATCTTATTTTTATATTCTATAGGATTATATTTTTTAAATTAACTACTATATCAACCGCTAGTCATATGAACCTGTTCTGCTACGTTCGATAATGCTTCCTCTATAGACTGCTTTATTATTGGTCTCGACCCTAGATTCCATGTATGATTAATATTAGTGTTTCACCAGATTACAGTTGATGGACAAGTGTATTGCAAGATACTCATTTCCCCCCCCCCCCTTTTGTTAACTTAATAAAAACAGGAGGGAGATACGAATCGCGAAGTGGCAGTGCAAGCAGAGAAGGCCATCCAAGCGGAATTCCTTCGAGCCGCGGGCGTGGAAGGGGAAGTGCAAAGGGAAGGGAAAACAGCTACAGCGGCAACGACCGCGACTCCGAGTACGGGGGATCGGCGAGATGGAGCTCGAAAGACGTCGACGACGACGGCATGAGCAGCTTCCCTGGTGCCAAAGTTCAGAACTCTCCGGGCAGGGAGAGATTCCCAGGCGGATGGGGTGGCGACGGGGGCAGGAGTGGCAGCGGCGGTCGAAATGCAGGCGGCGGTGGCGGTGGCGGTGGCTGGGGTGGGGATATTGGTTCGAGCTCCGGACACAGCGCTGGTAATAGCAATTCGAGGTTGGTGCCACCGACACAAGCGGATTCTGGAAGCGGATGGCCGACCCGCTGGTAACACCCGTTGGTGACAGCGGCTCGCGTCCGAATCTCGCAGTTAGCATCCAGCCCAGCCCCTTCCATGCTATATTCCAGTTTAGGCTATGGCTTCGGATGAATTCTTTTATTAGGAAATGGAGCAAATACTCCTCTTTTCTTTTATTTTGTTTTTGTTTTTTCCTCCCTCCTCTTTTTTTTTGGCTTTTATAATTTAAGACTCGAGTTCCCAAATTTTTGGGCTGTATGGAAGTGCGGTACATGTATAGCTGTAATATCTTTTAATGTTGTCTATGCCCTCAACTATTTTGATATATTTATGTGGTAATCATGTTTAGTGTCATTTATGTGAAGTAATATAATGCTAATTAAGCATGCTTCTAAGTTTTATGTGAAAATAATTTTTGGTTCAACTGAAGTGATGTGAAAGTTAGTGGTTTCAGATTTGCCGTTCTCTCATCTTTTTCAGTTTGTTTTACTGAAAGTTCCTGTCCTGGCATAGAAGAAGATGGCAAGAAAAGTTTAAGATGGCGAGAAAAGGTTTTCTCTTGTAATGAATAATGTCATCGTTACTGATCGTCCCTAGCGCAAGTGGTAAAGTACTTCATGGTTGGTATTCGAGGTTTTAAGTTCGAGTTTTAGTTGATTTATATTTTCAGTTTAAGTTTATTTTTAAATGAAATAGGTGAAGGGAATAGTATGCTACATATTTCTCAAAAAAAAATAAAAAATAATGTCATAGTTAGAGTCAATTATGAAGTTTTAAACTAAACTCAATGATGATTTTATTACTTTACTGTTTGAATATTTTTAACTGATACTAGCTGACGACTAATTTTAATAAATGAGTTTAATTCAGAATAAAAATTCAAATTAAAACAATTACAAGCTGAAAAGGATATCGATCTAAAAAAACAATATTAAAGCTCAGGGCTGTGTTTCATAAGGTCCATTGTTTAAGGGGTCTTCATACAATTTTACCTAGATTTTTTTTTTCTTTTTTAAAAACTTCTTTTTTTTTGAGGTTGGGGAACTCGAGCCGCGCACGGCACCAAGAACAACGTTAATTCGAGACGCGAAAGTTTAGATTTTTTTTTTTTCCCCTCTTTGCTCAACTCTTCTCCGATCGGCGCTACAAAGCCCCTCTTTTGGTAGGTACAATTAATGCCCTAACCCTCTTTTTTTCGATCTCCTTTTTGTATTATTATTTTCCCTTTTTCCCCTAATCTCGCCCGAATTTAGTGCCAAATTTGTCCACATTTTGATTTATTCTTATCATAATTTATATCCTCGAATCAATAATTGGATTCCCAGTGATTGTGATCTGCTTTACAGCAGTGATTTTGTGATGTAAATTTGTTAGTATCTTTAGCTTTTTCTTAAAGGGAATGATGGTGTCTATCTCTCTTGATGTAGAGCTTGAACAAATTATTTTTACACTTATTTATTTAGATTATCCATGCTAGGGGAAGTTGATTAGATACAGTTTTTTTTTTCTTTTTTCTTTTTTTTTGGTGTCGATTTTTGTAAACCCTAGTGATGCTGAGCATGAACGAATTACTAGAGCAAGGTGCTTGATTCTGTTGCTCATTTCATAAGCAATTTTGATTGGCTAAAATGTACAGTGATTTGAAAACTGGTCCTTGAACTATATATCTTTTTGGATTTCCAACCCTCTGATGAATTTCTGTTTCGAATTTACGGAAATTTCGTTAGATTTAGCTGTCTTTGTCTCTGTCGGAAACAATCAAGTAGTGCGAAAGTTCGGGGTTTTATGATTGCTGGGACATTTCAACACGCGACTTAACTAGAAAAGCGATTAATTTAGCATTCTCCACTTTCGAAAAGTTTCCATCTCGACTACAATGATAATTGTTTTTCTTTTTCTCTTTCTTTCGTCTTTTACGGTTTTGGTTCCTCGTAAACTATTGAAAATTGTCTCTAAAGAAAACGAATTTTCCATGGAAAAAGAAGTTTCATGTTTTGTTTGCAATTGGTTTGGTGTAAAATGAAAATATTTTTGCGTTTTCCGCTGATTGATATGTAGAAACAAAAATGGGTGTTTTTTTTTTTTTCCTGAATGGATAGAACTGTTTTTGACTGAAAGATGTTTTACGTAAAACCAGGCATTTGGAAAACTCGTTCTCAGCTTAAACAAATGTTTTCGGGCCTCTCTTTTATGTCTAACAAAACACTGCATTGAAAGTTTCTCCATTGTTGTTTCGTGTCCGCATCTTATACAATCTCACTCATATATGACGTGCTAGGATCTTTATTGTGCATGGAGAAGCAAGGCGGAATCGTCACATCCAACCTACTTGGTAGCGCATCACGTCTCCTCCGCAAATGCCTTTTCTCGATACTCTCATTTGGCCCCATTCCTACCCACATAGCATTCATCATGGACGGAAACCGCAGATACGCAAAGAAAAGGAGCATCAAACAAGGGGTGGGTCACCGTTACGGCTTTACGACTCTCACTTCCAATCTCAAGTATTGCTACGAAATGGGCGTAAAGTATGTAACAGTATACGCTTTCAGCATCGACAACTTCAAAAGAGACTCTACTGAAGTCCGGTTCTTGATGGACTTAATGAAGGAGAAAATTGACGAGCTGTTAAAACAAGATAGCGTAATCAACAGATACGGAGCTAGGGTTAATTTTTGGGGAAATTTAGACCTCTTGAGCGAGCCAGTAAGATCAGCAGCTAAGGAATTAATGGCAAGCACCGCGAGCAACAAAGGGCCGGTGCTCTCGGTGTGCGTGGCCTACACATCCGCGGATGAGATTGTGCATGCTATTCAAGAAGTTTGTAGAGAAAGGAGGGAGAGACTACAACGAGAACACGGTCGAGTTAATGGCATGGGAGATGATACGGACAATGATATTTCAGCGGCTGATTTGGAGCAGCATTTTTATACCGCGGGTTGCCCGGATCCGGATATTGTGATTAGAACTTCGGGAGAGACTCGACTGAGTAATTTTTTACTGTGGCAGAGCACGAATAGCCACTTGCAGAATCCGGTCCCGCTTTGGCCTGAGTTTTCTCTTCGGCATCTTATCTGGGCCATATTGGAGTATCAGAGAGTTTACTCTTACTTAGAAGACGCGAGAAATTCGAGTAAGAAGAACGAATGAAGCCGATTGTTTGATGATTTATAAATGAAATTGCACCGCGATTTATTTGATCGGTGCGTTGTCGAAATTGAACTATGATTTCTTGGATTCTGTACAATTGAAGGGCAATTACTGCCTGTAATGTGCTGCAGCTGCTGCTGCATACTTAGCCATGTAGTTCTTCCTAGCAGTAGTATCTGCAAATCAGAAAAAATGGAAAATTGGGGAGATTGAAGTGACTTTTATACCTGAAAATAAGAAATAAATGTAAGTGGCTTCTAATGATTTGGATCTTGCATTGTATGTGGCATCCTTGATCGATTGAAGCAGAAATATTTGAAAGCATTTTCAGAATCTGTTGAAGAGGAGTAATATTTATTCAGAACAGGAACCTTGGGTGAATTTGATTAGTTCTCTCGATTGCCGAATGTAATTAAGCAAAAATTGGTGTTTTTATGTAGTTCCTAAATTTGTGTTGCAACGACCGGACCCGCTAGCAATTATAGTTCGTTGGGCTCTGACTACCACCGGCCCAAAATATTTAAGGGGGCTTTTTTTGCAAATAGCCCCCTAACAAAATTTTTTTTTATAATTGACTCTGTATAAAATTTATTTGCAAAAATAGCCCTATCCCCGCCATGCAAGCGCCACGCGGGCGGAACCGGGCCAGGATATTCACCGTGTCCAATACAAATATCCCGGACTTAGCCATATTTTGGCTAAGTCCGGGGTCCGAGGTATTTGTGGGTCTTATGTGTATTGGACACGGTGAATCATTCATCGTGTCTAAACACGGTGAATGGCTCACCGTGTTCAACTTAAACACTGTCTTCGCCCCGCCCGCGTGACGCTGACGTGGCGCTTGTGTGGCGGGGTAGGGTTATTTTTGCAAATAAATTTTATACATGGCTAATTATAAATTTTTTTTTTGTTAGGGGGCTATTTGCAAAAAAAAGCCCTATTTAAGGTGTATGATATATACGGATACACCCGGTGCACCAAATAATTTCCCAAGTTGTGCCGGCTCAGTCAAACAATTCCAAAATCCCAAGTCAACGCTTCTTTTTTTTAAGGATATTTTTACACATTTGGTCCTCAAACTATGATGTCGTGACGCTCTGGTCCTTAAAAATTTAATTATTTATAATTTTAAAGTTTGAATTTTCAATCGAGTACTATAATTCAGATTAGTTAACTAAATATAAATATATCACTAACATAAAAGTGATACTACATTAGCAATGTGTTAATATTTAGTAAGTTAAATTAGGTTCCGGAGCTTTAATTATAATAATTTTGAAAGTTTGAATAAATAATTCTAATAAATTAAAGTTTGAGGACTAAAATGTCGCCACTCCTATAGTTGAGGACCAAACTTGCAATTTACCTTTTATATATATATATAACCTTCACCTTCATCGTCACCAACACCATTCCCCTCCATTTTCTCACCACCGAATCCAACAATGGCGCCTCTCATCCTCCTCTTCCTCACATCCTCCCTCTCCCTCCTCCCCCTCGGCGCCTCCCAAACCAACACCACCATCACCAACCCCTCCGAAGGTCCCATACTAAATTTTTGCCCTGCAATTCAATTTTTATGTTGTAGCCGAATTTTTAAACTTCATATGATGGTTCTTCCAGTATCAGCGCTAATAGCCGTGTTCGATTCGTGGAACATATTGGGGATGTTGAACCGGTCGCTGGACCGGTGCACGCCAACTGCTTGGTTGAATGCCTCAAAGGAGAATGTTGTGGTCAATTGCAATTGTTCGAGCCCAGTTGACGATACCTGCCACATTGTTGAATTGTGGGTTCAAAATCGCTTTTTGATCATTTGTTTCATTTACTTGCTCTTTGTTTTCGATGTTTTTTCGAACTCTGAATTCGGATGCCGGGGGAGTATTTTTCAGGAAGGTGAGTGGCCTTAACATTGTTGGCGAGATCCCGAATGAGCTCTTCGACTTGAAAGAATTGGTCCTGTTGTGAGTTCTCTCAACACTTCAATGTTCTTGTACATGAAAATTTAATAAATTCTAGTGGATTTCAATTTATCTGGGTTATATATAGGAGCTAATCATATTAAATATGACAGTGTTATCGACGTATCACTGCAACATCCTTGTAATACATCTTATGTGTGGTTGGAAATTAGAGAGGGACGATAACTCGCTAATTCTTCTTTGTCCCTAGAAGTTATGAAGATTTTATGGGAAATTGCATCACATTTTAATTTGTTTTACTGGGTTTGTGGATGTAGGGATTTGAGTCAAAACTTGTTGAGCGGCCAAGTACCGCCTGCAATCGGCAACCTCTCCAATATGAGCTACTTGTGATTCTCATCCTATAATTCTATCTTCCTTTGTTATTTGAGGTAGTAAATATGATCAATATCCCGCATCCTATAATTTAACATCTCAGTTAATTATTTTCTTATGTAGGGACTTGAGCATGAACAAATTATCTGGGAATGTGCCATCAGAGCTTGGGAATCTTACTAAACTGTATTCACTGTAAGACAACTCCTTGTTTTTGGTCTAATTTGATGTCACATTTTTTACTTGAATAGGTAACCGGCAAATATTCTATTGGTAAAGCCTTTGCTCATTTATGTGTTTCCAGAAGCTTTCGTTCAAACAAATTCAATGGTGCACTCCCAGAGGAACTTGGAAACTTGACCAGCCTTCAATATTTGTAAGTAGAACGGCCTTTTTCTTTCTTTCTGTGTAATAATGACGATGTAGGCTTGAGTCCAACTCTATTTCCAGCTTATTAACTTGATAGTTCATGTGTAATGTAACTTTTGTTCATATTATTGAAAGTGTTTGTGATGGTTACCCTTTATAATCAACTTTATTATGCTAAGCATATACTCTCCACATAGTTAGGTACTTTGACAGTAGTGGAGTTACTGGAGATGTTCCTCATGAGCTAGCAAAGTTAAGGAAGCTTAATGTCTTGTAAGTGGTTTTGACCTCCTTATTATCTGTTTACTTCTATTTTCAGTTAGTTTACTGGTGTTCAATTTTATAGAGGGTTAAACTTTGAAATTACTCTTGTGAGTATGTTGAATTCTGTTGCAGATGGGCATTTGATAATGACATCACAGGGACGGTACCGTCTTTCATTGGAAGCTTAAACGATCTGACTGATTTGTATACTCACACAACTAAAAACTTGTCAATAATCATTACAGTGTTTTCTCTTCCTTCACTATCATCTGACAGCAGTCTTGTGTTGTTTGCTAGACGGATCTATGGGACATCGCTTAAAGGACCTATTCCAAAAATCTTCTCCTCACTGGAAAAACTAGAAGTCTTGTAAGTATTACAAGTTGTGTATCTTTTTACGTTCATAATGGTGTCTAAATTTATACGTTAGTGACTTGTGGCTTTTTATCAGTAAAAAGTAGGACATGCTTTTTATCACTATGCTTTTTATCACTAAAAAAGTAAAACTGTGGGTTTTTTATTGCAATAGACTCCTCCAAAACTTTTATTTTAAAAATAGACCTATTAAATTTTTATTTATAAATATAGTCCTATAAAAGCGGTGAATGATTCACCGCTTTTAAAAGCGGTGAATCATTCACCGCTTTTTTTGTTTTTCTTATTTATTTTTATCTTTTTATCTTGATAAGAGCGGTGACTAATTCACCGCTTTTATTTTTTTCCTACTACTTATAAGTGGTTATGATTGCGGTGAATCATTCACCGCATTTAGAAGCCTATTTTTATAATTATTTTTTTTCAGAAGATTATTTTTATAATTATAAAAATGGATAAGATTATTTATAAAAAAAATTCTAAAACTGTGCTATTATAGTTCATATAACTGATTTAGAATAGCCAGAAAAAAGTCCATTCATTCTGGTTATGTGTTAGATGCATTTTGAAAGTATTTAGGACTTCACATCAAGCTCGTCAAAGAGATTTGATTTCTTTCTTGTAAATACACGTAAGTGGATGATGCCGACTAATGTTTGTCTTACTTTTTTTTTTAAGTAATTCTGGCCATGGCTATTCCCTAACACCCTGTTTGGTTGGGGAACAAGGGTGGGAATAAGGGGTTATTCCCCTCTTGTTCCCCAAACACTAAGAAGACTTCGAAATATGAAAAATCCGAGTGATTAGGTGTGCAAATTCCAATGATCAATCAGGTCATTTTTTGCCATAGAGTTTGTTAAGAAGTTACAATATTTAAATTTCTATCAGTATTTGCCTTTGCTGCCACTATTTCCACAGGCAAAACTATACCAATTGTCTGAATTAGGTTATAACTGTTGTATATAGTTATGGAGAGTTGGATTGGCGAAATAGCATTTCAAGCATAAATTCATTTACTAATGCTTAGTGAGACTATAACCAGTAGTTCTGTTTTCATGTACGACGAAGCCGAGGAGATCCATCACCTAGCCATGGGTTATATTTCGATCTTTCCATGAACATGACTTCAAACCTTTCTGAGATGAAACTGTTTTCAAGAAAATGAACCCGCAGCTAAGCAGTAGATCTTCTCTGTGTCGTTTGATTGACGGTGGAAATAATGTTCTTACACCCACTTAGTATGATGTACAGATAAAATTGTGATTACATCAATCCAACTGCTCTCTTAGAGGCCAACCTCTGCAGATTGTTTTACCCTTTTATGCTTTCTAGTCTCTTTCTGAAGTTCTTAGTTTTTACAATTTTAGGATATTTGTTTCGTATGATTGATTAGTGAATAGGATAAAAATTCATAATTTTGAACTTGTTATGAACTCCTTTACAAGAAATAAATGTTGCACATGTTGAGAATTTTGAGACTGTTTTCCTTCCAGCATAGAATGATCTTCTCAGAACTCTCTAGAAGCCCAGTTTAGATTTTATGAACATTATGTTTATCTAATAATTTGATCTAGTATTGTCTTCTAAAACTGAATATTGTTTAAGTTTTAAATTTTAAAGAGCTTTTCATACAGGATACTCGGTGATCTTATACCTCCAGATTCTTCTCTTTCTTTCTTGGAGAACTTGACAAGTTTGTCAATTTTGTAAGTTAAAATAACTTTCAGGCTTAAAGATAATTTAAACATTCTCTTGAGTCTTGATTATATCAATAATTTACAATTCTTGTTTTATCATGTGATAGGTCCTTGAGAAATAGCCAAGTCACTGGTCAGATCCCTGATTATCTTGGAGAGTTCTCCAACCTCACGTACCTGTAAGGTCCTCTGTCTGATTTCGCCCCTTCTCTTCCCAACTCTCCAACACATATTAAAGATAAAATTTCAGCTACTCGCAATATCCCCTTAACAAAGCTAGAATTCCGTAGACCTGGCTACCAGAAACAAACAGCCATGCATTTCTAATAATGTAAACTATCACAAACTATTTAATTTTTCAATATCAAATGATATCTGAATAATTTGATATCCTCCTATTTGATGCTGACAGAGATTTAAGCTTCAACAATTTAAGCGGTCAGATACCAAGGTCATTTCAAAATTTTAGCTCCTTGCAACATCTGTAAGTTCTATTCAATTCTTCTCTAAATAGGTTGTTGATTTCGTTAGTATATTCTAGTTGCTTTTTCTTTTCATAAGGTTAAGAACCAAACCTGCCTGTATGATTTTAAGTCCTATGAGAAGGCAATTAATTTAAATTGCAGTAGTAGAATTATTCTTATTATGTTGTTATGCTTTACAGCTTTCTACCAGAAAATAATTGTTCGACAAATCACTATAAAATGTTTAATGGTATGAAGTTAAAAGTGTCAAAAAAAAAATGAAAGAAATGGTTAAATTGACAAGTCACTAGGAAGAAAGTAACAACATCCCTCAGATTATGCCAACTCTACCCTTTCTTTCCTTTTCCCTCTCTTTCTTTGCTGACTTGCTAGTTCTCTTATATTTATATATAGAGAGATCAATTAACTTGTTAGGAAATCATATACAGATCTGTTGACTTGTTAATTAAATCATTGGCTTATAGAAGCATGTGCAGCTTTAGTCCTCTATTGCTTGGAATTCCTTCTGCCAGTGGACTTCAATGTACACATTTATATCAAAATAAAATCCTTTTTCCATGGTTGTTCAAAGCGGCTGCCATATCACCCGTATCATCCACTATATTAGTTGCCGTGGAGGGTCAAGGGCTTGCCATATTTCCCGCCAGTTATGTAAGTGTTATGTTAATGGGACTGGATTTCCTCCACAGTAGCCGCATTTTAAAACAATGGTGTTTAGATTTAGACTGGATGAGTCTGCAGAACAAATTATTATATGCAATCAACATTCATTATCTAGTTAAAGAAAATTTGGTAGCCAATTTCAGTGGCCACTCTTACTAGAACGTCTTTCCACATATATATGAACAAGATAAAATCAACCATTGGGCTGTTTTTGAAGAGACAGTGTGTGCAAAACAATGAGTTGCAAATAGTTGCGATGTTTCTGTTATTTTCACGTGTTTCTTTCCTCATTGTCCCGATATCTTGGTTTTTCTAATTGGAACATGGGTTTTCATTGTTTTCCCCTGTTATATTATACTTTTCTTTTCATATTAAACTATGGCATATTGTCATATTGCTTTTCCATTCCATTGCATAAAGTATTTCCTTCTGTGCAGTTATCTAGGTACAAATAACTTGACTGGCGACCTCCCAACTGGTATAATTACGCCAAACCTCACAGCTTTGTAAGTTGATTAACATACTTTTCTCGCAATATGTTCTGAATTAATTTCCTATCTTAGTTCATTGTAACAATAATTAGGACGAATCACTTAAAGTCAATTTTTTGCTGCCAATTCCTTCATCTTTTTGGTTTTAAGTTCTATTCTGATTCTGCACGTTTCTGATGGTTGTAGGAAGCAGGATTTCCTCATTTTATTAAGATCTGCTAGCTCAAATAGTTTTTGGAAAAACTTGTTACATAAAATGGTGAAATGTTTCAAATCTACTGATTGTAAATTTAACTTGTGCATTATATAATGAAATTTGATGAAACTAGAGATTTAACTTTGGGGAATACTTGATTTTGTAGTAAATAGTAAGTTAGTACTTGTCAATTTTGCTGAATACAAAAGAACTAAGAACATTAATAAAGCTGGTCGTGTAGTATATGTAGATTATCTAGGACTACTGGGCTTTGCCAAAGTTTTATTTCTCATTTTCATTAATTCAGAAAACTAACAAATATTGGTAAATAATGAAAAATAATTGGGTAATTTTGTAATCTGTAGTTGTGAAGCTTCGTTCATTTGCGTGACTCTAGAATCTGGATGATCGATTGTTTAAATTTCTTTCCATCCTTGAATTCTCAGTTTTGTTACAATCAGTTGTGTCTTGCCTGTCTTAGCCAGTAGATCCTTTCTCAGTACTTTATCCTCCGTCTTCTTTCACGCATTTGCTGATCCAACACTGTTCTCGTGCATTTTCTTACAACCATTGCAGAGATGTGTCTTTCAATCCTATCTCTGGCAGTCTTCCTTATGATCATAATAAAGAAGGTTTCTCGATGTATGTCTACTTTTCCCTTAACCCACTGTATTAAGGTACATAATTACACTAAAATATAATCACCATCTTATGAAACTAGTTATTTGGATACTTCCAGTTTACTTTATTTAATTTTCTGCAGGAACTTCATTGGAACTTTAATTGATTCAAGAAGAATATATGATAGGTAAGCCTTAGTTGACAGAAAAGGATATTAATGAAATAATCTGACAGTATCGATATTAATGTACAGCAAGGTTGAATTTATGGTTTACGACATTACTTACTGTAAATTTGACCCTACGGTCCATTATGCCCACTTAGTTTTGACTTTAACAATTTAGTCCCTGAAGTTTGTCCTATGCAATGATTTAAATTTCAGGGACTAAATTGTTAGAACTAAAACTTTGCAGACAAAATGGATCATAGGGTCAAACTTAGAGAACTACGCTAATAAAGTAATGTTTAAGCTGGCAAAGTGTTTTTAACTTTTGAACCATGCAATGGATACAAAGACATGATTCAAAAGTCAAGAACACTGTATGACGATGAGGGTTCAATCATAACTATGTTTGGCCCATGATCGTGTAAAAAAACAACGGCCGCATTTTCCCTACCCAAGTAAGAACCTAATCACTGATGATGCAAAAATAGCAATGCTATAGTATATATTGCAAAAAAACAAAAATCATCAAAGGCAAGCTCATTTATAACTTCCAAACCTACATGTTTTAGTTCCATGCGCAAAGCAAATGAGCAAATTGTCTGTCAGTGTCCATGCACCAACTTTAATTAGCTCATAGAATTAAATTTTTTTTTTTGAATTGTGATAATTTTTTCAGCAATCTCCATGAAAATTCGAGAATGTCCAAAAATAAATAAATAAATTCTCGAGCATAATTAGTCAAAACTGAAGGAGTCCCACACTAGATGGTGAGAGACTACTTGAGAGATCTAGTATGAATAATTTGGATTTATTTGCTAGCGGTTAGACCCAAGAACTTGCTAATACTAGTGGGTTAGGTGCATCGTACTTAATTTATTCTTCAACAAGAGCATAGCATAACTTCACTGGACATAGAATCACATGAATTTCGAAGGTGTAATTTTCCTCGATTAGCGCAAGGTACTCTTAAGGCCTAGCTGTCTTGTCAACAATTCTCATAATATCAATGAGACAAATTTTAGATATATATTGTGGCAACTTTAGCCAAGTAAAATGAAGATCACTTAGCAAATTAAGTTTTGTTTCTGTGGCTCAGCTCAACTCATAGATGATAAAAAATCTTCATTATTTTCCCCCTTAAACTGTAGAAACATTTCTGTGATTTTTATTATATCTTATCTGTCGCGGTAAGGAGTGCTACAATGGAAAAGCCAATTTACTTATTATCGAAAAGACCTTTCTCACACGAGCCTTCTTTTCTTTCTTTTTTCTTTTACTTCCCCCTCGTTTGGCTAACTTTTCTTCTTTCAATTATGCAGTAGAAGTTCAGATATACTATACTGCCTCCATGAGAACACATCATGTAGTGGACAAAATTTGAGTTGTAAGTTTTGTATTCTTCACTTCTCCATGTTCAGACACAATCAGTAGAATTATTGTCCCAGGATTTGCTCTCACATTAGTTCATACTTATTCAAATGTGCAACCAATTGGACAACTTCTGCGGTGCCCGACAAACTATTCAATTAATGAGTAATCTTTATCTTTACAAGCAGATAACTCCGTTTACTTAATGGGTACATCTGAAGATTCCTCTTCCAGTTTGGAACAAAAAAGTGCGAATTTTTAACTATTACGCATAGGCTATGTTAATCAGTGTATTATGCTTCTTGCATTTGTTGAATTGATTACCAGAATTAAATTTACTTTTGTATGCATGTTATTCCTCATCATTGCATTCTTTTTACAGCTTCAAGTTCCTCATTTTCTGTGAAATGTGGTGGAAAGAAAATATTTGCCTTTGGTACTGAATTCTATGATGATTCTGATGTTCTGGGAGCAGCAGATTTTCGCTTGAACACCACACATCAATGGGTTGTGAGTAATGTAGGCTCTCACCCTTCAAACCCTAATAGCTCTCACTATATTGTGACCACAAATGCTGCTGAAATACTGGGAACATCAGAACCTGAGCTTTATAAAACAGCAAGGGTGTCACCGAACTCATTACGATATTATGCCATTGGTTTAGTTATTGGCAAGTATACAGTCAACCTCCACTTTGCAGAGATAGTAATATCTGATAACTCGAGCTCATGGAAAGGACTCGGAAAGCGCTTATTCGACATTTACATACAGGTACCACTTTCTTCTCCATCTTTATAATAAGTGCACGTTTGGCCTGTCTTAGGAAACAACTTCTCTACTTTAAGAATCAACTAACTTCTATTTTGGCAAACAAATAGTTTGAAACTTTTGCTGCGGCGGGAACTAAATAAGTTTCTAGGCCATTTGAGTCTATAGCTCTTCAAAAAGCTATTCTAGAGAAAATATGGCCAAGCCAAACATCAGATGGAAATTTCTTGAGGTATCAAAATTTCCAGCTCTTCATTTTTTTAAAAAATTTCTAATCAACTGTAGGGAAATAGAGTCTTGCAAGATTTCAACATTATTGATGAAGCAAAGGGATCGAAAAGGGCTATGAACAAGACCTTTGAAGCAAATGTTACTAATTCTGTTATGGACATACATTTCTTCTGGGCTGGGAAGGGTACCTGTTGCATTCCAAATGAAGGAACTTACGGGCCGTTGGTGTCGGCAATACATGTTTATCCAGGTCATTTTTTCTTTCTCATTTGTCCTTCCGCAAATCTTTCTGACTCAACATTCTGACAATGAATTCTTCGTTTGTTTAAATTTGCGTTTTCAAGACTTCAATATGACAATTTTGCCCTCCCCACACAAAGAGGGAAGGGCAGGGAGGCTTGTGGGTTTTGCATCTCTTTGCATTGCCGGTGCCGCGATACTCTCGTCCATCGTTTACCTATGGTGGAAATGGATCGCAATAGGCCGAACACAAACTCATAGTGCTCCTGAAGAAAAAAGGTGATTCTATTATTATTATTTTTTCTGTTTCTTTCATTGTGCATGTTTGTGTGTATTTTTCTGTGTGGATTTGCCCTAGAAATCTAGTCTTTGTTCATGTATCTTTTTCACATAGTGGTGAGCTCTTGGACAGATAAAGGCTTGTATAGCAACATGGGAATTTACAACCAAGGAAAAAAAGAAAAAGAAAACACAGGAACAAAAGTTTGATTTGTTGGAGAATTTGTTTGTGATATTACTAATTTTGTCAGACCAGACATATTTGAAGCAATAATTTTTATTTTTGAGGTAACATGAGAATTTAGAAACGCGATCAATTTACTCGACACGTAAATGAAAGAGGATCCGCATCAACACACCAAATTGCAAGATAATGGTTAGTTATCTTTTAGACAATCTAAGATGAATGATGAGTTGATAGCTAATCACAACTCATCAAGACTCTTCAAAATATGGCCATGGTTACTATACTATTATGAGTATTGGAGCCCTAATACTCATAAGTTGTTTTTGATGATGGAGCTTCCGAATCGACGATTCACTCCGTTAAATATGATCTAGAGTATTTGAAACTTCTAGAAAATAAATTTCGTAAATTTTTGAAATCATAATAAAGTCCATCAAGCGGGCATAAAATGAACGGTCAAAATCGAACGATGTCCCAAAAAAGGATGATCGGATCCTTCAATTCAAGATCGGAGTTACTGATCTTTATCTAGTTAGTGAATATAATTTTCTATCAAAAATTCAACAAATTTCGATTCTTTTGCACCGTTAAACTAATAAGTATTCCATACCGGTTGTTAAAAATTGTCAAATTTGTGATCTCTTGATCGTAAGGTAAATGATGTCGAAAAATTATAAAATTTTATTTCTAGAAGTTTTAAATGCTGTAAATAACGTTTAACGGTGTGAATCGTCAATTCAGAAGCTCTATCATCGAAAACCACTTATGAGTACGAGGGCGATCGTACTCATAATAATATAGTAGCCGGACCCTCAAAATATTATTAATAAGTCAGCATTAAACATTTAACATGATACCTTGTAATTGATTTGGCTTCTTAGAACTGTGCGGTGTTTGGTGTGGCAGATCAGTTGTGACTCCATACATTTTAACCTAAAAATATGGGTAGTAAACATGGATCAGACCTTTAGCATTCAGCAATAAACTGTATGTATTACTCATCAAAAACAGAGCAAATGTGTGAAAGAGACCAACAAACAAAACCAAAACTAGAGAACATCAATCATCTCAGCGAATAACGGCATCGCGCATTGAGTGTCATTCTATTAAAAGATAGGGGCTTCCGAATACGCAATAGATCGACAAACATGCAACATCGGTACGATATATACTCTGTCCATTTGATTTGATATTGTTGGAGAGCGAAAAAGGGTTAGCAACACAAATTTTATCATTAGCTCATCGTACCAAGCGAAAATGAACATCGCATTACCCTGCTCTGTAAAATCGCTTAGAAGAGACTATGCTCTGTAACTTTGAAATGATCACCCTGAAGTATTAAAACTTACGCAAGCGGTATCTAAATCATACATGAAATGTTGCTCACATCAAGAAATCCTAACTGCAGGACAATTCATGTCCTAATATCACAATATTTTGGGGCTTAAATGTGTGAATCTGACAACCAATCGCAGCCTACTTTACGCACTTTAGTTAAAGATACAACAATCAGGAGAATCTCAGCACCGCAGCATTCGCTAAAACTTAAAACATCATCAATGTCGGAGTTTGCCTGTAAGAGGAGGGAAAAAAGTTAGCCTCGTTAGCGACGCACAAAGAAGTGCCTATTATGAAAATTTGACACTAAATTTAGAGTAAAATGCATAGATGATCACCGTATTATCGTAATATTGCAACATAATTCTAGTTCCTTAAATTTGCTAATGCAACTCTGACAACCATTCAGTAATAAAATGGTCATTTTACAAAAACAGGATCACACTGGTAGCCCCATATGATTGAATTGGTGTAAAAGAGAAGGTAATTAGAGACACCATGAATGAAATGGTAAAATAATAGAAAGATCATTGACTAGAATGTTTAAATAAGAGTTCATGGAGTAAGTCACATTGTTGTTGCAAGTACAGGGACTAACAACATTTTTTACCCTATCATTTTACCAACCTCGTTGAGATGAGCGAGAGCGAAAAGATAATGCAGCCAAGTCATTTAGATCTTGAAGTGGAGTCAGACACTTAACGATATCATCCATCGAAGGGCGAGATTTTGGGTCCCGACTTAGGCAATAATACGCGACCTGAGCGACCTTGTAAACTCCTCTTATTGAATAGTTGAGCTCCAGCCGAGGGTCTACGAGCTGGTAGAGCCTTCGCCTGTCGCTCAGATACTGTCTGGCCCATGCGACCAGATTCTGTTCGCCGCTTGGCCGCTTTTTGTCCACTGACCTTCTACCAGTTAAAATCTCAAGTATCACTACACCAAAACTGTACACATCGCTCTTAGATGTCAAGTGTCCTGGATAGAGCATTTTACAGACTTGATGGTCTTAGTAGCCTTGAGATAATCGAATCATAAAAGAACGTTAAGACGATCAGGAAGTCATTGGCAGTAAATAACGCAAAGTTGCTTACCAAAGCATTCATGAAATTCAAAATCATTATCTATTCGTGCCGGATGAACTATTTTGCATGCTTGAGAGATCAGAAATACTCAAAACCATCGAAAATCATGTAGTTTCTGGTATAGCACTGTACTGATTAGGACTGACGGAGTTCTTACATCGTTGGATGACTCTGTATACCTAAGTAGCCATCTTGGCAGTTACTATTTTTGCCAGATACGAGTGGATTAAGCATGCAAAATAGATCACCAGAGTGCATCTGTATAAATATTAAACTCGTAACTTCGTATCTTCGGAACTCATTCCTTTTGTACTTATATTTAACTCAGTACTTTACTCAACACTTTAACGCCATTTTCAGCACTATATTCGACACATCAACACTTCAGCACCTTTTAATCAATTCGAACATCACTAATGGCATGATAGTGTGAACATAGACCCTCGAAGAAGTCCTAGATATTTCCTTGTATTTCACGTCCTTAAAATTACTGTTTACTGACAAATATTTCAAATTTCAAATTTCAAATTTCAAATTTACTAATAATATTTACATAAAAAATTGGCGCAAAGTTCTTACTGGCTATTGCGTAACAAAGCCATCTACCACAGCACTATAATCACATATATCTAGTAAATCAATGCTAAGAAACATGCAGGAAATATCAAACTCGATAGTCTCGATTTTAGATCTCAGAGGAAGAGTCACATAGTAAGTTCTCTTCTAACTATAACTAATTTATACTTTTTGGCTGCATACCTGTCATCACATACTCAGGAGCAGCATAACCATATGTGCCGACGACTCGAGTTGAAACATGAGTGTTATCTCCTTGTGGGCCAGCTTTTGCCAACCCAAAATCCGAAAGCTTTGCGTTATACTCCTGCAAGAACAGTCCAGCTTTATGAATACAGAAGCACAGTCATAGTAGATATCGACTGCTGATATTATTTGCTAGATATCGACAAAGTTAGTACCAAATCAAGAAGAATGTTTGATGTCTTGAAGTCCCTATAGATAACCGGTTCAGGTCCTCCGTGGAGGAAGGCGAGTCCTTTTGCCGCTCCAAGTGCAATTTTTATCCTGCTGGACCAGGGTAGAGGAAGAGCCCCTTCAGCCATTAACAAAAACTAGTAAGAGTGCATGGGGCAAAGTAGGAAATCCAGATAAAGAAAAAAGCATTGAAAACAATAAGACTACCAAGATTCACAAGAAAATATCAAACAGAAGGAAGACACTGGGGCTAAATTTGAACCTCCAAAGTTTCAATACTTGACAGAATCTACAAGACACTCCAGATATTTCAAGACAGTTTTTAGTACTTCCAAAGCGAATCACGAATCGCTACTAAATTTCATTAGATAGAGGATCATAAAAGGATCCAAATGTACAAAAGAATAGATAGAAGTAAATAACATCAGAAGCTCACGTCGAAAAAGATGGTTTTCAAGACTTCCTCGGGCCATAAATTCGTAGACTAGCAGCCTTTGGTCATCTTCAATGCAGTATCCTATGAGCTTGACAAGGTTAGGATGATGCAGTTGTCCGAGGAAGTCGACTTCTGCCTGCAACCACGCCAACCGCCCGCAAAAACAAACGAGGCTTTAACGTGCATATCATGTTCTTACATATACACCCCCTAAAATCAGAACTTTCATATATGGTTCTTGAAAGTGGTGTTTTTTCACAAATATGACCTACATAAGCTGGGTGCATCTAGTTCAGGCGGAAAATTGGTTTCGTATTGAAATTTTTTTCAAAGATGACATATTTACAAGTATTCTGATTTCCACGAGAATATACATATACGTGCGTGAAAATTTTTGTAGGGGAATATATATGTAATCATCTCAATCTATAATGAAATATGGTCAGAAATACTTACAACCCACTCTCTGTGGCCTTGAAGAGCATCTGGCTTCAGGCTTTTGACTGCAACAGTGAGACCAGTGCCTGGTTTCGCAGGAGCCGTGCCATTCTCCTCAATCCATCCCTTGAAAACATATCCAAATCCACCTTCTCCGAGAATACTGTCGGGTCTGAAGTTACCAGTGGCAGATTTTAGCTCTTGGAAAGTAAATTGAAGTAACTGGCAAGTCGCTTTCTTTTCAGTTGTTGGATCAGCAATCCTTTCGACATCCAAATTGGCCTCGCAGCGAGCAGCAAGCTCGCGATTACTGGCGTTTAGGTATCTCGTCTCTGTCGCTGCGTTCGGAGAAAAATGCATTTAACATCCAACTGAGACAGCAGTAGCAACTTGTAACAAGTTCCAAGTAATAGGCCTCAGCCTGAAATGTTGGAAAAAAATTGTCCAAAAAAAAAAAGTGTAGCAGCAATTCTAATCCAACTAGCATGTGCTAAAAATCAGAAGATCTACAATAGGCCAACTACTTATCTTAACACTCCTGTTCTTAAATTCATATTTTTTACAGGGTTTCTAAAGCAGTTATCTTTATTTTACGAAATTTCACGTAGAAAACAAAACACCTCCTTTTTATTCAACACATCTCTTTGAACTTCTTAAGAAGCTTGCTGTATTTAGTAGACGACAAGTGTGATCAAATGTCTATAATGGCACACCATATTCGGCCTTGTAAGTTAATTTTTTGAAATATGCTATTCCAAGAAGCAAAAATCGAATTCCTAGTTTCCAATTATATAAAAAAATTCTCATACTGAATAAATTATCATTAAGTATTTAATTTCTAACATCCAAGACAGGGCCGTAAGCTCGATTATGACTAAGTGCATTTTGAACATTGTAACTATTCAATCATTAATGAACAAGGTGTTCTAAGATTAGCATTACACCAGCAGCCACAAATTTACAACATGTGACCAGAAAAACCCAACCCCCAAGCTATTGACATGTTTCCACCAATTTAGAGAGCCAGACAGACCTCTCCTTACAAAGCTGTCCTTCTACCCCCTAGCAAATATCAAAACAGTACAAATCAAATAATTACTCTCTCTCTCTCTCCTCTCTCATGCTTTCCTCTAGGAGAAGAATCTTTACACTTTTTCTAAATTATGCAGCTTTGTCGCGAAATATAGTATATTGTTATTAGAAGAAGAACTATATTAAACTTTTCTTCTTTTTTTTTTTCAATCGTCAAATCTAAAAGGCTGCGATAAGAAATTTTGCTTTTGAATCTCCGAATTACATTTCTCTTTTTGTGCGGAGCCAAAATTCTTTTTTCTTTAAAAAATTGTCAAACACTTTGTTGTTACATGCATAAGCAAGGGCACATGACCACCAACCACTCTGACATCAACTTCCCAAAAGTGAGCAAATCAATCAATCAATCAATCAGAAAACCTAAAAACAAAGCAACAGGGCTCAGCAGGTTTCCTCCTAATCAATCAATACTTGGAGACAACTCAACACAAACAAGCAAGAAAACAATGAATTAATTAATTAAAAAAACAAAACCAGAACAGATAAAAAAAAGCAAGCAAGCAAGCCACCTGCATCATGGACAAGACTGTCCTTCGGGAGGGTGTTGGGAGAGCCGCCGGCAGCTGCGGAGGACCTGCACGCGCCTCGAAGTCCGCGCGCCACCGCCGACCAGCACCCACAACTCCCCAATTCCATCCACCAGTACTGTCCCTTCCAAAAAAACCAAAAAAAAGAAAAAAAAAGAAAAAAAAAAAGAAAACCCAAAAAAGGAAAAAAAGAAATAAAGGAAAAAAAAAAAAAGGGTGCTACTTGATAATAGTGGGCAAGTAGAATAAAACCAAGAAACCCAAGTACATGAAGAAGAAGAAGAAAAGGAGGAGGAGGAGAGCGAGGAGGAGGAGGAAAAGGGAGAAGTAAAGGGTATAATTGGGTTGGGGGGGGTGGGGGGGAGTGAGTTTGTGGGGAGTCACCACCACCACCATCATAGAAGTGTATATGTGAAAAAGAGCCTTTGCTTTTCTTTTTTTTCTTTTTTGGGTATTTTGTTATTGGTTGCATCAGAATGTGTGAGAGTTTGGCCAGCAATGTAATGCTGTAGGCCTCTCTCCTGCTGCCTTTGCCTTCTTTCTATTGGATGGTGGGATGGATGGATGGATGGCCACTCTCTCTCTCTCTCTCTTCTAACTTTTGCCACCCCATTTGCTGCTGTTGCAGCATCTATCTATCTATCTCTCTCTCTCTCTAAAAAGTATGCTTTCTTTGCTTTTAACCAACCAATCTATGATTCTATCATCCTAAGGCCTTTTGGCAATTGAGAGAGAGAGAGAGAGAGAGAGAGAGGGAGAGAATATCTTATTATGGCCACAATCCTCAGTGGTATTCAATTTTTGGCAACAATATATGGAATTGATTCTGATTTGTTTCACCGAAAGTGGAGCGGGACGAAGTGACTTTAAATTATATATAAATCGGAGAGAAACATAAGGTCAGGTTTTAAATTAAAAATCTTTTTAATATAGTCCACCTATTTCAAAATATACTATAGTTCAAATTACATCTTTATATTTTATCTTTTTTATTAGTGTACCAAGTGTGGAAGAATCAATTACCTTTGTTATATATATACATACATACATACATACATACATACATACATATATATTCTTCACAAAAAGATTAATTTTGGTACATTAGTTGTCCTTGGGTTGATGCATGGATTATTAATGTGAGAAATTTGGTTTCATTATTTCTACAAAGAGAAATGTTTTGAGCAGTCCATTTTTGGATACCTTACAATATTGTTGATGTGATGAGATACACATGCAGAGAGATTAGGATTTAGAGTTTAATTATGATGCTTAAGGATTAATAAAAGTGTTTGGGATATATAATAGGGAAAACTTCGAAAACCCCCATTGTGGTTTCACTTTTTTTCACTTTAGTACCCTGTGGTTTAAAATATATCAAGTTAGTACCATGTGGTTTCTCATTTTATCACTTTAATTAGTACCCCGTGGGTTTTGCACTTTATCACTTTAAGATCCTATTTCAAGATTTATCACTTTAAAGACTGCTGTTTAAAGTGGATACACTTTAAAACACAGGGTACTAAAGTGATAAAGTGAGAAACCGTGGGGTACTAACTGGATACACTTTAAACCATATGGTATTAAAATAAAAAAGTGTGAAATCATATGAGGGGTTTTTGAAGTTTTCCCTATATAATAGTAATATTGTTATATGAGTCCAGCTACCGTGCTCTTATAAGTGTGATCGCCTTCGTATTCATAAATCGTTTTCGATGATAAAACTTTCGAATCGACGATTCATACTGTTAAACATTAACTAGAGCATTCAAAACTTTTAGAAATTAAATTTCATAACTTTTCGACATTATTTACCTTATGATTAAAAATTCTCAAAATTGATAATTTTTAAAAGTCAGTATGAAATATTTGCTAGTTTAACAGTGTAAAAGAATCAGAATCGGTTGAATTTTTTATAGAAAATTCTATTCCCTATCTAAATAAAGATTAATAACTCCGATCTTAAATTAAAGTATTAGATTCTCAATTTTTAGGAAGTTGTTCGATTTTGACCGTTTATTTTATGTCTGCTTGATAGGCTTTATTATAATTTCAATAAATTCTGAAATTTATTTTTCTAGAAGTTTCAAATACTTTAAATTATATTTAATAGTTTGGATCATCAATTCGAAAGCTCCATTATCGAAAACAACTTATAAATACGAAAGACTCTGTACTCATATATATAGTTATGAATGATACTTGGAGGTATCTTTAGCAGCTCTCTTTCTAAATGAAGAAGAGCAGTTAGGTAGTACTCCAATATTGAAACCACTAAGGGGACCATGGCTCAAAATGGTCCCATAACTAGTGGATGGAGACATCATTTATGTTAGAACAAATACCGTACAGAAATCTATTATTAGAATAAATACCGCACAGAAATTTGATTGTGATTAAAGATTTAACTAATTTTGTGATAAAATAAATAAATCAACTTACAAATGATCGCTAAATCCAAATAAATACTTAATTGATCCGAAAGCGTGCGAGGCACTGCTCTAAAGCGTATTCTCTCCTTAGGATTAACCGGAAATAACACTCTAAGGTACAACTGGAATTCCTCCTCCTGCGAGCACGATCGTGAAGTAGGTTGACGGAGACTCTTTCAACACCCGATAACAAAAAGGTCACAGCCAAATAGATCAAAGCCAAATAGATCAAAATAATAATAAAAATATATATGTTTTTCAATGTTTCTCTCTGCAATGTTCATATCAACAGTGGAAAGAGTATTATATAAAAGGGATAATTGCCTATATACCCCTCATGCGTCTGAAAATATTCGATCTACCCCAACTTTTTTTTTCTTTCTAAAATGTCCTTCATACGTTCCACCGTTATTGCAAAATACCCCTGTAGTTATCTCATGTTAAGTTAATCTGGGTTAAACGTGAGTTAAATATCTATCACAGTTAAAAAAAACTAAAATACCAATTTTACCCTTAACTTAAGGACAAATAAGAAAGGTTGGTGACGGTAAAGGGGTATATTGGAAAAGATCAAAAGTCGAAATACTTTTTGTGCCCCTGACTTTAAGGGCAAATAAGAAAGACAGTGATGGTAGAAGGGTATATTTGAAAATGGCAAAATAGTAATTTTACAGAAATAACAGAGTTATTTAACAGATTTTAACTCTAAGGATATATTAGAAATAAGTTGGAACGTATGAGGGGTATTTTCAATATTAACCTTCTAAGAAGGGTAAATCGAAAAGTCGGGAACTTTTCAGGAGTAAATAAGCAATTGCCCCTATATAAAAGGGTAGTGAGAATAGATCGTTTGGTGACCCCCAACATTCTACTCCAATAATTAATTTCATTTAATTCATGCTTTTATGTGAAATAAGGAAGGAATAAATTAAATTTAATCCATCCAATTAATTAATATAATAAAAGACAATAAATGAGAATAATTATAAAATTAAAATAATATTTAAAGATTTTGGATTTTCGACCAATAATTTATTTGCATGAATCTCCCAAATTGGAGAAGCTGCATGTAACATTGAGCATGGCCATGTTAACATTTGCAGGGTATGTAGGATTAGTCAATGGGTATGATTACCCGAAATTTTATCCGAATTCGAACCCGAATGAAACGGATATATTCGATGGATATGAATATGGCTTCGGATATGGATATCAAAAATAAAAATCCGACGGATATGAATTGGATATGAATTTTGATTGTACCCAATCCGAATCCGAACCCGACCCGAACCCAAATTTATTTTGTATTATATATAATATAAATATATAAATTTGATGTTATATTTGAATTTGTATTTTAAAAATTTAGATTTAATATAATATATTTTGAAATATTGAAAAAAAAATTGTTTCGGGTTTAAATTTTCGGGTTCGGGTTTCGGATTTTTTATCGGGTTCGGGTTTGGATATGGATTTTTAAAATCCGTAGGGTTCGGGTTCTGATTTGGGTCTCGGGTTTGGAGTCGGGTTCGGGTTCGGATTTTTAAAAATTTGTCCCGAATCCGACCCATTGACATCTCTATGTCGGAACCTGTTTGGCGATTTTTTAAGCCATCTTAGCTATTGGCTTCGCAAGACTCAATTCTAGGCTCATAAAACTCAACTGCTCAATCGAGTTACTTGAAACTCAGATCAAGTGATTTTGCAAGTTACATCACGTTATACTGCGATTTTTCTTAGGTCAAAATGTGTCTTATGCTTTACTGACTTGATCCACTAGCAATATAATAACTCTTTATGTCCAAACCATCAGTCTGAAATGCTTCAGTTTAGTTATTATTACTAATCTTCATGATTTCTTATATTCTCAATTAGTACTTCTTTTCTGGTCCAGGTCCAAACTCGATCACAGATATATTAACCAGAACTATCAGGCGATGTAAAGTTCAACCTGATCGCGAACATATATATTAAAATTATTATCATACGATATAAGATTTTAAATGTGGCTTCTGTAGGTTTAAGAGGCGCCTCCCACCAAACGTGTGGCATAGCACTTTGCATTACATAACACTTACCTCTCAAACTTTCGGATTCTAGAGTTGGCTCCTACAAAATGAGTGGCGTAGCATTTTCCCCTGCATATCACTTAACTTTCACACTTTTGTCTGGTATTCAGCTTTGATATCAACTGTAATGATTTAACCTACTAACAATAATAACTCGTTAGACCCAAACCACCGGCCCTAAATACTTAAATCCAGTTATTATTAGTAGCGCTCACGGTCCTTATGTCAACCCAACCAGCCTTCCGTCATTTCGAATATGACTCGGCCGAAAGTTCAGTTCAAAAATTTTGAACCAATTTCTTATTCATTGACGAGGAATTTTAAGTGGTTTCTTATTATAAGAATGGTGTACATATATTATGATTCTTGTCATTTTGTATTTTAGACTTTACTATGATTGGTAAATGGCTCGATTTCTAGTAAAATATTCAAACTAAGAAACTGTTTAGTCAAACAAGATCTATAACAATTCTTAGTATTTGTTTGAAATAGTTACAAATTGAATTTCAGATACTTTTGTTGTGCTTCAACTCTTCCTTTGAATTATTACACATATCTATAAACCTCCAAATATAAATATTATAGATAGAAAGCACGCTATTCGCTTTTTTTTTTTTTTAAGAGAGATAGATAGCGCGCTATTCGCTTCGTTTATTTTATTTAGAAATAAAATTAGCTAGAAATGTAAATCAACTAGGATTCGAACTTGGGTCTCGGATACCAACCACCAAGTCCTTTGCCACTTGCTCTACGGACGGTCGGTATCAGTACCCGATCTTACTTTTGATAGGGATAGATCTACAATGGCGATGTTCGACGGATTTCTGATCTCTATTGAATGGGACCAAGCATTTCCACCGTCTAAGGTCGCAGTAGTTCTGAGGATTACGCGGAACCATTGCCCAATCTTACTTTTGACATGGAATAGGGTGAATAAGAGCATCTTACATTTTGAGTAAGGCTTAGTTTGGTATTGAAGTGTATCTAACGCTATTAGATAAAATAAAATTGAGAAAAAATATGTAAGAATATGCTTTTGCGTTCTACGATATTGAAACAATTGAAACAAGCAAGAAATGGCCAACATATAAGAGAAAAAATATATAATTTTTAAAAAATAAAAATAAAAAAAAGTCATCAATATGTGTATTTTTATATACCATAATAACACAATATAAAACAACAACTATCCATTTCATAAGTAAAAATAAATAAATTCACAATTAAAGAAAAATAAACAAAGATCCATACACATATCTTATATTTTGCATCCTAATTAAAAAATCAGAAGAAAAAAAATTCACTGGCATCAAAAGAGGATTGGATTTGGCCTTTGAAATATCAATCAATATATTAATTAAATTCAATATGATTGGGAGAGGACAAAGAAAATGAATTGAATCCGCCAATCAGAGCAGCATGAAACAAGCCATACTAGTCTAGTTCAAATTCTTTATGGTAAGCATTGCAGAAACAGAAAAAGAAGCAAACAGAAAGAGATTAGACCAAAATGGCAGCAAAACAACCCCGACAGAAGGGACGACTTCGGCGCGTCATCCTCTATTCTTGTTTGTCCAGCTTCGAACAGAAGGACGCGCTCGTCCGCAGAGTCTACTGCAAATTGCAGAAGGAGCTGTTATTGTTATTGAGCTTCAAATCATAATAAGAGTGCCTAGATTGGTTAGATGAGGAAGGGAACACACAATAAAGCAAGAGGAGAGTTTGCGAGTCCTGTTACAGGAGGCTTCTCCTGCTGCTGCTGTTATGCGATAAAAAATTCTAATTGAGCGAAAAGAAGAGTTAATAATTATAAGAAAGAAGAAATTCAAGCATTCTAACCTTCCATGACCACTACAAAAATCACCAGAAATTAGTTTCTACGAAGAACGCGACGATCAAGGTAGGTCTTTGGTGATATCATGGTAACACAAGGGACAAGTTGTAGACCTCTGTAACCGTCTCAAAATGCAGGAATGGTGAAAGGCATGGGAGCATCGTCGGAGCTCCAGAAAATCCACCTCTTCGTCGAACTTGTGCAAGCAAATTGGGCACGACTCGCCGCTCAATTGTTTCGGTACAGCAGCCGCTCTCAGCAGCAGCTGAACCCGAGCCACCTTGTCGTCATGAATCATTCTGTTGTAGATAGTAACATCCGCGCTGAATCTCACAACCACGGGATCCTTGTAGGCCTTCTTTGCCTCCGCTGCTGCTGCGTGGACCGACGATCCGATTTCTCGTGACAGATTGTCGAACATATGAGGCGCGCTAGAGAAACCGTCGACGTCCCTGAGGATGTCAAGACACGCGCGTTTGGCAGCCTCCTCGGAGGCGAATTCAGTGACATCTTTGTGGTAACACGCTTGCTTAAATATCTCTGGCTCGTCCACGCGATCAAAAACTGATGTCTCCATTTGTCGTGTTATATACTGAACCTGCTTCCTGCATGTCAGGTTGACGACGACGCTGTCGCAGCTAGCCGTCTCATACTGCACTGTCGGATCCGCCATTGTAAGACATGGGCATTCATAGTGATAGTAGGGAAGCGATCCGTCGGCGGCAGCGTCCATCTATTATTATAAATTCTGGAACACTACAAAAAAAAAGAAGAAGAGTAACATATAAGGACGCTCGCTCTTTTTAAATGTTTAATGATGCTTAAAAGTATCGTAATATAGTCTAGCTCTACAAATGAAAAGTGGCCACGTATATACCGACGCATATAACAAGCATCAGTGAAATATATTCTGACTGACTTTTTAAAGCGTACGTCCGGATATATCAGATGCTTTAAAGCGTCAAAAATTTAAAAATAATAGTAGACTTTATGAATTTAATAAATTGATTTGATATGAAAAGTCTTGACGCTATTAGCCATACCAGTGGAAGTGATGAACTCTTCTAAATAATACGGAGAAAAATTGGAGTGATAGTGTTAGTTATAGTTTCAGTAATGTTGATTATTTATTCGGTATTACGGATATTTAGAGTTTGATCTCCGATGACACGTTTTTAGTTAGGGATAGTAATGGTGACAGTTATTCCGTATATTTTGATATTAAAAATCATAATAGATGGTTCATATATATAACGACGCTTTGAAGCGTTGGTATTTGTTATATTATAATAGATGGTTCACATAACAACGTTTGGGCACGATTTCCCAAGCACCGTCTATAAAGCGTTCTTATATTGAAATGTTTCTTGTCGCGAAAGAACAAACGGAGTTGCATATCCGAATAGTTAGCAAAGGAAAACCGCGCCGACAATTAGGTTACAGTAAAAATTTAAGTTATGTGAATTAGAGAGGACAACAATTGGTGCCCCACCTTGTAAATCCATTGTCAGAGAATACAATTATTATAAAAATAAAATTAACAAAATATACGTAATCTTAATTAACCCTAAAAAATAAAAATTGTTGGCGATGGCAGACGGCGATCCTAACAAGTGCAATAAGTTTGCTTACGCGGAACGAAGAGAAGTGCCGACTGCCGAGGGGCTCTGATAAGGCAACGGGACTGGAATCTGGCAGGAGGTCATCAATGATATATCTCTAAAAATATATATATATATATATATTTAAACCCTAAACCCAAATATATGGTATATTCTACAAATTTTCGTGCTGTACGGAAATTGTATCCTAAACAGAATCTGAATGTAATGATCGCAAATAAGGAGATCAAAAATAAAAATTCTAAGAGACTGCTTACTGCGGATAGATTGATCCGCCGAGGAAGCCTTGTGGACGAACATTGTATGTTTTGTGTGATATTTCCTGAAACTTGCGACCACCTGTTCCGCAAATATACCCTTGTGAGATATCTTCGTATCGAAGTCGGAGGTTTTGTGATGGCCGAATCAGACGCGGGGGGATGTTCGGCAACTGTGGACACATCTCTCCAGCAATCCCGATGCCGTGACGAGAGCGAAAAGCCTAACTACTTTGGTCGCAATCTGGTGGACTGTTCGGACGGAGCGTAACAATATCATCTTCCACGATTAGTCTCCCAGTGCCGTTTGGGCTCTCGCACGTGTCGAGACTCTGACCAAAGCATGGAACGACGCCCTTTGAACCTGCTCGACGGTTATGTTTCTTTCGGTTTTTACTGATTTTCTTACGGTTGTTTGGGGTATGTTGATTTTTTCTGATTTCGCTTTTTCTTGGTTTTATTTGGTTATTTGGTTTTTTTTCTGTATCTCTCGACTCGGTTAGGAGGCCTTAGCTTCTTTCATCTTGTACGCCTAATTCATATTTAATAGAGTTTAATAATAGTGTTCTCGACTCGGTTATTATTTTATATTTGAGTATATAATTATAATAATAGTGTTTAATAGTGTTTCCTAATCAAATTCTAAATAATTGTTTAGTTGGTATAATTTGACTTCATTTGAATTAATTTTAATTAATTTGGTTTAATTATATTTAATAGTGTTTCCTAATAAAATCTTAATTTTATTTAATTTGATATAATAGTGTTTCCTAATAAAATTCTTGTTAGTATAATTTGATTTAATATGATTTAATAGTGTTTTCTAATTTGATTCTTTAATTAATTTGAATTTTCTTTAATTAATTTGAATTAATTATATATATATATATATATATATATATATATATATATATATATATATAAATAGAAATGTATCATATTATGATGATAAGCCTCTTATTAGTAATAGATAATAGATAATAGATATAATAGATAGGGAAAATTTCATAGATACCCCCATGGGAGCCTGAAATTTCATCAATAGCCCTCTAAAGTTGAAAATATCATGAATACCTTTCTAAATTCAAAAAATACTCATGGATGCCCCTACTGTTAACTTACCGTCAAAATCTAACAGAACAAATTTTAAATGCCATTTTTACCCCTGTATTGTTCATATAAGTATAGGAAGCTATAATTGGTATATTAACACTATTCATAAATGCCCTCTTATTCTGTGCACATAGCAACATACCCACTAAGTAGTCGATATTTTACAATACCCCATAACCTAATTCCTAATTGTGATTGTGGTATATCTTGCCGAATTTAGATGTTAAAATAACTACATAGTAAAGGTCGATGATTCTATCGATGCCCAAATTTGCCTGGCTAGAGAATTTTCAACAAAGTATGGTTAACCGTAAGTACTAAATACAGATGCTGAAAAAATATATAAACTAAAAAATTACAAAGTTAGGGATGAAAATTCTATTGTGTATTTTGTACATTAGTTTTCAAAATTTTTCACCTTAGCATTAATTAGTTATTTCCCGCCAAATATATCCTTCTAATTTTTTGAGGAAAATTTGTCATTCTATATTTTAACTCTTATTTAACTATATTTTAATCCGGGTAGAGTGACGTGTCCTTAACGGTAAGGATAGTTATGATAATTTTATATGTTTGAAAAGATATTTATAATATTTTAAAGTTTAGAGGAGTATTCTCAAAATTTACAAGTTTGACAAGGTTATTGATAAAATTATCCTTTTTCTTTATAACACTAATTGCATATAATTTAGGGTAAACTTCAAATACTAACATGTGATTTCGCACTTTTTTACTTTACTATTATATAGTTTAAAGAGTATCATTCTATTATCCTGATTTCGTTTTTCTCTTTTCATTAGCACCTCCATTAACTCTTTTCAAAAACCCTAAACTTCAAATACCCTACCTATACTTTATTAAATATTAACTTTTGTATCATGTGGTTTACCAAATTTTTATATTACTACATGGTGGTTTTTATATTAGTACGTTGAGGGGTTCTCCATACATTGTGCCTATTGAAATTAAATTATTTTAGTTATTTTAACAGAAAAGTTATGTTTAATTTAATAAATTTCTTTTTTTTACACTAAATCTCTTAATTTTAAAAAACTAAAAGTTAAGGGGTCTTAACAAAAAACTGCATATTTAAAAGAATTATTTCAAAATAGCATATAGTTGAGGAATCTCTGGTACAATTCTCAAGTAATATCAATTTAGGGGTAAATTGGTCATTTCATTACTTAATACCTTATTGATCAGGATGAATTGACGGTTTTTTTAACCCTAGGAGTATCTATGATAATTTTTTATATTTTAAAGGGTATGCATGATATTTTAACTTTTGTAGAGGTATCTACGAAATTTATAAATTTTAGAGGGGTATGGATGAAATTGCCCCTAATAGATAATAGATATATTTGTATAAAAAAATAAAATATTATTTATATAGAGAGAGAAAAAGAGATCTCCAGATTTGGACCTCTCACGTGGCCCACGAGAATCGGGCTTTTTGTGGACCGCGATCACGCAACAGGTGAGCCGCGTGGTTTTGAGCAGCAACTTACTCGTTTTCTGCTTTTGAACATGCGAAAAACGAAAACTAATGTTTTCCTCCAAATCTGTTAAAATAATTTTTTGCGAAATATTATTTTAAGAACAACCAAATGGCTAAAAAAATTATTTTTCAGATCAAAAAAATATTTTCGAATAATTTTTACGAAAAATCAAACACGCCTTAAGAGCGAAAAACGAAAACCTAATTTTTTAAAGCATTTTTTTACCTACAACCAACCATCATCAAAAAATTATTTCAAGAAAAAAAAATAGTACACTCTATATCTCTCTCAAAATTAAAAATAAAAAAAAACACAAAATTTTATTACATTTTATTTAAAATAAAAATAGTTTTGAAATTAAAAAAAGCATGGTTATCCGAGCAGGGCGTTCGGAAGAAAAATTCTAGAATGCAACGGGTATATACGTGACGTGGCGTAACAAGCTAATCAAAATATTTTTTTTAAGGATATATATCACATCATGATTGTAAAAAAATATTGTTATTGTACTTTTATTTAAAAAGAAGAAATGTGATTGGCTTGTTATTGATGATGTGGTGTAAGTGCGATAGTGTAGAATACCTCCCGGAATAGAGGGGGTGGAGGCCGCCGGATAGTAGGAGATTAAGAGCAAGGGGATGTCAGGCCGGCCGGGGTCAATCCTGTAGCGCACAAAATCGACGGAGCTCGTCTCGTTCCAGATCGACTTGCACTGCACAGTCGGTGATCGCGTGGGCTGATCGAGATCATGTGCAGCGTCAGATAGGGGACGGAGCAGACTGCCAGCGGAGACAGGGGGAGAAAGAGAGAGAGAGAGAGAGAGAGAGAGAGCTGCTGGCCTGGCAGAGAAAGAGAAAGAGTGAGTGGCTGGCAGAGGAAAGAGAGAGAAAGAGCGACCCCAAAAAGAAGAAGAAGAAGAAGAAGAAGAGAGAGAGAAGGGAATCTCCCAAAACTGAGAAAGGGAGATAGAATCTGCCAAAAAAAAATGAAAGCAGAAGAGAGAGAGCGAGAGTGAGAAAGGGAAATTTGCAAAAAAAAAAAAAAAAAAAGCAAAAAAAAAAAAAGAGAAAGGACATTCACGTGTGGAGAGAGAGATGGGTTTGTTTCCGGATTTTTTTTTCGAAAATGACCCGTAGAATTTTATAATTGATAAAGTAATCCTCTAAAAAATTTATTTGTAAAACTAATCCTCCTTTCGCCACATCAGCGCCACATCAGCGTTTCTCAAAAAAACGGTAATTCGTTAACCGTCTTGTACTCTTAAAGGCGGTGAATCGTTCACCGTCTTCTCAAGGAATGAGAAAAGGCGGTGAATCGTTTACCGTCTTCTCAAGAAATGGAAAAAATAAAATAAAAAAATAAGGAAGCGGGCGGGTTTTGCATTAAAGGCGGTGAACCATTCACCGCCTTTAGTGCAGAACCCGCTTATTTCCAACCTTTTCTTTTTCCACCCTTGAGAAGACGGTAAACAATTCACCGTCACTATTAAGACGAAGAAAGACGGGTTTTGCACTAAAGGCGGTGAATGGTCCACCAACTTTTTTTTTTCCGCCCTAGAGAAGGCGGTAAATGAGTCACCGTCTTCTCTAGGAACCCAAAAGATAGTTAACGAATTACCGTTTTTGTGAGAAACGCTGATGTGGCGCTGAGGTGGTGAAAGGAGTGTTAGTTTTACAAATAAATTTTTTAGAGGATTATTTTGCCAATTATAAAATTCTACGGGGTCATTTTCAAAAAAACTCATTTGTTTCCAGCGCACACAGCACAGATCTCGAGGTGAGAACAATCCAACGGCTATAAGCCAGCCCATAAGCACAAGAGCTCCTGTGCTTATAAATGCACAGGAGCTCTACTCTTATTTTTCAATAGTTCAAACGTAGTTCCCTCGCTCCAAGGAAAAAAATTGTGTAGAGGCGGTTGTTCAAATATGACCGTTTCTACGAAATCTGGTAATCTGGTAGGGACATTTTAAAACCACTTTTAAAAATTCTCTTCTAAAATTTTAAAATCCTTTTCCTCCTAAATTCATTCCCCCCCCCCCCCCCCCCCACAAACCTGCAGCCACCTCCTCTCCAACCATCTCCTCCCAAAAACCCACTTCGATCTCCATCCCTCTCCTCCCAAAAAATCGGCGGTGATGAACGATCTTTTCCCGACGGCTGCCGCACTCCCAGGCCGCGTCCGGTGAGGTGCCGCGTCTGCTCCGGCGACTTCTTCCCGTCAAAGTTATCAGCTACGCGCCGGCGCACCCCCCCTGCGGCCTTTCTCCGGCAGCAGACCAACCTCCCCCGACGCCACCCTTTCTTCTCCGGCAGCGCACCAGCCCCCTCTGCCCTCCTTCTGGCAGCGGCCCCCGCCCCTCCCCGCCCCTCTCCGCAGCGCCGCGTCCCACGCCTCCTTCCTTCTTCTTCTTCGATTGTTACTTTCTCCCAAATCGGTCATCCCTTCTCGATCGAACAGTAATCCTGAAGGTGAACACTCTTTCTCTAACACACACGCCCCGCAATCTTCTGTGCTTATATGGTAGTAGATGTGACTATTGTTAACAGCTTCTGCAATCTCTTCTTCTTTGGCTGCGTGTTTGGTTCTATCAAAAAAAAAAAAACAAAACAAAAAAATTCTGATTGAAAATATTTTTTCGAATGTTTTGATTTGGCATAAAATAATCTTTCACAGAAAGTTATTGTAAAAATTTAAAGGAAAACAGGAATTTTTATTTTTTATCTCTTCCCATCGGAAAACGAAAAGTCCCTTTAGCAAATACCACTCTTTTACTATCCATCTGACGATCTCTCTTTAGCAAATCTCACCGGCCATATTGCATTGTATTTTTGTTGTGGTGGAGCAGCTGAAGCATCATTAATTCCGTTATGTATAGCCCATTGTATTTGTGATTGATCCCTTTTTTTTTTTTGGCTGTAGTTTAATGAAGGTAAAAAAAAAAATGGAACAGAAAATTTTCCTATAATTTATGCACTGAATTAATCTCTTTTTCTATCTTTTTGTCTGCAGCTCCATTCTCCAGGCTAGGGTTTCTATCCAAACAGTACCTCTGCTTGAACCATATCTTTAGTCTTGAGCAGAAGAAATCAATGGCTACTGCCACCACAAGTATCCCTGTGCTACTACGTCTCACCCGATAGTGGAGTACGATGAGTTATCTGATGGTGGGTCCGTTGTCTTATTATCTCTCTCATTGAGGAGATTCACACAATATATAACGCAAGTGTATGGAGTAATCTGTTACTGATCACGTGGATCCAATGGAGGAGTTTTGGAATCTCCCAATTCTTAAGAAGTGCTGACGAGTTCACCACTAAGGAGGCTTGAAAAAGTACTTCTTTGGGCATTCTTATGGACTTTGACTATTTTTTCAAATGTGGGCCTCAAATACTCAGTAGTACCGCATAAAAATTTGGAGAGATTGTGCATGAAGCAGTGGGGTTACAGAGCAACTCAGGTCTATTGTTGTTAAGTGCAGTGTGGAGATTATTGTGATCAATAAAATGATTCATAATAACGAGATCGCACAGGTTCAACTGCTATTAAGGGGGGCTGCTATACCGAAACAATTGAGCGGTCAGTTCTGCACCATATGCTCAGAAGAGTTCAACTGGGAGGTTGACTTTATGAAACTGCGCTGCTACAATGTATTCCACTCTTCTTGCATTTTAAGATAGTTGCTAAGATCCGACACTTGCCCCGTTTGTCGCAGCGATGTTGCCGGAGGTCTATATTAATTGTTCAGTGCTCGGTTTCTGGTAAAACGTTTCAAACTATCATAATTATTCTTTCATACTAACCAATGGTTCGTTTATTTTTTTTATTTTATTTTCAAGAGGTTTTTAAGGGTTAGGTTAGGAACTTTTGATATTTTTATTAAGCTAGAAAAAGAATTTTAATGAAAAAACTATTGAGACTTCTTAAACCGCTCTACTCAAATATTTGTGTAAGACCTAACAATACTTCAACTTGTGATATCTCTTTTAGAACTTACTTTATCACATATCATGCACATCTATGATATTTCCTTACAATTTTAATACTAAATTTAAGAAGTTTATTGGGCCTTTTTTTTTCAAATTTTTTGGATGTGTTCGGTTCAACGTAAGACTATGAAAAAAAAAATTTAATGAAAATTTTTTTTGGGAGAATAAGTTTTATGCAACCTAGTATTTAATTTGTAAGAAAAAAAATTTGTTTTTCATTATAATATCTAAATTTAAAATTTAAAGTTTTAAAATTCGAAACTTAAAAATTCGATTATTAGATTTAAATCTTAAAATTACAATAAAAATTAAAATGTAAAGTTTGAACCTAAAATTTTTAAAAAAAATAAAAATTCATGTCAATCAGATTACAAGAAAAAGTTTTGAATTCTAATTTTAATTTTAAAATTTTAGATTCAAACTTTACATTTAAATTTAAATTTTAATTTTAAGATTTAAATCTTATAATAGAATTCTTAAATTTCGAATTTTAAAACTTTAAATTTTAAATTTAGATATTATAATGAAAAACAAATTTTTTTTTCTTACAAAACCAAACACCAGATTGCATAAAATTTATTTTCTCCCAAAATATTTTTTTATTGATTTTTTTTTATAATCTTACGTGGGACAAATCCAAACAATTTAAAAAAAAGGTCAAACAAATTTCTTAAACTTAGTGTTAAAATTGTAAAGAAATATTATACAAATTTCTTAAACTTAGTACTAAAATTGTAAAGAAATATTATAGATGTGCATGATATGTGATTAAGTAAATTATAAAAGCACAAATGTTTGAGTAGAGCGGTTTAAGAAGCCTCAGTAGTTTTTTCATTAAAATTCTTTTCCTAGCTTAATAAAAGTATCAAAAGTTCCTAACCTAACCTTTAAAAATTTTATGAAAAAAAACAAAAAAAAAAAAAACCATTGGTTAATATGAAAGAATAATTATGATAGTTTGAAACATTTTATTAAAAACTGAGCACTGAACAATTAATGTAGATCTCCGGCAACATCGTCCCGACAAACGGGGCAAGTGTCGGACCTCAGCAACCATCTTAAGATGCAAGAAGAGTGGAATACATCGGAGCAGTACACTTCCATAAAGTCGACCTCCCAGTTGAACTCTTCTGAGCATATGGTGCAGAACTGACCGTTCAATTGTTTCGGTATAGCAGCCTCTCTTAATAGCAGTTAACCTGTGCGATCTCGTCATTATGAATCATTCTATTGATCACAATAATCTCCACACCGCACTTAACAACAACAGGGCCTGAGTTGCTATGTAACTCCACTGCTTCATGCACTATCTCTCCAAATTTTTATGCGGTACTATTGAGTATTTGAGGCCCACATTTGAGAAAATAGTCAAAATCCATAAGGATGCCCAAAGAAGTACTTTTCCAAGCCTCCTTGGTGGTGAACTCGTAAGCCCTTCTAAGAATTGGGGGACTCCAAAACTCATCCGCTGGATCATCGCGATCAGTAAAAGATACTCCATACACTTGCGTTATATATTGTTTGAATCTTTTCAATGAGAAAGACAACAAGACAACGAAGTCACCATCAGATAACTAATCGTACTCCACTATCGGGTAAGACATAGTAGCACAGGGATACTTGTGGTGGCAGTATGGAAGGTTTCCGGCTGCCATTGCTAGAAAATTTCAGTTGGGAAAATGGATTGTCACATCTGTCTTTCAATACTAAGATAATCAGGTGACCTACAAAGAACTGCGATAGGTAGGAAAGATTAATAATCGAAAAAAAGGGTGAAAAAGGGTAAGAATGCTAACCTCGTGTATCTTCCGAACTTCTTTGAAGCCAAGAGATTCAGCCCGATTAATATAGCTTTCATATACGCTCGATTTTTCGCAATCAGGAACAGTGATGAATTCGGTTATTTTTCTAGCTCAAATCTTCGTAACCAATGTGTTTAAATTTAATATAAGGCTAATATTAGAGATTAGGTGAGCATTCATTTATGCAGTAGGATTGTTGTTGAATTTTAATTCGTTCCATAACCGTATTACTTGGAAAATATCGAAGGAAAAAGAAAATATAGATAGCCTTCTAAAATGGCTTATCAATCATGGTTTCCTGTATTTTTTTTTTTTTTTAAACCCATTATTATGTTACGCATTGAGATAATTGCTTATAATCGTGGTGAGCTGTGTTCCTTAATAATAATTAGACCCATAATTAGTCTCTTAATCATCTAATGATCTAATTACCTAACAGATAGAAAGTTCCCAAGAATGGATATAAATTCGTGTGCTATAATAAGCGGTAGGATAGAAAGATAATAAGGACGTAAAATAAAGAAAGAAAAATAAGCAGCTCATAAGATTAGCTCCAAGCTAAAACGACGAGCTGTGAAAACTTCATGGAACGGAACAAAAGGCCCAAAACGAACCCTCATATCCCTGTTCTACCCTACCCTAAAATTACAAGGCTCTTGCAACTAGAAGCATTTCATATTGTTACGACAAACGTACAAACGAAAATAAAATGGCGAACACAAACACAATCAAACCACAAGTAGAATTGAAAAACACACAGATTTACGTGGAAAAACCCTTTGCAGGGAAAAAACCACGGGCGAGGAAGGAGAGGACTTTACTTTCGAACGAAAAAGGGAATACAATATTCTTCAGATTACAACCAACCACCATCTAACGCCTCTAGGGCAAAAACGAACAGACATTCATTTTCCTTCGCAAATTTATTTTTCCAATTTGGTCGCACCACGAAACTGTCGGCGAGTCGAAAGCCCGAACTTGAGTCGAATACCAATTTCGAGTCACATCTAACACATATAAATGCTTCTCTTTTACCTTCCATGGCTATATAGTGGCACAACATTGGCACTCTCACGAGCAATCGTCCTTTGGCTGCACATGACCTGACAGGAAGGATACACACAAAACTATCTACTTACAGTGATGAAAGGGTTCGAACCAGATGGTAGCATGGTTCAGTAAGCCAGTACGACTTCGGTAAGATTCAAATGCCGATCAAAACCACCAATACTCATCACTGAGGAGCTCAATAGTTGCGAAGGGTCAGAACTTACTTCTATCTATGAAGAATGTAGCAGAGGAGAGTTACGCGCATTTGAGTACGGGGAGCGGCGAATTGGCATCCAAATTGGGCCGCGGTATGCAGTGACCAACTTATCAAAGAACTCTCCCATGGTTGGATCATTCTGATCTGCTCTGTCTTTCTTTATCAACGCCTGCAAAGGAAATAACCCAATCAGATAAAAGGTTAACAGCAGCCTAGTGACCTAACACATAACCAGGAGTCCAAATCAGATTACGATAGGTGGTTATTATCATATATGAAAAAATTAAGTACCTCAGCAGAGTAAGCTTCGAAAATAGGCAGAGAGCGTTTTCTGCAATATTCATTAAACAGGAGAGCGTTTTCTGAAGCGCCGCCATGCCTGCAGCTTGAGGGGATCGCGCAGCACCTCTTCCTCGTACAACCGCAACCGCATGATGACGACCAAGGACGCGAAGGAAACAGAGGTTAGGTCGAAGGAGCAGCAGGCAGGGTCTTACCCTATTATTTATAGCAATTGCATTCCATTAAAACGACTCGTATTGGATTTCCTAATACTACTCGGATTCCCTCCATTGGATTTCCTAATACTTCTCGGATTCCCTCCGGATTCTTCCCTATTATTTATAGTGTTGTATTTAGTCAGGTCGAAAGTACATGGCGCATCAAATTCCTGAAACTCAATCATACATAACTACATGAGCAAAAAGTCTCTGAAAATGTATTTAGCATGCAGAGTCTGTGACAGTTTAGAACAATGGCGACATTGTATTGATCAGTTTGGTTAAAAAGTAAATTACAATTTATAATCTCCACTGTGCATCACACTCCCAGAATCCAATTGTAGGATACCCAACATCACAATGTCTTTCCTCCAATGCGAAGTTACAAAATCAGAATATATTTGTTAATGATAAACAACAATTTACGAGCCTAATTTACTGCAGCCTTATGTCTTGTAGTTCTCACGAGGTGAGAGTCGCGATTAAATCGCTGAGAATGAGCTGAAAGTCACGATTAAATCGCTGAGAATGAAACCGCATAATACGAAGCATCTCCCTGAAGGTGTCTTCGTTACCGTGCACAAACTCAAAATCTATCCACTTTTCCCAGAAGTTCAAATCAGATTGCGGATCTGCACATTTTGATGCGTACACGTAAAGTCCACGAGCACGATCAATTTCTCCTATGCTTGCTTCTTTATCGGCGAGTCTCATGCACAAGGTTTTTAAGTCACCATCTGGGAGGCCAGACTCAATGGCTTGCTGTAAAAGCACCAAGCAATTGTGAGCAAGAAAAACATTCTTATTAAATACCTAAGAGTGCAAATTAAATAAATTTTCAGTAAAGGCAAGTAACAAGCTTCCATTTCAAAAGCAAACTGGAGGTTGGTTTACTGAGCCTAGCAAGGGAAAAACGTAGAATTTGTTTATCAATGCTGCCTGCAAACATTTTCCACCATTGTTGTCACTGTCACTGTCCTACAAGCAAATTATATGTAGTTCATCGACTTCTAGTTTTTCCGATGTTTCAGGTAATGATGGTTTAATCCCCAACTTCTTTTCTTTTCCTTTTTTTTTAAAAAAAAGAAGCAGGTATCCATAAAGGCCTATGAGCCGCATGAATAGAACAAATAAAACATTACGAATTTGTGATTTTACAACTGACTTGGGTGAAAGAAGCTCACATATGATAAACAAGCAAATTCATAACAACTTAACAGAGATGGAGAACAAAAAGATCATGTAACATCAGGCCAGTCACATAGTTTGCATAGGTGGATAAGAAACATTACAAATTTGTAAATACAAAGAATCAGGAAATAATGCTTTGAAATTAACATAAAAGGTAGCTACTAAGTTAATAATTCAGTCATCAAATTCACATTTCAGTACTATGCCAAATGCTAGATCTCCTAAAAGGGTTTTTTTAAGTCCTTAAATATATGACGCCAAGCATAAATTTGATCACGACATGATAATGCGAATGGATAGCAAGATGTAACTATCAGGATAACAAACCTATGCAGGAAGATAAAGAAAATGTCAAGGTATATATGCAGTGAGAACCCTTCAAATGTAAGCCCTTGTGATAACTAATAAATGCGCGCAGTGGGATCATGACACATAGGAAAGAAAAAGTATTAGCTCCATTTGTTAAAAGGTGACTAAAACTTATAAATTTGATGGAACCACTGATGAATTCAGATTGTAAACTTGAGGTGGCATTCATATTAATCGTAACATGAAAAAATTTGCTAGAAAAATTTCAGTTGGGAAAATTGATTGTCACATCTTTCTTTGAGTACAAGATAATCAAGTGGTATACAAAAAATTGCGATAGATAGGAAAGCCTTATAATCAAATAAGGGTGAAAGGGCAAAAAATGCGAACCTCATATATCTGTCGTACTTCTTCGAAACCGAAAGATTCAGCTCGATCCATATAGACTTCATATATGCTCAATTTTTCGCTAGGAGGAACAGACTTCACAGCACGTTCATAAACATCCAAGGCACGCCTTAGGAGGCCGTAATCCTCCTCCATCTTCGCATATTGCAAGTAAAGTGGCTTGACATCTGGTAAAGATGCCTAATGAAAAGTGGTAAACAAATTACACGTAAGCAGTCATTAGATCATTAAAAGAGATGCATTAACATACCCAAAAAGAAAAAAGTACAAAAGAAAAAAGAAAAAAGATGAAAAACAACATGCACCTAGCGCATAGATGATCAAAGCTGGCAGACTAAAGTGTAGAATAGTTAAAGGAGAAAAAAAACATACACAAAAATAAGGAAGTATTTTGGAACCTGATTTAAATATCACCAATTAAAAAAACGAAAAACTTAGACCAATTTCCTGTTTTCCATTAAACTATTTATGATCTCGATCTAGATTTCAAATTTTCAATCAAAAAACTCGACCAATTTCCTGTACCAAATAACCACCCAACTGCATGCTAAAGGAGAGTGCAATCAAGCCATTGAATAGATACACATATGACAAAACAACCATTCAATGCAAAAACTCTTACCTTCTCAATCGCGCATTCAAACAAATCTCGAGGTTGATCTAACTTAGTTTTTCCATATATTTTGACAAACTTAGTAAGATACGTGACCCAGATTTCTCTAACATGAGGGTACTTAAATAACTTCACCCCTCTTTCATAGATCTTAAATGAATCTTCAAAATATTTGTGCTCCTGTGAAAGAAACAAAGAAAGATAGGGAAAGGTTAGAAGCATTAACAAAAGAATTGTCCAGAGCATAGAAAATAGCTTGATGAGAGAAATGCAATTATCTACCTCAAGGAAAGATGCATAGTTAAGTATTATTTGTGGAGTGGCAATATCTAAATCGAGTATTCTGTCATAGACATCACGAGTAGATTCCACTGAACCAATGCTCTCCTCCAAATTGACGTACGCACTCCATAGCCTCAAAGATGTGTGCAACTTCATCTGAACAGGTTCATTCTCATCAGCAGCAACTGCAGAAAATATATATATGACCGTTAGTTACTGTTAAAAATAGTCTATTTCCTCACCCTAACAGTAAAAAGCGGCGAAGAAAATGCAGTTCTAATGTAGCCATAATATATGGTTAGAACTTAGCGTCCATTCATTTAGAAACATCAAAATTCACTCTTACACGCTTGAATGGTTCGTAATTATCAGATAAGAATTATAAGCAAAAGGTGTATAGCACGCAGCGGCAGCACACAACAAGCCCTGCTAGAGAAAATACGCTTGCTTAGCATTGCCTAATAAGTTGTGAGCCAGGAGAGGCATGTTACAACATGTCAACACTTATCTTTTAGAACTCTGCTAAACAGGACCACAAGTTATCCACCTATAGGCTGTTCTGAAACTTGAATTCGCCTGCTCTTAATTTATGTTTGGTCACTACATCATTCTGAAACTTGTATTTGGTCACGACTCAGCTCCAAACTTTCATCGATTTCTAGTTGACGCATGTACGAAGACACAGATTTTAATCCGGGGAAAAAAAGTGTGTTTCGAGGTCTCTTTTTGCGCAGATGATACAGCGAATCTTTTTAACCCAGAATTAGGCGTGATACGGCATTGCAGGTAGTAAACGAAACAGCATTAGAAATTCCACTTAAAAGGCAAGAAAAAAGGAATTTCTGATTTTACCTCTCTTGTTGACCTCGACGGAGGGCCCTGCAGTGGCCTGCCTCATAAGTTGAAGAGCCTTTTCGAAATTATTGTGCCGTAGTTGCATTTCCGCCCATTCGCACCAAACGGTAGCGAGGTCGTCGACCGACTTGAAATTCACTTGCGTCGCCCTTTCGAAGACCTCTTCAGCACTGTCGAGAAGATTACGGCTCTCGTACGTCCGCGCAAAATCGACCCACAGAGTGTGGGGCTCCCCCACCGCCTTCATCGGATCCACGGTCCTCAATGCTTGGTCGTACGTCAACACCTGCGTCGAGGGATCACCATCGAAAAGCTTCACCCTCCTGCAATTGAAATATACAGTTAGATTCTTCCCAAAATGTAAGAAATCATTCGAATGCATTCGTAAGAGGACATTCAAGTGGCTGCATTAGGAACTGCTATATTAACTGTCAAGGGAAATTCAGATGGTAAAAGAATTAACACTGAATTGTTTCGAATTCAGGTATTCTCACCTGTGCCACAGTTCCACATTGTGCGGGTTTTGCCGCAGCAGAACACAATTGAGCAGCTCCGGCCTCCGATCAAACAGCCGGTCGATCCTCGCCAGCGAGAATTCTGTGTCGTCGCTGTCCTTTAACCAGAACCCGCTGCTGGTTAACTCCACATCATCTTGGCCGCCGTTGTCCACCTCACCATCAGAGGCAGAGGCATCGAGCTTGGCGGCGAGCAACATCTGCTCGAACTGCGCATACGCCTCAAAGATGAGGCCGAATTCCCCGGCGGTCGAAACAGCATTGAGGCCGTCCTCGAAGACGTCCCGCGCCTTCGCGAAGAGCCCCCTGCAGGCGTAGTAGTCGGCGAGGGAGTTCCAGAGCAGGCCTTCCTCGTCGGGGAGTTGGCGGATGCCGCTGCGGATGACGGCTTCGACGTTCAGGCCTGAAACTGAGATTTCGGCGGCGTGGCTGGCGACGATGTCGCAGAGGTCGAGCCAGAGCTGGCGGCGGGTCTTGCCCTTGACGGAGCAGAAGGGCGTGTCGCTGTCGTCGTTGAGGGCGGCGGCGAGGCGAGTTACGGCCTCCTGCCGGCGGGAGGAGCGGAGGAGCAGTTGGATGAAATCCTCGAGGTGGGAGGGGTCGAAGGCGAGGTAGCGGCGGTGGACGCGGACGGCGGTCTCGAGGGGGACGCCGGGGAGGGAGACGAGGCGGAGGTAGAGGGGCCAGACGCGGGCGTGCTGGGAGACGGGGAGGGAGCGGAGCGCGCGGTCGAAGGCGCGGCGCGCGCGGGCGACGCGGCGCTGCGCGGTGAGGGAGGCGAGGTGCATGAGCCAGATGCGGGGCATCTTGTGCATCGTGGTGAGGAGGGCGCGCTCGAAGGCGCTGTTGAGCGAAGCGTAAGAAGGGTCGGAGATGGGGAGTGGCCGCGCGGCGTCGAGAAGCTCGCCGAGGTAGCCGCGCCATAATTTGTACGATCCCGGCAGCGCTCTAACGGCGCGCTCGTAGATCGAGAATCGCTTCTGAGGCGGCGCGCCGGCGAGGGCGGCGAGGTAGCGCCGCCATGCCTGCAGCTTGAGGGGCTCGCGCAGCACCTCTTCCTCGTACAACCGCAACTGCATGATGACCACCAAGGACGCGAAGGAAACAGAGGTTAGGTCGAAGGAGCAGCACGATCTTACCCTATTATTTATAACAATTGCATTGCATGTAAACTCGTATTAGATTTCCGGATTGCATTGCATGTAAACTCAGTATTAGATTTCCGGATTTCCTAATACTACTCGGATTCCCTCCGGATGCTATCCGGATTCTTCCCTAATCTTAGGCTTCGTTTGGTATTGCGGGTGATTGCGTTACGTGCAACTTCGTTTGTTTCCGTACATAATATTGCGTTTCGTATATCGCGATGAGTCGATTACGATATATTTCTAACGTTTAGCGACGCGAAGATATCCCATATATTTTTTCTACGACTCCATTTTATCGTTAGATAGACCTCAATACCAAACTAAACCTTAGTAATACAAGATGACCAAGGACGCGAAGGAAACAGAGATTAGGTCGAAGGAGCAGCAGGCTCTTACCCTATTATTTATACTTTTATAGCAATTGCATTCCATGCAAACGACTAGTATTGGATTTCCTAATACTACTCGGATTCCCTCCCGATGCTATCCGGATTCTTCCCTAATCTAGTAGTACTCGGATACCAAGGGGCGCTCACTTTTTTTTTTTTCTTTATAAATGTAGTTAAAATTATTCCAAAATATTTATCTAAAGAGTTTTAAATAATAAATAAATGACTGTATATATTTTATACAATTAATATTAGATATTAGATAATAGATTAGATAAATTAAAAGGTAAACTATAAATGTTTACAAATATTAAAAATATATGTATAAATAAAAGCTCTTGAGCGTCGAGTATTTTTTACTTTTTTTTGAGAACTTGGCCTCTCTTCTTGAAGTGAGTTGGAATGAAGACTAAACTTCATAATGTAACAATAGTGTTTTAAATTCTGACTAAATTTAAAAAATTAAAAAAGTTAACCATGCTAAAATTAATATAATTTTAAAATAAATAACCTCTTAAAAAAAGAAAAAGAGAGTTGTCTAAGTTCCTCGCCAAAAGCTCCCTTCCCGAGGAGTCTAATCCCATCGTGCTATTAATTTTCTCCTAGCATTATTAATTTTTTTATTTAATTTAAAGAACATAATTTGAACCTATCAAAATACTTCCAACTCAGAGACAATACTTCAATGCTTCCAACTCAGAATGCATAATACTTCCAACTCAGACATTCCGTCGTAGCTCCGCATTTGAAGAATAATGATTGTTTCATACAATTTAACACCTCATCCATTTCTCTCAACTTATTTCAATCCAATTCTTGGCTACAACCACTTCTAGGGTAGCCATTCCAATAGAGAAGCAAAAGCTATAAGCCATTCGGTAGGAAACAAAGAAATAGCCTGCAGCTTCTTGCTAGAGTGAGAAGCTGAATACAATCAAAGCTTTACCTGAAGCTGTAATGTCATTTAAGAAGGTTATGCAGAGGAGCTACACACAAATCAATTCATCATCAACAGTTCACAAACAAAATTAGAAACCGGCCGACATTGTCGCAGAAACTCAGACGTTGCGTACGAAAATATCCATCACACAGTTTACAAGGTCCCAATAGCAGGAATTGTTGGTAACAAGTTTCGAAACAAAATATGACTCCTAGGTACTTCCAACATTGAATCAGATGTGTATCCTCAACTCAAAAAATGAGAAAAATTAATGTTACAGCACGTCTTTGTATTCTTTCTCCGTCTCAGGAGAAGTATGTATTGATGTTTCCTAACTTACAATCAGCCTACTAGTGATGATGGCGAAACAAACAAGACAGATGAGACTAAAAGATTCTGGCTTTAACACATAGCAAACCTCTCATGATCTTGTAAAATTTCATAGGTTTACAGCCGTATTGTTGAGGGAATAACCAACACAGCTCTACAACCCTTGCGAAGTGTTCGCCCGATTTTCAGCAGTAGTATCATATCTCTCCCCATTACTCTCTTCCTTGAGGCTCCACACAAATTACACAAAATTGGATCCGCCAGAATAAGCACGATAGACGGAAAAATGTGCATAAGTTAATCCTATGTCAAAACAGGACATCTTATTACCTTCACAGGGAAAAAATAACTCATTGAAGCTGTCTGCATCACTGAACATAACGGTATCTGGAAACAAATAATCGTCAGATTCTCATCATGGTAAAGGAAGCCACTATCCATCTCAAAAAAAAGAAATTTCAGATAGAGAATTACCATTTAAACTGCTCGTAGAAAAACAAAAATTATTCGAACTCTAGTCACTCGGTTCCCTTTCTCAACTTGAGTGGTCGACTGAAATTCTGCGACCGATCACCGTTATCAAGTATCTCGGAGTCTCGCTCTCTATATCTCTTAAGACTCCTGTCAAGCATCAGATTACTTTTTAATATGAGGAGCTGAGAAAAACAGTAGCATTCCCAAAATTTGTTTCATCCAAAAAATTATTTCAGCATTGGTCAACTAATCGGAAATTTTGTTCGAGTAGGAAACAATAAAAAGTTTCTGAACATATCATGTGTCAACATAAATTTAGCTAGGCCAACCAGGTGGATAAAGGTTTGTACAACTTTTATCAAAATAAAAAGTCTGAATGTCAGTTAAAAAGACTGCCAAAAAACAGAGTTAGAGATGAACCTGTTGGTTTTTGATACAGCATCTGCACTATGTTTATGGCTTGATAACCAACGAATGCATCCAGTTTGAGGCGGAATCAAAGATCCGGAAATATGGACAATTTCTTCATCCACACTACATAGTAACATCACACAAATATAAGAAAAATTAAACAGGATTTCTTACCATAGCCATTACGTCAAATGCCACGTATATATGTGTAGATAATGGTGGGAGGATGGAATATCAAATGATCTAAAATGATGTGAACAAAACTTAATGAATCCCTCCATGAGAATCTGAGGAAATAAAAGAACGAAGGTGAAACAAAAGGTTTTCCAAAATGAACAATTGATGATAGATGAGGTAGTTTGACTTTTCAAAATGCAAGTGGCCCTTTATATTTAAGTATCCATGACCCTATATTCAAGAACACATTATACACAAATGTTAGTTTTGCACAGATGAACTTGCGAATATTTCTCAACTTCATAAGAAGGTACTCCGGAAACCTCAAGTTGAAGAACAACACACTTCCAAGTTTCCTGCTTATATGGAGGTACAGCACGAATAAAAAATTGGATAGAAAAAGAACTTTTGAAGCTACCTTTTGACTGCGAACCGTATCATGCTTCCGACTTTGATCCGGTGCCGTTTGTGAGATGAACTCGCAAAACACTCAGCACCATGTTTCTGTATCCAAAATTGTGCGAAAGGAAAAAAGGAAAGTAAATTGAATTAGCGTATTTTGCACCACTTCCATTTTTACCTTTGGAAGAAACATATTCAAAGTTACACATCCACAAAAATTCCGAGAAACAGAAACATGCAATTACATAACCTAAGCCTAGCCCAAGTATATGCCATAAGTACAGGTAATGAAGTCGGGGGCGCAGAGGCAGCATGCTAAGCCATATTCCATAAATAAAAGAACTAGAAATTTCTTAACATTTAGCGAGTTAAAGGAAATCACATCTGAAAAAATTGTTATAGAACTCAAAACAAGAAAACTAGAATCCAAAGTGATGCAGCATAAGGCCTAGAGGCGTAACTTACAGAAATTTCCATTTTGATAGTGAACAAAAAGCTCCTCAAAATTTCTTACAGGACAGAGAAACATATAGAGATACTAGAAACTAAGAAAGAGTCAATATTAAAAACTGTTACAGAGCTGGAAACCACAAAAAATAATTCACATTGAAATAGAACACAGCCTATGCTAGCATGTATCTATAAAGAAATTTATAAATCTTACGATTTTGTACTTGAACTCTTCTCGAATATCTTCCAACATAATGGCTGCTGAAGAAAAGCCAAATACGATGACATGAATGGATTCCTTGCTCAGCTTGACGACCTTTCCTTCTAAAGTTGTAACGCATCATTTAAGCAGGTTAAATTAGATAAAACAAAAGTAACTTTTTATAGTAACTCACTATAGCAATCCAAATTAAATCTCTTGGTACATATAACTTTAAGAAGCTATGACAATATTATATAGAAAGAGCTGCTTTTTTTTTTTTTGCTTACTTGACACAGTGAATATCCAATTATCCGAAAATCTCTATAATGCTAGTTCAAGTTTTAATAGGAAATCATATTGACTAGCTTGAGAGCGACATAATGAACGACCACTGAAGAAGACTCACCTAAAAGCATGTTTGGTTTTGGAGAAAAGATTAGTAGTTTCGCTCGCACTTTCACTCCGAAGTAGGGAATTAAACCCGGCAGAATCTTTGCATGCTTACTTCGGAAACTTATCTTATGAGCTAGTAGTACGCCATCGAAGAGTTCATCGTAGCTATAAGAAAACATGAAATATCAATAGATAAAGAGGATATAAAGTTTACCTCATTGTACATAACGAATTCATGAGTTCTAATCCAAATATTTTAACTCACAAACTATAATTTACTTCACTAGGTTTGCTTGAACTGCTATCAATCTAGAACAAGATGAATAACTAATTCTCAATATAAAAGTCACCTACAAAATCATTTATAAAAACAATACAAACAAAAAGATAATCTAGCATACACAATTAACATGGTCTAGGACAAACAGTTTAAACAATTAATCATGTAAAGAGTTCTAAAGGGAACGCAGGAACTAACGTGAAGAGGAGAGAGCTGAGCTGTTTACGAACAGCCTCGGCGATCTTGTTGGACTTCGATGGGTGCACGTACACTGTTAGATCGGCCTTCGCCGTCGTTAACCCTTCCATTTACTTCTGAGTAGATCAAATACGACATGTTGCAATTAATTCTAGTAATTAGGTAAGAATTCATAAACATTGGTTAACATGAGACAATAATAACATGCTCGTGTATATGAAGATCTTTCACTAATTAGTGCACTAGAGGTTTTTCCGGGTGTCTCCCACCCTCTTCTGCTTTCGGTTTTGTTCTTACACTTATTTTCAACCTAGAGGTGAATTTGTGGGACGCATGTATACATGTGTGTGCGTGCGCGTGCGCATGGGTGTACGTGTGTGTGGGCGCGCGTGCGTGTGGGTATGCGCGCTGTATGAGAGAAAGAGAGAGAGGGACTGATAAGTTAGGATAAAAGGGCTATATGCCTATATTTTATTGAATAAAATCTAAAATTGAACAAACATAAATGCAGTTTTAACAATAATCTCATAACGAAATAAACGAAGAACATAGTAAATCATCTTATTACATCACAATATATATTAACATTCCCCTTGTCTCTCCACAAAAAGCAATCACCCTTTTCTCCCCAGAAAATAATTAAGCCCTCCTTATCTCCCACGCACATATTACCAATCAAGCAATCCATTACTCTGGTTATGATTTATGAGAATATAACCAAACAAAACTCATAAATCACTATTAATCAAACTAAAGTCATACATAAACAAAATCAACCAATTTATATACCTCTCCTTTAAACAAGTAAAAAAAATAAAATAAAAAATCTTTTTTTTAACAGCATTTCCATACAAACACGTGATCAGCAGCTATGCAATGCAACTACAACTCAAAGTGACACACATTAGGAGCTTTTTATTTACAGCTTGTTACTCAAGTAACTCAACAGGGGGAGGCTTACTAGAAGAAGAACAAATAGAATGAGCGTATCCAACTAGAGAGATCTTGTGCTCAAAAGGAGAGCTAACCCTAGATATCGCCACCAACTCCTCATCGAACCCGAACGAAACAAGGGTAGAGAGAGAGAGAGAGAGAGAGAGAGAGAGAGAGAGAGAGAGAGGGAGCACCTGAGAGGGGGGGAAACCCTAACCCTAGATATCGTCACCGCGACACCCGCGAGAGGGGAGGCCGAGAGAGAGAGAAAGTAGGGTTTAGGGTTTCCCCTAAACGACTAAACCCTACTTTTTATTATAATATTAGTTACTGAAAAGAAATTTTAAATTCTATGATCAAGAGCTTCATAGTAGTAAGATTTACCATCCATAATATTACATACAAAAAATATTTTTTAATATTAAATAATTAAATAGAATATTTCAATAGATGCTGGAGTGTATTTGGTTCGCCCCTTTTTAACCCTAGAATCGGAATCAGAATGGACAATTTCGTTTGTCCGTATTTAGTATGCGGAATTTTTATTCCGATTTCGATTTTCAGGTGAATGAGAATTCTCTAATTATCTCTTTTTTCAATCCCAATCCGACCTATTGAATTTGGACGGAATTGATTTGTTCAAAAAAATTTTAAAACTTATTTTTTAATTAAAAAATAAGTTTAAGTTTAAAAATTATATTTATGAAGTTAAATTTTAATTTGAACTTAAATTAAAAATTAAAATTCAATCGAGCATTTCAAATCTAATTTATAACTTTGAATTTAAATTTAAAATCTAAAGTTTTATTCAAATTTTATTTTGAATTTAAATTAAATTTATGGATTCAAATTAAAATTTAAATTATAATTTTAAGTTTGAATTTGAATAAATTTAAATTTAGTTTTATATTTTGAATTATTCATTTAATTCCAAATTTTAATTTTTTTTAATTATATTTATAATTTTTACATCATTTTAAAATTTTTACTTAAATCTTTAATATTTAATTTTTAGTTTTAATTTAAACTAATATATTATAAAGATAGAGATAAAATTTATATATTAATTGGTTTACATTTCTGATATATATCTGAACTAAAAATCGACAATGAAAATAATTTATTCCGATTTCGATCATAGTTAGTTAATTCGGATTCAGCAAAAATTCGGTACGGGTATAATTCGGATAAAATTTGCTTTCTAATTTTTAAATTCGTTGAAAAAACGGCTAAAAAACGGATTCGCCAATTATTTGGATACGTGATTTATACGGATATTATACATTCACCAATTAAAAATTCGGGATCAAAAATTCGGCTATTAAATTAAGTTTTTTTCCTCTCAAGATTTATGCTATGCTATGCTATGCTATTAGCATAAATACTCATATTTTTTAAGAATATAAGAATAAAGAGCTACAAAATTAAACTAATTAAGTAAAAAAAAAATAGTAAACTATATTATGCCTTAAAATAAAGAAATAATTAAGCAAATAATTATTTCGAACACTTTAGAAGAATATTTGCATTTAAATTTTCCACTCAATTCTTCCGCATGAATCCACCCGAGTACACTTTAGAACAATATTTGCATTTAAATTTTCCACTCAATTCGTCCACGTGAATCCAAAACCTATCTTTCTTTCGAACCATTTTTCTGCACAAAAAAATTAATAACTCAAATATTTCAAGCCCTACCATATGACCGCCTATCATGGATTCTCGAAAGAATAAAATTACATGGAAAGAATATTAGAATTACCCATAGATTATGCATCAGATGGACTAAAAAAAGCTTGCAACTTTTGCTTTGAAGAATGAAAACTCAAATCGTACCTGGTTTATCGTTGGATATCGGAAGCGGAAGAGGAAGAGGCGACGAGGAGGGTTTCGATTTCTGAAGAGTGAAGAACCCCCGATCTTCGATCTTCGATCTTCGATTTCTGAAGAGGAGGGCTTCCGATGGCGTTCGGCGACCGGCCGGAAGGGAAGAACCGCGACCGCCGCAGGAGGGTTTTCTTTTTTTTCCTTTTTTTTTTTTTTTTTCTGGGTGACAGCTTCTTTTTCCTGTTTTGGGCCACAGCGAGGCCCACGAGTCCGCTCGCAGTCGCAGGGGGCCGTTACTTTTTGGGCCGAATTATTCGCGAATCGCGTTTAATTCGCGAATAATTATTTTTGCTCGAAAAACCGCGATTTTTTCCGAATTTTTGAAAAAAAATTCAAAAACCGCTGTTTTATTCGGCATTTCAAAAAATTCGCGAGTAATTTGCGAATTAACTAACCATGATTTCGATTCAAGTTGCATAACAAAAAACATATTTTGCTTTCAACTTATTAGGCTTCATTTGGGATTGTGAGGAGATCGCGTTATGTGTGGTGAGAAAGTACGTAAGAAAAATATTTTTACGTAATATTGCGTTCCACGATGAGTTATTTATGATATATTTTCTGTAGTCACATAAGAGAACACAAAAATATATCATCATATATTTTTTTCTCAACTTCATTTTATCTAATTGAACTTTAATACCAAACTATAAGTCTCACCTTAATTTCCGTTCACTCCCGTTGGACACACTTTGAATTGTACAGGTAATATTTGATCAAGTGAGTGAGATTTTCTCCTCAATCTCAAATCTTTTCGTCCACGACGTCCACAAGAATCCACCCGGTGGCGAAACGAGGGAGCAATGGCGCTCGCTCTCTCCCCCATCTCCATCGCTCCCTCTAAACCCTACTCCTCTCTCGGACGAACCCTAACCACCACCACCACCACCACCACCATCGATCATCTCCCCTTCGCCCATGGCGTTCCCCTCCGCCCCTCCGTGCACTCCCTCCCACTCCGCTACTCGAAGCGGCGGCGCACCCGCGGGAGAGGAGGCGGCGGCGGAGGAGAAGGATGCGGCCTCGTCGGCGTCGTCTCCGCCTCCGCCGACTACTACTCCACTCTCGGCGTCGCCCGCTCCGCAACGAACAAGGAGATCAAGGCCGCGTATCGGCGATTGGCGCGCCAGGTAACTTTCGCCTCGTCATCTTAAGATGAATTCGTCGATTGTTGCTATGAATTTGTTGAGATTACGATGTTGGATTTGTTGTTGCAATTGTGTACTGTGAACAATTGTAAATTACTGTACAGTTAGCAATATCGAGGAAATTGTGTATTTTAGGATTGATATGGTCTTAGGATGAGTTTGTTGATTAATGCTATGTATTTTCTACGATTACGAGGATTGATATGTGCTTGTAATTGCTTGAAAGTAAACATTTGTAAACTACTGTACAGTAGTCAAATAGTTGTGCATTCTATGGATTTGGTGCTGGAGGAGGGGACTACTATGTATGTAGTGGGTTATATATTTGCTTATTGGAGTAGAAGCTCTAATGCCCTCTTTAACTGTTTCATCTCTGAAGGTATCTGTTTTATTGCCGGCAATAGGGAATTAACATTTTTTTTGACTTCAATGAATCCTGCCTATTTCTAGCCTTGGTTAATGAGCTCTCGAAGTAATCTGTTTTCTCGTAGGCTCCCCTTTCATGTGTAGGCCATATGATGAGTTATTCAGTCATCTTCATCCTTTGCTACTCTCTTGTGGATCAACTTTTTTTGTGCTGGATATATGTATTAATTTAGTTGATTTCTGTTGTTTGTGAAAGTGCTTCTTTGTTCAGTAATTTAATGTGCATGAAAGTATGAAACAAAGACAAGTGTTATCTGTATGGCAGTACATTTCATGAAATATGAACTGTCAGGTACTTCAAAAGGGAGCATTTAATTTTCTCTATCAAAATGCCAGTCCTTATCCATGGAGTGTTGTCGAACGTCTGTAGTACTTTCAATATGTGTTGGTCATTCTTTGGGTTTTTAGGTCACTATTGTACTTTCCTGAGAATTGAAAAAGAGTTCATGTTGCTTCTTAAAATGATGAGAACCTATCAAGTAACATATCGAAGTTGCAAAATTTTCACATCAGGAAAGGTTATAAGTTTGGGTGCAGATTGGTTTATTACTTGAATTCATTCAGCATAACTCGTCCTAGAGAGCAAGTCCGAACCAGAACTGAAGTCTTCAAATCTATAAATATTCATCAGCAAGATTTGATAGTAGTATGCAATCCTATTGTCATTGTGTATTCTTTCTTGTTAAGAATATCCTTCCAATTAATTAAGTGCTTATCATATCTAGTCGGTTATGGGGTCTGCTGGGTAAAATCCTTGTGTATTATCTTCTACTAGATTTAGCTAATCTGGAATCACTACTTTTACCCACCTATAGAATGCTTAACCATGTTAAGCAATATAAATCTGCACCATTTTTCCTTGTTGGCTATGCACGATTTTATTGATTTTCTGTGGTAAATTTGTCTAGTATCATCCTGACGTGAACAAGCAACCTGGTGCAACTGAAAAGTTCAAGGAGATAAGTGCTGCTTATGAGGTACTTACCTTTTCCTATATATATTATTCTATGTTTTACTTTTGTATGAGATATCCTAAAAGTGAATTGTGCATCTTTTTAAAGGTATTTGGGGGTCTACAGCAAAAAAATTGCTGAAAGCTAGACAACATGTTTATATTTTTGCATTTTGTTTAAACATTGAATCTCTTTGTGATCAGGTACTGTCAGATGATAAAAAGAGAGCTTTATATGATCAGTATGGTGAAGCTGGTGTTAAGAGCACAGTAGGGGGTGCATCTGGAGCGTATACGGTAATAAATCATCAGCTATGATGCTTTATCTCTTTTTTTCATTGTTTAGCACACTTACAACAGATCTGTGATGCATGGATTAACATAATGTTCACATCCCAAAAATTGCTTTGAGAAAGTCTTCCCTTAGACCCTTATTATTGAAATAGCAATAGAAACGGTGTTAAGACTACAGTATGATTTTTATTAGCTACTGTTTATGACATGTATGATTATAGCCCAGATAATCTCTTTTTTGTAGACCAATCCATTTGATCTATTTGAGACTTTCTTTGGTGCAAGCATGGGCAACTTTTCTGGCATGGATCCAAGTGCATTTGGAACACGAAGGCGTGGAGCTACTATAAAGGGTGAAGATATAAGGTTAGTTGCTTTCAACCCACTAAACTGTATCAAGTACCGGTAATAAATTGCTTCCTTCAATTTCCTAATGATCAGGCTCTATTTGAAAAAAAAAAGAAAAAAAGAAAAAAAGTTTTCCAGTTTTTCTACTGTAGAGTCAATAAAGATTGCAAATTTCTGAAGGAAACTCGACTTACTTTATCCTTCCTCCTTCCTAGAAACAATTGTTCAGGATTGTGGAAGCATATAAGTGTTTATATTAAAGGAAAGGACCTTGTTTTAGTTTTTTGTGCCATGACCTGGCACTTACTTTTGGATCAAAGACTCGACTACTTAGCTTGATCCCAGAAATAACACTCAGTAAATCTGTCCTCTTTACATGAAAATCTTTACAATTGTGAAACAGATTAAATACTACTATTAGTACATACTTCGTCTTTTGCAGTATAAGATTTTTTTTGTTTCCAAATTATCAACATTTGTAATGATACAGAAATTTTGATTTATTCTTTGTTTGGATGAATTGTCATAAACCCATGTACCTGACAACATTTGCACTGGCTTGTATTGAGAAGGCATCAAGCAACTAGAACTTAATTGAAATATAAGTATATCAAACTCTGATTCTGATATGTCTCATGTGTAGGATTCTCACTGATAGGCAAACAAATAAATCGATGTTCGCACTCGAGCAAGCATTGAGAGTGCTATAAGTGTCCTAATATCCGAAAGTGTCATACCTTGATGATCTTTTTGGGTGCGTGACTAGAGAATGTATTCCTGCTGTTCGAAGCTCATATGCTTCTCACCTGATAGACTATCACATCAGATTTTCTTTCCCACACACAAACACAAACTAGAAAGAGGAAGACGATTATGTTTTTAGTAGGGGAGGAAGGGTCATCGTTAGCACTCATTTATATCCTGCACGAGTAAAAGCCCATGTTGTTTGCTGACTTGCATACTGATCCCTTCCAGATGTTAAATTTTTGCTTTTGTGAGTTATGAATAGCTACTTATCTCTTAATGATGGCAAAAACTTGGTTGTTGGTACGGACTGTTGCCAATGATGCCTAAATTCTGTTGATCTGTTGCTCTTCCTGGCTTTCTTTATCAACTTGAGGGAATCTCAAGCTATTGTGAAGCACTGGGAGAATAAAATTCGACATGTTATCTCTAATATTATACAATTTGTTTTAGTCTGTGAAGACATAATGTTTGTACTCACAATCATCCTTGTAAAGTTTGTCATGTGGGCTATTGACTCTTTGATGTGATATTGTAGTCTTTGAACTTTATACTGCCATTTTCTATGTCTCCCTACATTGTTTCTCTCTGTGAAAACTATTGAACTCATCAACTGATTTTAATGTATATCCTCAGATATGATGTCATGTTGGAGTTTTCAGAGGCTATTTTTGGAGCAGAAAAGGAAATAGTACTATCTCATTTGGAAACATGTGATGCATGCTTAGGCACTGGATCGAAGGTTGGATCTAGGATGAGAGTGTGTTCAACTTGTGGTGGACGAGGTCAAGTAATGCGAACTGAGCAAACACCTTTTGGTTTATTTTCCCAGGTACCTGAGAAATAGTGTTCCTCTTTATCGCAAGTTATGATTTTGCAGTAGTGTTTTGCGGCTTAGAGTGTGGATAGTTAGAAATGTTCCCGTTATCTTGTGAAACATGCTTTTTGCTAGTTTAGTTCCCATCTTGAAATGGCTGTTGGAATGTCTTGATGACGCCCCTACTTTGAAGGATGGTAATTCCTTCGGTGGCATTTCGTTATCCGAATGGGCACTCAGTGTTGTCAGTAATACCCACTATCTGTATGCAAACCTAATAGGCATGTCACTTTGAACTAGAGTTCCCCTAAGAACATCTATTCTATTCTGCGACGAAAATCATCTTACAAAATGCAGCATAGATAACATTTCAAAGAAAATTATGTTTGGAAATGTTCTGGATAAATTTGTAATCTAGTGCTGTTGAGAAAGAGTTACAGAACATATTGAGGTAGAGAATAAGATATTTGGGACGAAATATTGAAAATCATGCAATTTTTAATGCTTTTCATCAGGTTAAGTGAGTGTCATATCATGAAGAGTTTTTTTTTAATAGCAAAATATTAGTGAAGAACTTTTGAAAGAAAATACTGCATTCATTTGGATTTTAACATGATGTTGTCACTCTTCTTTGCCTCTGAAATTTGACAAGTGCAATAAATGATGCTTATTTAAGCTTCTTTGAATATTGTATCTTTCCCTTGTCCGTGTCCATCTGTTAGATGCATCTTATCTGGCAATTTTATTGTTACATTCAATATATGTTGAACCTACTGTACAATGTAGTGTTAGGAGCTGAGCTTCATGGTTAGTTTGTACCATTATTTTGCATATACACAATTAGAATAGATTCTTTGTAATTTGTACGCTCAATTTTTTATTATGAATAGGTTTCCATTTGTCCAACTTGCGGAGGTGAAGGTGAAATCATTTCAGAGTATTGCCGAAAGTGTGCTGGGGAAGGGCGTGTTCGTGTTCGAAAGGATATTAAAGTGAAAATTCCTCCTGGAGTTAGCAAAGGCAGCACTCTTCGTGTACGTGGTGAAGGTGATGCAGGACCTAAAGGGTATGCAAACTATGTTCTACTTCTACAATATTGCTATGGATATCTTTGTGTGCTTAATAAAATTCTAGTATTTCGTCCAATTCAAAGTAATAGCTATAAGAATTGGTGTTTTGTGGCGAAAGGTGTGGGTTTAAATGGCTTCATTTGGCACAAAGTAGATATATGGATTGTAGGCTTTCGCTATTTTTGTTTCCGAGGGAGTTCTATCAATTGCAATGCTCTAGTTCCTTGTAAATAGAAAATAAATGAACATGTATGTATGCATGAATGATATATCTGGAATTGAAGAAACCTATTCTGAATTTGTTGATGTAAAGGTGTGGCACCTTGGACTTGAGGACAAATTCACGTCATTTAGATTTTAAACTCCCACATTTTTGTGGCATACATTAAGTTTATAGTTACATGTTTAAGCTTCCCTTTTATGAACTTCTAACACTAACTTTCATAATATTGTATCCGTCAATCATGACTATTTAATCAGATCTATGTTCACTTAATATTCAATTTCCCTTCTATCTATTTTCGCAACTATGTTTAAGTACTTGTATCAGTGTAAGGCATTAGATGCTACCCTATGATTGTTTCGTACATTTCTACATTTAACTTGGTTCTGCAGCAAAACTGGGTTTGGTCCATAATGAAACTGAGCTACTCCAAAATCCAATTGTACCTTTCAGAACTGTTTGCACCCAATCCAAGACAGAAGATAATAACATTATATGCAGTTGTTTCAGTCGATGGTCAACCTGAAATGTGACAATGGCAGAATCTGTTGAGTGCTTGACGGAAACAAAAATTATAACTATTAGGGCCTTGCCAGGAAATGTGGGAGTAGCCTAAGTTCGCAGGTAGTCTTCTTTATATGTAGCAGTTTCAACGTATATAACCTTTATGTCAATTAGAAGGTAGAGCTCTACCTTATTGGCAACAGTTTAGCAGGTAGAACTTCCCACGGTAGTAAGTTTGCTTGGATGAAGAATACAAAGAATGATAATGTTGATTCTAGGAATTGGGTTCATCTCTGTGGGTCAAACTAATTACAGAGCCGTCTGTAGAAACTTATTGTGAACTATATATTTGGTAATGCATATAAAGTTTATATTTGAGTGTTTCATTCAGATGAAGAATATAAAGAATGATATTGTTGATTCTGGGAACTGTGTTCATCTCTGTGGGTCAAACTAATCGCAGAGCCATCTGCAGAAGCTTATTACGCACTATATATTTGGTAATGCATATAAAGTTTATATTGGAGCGTTTCATTCTCTGGTCATTAAAGTTCTTCACTGGTGAGAAAGTTGAATTTTAACCAAAACCTGAGAGCCTGATAGCCTGGTGCACAATTTAGCCTGGTGCACAATTTAGTTGCAGAGGCTATACATTATCGTCTACAAGCCTTGAGAAATAGTGTTAACAATATTGTCTAGGTTCCATGTAGTAAACTGTATAAATGATGACTGACGGCTTGCTTGTGTATTGTGGCCTAAAAATCCACAAAAAGAATTAGCTGAACTGTATTTGCACATACAAATAACACAATTTATAGGATATATCTTATCTCACATGGTTTCTGAAGTGTAATTACTAACAGCTATGATGCTTAATAAACTGTACAACGATTACATCGAATGTCAAGCACTCTACTATGCATGTTGGTGGAATGTGTTAGTATGCAGTACACTGACGAGATAAACCGATTCCTTTTTTCCCCATCTGCTCTTAAGGCTTCTTAATCGTTGATTTATGCACTATGACTCTAGTGTTGTCGGACACTTAAATACTCTGAGTATTTTTCTTTTGCCAGTGCCTCTTCCCTAACCCGTCCTGTATCCATTTTCTCATTTTGTTGCATAAATTAGAGTCATTAATGAACATATGTTGCCTCTTAAGCTACTTATTGTGTGTTACTTACATTTCTGGGCACTAGGGGTCCTCCTGGAGATCTGTATGTATGCCTCGATGTGGAGGAAATACCAGAGATAAAGAGAGATGGCATCAACTTGCGTTCAACTGTTTCAATAAATTACATAGAAGCCATTTTGGGCACTACTGTAGAGGTAAATCTAGAACTTCATCTCACAATTTTTTTTTATCAGTAGTCTATTGAGTTGTGCAAATAATTTGTATGTCTACAATTGATAAATATTGTAGACTACTACATTTAAAAGGAAGAAAAGAAACTTACTATGAAGATGTATTTTTGCGAGCATAATTTTCTCTATAGGGACCTAGTCATGCATCACAACTACTTTGATTATGTGCTGTTAGGGTATAATTTGTGCAAACAGGTTTTACCATTATCATATAACTTCATTTGAAAATAAAACTTTACTCATGCCCCACACTTCTAGGTGTTAACCTGTATTGATAGCATTGCCGAATTTGCATAGAGCTACATGTATTTTTAACCATTGATTTTCCTGTAGTGTAAGGATGTGCACTCTTCTGGATGATGTCACATCCTTAGGACTTGTATATTCCTGTATTCATGCACATGCATTTATACACACGTTGGTAGAGAGGCACTCAATTGCGAATAGGAACATTTTCATTAAGCAGCTGCTGCAAAGGGCCGTCTTACATAGATGTTTCAATTACAGTAACATACATTGAATATATATGCAGTTATGCACACATGATTATAAAGGATTATCTTCATGACAATGCTTGCAGCATTGCTAGAAGTGCCATCTTGTAAACTGTTGACAGTGACTTTTGTTGTAATGCAAAATAAATAAGCCATAGACCCAGCTGAGTGTCGGATCAGTGGGTAAGCACTTCAATCATTTGGCTAACTGGTTTGATTGCTGCGTTGATAATATGATTACAAGAACAAATAATTATAAAAATGCTACTACAACCCTAAAGTGTATTGAAAAAAAAAAAAAACTAGAAGCAGAACCCTCAGACACTTCTGCTTTTAAGCAATTACCTGTCGCACTCTTTTAGCCCACCCGGTTTTACTGGTTTAAACAAAAACTCGGCAGTTCAGGTTGTTTATTCTGGGTTAAGTGTATTTCCATCTTTTAACAGAACCAAACTTGCTAGAGAAATAGTTCGGCATACTAAGTCAATCCGGCTGGTGCTTGTTAGTTTTGGCAATGAGGCAAATAACTATTATTTTGTTATATTGCAGTTTGAATTGCTGCCACTCATTGTGATTTGTACGATTTGTAAAGTTGGTTAACCAAACTATTCGATGTATTTAATATACCACTCCACCTGATTATGGTAGTTATCAAGAATAACAATATGTGCAATTGCTAACCATACCACATATCGATGCATGTAGATATATAGGACTCCCTACATCCGTGCTGACCATATTACCAGCATTTTGCTAAAGGACAAGTGGCATAGGGGCGTACAGCACAGCAGAAGTAAAATCATACTCTTTCCAAAATTGAGACATCAAACCTTTTCCATTTATTTAATCTGTCAGGTTTCTGCCATGAATAGTTGCTGAGTAGAAGATTGGCATTCTTGGGTAACACCTACAAATGTTGATGAGGATATGAGAGCTGAGTTGGCTTAAAAGCTATATGTGATTGACACATCATAATTGTCTGAACCAGCTTGACTTGGCATATCCAACCAAATGCTTATCATGTGTGTGAGGGATGACGTGATTGAGCCCATCATGCCTATTTTCTCTAGTATTTAGTGTTCGAACTTGACCTACTGCTGCTTCTATTACTAATGTATTTAAAAGAAGAATTACTTGGTCTTGTTACGCAATGTTTCTCCCATCTGCTATCTGCGTACTGCTATTGATTTTAATATCTTTTTTACCATATCTTCATTGCAAAATCTTCTACAGGTGAAGACAGTTGATGGGATGACTGAACTTCAAATACCTCCAGGTACCCAACCTGGTGATGTGGTGGTTCTTGCGAAGAGAGGTGTCCCTAAGTTGAATAAGCCATCAATACGTGGCGATCATTTGTTCACTATCAAGGTCACAATACCGAGTCGTATCAGGTGAATATCTAATTTTCTCGCATTGATCTTCTCGGAGGAAAAATGCACTTGTAGCATATATTAATACAAGTTTTTCCTTGTTCCGACAGCAATGAACTATTATACTCTATTTTCTATGGATTAGTTAATATTTAAGAACTAAATTTCTGTCAATGCCATGGCTAAACTCAAGAATAGCTATCTATTCAGCTGGTGTATTGGATATTATTGCTTTTAGTTTGAAGTTGGTCCCTAAAGTCGCTAGAATCAGTTACTTAAGCAATGCTTGATTAAACAAGATTATGACTTCCTTTCAATTTGTGAAAATTGAGACTCTCAGACTTGAAGTTGCATTTTCCATCATGCTTTAATCTAAACTTGTATTTTCTATCACGCTTTTAGCTACTTGATCATTCCATTTTATTGATATCTATGCTCTTTCAAGTAGTATATATTGTCATGCTGATGCTATTATTATTTCCTATTACTGCATGTAATATTTAAATTCTTACAGTGGCCGTGAGCGTGAGTTGCTTGAAGAACTTGCATCACTGAGTAACAAAAACGCAAGCCGATCTCGTCCTCGTATTAATGCCAACCCACAAAGTAAGCTTACAACTTCTGAACTGCATTAAATCGCTTTTTCTGGAATGTACTTTATATATTTATGTTATATGGATGTTTTGATTGGATTTGTTTGGATATCTTGCGTCGGCATCTAAAATTTTATGTCTTATGAAATTGTCTTAGTTGATGGATAAAGTTTATAATTAATTATTATTATTACTAAACGCTAGGAAAATTCATTTGTAAATGCAGTCAAAAGAACTGAAAGTGAAAAGAGTCTTGAACCTGAAGATTCGGATCAACAACAGAATGACTTATGGCAGAAGCTAAAAGATTTTGCTGGGTAAGTTTTTACTTTCTATGCACCCATGTATAGTCATGTATCCATGTATAGTCATCTATAAAGGGGGTACGTGGGATAGCAGATTCATATGGTGAGTAGAGACGGTTAGAATTTTAGAAGATAACGAACCCAAGCGGTACCTAGTTGTGTTTGTGGAAATTCTAAATTCATCAAACTATCTTCTTGGCCCTATGAACAGTCTCTAATAGTTCTTGGTGGACCAGATTTGTTCAAAGCTCCGACATCCTTTCCATTAAAGTCCTTCCGGCAGCGTCTTGCTGCCTGAGGAGTAGAACCTTCCACTTGGAGCTGACTGCTTTTGTGATCTAGAAGCTCGTTTCATCTTCCTAATAGAACAAAAGCTTCAAAATTTTCGTTTGTTAAATGCCTTACAGCTGCTTTTTGGAGTCCAGAAGCAGCTCCGGAAGCTTGGGTCTAGGGCTCATTTAGCGCAATGAACAGTCATTTTATTGAATTACCCTTTTTAACTGATATATCGATAGTTGCAATGCATCATACTCATTTTTATATTCCACTTTTTGTTCCTTTTTTTTTTCGGACTCGCTTTACCTATGTTATATTGATCAACTCACTGCTTTAACAACAAATATCAGGTCGATTGCCAGTGGAGCTGTCAAGTGGTTGAAAGATAATCTTTAGATTCATATTTTTTCCACAACTGTATAAGGTATGCCTGATCTTACATAGTTTTGCACTCCATTATATCATCATGGCATCCGCATTGACATTCTGAGGAACTTTGCACGCCGGAGGGATTTGAAATTTGAAACTGTTTACAGGACTCTAATTCTTTTTATCGGTTATAATCATTTTTTTGACGATCCCTGTAAAGATAGGTTCTAGTAGCTAATGCTGCAGTTCAATAGAAATTATGTGATAAAGGAGGTAGATGGCCAGGGCAATGTAATTTCCTCTTTTCCCTGCCAAACCCTTCAGTTTGTTATAAGAATAATTAAGAATAGTTTTTTTTTTTAGGTAATTTTGCTTTAGCTTTGATATTATGCGCGAGTGCTATGGAACTCATTGAGTTCAATCTGACCAGATTCAATAAAACTGTTAGCATTTATTATGTTTACTCCAGATGATACAAGGAATGCAATGAAATATTTTTGATGATTTTGATAAGTGTAAGCAACTTATGTAAGAACTTAGAAAGGGTTGATGTACCTGGAAGTAAAATTATGCCTTATTTGGCCGTGGCTACTATACTATTTTGAGTATTGGAACCCTCGTACTCATAAGTTGTTTTCGATGATAGAGCTTCCGAATCGACGATCCACTTCGTTAAATATGATCTAGAGTATTTGAAACTTCTAGAAAATAAATTTCGTAAATTTTCAAAATCATAATAAAGTCCATCAAGCGGGCATAAAATGAACCGTCAAAATCGAATGACGTCCTAAATAAGGATGATCGGATCTTTCAATTCAAGATCAAGAGTTATTGATCTTTATCTAGGTAGTGAATAAAATTTTCTATCAAAAATTCAACAAATTTCGATTATTTTATCCCAATAAACTAGCAAGTATTTCATACCGGCCATTAAAAATTGTCAAATTTATGACTTCTTGATCGTAAGGTAAATAATGTCGAAAAATTATAAAATTTGATTTCTAGAAATTTTAAATGTTGTAAATAACGTTTAACGATATAGATCGTCGATTCGGAAGCTGTTATCATCGAAAACGATTTATGAGTACGAGAGCGATCGTACTAATAATAGTATAGTAGCCAGGCCCGCCTTATTTTATATGTAAGGAGCTATGTGGTTGCCCTTGCTTAATTATAACAGCAGCAATTTGTAGTGAGTCTATTGAGTTTTTGTACTCCCAAATTAGAAGCTTTAATTTGGAGATTCTACTCTTTCCAGCTTTCCTCTTTATTTCCAACAGAGCCATCATTGCATAGTCTCCAAACTTGGTGTCAAACTAGTCAACACCCACATTTTTTTTCTTCTTTATTTTTTTTTTCCCATTATATTCTCTTTTGTATTCTAGAATATGATTGGGCCCAGGACCAGGAGGAGGCATCATAATTTTTTCTTTCTTATAAAGCAAAAGCAAATGCAAACAAGTTACTCCTGCATTATTCCTGTGCTTTGCTTCAACATCACCCACTCAATTAATATTCTTATAAGCATGAGTTTCAAGCCATAATCTGCAGGTCAAATCCCTTTTTTTTTTGGTTCCAATCTTGATTGGCAAGATAACAAACAATAAGACCACCAAACCAGGTAGGTTTGGTTTCACTAAAAAGAAGACCAGATTTCAGGCCCCACTTCAAAACCCTTTGGTTAATTGCTGTAGTGCTTAAGCTGCTTGATTACTGTATTTTAGTTGTATTTTGTAATGATCTATACTCTTTGATCTGAATCATGGTTTTTCGACCTTGATATTATTTGTGCGACAATAATTTGTGTATAACATATTTAAGAGGAAAACATGCTGCTCAACATGGTATCAGATAGTCTTGCCTGAGTTTCTCTTATTTTAATTGGATTCCAGATTTTTTTTTGTCTCTCAAAAGTCAAAACATAGGAAGTGTGGAATACGGTGGAATATGGAGTCAATTTTGTGTTTGAGATGTACGCACACAACAGTGCAAATCTCTCTCTCTCTCTCTCCTCGTGACCTTTCCGTGTAGGGTTAAATGTAGGTTTTTTTTTTTGCAAATAGTCTTCTGTCAAAAATTTATTTTACAATTGATTCTGTGTAAAATTTATTTGCAAAAATGGTCCTACTTCCGCCACGCAAGCGCCACGCCACGTCAGCGCCACCCGGGCGGGGCGGGGCCAGGTGTTTAAGTTGAACACGGTGAACCATTCATCGTATTTAGACACGGTGAATGATTCTCCGTGTCTAATACACGTAAGACCCACAAATACTCTGGACTTAGCCAAAATATGGCTAAGTCCGGAGTATTTGTATTGGACACGGTGTGAATGGTTCATCGTGTCCAATATAAATATTCTGGCCCGGCCCCGTCTATGTGGTGTTGACATGGTGCTTGCGTGGCGAGGGTAGGGCTATTTTTACAAATAAATTTTACACATGATCAATTGTAAAATAAATTTTTGTTAGAGGGCTATTTGCAAAAAAAAGCCCTTAAATGTATACATGTCCCTCTCTCTCTCTCTCCTCGTGACCTTTCCGTGTAGGGTTAAATATATACATGTCTCCCCCCCCTCTCTCTCTCTCTCTCTCTCTCTCTCTCTCTCTCTCTATCTCTATCTCTCTCTCTCTCGTGACCTTTCCGTGTAGGGTTAAATGTACAGATTCTTACAAATATAGCGAATTGTAAATATATTTTTATAAAATTCACATGTTATATATTGTTTCTATAAAAATTCTAATATTATTAAATATGTCTTTATGATTTATTATCGTTAGAAAACTGTTAGATAATTCTTTATATTTTTAATTTTGTTATTACCAATATGTCTTTTCAAAAATCATAATAGTATAATATAAAAGAAATAAAAATATTAAAAATTAATCAGGATTAACTATTTATCTTATGGCTTATGGCTAATTAAAATTTTCTAACGGCGGAAAATATTTGCAAACATTATGATTTTTGTAGGGATAAAATATAAAAGTTGAATTTTGTAGGAATATATTTATGATTTACTATATTTGCAGGAACCTGTATGTAATTAATCCCTTATGAGATATTTTGTACAGGAATACTAACATCCATTTACACATCTCTATCTTGCATAAAAGTATTGAGAACAAAAATGGTTCTTTGATGTCATTTCAACATGAAGTAACACATGGCTTACAATTAAGGCCGTAACCATCTCAGACGGTGACATATTGTTTATAATAATTACGACCGACCGTCTCTAGCGCAAATGACAAAAGGTTTGGGAGTTGGTATCCGAGACCCGAGTTCGAATCCTAGTTGATTCACATTTTCAGCTAAGCTTATTTCTAAATGAAATAAACGAAGCGGGTAGCGTGCTACCTATCTCTCCAAAAAAAAAAAAAAAAATTACGACGAGAACCATCTCTGATGGCTCAATAAAATTGATCAGATACAAATTTCTAAGCATAATATCTATATATATTGCAGAGAAGTTCTCCACCTCACACGCATACACCCCACACATAAGAACAGCAGATAGAAGCTATAAAAAAAAAAGAAAAAAAAAAAGAAGAGAGAGACTCCCACACATTAATTCACAATTGCATCATACACAACTTATACATGATAGTTGTGGATCTCATCAAGCAGAAGAAACCCTAGAAAATTAATCTTAGCAATAGAGGAAACAGTATTTTACATGCTCAGAGATCAGGTCATATACAGCAAGCCAGCAATCAATAAAGAGAAAAGTTACTATTAGTGCAGTCAAGCATTTTCATATAGTATGTCAGCAATTCACCATGTACTTTCTCTTCTGCTTTTGTCAGGAGGGACAGATTAAATTTATTGAATCTGATGAAACTCGGTCAAATTCAATAAATCTATCTGTCGATATCTACTTCGTAGAATCATCTGGTTTGGAAAACACTACTACATATCATTGCCCTTCACCACCATCATCTTCTTGAACTCCTCAAAGTTCACCATCCCATCCCCATCCTCATCCACCTTCCTTATCATATCATGGCAATCCTCCACCCTACCCCCTTGCCTTAAACCAAGTGAGCTCAACACCAACCCTAACTCCTCTGCGCTTATCACCCCATCCCCATTCCCATCAAACACATCAAAAGCCTCCTTCAAATCCATCTCCCCCTCCTCCTCCTCCTCCTCCTCCCCTCCTTTCTCGCCGCTACTCGATTTCGCATCGCCCTCGGCCGCCACCAAGTCGTAGATCTCGCGGAACTCCTCCAAGTCGATGAGACCGTCACGGTTTGCGTCCACCTTTGACACCATGTGCATAACTTCTCTGCTTGAAGTGAAGAGGCCCAGCCTCCTGAATGACTCTTCGAGCTCCGTCGACGTGACGAAGCCGTCGCGGTTGTGATCGAAGGTCGCGAAGACCGACTTGAGGTCGACTTTGTCGACCGCCACCTTCCTCACTCTCTCCTCCTCCTCCTCCTTTTCTTCCTTTTCCTCCTCCTTTTTGCTAGCTTTGTATGTAGGTTTTGTTTGTGTTGTGGTTGGAGTGAGGGGGAGGAGAGAGCAAATCCATGCAAAGAGCTTTGATGGTGAGAACAAGAATAGGTAGGAGTTGAGGAAACCACAAATGAAGAGGATTGCAAACAAGAGGAGGGTTGTCATGGTGTGAAGAGAGAGAGAGAGAGAGAGAGAGAGAGGGACTTTACTCTTAACAGGTATGAGAAAGAGAGAAGGTGTACATATTTGTATTTCAAAGAAGAGAAAGAGTAAGGGTCTAATGCAAGGCTAGTCCCTGCACTCTCTTGATATTGATATTGCAACTTTGGTACTCTCTTGGATATTGATGTTGCAACTGTACATGGTCCTGTGGGCGCGCCGTAGCTGAACTTTTACATCTCACGTCCGGATTGGAGACTTTTTAATAGATCTATGACGTAAATTTGAATTAAATAAGAGAAAATTAGTTACGCTAGAAACCTGACGTGACTCGAACTCGAAACTTCTAGCTCTGATACTATATTAAATTATACGAAACAATAATTTTCTCCAAAAGTTTAAACTACGGAAGAATGATGCTCTTACGACTTTGTATTAAACAATTCCAGAGATGAAGGGATACGTGAATTGGATTTTCTTTCGACAATTTTAGACTAATATGTTACGAAAACTCGGAGACTTAAAAAAAGTATTTGATTTCAAAGACTCTATTTTGATACATGAATATCTTGTTCAGTATATCTTTATTAATTTACTGAAGAAGAAATTATAGTATTTAGTAGATAAAGAACATGATCAAATATTTATAAAAGAAATATAATATTCATGGTTGAATTTTTTCCTTCAAAATAAAATTTATTATATATAAAGTAGGGCACACCATTGTTTCAAATTAGGACATCTAAGATCTTACAAGGAGCTAAAGTTGAACTTTTATAGCTTCCAATCAAGAAATGAAATCTCCATTACTTGTAGCAAATAAATATTATAAAATATCATGTTTCGTAAAAGACGTTCGACTGGCCGTCTCTAACGCAAATAACAAAGGATTTGATCGTTGGTATCCGAAATTCTAAATTCGAAATCTAGCTGTTTCATATTTTTACCTAAGTTTATTTTTAAAAGAGATAAAATAAGGCTATAGTATACCATCTTAAAAGATTTTTTTTTTTTGTTTGAGAGAGAGAAATATAGCATATATGCTACCCGCTTAGTTTATTTCATTTAGAAATAAACTTAGCTGAAAATATAAATCAACTAGAATTCGAACTTGAGTTTCGAGTATCAACGACCAAAACCTTTGCTACTTGCTCTAGGGACGGTCGGTACCATCTTAACTTCTTAACTCCGAAGTTATTCCCAAACATTTAATTTGGGATATAACCCATTTGGGATGGGATTAGCTAATTCCATCCCACCCCACTACTTCAACCAAACAAAATACTATTTTACTCACTATCCTTTTTATCCCACCTACTCCAAGTCTCCAACCAAATATTATTTTATCTATATCTGGACTAAATTTAATTTTCAACCAAATACAAAATTACTTTAACCCCATCTTAACCCTAAACTGTGGCTAAGAGAATTTGAACCAGCTACAAAATTAGGATACTTTCAATCAAACAAAATACTATTTTACTCACTATCCTTTTTATCTGGACTAAGGCTTAGTTTGGTATTGAGGCCTATCTAACGTTATTAGATAAAATGGAGTTGTAAAAAAAGCATATAGGGATATGCTTATGGGTTCTCCGGTGGGAACGCAGAAAATATATCGTAACCGACTCATCGCGATATGCGGAACGCAATATTACGTACGGAAACACACGGGGTATTTTTCCCAACGTACTTTCTCCCCGCACGTAACGCAGTCTTTCCGTAATACCAAACGAAGCCTAAATTTAATTTTCAACCAAATACAAAATTACTTTAACCCCCGTCTTAACCCTAAACTATGGGTAAGAGAATTTGACCCAGTTACAAAATTGGGATACTTTAAAAGGGGCTATCCACACATTTCACCCCCTATCATTAAAGAATACGAATTTTGAAAAAAAAGAAAACGCGTGGGGACCACGCGCCACCGAAAACCGCGTGGAACAAACTATAATAACTGTCCATTCGACAGCGCCTGCGCACCGTCAAAATTATTAATAATAATAAGGGAAAACTTCAAGAACCTCCTGTGGTTTCGTGTTTTTTTATTTTAGTACCTTGTCGTTTAAAACGTATCAATTCGCTCCCCGTGGTTTCGTTTTTATCTTTTTGTTATCAATTTTGTTTTTTTTTTCTCTTAAATTAGTGACAAAGTTAAAATTAAAGGATACTAAAGTGAATATTCGTGGGTATTTGAAGTTTTTTGTATATTATTTAAGAAAATATTAATAAAAAAGCTTTAAAAAAAATAAAAACGAAACCACAGGGGAATAAATTGATACGTTTTAAACCATACGGTACTAAAGTGAGAATAGACGAAACCACAGGATTTTTTTTTGAAGTTTTTCCTAATAATAATAATAATAATAATAATAATAATAATAATAATAATAATGCATTGCGTACAATTTCGTGCGTAAATTTTTTTATAATATTATTAGTTTTTTAGGTTCAACTTTAAATATCATTTATTTGATTTTGTACTTTCTTATTTTAGTATGCGGTGAGTACTGGTTTAAAAATATATTAATTTAGTACTATATTAATTTATTTTGCTTTTTTTTGTCGCGCATTCGGTTAACTTTTTATTAAATTATATATAAAAAATTTCAGATACCCTTTTAATTACCTTTATTAGTTTTAACTTTGCCAATAATTTAACAAAAAAAAAAAAAATAGAAGAGGAGATAACAAAAATAAAAAAAATAAAATTACAAAGTATGAAAATAATATATTTTAAATTACAAGATACTAAAATAAAAATATGTAAAATTATAGAAATAATATTTAAAATTTTTTCTATTTATATATCGGTCGGGAAAGGTTAACGTTTGCAATTTTTTCATTTATTCCGCTTATAAGGTTAGTAGTAATTTTTTTTTTCAATATTTTTAATTTTTTCAAATATATTTCTAAAGTTATATTTTGTTAGTAAAACTATTTAGGAACTACCTTATCTCTATAAAATTTTTATTTTACCTTTTTAATTATACTTTTTTATCATCACTAATTTTTTTAATATTTTTTTCAAATATACCCGCCTACTATCACCAATTTTTTTTACTTGCCCTTAAATTAAATTAGGGATAAAAAAAATATTTTAATTTTTTTTAACTCTTACATAAATTTAACATGGATTTAATCCGAGACGACTCAACGGATACTAACATCTGGTGTATTTTTGAGTAACAAAAAAATATATACAAATATATTTAAAACAGAAAGATATAAATAAATAGAAAATTTCGACAAATATTAACTATTGTAGAATATATAGATAATTATACCTTATTTATGTGTCTAAAAAATTTCTACAAAAAAAATAAAACACACATACCAAGAAAAGAAGAAGAGTGGAGCAGGTCTAGGGATGTCAACGGTCGGGTTTTCAAAAACGCGAACTCGAATCCGAATACCAAGTTGATACCCGAATCCGAATCCGAACCCGACGGGTTTTAAAAATTCATACCCATATCCGACGACCAAAAAACTGAAATCTAAATCCGAACTCAAAAACCCGAACCCGAAATAATAAATTTTTTTACCATATTTCAAAATATATTATAGTAAAATCAAAATTTCAAAACACAATAAAATATAATTAAAATACATTCATGTCATATAAATAAACATAATTAAATATTTTACCATAATATTTTATATATTATATATCTTATATAAATAAATAAATAATATATATATAATTTATTCGGGTTTGGATGCAGGTTCAGGTTAAGGTTCGGATCGGGTATATACAAAATCCATACCCGTACCCATATCCGTCGGATTTTTATTTTTTATATCCATAACCAAATCAATATCTGTTTAGCTCGGATAAACCCGTCTGTCGGATTTGGATTCGAATAATATTTCGAATATCTATACCCATTGACATCCCTAAGCAGGTCAGCAGGGAGTGTATTTGGGGATAAAAATTGTATGGGTATCGTCCCCAAACTAGCAACAATGCGGATGAGCGCCAGGTGGCCCATCCGACGAGCATAAATGAAAAAAAAAAAAAAAAAAAAAAGAAAAGCGAAAAAAATTATGCCTCTTGAATTTTTTGAAAGAGAAAGAAACAGAAGCAGGGCCACGGGCATCATCATGTTCATACAATTTTTATCTTTAAAAATAATCGTCTATATACCGCTCAAAACTTCGAAAATATTTAATTTATCTCTATTTTTTTTTCTTTTCAATATATCCTTTATATGTTTCTCCGTTATTCTAAAATACCTTTTTAGTTACCACCAGTTAAGTTAATTTGTATTAAATATGAATTAAATATCTAGCACAATTTAAAAAAAATTAAAATATCACTTTTGCCCTTAATTTAATGACAAATAAAAAATATTAGTGATTATAAAAGAATATATTTGAAAAGACAAAAAGCAAAATATCTTTTGTGCTCCTAATTTAAGAGAGAATAAAAAAAGTAGGTGATGATAGAAGGACATATTTGAAAAAATAAAATAATAATTTCATAAAAATAATAGAGTTAATTAATAGATTTTAACTCCAGAGATATATTTAAAATAAATTGAATGGTATAAACAATATTTTCAATATTAATCTTCATTTTCAATAGGGCTTTTTTTGTAATTAGTCCCCTGGGAAAAAAATATTTTAAAAATAACCCCAGCAAATTTAAATTTACAAAAATAGCTTTGCCTCTACCACGTGGGCGCTACGTCAGCGCCATGCGGGCAGATAGGTAAGTTAAACATGGTGAACCATTTATCATGTCTAAACACGGTGAATGATTCACCGTGTCTGGACAAAGAGGGAGGATATAGAAAAATATACGTATTATGAAAAAGATAAGTATGAAGCATGGTGAATCATTCACCGTGTTCAAACACGGTGAATGGTTCGCAGTGTTCAACTTAACTCCCTAATTCATCCACGTGGTGCTGACGTGGCACCCACGTGACAGGACCAGAGCCATTTTTCTAAATTTAAATTTGATGAAGCTATTTTTAAAATAAATTTTTTTTTTCAGAGGGCTAATTGCAAAAAAAAATCTTCTATAAGTATTAAGGGAAAACTTCAAAAACCCCCCTCGTGGTTTCACACTTTTTCATTTTACTACCATGTGGTTTAAAGTATTTCAAGTTAGTACCTTGTGGTTTCTCACTTTATCACTTTAGTACCCTGTGGTTTCACACTTTATCATTTGAGTACTCTGTAGTTTAAAAAACCATAGGATACTAACTTGATACAAAATTAAAACCACAGAATACTAAAGTGATAAAGTTTAAAATCACAGGGCACTAACTTGATACACTTTAAACCACAGGATACTAAAGTGATAAAGTGAGAAACCACAGAATACTAACTTGATACATTTTAAACCATATGGTACTTAAGTGAAAAAAATTAAAACCACAAAAGGAATTTTTGAAGTTTTCCCGAGTATTAATCTTCTAAGAGAAATAAATCAGAAAGTCGAGTATCTTTGAGGGGTATATAAGCAATTACACTCTCTTATCTTTATTGGGTGGATGGCTGGGCCCCACTACATTTATAACGAGCGGAGATGGAGCCACGGAGCCACGGACGACGTGGGCAGCAGGGCAGGTAAAGGAGGAGAGGACGTTAAGCATCTAATTTCTTCTTCTTCTTTTTTTTCCTTTTTTTTTTTTTTTTCTTTTTCTTTTTTTTTGATTGATACAGTACACTATCAACCACATTGAATTGACTTGTTCCTACTCTTCCCCTGCTCCATATGTTGTTGAATTTGGGACATTGAATTGACTTGTTCCCACTCTTCCCCTGCTCCATTTGTGGTTGAATTTGGGACGGATTCAAAACGAATTAATTTTTATTTTATTTTTCATCCCCTATTTAAATTACTTTATTCATAATAAATAGAGACAGAAGTAACTATTTAACCGATCCTGACGAATTAAAGAAAGGAATGAAGGAATATTCTGTCTCCGATTGCGACTGCTACCATCCGGCCTCACGCTTTCTTCAACATGACTTCGGCTATCCAAATCGTCATTTCGAATATGACTACTAACATAACTTTCTCGGCCACACGAATGCATTTCGAACCCATTTAAACCAACAGATATTAATAATAAAATAGTAATAAACAAAATAGCCGGCTTACATATCTTTCTTTCAACAATAATGAAGAATATTTTTTAAAAAAAGAGAGGGAGAAAGAGGTTAGTTTAGAGAGAAAACTAGTTAAAATTTAGAGAGAGAAAGATATGTTTAGAGAAAGATGATGTTAGAGAGTAAAGAAAAACAATACTAGCTAGTCGAGTGGGAAGAAAAAAAAAATTATTAGACACATTATGATTACCCAAATCTATTACTATAAGGATACGGACCCTCTCTTAAAGGAATGAGATTAATACTTTAGGGTGAATCTCATTCCGAACTAAATCCAATACTACCATCTAAATTACTTAGTGCACTTAACCAAATATCGTCATAATTTTAAGGTCATTTTGCAGTAAAAGTCGACGGTTTGCGTAGTCACAGCCTAAGTCCAAAAAATGCAAAAGTTTAGAGACTAATAAGTGTCCAAATGAAAAGGTGCAGGGACCAACTCACAATATTTGGATAGTATAGGGATAATCCAATACATTTAGTCTAAGCAAATCCTTATTAATAAACAACCACCCTAAAATAAACCAAGACAAATTAAAATGGAAGCTAAAAAATGCCTAGGCTATTTAAGTTGCAAGCACATGCATTAGAAATCAACACTTTGATTTAGGCGAAGAATGAAGCAACAAAGAAATGCTACATTAAGTCGTCGTTAGGGCTTGCCCTGATACTCTCCTTAAGCAATATTAAAACAGCGACTAGTACCGGTAGCGACACCATTACTAAAGCTTGAACTATATTGGGTCTCGTTATATCGGGGAGAAGAACACTACCGTATTTGATGGCCGAAGCGCCACCGACCGATCCAGCTGCTAATTTCCACAAGTAGTTTGAGTCATCCTGTTATTACGATGAAAGAGTTAAACTTTCGAAAACAAATAGTACACTTGCTAACTTGAAGGAGTTTTCGAAAGAAAGAGATTATACTGCAAAAGAATAGGCAGGACAAGCAGCAGCAAAAAGATTTACAGCAATAAATAACTTGGAAGAGGACGACCGACATTTCATGAATCTGATGCTAAATTTGAAATGATGTACCATATTACTAGTTGTTAATCATCCTGTTCAAGCATAGAATCCTATGATGGGATGCGAAGGTTCCAAAATGTTGCGCTGACTTTCATAAGCAGATCTTAAAAGTTAGAAGTTTTGAACTGGCCACCGTCCATAGAAGTGTTGTTTGAATAAAGTGCCTCAAGAAGCCCTAACAGCTTTTTCATTAAAATCTCCTCAGCAGCTTCACACTAAAGCCAGAAGTCGAGGCTCCTATAAGGAGATTCCGCTTTAGTGCTTAAAACCCTTTAGCTTCTACTTCTCCAGTAAATAAATCCGTTTCTTAAGCAAGACTAAATAACTTCTTACAAAATGAGCCCTTTGTTTGATGTCACATGAAATGCAAATAACTTCCTATTCTCTTATATTCTCTTTTCTGGAAAATTATGACATGAACATGTTACAAAACAGGAGTACGAATTACATTAAGGAATCGAATGATATTACAGAGATGTATACAAGAGAACCTGACGCAACAATTAAACATCCTAAGTCGCTTGAGCTGGAAAGGGAACAAATATATGCGGCCAACCAAGTACTTACACTGAAAGAAAACTAACAAATCGAACTCCATAGTAGATAGTAGATCCTCCGAAAGGATTATGCTTCTATCTGATTTCAAAGAGGCTGAGCAACCAATCCAGTATCATGCAGTGCAGCCAACCAATTAACCTAAGGAGCCTAATTCAGAAACTTGATACTCTAGATTCATTTTATTTTGAGATATTTGTCACACGGATCCTTACGAGATTCAAGATTATAATAGTTAGTAATATGAGTCTAGAGACTCGCATATATTGCAACACCTTCTCTTCTCTTTTATAGTTTTCAAACCATTGGATGTCTTCGACGCGAATGCATAATTAAACATACATTTTATTAGAATTTGTGACTAGATACTAGAAATTCTCACCAGTTCTAATTTAGTGAATGCATGTACCAACCAAGATGCAAAGATTCACCAATTCAGAAGGAGATGTTATCATTCTTAAAACGAAAACTACATGATTCCGCATATGCCGCCTAAAAAGGTGCCGATTTTTTCTAAGCCCTAGGGCTTCTCTAGGGCTTTATAAAGAATTATTCATGTACATGCTATCAGAGCAATTACACTCAAAAAAATTGGGGATTTCACTAAATCGAACCATGATTGCATCAGATGCGATATCTCAAATCACTTTGTAGCAGATAAAACTGCAACAACTGCATCAAATTTACTAAAAACCCTCAATAAACTTGAGGATGCCTCACTACATTTTTATCCTTTTCCACTCAAAGATCGAGTATCTCCATTAAATTAAACTCCTCAAACACATAAAAGAGAGAGAGAGAGAGAGAGGCGAGGAGAGCAAACCCTAGCGGACGAGAGGAACGCATCGGCGACGCCTAGTTCTTCTGCTTCTGCTTCTGCTTCTCTGCGTTGGTTCGGCTTCAGGGCGAAGCAGAAGCTTCCCCGCGGAGGCCCCTGCTTCTTCTCCTTCTTCTTCTTCCATCTGGGGAAGCTAGGGTTTGTTAGAGGAGGAGGAGGAGGAGGAGGGAGAGAGCAGGGGAGAGAAGAGGGAAAGCGTAGGCGAGCCCCATTCCACGCAGCTACTATCGCCATTACTACGGTGGTGGAGTGAGCGATTTTTTGGTTCTAAGTATTAAGCCAATTTGAAAGACCCCTCAACTCCTCTTTATTTACAATCACTCAATTTTTTAAAATTGGGAAAACTTCAAAAACCCCCCTGTGGTTTCATTTTTTTTATTTTACTACCCTGTGGTTTAAAGTGTATCAAGTTAGTACCCGTGGTTTTGAACTTTATCACTTTAGTACCATGTGGTTTAAAGTGTATCAAATTAGTACCCTGCGGTTTTGAACTTTATCACTTTAGTATCATGTGGTTTCATACTTTATCACTTTAGCACCCTGTAGTTTAAAAAATCATAGGGTACTAATTTGACAAAATTAATACCAAAAGGTACTAAAGTGATAAAGTGCAAAACCACAGGGTACTAATTTGATACACTTTAAACCACAGAGCACTAAAGTGATAAAGTGAAAAACCACATGGTACTAATTTATACATTTTAAACCACAGAATACTAAAGTGAAAAAAATTGAAACCACAATGGGGGTTTTTGAAATTTTCCCTTTAAAATTTTAATTATTCCCCCTAACCTTTTAATTTTGGAGTTTTTTGAGCTACTAAATCTACAAAATCTTTTAAATATAAAAATAAATATTCAATATTTTTATTTGTAAAAACAAACTGATAAAAGCTGTGAATTATTTACCGCTTACTAAAAGTTTCACCATTTTTATTCTAATTTCTATATTTTCTACATCCAAATTTCAAAAGATGTATAGTATTAAACACTAAAAATAGTTTTAATTCTTAAAAAAAATAAAAAAAGGTGAATGATTTACAGCATTTAAAAAGTAGTAATTTATTCATAAAATTTTTGAAAGATCATTTTTCTAATTATAGTATTTTCTACTTTTAATTTAGTTAATTTAAATTAACCAAAAATACTACTTTAACTTTAAAATTTATAGTAATTAGTTACTTTAACATATTTATAGTTGCGAGAATTGTATGAAGTATACTTTACGGACTACACCAAGCTTTTTCCATATTTGAGTTGCCTTGACATGTTTACTCTCATCAAATGAACCACATCCAACACTTCCAAGATGTTCTTCTTGGAGATAACATCTTGAAATAGAATTCAAATGTCAGCAAAAATGATTTAGGTTGGTACAGAGATCCTTCCAGTTTAAGCACACAAACAAAGCAAAACTTGGGGAAGGAGCATAACCAAGAATATGCACCAAAAACTCGAGTAAAAGCGCGCATGTAACAGGAGTTAGAAGTGGGCTTTTCGTTTTCGCGCCGTGTACTTCGTGTCTGGGGGTACAGCATGCCCTTTTCTTCGCATCTGTTCCTTTTTCTTCAACACCCATTCCCTTCCTTTGCCCTTTTTGTTCACCCTAAACTTCTTCCTCGGCCGACTGCGCTCGAAGATGCCAACCTGCATTAAAGAGAGAGAGAGTGAGAGAAATATAAAGAGATGAAGAGAACATCATAATGCGCAATCTCGATCACGGTTTTAAGCATTCCTCTGAATTGGTCATTACTAGTTCTTCGAACTGAGATGGGTTGCCACAGATCTTAAACCTGCCTATGCGATCGAGGCGTAATTTCCATGACTTACGGAATGGTACATTAGCAATAAATAAGACATGCAATAGAGTTAAGTAGGCAACAAGTCATAATCAATCATTAACTAGATGGAGGCAAGTAAATTTTTGATCAGGAAACCTCGGTGAAAGCTTACCGTTTGGCTTTCCTCATCATCACTCTCGTCGTCGTCACTACACAGCTCGCCATTTTCGCCTTTGCCCTTCGGAAGGGATGTTTGCATAGATGGCGGACCACAAGTAAGAACAAGGTAGGATTTCCTTGCTTTTGAGCTGAAAGAAAGAAAATGCTGCAGTAAGATCACCAGTTGCAGTAACCAAAACGTAATAAAAAATTATACGTCACATTCAGAAATTCAAGAGTTGGTCTTATTCAAGAGTTTTACCAGCATAAAAAGACAAGTTAAGACATGAATTGCAACGGAACTTCAATATTTCGATCAACGACCGTGTTTATTCTTACAAGTTTTAAAAAACGAAAACACAGAAGTTAAAACACACATTTATCAACACATAGACAACGTATAACACGCATCTATGTTTGAAAAGGAGAGATAATGAATGATTAAGGTGCATGTAGATTCCAAGCTGCGTTAAGAGCAATACAGGAACTAGTTAATAGATTGTGAAATCCCTGCCGCACCTGTGAGGCCAATCAACTACCACACCACCAGCGAATCCAGCACGCATGGCATAAGTCATGATCATCTCACTCTGGTCCATATTTTCAGCATAAAGCTGTAAAACTGCTCTTGCACCCCTCGCTAGGCATCGATACAATGATCCAAAGAATGCCCTAAGATGGAAGTATCAATACATGTAATCAGAACAGGCCGAACAAAAAAAAACGATATCTAAGTCAAGCAACAAATGGGGAATTTTTTTTTTTAAAAAAAAAATCTAGCTGCATACTTTAGTCGCATTCTTGGTTCATGAGAAGACTTGTCAGCGTAGCATAACCACTGCAAAAGTTCATATACATCAACATGAATCAGGAGGAATACTTGGAATCCAGATACAAACCAATCAAATTATTCAAATCCAAAGCCAAAACCCACGAGCATGAAACATTAGAAAATCTACTGTAAAGTCCATTACGTTAATGAAGGAGCAAATTAATACTAAAACAGTAGACTGACAAAGCAGAGAGTTATATAGGTCAAAGGTAGAAGGCAACAGGAAAAGAGTCACTCCAACAAGACATACAGAAAATGTTCAAGTTAGAACCAAACATATCACTTAGTATCCAAACTTTGGCAAAGGTAAATATCTGTAGAAGAAAGAAATCCTTAGTCAAACATCTGTAGTAGTTCTAGAAGGAAGCAGCTACATCGATCACTAAGAATGGCTCTTTCAAATGTAAGCCAAACAAGGAAGAATCACAAAAATTCAGGAAATCCTCGAAAATCGAGTCTAGAGTTCACATATTTCTCAGATGTCGTCTGGCATGTTCTTCAAAAACTACTCTAGGTTTTCAACAAGTGATATTTAATAAACCATGTTCAAACCAGGAAACTTTATTCTTCAATAGAAGTATAAACAGCAAGGACGGACTTAAAATAAGTGAAAGGGATTAGCAAGGGCAATTGCAATGTAATCATTTCCCATATCCTGAAAATAATTGTTTCACTAATAATTGCAAAAATAGGCATGCTTATGAATCATCCTATGTAAGAAAAAGGAGAGGGTTGAAAGAATTGGAGCTGACCTGAACAGCCGAAATACTGATTGCGCCGTCGATAACTCCTGGCCGCAAGCCTAATCCCTATATACAAGTTCTTATCAGAAACAGATTAATGATGACAAAGGCATAACTTGAAGACATAATTGTCACAAACCAAAAAGAGACAGAAACAAATTTTGGACTAAGCATCTAAATTTAAAATTTGCAAAATAGATATGCAACAGCTAGTACTCATATTTGTCGATCCATGTCAGCACATTAGAAGCAAACCAAACAATCAATGAGATCCATTTAAGAGCCACTTTCAAATCATTGGAACTCACAGGTCTATAATAATAAATTCAAATATGACTCAAAACCCAAGGTAGTGCCAGTCCTAGCACGTGTTCTTTCCAAATTCAAATGACAAAAAAAAATGGATCTATTAATTATTCCCAAACCAATAAATCAACTTGAATATTCGTGAAAACCAAAAAAAGTAGAAATAGCTAATAAGATATAGCATTAATAACTGATGATTCTACCTGGAACACCAATATATGTCTGGTCCAGACACTTCTATAATGACTGAACTTCTTAATGCAATATGGGAAGAATTCATTTCACACAAATAACTGGAAACTAGAAGGTTTAGACGAAGAAAGTGACAAAAAAAAGGGACTTTCAAAAACAGAGATGTCTGTTAGTACCTGGCCCATATCAGCAAGTAGGAGATCCCCCTCTGCTTCACGCTCCAATGCGACGTCTAAAAGATTAAATATTATATTGGTGAGGCAACATGAAAGAATGTATACAATAATAATTCAAAAGGGAATTAAATTGGTACATAAAGTTAAAAAAAAAAAAAACAAATTACGAACCTAGCATTGACTGCGAGATGTCATAACCAATCCAGTGGTGCCCATGCTCAGACAAGGTCTCACCGCTAAGTCCAGACCCACACCCTATTAAAGAAAAATTAAGATGAAAGAGATTTTTTTAAAAAAGGGGATTAAAAAGTGTAAATGAAAGAGAATTGCAATACAAACAGTGGTCTTTATTAAGTGATTTCTTAATCAAAATACTAAAGAAACAAATTTATCAAAAATTATAATGCATTTGTTGATTTATCAGCAGTACAACAGTATGAAACTCTTACACGTCAACCAAAATTCAAATTTAAAGCACAATCATTACAAAGTACAAGCAAATTCAAGAATTTCATGTACGGCCCTGTTTAGCCTTGCGGTTGGCAATAGTGTTGTTTAATGAAGTGTCTTCTGAGCAGACACTATATTAAGAAAGCCTAAAACTGCTTCTTTATACAATAGAACCATCCAAAAGCACCAAATTGGAACTTCTGCTTCTAAGGCTTAAAATCCTTTCGTGCTTCCCGCATAAGCAAAAGCTCGAAGCTTGTTTGTTTGTTAAACGCTATGCTAAGATTGTGTTGGCTAAGAGTAGAAGCAAAATCAGGACCAAACAAGCTCTAAAATATAGATTCAACAAACATATAGATAAAAGATCATTATAAACAGAATACTAGGCATACACAATTTAAAAGTGACCTATGTCAAGCAGCAGTACAACAATATGAAACTCTTATACATCAACCCAAAGTCAAATCTAAAGCACAATCATTACAAAACACAAGCAAATTCAATTCTGTTGTTTAATGAAGTGTAAAATTAGAAATGACACTATATGAATAAAGCCCAAACTGCTTCTTTATACAGTATACAGATCCAAAAGCGCCAAATTAGAACTTTTGCCTTTGAGGCTCAGAATTGTTTCATGCTTCCCAGATAACCGGAAGCTCCAAACTTTTTCGTTTGTTTAATGCTATGCTAAGATTGCAACTGCTGAAAGCAGAAGCACAATCAGGGCCATATATATTCAACAAATTTACACATCAAAGATCAGTATAAACAGGCACAAATATAAAATTTAAAATCGACCTATATCAAGCAGAAGCCGGGGAATTCCATCGTTCGGGAGGGCGAGAAGCTCGAGCGCTCTCTCGGAGATCTTCGCCTGGAAATAATGCATCAAGAAATGAACCAAATCAACAAACCAAAACACCAACAAAACGAATCCAATCGAGAACACAAACAAGTATTAACCCAAAAAAAAAAAAAAAAAAAAAAAAACCAAAGAAAACGCACTTGGATCTCGATCATGCGAGAGGATGTGGTGTACTTGCGCGCCTCCGACTCATTGTAGAAGATCTCCGGCGGGGCCTGAAGCTCCGGCCGCGGCATCTCCGCCCCTCTCTCTCTCTCTCTTCTCTGAGCTCGGGATATAGGCCGCGGAGGAGAGAGGAGAGATTGGAGGAGAGAGAAAGAGAGGGCGTAGAGAGAGAAACAGCCGCAAACGCTACCTAGGGCTCTCTCTCTCTCTCTCTCTCTCTCTCTCTCTCTAGGGTTTTGATGAAGGTCGGTGGCGGCGAGATTAGGGTTCCGGCGACGTTTTAATGCGGTTCGGTTCGGGCTTAGGTCGATTTGTTGTATAAACTCGGTCGACGGCTCGGATTTGGAGCGAATTAAAAAAAATCTGAATATGAATTTAATTACGAAACTTAAAATTCAAACTTGAGCTTGAATATGAAAATTCGAACTTAAAATAATAATTGTTTTATCATATTTCAAAGTATATTATTTTAAATTTAAATTTTAAAGTATAAATTTAAATATAACATCATATATATATATATATATATAATCGGTATAATAACTTTTTTAAGACAAACCCCTGCTTTTATTTACCCTGATCTACTCCTCGATTACTAATAAATTTTGGATCAAACACTATTTCACCTATCATCACCAACCAAGACCTACCACCATCATCTCAAACTCTACATCTCTCCGGGTTCGGATTGAAATCGGGTTTCGGCTGGATACAGATAAAATTTATATCTGAATTTAATCTGTCGGATTTTCATTTTTTATATTCTTATTTAAAGTTATATTCATTTAGTCTCTGATAAATCTGGGATTCAAATTCTGATAAAATGTCAAGTATCCGTACCCATCGAGCCAGTTCAATCCAGCCAATTATACGATACAAGAAAGATGATTTGTTTCACCCAAAGTGCAAGTAGATAAAATTACTTTTGATCATAAATATTTTTTTTTATTTAGTTTGTCTAAATTAAATTTGTTTATATATTTGCTTTTTTAAAACTTCCTAATTGACTCCATAGCTAGTATGATAGCATATATATATATATATATATAATATATATATATATATATATATATATATATATATATATATATATATATATATATATATATAGAGAGAGAGAGAGAGAGAGAGAGAGAGAGAGAGAGAGAGAGTCCTTTTATCTTATCAATAGCACGGAGGTCTCCGTGCTACCAAGTTTTCCACCGTTAGATCCATCTCTTTTGATGATTTTCAAGTTAGATCATACTATTCAATTATATATATATATATATATATATATATATATATATATATATATATATATATATATATACGTTTAAAAGCCCCACAAAAAAAGGTTAGATTGATCTGGGTTTGTTATTGTCAATAAGATAATCTAACGATGAAACGATCGGGTGTAGATCTAATTGCAAAAATCACAAGACAGCGCTGGTGCTTTTACACTATACGGACTCTATATATATATATATATATATATATAGTCCGGCCGAAATATTATTGATAATACCAAGGACTTGGCGCTATTGTGTTTTTCATCGTTAAATTTAACTTTTTGATTATTTTTATTCGTGATTATACTATTCAATCAATCACCCACTCAATTCTAGGGGGCCACATCATCCTAACTGTATATTTTTCATATAAGGACTGAAAATGTAATACCACAAATAGCTTGATACTATTGATAGTATTTGAGCTCAAGGTTTTCGTTTGGGATTGCGTGAAAAATGTCGATGGAAAATTATCCTATTTGTTTCCGTACGTAATATTGTGTTTCACATATTGCGGTTAGTCGGTTACGATATATTTTCTGAGGTCCATCGGAGAACGCAGAAACATATGCTTTTTTTTCAACCCCATTCTATCTAATAATGTTAGATTGATCTCAAAACCAAATTAAACCCAAGTCTTTCTCTCTATATATATAATTTGGATAATAGGCCAATCCAATATAAAAAAAAATCTATATTTGTAAATTTTAATTATTAGAAGTGCAAATATGCTATCTGTTTGTAAACTATCATATTTACAAATAATTGCTCATGTTGGGTTTGTTATAAACTATCATCCAACCAATTAAATTTAGATAACAATACTTATATAATAATTAAAAACTTTAAATAAAAATTATAATATATTAAAATTTAAGAACTAAAATATCAAAGTCTCAAAGTTTGAGGACCAAAAGTGCAATTCAACCTAATCATAGTATAATATAAAATGATAAAAGCCTCAATTTATTTATATTTATATTATTTATAATTATTACATCACAACAACATTATTGGGGTAAGATGCGGCACAAAAAACGAGGTTGCGACGAAGCAAACGCATAGAAATTTGGACAAGTAACTAAAAACACGTGTCCCAATAATTAGTATGCGGAGGAAACGTATAAAAACACGGTGCGGATAAAAAAATTTTAGGTGAAATTTTAGACAAAAATGTTTGGAGACCCCCTCAACTCTAAATATTTTTGAAAGTAACCCCTCAACTTTAACCTTTTTTTCTCTAAATAACTAAAAATATATTTCTATAACATATTATTTGTATTTCTACATATTTTAAGGCTTCGTTTGGAATTACGGAAAGATTGCGTTACTTGCGGTGAGAAAGTACGTTGAAAAAATATCCTGTTTGTTTTCATACGTAATCTTGCGTAATGTTTAACACAGATTCAAAATATGTCAGCGATGAAATTAAAATTCTGATATAAATCTTTTGGTTGAATTTTATAACTAAATTAGCTATTAGAAGTTAATACATCTAGTTTTATTCATTAGAAAATAATTTGAACTATTAAATTTGATTAAAAATATTAGTCAATCTGGTATAATTTAGGGGCCTATTTCAAAATATCTTATAGTTAAGATGCTTTCCATGCGTTTTTCCTTAATAAAAAATATTTGGGACCCGTGTATAGCGGAGGAGATCAACGGATCAACTTATAAATACGGGGATATTAGAAATAGCGTTTGGATAAAAATTGAGTTGTTCCCGCATTTTATATAGAAAATGAAGGTATTAGTGGGGATAGTTATATTCGGTTATTACAGGTAATCGAAAACTACTATTCTCGATGTTTGGGTATAAAAGGGATAAGAGGTTATTCCTATTCCTATCCGGCTATACCCTAATAACCAAACGGTGCATGAATGGATTTTTTCTAATTTGAACAAAAATACGAATTTTTCACAAACTTTTTATGAATTGAGACGAATTCAGAACAAATTATATATTTCTATTAGTTTTGTTTCCACCTACGGAACTACGGTCCTATTCAGACGAATTGGGGCAGAAGCTCCACCAACCCAAACCAAGGGTCCATTTTGCATTCTTGATTTTGTTTGGTTCGGATATAAGTAAGAATTGTCTGTTTTCAGGAATAGGTGCAAGTTCAGATATAAATCTGAAGTAAACTAATTTTGTATTTGAATGAAAATTGAGTTGATTTCGGAAATAAAAAAGAAAGAATAGTGGTTAGTTATAAATAAAAAATAATAATATTATCCTATATTATATTGGAATTTTAAATTTTAAATTTAAATATATAACTTTCAAATTTTAAATATTTAAAATTTAAATTTAAATTTTTAAATCTCAAATTTAAAAATTTTAAATTTTATATTTTAAATTTAAGATTAAATATAAATTTTAAAAATCTAAAACATCAAATTTTAAATTTAAAAAACTTATAATATTAATTTAAAATTTTTAATTTATAATTTAAAATTATAAATTATATATTTTTAAATTTTAATTTAAAAATTAAATAAGGGTGCATGAGAATTGTTAACTTGTTATTGCAACCCTTTAACCCATTTAATAGGTGGAATTAACAATGCCCACCCCAATTAAGACTTAATTTGGTATTGAGGCTTATCTAACGCTATTAGATAAAATGGAGTTATGGAAAAAACATATAGGGATATGCTTCTGCGTTCTCCGGTGAGATCGCAGAAAATATATCATAACAGATTCATCGCGATATGCGGAACGCTTGTACGGAAACAAATATGATATTTTCCCAACGTACTTTCTCACAAAGAAGAACGCAATCTCCCGCAATCGCAAACGAAGCCTAACATTTGTTTGGGATTAAGAGGGGATAAGCGCCCCGCAATCCCTTAGGCTATGTTTGGTTGGGGGATAAACATGGAATAAAGATGTTTATCCTCCTTATTCTACCAAACGAGAAAAAGATTATTCTTCTTAACGGGTTATTCTAGAATAACTTAAGAGAGGAGAACTACTATTCTTCCTCCCCTATGGAATAGCAACTCTTGGTCTTTATTCTTCCCTTTAAATAATAATTTATTTATTAAACTATGATAATTAGTATATTACATTCTTAACAAATCAAATCCTTAAAATATTTTTATCTACTAATTAGTTTCTAATAATTGTACATATTGCTAACTAATAACTAATTAACTTATTTAATTATTTACTAACCATTTGAATTAATAGATTAATGTATATTTAATTAAATACTTGAAGAAATAATTGATTATTTATAATCAATCACTAATCAAATGATAAATTAATTAATATGTTTATTCAAATGATAACTAATATTTATAATAATTAACTAATTAATATTTTAACTTATCAACTTAATTTATTAACTAAATGTATAATTAAGTAATTAGCTAATGCATTTAATAACTATTTAGTGTGTTTATATAATAACTAATATATATATATATATATATATATATATATATATATATATATATATTGATTAATTAATCTCCTAATTAATTTATAATAATTTATTAATTAACATTTATGATTATTTAATAATATTCATGATAAAGTAATTAATTAATTTATTAAATATCATTTACTTAATATTTTTAATATTTTGATGTTAATTAATTATATACAATATTATTATTTAACTACTATAATTACTTTTATTCCTATTATTCCTATCTAACTACCCAAACGCTATTTTTTCTATTCTCGAATATAACCCACTTTTCATCCAAACGCAAAATTGATCTAATCCTCACTTATCCCTCAATTTATACCTATCCCTGGAATAGCTACTTTTTGCTTATCCTCAAACCAAACGATACCTTAAGGCTTTGTTTGGTTAGGGGATAGGGATAGGAATAGGCCCTTATCCCTTCCTTTATACCCAAATGCTAATTTTTTACTCGAGAATAGTAGTTCTCGGTTATCCCCACCAACATCTCTATTTTTTATATAAAATTACCTAACATTTTTCTTATCCTCATACTTGTACCTATCCATGTAATAACTAGTTCTTGCTTATACCCGAACCAAACGGTACCTTAAGAATTATTTGGTTTGGTGTAAGTGGAAAGGTGAAATTCAAGTTTCATCACTTCTAATATTATTTATTTTATTGTAAGTCTAAAAAATAATATAACTTTAATTACCTTAAACTTTCACTTTATATTCTTTGACTTTTTCTTTTCTAGAGTATCGAACTAACCTTCTACCACACTAAACTTTTTTAAAATTTTTTTTATTAAATATTGAAACTTAAACCTACTTCTATTAGAATGGATTAGAGTTATTTTTTTTTTACGATAGATTAAGATTACTTTCAAATAATAATAAAAGAATTAATTATTTAATAGATTGTAAATTTTCAATTAGATTCTTTATCTAACCTTTTTTTTATTATATTCACATATATTGTACTAAGTCCAATCTCATTATTATCATCAATATTTGTATGTTGTCTTTTTTTGGAATATCCAATGTATCTGACGTAGTTGAATCAGATTGACTATCAAATTCTTTTAAAACTTAAAAGAAGCCAATATTATATTTGCGTGACTTATTTAATAAAAAGAGATAAAGATTAGGAATCAATTGTGCACTTAACCCAAATAAGTCTAATGTTTGTGGTACCAAATACAATGTGGAATTATTGTATATTATTATTATTATTAGTTTGTGGGAAAAATTAGGAAAAAGATAAAAAAAAGGTTGAAGTGGCCCATGTGGGAGGTATTCTACATTATCATACTTACACTACATCATCAATAACAAGCCAATCACATTCCTTTTTTTCAAACAAAAGTACAGTAAAAATATTTTTTTACAATCATAATGTGATATATATTCTTAAAAAGAATATTTTGATTGGCTTGTTACGCCACGTCATCTATATACCCGTTGCATTCTAGAATTTTTTCCCATGTGGGGCTTTTTGTTGGTGCGCGTTGGATCCATGTAGATCAAACAGCGACATCAAACTAAGCGACGAATTAAGACGAGGAACAGTGGGTTTATTATTATTAGGAAAAACTTCAAAAATCCCCTCTGTGATTTCATACTTTTTCATTTTAATACCCTATGGTTTAAAGTGTATCAAGTCATTACCCTGTGGTTTCTCACTTTATCACTTTAGTACCTTGTGGTTTAAAGTGTATCAAGTTAGTGCCATGTGATTTTGAACTTTATCTTCTTACTACTATGTGGTTTCACACTTTATTACTTTAGTATCCTGTAGTTTAAAAAACCACAGGGTACTAACTTGATACAAAATTAAAACCACATGGTACTAAAGTGATAAAGTGCAAAATCACAGGATATTATTTTGATACTCTTTAAACCACAGGATACTAAAATGATAAAGTGAGAAACCACAGGGTACTAACTTGATACATTTTAAACCATAGGGAACTAAAGTGAAAAAAATTAAAACCACAAGGGAGGTTTTTGAAGTTTCCCCTTATTATTATCATCATAGTCCGACTGGAATACTATCGATAGCATAAAACGTTTGGTACTATCAAATTTTTCACCGTTAGATTTAACTCTTTGACTATTTTCACATATCAGATTATATTATTAAACGAATAACTTACTCAGCTCTAGAGGGCCCACATCATTCTAACCGTTCATTCTTTCATCCAAGAGGCGAAAAATTAATAGCACCAAACGCCAGCCTAGGTCTTATTATTAATTATTGTTATTGTTATTATTTGGTTGGAACTTGGAACTGTACATTGTACATTAGTACTATCAATTGAGTGGGTTACAATCTACATTAATAAAGAAACATATCATTCACTAGCCTTGAAATGCATGCATGCTCACCATAGATATATCCTGGATTAAAAAGGAAACAAACACTGATCTAGTGACCTATATGGTAGGTTAAGCTAGTTAGTAGTTAGGATATATTTTACTATAAAGTATCACCACCGTCTAGTACAGCTGTATCGAGTTCATTTTTATTTAAAGAGTCCAGTTACTTTACTTTTATGAGTATAGTTTTTTTTTATATTCATGAATTTTCGACCCATCAGATCTAATATATTTGATCATTTTCACTCATTAGATTATACTATTCAATCAACTACCTATTGAATTCTATTAGGTTTAGTTTAGTATTGATGTCTATCTAACGCTATTAGATAAAATTGAGTTATAGAAAAAACATATAGAGATATATTTTTGGGTTATCCGGTATCGTAATTGACTCATCGTGATATACGAAACGTAATATTACCTACGAAAATAAATAAAGTATTTTTCTAACATACTTTCTCACTGTACGTAACATAAATTTTTTGTAATTTTAAACAAAATCTATTCTTATTTTCGTAATAATTAATTCTTACTTATATCGGGACCAAATGGTAACTTCGAAGTCCGTCCGTGATCCAGTCCCACAAAAAAAAAAAAAAAAAAAAGGGTCCGGCCGTCTGCATCACTCCAAGGTCGTTCTGCCGCTGTCCCTGACCACGATTGCCTGGATCCGACGTGTAATCCCAACCCTTCCCCCGCCCCACCCTTGTGAAATTACCAAATTACCCCTCCATCTCCCCCCCGCGACCCAATCCCCATCGAATCCTTCCTGCAGAAGAGAGAAAACAATATCCCCAACCAAGCTAAGAGAGAGAAAGTAGGAAAAGAAGAGAGAGAAAGAGAAAGAGAGGGATCATGAGGAGCTTCAATACAATAGCTCCTCGCCTCTCCTCTCTCCTCTCTATATATACCCCCTCCCCTCCGCATCCTCCTCACCTCTCATTTGTATCCCCTCTCAGGTATGCATATGATGGTTCTTCCTATAGTTAGTTTGTTTGTTTTCCAATATATTTCTTTATATTATTTCGTCAAATTAGTAACAACTATACGTGAAATATCTGAAGTTTTTTTAAATAAAATTATACGATACTAAAATAATGCACTTTAAACTGTAGAATACTAAAGTGAAAAAGTACGAAACTGTATTAATGAAACGAGTCTGTGTTGCAGCTTCCCCTCATCATCGCGAGTTTTCCGGGGGCGATTCTGCAGCACCGGTTTTGCGCAAAAGGGTGTATCGGGATCGGCATTTGCGCCGGTAGAGGAGGCGGCGGCGGCGGAGGGAGATCGAGATCGAGATCGAGATCGAGGGGAGATGACGATCACGCCGACGGTGAGGATCTCGGAGGGGAAGCTGGTCGTCCGCGGCCGTCCGATCCTGTCGGGCGTCGCCGAGAATGCGGTGGCCAGCTCGGCCGCCAGCCACGGCCCCGTCGACGGCGTCTTCCTCGGCGCCGACTTCGCCAGCCCCGATTCCCGCCACGTCCTCCCTCTCGGATCTCTCAGGTGTGTATTCGGAGCTTATCGGAATCGATGATCGACTCTATTAAACTTTTATCCATTCCGCCCAAATTAATAATTTTAATAGTTGCGCTTCAAATTCCGCAAAATTTTCGCAAAATTTTGATAATTTCAATTATACTAATATAAAGCAAGATTAATAGTTTTTATTTAAAATTTTAGTTTTATATTATAAATTTTTATGAAATTTTATTTTTAGTCTTTAATTTTAATAAGTGTTTTCGATTATTAGATAAATAAATGATATAAAAAAATTATTTCATAGGAATGAGAAATGATTTTTTCTTCCCACACCGTAAGGCTCACGGAACCCAAAATTTTTAAATATGGTCAATTGCATACAGGTCCTCGCAATATAGTGAGTTTATAAAGTTTAACTTTTATAAATTATTTCTGAAAAAATTCTAATATTTTCAGATATATCCATGTTGTTAGAATCCGTTAAGAAAGTTTAGTTAACCATAGGTTAAATATTTTACTCGATTAATTTTGATATTTTTATCATTCTTATTTTATACTTTTATTCTTATTTTATACGTTATAACTTTTTTAGGGACATATTTGTAATGATAAAATTAAAAATATAAATGCTTTTCTAACTGCATCGTTATATCTAAAAATATTAGAACTTTTATAAAATTAATTTATAAAAGTTGAACTTTACGTAAATATATTTACAATTTACTATATTTGAAACCTATATGTAATTAACCCTTTTAAATATACGGTGACTTTTGTACTATCAAATTATTTTCGATATTTGAACTTTCGAATTAATCCGCTCTCTTGAATTTGCTCTAGCTTATTTGAAGTGGTAAAAAAATATATTTTATAATTTTTGGATGTTTTTTAGGAAACTCAAAATCATCAATTTTAATTGATCGTGGTGATCCCTTTGTAAGCTTAACGGTATAAATAAATTACGCGAAATTTTGATAAAATTGTTTTTTATACAGTAAGATACTAATATTTTTTATTTAAAATTTTATTATCGTATCGTCATTTTTTATAGAATTTTATTTTGAGCCTTTGATTTTGATTTCTTTTGATCGGTAGATAAATGAGATTGAAAAATTATAAAATTTATTTTTAGATAATTATAATATTGTAAATTAAATCTAACAAAGTCGGTCGTCGATTTAGAGATCCCAACGTGGCAAGCTACCATACTTTTAAAAGTGCATGAGCTGAACTCCTTAATAAAATTTTATAAAATATATTGGCTAAAATACGAAAAAAATCTCTAAAAAATTCGTTTTTCACTTTTCTTTCTGTCTATATTTTATCCGTTGAGGTTCTGTCTATTTTTTATAATTTATAATTAATTATATCGAAGATGCTACTAAAGATGATAGATCTAAGTTACTATGCTATTAATAGCATCAAACAAATTATTGGTGCTATCAAATTTTCGGCCATTGGATTAAGAGATGCGCGATTAGGATGATATGAGCACTCTAGGGTTGAGTAAGTGGTTAGTTGAATAGTATGATCTAACGGGTGAAAATGATCAAAGAGGTGGATCCAACGGTAGAAAACTTGGTAGCACCGAGTGCTTCGTGCTATTGATAGCATAGTAGCTAGACTTAGGGATGTCAAAGGGTCGGGTTTGGATCGGGTTTTTAAAAATCCAAATCCGAACCCGAAAATCAAATTAAAACCCATATCCGTATCCGAACCCGACGGGTTTTAAAAATTCATACCCATTTTCGTATCCGACCAAAAACCCGAAACCCGAACCCGGACCCGAACCCGGCGGGTTTTAAAAATCCATACGGTCGAACGAAGATCTAAGAGATAAAAATTATTAAATATTTTATATTTTATATATTATATAAATCCATAAAAATAAATTATGTATATATATAATTTATTCAGATTTGGGTTCGGGTTCGGGTCGGGTAAATATAAAATCCATACCCGTATCCATATTCATCGGGTTTTTATTTTATATATCCATAACCAAATCCATACCCGTTTAGTTCGGACAAACCCGCCCCGTTCATATTCGGATCCGAATAATTTTTCGGGTATCCATACCCATTGACATCCCTAGCCAGGCTCGATATATATTATCAAAATATATATATATATATTTTGCTATTTATTTCAAACCGTTTTTGAAAAAAAAAAATAAAAAATTTTGCGTAATTTGTGCAGCAACGTTCGATTTTTGGCGTGTTTCCGGTTCAAACTATGGTGGATGGCCCAGAAAATGGGGGAGCAAGCGAGTGAGATCCCCCACGAGACACAATTCCTATTGCTGGAATCCAAATTCGGCGCCGAAGAGCCTATCTACGCCGTATTCCTCCCACTCATTGCAGGGCCCTTCAGGGCCTGCCTGCAGGGCAACTCCCACAACCAGCTGGAGCTCTGCCTCGAGAGCGGCGACGCCGGCACCGTCGCCGCCGCCTTCTCCCACGCCCTCTTCGTCGGCGCCGCCGCTTCCGACCCCTTCGCTGCCGTGTCGGGGGCCGTCGCTGCCGTCAAGTCGCACCTCAAAACGTTCCGCCTCCGCGCCGAGAAGAAGCTCCCCGGCATCGTCGACTACTTCGGCTGGTGCACATGGGACGCATTCTATCAGGCGAGTTTACGAAATACTATCGAATGAATGAAGCTATAATACTTTTAGAAAGTTTAAGGGTAAGTTGGTGCAGTAGTACTGTAGTATCGATATAAGAATTAGAAAGTTGATAGTAAATACTATTCATTTGCTGATAACATCGTTACTGATGAACTCTTCGCTAACATCTACAAAACTAGGTTAACATGCACTTTTAGTGATGCGGCATTAGTGATTGTTGTGTTAACGATTATAATAACGGTCTAAATTAGATTATAGAACAGAATTAGATAATGAGTCATTTCGATTTCGATTCCAGCTTATTTCGATTCCGATTCCGATTCTAATTCCGACTTCGAACCAAACACGCCCTGAAAGTTTACTTTCGTCTGAATTCATGATCAGGATGTCGACCAAGAAGGTGTCGAGGCCGGCCTCCGCAGCCTCACGGCCGGCGGCGCGCCGCCCAAGTTCGTCATCATCGATGACGGGTGGCAATCCGTCGCCGCCGACCACGGCGAGAAAATTCATCCCCTCCCCCGCCTTACCGGAATCAAAGAAAACACCAAGTTCCGGAACAAAGAAGATCCTTCCGCCGGCATCGAATCGATCGTCCGGACGGCGAAGGAGCTCTACGGCCTAAAGTACGTCTACGTGTGGCACGCGATCACCGGATACTGGGGCGGCGTCCGCCCGGGCGCCGAGGGGATGGAGGAGTACGGATCCGAAATGCAGTATCCGAAGATCTCCCCCGGTGTCGCCGAGAACGAGCCGTCGATGGCGACCGACGTGTTGACGACGCAGGGGCTGGGGTTGGTGAACCCCAAGAGTGTGTTCCAGTTCTACAATGAGCTCCACGCCTATTTAGCGTCGGCGGGGATCGACGGTGTCAAGGTCGACGTGCAGTGCATTTTGGAGACGCTCGGAGGCGGCCTCGGGGGCCGGGTGCAGCTCACGCGGCAGTATCACCACGCTCTCGACGCGTCGGTCGCGAAGAACTTCCCCGACAACGGGATCATAGCTTGCATGAGCCATAACACCGACGCGCTCTACTGGTATATTGCACATTTCAGTAATGAAACTTTCTCTTCCGAACAAAATGCTTGCTTTGTTTGACTGTGATTGTGTTCTGTCTGCTGTGAAACTTCGCAGCGCGAAGCAGACGGCGGTGGTGCGAGCGTCGGACGACTTCTTCCCGCGAGACCCGGTATCTCACACTATTCACGTCGCATCAGTGGCTTACAACAGCGTTTTCCTCGGCGAGTTCATGCTTCCTGATTGGGACATGTTCCACTCTCTCCACCCCGCCGCCGAATACCACGCGTCGGCGCGAGCGATAAGCGGCGGGCCTATCTATGTTAGGTAGTTTTCGGATCTCTTGTCCAAGTACAAGATCTTATCTTTCTCTGTTCGAAGTGATTGTGTATCCAACATGTGTTTGTTGAACTTCTGATGTTGCAGTGATGCCCCCGGAAAGCACAATTTCGAGCTTCTGAGAAAGATAGTGCTGCCCGACGGCTCCATTCTTCGCGCGCGGCTGCCCGGCCGTCCGACTCGCGATTGCCTCTTCACCGATCCGGCTCGCGACGGCATTAGGTGAAGTTACAGCAATTCCTCCATTTGATGTCCATGATGTGCTGACTTGTTGATCATGCAGCTTGCTGAAGATCTGGAACATGAACAAATTCGCCGGCGTCGTCGGGGTCTACAACTGCCAAGGCGCGGCGTGGAGCTCGACCGAGAAGAAGAACGTGTTCCACCGCACGGGAACGGAGGCTCTGACCGGCGTGGTCAGAGGAAACGACGTCCATCTAATCGCGGAAGCCGCTGCCGACCCCGATTGGAAGGGCGACTGCGCCGTCTACAGCCACCGCAGCGGCGACCTCGTCGTCCTTCCACCCGAGGCGGCATTGCCCGTCTCCTTAAAGGTCTTAGAGCACGACATATTCGCAGTTTCCCCTATCAAGGTTGGTACAATTCTCCGATTCTTTTTTCAGGAAATAGATTGTCAGAATTGAAACTCTGACGACGCCAACTGACACACTTCGAGGACCGAAAATTGTCGATTGGTAAAGCAGAACATTCACATTTATGCATTGCTGTCGAACATTTCGTGCAGGAACTGGCGCCAGGATTTCGATTCGCGCCGCTAGGGCTAATCGACATGTTCAATGCTGGCGGGGCAGTGGAAGGCCTCACATACCATATTCTGAATGGAATCAGATTGTCGGAGCTCGATTCGAGCTTCGCGGGCGCTGCAGTAAACGGCGATGCGACGCATTCGTCAGGGATCAGCAGGATTGAATCGGTCGGTATTGTTTGCATCGAAGTGAGGGGCTGCGGGAGGTTCGGCGCGTACTCATCGGTTAAGCCGAGGAAATGTACGGTGGGCTCGGTCGAAGTCGAGTTCTCTTACGATTCGGCATCAGGTTTACTGGTGCTGCAGTTAGATAGCATGCCAAAGGAAAGAGTTCACAAAGTAGTGGTTGAATTGTAGGTTTATAATTGTTGTTATTATTGTTGTTGTTGTTGTTGTTATTTGCAAATTTAGGGAGGTAGGTGTATAACATGTCATTGGATTGGCATGGGAAAGAAAGGGTTGGGTGATTTGTTCAGGGGTTAATTGTTGTTGTATGATAAGTTGTTACCTCCATTCTTATTGATTAATCAATTGAGATTGGATATTTATTTTTATATATCTATGATCAAATTTAATCAAAAAGTAGTAATCAAAATTTTCAATTTATTTTTGTCTTTGTCAAATATGAAGTTTGCCCTTGGGCTTTACATCAGAAACCCATATACTCTCACAATAGTGTGGCAAATCTTTGTATTTATTCCAAATTCATTTGTAACTAGTGTAGAGACCGGTGCGATGCAGCGGTTAAATAATAAAAGCAAAATTTAAAAAATTTTAATAAAACTTATATGTACAGTTTATTGATATATAGAAAGCTATACCATATTAAGCACAACTAATTTGTACGACTAAATTCACATAGTAAGTAGGGGCTCTCGCACGGACCGGCTGAGCGGGCACTTACATGGATCGCAGCTCGGCTTCGCAGGATGATACTTCTCGAAAGCGATAATGCTCTTCAGAGGCTTTTCTTCTTCTTCTTCGCTAACACAGTGAGATAAAGAGGGAGATGTAGGGGTGTAAACGAGCCGAACACGAGCGAGCTGGGGTCGGCTCGTGTTCGGCTCGTTGTTAAACGAGCCGAACACGAGCGCTCATTAAAGTATCGAGCCAAAAATTCGGCTCGTGTTCGGCTCGTTTAATCTGGCTCACGAGCTCGCCAACGAGCAATAAATTAAAAAATATTAAATTAAATATATTAAAAAATAAATTTATAAAATCGTATCCATTAGATTTTGATCTATTAGTTAAAACTTTATATACAAATGAGTCATTTTATAATTAAACTCGCATTTATATTTTTATTTTGCTAAAAATTAAATAATAAAAATATACATTACATATACTTATTTATTTATATATATAAATATAAATTAAATAAATTATATAAATATAAAATATAGTATTCTTTACATTATCGAGCCGAACACGAGCGACTCCGGCTCGTGTTCGGCTCGTTTATTAAACGAAATGAAAAATTCGGCTCGTGTTCGCTCGCTTACTAAACGAGTGAGCCGATCTCGAGCTCATTTCGAGCCGAACACGAGGCTCGCGAACAGTGAAATGGATTGCCACCCATAGGGAGATGAATGTGGAGTGAGAGATTAGACGATAGTATAATTTTTTTTTTAATAGTGCATGCAAAAGAGTTACAAAAGAGGGGGGCGAAGATTAATGGAGGAGGGGAGTGGATTTAAATTATAAAACCCACTCATTAACTGATAGAATATTAATATGGTGCATGTAATTAAATGTTGCATTTTGCATATAATTAGAGGAGTTGGGAGGTAAAGGGTTGGACGTTGAGAATAGAAAAATGTGGTTTGATTTAAAGTTTAATTTAAAGTTGTATATAATTAAATATTGCACCTTACATGTAATTAGAGGAGCGGAGAGGTGAAAGGTTGAGCGCTGTGAAGAGGATAACGTAGTTTGATTTAAAATTAGGCTATGAAAATGAAGTATAATATGCCACGTGGCAAAAAATATTATTGTTTTATATAGATTTATTTATAGAAGATTTGTTAAAATTAATTCTAAATTATTTTTTACTAATTAATTTTTTTGGGTAAGTTTCTAGAGGTTCTTAGTTTTATTTCCACATTTAAGAGATCTGGGCCCAAAATCTACTAGATGAATGCTTCTGGGCATTTTTTTTTTTTTTTTTTTTTTTTTTGAGAGAGAGAGAGAGAGAGAATAGCATACTATCTCTGCTTTCGTTTATATTTTGAGAGAGTAAAAATATATAAAATTTATCTGAGCTATGAACTATTTTGAATTGATCGGCTAATCTTTCAAAATTTACATTGCCTAACTTTTAATATGTTTGATTTGAGTGAATTAACGGCACTTTGATTTTAAAATTTAAGCTAATTACGTACTATAGTAAATTTATTGTTGCAAGAATTACACGAAATATACTAAATAAATACATAAAGAGAAACGTCGAATTTAAATTTTCAAGTCAAAATACCATTAACTGACTAAATCAAACAAATTGAAAAATTGGATAGTAAAAAATCAGTATTTTAAAAGATCGAATAGTTGAATCAAAATGGTCTGTAGTTCAGATAAATTTTGTATATTTTTATCTTTTAAAAATAATCGAGACAAAAAATACAAAATATTGTTCCAATTTAGAACCTTGCGTACTAACTATCAAAAATCCTTTTAATCAATTAAACTAGATATCATATAGTGGACAACTCGAACTAAAAAAGTGTCATGGGCTAATATATTATTTAAGGAAAATAGAAAATATTTTTTAAAAAAACTAAAATTACTTTAAAATTTTTAATATTATGTGGCACAAATATTAAAATAATCAATGGTTTGAAATTCATACAGGTTAGACTAGTGCGCTTATGACTCAGTCCGTAAAGTAGTTCAATTCAATACTTTGAATAGGATAAGTCAAAAAATCACTTTCAGATTTCGTTTGGGATTACGAAAAAATTACGTACGTGCGATGAAAAAGTACGTTAAAAAAATATTATATTTATTTTCGTACGTAATATTACATTCTACATATACGTATCTAGATGATGAGTTGATATATATTTTACTTACTATCTCCACAAGTCACTGGAAAACGAGTAAACGTATTAACTATATATTTTTTTTTCAAACTCTATTTTATCTAATAACGTTAGATACGTTTCAGTACCAAACTAAACCTGAATCATTTGGACCGACTTTTCAACCATCGACATTGAATTGGTCCCATTTTAATCAGGTTTGCCACTTTGTTTTTAGTCTAAGTCATATTAAAATTCAATATGTTAAAATCAACTTAACTAATTTTATTTTTTATTAGCATATATTAGGCTTATAAAAGGTGAAATTTGGAAACTTATATTTACTTAATTTGGTCTAAAAATCAATATTTCATAATTAAGTATGACATAAGAATAATAATATACATATAATTTTTATATAATAAAATTAAAATAATAATTAAATATTTATAATGTTGTGCTGATGTTAGTGGTTTAGTGAGAGGGTTGACTTACTGCTTGAACAAATTGTTAAATTATGTGAAATAATATGGAATTCTAATTCAGTATCTCTTTTAATTAATAAAACGATAGTTTTTTAAAAACCTTAAGCAGTTAGAGAGCGGTGTTTTTAATAATTATATTCAACACCATAGGTCAACATCCAATTCTGTGGCGAAAGGTTGGGTTGGACCGTGTCATGTTCGAAATGGCGTGTGGTTGATTGGTGTTGGTGAAAAATCTAAAATCTTTAAATATTATTTAAATTTATAATTATTCTTATTTATTATTTATTATTATGAATTAAGGGTGCATATATTTAGTTTTGCATGCTGTTCATTGATATATATGAACATTGCAAAGAACGATTTAAATTTTATTTTAGATTCTATTTTGATCAATCTCTTTGACGTCATCGCGTGTTGAAAGAGTCTCCGTCAACCTCCTTCACGATCGTGCTCGTAGGAGGAGAAATTCTGATCGTACCTTGGGATGTTATTTTCTGGAATACGCCTTAGAATAGTGCCTCGCACGCTTTCGGATCAATTAAGTATTTATTTGGATTTAACGATCATCTGTAAGTTGAGTTTATTAATTTTACCACAAATTTAGTTAGATTTAAATTACAATCAAATTTTCGTTGCGGTAATTGTTATAACAGCTGGGCCGAGTCAAAATCGAGACCCACGAATGTTGTATTTGTACGTTTTAAGTAAACTGTCTGCATAATTCTAACAGCTCGAGCTTTTAAAACTAATAGTCGTCAGCGTCAACGATCCGACAAGTACGTAGTATCAAAGTCAGAGGTCGCGGATTCGATTCCTGCATACCGTACTAAGTTATGCAGCCCAACAATCCGTCACAGTAATTTTTTTTTAAAATAAAATTATTAAAAATATAATATATAATATAATAATAATAGTATTAAAGTGACTATATACCATTTTGTTTGTGCATGGCGACTGGGATAGTGGGGTTGCATGCAGTTAATTAATTAATTGTTCCCCGTGAAGCGGGCCACGGAGCACCGTCTGATCCGGGGCATTGTCGAGTTTCTACGGCCTCTGATGATGGGGTTTCGCGATGTTATATTTATTTTTTTAAAACTTCCCCAACGAGGCCTCTCTCGACCAACGAGGCGGTGGTGCTCGCCTCGTCCTACAGCGTCCTGCCACCGTTGTTGCGTGCGCACGAGCCCATCATGCTTTGGGATTCCCGTTCGCCCCGTGCTTTCAGATTCGTGCTGCGTGCAGGAACTGAATGCATTTAGCACGATTTTTTTTTTTAATTTCATTTTTTTGAAATAATTGTTTATATATCATCGTATGTTTGAAAATATCTGATTTCTTTTTATTTATTTATTTTTTTAAAATATTTCTCATATGTTCCACCGTTATTGCAAAATACCTCCGCAGTTATTTTCTTTTAAGTTAACTTGGATTAAATGTGAGTTAAATATTATTACCACAGTTAAACAAAATTAAAATGCCAATTTTATCCTTAACTTAAGGACAAATAAGAAATATTGGTGATCGTAGAGGGGTATGTTGGAAAAGACCAAAAGTCAAAATATTTTTTGTGTCCCTGATTTTAAAGGCAAATAAGAAAAACAGTAATGGTGGAGGGATATATTTGAAAGGATAAAATAATAATTTTATAGAGATAACAGAGTTAATTAACAAATTTTAACTCTAGAAATATATTAGAAATAAGTTGGAACGTAGAAAAGGTATTCTCAAATCTCAATATTAACCTTCTAAGAGGGATATATGTGCATAAACTGTTAGGCATCCTACCACGATGATTTTTTTTTTTTTTTTTTTCGCTCCTTCATCGAGGCCCCGCCTCACCCACGTAGCCTAATTTATCTTTTCAATGAATGAAGCGGTAGTAGCGTGCTACATATTTTCAAAAAAAAAAAAAAAAAAAACTTTCTAAGAGAGATAAATCGAAAAGCCGAAAATTTTTCAGAGGTATATAAGCCAGTACCACTTTTTTTTTTTAATTTTACAGTGTGGTAATTTAAAATATTTTATTTTGCACCCATTCAGGGTTTTTTTTAAAAAAATTTCACTAAAACTAAATATCTATTTAGGGGTAAAGTGAAAATTTAAAAAAAAAATCACAGGACTGCAATGTGAAAATAGTGGCAAACCACATGAGGGGCAAAATATAACATTTTGAATTATAATAAAATAAAACATTAGAATGACGAAATAAAAATGAGCTTAAACCACAGGGATTAAAGTGAAATTTTTTTAAACTACGAGGTGACAGAGTGAAAAAGAACTATACAGCAAGGGAAATTTAAAATTTACCCTAAACATTTTGTTTCTTCTAATTTTAAATTACAAACATTATTGAAGATAAGCTACGGAATTAGAGATGTCAATAGGTGCTGATACCTAAAATTTTATCTAAATTCGAACTCGAACAGGTCGACAAGTATAGTTTCGGATACGAGTGAGAAAAATGAAAATTCAGTAGATTTAGATTTGCGTAAGGATTTTGTCCGTACTCAATCGTATACGAATTGATTTTACATTATATTATATATATATGAATATTTCATATCATATTTAAAGCTGTATTTTAAAAATTATAGATTGTAATATAATTTATTTAAAATAGGGTAAAAATAAATAATTAATTTAGATTTTAATTTTTGGGTTTGAGTGTCAATTTTGGTCGGATTCCGTTTGGATATATCAAATCATAAACATCAAAATCTTTTAAAAAGAAAAAAATAAAACTTCTACCTAACTATATCAATTACATAAGAGAATCATTATATCTCTGGCATCCAAACAAAACTTAATTTTCAAAAATACAATTTAGAACGCGAATATGATATTCGTTATTTTAAATATTAGATCGACTCCTCGTCTATCTAATACTACATGCTTTATGAGTAAATCGAAGAGATATATCGAATAAGACATTGACGATCCAGTAGAGCCATATATATATATATATAGTCCGGCTGGTATGCTATTAATAGCACGAAGCACTCGGTGCTACCAAGTTTTTCATCGTTAGATCCACCCCTTTGATGATTTTCACCCGTTAGATCATACTATTCAACCAACCACCCACTTAACTATAAATGGCAATAAATCTAACCGCCCAACGTCTATAAATCAACCATTGCGAAAAACGTGCTGCCAAATGGTGATACTTATTAATACGTAAACTATATATATATATATATATATATATATATATATATATATAGAAAAAATCATTTTTTAATTATTTTGGGCTCTCTCTCTCTCTCACAAATGTTAAGAAACAAGGATTTAAAGCAGGTTTAATTACATACATTTTAATTAAGCTCATTATACACCCTGCACTACAACAAAAACGGTCTATAGTAACACTTTCAAATGTCGGTACATGTCAAACAAAGTGCTACTGACAAAATTACCGACACTTTTAAAAAGTGTTGCTATATGTGGGATCACTAGATATATAGTGACAGTTAAAGAGTGTCATTATAACCTAAAAAGAGTACTACTAATTTACCAACACTTATTTAAACATTTAGCAACCGCCGAAACTCTACCTCGTTGGCTGCGGTGGCAGAGAAGGATGAGAGGGAAGGGCTCTTCGTCTAGAATTTCAGTGTATTGAGTGAAGGGAGAAGGGGATATGGTAATTGAATTTTCTTCTTTTTTTTTTCGTTTGTAATCTGGTTGAATGGGCTGGATGGGGTGGGTTAAGTAGAGTAACTTTTTATTTTTAGTTGGATTGAACTTTATATTTAGGCATTAGTAGATATTTTTTTAAGCTTTGGTATAAATATGACACTTACACAAAAGTGCCTCAAACATATGTCCCTATAAACTAATTTTATTATAGTGCTGAAATATTGTGGATTTATTAATTAATTTATATAGGGGCAATTGCTTATATACCCATGAAAAGTTCCCGATTTTTCGATTTACCTCTCTTAGAAGGCTAATATTGAAAATACCCCTCCTACGTTCCAACCTATTTCTAATATACCCTTAGAGTTAAAATCTGTTAAGTAACTCTGTTATCTCTGTAAAATTACTATTTGCCCTTTTCAAATATACCCTTCTACCATCACTGTCTTTCTTATTTGCCCTTAAAGTCAAGGGCACAAAAGTATTTCGACTTTTGGTCTTTTCCAATATACCCCTCTACCGTCACCAACCTTTATTATTTGCCCTTAAGTTAAGGGCAAAATTGGTATTTTAATTTTTTAAGCGTGGTAGATATTTAACTCACGTTTAACATTAACTTAACGAGATAATCATGGGGTATTTTGGCAATAACGGTGGAACGTATTAGGGGTATTTTAGAAAGAAAAAAAAGTAGGGATAGATTGGATATTTCCAGACGCGTGAGGGGTATATAGGCAATTATCCCATTTATATATGTATTAATTTATATGGCCCATGTTACCACAACCAACAAACTTAGACCAATGTGTCCTAATTATTTGTGCTTGTAGTGGACATTTGAAAAGTTCCTCAATAATCTATAAACCTATAATAATGCACATGAGATTAAATTATTGCTAATGTTCCCAGGGACTAACAAAGTCCAAATGAATAAATCCAAGGTGTCTCTTTGTCAGCTTTTCAGGGTTGCCCTATTTGTAAGAATAATTTGCTTAGACAAGGTCCACCACATCACTCTCGGCGCACGCAATAATTAATCTATTCTCCATCTCATCACCGTAATACTCATCAGCATAAAACATAAAATTTTACTGGATTCTGATCATTTAAAAAAAAGCAATTGGACTTTGGATACATATTATGAATTCTAATCATTTAAGAAGCAGCAATTGCACTTTGAATACACCTTATGAATTTTTTTTTTACTCTATGTTCGTTGGTGTACTGGTCAGTACTGCATAAGTTATTATATATATATATATATAGAGAGAGAGAGAGAGAATGTTACTATGTTAATATATTAGTTTTATTTGGAATCTTCATTAGGCGTACCGTGCATATACATGGGGCTTAACTCTATAAGCATAAGATTATATATATAAAATTTTGCACTCGAAATTTTTCTGCTACTCATTATTTTACGATACTAGATAAATTTAGACCCTTCAAATTTAGATCGTCAAGATATAACCCGCAATTATTAATGAGAGAGATGTACAGAATCATATACATCTCATTTGCAAAAGTTTTTTTTTTTTTTTTAATTTGCTAGGGTAAGAAGGGGTTTTCAATTGGTCCATGGCTGATGTGGTGAACCTGGTCTAGGCAAGTCATTTCACATGGATATGTGCAAAACTTGCACTGTTAGATATGTAAAAAAAGAAGCAAAGTTAATAAAGTTAACTTTGAGTTCGGTTCAGGTCTCTATTCTTCTTGGGATTGGATCCTTTTACTAAGTATTAATTCTTCTCAAACACATTCCATTTGATCCCCCCCTCTCCCCACCTCTATAAATACTCCCCCCAACTCTCTTTAGTTTCCCTCTCCTACATACATATCTATATATATATAAACCTACACACAATTAAAGAGCCACTACTTCTTTTATATATACTTGTGTGTTTCCCCCTCTAGCTCTTCACATCCTATATGTGTTATTTATACATATTACATATGTAAATACTCACTTTCCTTTTCCTCTTTTTCTTCTTCTTTTTTTTTTGTGAACTTCTCAGGATGATCAATAAGTGCTTATGGCCCTCTTTGTAGTTTTCCACAGCTTTCTTGAACTGCATATATGTATCTTATACCCTTCATGGTTGAGCAATATTGCAGTTCAATAAAGCTGTGGGAAGTTATAGAGAGAGACCAAAATGATGGAGCTAAGCTTATGTTTTGTGCATGCACACTCTTAATTGTAAGCACCCATACTTCACCATCTCTCTCTCTCTCTCTCTCTCTCTCTCTCTCTCTCTCTCTCTCTCTCTCTCTCTCTTTATATATATATATATATATACATATGTGTGTATTTGTGTGAGTTATAGATGTAACAATGTTTCTTATAAGGTATTACACCATCCATCTCAGAATTTAGGCATTTTTTAAATCCTTTTGATATTAAAAAAGTTATTAATAAGATTAGTGTGAAAATATTGATCTTCAAATAACATATATATATATAAGATTTACATATACTTTTAAGGTTGTTATATATTATTTTACAGAGTTTAATTATGTTTCAGTAGTTTTGCTTTGATTAAACTATATTTACATATGTATATGAGAAGTTAAAGTTTCACTGTACTATATAAATCTTGTACCAATTTCATGATGGTGAAACTTCAAATCACAAAGGCATTTTCTCTCTCTTAATTTCTTGCAGTTGCAGAGAAACATAAATAAAACTAATATTTATTATTATTCTCCCTGTCACATCGCATATCAATATCAATGAGATGTGAATTTTAATTTTTGTGAGGTGAGTGAGAAGCTCATTTCTGGGTCACAGAGTCACAGGTGCTTGTAAGAGCCATGAGACATTGCCAAAAATAGTCGTGGAACAAAATTAATGTACACGTCAATGCTATATTTGTATCATGAGTATAATATATTTTTATTATATTAGATATGAATATATGAATATATATATATATGATGGTTTGAGTTGTGGTGGTATTGAGTATTGATGTATCTTTTCATGACCTTTCTTATCTGTGCGTGTGGGTGTCTCCTAACAAAGACAATGCACTGACATGGATTCTTACTCTTAAACAGTGGACATTCTTGGCCTATCTCCATGTTCCTTCTCATGGGATCTTTAATAAAGCTGCTTCTAATCACATCACTACAACTACACTTATTTTATATATATATATATATATATATATATATATATATATATATAGAGTCCCGATACTATCGATAAGACCATGAATTTGGTGCTATCAAGTTTTCCGCCGTTAGATCCATCCCTTTGATGATTTTTACCCGTTAGACCATACAATTCAACCAACCATCCACTTAACCTTAGGGGGCCCACATCATCCTAACCACACATCTCTCAATCCAATGACCAAAAACTTGATAGCACCAATAACTTTGTGCTATTAATAGTATAGTAGCTTAGTTCTATATATATATATATATATATATATATATATATAGAGTTTTGCTAGAATACTATCAGTAGTAAACGGGCCGTTTTACTACCGATCTGTTTTCGATGATAGAGCTTCTAAATTGATGATCGGCTCCGTTGAACATGATCTATACCATTTGAAGTATTTAGAAATCAAATTTCAAATCTTTTTGACATCATTTCGATGATCAAAGGGTTTCAAAATTTGCAATTTTAATGATCGATAAGAGGCGTTTTCTCGTTTAACGGTGTAAAGATATCCAAATCAATTGAATTTTTGTTAGAAAATTTTTTAAACTATTTTAAACAAGATCTATACTCTTGATCTTGATTACAAGCCTCCTATCATCATTTTTTAAAGAATATTCATTTTCACCATTCATTTTTCCGTTCACTTGATGGATAAAAGAACAATATCGAAAGTGCGTGAAATTTGATTTCTAGGTAGTTTAAATGGTTTAGATCATATTTAACGGAGCTGATTGTCAATTTGGAAGCTCTATCATTGAAAACAAATCGGTAGTAAAACAGCTCGTTTACTACCGATAGTATTCTAATTCAACTCTATGTATATATATATATATATATATATATATATATATATATATATATATATATATATATATATATATAGTTCTATGGTGTTTGTAAAAGCACCAAGCACTTGGTGCTTGTGAATTCTTTACTGTTAGATTTAGAACTTTGATTATTTTTATTCGTTAGATTATACTATTCAACCAACCACCCACTTAACGCAAAGGGGCCCACATCAGCCTAACCGCACATCTATTAATCCAATGGCTAAAAACTTACAAGCATCAATGATTTGGTATTTTTAAAAACATAGGAGCTCAATTCTCTATATATATATATATAGAGAGAGAGAGAGAGAGAGAGTACAGTTGGGATATTATTGATAGTACCAAGCGTTTTATACTATAAAATTTTTTGCCATTAAATTTAATTTTTTGATTATTTTTATCTATTAGATTATATTATTAGAGTCCGGCTGCTACGCTATTAATAGCACGGAGGTCTCCGTGCTACCAAGTTTTCCACTGTTAGATCCACCCCTTTGATGATTTTCACCCGTTAGATCATATTATTCAACCAACCACCCACTTAACCGTAGGGGGCCCATATCATCCTAACCGCACATCTTTTAATCCAACGGTCAAAAATTTAGTAGCACCAATGACTTGGTGCTATTAATAGCATAGTAGCCTAGTTCATATTATTAAACCAACAATTCAGTCAATTATATATATATATTATTTTTATCCGTTTTATACTATATTATTTTTATCCGTTAGAGAGAGAGAGTACGAGTGCGTGTCTCCTCACCAACTGCTGCAGTTTGAACTACGGTCAATTTGAATGTAGTTCCAACTGTAGCATTTTGACCTTCTTGTGCAGTTGGAACTGCAGCAGTTGAGCTCAACTGCACTAAACCGAACATAGGAATTAAGGTGGCAAGCATTTGCAACTGCACTGTATGCAACAAAACAGCCCCTAAGTGACCTTATAACCTCCAAAATGCATGATGCATGTTTTTATCTTTTATCGATCAACAGTTAAAATATTTTTAACTTTTTATAAAATAAAGTACCAAATTAATCCACTATTTATATTGTGAATCTAGACATCATGTATTGAAGGGAAATAATCAAATTCCAGTAATATAATTTACTCATAATAAATATAGTTTTTTTCTAAATTATTATCACCTTAAAGCATGTAATGTATTTAAACGCGACATAATTTGTGAAAAGATGTTACGGGGTCATCGGTAGTGTTTAGTGTTTTTTTTTTTTTTTTTATTTTTTTTATATGTTTTTAACAGAGATAATATTACTGCTATTATAAAAAATAATTTTATTAAATTTAATTATTATTTATTAACTAAATTTAATTATTATTTATTAACATCTTTATTTTTTATATAAAATTATATACTATTTTTCTTATTCTATATTATCTAACCGAACAATATTTTTCTTATCTCCGGAAACGACCTGATTTTCATTCAAACGTTATTTTTGCTTATCTCCATACTTGTATTTATTCTCGTAATAATTAGTTCTTATTTATACCCAAATCAAACTGTACCTTTACGTGTGATGGATGTATAATTTCCTCCGGCTCGAGTTTCTAAAAATATTGGTCGGGATTTGATTCACAAATGGTATCTGTGCTAGTGAACGTACTGGAGGGGGTCGGGGGAGGAGGGGCGCCCACAATGGCTGCGTGTTTAGACACTTTAAGTGCGATGAATAAGTCTTTTTCTTCGGCTCGAGGTTTTGAAATTATTGGTTAGTGTGAGGCTCAGCCGGACTTCGTGCTAGTACTTTTTTATTTAATTTTGTTTAAAAATATATAAAATTTTTAAAAAATAAAAAATAAAATACTATTATTTAGAAATAATATACGAATTTAAATTTTAAAATATATTTATAAAAATAATAAGATTTTAAAATTATTTAAAAATTTTAAATATTTTTTAGATCAAACTATCCTCTTGGTCAACAGTCAAATTTTTTTACTGTTGAGGAGAGTATTTTGGTCCAAAGAGGACCAAAAGTCCAACTCCCAAAGGATTTGCCATAGCAACAGGCCCTTCGGGAGCCGGGCGGTGCCGTGCCGTGCCGTGCCGGATCGAGGCCTCCCCTCAGGCCTGGCATGCCCTGCCCGTGTCGTGTCGTGTCGTGCTGTGCTGTGCAGAACCAACAGGCCACAGAGAAGAGGCCAAACACGACCCGATTCGTCGAGCCGGGCCTGCCCGCGAGTGCTACAGTACTCGTGCCGTACCTCGGCTAGGCCAATATCATTCCGGGGCGTGGGCCGTCCCCTTTTACACCCCTAGCTCGAGGTTTTGGAATTATTAGTTAGCACTTCCGATCTCACATGGAATAACTGTGACAGAGAAGATTCTCTCACTCTATAGACGGATTATGATTCGGCTAACCTATTCAGCTCACTGATCTACAAATATTATTTACGTTACGTTACATAGAGAGCACATGCCTATGCCAAATTCAATAATTTTTCGCATAATTCAGCAATATCAACTGCAATTTAACATCCTCTAAAAGTTATTACCGTAATTGCGTAATTTAAGATACATTGTATTGGTGATGTAGATGGCACTCATATTTCTATAGCAATCACTGCAAGCTGCAATAAACCTGGGCCCCCCTGTCTCGCCCCTGTTTCGCCTCTTCTTCTGCGGTCGGGCTCAGGCCGAATACAAGAATCTGGTGACATTAAAATATAAAAAAATTCGTGTTTGACTATTAACGAGCGAACAGGTACACTGAAATTTTGGAGAACGAATAATAAGTTTAAAGGATTAGATTGAATATGTATAAAAAATAATTTTATAAAATCTTACTCATTAGACTTTGATCTAATAGTTAAAACTTTAGATATAAATTAGTCATTTTATAATTGAGCTTGTCTTTATATTTTTATTTCACTAAAAATTAAATAATAAAAATATTATATATATATATATATATATATATATATATATATATATATATATATATATATATATAGAGAGAGAGAGAGAGAGAGAGAGAGAGAGAGAGAGAGAGAGAACTAGGCTACTATACTATTAATAGCACCAAGTCATTGGTGCTACCAAGTTTTTGACCGTTGGATTGAGAGATGTGTGATTAAGATGATGTGGGCCCCTAGGGTTAAGTGGGCGGTTGGTTGAATAGTATGATCTAACGGATGAAGATAATCAAAGGGGTGGATCTAAAGGCGGAAAACTTGGTAGCACCAAATGCATGGTCCTATCGATAGTAGCCCAGCTGGACTATATATATATATATATATATATATATATATATATATAAATTTAATAAACTATATAAATATAAAATATACGTATTCGAATGTTATTTATTCAATAAGCACGGTCAATGAGCTTAGCCGACTCAGCGTGTTGCTCGTTTATTAAACTAGCAATGAAAAATTCATCCTTCGTGTTCGGCTCGTTTACTAAACGAACATCTGCATCTCCAGCTGCATTTCGGCAGAATACCTAGTTGGCTCCCGGGAATAATGTTTCGAGTCGGATTACTTGTACCCACAGGTCGGGGCCAGTCGATTCAGGTCGGGTCAATTATGAATTGATTGGTGTCTCGTCTCTATTTCTGCGGTCGGGTCGGGTCGGGTCGGGTCTATTCGGGTCAGGTCAATTATGAATTGATTAGTACAGACCAGGTCAATTAATGGACTTGACGACGAAAGATGGGCCCGAAATCGGAATATTTTGGGCCCCAGTTTTGAGACCAGCCCAGCCCAGCCCAGCCATTTGTAGCTTAAATCAATCCAAAGTTCAAATTGTGTAAACATTCAATTTTTGATAGCATTTTAATCACATGATCAGTTGTTGTAGAGTTTCGGCTCAGGTGCAATGCGCACTAATGATTAATTTGTCCTCCAATTATACTAAAATTACACTGATCGTCTCTAGAGCAAGTAGCAAATGGCTTGGTACGTGGTTGATATCCGAGACCCAAGTTCGAATCCTAGTTGATTTACATTTCTAGCTAAGTTTATTTCTAAATAAATAAACGAAGCAAGTACGTAGCATTTGTTTGTACTTAGCTCTTATGGTTAATACGTACGTACGTACTAAAAAAAAAATCACATAACAGCTAGTAAATGATTTAGTTTTCAAATTTTACAATTTTGCTAGACATTAATTAGGATGTAAATGTAAAAGGGAACCAAATTTTTTTACTCTTATATGGAAAAAAAAAAAGAGAGAGAGAAAAGGATTTTAAAATACTCTCTAATTAACATAAGGAGTAACATGCCACTGAGCAAATATCTTAAGCCTATTTGGTGTCATTTTCATTTTATTTTTAACACAATTTTTATATATCCAGCAGAATATGTACATAAATAGCAAATTAAGTGCTTAATTGTAGTCCGTACAAATAAGAGATTTATTTAGCAACAAAAACAAAAACTTGTAGTAACTTCTATTAATATTTCTATTTTTTAACGAATATATATATATATATATATATATATATATATATATATATATATATATATATATATATATATATATATATATATATAAATTTACGCTTATCAATAAGACGAAGACTCGGTGCAACTAAGTTTTCCGCCGTTAGATCCACCCTTTTGATAATTTTCACCCGTTAGATCATACTATTCAACCAACCACGCACTTAACCCTGAGCCCACATCATCCTAACGACACTTCTCTCAATCCAATTGCTAAATCCCAGAAGACCAATGACTTGCTATTAATAAGATAAGATAGCTTATTTTATATATATATATATATATATATATATATATATATATATATATATATATATATATATATATATATATATATACCCTTGTATAAAAAAGCTTATTCATCGACATATCTAGTGACTCGTTAGTAACAATAATAACTCGTTGAGCTCAAACCACTGACCTAAAATACTTAAATCCAGTTATTAATTATTACTAGCATGCGAAGCTTCATATAAACTGAATGGAATTAGTAACCCATCCGATATAGAATTATTGGGGGCGTTACATATCTAAGAAGAAAAGTGATCATATTTTAAGAATAAATTGCATAGAGTCCAATTTGGATGGTTTTAGATGCACATGAATGATACATGCTTTTAATTTTTTAGTCTTCAGATCAAATACTATTTCATCCATTCCCGCTAAACCGTAAGCATCAAATAATTAGAAACTTAATATATAGCAAGCACTATTCATGTCCTTCTAAAAGCACTCCGATCGAATTCAATTGCATACATATTTTCTAAATTTAATATTTTCATGCGTGCACTTAATTAGAACCCGTATTCTTTACAAATATAAATTATATGTATATTTCTTATGTTAAATGATATGGAACAACTGTTTTTTTTTTGTTCTCAGGAGTAATACATGCAAATTACACAACTTATTGTAAGAATATTACACATGTAAAAAACAAACTTTACATAAAATATATACTATTTTTGCACTCTAGCTAGCAGGGCCATCTATTCCCAAAAAAAAAGAAAAAAGAAAAAAAGGAAAAAAAAGCATATCTAAAAGCTGTCAGCTGTCACTCCTTGTGAATAAAGGGAAGATGGCAGGATATTCAACTGTGGCCAATCCAAACTCAGCCTTTCACCCATGCTGCTGATCTCCTCTCCTCTTTCTGTTATTATTCAGCACTACTGTATCACTAACTCTCATTGAGGAAGCAAAAAGTAGATCTCTCTCTCTCTCTCCTCAAAAAGTAGATCTCTCTCTCTCTCTCTCTCTCTCTCTCTCTATATATATATATATATATATAGAGCTGAACTAGAATACTATCGGTAATAAACGAGCCGTTTTACTACCGATTTGTTTTTGATGATAGAGCTTCTAAATTGACGATCGGCTCCGTTAAATATGATCTAAACCATTTAAACTACCTAAAAATCAAATTTCACGCACTTTCGATATTGTTCTTTTATCCATCAAGTGAACAGAAAAATGAATGGCTGAAAATGAATACTCTTTAAAAAATGATGATAGGAGTCTTGTAATCAAGATCAAGAGTATAGATCTTGTTTTAAATAGTTTTAAAAAAATTTTAACAAAAATTCAATTGATTTGGATATCTTTACGCCGTTAAACAAGAAAACACATATTATCGACCATTAAAATTACAAATTTTAAAACGCTTTGATCATTAGGCAAATGATGTCGAAAAGATTTGAAATTTGATTTCTAAACACTTCAAATGGTATAGATCATGTTCAACGGAGCCGGTCGTTAATTTGGAAGCTCTATCATCGAAAACAAATCGGTAGTAAAACGGCTCGTTTACTACCGATAGTATTCTAACAAAACTCTATATATATATATATATATATATATATATATATATATATATATATATATATATATATATATATATATATATATATATATATCAAAATGTGAAAAGTAAAGTTATCACACTGAATTAACCTTAATTTTGGATTGTTTATATAGAAATGATTATGCAAACTCTATACTTTTAATTTTACTAGTTAATCATTAACTTATCTAGTTGTTGTTTGTTATTTGATGGCTTTTGAAAAACCGTAGCATACACTGTGTTCGTCTAACATCTCCGCATCGTAATATTGTCGTGATCTGCCCTTCATTCTATCCATTCGTTCAATCTCAATCACCCTATAAGTCGTAGTATTCCTTACATATGAAGTAGAGGAGATTATATTTAAAAAAAAAAGCAAGCAATTTATCAAGGGCAAATAGAGGGTGCGCACATGTATGTACATCAGTAATGAGTGCCTATAATAAGGGTAAAATTATACTTTTGGTTCTCAAACTACAAGACGCATGACACTTTAGTCCTATGTTTTTTGACTAAATATTGATGAATCACTATTGTAGAGGTGATACAGCAATATCGGAATTGATGTTGCAATAATAATTGAAATGCTACAACACTTCTATATATATTAGTAATTCGATCACCAACATTTAGTTCGAAATATAATTGGTTGTACAATTTGATTGTAATAATTCAGAAAGTTCGAGTTAGAAATCACCATGAATTAAAGTTTGGAGATTAAAGTGTAATTTACTCCTGTAATAATTACTCTAGCTAGCTAGATGCAAATTTAAAGGAAATTAAAAGGTAAGATTGCAAAAGTAAAATTTTAATTGCCATTTATTTTTACCCAAAAAAAAAAAGAAGATATGACTAAGAATTTAACAAAAGCAACTAATATGAACCAATTCTACAGATAATATATAACACTGATTACATGCAAAAAGTGTTAATACATTGGTAGTGTTTGATTCAATCCAACACCCAATTCACCCAAAAAAAAAAAAATCATAACTTGATTAATTTAAATTGTGTAGTTAGAATCAAATTAAGAAAAAAAAGAAGAAGAGAACTGTAGATGTTGGATATGTTCTCAGATCCCTCTATTTACAATTCATGCTACAATCATCTCATAATAATAGATTACTCCTTACAATATTGATGAAGCTTTGTAAAGAAGCATTAATTAGATTAATTTTTCTCAACAAATAAATGTATTTTGTAAGAAAAAATGATGAAGAAACAAAAGGCAAATTATGAATGGATATAAAAAAAAAAACACCTTAATTTGTGAGCTGTATCTGATGAATTTTCTACTTTTGAGGGCATGCATAAAGCCATAAAAGAATATATGATACAATCAAAATTAATCACTCGATACAACGATAAGGAAAAAAAACAAACACAAAAGAGTGATCATATGGAATTTCCAAACACCTAATTAGAAAGAAAATATGTAACTAATCAGTTATATATATAGCAACCAAATATAAGAGATTATAATTATGTGATCTACAGTTTTAAGAAGTAGTATCATTTTTAATATATGTTAAAAGAAAATTCCAACATAATATAAAAAGGTGCATATATAATTATTAAGGAATACCAACACAATTATATAGTTATATACTAATTATATGACAATATATAGCAATTAATACTCACATAAAAGTGCAATATATGTATATATATTGCACCAAATTATATGCAGAGAAACTCCTAAATTATACACATGAAGAGTAGTAAGTCTCCACATGCTATTTCTTCCCACAGCTTTCTTGACCCTCTTCTTCTTCTTCTCCTCCATTACCCTCTCTCTCTCTCTCTCTCTCTCTCTCTCTCTCTCTCTCTCTATTTTGTGTGTGTGTGTAGTGTGTGTGTGTGTGTGTGTGTACATGTGTTTGTGAACATCTCCTACCACATAGAGGGGAAGGCAAAAGAGAAGTTCAAGAAAGCTGTGGAAAGGAATGGCATGGACTTTTGAATTGTGGAAGCAAGCTAGACTCTTAGGCCCTCTCCCTTTCTCATACATGCTCTCCTTATATAATGAACCAGGCCATTTCATTAATTGTAACTAGCACAGTATTGGGTGCATAATTTGCTTAGTAAGATCCATTGTAACTATGGCTAGTAAAGAGGAGGATAAAATTAAAAGAGCAGTAGCTCTCTCTCTCTCTCTCTCTCTTTCTCACCCCAACTCTATGTTGGACCACCATGTTTGTATTATCTTCTGAGGCTTACTGTTATCACTCACTGTCCTTGCATGCTTTACAGGTAGGGAGGGATAGAGATGGGAGAATAATGCATGGGAGATGCCCACCAAAAGTTCATAGTGGGTTGTGGGGACAACATGCTCTTAAAGAGGTGTAGAGAGAAGCAAAGGATATGAGTTGGGTGATGAATTGAGTTTGAGGGGGGTGGGGAAGGTAAGAACAAGTGAGGAAATATATAGTTAGGTGAAATATTGTCTTCAAAAGGTTGTGTTATATATATATTTGTGTCCATGAAGGAGTAATTGAGGAACCTCTCTTTTGCTCTCATGATGCCACATGTTATGGTGTAAGCTAGTTTGAGAAAGTATCTAATTTTGATAGGAACAAAGTTATTCTTCAATTTTGTCTTTTAAATATAGTGAGAAATGATGGGTATCATTGATTGTTTAGGGTGTGGCACAGTCAATATGATTTGAACTTGGTCTGTTCCTTTCAAAATATATAATACCTGTGAATTTTCTCATCTAAAGTTTTCATAGTGGGGTTGTGGGGGCAACATGATCTTAAAGAAGTAGAGATCTGAGGCAAAGGAATTGGGTGAATTGAGTTTGAGGAGGTGGTAAGAACAAATGAGGAGATTGGTAGATTAAATATTAATGTCTTCAAAAGATAGTGTAACATGCTTTTAAGAAGTAGAGAGGCAAAGGAGTTGGGCAATTTGAGTTGTAGGGGGAAGGAAAGAACAAAATAAGGAGCTATTGTTAGGTGAAATGTTGTTTTCAAAAGACACTGTTATTTGTGTCCATGAAAGAGTAAGAAAATTTACTCCTTTTCTCTCATCCCATATGTTATAGTTGAGGTTTGAGATCTCATACTTACAAGTCTAATTTTGATAGAAACATAATTATTTCTAATAGTGTAGTAATCCATGCCATGCCATGCGACAGATAGATATATAATTATAGAAATTTAGAAAACATCGAAAAAAAAAAAAAAAAAAAAAAAAGCGGCGATGAGGGGTGGGATTCATCTTGCTGTTGAACAAAAGTACGTAATAGATGAAGGAAAAGGAAGAGGAAGGACCTGAGCTGGTTCGAGGTGGAGGCCACACCGATCCATGAAGGAAAAGTTGCCTTGTGGTAACTTCAGGAGAAATAATGTATAGGTATAGAGGTATAGATATAGATATAGATTATTTTTTAAATAGTGACAACTGATCATCATGAATTGTAGTCAATATAGTCTGAACTTATTTGTGAAACAACCGTTGTACTCTAAAAAGTTTAAGTTGGAACGGTATTTAAACATTTTTATATTCCCCTTATCCTGAGATTGTCCATGACGTGGCTAATTAAATGGGAGGAAATTTATATGCTAGGAGCCTGACGTAACTCGAACTCATATTTAACACTCCCCCTCATGTCTGGGCTCAAGACTTCTTGGTCGGCCTATGACGTACGTAGGCTTGAATTAAATGGGATGAAATTAATATGCTATGAGTCTGACGTGACTCGAATTCAAAACCTCCTGCTCTGATACCATATGAAACAACCGTTGTACTCTACAAGCTTAAGCTGTTAAAAAACGATGTTTAAACATTTTTATATTTAACATTATTCTATCCCTTTCAAAATGATATATCTAATAATAGATATTCCATATCAAAATTGTTCTTAACTAGTCAATCCTATTGGACCAATGTACGTGGTAATTAACTTCAACTGCAAAATATGTCAAATTTTTTTTTTTTTATTCCTATACTTCTATATGGAATTAATGACATTGATTGATTGTGTATTAGTAGTCCTATATCCCACAAGAAATACATGTTATAGAAAAGAATTTCTCTTGGCTACACGGTTCTGTTTAGTACTGTGCTGTATTTTCATGAAGGGTTTCGAGAATTTGCAAATTGCTATTTTCACTATTAGCATATCGCATTCATTGAATGATCTTATTTGATTTAATCAATCAATAGTGTACAAATTTAATGAATCTATCTGTCAATATAAAAATCAGCTTCCTTAATTACTAGCATCGCTCATATTGAAAGAGAATTTTTGGTAACTTCTGAAAAGGGTTTAAATGATGACAACATTAATGATAATGATAATGGCCATGGTGATGATGATGATTTTGATTAGTAAAATTTAAAAAGAAAATGAAGCTGGGTTAGATTCAAAGAGAGGTTAATTATTACTTATTGTTAGAACTAAAACCGAGAAGATCTAGTTCGTCGGGTGCGAAAGTACCAAAAGAGATCCGAGAAAGAGAGAAGAAAAATAGAGCACACAATATTTACGTGGTTCAGCCATCGGCCTACGTCCACGGGCGAAGACGGAGCGATAAACTTCATTATAATTAAAGTGGTGTACAAAATATGCTTTTCTCACAAAATCCTAATATCAAAAATACGCCCATGCATATTCCCTCTCTCATCTTCCGTACTAAATCAATAGCAAAAAAGGTATATTTATAATAGTGGCTAAATCCCAATACGATTAGCAATACAAACCAGCTAAGATTAGAAATATTTTAATAAAATTAGACATAATCTAAACTTAATTAACTTAATGTGATAATCAAAATACAATAAATATAGAAAACTTTGCGGTACCAGAATTCGAGACATATCTAACACTTATTACTAGGGTCTATTTTGTTCCTTAATGAAGCACGTATAGATAGCTAACTCAATTAATATAAACTGTAACTTGATCCTCTTATAACTAACTCAACCAAAAATCAGTTCCATTTTGAGCTAGTAATTAACTTGATTAAACCCTAACTTAGATCCTCTTGTAATGGCTCAATTAAAGGTAATTTAAGTGGATATATTAATCCCAATTGTCAATTGCTAGCTAGATAATATTTTCATTACCACCATCTCAAGCTATTCACAGAAATTAGATATGACAAATTAATGATCTAAAATTTAGTTGGTTCGTCGACCGATAATTCGGTTTTTTTTAGGATCTAAATTTTTCTTTTTTTTTTTTAATCGAACACATAATAATCACATGCAACCATGTGATTACACATAGCCTTTCCTTCCTTGGAAATAAATGGGGATTGATTAATTACTCAATTTGTGATAGAGTGAAAATGTAATGGTCCCCAAAAAAATAAATAACAAAAAATTAAAGATAAAAAAATGGGGTACTATATACCCCTTACACCAATCCCAATCCCATAATGAATCCCCTTTTTCTTTGATATGTAAAAGCATGTAAAAAAAGGAGTAGCATATATAGCTTGTTTTTTCTCCTAAAGAACTTATATTAAATCCATATATAGACATGGAGCAGTGGTCCTGATGATCTTAAAAGATGATATGGTTGGAGAGAGAGAGAGAGAGAGAGAGAGAGAGTTATTTAAATTAAGCATAATATTGTATTTAGTGTTAGTTATCCATTGAATTTCTTTGTTAGATTAGATTGTTTTGGATTGACCGCGAACCCAGTTAGCTAGATTGACACGAGTTATTATTTACGTATTTTTATTTGCCAACCATGCATTGAACTCTGCAATTAAAGAAAAACTCTTTTTATCTACATCTGATCACCGGTACGTGTTTTCATTCTAAACGGTCAAGTCAAACCTAAAAAATGTTTAGACCTTCTGTCGCGTATAGGACCGATTAGTAAATGCGTGTGTTTTGCGTATCGTACGATAGTTGCATGCACCAGCGTCGACCTAACTCGTTAAATATTATCTAAAATAAATAATAATAATAATAAATATGAGCCATATGAGACTATGTGCACATAGTAATTTGATGTTCCAATGTGATAATGACACTGACACAAAATAACTGCACCATGCATGCTATCAACCAAAGTAGTACCATCACAGTAATAATAAGTGTGACAACCGCACAATATGTAATCAATCACATTTGGCCCATGCATTGTTTTCATTTAATTTGTTGCATATCAATCCTAGTAAGAATCAAAAATATTCAACCACAAGAAGTTAAATCAAACCCTAGCTACTAACAGATTTTCAAAATATTAAATTGATATATATATTCTCGGCATTTACGTTTTGTCGATAAAGAAGAAGCAGTAGCTGCAGAAGCAGTAGAGACGGTCCTCGACGCTGAAGCCTTATAATGGCGGTAAGATATATATGTGTAGTAAAAAAGAAAAAAAAAAGAATCATGCATGAAGAGAACGAAAAGGACGGTGGGGCGCGCGACATGTGCTTGTGGAGCCGATCGGGCTACGGCACGGCGCGTGCCGATGTTTGTAGATCCAATCTAAGGAGCTGTACATTTCGAACTTAGTTAAAATTTTCAAATTTTTCCTTGTCATTCTCTACATATATATACACATCTAAGTTCTAACACATGTTCTGTGTAAATTTAGTGTTATCAAAATTATTTTCCTAATTGTTGCATGAACACTCAGCTAAAAATAATAATGGGTATGTAAAAATACTGAGCCTAGTTAGGGCCGGGTTGGAATCCATGAGCAAACGAGATCCGGTCCGACCCGACCCGACCCGATAATCAACACTTTTCCCCCCCTTTAATTTGAATGTGACAGTGAATATACTCATATGGAGTACTCTACATTTTGAAATTTTAGACTTAAATATAAGTGAATTTATTTACATATTTAAGTATAACATATAAAACGCAACAATTCGGGTCGAGTCATATTCGAGTCGAGCACTGGTTGGCTCAAATCGGGTCCAAAATACTTTTGGGTCTTAAATGTTGACCAGATCCATCTCAACTGGCTGAAATAATAACAATAAAAAAAATCCAAATTTTCCCATTTTTTTGGACCAGCCCAATTTAGTTGCACACACGCACTACAATAAAAACGGTCTATAACGACACTTTTAAATATAGGTACATGTCAAAAACAATGCTACTAGCTAAATTACCGATACTTTTAAAAAGTGTTGCTATATGTGGGGTCGCTAGGTATATAGTGACAGTTAAAGAGTAGTGTCGCTATAACTTAAAAGAGTGTTGCTAATTTACCAATACTTATTTAAGCATTTAGTAACCGCCGAAACTCTATCTCGTTGGTTGCCGTGGCGGAGGAGGACGACAGAAAAGGCTATTTGTCTAGAATTTCAGTAGATTGAGAGAAGAGATAAGGGAAAATGGTTATTAATTTTTCTTTTTCTTTTTTTTTTTTCTGTTTGTAATCGGGCCAAATGGGCTGGGTGTGGTAGGTTGAGTAGAATAATATTTTATTTTTTGTTGAATTGGACTTTATATTTAGGCATTAATAAATATTTTTTAAAATTTTAGTATAAATGAAATACTTACTCAAAAGTGTCCCATGTAAACATATGTCTCTATAACCTAATTCTGTTGTAGTGATGATTTTTAATTTTAAACTCTATTATTAGTTAACAAAGGACTATAAAAGAAAAGCTAAAAAAAGGGGTTAAATTTCAAAAAATATCTTCTTTTTTTTTTTTTTATTTTTTTTTTTTACATTATTACGAAATTTAGTGTATATTAATAGTTAACAAAGGAACAAAAGAGATAAAAAAAATAATTAAAACAAATATCAAACATTTTTTTTATCATTATTATACAAGATATAGAGTTAGTATTTAAATTCACATTTTTGAATTTATAATATTTTATCTTATAATTTATAAGATTATAAAATTATGAAAGAAAATTAAGCAATAATAAAAATATATAAATTGAGGATGATGTATCAATCATCATACTATCGATAGCACCAAAGGCTTGGTGCTATTAAGTTTTTCACCGTTAAATTTAACTCTTTGATTATTTTTATCAGTTAGATTATACTATTCAACCAATCACCCACTCAACCCTAGGGGGCCCACATCCTGACTGCACATTTTTCAATCCAAAGGCTAAAAAACTAATAGCACTAATAGCTTTGTGCCATTGATAGTATTCCAGCCTAGTTCTATATATATAGCCTATTATATATAGTTCAGCTACTATACTCTTATAAATATAATCACTCTCGTACTCATAAGTTATTTTCGATGATAGATCTTCCGAATCGATGATCCATACCGCTAAACGTTATCTAAAACATTTAAAACATCTAGAAATCAAATTTTATAATTTTTCGACATCATTTATCTTAAGATCGAAAGGTCACAAAATTGATAATTTTTATAGCCCGATATAGGATATTTGCTAGTTTAATGGTATAAAAAAATCAAAATCAGTTGAATTTTTGATAGAAAATTCTATTCACTAATCACTACATAGATAAAGATCAATACTTCCGATTTTAAATTGAAGGATCCGATCATCCATTTTTAAGATATCGTTCGATTTTGACCGTTCAATTTATACCCGCTTGATAAACTTTCTTATGATTTCGAAAAATTACGAAATTTATTTTTTATAAATTTTAAATACACTAGATCATATTTAAGGGAGTGGATCGTCGAATTGGAAGCAATTAGAGAGAGGAGAGATATTGAAGAGAAATTGAAGATAAATTGAGATATCCAATATCTCATCCCTCTTTCATTCTAACCACCCATCAAATTTGATGAGTGGTTAAAAAATTAGGAGCACAAGGGCTGCTGTGCTCTTAATAGCACAATAGTCCTACTCTATATACATAATAGCGATTGAAAATTGATAATTTTGAAATGTTTTGATCATAAAGTAAATTATGTCGAAAAAATATAAAATTTTATTTCTAAAAATTTTAAATATCCTAGATCAGTTTTAAGGGTGTGGATCGTTGATTTGAACGCTCGAAGATCGAAAACAACACTATAGTATGGAAACTCCCATACTATATATAGTATAGTAGCCGGAATATATATATATATATATATATATGTATATCGTAGGACTACTATACTATTAAGAGTATAGTAATCTTTGTGCTTTTAAACTTCTAACCATCCACAATTTTGATGGATGGTTAGGATGAATCTTTTATTTCTCTTAATTTTTCTTCTCTCTCATTTTAAATATCAATAGTTTGAAGTAAAGGTGTCCGTGGACCAGGTCTGGTCTGAATAATTGGTATACTGTACTCATACCCTAAAAAAGAATGGTCAAATATATATATATATATATATATATATATATATATATATATATATATATATATATATATATATATATATATATATATATATATATATATATATATCCAACCCCTTTAACTTTGGATCGGGTTCGGGTCTAGGTACTTAAGTTTCTAATATACCCATCATGTCTATTTGAGCGGGTCTGAATAATGACTACCCATTCAAGACTAGGTATGAATCGGGTCTAAATCGGTACGGGTACCCGTATACATATGTTGTTTTATAAACTTTATTAAATGGTCTGTGGACAAACTATAAATCTCCCTCTATAAAAAACTAACATTCTAATAAGTTGTACCCAGTCCAATAAAATTCATTCAAAATAAAAAAGAAAATATCTCAATACATAGATCCAAAATATATGCACCTATCAAAAAGTAATATGAACTATATATTACTACAATATATATGGGACTAAAACACATGCCCCTACTATTATATAGTTAAAATGCATATATGAAACATTACAGTGAAAAAATAAGTTTCAAAGTTTTTTAATTTTCACAGTGAACAATAACTTAGAATAACTAATATAGTTATCAAAATTTTTTTCTTTGCCGGTTGATTCTTTTTGCAAGATTTTCAACAACAAAAATATTGGACCGGTCAAATAAACTCTTACCAGAAATAAAACAAAAACAAATAAAGAATAAAAAAATTAAAAAAAAGAAAAGAGTAAAAGAGTAAAAGAGTTGGCTAGACTTGCAGTGTTTCAATAGGATGAAAATATTTAGAGACCCCTCATTTATAAGTACTATTAAAATTGATAACTCAACTTCCAAAGTTTAAATTTTTTTTATTTACTATCGATATTTCATCGGGTCTGGTCCGGGTCTGAATTTGAAAACTATTCTAGACTTTGCATATTTAAAAGTTGGATTCCAACCGGATCCAAATTGGGTGTGGTATAAGATATCCGGACCTATACCCGAAACCTTAATGGGTAATTTTTTTTACCCGTAGACTACTCATTTTTTATCGGATCCGGCTTGGGTCCGAATAGGGTCCGGGTAGGATCCGGGTCGGGTATGGTATATCGGATATTTTGGACAGCTTTAGTTTGAAGTTTAGGAGCACAAGGACTACATACTCCTAATAGCAGTACAGTAACCTACTATATATATCTGAGCTGTGTCGAGCAAAATATGAGTGAGCTACCACTAGCTCATGTTCAGCTCGTTAAAATTTTAAGCTGAAAAATTTAGTTTGTGTTTAGATTGCTTATTAAATGATCCATCGATTTTGAGCTAAATACGAGTTGATTCACGAACAGCGCATTGGATTGTCAGTCGCGAGTTCCACAACAAATTAGATTGCTGATATATCCTGTAATAGTGGATCTGTACGGCACAGAATACTACCCGGATAGGTTTGGGCTGGTTTAGGCCTCTCTCTTCGTCCCCCGACCACCTCGCCAACGCACTTCAAATTTTGGCGCAAAATATTGAAAAAAGAGTAATGCTAGGGATACCCCCAAAAAATAGGTGTAGGATTTATGCTTATCCAATCCAAGGGTGAAATTTTTTTCACTCATCACATCATGTGACTAGCGAATAATTTTTTATCTTTAAATGAATGAGGAGTAGGATGTACACCCATCTAAAAAAAAGAAGAAAAAAGTACACACTACTACTGAATTTCAGTGATTTATTCAATTGGTAACTTTTTCTTCTGGTGATTTGACCTTATAGGTTTTCAAATCCTACAAAGCTACTTGAAAAATATAGAGATCTAATATAATGAGTTAGACTGCTGTATTATCGGTAGCACGGAGACCTCCGTACTGCTAAGTTATTTTTAATAATGCTGCTTCCAAATCAATGATCGGTTTTCCTTAAATTTGTTCTATACTATTGAAAGTATGTGGAAACTAAATTTTATAATTTTTTTTTATATTATTTGACTAATGATTAAGGTGTCTCGAAATTGATAATTTTACTAGTTGATGCGATGCGTTTGTAAATTTAATAATGTAAAACAATTTAAACCTGATAAATTTTTATAGAATTTTGTTTTTACTATTTAGAGTAAAATAAATACATACGATCTTAAATTCAAGTCTTTTATCGTCATATCTTATGAAAAATTTGTTTTCAGTCATTTATTTTTAGACTACTCGTTTTATAAGTAAATAATTTAAACAAATTATAAAATTTAGTTTTCAAACGGAACCGTTCGTCGATTTGTAAGCCGCATCATTAAAAAGAACTTGATAGTACGGAGACCTCCGTGTTACAGATAGTATAGCAGTCGGGCTCCTAATATAATTATCAAAATTAAAAAACTTAGGATCATTTAAATATTCTAAATTTTGAGGGCGACTATGATTTATCAGTTTATAATTTACATATGGTGTAGATGAACATGTATAAAACTTGCCTGTGTTAAGGATTTTGTGTTGGCAAGTTTCGTGAATTGAGTCGGAGTCTTGAAGAATCGGAGCGGATCGAAGAACGACGAAGAATCAAAGACTTCGAAGAAAAGGGAATTGGCTCATAATGTGAATCACGATGTCTAGGTAAGTTTTTAATCCATAAATATGGTGATTCATACTTAGTTATAGGCATTAGAATCATAAATCATTGTTTAACGGATTAGAAATTATATTAGAACTTTGTAATTTTCAAAAATTAGAAAATTTACAAATGCATACAACTATTACGGCACATGCCTATCCCATTACCCCGAAGACTGAACTCGTAACGCATACCATCATACCCATTACGAATACGAACCCGTACCTAAGATACAAGCATGGTTGCTATACTGGTATAACCATCAATCCCATTACCGGTAATGAGGCTTCGAAAAATAATCTTCCGTCCTTGTGGAACCTAGAACTAGCTTCAAGTTTGTACCGGTACGAGATGAGTAAAAATCGAAAATCTCTAATCCGAATCTAATTGATTCTAAAGTCTATAAATAGGTTCTTAGGGTTCTCTAACTCTGTGTGCTTCATAAAAATACTTGTTTGAGAAACCCTAGAGGCTAAGAATTCATCTAAAACCTATTTTCTACATATTAGCCTCTTTTAGGTCAAATCGAGATATCGTAATTCCTTATCTATATGTCGATTTGATCTACAATTCGCTTGGAGTTTTCTTCTTCGGTTTTCTACGATACTCCTAAGCGAAGGATCACCATACTCATGATGCTTCTCATGAACGGCGTCGTGGATTCGGCGTGAGGCGTCGTGGATTCGGCGCGTTTGAAGGCGATTCGTGGATTCGGATCGTTGGCTCGTGGATTCGAGTGGCGTCGTGGATTCGGCGTGATAGAAGCTTCGTGGATTCGAAGTGGTGGCGTTTCGTGGATTCGGGACGTGGCGTTCGTGGACTCGGACGTGAGGGCGTGGACAACCCGGAGGATTGCGCGGAGATTCATAGGAGGTTAAGAGAGGTTAAGTCCGTGGAGTCGGTAATCACCTTGTAATCTTTTCTCTTAGTGGATTGTTATTCGTGTGTTGGTCCCGTGGGTTTTTTACTCCGAGTTTGGAGTTTTCCCACGTAAATCTCGGTGTGTTTTTTAATTTCCGCATTTACCTTTTTAAAGCATCGAGAATTGTGGTTTTTGGCCGATACACCTATTCACCCCCCTCTAGGTGTTGTTTGATACAATCTAGATAGATCCTTGGGGCTTCCCCGTAACTCACAATTGGTATCAGAGCGGGATCTAGATATATTGCTATCTAATGGCTGAAGAGTTAGTAGGTGTGTTACAAACTTATAAGATGACTTTTCCTACTAACCAATCTTCTTCCAAGTCTTTCTCTAAAAGTACAGAGATTGCGTTGAAAACATCAAAGGAAGAAGACGTGGACTCGGATTCCGGCGATGAGGAATCAAACGACGAGGAATTAGCGGAAGCATACAATCAACTTCTTGTTGAGTCGCGGAAGATGGCGAAACTCAATAAAAAGTTGAGGCGTCGTTTATTCGATCTTGAAGAAGAGAATAATAATTTGAAGACATCGAATAAAGCTCTTGAGGAGGAGAGGGAATCAATTTTGAATAACAATTCGGTCCTCCAAAAGAAGCTAGATGAAGCGGATTCAACGATCAAATCCTCTATGGATAAAATTAAATTTTTGGAGCATCAATATGAGGAATCGCACAAATCCAACAAAGAGTTAACTAATCAAGTTCATCAACTCAAGTCCGATCTTCAAAAATTTTCTTCGGGATCGAAGAAAGTAGATCACATGCTCGGATTGGGTCAAACGATCAAGGTTGGACTTGGGTACGAAAGTACATATGTTGAGAAGGGTCAAAAGATGACATCGAAAGTCTCAACAAGTTTGAAGGAGAAGGTGTGTCATAGATGTGGCATCAAAGGACACATCAAAAAGAGTTGCCCGAACAAAAATTTCAAGCCTCAATCGGCAACTTCGAAACGACAATTGGTATCATCTACAATTCGGCTTCCCCCACGGAATCAAAAGAAAAATCAATTGAGTCGAGTGCATCAAGCAAACCGTGACTCATATGTGAACCGGAAATCAAAGCCACAAGCGAATCGGACATCTAAATCTCAACGTCAATATCGATCGAACCCACAACCGAACCGGATTTCTAAGTCGAAACAACGTGCGGTTTGGGTTTCTAAGCCTCAAGGACAACATCAAAAGTCAAAACAAGTTGGGCAAATCATCGACAAGCCAAGACAACCAACAATCCGACAAGTTTGGATTCGGAAAGGTGATATCTTTCCATACTCTTCGTCTTAGTTTGTTTTCTTTTATGTAATGCTTTGATTGGTGCTTGGTGCATATTTTTATTCATTGCATTACATGATTAGACGATTTTTTTTTGTGCTTAGAATTCATTCGTTTTTTAATCATTTTGGAAAGGTGATTGGGAGTTTGATTGAAATTTTTTTTAAAGGAGATGATTGAATATCATTATATTGGAGAGATTGATGGTTTTTCAAAGAGCTTTAATTGAATTAAATTCATATTAATTATCGGTTTTACTCCACTTTTTATTATCTTGACGATAATTTAATATGTGATTTCTTCTTACATACATTCATCAAAATTTTGAAATTAATTTTAATCTCTTAGTAATTAATTCATCTTGGTTGTGAATATTGAATATAATTGATGGATATTTGCTAATTGACTAAAATTCGTCAAAATTATTTTCAATTGTGAGATTGTCTAATTTAGGGGGAGTTTGTTTTATTTAAAAAAAAAGAGAAACTCCTATGTTTAAAAGATGTGGAAAGAGTTACATCCGAAAGGAGTGTGAAAACTACCACCACATGTAGGAAAGAGCTACCACCCCGGTCGTCCGGCAAGTGTGTGAAGCTACCACATGAGAAATTTGAGATTAACCTAAAAGGTTGAAAAAAATAAATATGTTAGAAATTTTCGGCGATATAAGGTGATAGTTTGAAAAAGATGCTCAAAGAGCCACCCCGAGTGTTTATTAGTTAAATCTCTATTTTGAACGGGTTGCGACAAATTGGTGTCAATTTTGCCAAATTTCTAAAAATTATTTTTCATCAATTTGTATCTTTATGTTTTGAAACATTAGATTATCTTTAATATCAAATTTTAATGTTTTGATGTCTTTTGAAATCACTTAATATTTTATCTTCATCATAATGATTTTTGGAGTACAACTTTTAATTTTTATGAAATTAATCTAATTTTGAAGGATTTTTGAGAAAACAAGGCAAAATTTTTGATGAGGAGGACACGGAGTGATTTTACCTTTTTGAGCTTCATTATATATGTTTTATCTTTTCACTCCTAGGGCTATGCCTTCTTTATGCATCTAGGTATGAAACTATGAAATACTTACTCTCTGTTAAGTTAGTTTTTCTCTCTATTTGTGTTTTCTTTTAGCAATTTTTGACAAAAAGGGGAAGAATGGAGAACAAGTACAAAAGGAGAGGATATTTGGTATTTGATGCATACACAAAGGGGGAGACATACGAAGGGGGAGACGTGATGAGATTGAGGGAGAAGGAGAGATAACATTTTTGAAAAGGAATTGGAGAAAAGAACAAAGGGAGAGAAGAGGTATAAAATTAACTTTGAGAATTTGTTGAAAATTTGTTTTGCAGGAAATCAAGACTTCAAGACTCCTAGTTGCGTCTAAGTCATAGAGTTTGTTTTAGGAGTTTTGATGTATTTTTGTGTTTCAAATTGTATTTGGACTACGAGAAGTTTGATGTTTTGGTGATGACATTGAACTTCGTTTTTCTTTATGATGTAATTTTAGTTAATTTTTGTGTTTTGTCACGAAATTGCCAAAGGGGGAGATTGTTAAGGATTTTGTGTTGGCAAGTTTCGTGAATTGAGTCGGAGTCTTGAAGAATCGGAGCGGATCGAAGAACGACGAAGAATCAAAGACTTCGAAGAAAAGGGAATTGGCTCATAATGTGAATCACGATGTCTAGGTAAGTTTTTAATCCATAAATATGGTGATTCATACTTAGTTATAGGCATTAGAATCATAAATCATTGTTTAACGGATTAGAAATTATATTAGAACTTTGTAATTTTCAAAAATTAGAAAATTTACAAGTGTATCGAACCTCGTACGGCACACCTATCCCATTACCTAGAATAAATCAACATGTACGGCATGTGCCCATCATACCCATTACCTGAACACTCGAACTCGTACTCTGCATACAAGCATGGTTGCTATACCGGGATAACCATCAATCCCATTACCGGTTCCAAGGCCTCGAAAAATAATCCTCCGTCCTTATGGAACCCAGAACTCAAGTTTGACAGATGAGTAAAAATCTGAAAAATCTCTAATCCGAATCTAATTGATTCTAAAGTCTATAAATAGGTTCTTAGGGTTCTCTAACTCTGTGTGCTTCATAAAAATACTTGTTTGAGAAACCCTAGAGGCTAGGAATTCATCTAAAACCTATTTTCTACATATTAGCCTCTTTTAGGTCAAATCGAGATATCGTAATTCCTTATCTATATGTCGATTTGATCTACAATTCGCTTGGAGTTTTCTTCTTCGGTTTTCTACGATACTCCTAAGCGAAGGATCACCATACTCATGATGCTTCTCATGAACGGCGTCGTGGATTCGGCGTGAGGCGTCGTGGATTCGAGCGCGTTTGAAGGCGATTCGTGGATTCGGATCGTTGGCTCGTGGATTCGAGTGGCGTCGTGGATTCGGCGTGATAGAAGCTTCGTGGATTCGAAGTGGTGGCGTTTCGTGGATTCGGACGTGGCGTTCGTGGACTCGGACGTGAGGCGTGGACAACCCGGAGGATTGCGCGAGATTCATAGGAGGTTAAGAGAGGTTAAGTCCGTGAGCTCAGAATCACCTTGTAATCTTTTCTCTTAGTGGATTGTTATTCGTGTGTTGGTCCCGTGGGTTTTTTACTCCGAGTTTGGAGTTTTCCCACGTAAATCTCGGTGTGTTTTTTAATTTCCGCATTTACCTTTTTAAAGCATCGAGAATTGTGGTTTTTGGCCGATACACCTATTCACCCCCCTCTAGGTGTTGTTTGATACAATCTAGATAGATCCTTGGGGCTTCCCCGTAACTCACAGCCTGAACTATATGCCATTTTCATTCGACTATCCTAATTAAATCTTTCAATTTATTGAATTTTAGTTATTTAATAGATCATTAAATATAAAATTTAAGTTAATTATGTATTTTAATGAATTTATAGTTATGTAAGTTGCATAAAATATATTATCGCCATTTAAATTTTGGAGTTAATAGTTAATTAACTAGCTCAAATTAAATAAATTAAAAAAAATAAATGATAAATTAATTTTTTTTAAAAGGTTAAGTTGTTAGATCAAAATGGGTAATAGTTGGGGTAAAATTTATACATTGTTACCTCTAGTATATAAACCCTTCCCATTTCCTTCTCCTGGACACTTCCTTTTCCCGCCACGGCGCCACCTGTCCCTCTCCCTCCTCCTCTCTCTCAAAACCCTAACAATGGCGGAAGCGGATGATCCCCTCTTCGTCGAGATCGAGGAGATCAAGGCACTCTCCGACCGATCCCTCGCCTACGCCGCGCTCCTCCGCCTCCTCCGCCGCTCCGCGGACGACCCCTCCGCCATGGGAGCCCTCACCCTCGCCCTCGCCGTCTCCTCCCCTCCCCTCCTCCCCCTCCTCCTCGCCGACGTTCACCGCCCCGACGAAGAAACGTACGCTCTTAAACTGCGCCAGTTTCATTGCATTTTGATATAGTTGTGTCAACATTAAAGCTTTTGATTTTACTATTTTTGTTTGTTCAGCTCAATTAGATATTTAGCAGTTAGTTAATCCTGTATTGTTCGCTATAATGTAGTTTAAAGCGTAAGTTTAATGGAATTATCAATCATTTTGGTCAAATCCCCAATTTAATTTGGCTAAAATCACTCAATTCCAAAAAGAAAAAAAAAATTGAGGGGTCTCAATACAATTTGACCTTGTTTGATAATATATTTTACTACATTATCTCAACTTAAAACATTTGATTCTACTGTTTCACTTTTTTATTGACTGAATATTGGTAAGCTGATGAAATGCTATGCTCCATGATGGAATGCGCCATAAAAATTGTTATAAATACATTGAGAAAATGGTACAAATACAGTAAGGTTTGATAGTAGAGTGAAAAACTTTAAATTTTGCGTATCTATTTCAATATTTCTGTAGGATTACATTGTAAAAATCAAAATTTTAAAGTTCAAGTACATATTTTAAAATGTGTTATAGTTCAGGTTAGATCCGTATGCTTTTACTTCTCTTATTTTGTTACATTTCACTTTGTTGTGCTTTTATTTAGTTCTGCGCAAGCTCTGAAGTGCTTTGGTTTCATGTTATATCACCCAGCACTTGTCGCAACTATTTCAGGTAATTAACTGATTCTTGATTTATAGCCCTGAAAATCGATCTATTTTTTCTCTTTTTTCTTCCCTGTTTATAATACCAGAATGAGAGTGTTTTGTAGAAGAAATGGCTCGATCGGTGTTGGACTCATTAGTAAAGCTAATTACAACTACACCGATGAAGGTTGGTTGAATTTGTGATTGTGGATTTTTGATGCGTTATAGGAATGTATTTGATTAGTAGTAATATAGGCTTCTTTCTTCTGTTTCTAAACCTTTTTATTTTTTTTTATTTTACTTGTAGGCTGTTTGCAACCTGGCAGTGTGGTGTGTCTCAATTCAGCAATTACATGCCTCGGTTATTGAGTTGGAAGCACATTCCTTAATTAGCGCTATTGTCCATGCCCTGGACAATCCGTTTGGTTCATTGTCAACAACATTTGAGGCAACTCAGGTCCCTTTCTTGCATATAAGAACAGGCTTTAATTGTTTATAGTAGTAAATTTGTAGAAGATCAGAAATGTAATCATGTGGTTTTTCATTAGATTCATTGTCTTATCACTTATCCACCTTGGCTGGGATGGTTTCGAGTATAGAATCATTTATATTCAAATTTGGGTTTACAACTTTGGTTTCTGACAACTTGGACATTCTCATGGTCTAGCATGCGAGTAGTCCACACGATGGTGACACATATGTATGATTAACTTTTTATAATAAATGATATTTGACTCAAAGCGTAGTTGAAACTTTTCCTTATTTTGCATATTACTCTAGGCTCTCAACTTGGTGATGTGTAGTCTGATTAAGAACTCGCTGACAATTATAGCTGATTCTAAAACTCCATTGAAGGCTGTGATGAAACTGGCAAGTCAAATTCCTGAGAAAATGAGAGACTTGTTGAGTCTATGGCTTCCACCAATTTATAGAAGACTTCTGAGTGCTAATAACACAGAAAGGAGTACGGCAGAGAGATGCCTTTTGAAGATGTCATCCGTCATATTACCTCCTCCACCACTTCTTTCCGAGGTACTATAATATCTGCTTGTGGTATACTGTTTTGTGAAAAAACTTCACTTGTTGATTCTGTTATAGCCTACTTAAACATATTTAAGTAAATGCTTTGTACTTTTTAACTGAGTTATGAAAGATGAATTTATTTGCAACCATCCAAAAAATATATATTAGAAGAAGAAGTTGGCATATCTATTTTCTTCTTCAGAAAAATTTCATGCCAGGGAGTTTACTTGTTTATATTATTTGCTATAGCATGCATGAGTAGATGCTTTCTCAGTCCTCTTTTAAGAAATAAATATTCTAGATATGTGCTACGATTCAAGGCTGGTTTGGCTTCTTTTTTTTAGTACCAAAATTTATTTGTGATGCTAGAAAATTGTGATTTTTTTTTCTAAGTCTCCGTTTCAAATAAAATTCAGTTTTCTGAGTGTTACGAGGTATATAAGACTTAATATCACTAATTCCTGTTTATTTTGATGATTATGGAAAACAAAGGTTATGGACAGTTTCCGATTATCAATCACTATTCTTCTTCTTTTCTCGCACCAAACAGGGAAAAGTTAATGTACAACCAGAAAAAAAAAAAAAAAAAACAAAAAAAAACAAAACATGCATTTTTGTTTTTCTTCCTTTATTACTTCTTTTTTTGAACCCTTTTTCTCTTCCCGTAACATGACATTCTCCGTTCTTGCATCTGAAATATTCCAAACTCTTGTTGGCATTCTCATATAAATGAGAATAGTGCTGAACCTTTCCTGCTGCTATTTCTTCCAAGGCATATATAGTATTCAATATAATAACCTGAGTTTGTGGTCTACATGTTTTACTTGTGCTCTAGCCAACTCTATATTGATGGAAAAGCTTTGGATGCTGTTATGATGATCTCCTGAATGCTTGAACAGGTAGTGACGTCGAACCTTAAGAAAGAACTGCTTCTGCGTATGACAGACATGCTACATGATAATCTGCAGAATGTTCAGGTGATCAAAGCATGGGGATGGTATGTATCATTACTTGGTTCCACCGGTCTTAGTGATAGGCATCTCCTCAACAAATTGCTTAAGATTCCTGAAAAGACGTTCACTCATGCTGATGCTCAAGTCCAGGTTGCTTCACTGGTAAGCCTGTCTGCATTCCTTTTTCAATAACAAGGTTGAGTGCATGTTTGTGGTCTTTTTGGTTCTGGAGCTTTTGTTAGCAGGAAGCTAAATTGCGCTTTCAAGCCCTAAAAATAGTAACTCCTACCAAAAGTTCTCTTCCTGCTGCAGCAGGAAACCCGTGGGGAGAAATTAGTGAAAAAGCTTTTCGAACAGCTTTTGGCCAATGGTACTTCTGCTGAATCTATAGTGGAGCTAAGCAGGACCTAGATCATTATCTTATCTTTCTGAAAATTAGTTGGCTTTTGCTTGACAGTATGATGACTGTATCTTTCGATGCACAGGTAGCATGGCGACATTTAATTGATGCACTTCTTCCGCCTCACATTAAAATTATTGAGAGTAAGATAGCCTCAGAAGTATCCACAGTTGCTTCATTTACAGAATTTACCAGGAATTGTGATCCTCACCTATACGGTCTTCTAAAAAAGATAAAAATGATTATGGTCCCCCTAATAGGGATAATGTCAAGCAAGTGCAGTGTAGCTGTTCGTTCGTCCTGCCTAAGTACATGGCGCTATCTGCTACACAAGCTCGATACTTTGGTGAATCATCTGTCAATTTTACAGACTATATTTGGACCCATGCTTGAAGTAACCTTTTCCTCAGTACTGGATAACCAGAACATGTGCGTGTGGAACTCGTGCATCAATCTACTTCATGAATTTGTTATGTCAAAAGATAAGGAAATTGCCTTCGGTGAAGAACAATCGTGCTATGATAAATCCTCATGGAAAGATCACCCTATCAAATGGTTGCCTTGGGATGTCAACTATTTAGACTTTCTTCTAAAGATGATTGGTATAATTGTCGGCCCGGAAGAAATGAAATGTATGAATTTTGAGACCAGAGTTGTGGCCATGAACGCTGCCTTAAAGATCTTCAAATCAGTTTTGAAGGGTGTTAAAATCGAATTTAGCAAGTCATTCACTTGCAATGATTGGATCCAAATCTGCATTACTAAGATACTCAAGTTTGCGACAGAGGTGTGTGAAGGTCTTGTTTTAGAAAAAAATGTTAATCTGCAATTTGTGGAGGCTATTATAGAGGAGATAGACCCTTCAATACTAAAATCCCCACTTTATGGGGCCAATTTGGATATCAAGTATATCAGTGACTTAAAATGTCCTGAGAATGTTAGTCATTCAAAAATATCAACTCCACCAGTAAAAGCTCTTGGTTACATGGATATGGTTTCTCCAATGGTTTATACAACTATACTTTCTCTCTCTGTGGTAGCTCAGTCCATCTTAAAATTGCCACCCGAAGATGCTATGTTATATGCCAAACAGCAAATGAGTGTTCCATTTTTCTTGGTGAACACTTTAGACAATCTCCATACGGTCGTCAGCTTTATGTATATGCACATAAAAAAGCCCATAGATTGTAGGCTAAACATTTTAATGATGTGGAATATAATTGGTCAGGGACTGAAAGAGCAAATTGGCCGTGTCTCAGCACTTGATTCTCCTGCTGTTGATTATAGCGCTGTTCATCAGTTCTTGTGTTTTCCCCTTCTTCTGTTTCTTTTTCTTGAGAAGAAACCAGCTACTTTAAGAAGTGGAAATTGTCCAGAATATTGTGTCTTTTCCTCACAACAAGAGGTAGAGATGGAACTGGTTATTGAGGTGTATAAATCGCTAAATGATTATTCTATTCATGGTACGGAAACTGTAACTTCTTCAACGAATGATTTCACAGAGGGTCTATGTGAACTTTTTGTCAGTGTGCTTAATAAGAATATGATCTTATTTGTACACAACATTGAGTGCTGTTTACAGAAGAAATATCCAAAAATTGCTATTCTTTCTGTTGTTGGTGAAGCAGCCATTCAGATGTTCACAAATACAAAGGTCTTTGGTTCTGCACCTCACCAGCCAAAAGAATCTGACAAATATTGTCCGCGATGCAGTCCTATCAAGTATAGCTTGGGACTTGTTAGCAGGTACGCGTCGAGATACTTGTTTTTGGATCTGAGTTTAAATATCAGTTTTTTTTTTTTTTTCGGAGATGAATCAAATCAATAAACTAAACAATAGCAACTCCTAAATAGTGCTTCATTGTGCAATATATACAGGTTTTTAGAGTTGTCACTAGTAGCTTTCAAAGCAAGACCACAAGATGAGCACCATGTCACAATAAGGTAATAAGCCATGCAGAATATTTACCGAAATGTGTTTCCATTTCGCTAATTATCACTTCATGATTCCAGTGATTACTATTTTTCCATCATGCTGGTTCATAACACTCTCCCTTGCTTCTCTTATCATCCGTGAGTTTCAGGGTCTTTGAAGCTCTAGATAACTTCGGCGGGCTTCTCTTCTTGAAGCAAGATATCCTTTTGCTGTTGGAGGTTTGTGCTTCACGGTATCTTATGATATTTACGCCAGTTGCCTCGTGTTTTTCCACACCATTAGTGCATATACTTTGCAAATTATGATTTGTGTTACATTTTTTTGGTGCAGTTGATTTCCGATCCATTGTGTCAATGGCTTTCTTCATGTGCCAAAATATATTGCGAGATACAGCAAGGAGGGCTTATTAATCAGCTTCTGAACATCTGGTCTAGTATCTTGGATTGCTTGAAGAGAAGCCAACCACCAATTCTCTTCAACTCTTCTTTCCTCGAAACTCAAGCATCTCTCCTTCAAACAACTCTAGGCCACCCGCATCCACCAATTTCGGATGTGACTCTTGAATTTTGGAGAACAACTTACGATCGGAAAGTAAGCTTACGATACCCTTCCTGCTTACTACCGACACTCGAGAAATTATCAAGAAGCGGAAGAATTATCTTGCGGAAGGATTCTGCCGCTAATGATGCCTTGTCATGCAAAGAACGACGCGGTTCGTCGCGAACACCTGCAGTATCAAATCCGCAGAAGAGGCCGTTAAGTGTAATTGCGTCGGAGTTCGAGAATGATCATGGGCTTGTAAACTTATATAAGGGATTCAAAAGAAAGAGATTCAAAAGCGAAAATGGCCCAATGAAGGGAATGAAACATGTAGAAAGATTTGAGGATGTTTCTGGTTCTGATTGTAGGATGGATACAATATCTGCTTCAAATAATCTATCAGAAAGGAAACAGCCTAGAAACCCAGAGTACATAATGGAAATGCTTAGGAGAAAAAGATAGTTTTTTTTTTTTTATCTTCTTAGCTATGTTCTTAAGATATTTCTTGGTTTTTTTTCCTGTCTAAAAACTACAACCGTTGGATCGCGATCTGTACGATTCTGTAATGCGGTCCAGTTATAGGCTTTCGAGGTGTAAAAGAGATTTTTCTTTTTCTTTTTCTTTTTCTTTTTCTTTTTTATTAATTGATGTTTTGTTCAATATGGTGATAGAGTTGGTCTTAAGTTATTAGGTTTGAAGGGTCACTGGACCTAACTCCAAACAATTTTAGGGCATGTTTTGTATAACTTGAAGTGGAGAAGTAGTGCAAAATGGGAGTTTTAGAGGGGCTATTTTATCGACATTCTAAACTTTTGAATTTTTAAAATTGAGCAGAATTAACTAAATAAGTTAGGAGTTTTATTTATTAAGTTCATCATAAAATTGAAACAATTAATGATTAATAGTTGATAGTTGATAGTTGATAGAGCGAATAAAGGGGTAAATTGCACTGTTGCCCTCTGAACTTTTGGCGGAGTTTTTCTTTACCCTCAAACTCTTAAAACGGTCATTTACCCCTCTATACTTTAATATTGCATCTTGTTGCCCCTTCCGTCAGTTAAAGTTAACGGAGCTGAACGAGAGTTAACGGAAGGGTTAGGTTTTGGCGGGAAATCTACATCCTAAACTGTCCCTTGTTCCAACCAACTCACTTTTATTCCTTAAAAACTCTTTTTTCTCCATTTCTATACCCTCCAACTCTTCTTCGCATAGTTTTTGCATTCCAAAAACCGCCAAAACCTAACCCTTCCGTCAACTCCCGTTCAGCTCCGTTAACTTTAACTGACGGAAGTGGCAACAAGATGCAATATTAAAGTATAGGAGGGTAAATGACCGTTTTAAGAGTTTGGGGATAAAGTAAAACTCCGCCAAAAGTTCAGGGGGCAACAGTGCAATTTACCCGGGAATAAAGTAACTTAGCTAACTTGAATTATTACAAAACAAAATTAACAGGTGCTAAATAAATAAATAAATAAAAATATATATATATATATAAAATTCAGGGGCCTATTTCAAAATAGTTTTTAGTTGAAGGGTCTCCCTACTTATTATTCACGTTATAAGTTTCTTCCGTTCTCACTCTCGTGTCTCTTCTTGGCGCGCGCTCTCTCTCTCTCTCTCTCTCTCTCTCTCTCCACACGCTCTCCTCGACCCAAAACCCTAACTCGTCCACAACAAAGCTTCGTCCATGGAGGACGACGACGCCGAGAACGACGACGAGGAGCTCGCGTCCATGCCCACCGAGCACCTCGGCATAACCACTCGCACCCTCGGCAACGACATCCGCGTCCTAACGGCCTCCCTCTCTCTCTCTCTCTCTCCCCTCCTTTCCTCTCCCAATCCATCCATGGCGATGCTCTTCTCCGTTTGTTTTGCTCGATCCCGCGATCCTTGTGCTTATGTTTATGTTTGTGTTGTGTTGTAGGATGAGCTACAGAGGATTAGCTGGGAGCTGGGGACGCTCGAGGAGAAGACGGAGAAGAATCAGAAGAAGATCAAGATCCGCACAAAGCTCCCTTACATCGTCGCCACCGTCGTCGAGGTCGTTTATCGAATCTATTTTTTATTCTTTTAATCTATTTATTTCATTTGTTTGATTCGTCTTGTAACAATCGATTCGGATTATTTGGGTGTTTGTGATGTGGTAGTAGGGAAAGTAAACAAGCTTATTACTATAGGTGTTCTTGAATCTTTGCTAATTAATAATGAGCAAGATTGGTAAGTCAACCAAGATTTTGTAAAATTTGGAGGAAAATTTTGATCTTGGAAAGGAAAGTTTTAACTGTTAACATATTGATTAATGAATTAGATTATTTATCAATAGATTATACTCTCATCTGTTATTTGTTTTTTTAATCTCTTTCTTTTTTTTCTTTTTTTTTTTTTTTTGCGTTTTGTTTGATCCATTTGTTTGATTCATCGTATCTTGCTCTAGGTTTCACTTTACTCTGTTCAAGAATTGGCTCTATGTACTTGGAATGTTGATCTGGTACATTAACTTGTTCATAGTATAGTAGCAGGGAAAGTAAACAACATTATTATTCTCTCTGGAATATTGACTATTTAATTAATAATGAGAAAAGATTGCTGAGTCGGGCAAGATTTTGTATATCTTGAAGGAAAATAATGATCTTGAAAAGGAAAAGTTTTTCGCTGTTGGCATATTGATTAATGGATTAGTTCATTTACCAACAGCTTATGTTATTAATCACAACTAGTTCGAGTGTAATGAGCTGAAGTGGATGTCGGCCAGACTATGTAACCATTTTCAAAGTGGAACTGTGAAGATGAATATGTTAGCCTCTTTAAGCAGAATGATGCTTGGCTTTCCAATTGAGTTTTTTTTTTTTTTTTTTTTTTTTAAACAGGGGGGCCCCCTATTTGAGAGTACAACCGATAAGGATAGTAGAGTGCCAAAGAGTGAAATACCATCGTTGCTCACTATCCCCTCAGCGAAGATAACCAGAGAATAACAGATGAAAATACTCTGTTACCCACATCCCCACACCTCGCTTCACGATCTTCAAAAATTCTAAAGTTTCTTTCTTTCCAAAGTTCCCAACAAGTCGCCGCGAAGCCTAGATCAAAGAGGGTTTTTGCTTGTCCTGAAAATGTTTTCCTTGCTCGATTCCATCTGCACTGGAGATCCCCTGGTTGGTTTAACAGGGTGTGCGTAGTGTTCCAATTGAGTTATTAATGCTTGCATCAAGGTGTATTCAACAATACTATTATTCTCGAAAATTCCTCACATGATTCTACATTCAGAGATGAAATGGATGGGGATGTGGATTTATCTAAAAATTGTAAATCAAATGATTTGTGCTATGACATCTTCAGAGTTGATTCATCTTGCGCTATGACAAACTTTCCTTGTTTATGTTTATGTTGGATTTACTAATTTTGCAGTAATAACAGCTCGTTTCCTTTAGATTTATTCTGAAGATGAGGCTCAGGAAGATGGTGCAAATGTTGATCAGGACTTGCAATGGAAGGGAAAATGTGTCATATTGAAATTTTCTACACGACTAGTAAGCAGTTTGTCAGAAAACAGTTTATTTCTAATAATACCCGTGTAGAACATACATTTGATGTTGGTGTATAACATAATGAAAGACGGATATGGGCAAAAGCTATATACGTCCTAGATAGCCATTAAAAGCACAGATGTTCCTTGTCATTTACTCTTGACTCTGAGACTCAAATGGTTAAATAAGTAACCAAAGTTGTAGCTTTCTAAAGTATGTTTGTGTTTGGTTAGAGGAGAATCTAATATTAGAACGAATCAATTACGATCAAGTAGTTTTTGTCCGGCACTTGCTAGAAAGAGGGCTATTTTATTATTTACCTGATGTTCCTGACAATCAAGATAACAATGAGTTTTCTCTTTATACTGTTGCTTTCAAGATAAAAATGAGTCTCAAATTTGGAGCTAAGAGATTATCCTTCTGTCTATTCTTTTTCTACTCTTTCCATTTCTTAGGCATTTTTTAATGTGTATAGGCAATACTCAGATATGTAGACATCAATATAGGACATGCAATTGAGCTTGCACTGTGATTCATTTTGACTGAATTTATTTTAGCCATATCTAACTTGTTTCTTTTTTCTTCTTGCAGAAAACATTTGTTCCTGTTATTGGAATTTTTTTTTTTCCAATTGAGCTTGCACTGTGATTCTTTTTTTTTTTTTTTTTTTCGGTAGCATGCTACCTTTTCTCAAAAAAAAAAAAAAAGGAAAATTTTTTTTTTTTTTTTTTTGAGAAAAAGGTAGCACGCTACCCATTTCATTCATTGAAAGGATGAACTATACTACAAGGGTGAGGCAACCTGGGCCTCGAGAGTTTGAGAAAAAAAAAAAAAAAAACTTATGGACTACTTAGCTGTGAGAAGATAATCCCACTCCTTTATCAATTGCTTAAACTTGTGGACTACTTGCACCAAACTCGGCTGGATCTTCCTAAAGATCATATCATTTCTGACCTTCCAAATGGTCTACCAGCTGCCTACTAATTCGGAGAGACTATTTCTCGTCTTGTGCAATCCTTTCCTGATCATCCACCTATCCCAGACTAAATTCACGTTGTCCCCCAGGTCCTGAGCGTGCATACCTTCCACACTCATCACTATAATGAACTTGTAGAAAACGCACCGTGTAAACAGGTGGTCCACTGTTTCCTCTTCCGACCCGCACAACACACAGGCTGTGTCTCCAACCCACCCTCTCTTCACGAGTGGGTCCACCCTCTTCCTGTTATCAGATTTGTTGATCCTGATAAGCTTAAGCCAGGAGATTTAGTGGCAGTGCACAAAGACAATTGGCTGATATTGGACACACTTCCTTGAATATATGATTCACGAGTAAAGGTGTTGCAGGGTGATGAAAAACCAACGGAAGACTACAATGACATTGGTGGACTTGACCAACAGGTGATTCAGGATTTTAGATTCTCTCGGATAGATTCTTTCTGTAATTTATCATTTCGCTGACTCCTAAGGTTCTCCTCTGTAACCTATTCAGATCAATCTTCTCCTTTTTTGTTTATTTTTTAATTTACCTTTTACTATTTACACAGATCCAAGAACTTTCTGAGGCAATTGTATTGCCTTTGACCGATAAGGATAGATTTCAGAAGCTAGGAATTTGTCCGAGTGCTTTTGTACGGACCACCTGGAACAGGAAAGACCTTAATGGCTCACGCATGTGCTGCACAAACCGATGCAAATTTTCTACAGCTAACCGGTCCACAGCTTAATCAGGTAACCTATATGAGTTCATATTAATCAGTGCTCATGCATCATTATCTTACCTTATAAATTTTGTACTTTGTGTAAAAATGCACTTGAATAGAGTGACAATAATCTATGTTGCTAGAATTTTTCATTTATATTACGTTATTTTGATGTTAAGCAATCACATTTGATTGATTTTAACTAGGTTGGGTTTTAAAAGACCTATACGATGCATGACAGGTTGTGGAACTGTGTTTCATTTTGTGGCTGACTTGTGCCTAGTGTATCATGACAGCTGCTGTGCTGCATCAAAGTTACCACATTTCATCTCCATCTAAATCTTTCAATCCAGGGTAGTTTTTGAAGGCTAGATTCTAGGGTATATGACCTTAAGTAATGCTTTTAACTTGATATTCCTGGGTGAACTAGAATATTCAGATATACTTTAGTTCATCTATAAACCAATTATTTGCACGGAATGCATATCAGTGCAAATGCTCTGACTTATAAAATCATGTTCGTTGATTGTAGGTAATAATTCAATTTGAAATACCTTGGTTAACCAGATTGTCAGATATAAGCTATATATCTTTAATCCACCTCTTTCCATGGATGACATGCTCTAATTGCATGAATTTTGAGATGTATTACATCTCATTGAAGATTTTGATGCACAACTCTTTGACTGTGAAAGATAGAAGGTACTGCCTAAGAAAAACCAAATAAGTTTTGTCATTCTTTTAGTTTGATCAAATGAAATGCATATCCTTTTTGTAACTTTTCGCTGCTTCAGTTCTTCTCAATGTACGAAATTGTTGCTAATCTTCTTGTATAACTAGTAAGGTCTAGTTTGGTAACGTGGTGGCTGAAAGCACCATTTTATGCTATGAAATGCCCAAAAGATTCAAAAGTGCTTACAATTTTTCCTCTAATGCTTTAAAATTGCTGGGGGTTACAACCGCAATTTTATAGTATAAAAAAAAAAGAGAAGATTGAAAGCGCTTTTGAATATTTTTGGGTCTTCTATAGTATAAGAATAGTGCGTTTAGCTACAAGATTACCAAACTTCTGGTTGAAAGTAATAATCTGTTTATAGTCTATTTAAGATTCTCTCCTTAGCTCTTATTAAAGGATAAACTATAATATACTTACTTTTAAAGCATTACATACTGTGGGAATCACCCCCAGGATAGTGCAAACAAGATTTTACCCAACTTGTTGACTGATAAATAATATGACAATCAACTGCTAAGCCAACCATTTTACTACGTGAACTAACATTCACAGTTAATCTGATCTGTCATAACTCATGACTCACACAGTTACACACTTCAATTATATAAATGGTAAGTATTTATTCTACACCTTTGTTATGCCTTTATCTCCAGTTGAATATTTTGACGGTAAAATAGCTAGCTTTCGGTATCTGTAAATTTGAGGAAAAAGTCAGTATTTTTAGTCCTTTGTTAACCTAAATAATCATACAATAATGCTTACGTTCAATTCCTCATCCAGACGTATTTTGGCAAGGGAGCACAACTTCATGATGCCCTTCTGCTTGCTAAAGAAAAGACTCCCTATGTAATTTTCATTGATGAGCTTGATGCCATTGGCAGTAAACAGTTTGGTAGGTACGAATGCATGAGAGTTCCACGTATGTTGTTTTCCAGAATGTAAAATTATGTAGCCTTTTCATTTTTTTGACACAAGAATAGTTCTTCTGCGTTCCAACAAAGTGCTAGGCATGCCCTAGCTTCACTGCTGAATGTCCTTTTTCTATAATATACACTTGAAAATTGAAATGTGTGATCATTGTTCTCACTGTTGTTTTATCAAAATTTGAAGTGATTCAGATCTGATTAATGATGAGCTAGTTTCTGTTTCTTAAGTAGGGAAAAAAAAAGAGTGAGAATTAAGTTATGAAGTTATTCATGAGTTGGAAATGGATACTGGTTTTATTGGACATAATACTTGATTCTTCAGGTAATTTAAGCATACATTAGGCATCGATTTTTTAAGACTCTTGTCCTTAGCGTATTGACCCATCCCTACTTGTTTTACTTTTTTCAATTCCTCTTCCATCTTTCAAATCATATAATCATTTCATTTTAAATTGCAAGAAACTGGAAATGCATGCATTGCAGTCACGTAAAACAATTATTAGATATGTTAGTGTCGTTATATACATTGTTGATGCTTACTTGTTATGCATAAATTTTGCATGCCCTCTTGTGCTATTGATGTGTATAAAACACTCGGGTACAAATTCCTACAGATTTTACTGGACTGTCATTATGTATTTCTGATGCCTTTTGGAGTAGTCAAACCAGGGATTCTTAATACCTTTTTTAGCTTAGACATTTGCCAGCTCACCAGCTTCCGCATTTTAGAGCATATTGCTCGATTAAATTACCATAGATATAGCATTTAAACATACCAGAATGTGAATGTACCTATTCTTAATAACAGTAACATCCTTTGAATGAGTAATCAGCCTTTCAGAAAACAATGTCTTGTACAGAGGACGCTTGCTTATATTGAATATTAGCTAGGTGCTCAGGGTGTCGTTATTACACATTTTTTATTTTTTTATTCTTATTTTTATTGATAAGAAATGCACCATTCAGTCTTCCTCACTTATAGTGGGTTCATTTAATCTTTCAACTGCAGTGAAAAAGGTGGAGAAAGGCAAGTGCAGCATACAATTTTTGAATTGCTGAAACAACTTGATGGTTTCGGCAGCGATGATAGGATAAAGGTTGGTGTCTCTCCTCGCATTTTCAAAATGTCTTACCTATTTAGTTTTGGTCATTAATACTAGAAGAGTCTAGGTTGAAGGGTTGAAACGCCATGTTCATGTTCTATTCCTCGTGAATTTGCCTTAAGAAAGGCAGTTTTCTAAAAGCAGCAAGCCCTGATTATTACATTTTATATAAAAAACCTGAAAGAGCTGTGGGAGAGGGCAGAGTATATGAAGGATGACGGAATCTTTCTCTGGTCTCCATCGAGTGTCAACTTTTGGAATTTGAACTAGGAGTAGCAATGCCAATCCTGAGGGAATGCTACACTAAGCAAATCGTGTGCACCGGTATATATTTTAACGCACATTAGCTGGACATGCCCAAGTCCAATACAATAACTACTAGTGCAAGGATTTTTCATTCTTCCTTTGATGACGTGGTTTCGAGCTGTTTTATCTTCCGAAAGGTAGTATAACTTGAGTGACTTTACAATGCCTATTAACATTGATTACCAAATTCCGTGGGCTGCAGACTTGTTGTCTATATAGTAGTTTGTATCGTCTGTATCGAGCCTTATTACAGTAGATCAAACTGATAGACATGTACTATTCAGATGATTGAATGTTTTCGTTTCTACAAACAATATAAGAATTTCTGCGATCAGCCTTCTATAAATTGCACAGCAATCGAACTCATTGATACAAAGCATTTAGGTACGACTCTCCTATATACAAAGTACTAAACTTACGGGCTCATGTTGTTGCTAGTTCTGAAGGTAATAGCACATTTTCTTCCTGATTAACAAAGTACTGTACTTTTTAGCTTTTAACATATTTTCTTCTCGCATCATCTCATATTTGACATGATTTTGGATGATGAATAGGTCATAGCTGCGACGAATCGGGCAGACATTCTTGATCCTGCTTTATTACGATCTGGTCGTTTAGACCGAAAGATTGAGTTCCCTCATCCATCTGAGAAAGCGAGAATACAAATCTTGCATGTAGCCCTCATCTCCTGTAATGTCTAGATTTTTTGCTTAAGCCACTAAGTGATTTGTTCTTTACGAAAAGTATATCTGTACTTTTTGGCCAGCGTTATCTAGATCCATTCAAGAACAATGAAAGTGCACCCCGATGTCAACTTTGAAGAGCTGGCGTGCCTGACAGATGGTTTCAATCAAGGTTTTAAGTGTCCGTTGGTACGGTGGACCGTATCCACCGTGTCGTACCGTGCCAACAAGATATCGGCACGATATAGATCCCGTGCCAATGGCACAACTCAAAACTTTCTATTTTTTAAATTAGTAAGTAGTTTTCTCAATAAAGTTCAAAAAATATAATAAAAAGACATAATAAATGGTTAGAATATTTGTTGCTAAAGAAAATAGATATTTCATGCTATTATGTGTCGCCATAAGAGTTTTTTTGACCGGCACGCATCGACACGCACCGTGCCGGTAAGTTTCCGGCACAATCCCGTGCCACGACATTTGAATCCTCGGTTTCAATGGTGCTTAGTTGAAAGCTATTTGCGTGGAAGCTGGCATGATTGCACTGCGCCGTGATGCAACCGAGGTTTAAGCTTGTTTCCTTCCCCGCTCCTAATCTGTCTACTAGCGCTATTCTCTTGTATGAACTCTAATTGCTTGGCTTCTTATTGTTTTGTTCATTTACCTCTTAGTTTTAAGCTTACAGTTTTCGTCGCAGTTTATCGAATAATCTACCACCAACTTTTGCTGCTTAGAAGCCTCAAAATGATCATTTGCTCTCGTTGTTTATCATTTATAATGTGCTATTATTGTAATTTCAATAAGTTGCATTAGTGGGACTCGAAAGCGCAAGAAATTGTAATTTCAATGGTTATTACGCATGATTCTAGGTGTTATCTTAATAGGGATCATGATTGTGAACTGTTGCTTCCGCCGTGCATCCGACGCACGACGACTTTGCGGAAGGGATTATACAAATACAAATGAAGAAAAAAGCCGGCTTGGACTGTTATGCTTGATGTTGCGACATAAGGTCAGTATACATATACCACAAAGTTTAACAAAGCAATGTCTTATAGTGTTCTTAGATCTCTCTTCGAACAAGCTCTTCGCATTGTATGTTTCTCTTGCTAAATCTTACTAGTACATTTTACATGATGATCTTGTTCAAGGCAAATTCATATTATCGATAGGATTATCGACTTAAATTGAGCCTTTTTTTTCGTCTTGTATGTAGTAAAAGTTAAGCAGACATATAGCAATCGGAGAACAAATGAAGGCCAAAAAAATCAAAGTAGAAAACATGTTTTGGCATGGAAGAGTCATCTTTCCGAAGAAAAACGATTCTTATTAAAGTAATACGTAACACATTCTCCTCCTACACTACAGTTGTAACATAAATAAATAGCTTTATCTATGTTTGAAAGCCTAATAAACTAACATTGGGATGCCTTTTTATAGGGATGTAAAACCAGTGAATTACACACTTGTGTAAAAGGGCAGTACAGTAGTATGGGTTGGTTCCTAGTTCTCTTCATTTTGTGTTCATCACACACATCAAAAATAGCATGGTTTAGCTGGTCATGCACATAGTGAAGTGCGACGGAAAACTTAGATCAATTTAGTAACAAACCCAATCGACAAGACGGAATAGTATATGCAGATACAGATAGCGTGTTTTTCCGACCCGAAACAATGAAACAATACAAAATATTATGTTCCTCGCCGACACAAAAGCCACGAAAGAAATATAGTATCGCTCCGCAAACTCGCACCGGAGCACAAAGCATAACTTACCTGATGCAGGATGGAAGAGTGACGCCGTGGCAAACGAACACAAGAACGACATAAATGATTATCAAGAGGAGGATAATCACCGCGACGCTGCAAGAAAATATTTATAAAGATCAGATTGTGTGTTGTCAAGCTTTCAAGCAAATCTGTAAGTATTATAACAGTAACCAGGTAAGGTGCTTGTTGAATATAAATATTAATAACACTATTTTCTGGTAGCTTTAGCTTTTTGGAAATCGGTTGTTTCATACAAATTTAACATAGTATCTTTTAGCTTTATTTAATTTTCTTTTATATAATTTAAGTCCGCGTTTTAGGCCTATCAAAGAGTCTCAAATTCAAATGTGAGTGTTAAATATAAATATTAAAAATACTATTCTCTGGTAGCTTAGGGTTTTGGAGGACAATGGTTGTTTCATACAGTTTAACAGTGCAATTAAAGATTGTGAATGGTGAATGATGTAGTAGTTGGAATAAGGGTCTTTGTTTTCTTCATTTTAAGCATACATATTTCCTTTCCTAGGCCTTTTTATACTGCAGAAATTCTTCTTCTCCTTGTTATTATTTAAGCTCATATTACCAATGAAGCACAGAGTTGAAGATGCAATTGGAGCCCATACAAGCTTATATAAGCATTCTTGTGATATTATATGTTATTAAACGTTCCATAAGTTAGATAACTAACACTTCGTGCCAATAAATAAATTACTTTGCACTTGTAAAGTCAAATTAGGAGTGATGATAATGATGCAGGAACAATAACATTACAGAAATGCAGAAATACAGTATTTCTTTTATACACATCACCGAGAAACAGTATATTTGCAAATATATATATAGAGTCCGGCTACTACACTATCTATAGTACGGGAGCTCCCGTACTAGTGTTGTTTTCGATCTTCGGGCGTTCAAATCAACGATCCACACCGTTAAAACTGATATAGGGTATTTAAAGTTTTTAGAAATAAATTTTTATATTTTTTCAACATAGTTTACTTTATGATCAAAGCATTTCAAAATTGTCAATTTTCAATGACTATTATGACGAGTTTGGAGTTTAACGGTGTAGAAGAATCTAAATTTCTTCAAATTTTGATAGAAAATATTTTAAACTATATAGATTAAGGTTAACATTCTTGATCTTGAATTTAAAAGTCTTATGCTCAAATTTTAAAGAGTATTCAATTCTCACCGTCCATTTTGAAATAATTTATTTACTAAGTAAACGATATCGAAAAGAACTAAAATTTTATTCCTAACAACTTCATATATCCTAAATCATATTTAACGGCGTGGATTGTTGATTTGATCGCCCTAAGATCGAAAACAATACTATAGTACGGGAGCTCCCGTACTATAGATAGTATAGTAGCCTAATTCTATATATATATATAGAACTAGGCTACTATGCTATTAATAGCACCAAGTCATTGGTGCTGCCAAGTTTTTAGCCATTGGATCGAGAGATGTACGGTTAGGATGATGTGGGGCCCCTAGGGTTAAGTGGGTGGTTGGTTGAATAGTATGATCTAACGGGTGAAAATAATCAAAGGGGTGGATCTAACGGTGGAAAACTTGGTAGCAGCAAATTATTGATGTTATTAAATGGCATGTAATGGGACTACATATATATATATATATATATATATATATATATATATATATATATATATATATATATATATATATATATATATATATATATATATAGAGAGAGAGAGAGAGAGAGAGAGAGAGAGAGAGAGAGTCGGCTATGGTGCTTGTAAAAGCACCAAGCCCTTTGTGCTTGTGATTTTTTTACCATTAGATGTACACCTTCGATTATTTTCACCCGTTAGATTATACTATTCAACCAACCATCCACTTAACCCAAGGTGGCCCATATCATCCTAACCGCACATCTATTAATCCAAGGGCTAAAAACTTACAAGCACCAATGACTCAATTTTATATATATATATATATATATATATATATATATATATATATATATATATATATATATATATATATATATATATATATATATATATATAGTGGAATACTATTAACTTTGTGCTAGTAAGTTTTCTACCCTTGGATTAAAAGATGTGCGTCTAGGATGATGTGGGCCCCCTAGGGTTGAGTGGTTGGTTGGTTGAATAGTATAATCTAACGGATAAAATTAATCAAAGGGGTTAATCCAAGTGTAGAAAACTTACTAGCACCAAATTCTTCTTACTATTAATAACATACCAAATAGGACTCTCTCTCTCTCTCTCTCTCTCTCTCTCTCTCTCTATATATATATATATATATATATATATATATATATATATATATATATATATATATATATATATATAGAGTCCTACTGGGATACTATCAATAGTACCAAACGATTAGTGCTATCGAATTTTCTACCGTTAGATTTAACCCTTTGATTATTTTTACCCGTTAGATTATACTATTCAACAAATAACTTACTGAACCCTAGAGGCTCCAATCATCATAACCGTACATTTTTTCATCCAAGTGTTTAAAACTCGATAGCACCAAATGCTTGGTACTATCGATAGTATTCCACCTAGTTCTATATATATATATATATATATATATATATATATATATATATATATATATACTATTCAACAAACAACCCACTCAACCCAAGGGGGCTCATATGTGACGCACTGAACTTTCGCAAATAGCAAGGTTCGAGTGTTGAACGCGAGTTCTGAGCTTTTTCAGATTTTCTGGAGGGTCGTTGACTGTGTTCCGACCCATGGCACGTGTACCGAGGTATGTGGATGAATCCCAAGCACTAAAGTCCAAAAAGTTAAATTTTAGGTTGCTCTCGGTTTGCTTTCTGGGGAGTCTGTATCGGTACAGGAAAAGTTGTTGTACCGGTACAGCCATAGTTGCTATACCGGTATAGAGAGGGGATCTGTACCGGTATGGGACGGCTGGAGGCAGCCAACCCGAGCCTTGGGTTTGGTCGTTTGCAGGTCCGACTCGCATACGTATCCGTTTGTACCGATGCCCGGCTTTCGAAAATCCGAGACTGCAGGGACTGTATGGCATTTTGTTGTCCTATACATATGCTCCCTTCACCCCTAGGGCTCATTTTGAGCCCTTCACTGCAGGAAATAGAGGTAGAGAGCTCTCCCCTTTGCTCCTTTGATTTCTATGGTCTTGGGTGGATTTTTAGAGGATTAACCCTTCTCTTTTTCTCTCATTCTTGCTTCTTAGTGCATTTTCCACCATTGGAGAGCTTAGTGCTTAGACTTGGAGCTTGGTGTGGGGGGATCTACGCTTCTAGTGAATTTTGATCCGTGATTTGGAGCTCCTAGAAGGTAAGCATCACGTTCTTTTCCTCTAATATAGGTTTTGGTTGCCTCTTTTGAGATGAAACCCTAGATTGTGATGTTAGGATTTGTTTTTGGGGCTTTTTAATTTGATGCTTCTAGAGGCTAATTGATGATGTTAGAACCTTCCTTTAGATTGGTTTGAGGAGACTCTAGCTTGCTTTTGGGGTCTATAGAGAGATTGCTACCTTAGAGGTGAGTTTTACCCTTTCTATGTGAGTTTTGTGTTGGGTAATTTCTAAGGCTTTCTAAACCTATTAGTTTGGTTTAGAATCTTTGCTTAGGTTGCCTTAGAAGGGATTTAGCTTCCATTCGAAGCTTCGTGAGGGATTTCGCCCATAGGTGAGTTTTTTCCTGTTCTCCGGTTCTGTTACTAGCTGTTTGAGTCGTGGGCTCGCCAGTTGACTTTGAAACTTCTTGCATGACCTTTCTAGGGTACAAGGAGTCTGAAAAGTGTCGGGGTTGGCGACCCGAAGCGTGCGAGGATCATCGGTGGGTTTGACCTCCAAATTCAATGAAAATTCTCATTGGAATTATTTGAGCACCGTAAAATAGAAAATTATGTGTTTTCATGTTAGTTGCATCGTTGTTGAATTTTAGAATGCTTAAAACATATGCCTTATGTGTAATGAAATTTTTTACCTCTATATAGTAGAGAGAGGCTTGTGGACTTAGGCATAGTGTTGCATTCTACTTGTGGCTTGAGAGCATGTTGGATATAGTGAAAATGACATGAGAACAAGTGAATTTGAACTTAGACTATGTATAACATAGGAGAAAAGCTAATGTCATTAAGCGGCATTAGACTTGGCATCGGTTTGTGAACTAGTGAGCTAACGTCATCAAGCGGCATTAGGCTCGGATTCGAACTTTGACATAGAAATTTTAGTGTCATGTGAACTATTGTACTAGACCTTAGGGTTACTAGTGACATTTGCCATGAGGGTGACATGAGGTTTTGGACTCTTGAGACTTGGACAGTGCTTGTTGCCATTTGTGCTCTTCGCACATGCTTGTGAGGGTCGCTCCCTACAAGCCGGCACTCCGGAGTTGGCCTTCGCGATTCGTTGGCGCGTGCGGTGTTGAGAAGCCTACAGGACCGTTTGGGACAGACTCATTCCTTGCGAGGGATGTTGGGACTACCACGGTACTTAGGCGGCACAAGCAGGATTACACTTGTGTAGATCCTAGAAAGAAAATGAAACTGTGAAATGTAATAGAAAATTGACATCACTACTAGATAGGACTTAGTAGTTGGATACTCAAAAATATTGGACATATGTAGTATACTTGAGAGCTTAATAGAAAGTACTTGTTTAAAGTTGACTTTTCGGGTATATTAAAGCATGTAACATATTTACTTTGGATTTATTATTCAGCTTTACAGTTATGCCTTATTTACAGTTATTTACTTCAGTACTTGGACTATTACTTCTTTTGGGCCTAGTGGTGCAACCTGTGCAGGTCAGTAATTGTCCACTGGGAACTATATTTTTATAGTTCTTACGCCCTCTGTTTTCTGACGTGTTTCAGCGCCTTCAGCGGGGAAGGCCAGGGATCGCGGCAAGGGTGTCGTTTCGGACTAGCGACGAGGAGTCTCGCTAGGTGGTTCATCTCTCCTTTGTTTTTGTTGGAGAGGATGAGTGTGTGTACCTTTTGGTAGAGGCTACCCCTTTGTACCTAGAACTACACTACTGGTTTACCTTGTTGTATTTACTTTTTACTTGTAGCAGTTATAGTACTCTCTTTCTTTTTTACCTGTCTTTTGATCCTACTTGCTGATAGGGATAGCTGTATGTGGCTCTGATATTCTTAGTTGTAGTCTATTATTGTTTTAATTTCGCTGTTTTTATTTAGACGCCTTATATGTGTTGGCATATGGCGGGTCTGGACACGCTCTGGGGAAGGTCCTGCCGACCTCGGGGCGTGACATCATATCATCCTAACCGCACATCTATTAATCCAAGGGCTAAAAACTTACAAGCACTAATGACTTGGTACTTTTATATATAATTGAGCTCCTATGCTTTTAAAAGTACCAAGTCATTGGTGCTTGTAAGTTTTTAGCCATTGGATTAATAGATGTGCGGTTATGATGATATGGGCCCCCTTGGGTTAAGTGGGTGGTTGGTTGAATAGTATAATCTAACAGATGAAAATGATCAAAGTCTTAGATCTAACGGTAAAAAATTTATAAGCACCAAATGCTTGGTGCTTTTACAAGCACCATAGCCGAACTCTCTCTCTCTCTCTCTCTCTCTCTCTCTCTATATATATATATACTCTCTCTCTCTCTCTCTATATATATATATATATAGAGAGAGAGAGAGAGAGAGAGAAAGTATGCGTGCTCTTAGGAGCACCGAGCTTTCGATGATGGAATTTTCGAATCGACGATCGGCTTCGTTAGACTTGATCTAGCGTATTTGAAGTTTCTAGAAAATAATTTTTGCGATTTTTAGATTTCATTTACCTAGCAATCGAAAGATTTCAAAATCAATAATTTTTAACGGTTGATATCTGCCGTTTTCAAATTTAACGGTGTAAAAGTATTCAAATCAGATGAGATTTTGATACAAAATTTTTTATACTATCTACAAGACTACAACAAGATCAATATTTCTGATCAAAAATTTTAGTACTATATCACCACTTTTTATAGAATTTTTATTTTCAGCTGTTAAAAATTATTAATTTTGAATCCTTTCAATTGCTAGATAAATGATATCGAAAAATCGCAAAAATTATTTTCTAGAAACTTCAAATATGCTAGATCAAGTCTAGCGGAGCTGATCGTCGATTAACTCCCATCATCGAAAACGCCTGTGAGCATTTTAGGCCAGGTTTCGAGAGTACGTGGCCGAGCACAATAGCTTACTCTATATATATATATATATATATATATATATATATATAGAGAGAGAGAGAGAGAGAGAGAGAGAGAGTTGAGCTAGAATGCTATCGATAGCAAACCCAAGACTTTTGCCACCCATTTGTTTTCGATGATGGAGCCTCCAAATCGACGATCGGTACCGTTGAACATGATCTATACTACTTGAAGTATTTAGAAATTAAATTTCAAATCTTTTCGATATCATTTGCCTAATGATCAAAGTGTTTCAAAATTTGTAATTTTAATGCTCGATATGAGGCGTTTTCTCGTTTAACGGCGTAAAGATATCCAAATCAATTGCATTTTGGTTAGAAAATTATTTAAACTATTTAAAACAAGATCTATACTCTTGATCTTGATTACCAAACTCCTACCATCATTTTTTTAAGAATATTTATTTTCACTGCTCATTTTTATGTCCACTCGATGGATAAGAGAACAATATCGAAAATGTATGAAATTTGATTTCTAAATACTTCAAATGGTATAGATCATATTCAACGATACCGAACATCAATTTAGAGGCTCCATCATCGAAAACAAATGGGTGGCAAAAGTGCTTTGCTATCGATAGCATTCTAGCTCAACTATATATATATATATATATATATATATATATATATATATATATATATATAGAGCTAGAATACTTTTAGAAGCACCAATTCATTGGTGCTTCTAAGTTTCTAGCCATTGGATCTACACCCCAATTACTAATATCCCTTGGATCAAACACTATTCCACCGACCACCACCTACCACTACCTACCACCATCATCTCAACCCTTCATCTTTGCATCCAACGGTTAAAAACTCAAAAGCACCACCCTCGATGCTTTTGAGAGTATTCTAGCTCAACTCTATATATATATATATATATATATATATATATATATATATATATATATATATATATATATATATATATATATATATATAGAGTAAGGCTACTATGCTTCTGGAAGCACGGAGGGCTTCGTGCTTCCACGTCGTTTTCGATGTTGTAGCTTTCGAATCGTCGATCGGCTCCGTTAAACTTGATCTAGAGTATTTGAAGTATCTAGAAAATAAATTTTATAATTTTTCAATATCATTTGCCTAGTGATCGAAGGGCACAAAATCAAATAATTTTAATGGTCATAGTGAGCCGTTTGAAAGTTTAACTGTAGAAATGTCCAAATTATATGAAATTTTGATAGAAAATTCTTTATACTATATAAAACAAGATCAATATCTTTGATCTAAATTTTTAATGCTATATTATCGCGTTTTGTAAGATTTTTATTTTCACCGTTGATTTTTAGCCTCTTCGTTCGCTAGGCAAATAATATCGAAAAATCGCAAAATTTATTTTCTAGGTACTTCAAATACTCTAGATCAAGTTTAACGCCGATCGACGATTCTAAGCCACAACATAGAAAACAACGTGGAAGCACGGAGCCCTCCGTGCTTCCGTACATAGTAGCCTTACTCTATATATATATATATATATATATATATATATATATATATATATATATAATATATATATAGAGAGAGAGCTAGGCTCCTATACTTTCGAAAGTACAGGGACCTCCGTGCTTGTAAGTTGTTTTCGATGATGGGACATCCGATTCGGCGATCGGTTCCGTTAAACTTGATCTACGCTATTGGAACTATCTAGAAACCAAATTTCATAATTTTTTGACTTCATTTGTCTAGTGAACGAGTAGCCTCAAAATGAACGGCCGAAAATGAAAATCTCATAAAAAACAGTGATAAAGGACTCAAATTTCAAATCCGAAGTATTGATCTTGCTATTGATGTTTAGTAGAATTTTCTATTAAACTTTCATGTAATTTGGATACTTCTACATCGTTGAACTTAAAAACGTGCCACATCGACCGTTAAAATAGTCATTTTTGAGACCTTGTGATCGCTTGGTAAATGATGTCAAAAAATTATGAAATTTGGTTTCTAGATAGTTCCAATATGGTAGATTATTCCTAACGGAGCCGATCGTCGAATCGGATGTCCAATCATCAAAAACAACTTACAAGCATTTAAAGCCTCCGTACTTTCGAAAGTATTTTAAGACTTACTCTATATATATATATATATATATAGAGTCCCATTACTATACTTTTATGAGTATAGAGGCTCTTGTACTCATAACTTTTTGGCCATTTGATCCACCCTTTAATTATTTTTACCCGGTAGATTATACTATTCAACCAACCACCTACTCAACCCTAGGCGACCCACTATTAATCTAACCGTAATCACTCTCATCCTAGCCTCACATTTTTTCATCTCAACGGCCAAAAAGTTATGAGTACGATGGCTCCAATAAATAAAGATAAATAGCCGTGGCCTATATATATATATATATATATATATATATATATATATATATATATATATATATATATATATATATATATATATATATAAAGAGAGAGAGAGAGAGAGAGAGAGAGCTAGGCTCATATGCTTTCGAAAGTACGGAGGCCTCCGTACTTGTAAGTTGTTTTCGATGATGGGACATCTGATTGGGCGATCGGTTTCGTTAAACTTGATCTACGCTATTGGAACTATCTAGAAACCAAATTTCATAATTTTTTGACTTCATTTGTCTAGTGAACGATTAGCCTCAAAATGAACAGCCGAAAATAAAAATCTCATAAAAAACAGTGATAAAGGACTCAAATTTCAAATCGGAAGTATTGATCTTGCTATTGATGTTAAGTAGAATTTTCTATTAAATTTTTATGTAATTTGGATACTTCTACACCGTTGAACTTAAAAACATACTATATCGACCATTAAAACAGTCAGTTTTGAGACCTTTTGATCGCTTGATAAATGATTTCAAAAAATTATAAAATTTGGTTTCTAGATCGTTCCAATAGGGTAGATTATACTTAACGGAGCCGATCGTCGAATCGGATATCCTATCATCGAAAACAACTTATAAGCACGGAGGTCTCCGTACTTTCGAAAGTACAGGAGACGTACTCTATATATATATATATATATATGGCCAGCCTGAAGTTGATCCATGCATAATAAATAATCCTCATGATTCAAATGCCAGTAATAAACCGTTTTAATGTAAGCGAACACTGGTTTAGTTTATCTCACTGGTATGTTGGAATAGGTCAACTGTTGTTGTATGAGGTTTAACCACAGTTCGCTTTGTTCTCGAAAAGGTTTTTATCTACATTTCAAGATTTTCCATTGAATAGCAAGATGACATTGGCAACTAACATATTTCATAATATAACAGGAGTTATTATTTAAGGGCAAAAGAAGAGATTCATTATCTAAATGCAGGGAATCGTCGATTCACGACATTGGTTACTTACGTGAGCTTAACATTTCGCCACCACACCGTGTTCCTGAAACGGCGAGCCTGTTTTCTGAAGCGGATCGTCTTCCCTTGCATCTGCGCAGTCTTATCGACCAGCAGTTCCAATCTATCTCCTCTTTCCAGGACTTTGTCAATATTTTCAATCATTACATTACGCACCTACGAAAAAAAGATCGCCAATATGAAGCAAACCCAGGTTTCATATGATATGCTTGTCGACATACATCAGAATATAACAATTATACCACATTCACAAATCTTAATAACAAGTATGTTATGAACTGATGAGGTGCCCTAGAGTAAGAAAAAGCAAAAGACGGAGAATCTACCTGACTCATTTCGCCTCTAATGCGATTTACTCTATCCGCATTGGGATCGTTTGAATAATAGTCCATCTGCTGACTCAAAACCCTTGAGAATTCATCATTCATCGCATATGCAAGAGCTGTATGACAAGCGCGACCATATGTCTTCACGAATCTTCCGTGAATGTCCTCCAGAAATGCAAAGGGGATTCTCCCTATATAAGTAAGTTGGCGAAGTTAGTTTCCAATGTCGTGAGAGATACTAAGTTCCAGATGCTAAGACAAAGAGAGTAGGGTAATACTTCATTATATATTGCAATTTACTGCGCTTCTTTGTAACCTTTTCATTTATGCACTTGATTAGCATAAAATTAGGCTAGAGCCAAGTCATGATGATAAGTCGAAAAACTAACTAACAGGAAACTAAGAAATTACAAATCCACAGATGATGAATCATTAAGTAGAAAACCTGAAAATTACAAATGAATGATTTCGGAGTGGGACTGCAGGGCAAATGGTCATACAAAAATGAAAAACACAAAACTGAATGAAAATTGCGACAAGCAGATAGATGAGCATCCAGCCGATGTGGTGAAGGCCGGATTGGGCCGAGTCACAATCAAAACTCGTGGGCGTTGTATCTGTACGTGAATTGATTGACTACTTCTAACAGACTAAGAGCTATTGGAATTGCGGTTAGTGCGCCAACGATCCAACAAGTAGTATCGGAGCAGGTCGGTTGTTCGATTATTCCTACATGTTGTAAATTGTGCAGGTGCTGGGGCGATTATTGGCGGCTCGAGCTTTTGGAATTGTGATTAGCACCATCGATCGAAATACAGTTCTTCCCATAAGCCAGAAACAAATATAGAATTTGATTGTAATCTAAATTTCCTAGGATAAGAGTTCTAATGCATGCTCTTGAAACAAGCCGCCCAAATCGAAACAAATAGAAACAAATCAAACCCAGTTTTGATCCTCCTCAAAGCCTCAAAATGTCTTCTTTACCAAAATATATGGTTCAAATCAAATCAAATCAAAATTACCACTACCCATCCAAAGAGCACAAATCCTGCATCAAGAATTGATTCACCAACGAAATTTCAAACTCCTCTTTAACAAGTTTTATGCCGCAAATCGCATCGAAAGCACCACCATCTCACCTTAATCCACAAACCCCAATCAAGATACCAACTTTCCTACATCAAAACCCACATCACAGAACCACCAATTCTCAAGCAATTCAAAAAACCCAATTCAAAGCAAATCACATCAAAAGCGTTCATTGTTTATGTTCAGATAAAGAATTAAACCCAAATCAAGACACCAACTTTCTCTCGTACCACATTCAAAAAACACCAATCCAGCAAAACCAACATCGCAAAACCACCAATTCACAACCAATTCGACCTCAATTCACATCAAACCAAAGCGAATCGAACAGGGGAGGAGAGAGAGAGAGAGAGAGAGAGAGAGAGAGAGAGAGAGAGAGAGAGAATAGGGTTTCCTACGCCCCGCGGTGTCGTCGGCCATGCAGAGGACGGTGATCCCATCGGTGCGCTTCACGTGGAACACGTAGCGGTCCTGCGAGTACGACACGTGGCTATCGCCGGCGCCGTCGCCGGAGGGGAGCTTCTCCAGGATCTGCCGCGCGATCGCCGCCGCGTTGCCCTGCGCCGCGCTGAACTCCGCCAACACCACCGTCCCCCGCGCCACCGACGCGTACAGGATCGCCATGTGCGCGCCCCCCCCCCCTCTCCCTCCCTCTCTCTCTCTCTCCCTCTCTCTCTCTCTCTCTCTAGGGCAACGGGGAAGGGAAGGGGAAGGGGGGAATCGCCATGAATAAAAAGCGTTTCTTTTGTTGGGGATCAAGGACACGGACACCAGGGACGGGGTTGAAGACGATTTAATTATTATTTAATGTGCTTAATTGCATATGCATCCCTACAAAATGATAAAATTACAAACCCATCCTTACAAAGCTTTACATTTTGCCCCTTTAAGTAAAAATGTATATATATAGAATTTTGAACTATTTTTAGTGGCCATCCAATTTTTATTAATTTTAATCTTACTATCCAATATTTTAATTTATTTTATTTGAATCAATCAACAATGCTTTTACTCCAAAATTTAAGATAATTATTTACTTTATTGAATGTATAGTTATGAGAATTATATAGAGAGATAAATGAGCATTCAAAATTTAAATTCGAAATTTTATTATCTAATTCAAATTAAAATTAAGGTGTAAAAATTAAAATTTTTAAAATAAAAATTTATTAGAGTCCAATTCATGCGTATGCGTGGACAAAAATGAAGGCCAATCACGCTCACACACGTAGTTGCGTGCAAAATTCCACGTGAGTGTGCACAAATGTAAGCATCACAAGCACATACACATTATTATATTTTTTCCATTAATAAACACATTAATTATTATCTCAAGCATTAATTAATTAGTTTGAATTGGATTCTCATTGGATACACGTGCCGAATCCTTAACCTTGTGATTGGACTCTACAATGTTCCCAGCAAATTAGTTGCTAAGGCATAATAAAAGAATTGTTTTAGATTTTTTATAATATTGTATCTTTCGTTGCTGACGTATTAACACCTATAATGCGAAAATTTATTGTTGAATCTCTCGATAACACCTATAATACGAAAGTTTATTATTACTGAATCTATTTATACATTAATAAGATATAAGCGCAATATTATGGAAGATACCGACCGTCCCTAGAGCAAGTGGCAAAGGGCTTAGTGGTTGGTAACCGAGACCCGAGTTCGAATCCTAGTTGATTCACATTTCTAGCTAAGTTTATTTCTTAACGAAATAAACGAAGCGGGTAGCGTGCTACCTATCTCTCAAAAAAAATATTATGGAAAATCTATAGCAGCACTAGTAATACTATATTAATAGTACCGTTTGATTCAGATATAAACAAGATCTAGCTATTACAGGGATAGGTATAGCAGCACTAGTAATACTATATTAATAGTACCGTTTGATTCAGATATAAACAAGATCTAGCTATTACAGGAATAGATACATGTATGAGGATAAAAAAAAATAACGTTTGGATAAAAATTGGATTGTTACTATTCTTGAGTAAAAAAATAGCGTTTGGATATAAAGGGAGAATAAGAACCTATCCCTATCCCTATCCCCTAACCAAACACTGCTTATAATGTACTAGGACAGTGTTTGGTCAGGGGATAGGGATAGAGATAGGGATAGGCTCTTATCCCTCTTTTATACCCAAACACTAATTTTTTATTCGAGAATAATAGTTTTCGGTTATCCCGACTAACATCTTCATTTTCTATATAAAACTATTTAATATTTTTCTTATTTTCGGGAACAATCCAATTTTCATCCAAACGTTATTTTTTTTATCCCCACATTTGTACCTATCCTTGTAATAACTAGTTCTTACTTATACCCCGCTCGACTGTAGTGAGCAAGTCATTTGATGTAAATAGTAACTTCGAGCATAAACTACTAAATGAGACATATTCTGAGCGAATTTATGATGTTACAGTTCTTAAATCGTACACGCATGCATAGAATTAAGAAGTTTTTTCATTAGGTAAAACAACATGGCATTCATTTTTATCCGCATGGATCTTACCATAGTCTCTTTAAATCGCAGTAATGGTATAATTTTACTTGTACGTAATTGTGCGACGATGTAGAAAAATTCTGTTGTTGCATTTTACGCGGTCGCTGTCGTTGCCGTCAATAGGTGACCGATGAACCTGACAAATTCTTCTTTTCCTAACAAAACAACAAAATCGAATATGTTTTTGCCAAAACTAAATCATGATCTCCAAATCTTAATTTCTGACTTCGTCGCTGGATATAGTAGTACCACATAAAAACGTCGCATGAGAAACATGAACTATCAGCCCTGGAGCGCATGCGCATGTCTCTACTCGAAAGAGACAGCGCAAGCGTAAGTTCGACCGAAAAAAGATGTCTCCAGGCCTCTTCACAATGATCTAGAGATTGCAATGCAGCTCTATCATCATCAATGTCACGCACCAGACCTTCCAGAGCTGCAAGAACTAGAGATTCGGGCTCAATTTGGACTCAAACTTATACGTAATTATACAAGACAAGCAGATACATAAACTCAACAATATCCAACAGTTCTAAACAGGATGACAAAATTCTATTATCAAGCAGTTCAAGAGTACAGCTGAATCTTGTTAGATAAATAACTCGTACCCGAACCACATTTTTTAAACCATCTCACAATGCACAAAACGAGGAATGGGAAAAAGACCATAGCAAACAACTATAGTTCACTCATACAATTATCATCTCGGTTCATGATACACCAACAATTTTGGTTAATTTAGCTTGAATTAAAAGCAATTCCTACTACATTTTGGCGAATTTCCGCAGCACACCATTCTCGTTTCTTCCATTTCAATCTAGAATGAAAGCCACAGCAATAATCTCGAAAAAGTCACAAAAACTCGGCTTAAACAATGTGCCCAAAACCAAATCTGCATCTTATATTCTATTTTTCGAAGTCGAAGTTATACCCAAATGACATAATGCATTCTCGGAAAGGAATTTAAGATTTACACAATGAAAGAGTGGGGGGAATAAAACAGTCCATTTCTCGACACCGGTTCGCTTCTTCAAAGCTTTCGATTTTGCGACTGCTAAGCCCCTTGCTATTTTTTTTTCATGCTTTAATTATTACAAAGCCTATCTTCTCTCAAAGTGTATATCTTCCTCTCTTATTTATACGACGACGCTTTTCTCACTTCCGGTGACAATCCGAAAGTGCCGCCAACTTTCAAATGATAAGAGAACTTGGAAAGATCAGGGCAAGAAACAAAGCTATCATATCGAGATTTTACTTGGCATCTGGCGAATTTAAAGGCCAGGCGAATAACGGTTCGGTTACAAAGAATTATAGAAAACCGTATTTAGCTTCTGTTCTCAGGTCGGGTTGAACCAAGGGCCGACCGCTCCATTCATATGCCCGTTACCGTGGATTCCAACACCATTGGGGAGGATAGACGTGGGGAGGCCGACGGCCATGGGAGGGGCGGGTGGGGAGTATAAGCTGTGGACTTGCGGGAGGGAGTGGCCGCCGACAAGGGAGTTGCTGCTGCTGCTGCTTTTCCTTTGCTGAATGGAGTGTATTTGCCGAAGCCCATCTTCGTGGATTCGCTTAAGGGTTTCGAGCTCCTTCATTGAGAGGGCTTCGAGGCCTGCGCCATAAAGCGGGGCGTGGCGGGACATTTCCTCTTGGAGGGAGGCCTCGAGGGTGTGGATATATTGCTGCACAAAAATCATTAGATATTTTAAGTAGCTCTAGTTAAAGCACAGAGATAGGGGATTCCCAGCACAAAGATAGGATGGATAAGAAACCAATTAATAAGAAAACATCAGTGAAAAAAAATTTGGAAACATTCGCACAGACAAATTCGTTAGATTCTTTTCTTCAATTTTGGAGAGGTAAGTTTAAAGTTGGAAACAGGAGAAATACCAACATTCTCATGAACCAAAATGAAGATCATATGTATGGCAACTTCAAAAATCAAAAAAAAAAAAAAAAGAAAAAAAAAAGAGGCAAAACAAAAGCAATGAAAAATCTCTAGATGTCCTAACTTTCGAGAATGGGTTGCTGTGACAATCCAATATACGGAAGCGACTTTGGCCAAACAGAAAATCCAATGACTAAAACAAAAGAAAAAGAATCCATGATACAGTAATAATTAATTCATCTAAAAAAAGGTACAACATAAATCAACAACATTAAGTTTCTACAATGTCCAAAAAGGTTCCAAACTTCCTTTTGTTCTTAGTAGGTATGATAACTTTACTGAATTTGTAATTAATCTCAGTAAGAAATGAAAGCCAATTTTGTCAGGTCAACTAAATATGCACAAGTTGAAAGTTCCCACCCAATTAATGTAAAGAAAAGAAGCAAAGTTATATTTAACAACACATGCTAAAGTTCTGCTTATAAGGCTCGAAGAACCTGACTGTTTTTCTCTCACCAAGCTCTATCTAAGATGATAATAATGTTTATTCCTCTCGCAGTTATCATCTATATTCCTACTACTAAACATGTTTGTTCTGCCTGCTGTCGGGGTCAGTAGAGTATTTACTCTCCACAAAGAACGACAAGGTCCATGATAAACATTTCAAAGCTACCTAAAACAAACCCCATCACAACACCCAATTGATTCTACCTCCAACTTGCACCTTAATTAAACGTCTTCCTAGAAAACACAAATCGATTAGTTCTAAATTATTTCAGAAAATCACACACCAAGTACTCAAAGCGGCATGCTATTTCCTAATTGTCTAACAATAGAAGCCATCTAGCATGGATTCTACAGTTGATTTTAACTTGGTAGATACTACGGGCAAAAAAAAGAAAAGAAGCAAATGCACATCATGGAAACACTATTGTTGACAGTGAATCACATAGTACTTCTTTTTTATTTGCTTAGCAGAAGTTGATTCAAATCCAAGCTCTATTAGAGGTGATGACCGTTAGCAGTAACCAAGTTACTATATCATGGAATCTCAATTAAAGAACAATTCTGAACAGGTTATTTAGCCAGTAAAGCAAAGAAGGTACATAAAAGATATATGCTATTGTTAGAATCCTAATTGTGAGATATATCTGGCACCTGACAACGAGCATTTTATTTCTGTTCTTCTAAGACAGTAGCTGTTTAAGTGTTAACAGCTACGAACCATCACAAGCCACAAGCAGCATATCCTTTTTGCAAAGATACAACAAAATTTCAAACAATACTTTCTTATGATAGTATCCTAGAAGAAACATGCACGAGGAATAGTCTCTCGCGATTGCAAGACTTTCATATAATACCTGATGAGTGAGCATTTTAATTTGAGCAATGCTAGTTGCACACCTATATATAGGGTGTATATCTTATACCCTAGCCTTTCAAAGGCCCATATTTACTATCAACACCCCCCACCAAACCCGCCCTCCTTTTTGTCAAATACTAAAAACCCAAAAAGGGCTTTTAAATCCTTGCATGGTGAAGTGGAGTGTAAGATTTACGCCCTATGGGAGTACAGGCAGCAATTTTCTTCTAATTTACCCTCATTTTATTTAAGACGTCGGATATTAATCAATCAGGTGTCAGCAGTCAGTGGAATACAAACAGTACCGTCTTCTTCCAGTACACAAGAATGTGATGTGTGGAATTTCAAATACCATCTTTTGGCAATACATAATATTGATCCCATTGAACTGCATAAAATAATTGAGGATTTTCAACAAGTTAGCAGATACACATACTAAAGTCCAATCTGAAATTTTTTACCATAATCAAAATCAATAAACACTGCATATTCACCAAAAATATATGAGAGTAACTAAACTTTTCATTGAAAATAGGATTAGTGTAGTCCACAGTTACTCGGGTAAAAACTATAAGAGGCAGATGAAAAACCTGGCATGCTTGCAGCTTTGCTTCCATTCCATCAATGTATGCTTCGCAGCGAGCAACTTGTTCTTCCTTCTCTCGCTTCTCACCTTCAGTTTGCCCAACTGTTTGTGTCAGCCTTCGCACTTCATCTTCAAGCGATTGCCTTAGCTCCTCCCTGGTCACCGTTTCTGTGGCATACCGTTTTAATTCCTCGTCAAATTTTTTTCGCGCAGCTTCTGCATTCTTCAGCCTTTCAGCCAAGGCATTCTTCTCCTTCATTACTTTCTGCATAAACCACAAGAACCACCAATATTGAAACCATCTATCTAGCACAATTGGAACACATAAGTTAAATTGCAACAAGATAGAAATACAGGGTAAGGACAGCAGCTTTTGAGCGACATAGTAGGAAACTTGAAGAATAGCCGAGGAAAAAAAAAACATCTAAATTAGTAATAATTACTGAACAAGAACAAATTAGAATACCGAACACCTGTATATAGCAACGTGATTGCTTTATAATATCTTACATGAAGTAGGGCTCATAATATAACCTAATATTCCAACTTGATACAATCATGCAGAGTGCATTTAAAGTTTCCAATAAATTTGTGTAATCAAGTCATATCGAATTAGCAATATGCAATCCAGCGGTTTTAATTAAAGCTTATAAAAAGCATGGCAACAACAACACCGAATGTACCTCAATTCTCATATCTCAACCAAAAAAATCAGGTTTAACAGCTTTACTTGCTTGTAGAGAAAATATAAGTCCCAAGTCCTTTAATTTGCTTTAATTAGTCTTATGTGGTCATAGAAATAACTATGATTCATATAATACAAAATTATACCATAGGAAAAGACATAGAGGGTCCAGTATTCCACAACATAATAGGGCAAAATTATGATTCAGGATATAGAATTAAAACTACTATCAAGAGAAAACTGAGTTTAGAACCCATAGCTTTCTATAGTTTATAATTCACGACTGGTGTTAATATCCATTCAAGTTATACCACATCATCTTATGATACTCAAGTCTCTTACATATAGGATACAGCCTGCATAGAATAGCATAGTATACTGTGGCTCTAAGAAAAGAGCCAAGCACTTGCAATAGAAGATATAGTCAAGAAATATGAATATAATATACCAGTAGAAGGGGGTTTACAGCCCTGTGTTTGGATAGTAGGAGAAGCATGTCTACAGGTCCGATGTAGTTAGAACTTCGGTAAGAGGTGCTGACCCTCTAAATCTAAGCATAATAGATAAAATAGCCACACACCAAATGGCACTAAGAACCAAAACAAGTGTATGACCTCCATAACAAACAATTGTACCGTAGGAAGCTCAGCTCCCAGCGACATATATGCATATTTTACATACCATGTAGCTTTTTGTACGTGGGCAAAAGATTTGCATTACCTTTAATTCATCACGTTTCCGAGATTTCAACTGTGAAAGTTGTGTCTCAGCTTCATGAAGGCGGTCCTGAAGAACTTTTCGATCGCCAGATACCTTTGCCATTTGCTCATCCTTTTCAGATCTGACCCATTCCAACTGATTCTCAACTTCAAGAATCTGTTCAGATAGTTCCCTCTTTTCCCGAGCAAAACGGTCCATTTCGGCTTTCAGCTCAAGCTTCCAATCAGGAGAAGTTACAATTCAGAAAGCATTCAACTAAACTTTATATAAATATATAGTAAGCTGAATTAGTATTTCAAAAGAAAGAGAATGAGTACCTTAAGAGAGCTTGTAGTTGCCTCTGATTCACTTAGCTTTTGGGCAAGAACAGCTTTTTCATGGGCAAAGTTGGAAAGCTCTACTTGCCTCTCCTCCCTCAGACGAATATTCTCATCTTCAATAGCACAGATTTGGTGCCACATATTTGCACGGTCGACCTGGGCAACTTCAGCAACCCCACGCATCATGTCCAGAACCGGTCTGGCGATTCCATCTTCCTCTCTAACAAGAAATACCAAAACATCCATAGCTATATCAACTACCCGGCAATTATCTGAAGTACTTGTAGCACGTTCAACAAGCCCCTTCAATACTCTAAACCGGTAATGATCTTCAGCATAAATTTTGAACATGATAGCATATAGCATCCGCACAAAATCCTGGACTCTGCTGTCTGGGGAGAGGGATAGTACCTCACCAAGAGAAAGGAGCGATGTAAAGTCATCTTCTTGGGCAGGAAATGATTCAAATTGTCCATCTAAGAGAACTTGTTTTAGACCTAATCTTCGAGAATGGCGTCTTTCCAAGACCATGCCTATTGATTGCAGCCCAACTGCTCCTCGGAGTAATACTCTCTCAAACACCTGTGAAGCTTCCACAAACAGCCCTGGAATTGATAACATCTCTGTCAAGATATAAACATCTGAAAAATTATGGCACCTATGAACAACCAGCTCTTGCCCAATATCATCCATCACTTCAGCCGAAAGTCCGTTCACACAACTAGAACCAGAAGGTGAGCTCAAGCAATTGCTGTCCAGTTCACAATCAGAATCTACATCTCTTAGAATAGCTTCAGCTACATCAGCGCAATTATGCACTGTATTAGATAGAAAGTCCAGCACAGAATGTGGAACATCAGCTCCCAAACTTTTTAGCCTTGAACGAACAGCTCTGGCCTACAGGAATGGTAAAATGCGCAATTAACAATAAGGAGAAGAATGATTTAACAAACTAATTGACAGTTGAATGATAATGTATCAACATTTGAACAACGCAAACTTACGGCTTGAGGAAGGTGCTGGCATTGAGATGCAGCTTTAAAAATAAAACTCATGGCTGCTACTAACGTGTCATCACTTGAATCAGACAATAATTCCACAGCTTGAAATAATATTCGTTCACAGACTTCACTTCCAAATTCCAACTGACTTAGAGCACTTAAAACCTGCAAATATAATTATACATGCATATCAACTAGATTCAAATAGAAAGACAATGCACTGTAAGAAAAGGAAAAACAAAATCTACTAAGCACTAGGCAACTTAGTGTGAAGCAATATCCAAAATTTAAGTTATAATACCTGCAACCGCCAGGAAGGCTCAGCATCCGGCTTCTGAAGATGATCTAACAGTGCACAAGCAGCCAGTGAATGCTCTGAATGGTCAACAAGCTTTGGCACAAGAGAAATCAAATCTGTTTGAAGATGCTTTGGAGCTCTATCCAACACTAAAGCAATCTTCTGGGCTGACTGAGGCCGTCTTCTTGGTTCAGGGCACCCATGCAGCACGGCACTATCCAGGGCCCTCAATGAATTAACAATTAACCCTAAAAGCTCCTCAGATTGTTCTGGCCATTTTGTCTAAAAAAGGTTCACAGAAAATCAGATTATTTATGTCAACAAATTCTGAAATCGCAATACTTAATTGTTAACCCATTCAGCTTACCTTGGGTTCCTGATCAAAACCATCATTGGCTTGGAGATCAGCACCAGATGTCCCTGGAAAAAAGCTATGCTGTTCTAAGTAGATGTTGTCTGATAGCTCATTTGTATTCAGGTCTGAGCTATGCATTGCATGAGAATGAGTGATTTCATCTAATCCAGGTACCAACCTATCATCCACATATAACCTCCCATTATATTCTGCAGCTTCGCTGTCCCCATTAAGCTCGGGTGGGGTGCTTGCTCCATTAGTATCCGGAGAAGGTGAAGGTTTTACACTAGCTTCAGAAGAATCATTCCCATTTCTTCCTTCTGAAGCTTGGCAACACTCGACCATTATATCTATGAGTAAATCAACAATAGCTTGTTGCAATACTTTGACGCCCATTAATAAATTCATTAGACTTGGGGAACTAGATTCGCCTCTTGTTATATCTTCCTTTCCACCACTAGTCCCAGATAGTTTGGTGGGTAGAAAGAGGCGCTTAATTTTAGCAGGGTCGTCGAGATAAACACGCAGACTAGTGAGAAATCTAGCAATTGCACCAGCATCTATTAGAAGCTTTTCTCTTAAAGTGACCTGGGGCTGAGAAGGATTATCTCCATAGGTAAGATGAAAACCTGCTCTGGAAAGCAGGTTTCGAAACAAGTCTTCGTCATCTCCGCTAATACCTTGGCTGTCATCAGATTCAATAAGTTCATCTGGATCTGTTGACAATGCGTCCTGATCATCATCAGAAGCCAAAACCTGACAACAAAATCAAAAGTCAGACTAAACATTTCCACCTTCACTCACAATTTCTTTAAAAGACTAGCAGCAAAAAGAGAAGAAACTTCAAACTAAAAGCTACACTAATCATATAGGCGTGTGCTACAGTGGGCTTGCAGAACTAGATCGATGCAGACTTTCAAGCAAAATTGCTTGGAAGAAGAGTTAATATAGATAAGCTTGTAGACCTAAAATCAAAGGATGTCAGATCAGACAACTGTAAGAACAAATATGCAGTAGCGAGCAGTCTAGTTTGACATAAATCATGAAAAGAAAGCCACTCATCTAATGAAATCACAATATAACAAGGTTTGACCACATATACTAATTAAATTTAGTGTATTGCATGTACTCTCTTATTTTCAAGCTTAAAGAAAATAATAGAGAAAATTTAGCCAAATAGCAGAACATATTGCTGGGGTTCGTGATTGCCTAGCAAGAAGCATTATGTCTGACAAAGCAAATCAAACTAATTAACCATCTCATTCAAAGTTAAAATGTGATGCATGTCTAGACAATTAGCAAAAATGTCAACTACAAACGGGCCTTTTCTTTTTTCTTTTTGTAGTTAAAAGCTGCATTTCTAGAATAGCTGGTACCTGAAAAGTAAACAAATAACTTACACAATAAAGTCATGCCTATTTAATATAGTAAGCCGTTTCAACAAAATCAAGCATCAAACCAGAAAGATATTCTGCCTGCAGACTCTGGCGGTGGATACAGTAGCAGAAAAGAAGGAAAAAAGAGACTACTGTTTCTGCTGTTGTCGTTGGAAGATCTTTTATCACTGCAGAGATACATGACATGAGTTGTCCTAGTATGTAAATAGAAAGTCAATCTAACTCTGTATCTAATCACGAAAAGCCACTCTGCCACTACAGAGTAAATATGCATCAAATAAACAACAGCATTCCAAAAAAGGATAATTCATTTGAGTGTTGATTATATGTAATCTTTGAGCAAAAGGCAAAAAGATAGTACAGATAATTACACATTCGTTCTGTCTCATAACTCAAAAAAGGAACAAGACTCTCTGAGTGAAGTGCCCATTTGAGCTAGATAACCTATCAATTTCACTGTTTGGTCCTCGTAACACCTTTCTACTCTATGGAGAAATATATTCCCAGGAAAACAAGAACTCTAGAATTATTCATGCCCAGATGAGTAGGAAGTAGGAAACCAACATTCTACTTTTAACCAAAAACTTTGCTGCTGCATTCTGGAAAAGTTTCTTATCACATTAATTCTTATTTGCAGGCTCTCATGCATATAGATGCCACAAAATGTGTGCTCAAGAACTAAAATGTTCGAACATCCAATAGATGTATAATGCGAGGTAAAAAGAGCACATCAAATGAGTTGCGGAGTCTACAAGCCAAATTTCAAGCGTGAACAAGTCACAAGCAATATTAAGATGTCGCAAAACATGCAATACAATATTGCATTCAGTCTTACCTCTAGGTCAGAAAACTCAAACCAGGGACAGCAATCTATGATCTCACAAATGAATATAACTGTGTCACGAACAAGAAATCCTGCATCAGACTCCAGCATATCAGAGACCTTCATAAATTGAAGGACTGAATTGTTCCATGTTTTTGTACAGATAGAAGACTCCTTCCACACAGTTTTTGCAGGATTCTTTTGATTAACCACAGCCATTCTGTAACGAACCCAAAAGTTCTTTTCAGGATCACTTCCAGATGACTGATCACTCTCCAAGTATATACAGATCGTGTCGAATGACTCATATACACCTGCATTCCCCATGAATGGTATTATTCGGATGTAATCAGCATCTAAAGCATAACAGATTTTATTTCTCAAAAAAAAAAAAAAAGAAACAAATAGACCATAGATTACCTATTCGCAGCTCACAACCGCCAGCTTGAAAAAATTTGCTAAATATTTTGCGAGTTTCCATGATCTCCTTAAAGGATAAAAAGTTCTCCACCTTCCAAGTAAACGACGACCTTTTCCAAATGTTGTCAATTTGAGAACTGGAACTCGAACTACACGGTTCAGACTCTGTGTCGCTTAGCTCTTGCATTATCGAAGTCTCCTTCAGTAGGAGAACCTCCGCAGAGAACACTACAGTGTCCTGCACAAGAAATCCGGCGTCCTGATCGAAGAGGCTAGTTAGGGTTACAAACTCACGCCAACCCCAATCCTTTGCAGCCTTGGAATAACGATTTTGAGATTCTTTCGTGACGGATTTCTCCTCCATCTTCTGATTCACAACCGACAGCCGATGACTCACGAAACAGCTCCAATCACTCACCGTGTTACGTGAGTCGGTCACCTCCAGGAACACCGAGAGGTGACACGGCGGCTGAGACTGTCCTGGTGGCCATTCACAATATAGTTAATCAAATCAGTTCATTTCTCAGAGTGTCTAGAAACTCCATGTGAAAGTTGATTACAAATTCCTTTTCAACGCACATTATACATCTTGATTCATGGAAAAAAATTCTTTAATTAGTGGCAGTGAATCTAAAATTATTAATCATCAAGAAAAGTGCGACTTCACCAAATAGTGGTAGCATCCAATTGAAGACGAAAGGGAGCTTATGCGGCAATGAAGAATAGGTTCTTAATTCCCGAGCAAATTTGATGTGAACATATTCGTAAAGCTCTTACCCCTTGGATAAACAATGAGGCGGCAGTCGCGGTTCCCAATCTGGAACCTGCGGCTCTTGATGCAGAGCCCCGTGATCTTCTTCTTCTTCAGCAGGTCCTTGAGCCTCGTGAAGTTCTCAATCCTCCACGTGAACTTCCCGAAATGGCCGTCCGACTTCCTCGCCCCTGCCATACCCCTCCCCACGCTGCCAAGTACCAAACCAGCATTCTTCGTGAAGCTATTGGACTCCTTGATCACATGAAAGGAGGTGCTGAAAACGGCGGTATCGCCGACGAGAAACCCGGAGTCGGGCGACATGAAGTCGGCCATCTTCATGTAGTCATTCCAGCCAAGGCTGGTGTTGTCCCCGCCCTTGTTATCGGCGGCAAACCGGCCGTATGAATCCCTGTGCACGTGGGAACCCCCGGGCCGCTGGCCGAGCACCGACATGCGGAAGAGGCACCAGCAGCTGCGCTCAGGCGCGGCCGCCGCCGCGGCGCCCCCCGCGGCGGTCGTCGCGGCGGCCTTCTCCGTGTCCTTGCTCTCGAGGCACATCGAGAGATGCTCCGCCCCCGCGACGGTCGACTGATACACGCTAATCCGGAGGTTGCAGTCCCCGGCGGGGAAGACGGGGCTCATGATCTTCTGCGTCTTGATCATGTCGCGGAAGAGGCTGAAGTTGTGGACTTTCCAGGTGAACTTGCCGCTGAGGACATCGGGCTGGGGCTGCTGCTGCTCGTTGTCGCGCGTGAAGGAGACGGACTCGTGGAGGACGAGGATGTCGGCGGTGACGAGGAGGGCGTCGTTGGGGGGAGGAGGAAGCCGGCCTTGGGGTCGACAATGGCGGAGCAGGGGGTGAAATCGCACCACCCGTGGGAGCGCTTCTTCGACGAGAATCGGTGCCACGAGTCGCGGACGATGGATTTGGAGTCGTCGAGGGGGTTGGAGACGGAGAGGCGGTAGCTGGCGAAGCAGTCCCACTTGTTGGAGGAGGAGGAGGAGGAGGAGGCGCTCTTCGGGTCGACGATCTGGAGGTAGAGGGAGAAGTACCCGGGCAGCGCCTGCGAGTCGCCCTTCGGGTAGATGAGCAGCCGGCAATCGTAGCCCCCGACCTCGAAGTACCGGCTCCACAGCGGCCGCGCCTTCAGCCGCGGGAACCCCGCCACCGTCCACCTGCACACCGCCGCGTGCTCCCCTCGCCGCTCCACTGCCACCGTCTCCTGCCCCGGCGGCGGCCCCCCCGCCTCCTCCCCCGCCGACGGCCCCGCCGTCGACCTCCTCGGCGCCCCCGCCTCCGCGCACGGCCCCGCCCCCGCCCCCGCCGACGACGACGACGACGACGAAGACGAATCGGCGGTGGCGGCTGCGGCGCCGGGAGAGGGCTTCATCGCGCGAATGCTCGGGGCGGCAAGAGGACGATGGGGAAGGGATTGCAACAAGGGGAAGGGATCTCTACGACTACGAGGAGGGGTAGCTGATCGGGGTAGAGGGGTTCGCCATTAGCGCGCGGAGGAGGTGCTCTCCTCTAGGGTTAGGGCGCGGCGCAGAGGAGAAGAGAGGAGAGAGGAGAGAGGAGAGAGAAGAGAGAGAGAGGAGGGGGCGCAGGATACGATGATATACGCGAGCGAACGAGGCATAGAGAGAGAGAGAGAGAGAGAGAGAGAGAGAGGTTTTTTTGTGATCGCTCGCTCGCTCGCTCTCGTTCTTTCCTTCTACCCCTTCCCTGTCCCCCTCTTACCGTGACGAGGAGGAATTAATAAATAAATAAATAAATAATATAATAATAATAATAATAATAATATTTATTATTTATTATTATTATTATTATTGAGAAAAATGATGTGAATAATAATAATAATAATAAAATTTTGTTTTATACTTTTTTTTTATATTATTATTATTATGATTATGATAAAAATATACCGAACTTATCTGGACTATTTACATTCAATCAGTTATCTAATATTTTTAATATTTTAATTTTTACTATTTAATTTTTTAATTTATTTAACTTAAATCAGCTAATGGCATTTTGACTTTAAAATTTAAGTGAATTTGTAGTTGCAAGAATTGCTCGAAGTATATTCTGTTATATATTCACTGTGCGTATAAGATAGTTGATATTTGATGCACTGGAATTTTTAAGTCAAATTATCGATCGATTCAAATCAAATATATTGAAAAGTTGGATGATAAAATCAAAATTTTGAAAGATAGATAGCCAAATCAAAATGGTGGGCATAGTTTGGTTCGAAGTCGGATTCGGAATCGAAATAAGATGGAATCGGGATCGAATGACTCATTACCTAGTTTTGACCTAAATTGGAATCAGCATAAATCATTCTCATTGTCGGTGTTTGGTTCAGATAAATATAAAAAACGTAATCAGATTAATATTCTAACTTTATTTTTATAGTATATTAATTTAAATTCAAATTAAAAATTAAATATTAAAAATTTACATCAAAATTTTGAAATAATGTCTTAATTCAAGTTCAAATTAAAATTTAAAATTTAAAATTTAATTTCTAAATTTAAACTCATATTTTAATTAAAAAAATTAAAAAAATAAATTTAATCCCAATAAATATCCATTTTATCTAGATTCAACCTCCAATCTGGCTTCTAGGTCGAATTGGAAAAAGAGGCGATTGAGGATTCTCATTCCACTCCGGAATCGGAATCGAAATAGAACTCCCGCGTAGCAAACATCCACAAACTGATTCGCTCATTTCGATTCCCAGTAAAAACACGCCCGGTTTGTATATTTTTTACTTTATATTATGTTTTTTATCATACTATTACATAAAAGAGTGATTAATATAGCAAATTAGTAAAAGATTTTTAGAATTCAGAGCCCTTTATTCTCAAAATATATAAACAATAATAATCTAATGTAACTATATTTATTCCATTACTAATTAAAGCGCTCGTGCAATGCATGTCTCGCACAATAAAATAAAATTAAATAAAAATGTTTCGCTTATACATTTTGACGTTATTTGGTTATTCGTAGCTGCGACTAGATTGTAATGGCGTCTGTACGTTGTTTGGCTCAATGCATTTGAATTTGACTGCTGTATTTGAAATTGTATGAGAACGTCCGACTGCAGTAATCAAAGATAAATTTACCTTTCTAATAACCTTTCAAACAAAAAGTAATTTTGGAGCATATAAAGACATGTAAAATAATAAAATTTTGTAAATACAATTCTCAATAGAACAAAACTAAATATAAATCTTTTATGTATATTTATATATACATAGTGTCTATTTGAAGTGATATCTTTTGTAATTTTGTTTCAATTTGATGTAATAGAATTTTATTTAAATATTCATAAAACTATTTTATAATCTTATATTTTTATCACTAGTAGTGTTAAAGCAATCCATCCTTCAGGGTTGTGTTGAGTGCTGTTGCAAATAATGACAAAAAAATAAGAAGTGGAAATTGTTCTTTCAAATGCCAATTTTGTAACATAGTCCTCATATTTATTATTCACTTTAATAATAGCAAATGAATGTTTTCAAATTAACTAACATTTTTGGGAAAATATTCTAGAAAGTAACTTTATAATAAAAAAAATATGTATATATATATAGAGTTCGGCTACTATACTCTTATGAGTACGATCGTACTCATAAGTTATTTTCGATAATAGAGCTTCCGAATTGACGATCTATACCGTTAAACATTATATAGAGCATTTAAAACTTCTAGAAATTAAATTTCATAACTTTTCGGCATCATTTACCTTACGATCAAAAGCTCACAAAATTGACGATTTTTAATGGCTGGTATAGGATACTTGCTAGTTTAACGGTGTAAAAGAATTGAAATAAGTTGAATTTTTGATAGAAAATTCTATTAACTACCTAGATAAAGATCAATAACTCTGATCTTAAATTGAAGGGTCCGATCATCTATTTTTAGGATGTCGTTCGATTTCGGCCGTTCATTTTATGCTCGTTTGATGGACTTTATTATGATTTCGAAAAATTACAAAATTTATTTTATAAAAGTTTCAAATACTCTAGATCATATTTAACGGAGTGGATCGTCAATTTGAAAGCCCTATCATCAAAAACAACTTATGCATTTGAAGGGTCCAATACTCATAAGAGTATAGTAGCCCTACTCTATATATATATATATATATATATATATATTGTGATACTATCGATAAGACATGCATATGGTGCTACCAAGTTTTCCGCCGTTAGATCCACCCCTTTGATGATTTTCACCCGTTAGATCATACTATTCAACCAATCACTCACTTAACCCTTAGGGGCCCACATCATCCTAACCACACATCTCTCAATCCAATGGTCAAAAACTTGGTAGCACCAATGACTTGGTGCTATTAATAGCATAGTAGCCTAGTTATATATATATATTCACAATTTTCTGAGGAACCAAACAATGCATCATCAACAATGTTCTTTTTCGCATATAGCTGATCATGGTTTGGTATGTTCCAAGTGCTATGTACACATAAATCTATTAGGACAAATCTTAAAACAAAGCAACAAAAAGAACCTGAACTTTGGTGGATATTTCAACATATTTAGGGTTTTTTTGGGGAACTTATCCAATTCCATCAAAACCCTAATCTTAAATTCATAATCTCTTGGGCCGACGTGATAGCCGCAACATTGAGTATCAAATGGCACAATCTCCATAAACTGGGTGATGGAAGTTAAGCACAAGAAGCAAAATCTAGCTGCCAAAAGAAGCATAACAGCTTTTTCTCAACCCAGATGCAGTATAGTTTGATGTGATGCAGGTTCATCTAAAAAAAGAAATACAAGATTATTACAAGCCAAATATTAATGATTCACAAAAAGAATCTGTCACTTTTATTGTTACTAATTTCTACAAATAATGAAATACCGAAGTTTCCGCTCTCTTTTCAATCAAATGCTCTTTAAGCTGCACATGCATTTGATATCATACATCCTGCTGAAGAATCCAATCCACCACCAATAGCAACCCAATACAAACACTAATCCACAATTCCACACCTTATCATGTATCTATCTTATAATCTCCTAATTTTTGGTAACATGATCTCCAATCTCTCTCTCTCTCTCTCTCTCTCTCTCTCTCTCTCTCTCTCTCTCTCTCTCTCTAGATAAGTCCAGTGTATGTGTTGGATGCATGAAGAGGCATCCCCGCGCCGTAAGGGTGATGCCCGGCATTGGCGTAGGGGTTACCGAAGGGGTTCGCATGCGCCTGGTAGGGTTGTTGATGGGCCTGGCCCATCATCATCATCTGCTGCTGCAGAATGAAGGCCTGCTGTTGCTGCGCCATTGCTTCCATCTGAACCGAAGGAGGGGCGCTTACTGCGTTAGAGGCGTAGAACGGGTCTTGGATTCCACCATGCTGCATCATAGAGCGGCCCATTGGCTGCATCTCCCACGGGTTGTAGCTCGCGCTCTCGCTCACTCGTCTGTGCGCGTCGTCGTATAGGCTGTCGAGTGTGAGCTTGTCGAGCCCGCCAGCCTGCCACAGAATTGGAAGTTAATGTTTTGACACCAATGTCAATCTCGTGCAGAGAATGTCAATTCTAACAAGTTCGTTGCAGCATTTAAGCCTTTAAAACCCCAATCTCACTTTCGGCTGCAGATTTTCATTTTAAAAATTTTGTCCTTTGAAGGTCGACTTCACTTTCAATTCATCCTCCCAGTTTCAATTTTCGGAAAAAGCTAACGATGATGCTACCAACAAAAGGCGGTAATTATTCTGAGAAATAAACTTCCAGGGATAAAATTGCTCAAATGGAAATTTTCAGGGACTAGAATTGTCGCATTAACTAACTAGAATCGATCCTGACGTCCTAATAAACTGACTAATATGTTTGCAAAAGAAGAATTTTAGATTTGTGTAGGGATTCCGGAAACTAGACCATATTCGTACCAATTTACTTGTTGCGACTGCACTTTCATTTGAGCTCGAGGCAGTGACAAGGGCCAATTCCCAGCCGGTAGTACCATTTTCTGAGCTAAAAGCAGCAGAAGGGGCAGTAGAAGATGCAGCATCTGCAATAATTGGCAAGAGAAATAAGGGATTCTTTCCGAAATAAGATCATTGAACTACCAGAAATGTTGAAAAGTAAGTTACCGAGCGGAACAATGGCAAGTGCCAAGGCATTCTTGTTGTCTAGTTCAGATGTATCGGGGACATCGCCTTTCAAATCCTGATAAAAATGAGCAAAACTAGCTGTAAAAACAGTTGTCACATAAAAGACATACTTATTTGGGACTTTTCCATATATTCGATCTGCAAATGTAAGATACATATATCCCTGTAAATTTGCATTTTTCTTACTTACCCCTTTAAACTGCAGTTTCTTATGGAAAAAGCCTATCCTAGGTTGGGAAGTGATTCCAGGGAATTTGGTTTTGAAAAGTAAGCCTATATCCAAAAAAGTAAATTTCTAAAGGGCAGGTACAGAAACTATATGCACCGGTTTGGTTCGGGGTTAAGGGGTGGAATAAACCCTTAACCCCGAAGTCATTCCCAAACACCCAATTTGGGGGGTGGGGCCCCACCCCACTACTCCAACCAAACAAAACACTATTTTACCCACTATCTTTCTTATCCCACTTGCTCCAACCAAACACTATTTTACCTATATCTGGACTAAACCCAATTCTCAACCAAACAAAAAATTACTCTAACCCCACCTTAACCCTGAACTTAACCTTATCCCCGGAATAACAAGTTTATACTTAACCCCGAACCAAACGGTGGATGGTTATATATTTTGTAGAGGGGGGTATTCATATGCGAATATTTCAATTTTTCAAGTTACCAGCAAATCTGCTTCCTTGGCTACAGGTGCTTCTTCTATAACTGGCTCAGGAGCCGGAGGAGGCGGAGGTGGAGGAGGAGGTGGAGCTGCTTCTTGCTCTTCAGTTGTTTTCTTGTATTCAATTGCTAATACAGCTTTTGGAGCAGCATTTTTGTCATCTGTAGCCTGAAAGAGGATAAATAATTCAATTGGTTGAGCTTTCGATATTTGTACATATTTAGATCAAGAAGGATCATTAAACTGCCCAAACTTTAAATTACAACTTCCGCCAAGATACTTTTTCTAACAGCCAGTGAGAGAGAATTTACTTATTCATGTCGAAGAAAGATCTAATATCCAAACCTGATTTTTGCGAACCGTCGAAGATCGGGGAGCGTCTCTTACGTACTCTTCCATAGTCGTGAGAAATGACGCCGGGGGCTGCAATTTATTTAAATAACCGGTCCCAATTCAATAACAACAATATTAACTACAATAATGATGACGGTGATAGCATGGAAGAGCAATGAAGTCATAGCTTCGTAGCCACCTAACCTGTTCAATTTTCAAGAACTTTTCTCCACGTCCAATATGAACTCCTTTGCATACTTCGTAGAACTCAGAAAGTCTCTCTGCCTGAAAACCGAAAAACAAGGTACAAAATATTTAATTACATTGGGATTTAAGGAACCCACAAATTGGTGATCTTAGATCATCCGTCTCCTCTACAAAAATGATGACAGTCCATAACTACCATCATCTGTACTTAACACACACATTGTTCTTCCTATCGATTCATCATGCTAATACTGTGTACAAAATGAAAGAACGCTGAGACGGTTCAAAGCTAAACTATTCAGGGGACAAAACACTAAAAGCCATAGGAACACCTTTATGCAAGGAAAACTCGACAAGTACCTGTTGATTTGCTCTTCTATATATATCAAGTGCCCGAATAGCATCATTCCTTTGCATCTCGAAAAACTGCAACAGGACCAGTTAGCCAATTAATTTCAATTTTAGCAAACATCACTCGCACATTGAGCTCTTAAGACTGCCGTACCTTGTCGACCAAGTTGATCGTACCGTCACTGATGGCAGTATAGATCCTAACACTCTCCAGAGCAACCTTGAAAGTAGAATAAAAATCGTCAAGAAATACGAGGATCACTCGAAAACCTATTTAGCAAAGTTTCATAGATCAAGAGACTTACCATTGAGAGTGCATGTTGAATTATTATATTATATGATGCTGCCCCTTGCGGCTACAAAAGCAAGTTAATAATGAATGATTCAGACATGGCAAGTATAACATGTCTCTGTCAAATAGAATGGAATCTGGATTACCTGACAACCAAGCAAGCGAAACAGAAGCTGCTGTAAAGCTGGCAGCTGTTCAAGCAAGTCGATGGTGTCAAGATCCCGAGTTCTCTGCAGATATCAAGAATCCAATTTAGTTAATAAATTCAACTAATTGCTTCTTATTATGCTCCACGATTATTTTAGGAACGATAATCGGTAGATTCAGGAAAATATTCAGATGAAAGAGCTAGGTGATTAAGATGCTCAGAATGAGGCAGGTTCCATCTCAACAACAGTACGAAGAATGTGAAATGTAATGGAATTCATCTATACACAGTTCCTCGGTTACGACCACAACGAAAAAGGATGAAAAGGTATTTAAGATTCACTTACTGGAGGATCCGACTCAACATCATATTTAAGCACGCGAAAACATTCAAGCCTCTCCTCCAAAAATAAAGCGTAGCAGCGTACCCACGCAGAATAATCCCATGCTGTAAACAAAAGAACCAGTAAGTTACATAAACACTTCCACCCCTAGACTAATCATAATTCAATTAGACAGCAAGTACCGTTTGCACTTGAATCATCCTTAAAATGGGCCAAGTTGAGCATATGATGTCTACTTTTTCCATAGTTAATCAGTTCTTCACGGAAAGTGGGATCGACTTCCCTCAGAGCCCGATGAATGACAATTAACGTTTTTAGTGCAACCTGGAAAGTAAAATCACCACTGGATCAGCAAATGATAAGAACTGCGATGTGTGAACTGATGGCTACACTTCTATATTTGGTAGAAAACAAGGAATTAAAGATCAAAAGTGTTTTTAGGAGAGAAATTAATTAATCTAAAAAAACTAAATTTACATATTACATCTTTTTCAGAAAAATACAAATAGGAGAATGTTTAACATACCCACTAACAATTTTACAAGCAGGAAAGATTATAGAATCATGTACTAGAATGGAATATGATAGCAATTTATTCTCTATCAGGCCTTAGCTCCATTTTCGAGCTCTACATGGCAGATCAATCACTCCCAGTGTTTGTTGTGCAACAAAAAATAAAAAACTTAGTAGTAGTTTCTTGTTGCCTCATTGTTTTCTAAACAAGATGATGTTGCAAGCTAACCAACAATAATATGCACGGAGACGTACTGCCCAATTATGTGTCTTAGCAAGGCGTCTAGCAAGAGCGTGAATGCAGTAAGCCACATCTGCCCTGGGTCTTGCAGCTGAAATAGCTTGAAATATGGCTGCAAACAAAAAAAAAATGACAATGTCTCAGGTAAACAGTCCAAGATTATTATCTGATCATAAGAATCTGACCAAACAAGAACGGAAGCAAGAAGTTAGATCTGAGGAAAGATGACATTCACAATAATTTGGCATTAAGCAAACTTTTACTTATCTACAAATTCCGCTAGGAGGAAAAAGTAAAATCAAGCACATAAAGAAAATTCCAGAATTTTCTATCAGAAATTATAGAAAATTTCGTATAAACGCATAATGCTACTGACTACAGTTATAAGGAAAAGGTAAAAACATACAAAACTTACCTAAACAATGGATCATTTTGAATTGGCTACCCAACCTTATAAAATTTTGATTTTACTGCCCAACCTTTCACTTTGTTTGATTTCAGTCGGTCAACGGTACTTTGAATTCAAAATTTATGCTAATTATTTACTTTAATGAATTTATAGTTGAGAGGATTGGAAGAAGTATAATAGTTAAATCTGCGAAGATCAATGATGTATTCAAAGTTCGAAGTCAAAGTACCATTAACCAACTCAACTAAAACAAATTAAGACTGGGCAGTAAAATCAAAATTTTAAAAAGTTGGGTAACCTGCTCAAAATAGTTCATAGTTAGTCCATAGTTCAAATAAGTTCTATAAGATTTTACCTAAGAAAAACTATAGGATTGTATTAATGGTGGCGTCTTTCATTCGAGAAGAATAAAGAACGAACAGACAATGAAAGGTAGAAGAAATTGATGAAGGATCATTAGTAGAATGCAAACGAAGGTGAACAAAAAAGAAGAGAGGATTCATGTTTTTCACAATCCAAGTTTCAAGCTGCAATACAGAGGGAGCAAGTAATTAGAAACTTGGAAGTAATTCAAAACTCAATTTTGAGCATCTTTAGGCAAAAGTACCAATCAGGTTTATAGCTAACACCCCTCCTTTCCACCATATGAATACCAATGAAGAACCAAAAAGATTAAAAAGAAAAGAAAAAAGAAAAGCTAAAATCTTATTTATCTGAGCTAAATCTTACAACTTCTCATAGTAAATACTAGCATTAAGATTCAGTTTGCTAACAATTGCGAACAAAGGAAAAGCCACACTGACCTTTTATGTACTTCTCCTTGGCGGGGCGCTCGGCATGGTTCGTGGCCTTCACAATCGCAATATCCAATTCCTGATACAACAAATCGTTTTATAAATGAAAAACAAGAAATTTCGAACATTGAATCTAAACTTGTTCATTCGTAAGCTCATCGAATCAATAAGTGTTTATCAGACCTTGTAATCGCTGTTCACTTTCGCCAAACTAACCGTCGTCGTGTCCTTAATGGCCCCAAGATACTTCCTCAAGCTCTGCTCTGAACCTCCTGACATTCTCCTCCTCTCTCCTGCTAGTAAAAGATCCTACCCTAACCCTAGTTTGGGCACCAAGCACAAACCAAGTTCACAATTAGATGACACATAACATACCAACATATATTCAAAATCAATTAAAATTTGCTCAATCCCCAAAAGGAAAGAACACAGCCCAGCTTGATCTCTGCAACAAATTACTCACACCATCCTATCAAGCTAGATCCAAAGCACCAAAACTTCCCATTTCTTCATCAATACCAAAACCCCACAAAAATAAATAAATAAATAAATAAATAAATAAAAATAAAAATAAAAAATCATAATAATTTCACCATAAAAAAAAAAAAACATAGTCAAGACAAAAAATATATATATATATTATTACCAGTAAATACTCATACGATCATATCAAGATAGATCCAAAGCACCAAAACTTTCCATTTCTTCATCAAGCAAACCAAAAACCAAAAAAAAAAAAAATTTCTCAAAAGATCCCAAAATCAACAATAATCAAGAATCAAAAGACAATTGCCACTACAATTAATTTCAACATAAAAAACATAGTCAACCCCTAAAAATAAAGAAAAAATTTCTAGTCCAAACCTGATCTAATGCCTCCCTTCCTACAAACTACAAAATCATACACCAACCAAATTATTGCAATTTCAACATTAAAAAAAAAAAAAAAAAATCAACACCAAAAAAAAAAAAAATCTAGTGCAAACCTGATCTAATCCCTCCCCTTCCTACAAGCTACAAAACCACACATCAACCAAATTATTTCACACGCAACAAGGACAAATTAAGCTAATTTACAACATACCCAGCACAAAAAGAGTCCAAACTAAGCTACAAAGTATCAAAAAATGAGTAAAAAAACCTCATCAAAAATCACAACGAGAAGAAACTGAGAGAGAGAGAGAGAGAGAGAGAGAGAGAGAGAGAGAGAGAGAGAGACCTCCTTACAAACTACGAACTCATGCATCAACCAAATTTCCCACCCAAAAAGACCAAATTTAGCAAATTCACAACACACCGAGATCAAAAAAGGCCCAAACTAAGCTACAAAGCATCAAAAAAGGAGCCAAAAAAACCCTCCAAAAATCACAACAAGAGGAGAAAGCAAATTCAGAACATGCCCGGATCAAAAAAAATGCCCAAACTAAGCTACAAAGCATAAAAAACCGAGCAAAAGAGGGGAAAGCAAATTTACACCATACCCAGATCAAAAACAGCCCAAACTAAGCTACAAAGCATCAAAAAATGAGCAAAAAGAAACTCACCAAAATTCACAAAAAGAGAAGATATAGAGGATCGGTAGAGGAGATGGAGATTGAGAGAGAGAGAGAGAGAGAGAGAGACGACACAAGAGAAGGGAAATGGTGGTGGACTCGCTCAACAAGGGTTTTTCCTCTCTTTTTTTTCCCTTTTTTAAATTCGTATTATGCTTATAATGGTCCTTTTCACCAAACCAACCATGGGGTATAGAGAGAGAGAGAGAGAGAGGTGGAATAGCACTAATATTGATGCAGGAAAAATGAGAATAAAACCCGGAATTATTCGATTGTTTATTCCGGGGTCGTCGTCGTCGGTGGACACTACTGTCCTTTCCATCTAACCTCCTTTTGATTATTATTATTATTAGGAAAAACTTCAAAAAAACCCCTGCAGTTTCATGCACTCTCACTATAGTACCCCATGATTTAAAACGTATCAATTTGCTCCGTTATGGTTTCGTTTTTATTTTTTCGGAAGCTTTTTTCGTTAATATTTCGTTAAATTATATACAAAAAAAACTTCAAATATCCTTCTATGTTTATTGAATATTTAGTTTAATACATTTTAAATTTAACTTTGTCACTGATTTAAAAAATTAATAATAATAAAATTGATAACAAAAAGAGAAAAATAAAACCACGGGGGGCAAATTGATACGTTTTAAACCATAGGGTACTAAAGTGAGAACGCATGAAACCATACGAGGGTTTTTTGAAATCTTCCCTTATTATTATTATGGAAAATTAAAAAAAAAAACCCTATAGTTTCGTACTTTCTCACTTTAGTATCCTAAATTTAAAGTGTATTATATGGTCTCGCACTTTTTTACTTTAGTACCTTGTGGTGGTTTAAAGTGTATCAAGTTAATACCCTGTGGATCGCATTTTTCCACTTTAGTACCATGTGGTTTCGCAATTTCTCAGTTTAGTACCCGGTGGTTTAAAAACCGCAGGATACTAACTTGATATAAAAATAAAACTACACAGTACTAACTTGATACAAAAATTTGCCCCTCCGTAGTTTAAAAACCACAAGGTACTAATCTGGATTGCGAAAAACTTCAAGAACCCCCTGTGGTTTCGTACTTTCTCACTTTAGTACCATATGGTTTAACTAATCTGAACCCTTCAAATAATTTTACTATAGTTTTTACCCATCTTTATATTTAAATTGAAAATATGTGATAAACGAAGAATCTATGAATTTGTAGTGCATAGACATAAAAATGAATTAGAATAGAAATGAAATATTGTTGAAAATTTAGGATTTTGAGAATTTAATGAGCGTTTTTTACATTTGGCCTCCTGAAAAAAAAGATATTTTTAAAATAGTCCCAGCAAATTTACATTTGCAAAAATAGTCCTATTCCTGCCACACAGATGCTACGTCAGTGCCACGTGAGTAAGACTGTGGCAGTTTATTAAGTTGAACATGGTGACCATTCACCGTGTCTAAATGCGGTATAATAATATATATGTATTGCAAAAAAATATATAGAAAATAAAAAAATGAAGGATGGGTATGGAACAGGATGAACCATTCACCGTGTTTGAACACGGTAATGATTCACCGTGTTCAACTTAAAACCATGGCGCTGAGATGGCGCCTGCGTGGCGAAAATAGGGCCAAATGTATAATTATAAATTTGATAAGACTATTTATAAAAAAAAATATTTTGAGGGGGCTAAATGCAAAAAAAAACCCTGAATTTAAAGCTTCAAGGACGAAAATGAAATTTGGAAAGTTAAGGGACTAATAGTTGAATTAACAGTTGGATCTACACTTTAACATTTATGTATTAATTTGGGTACTTAATAAGTGGGTTAAGCATTCAATAAATGATTAATTAATTAATTAATTAATTAATGTGATAGGAAGGTGGGAGGAAGGGGGGCAAGAGTCAAAGGGGGGAAAAAAAAAAGTATGAGAGAGACTTTTCCCACCCCTTTGTTATTTTGTTAGTTAATTTTTTTATTTTTTAATAACTATATATTCAGATTAAATTACATTTTTCAATCTCAAATATTAATTTTTCACTCAAATCTTTAAAACTCTTACAATTAAGTATATACCGATGTATTGCTGATATAATTGTGATACTGTATTAAGTCAATTAAATTAGATTATAAAATATAATAATAAAATTTTTAAAGATTCGAGTTAAAAATTATAATAAATTAAAATTTAAAGATTAAAGTGTCACGTAATTCATAGTTTGAAAATGGAAAAACTTCAAAAAAAAATCTTGTGGTTTCGTATTTTCTCACTTTGGCATTCTGTGGTTTAAAATATATCAATTTGCTCTTCATGTGGTTTTGTTTTTATTTTTTCGACAGTTTTTTCTTTATATTTCGTTAAATTATATAAAAAACTTCGCATCTACACATTTATCGAATATTTACTTTCGAACCCTTTAATTTTAACTTTGTCACTGATCGAAGAAAAAAATAAAATAAAATTGATAATAAAAAGAGAAAAACGAAACCAAAGCGAGGCAAATTAATACAGTTTAAACCACAGGATACTAAAGTGAGAAAGTGAGGAACCACACGAGGGGTTTTGAAGTTATCTCTTTGAAAATATGGTTTAGGATATATTTTAATATATATAATTTTTAAGTTATTCTAGAAGGGTGGAAGAAACTCTAGTGAGTCTCTTTGTTTGTTTGGTCCTTGTTAGTTATGTTTTAGGCTGCTAGTATTGATGGGAGGATGGGGGAGAAGATAGAGAGATAGGCTGGTGCCAGCTGTATTATATTTGGAGGTGTGTGTTGGTGTAATATTTATTAAAAAATAATATATATATATATATATATAGGTCCACATGCCAGATTGTAAAGACCATTAAAGATTCTAGCTGGCCAGAGGAATTTTTTACCACAGACGTGATTATTTTACCGCGATTATGACTTTGATCATTTTCATCCGTTAGATCATACTATTCAACCAACCACTCACTTAACCCAAGGGGGCCCACATCATCCTAACCGCACATCTATTGATCCAAGTGCTAAAAACTTATAAGCACCAATAATTTGGTACTTTTAAAAGCATAGGAGTTCAATTCTATATATATATTCTAAAAAAATTCAAGGTCTATTTAGTTCAGCTGTGCTTTTCAAATAGCACATGTAAGTGTACAACATTCTGTAAATACTTCAACGTTTGGTTCGGAATTAGTAGGAACTAGTTTAGAGATGCCAACGGGTCGGATTCAGGGCGAATTTTTAAATATTCGAACCCGAACCTGAACCTGACTCCGAATCCGAATCCGAATCCGACCAAAAATCCGAAACCCGAACCCGAAAATTTGAACCTGAAACAAATTTTTTTTTCTTCAATATTACAAAATATATTATATTAAATCTAAATTTTTAAAATACAAATTCAAATATAACATCAAATATATATATATATATATATATTATATATAATACAAAATAAATTCGGGTCGGGTACAATCAGAATACATATCCAAATCCATATCCGTCGGGTTTTTATTTTTGATATCCACGTCCCAATCCATATCCATATCCATCGGATATATCCGTTTCATTCAGGTTCGGATTTGGATAAAATTTTGGATAACCATACCAATTGACATCCCTAAACTAGTTATACCGGAGATAGGTACAAGTATGGGCTTTTGTAAGAATAAAGATATTTTTTTTTGTTTGGATAAAATTATGAGTATAAGCTGCAACTAGAAAAATTATGTTTGGATGAAAATAAGATGGAATAGTGGTAGTTGTAAATAGAAAATAATAATATTAACTCTATAATTGAATTTAAAATTTTAAAATTATAATTTTAAATTGGAAATTTTAACATTTAAATTTTAAAATTTGAAATTAAAATTTAAAATTTTCAAAATTTAAATTTTAAATATTAAAATTTAAATTTAAGGCCAAATTTAAATTTTGAAAGATATAAAATATCAAATTTAAAATTTAAAAATATCAACTTTAAAATTTATAATTTAAAATTTTAAATTTAAATTTTAAAATTAAAATAAAATTATCAAGGGGGGAATAACCCTCTTATCCCTTCCTTTATGCCCAATCCAAACGGGCTCTTTGATTACAAAATTATTGCGAATTATTAGTAAATTAAAGTGATAAGGTAACACGGCATTAAGAAGTTGTTGGGTTGCGTATAGTTGTAGATTCAAAATCGAAGTTCAGTTGAAATCAACTACTACAGTGGGGATTGCATGAAGAGACCTAATTGCAGCAGTTGGAATTTGGAACTATACCCAAATTAGTCATAGTTTTAACTCACTGTTAGCTTAAATAGGTCAGCATCTCGCCCTGTGGCGGAAGGTCGTGTTGGGTGTCAAGTCATGTTCGAAATGGCGTAAGGCTGGGTGGGTCGAGTCATGTTTGAAGTGGCGTGGGACTGGTTGAGCCGAATCACAATCGAGATCCGTTGGTGCTGTATCTGTACACTTTAAGTGAATTGGTTGTTTATTTCTAACAGCTCGAGCTTTTGGGTTTAATGGTTAGCGCCAACGATGCGACAAATGGTATTAGAGCCAGGTGTCACGGATTCGATTCCCGCACTGGAGGGGAAATTGTTGACTTAAATGAGCCAGCATCCTGCCTTGTAGCGAGAGGCCATGTTGAGCTGCATCATGTTTGAAATGGCGTGAGGCTGGGTGGGACGAGTCATGTTTGAAGTGACGTGAGGCTGGTTGGATCGAGCCACAATCGAGACTCATGGAATCTTTTAGTGAATTGGTTGCATTCTTGCATATTTCTAACAGATCGAGCTTTTGGGATTAATGGTTAGTGCCGACGATCTGACACTCCCAACTATAATAGTTGAATAGGATAGTTTTAAACAAAAAACAAGGTATCTTGTAGCAATCTTGCCGTTGATATTTATCAAAAAAAAAAATCTAAAAAAGGTTGAAGGTCTATTTGGTGCAGCTGTATTTTTTTAAAAAATACTTCAAGTACAATTGCATATTATCAGTAAATCACAATAATAAACTGCACCGCATTAATTAAGAAACTGTTTGGTTGCATGTAATTCTAACTGTATTATAATTATAACTATGTACAGATCGAAATTCGAAATTTAGTTGAAGTCAACTGTTGCAGTGAGGATTGCATACAGAGGCCCAACTACAACAATTGAAACTACACCCAAACTAGCCGCAGTTCTAACTGCAATAGTTGAAAAGAGTAATTTTAAATTCAAGGCCTATTTGGTTTAGCCGTGCTTCTCAAATAGCGCATGTAGTGCACATGTAGTGCACAACAGTTCTAACTACACTCAAATAGCGCATGTAGTGCACAACATTCTGTAAATACTTCGAGTACAAAATTATTGCAGACTACTGATCGTCCCTAGTGCAAGTGGCAAAGGGCTTGGTTGTGACGCCCCAACTTCCCAGGGGGTCGGTCACCTATCCTAGGACTACTCCCGTCCTAGCACGCTTAACTCTCTTAACCTCTTGGGCATTGCCACCACCCAAAATGCTTAAGCCGGGTTAAGAGTTTAGCTCTATTATATCTCATATATAGGACTATCTGGGGCCTCACATTGGTGGTTGGTACTCGAGGTCTCAAGTTCGAATCCTAGTTGATTCACATTTTCCAGCTAAGTTTATTTATAAATGAAATAAACAAAGCGGGTAACGTACTACCTATCTCTCAAAAAAAAAAAAAAAAATTGCCGACTATCAATAAATTACACTGCACTAAGTGACTATATAATTACATGAAAAAAGATCCAACTATAGCAGTTAGAATTATGCATAAATTGACTCCAGTTTTAATTGCAGTAGGTGAAGAGAGTCGATAAACTTACTTTTCTTAACACTTTTTGAATAGAAAATAATTTTTTGTTCTACATTGAATGTAATCTCACAATTGCATATATAAAGTGATAAAATTAAAAAAATGCACTTCTTAACTGTATGCAGTTGCGTAAATTATTTATAATTACAATATTTTCTACTATGTCCAATCAAAATACATGAAGTTATAATTACTTTTTTTTTTAGTTATATATATTTTTAACTATACCGTATTTTTTAATTATATGCAACCAAAGGGCCCGTACACTCTTAGTCATTTTAGACCTATTGTTTGACCTAGTCACTATTTTTTTTTAATAAAATCCATCAAATAGGTTTGATTATACCATAAGTAGAAGCTACAAATTTGGCTTTTTGAAAGTTTATAATGATTTATTCTTATAGTAATAAAAACTCCAAATGAATTCTTTTTATATTAAATATCTATTTCAAAAGATAAATCAATTTAGGCAATTAAATATCCAAGTCTCTTTAGTGGTTAACTATCCTAATCTTGGAGAGTAAATATTTCTTTTTTAATAGCCACCCTTCTTTGACATGTTTTGATTGGTTGAAATAATGGTAAATGTCAACTACTGATAAATTTGATCGATCGATTCCTTACTTAAGATGCATATAAAAGAGGAATGTTTCAATACTCCAAAAAGATCTTAACTTGATGTAACGATCCGACCCGTTAGCAATAATAACTCGTTAGGCTCAAATCATCGGCCCAAAATACTTAAGCCTAATTATTATTAGGGATAATTGCCTATATACCCCTTATGCGTCTGAAAATATCCGATCTATCCATACTTTTTTTTTTCTTTCTTAAAATGCCCCTCATACGTTCCACCGTTATTGCAAAATATCCCCGCAGTTATCTCCTGTTAAGTTAATCTGGGTTAAACGTGAGTTAAATATCTACCACAGTTAAAAAAAATTAAAATACCAATTTTACCCTTAATTTAAGAGCAAATAAGAAAGGTTGGTGACGGTAGAGGGGTATATTGAAAAAAACCAAAAGTCGAAATACTTTTGTGTCCTTGACTTTAAGGACAAATAAGAAAGACAATGATAGTAGAAGGGTATATTTGAAAAGGGCAAAATAGTAATTTTACAGAGATAACGAGGGCTAAATCGCAAAATCAGGAACTTTTTAGGGGTATATAAGCAATTACCTCTTATTATTATTAGTGTCTAAGTCTCTTATATATCCAATCACATTCCCATTTCACTATCCGATGTGGGATTATTGGGGTGTGACACTTGAGACCTCTTCAAACGAGCAAATTTGCTCGATTTCTTGCTCTTATATATCCAATCACATTCCTATTCCTATTCGATATGGGATTATTGGGGTGTAACACCGCGAGACGTCACCGACCGTCCCTAGAGCAAGTGGCAAAGGGCTTGGTGGTTGGTACCCGAGACCCAAGTTCGAATCCTAGTTGATTCATATTTCCAGCTAAGTTTATTTCTAAATGAAATAAACAAAACGGATAGCGTGCTACCTATCTCTCAAAAAAAACACTCAGAGACCTCTTCAAACGAGCAAATTTGATCGATTTCTTGCTTAAGATGCATGTAAAATTTGATCGATTAATTTCTTCCTTAAGATGCATGTAAAAAAAACAGTTGTTGTCTATACAAACGAACGAAGTGACAATAGAATATCAGACATCAAATGATAGATGTAGAAATCGAGCTCAAGACCTCTTGGAACAAATAGGGCAAATTTAGTTAGTTTCTTACTTAAAATTCATGTAAAGTAGTTGTTATCTAAATGAACAAATAAAATGACTATAGATTAATTATAGAGTAGCAGTCATAAAATGGCTGATGTAAGAATCAAACTCGAGACCTCTTAGAGCAAAGAAAGTAAAGTTGATCGATTTCGTACTTGAGATGCATATAAAATAGTCATTATCTAAACGCACAAACAAAGCAATAATGGAATATATAGTCGACATAAAATGACGGACATAGAAATCAAAGTGACTATAAAATAGTAGATACGAAATGGCGGACGCGTAACTCAAACTCGAGTCCTCTTAGGACGAAGAAAACTTATGACAAACCGACCGTTCATAGTGCAAGTGACGAAAAATTTATTAGTTGGTACATGAGGTTCCAAGTTCGAATTAATCCTACTTGATTCATATTTCCAGCTAAGTTTATTTTTTTTAAAAATAAACAAAACGAGTAGAATGATATCTTTCTCTCAAAAAAAGAAAAGTTACACAGCTGCTGATGCAATATTTTTAGAAAAATCAATCTATTAAAAAATAATTTAGAAATAATCTCAGCAAACATAGCATTTAATCATAATCATGTCTAAGCATTGTTTATCAATCCAACAAAAATTAGGCAATAGTGGTTCAACTATAATTAGCTAGCATGTCAAAATTCTTCCTTTCTTTTTTTCTTTTTTTTTTTTATCTTTAGTTTGGTCTAATATCTGCTGGCATGGTGGACCAATACTATCTTTAATATTAATATCTGCATCTGAATGTGTGAACTTGAGTTAATTGGCTCCTCTTATTCATAGTTCAGAATAAATAAATAAATAAATGAAGGGAATATGAGATTTTCGTGGATCGTAAGCGTTAAGCAGCTATCTCAAAAACACACGCCGATAGAAGGAACATACCCATCACACTTAAAAGCTCCACTAAATGAAGGGAATATGATATTTTCATGGATCGTAAGCGTTAAGCAGCCATCTCAAAAACACACGTCAATAGAAAGGACGTATCCATCACACTTAAAAGCTCCACTACAGTACTTATAGATTTAAACATGACTCAATTTATCTGAACATTAGGTCTATTTTTGGATTTTTGGATATATATAGGTTTATTGTAGATCGCAGCCTCACTCAATTTATTAGGCTTATCCAACTCAGCTTATTAGTCTGCTGAGTTTATTATCACGAAACAAAAAATTTAACTTATTTAGCCAATAATATTATATATATATATATATGTTACTATATTCCATGTAGTAGTAGATCCCACATACCCCATGTTGTTTTGATGATAGGGCCTCCGAATTGACGATCCACTCCGTTAAATATGATCTAGAGTATTTAAAACGTCTAGAAATCAAATTTTGTAATTTTTTGACATTATTTACCTTACGATCAAGAGGTCACAAAATTGACAATTTTTAACGGTGGGTATGAGATCGATACTTGCTAGTTTAACGGTGTAAAAGAATCGGAATTTATTGAATTTTTTATAGAAAATTCTATTCACTACCTAGATAAAGATCAATAACTCCGATCTTAAATTGAAGGATCCGATCATCTATTTTTAGGACATCGTTCGATTTCGGCCGTTCATTTTATGCCCATTTGATGGACTTTATTATGATTTTGAAAAATTACGAAATTTATTTTCTAGAAGTTTTAAATACTCTAGATCATATTTAACGGAGTGGATCGTCGATTCGGAAGCTCTATCATCGAAAAACAACTTATGAGTAGTAGGGCTCTACTACTCATAATAGTATAGTAGCCCTACTATATATATATATATATATATATAGGTTTATTGTAGATCGCACGCAGCCTCACTCAATTTATTAGGCTTATCCAACTCAGCTTATTAGTCTGCTGAGTTTATTATCACGAAACAAAAAATTTAACTTATTTTAGCCAATAATATTATATATATAAAGAGAGAGAGAGAGTTCGGCTATCATATTCTTATGAGTATAGAGGCTCTTGTACTTATAAATTTTTTGTCCCCTTTAATCAATTTCACCCGTTAGATTATACTATTCAACCAACCACTCACTCAACCCTAGAAGGCCCACTATCAACTAACCGTAACTACTCTCATCTTAACCGTTCATTTTTTTATTTAAACGGTTGAAAACTTATAAGTACAAAGGACTCTATACTTATATGAGTATAGTAGCCCCAGCCTATATATATATATAACACAATATAACGATTTGTTAAAAGCGATGGCGACGGCGACGGCGGTGGCGACGAGCACATTCAGAGGGGTGGGGGGAGGATGTTAGGTGCACCGACGTGGGCGATTAAAAAACCCTAGTTGTTGGGCGCGAATTTTAAAGCAAATTTGATGGTTGTACATGTTTTTAACTTTGATTGCATGCATGAATGAGCACTTCAAATCCCACCTCTGGAAGGGATTTTTTTTTTTTTAAATGCACAAGTTATATTAGTGACGTGGTGTTCTCAACCAATTAAACAAATAGATTCCTTTGAATTAATCCGTCATATCATACTTATAAAAATATATATATTTTTATTATACTGCTTTTTTTTATAAAAAAAAAAAAAAAAGAGATGTGATTGGCTTGTTAATGCTGATACGGTTCAAGTATGACACATTAGGGCTGTTTTGTTTCATGTAAAATTTTGAAAAATAATTTTTCACGAAAAATAGTTTTTGAAAGAATAAAAAAATTACGCTTTTTAATATTTGATTTGTAGGAAAGAAAAATTAAAAACTATCAACTAATTTGAATTTATTGTATTTTTATTTGAGTCCGGTTGGGATACTATCGATAGCACTGAGCGTTTAGTGCTATCAAGTTTTACACCGTTAGATTTAACTCTTTGACTATTTTCATCCGTTAGATTGTACTATTAAACCAATAACTTACTCAACCCTAGAGAGCCTACATCATCCTAACCGTTAATTTTTTCATCCAATGACCGAAACACCGTTTATTTTGATTATACCCGTAATGAAAACCACATTCATTTAGTATCGAACTATCCATTAAACCTGACCATTTCGGATTCGGATTCATACGGAATCTTTAGATATCCGTATCCATTAACATCCCCTTCCTAAAAAAATCATAGTTTTTTAATTGAAAAATATATCCAAAACTTTGACCCGGTTTTATTACTACTATGAAGGCGTTACGCAATCGAAATTGAAAAAATTGTAACCCTAATATCATGAGGACAAATAAGAGTGAAATGACATGACACAATACATGATAAGATAGGGAAATAAAATTTTAGAAATATCTTTTTAATTTCTTTTTTTTTTTTTCTGAATCGTAATTTGTTGTTTAAATTTTAGGTTGAATTTGATAGTGAGATGATACTTGAAGGGGTAAATAATTTTATTTTATAATAATTCAATATTATAGAATAGGGAGGAATAGAAAAAAATTAATAAATTTAAGTTTAGTATGACATTTCCTTATTTCACATAATATTTAAAATTATGTGAAAAATAGTACGTAACGGAGTTGTTCGAGAATGATCTGGAATTATTTAGAACAACCGTTTTGACCGGAATAAATTATTTCTGTCGTATTTGGTAAAATATATAAAATAAAATGCTTTATTTATTTGATTATTTTGTCACCAAATATGAGCCTTTAACAATGAATATGAATAATAATAATTATTATGTCGCATTCAATCATGGAAACTTTAATGTTTCTCTCAATTTGGTCGGATCTCCTTTAGAAAATTTAATTATATAATATATATATATATATATATATATATATATATATATATATATATATATATATATATATATATATATATATATATATATATATATTATACGACTTTTGTGCTCTCCGTGCTCCTGAACCGTTTGCGATGATAAAATTTTCAAATCGACGATCGATTTCGTTAAACTTAATCTAGTGTATTTGAAGTTTCTAGAAACTAATTTTTGCGATTTTTTAACATCATTTATCTAGTGATCGAAAGAATTCAAAATCAATAATTTTTAATGGTTGATATCTACCATTTTCAAATTTAACGGTGTAGAAGTACTAAAGAGATAAAATTTTGATACAAAATTCTTTATACTATCTACAACATGATCAATATTTATGATCGAAAATTTTAATGCTATATCACTACTATTCATAAAATTTTTATTTTCAACCGTTAAAAATTATTAATTTTTAATACTTTTGATTGCTAGGTAAGATATCGAAAAATCACAAAAATTATTTTCTAGATACTTCAAATACGCTCACAAAATCGATCGGCGATTCGAAAACTCCATTGTCAAAAACGACTTAGGCACACAGAGACCTCCGTACTCCTAATAGCACACAAGACCTACTCATATTATTATTATATATATTAAAGGACAAATTGGTCATTTCACTCAGAATATGAAAGAATGGAGAAGGGACAAATTTGGAGAACAAATTGAGTTACTGATTAAGATTATGATGATTTTAAGAATGTAGCTAACACACTTTACTCTCTACAATTAGGCATAGTTTTATAAAAGTGGTGGGTAAAGAAAGACACATATTTTAGGTTTTGGAAGGACCAAAAATTTCAAAATGCCTCCAACTTTTTCTCTTTTTATGCTATAAAATTGCAGTTGGCAATAGTTACAGGAAAAGCATGTAAACTAGTTTGGTAATGTGACGGCTAAAAGCACCAATTTTATGTTTTGGAAGGTCAAAATTTTCAATACGTTTCCAAACATGCTTCTCCAGCAGCAGTTGCCACCGCAATTTTATTTTATAGCATAAACGGAGAAAAAATTAGAAGCGCTTTTGAAATCTTAAGCTTTCGAAAGTATAAAATAAATAGGGAAAACTTCATATACCCTCCTTGTGGTTTCACTTTTTCTCACTTTAATACCTTGCGGTTTAAAGTGTATCAAATTAGTACCTTGTGGTTTTGTAATTTTTCACTTTAGTACTTTGTGGTTTAAAGTGTATCAAATTAATACCCTATGGTTTTGCATTTTTCCACTTTAGTACCCTGTGGTTTCGCAATTTCTCACTTAAGTACCATGTGGTTTAAAAACCACAGGTACTAAATTGATACAAAAATAAAATCACAGGATACTAACTTAATACACTTTAAACCACAGAGTACTAAAGTGAGAAAATGTGAAACCACAGTATACTAACTTAATACACTTTAAACCACAGGATACTAAAATGAAAAAGTGCAAAACCACGGGAGGATTTTTTGAAGTTTTTCCAAATAAATACTTTTGGCCACCTCATTACCAAATGAGGCCTAATAGGCCCATTATTTCATTGATACAATTGCATCAATTGGTTGCAAGTCATAGCTCATGATATTCTCTGATACAAGTTACAATGACAAAATTCTAAAAGGGTGGAAAGCATTAAACACTACTATTTATTTCACAAATCAATGATTTTGTAATGAAAACATTATCATTATCATCAATAAAGCATGAAGAAGTGGTGTGGAAGTTATCAACAGATTCTTGCAGAATCAGATCACTCAGACAAACCGAAAAATGATAAACAGGTTTATTGAAACAGTGATGGCTCACCTTTATCCTTTCTGCAATTGTCGGAGCGTCGCGAATTTCGGCTCGCCGTCGAAGGGATTATGATCTCTTGACGACTGCAACTACAAAGTGGTTGTGGTGGGCGAACTCCAGTGAAACCCTAAGCGTTGGATCGCCGGCTCCGACTTGGTTGATGACATTTAGGGCTATTCGGTTGTGCTCTGCGACCTGCTCTATCAGACGGAGCTCTGCCAGCCTTTCTGGGTCGGCCGAAAAACTACCCCTTAGGGATGCTGCAATCCTTTGGGCTTCTCTAAAATAGTTGTGTTTCACGACATCCTGCAACAAAGATTGAGCACTTGTTAGTTCTTTTAAGGTGAAATTGCAAGAAACCCCATTAGATATATCGCGATATTCACTTTGCTCACTTGAAACATCGAAACCGACAAATTACTCCAAGTTGCAAGATTTCATCGTTTGGTAGGCATTATGTAGATATTAGAATCTCAAGGGGCATTGTGAGAAATATGTTATTTGTAAGGGGTTTCCTGAAGTTTAATCTTCTTATTGATTTGATAGCGAGGAATGAATAGTACAAATCTTATACTCATCGCAATACTCAACAGATATGCGTGCATGGGCAATTGATTCTCCGAAAATATGGTATGAGATGTGCTCGGGAACTTGTGCTTTCTGGAGAAGCTCGAAATGCTGGATAAACCTCTGGAAAGAAGATAACAAGCTGAGTAAGAGAATCGCCAGGTTTAGATTGTTAAATTTGGCGAATGAAGTGGCACTAATTTAGTAATTATTCAGCACCTCTTGTTCGCTATTGAAAATGTTCGGCATTTGGAATGCATTGCTTTCATTGCGCAAAGCAGCCAACATCTGCAAAAATGGAATTGTGTTAGCTGATATAGCATAGCCAAAGAAAATTACAGAGGCTAAAATTTAGAAAATCCCCATAAATATATTGAGATATGCACTTTACCCCCTTAGCTAATTAAAACCTACAAATATGAGATAACTCCTAGATTTTATGACATTTCCGGAGGGTTAAAGGGGTTAAGTTCTCTGGATTTCTTTTTTTCTTTTTAATTTGAACGAGAAACGCACCATTGCTAGTCCTTCGGAGAGGCACATATAGCATTGGAGCAACAAGCAATATGACGAAGCCACGGTGTCTCTTCCTGAATCCCTGGCATGATGATCTCTTTTCTTTTTCCCTTTTCTTCGTGCTAATCAGTAAAACAAGTATTGTATTATCTACCTGCTCAGATGCAAAAGTAACTGGTTTTCCAGCAATGTATATAATATATTGAGCAAAATAGATCTAGTAGTGATTGTTGTTAAGCTCGTGCAATTGGGGGGAAAAAAGACGCAAACTGCACTAGTAGTATGTGAAGTACCAGTGTTCTTATGTGCTTTTTTATAAAGTAGGCTCAAATAACATTGACGACTTAGTTTGAAAATATTAAAACTCATTTGAGTGCGATACCAAGTTTTAAAAGAACAGCGGAAACTTTACTCTAAAAAAGAACAGAGGCACTGCGATGAATAGATTAACTTACAACTATCACTGCCCGCAACTATCCGTATCTGCATTGTTTCCACTAGCTTCATGAAGATAACATACATGTACCAGTAAACCATGCAGTATTCACTGGGGGAATACAGCTGTAGCTCAAAGCCCAAGGTGAGGAACCGCGAAGCAATCCAGTAGGTCTGCTCCTGAGCCCACATGAGGAGATGCTTGGACACCTTCATGCATACACTCTGTACGATCCATTAAGATATTGTTGATAAATGGTGAAGCAATCAAAGTTGATTCTTCCATGCAATAATATTTTAAGTACCTCATCGACTGAAGAATTTAACAATTCACCGAACTCTCTTTTCAAAGCCAGCTCCAACTGTAAAAACAAGCTGAGGTTAATTTGGTTCAAGTGATTCATATTCTAGAAAAACATACATCAAAAAAGTAAACTTAAGTGGAGCCAAACATAGAATTCAAGCACAAGATAAGTGCCACAATCATGTCAGCTCCTCAAATATCTTGTGTCCCCTATATGGCAGCTGTTTGCTGCACTGAAAATTGTAGGTAATTTCTGATAAAAGGCGCGAGGCTAAATGAGTACTCAAAATTCAAATGATTGAAAAACGATCGATTGGTTGACCTTGCTATCAACTAGATGCTTGTCTGTATTAGTTTGTAAGTTGATGGGTGGAACCTGAGGTCCTCAAGTTGTATGATAGATGTGTGCTCGATCAGTTAGCACTGCTGGTCAGTTTGCTTTAAACAAACTCCCAAGTATGTTTAATTGCAATCGAGTCAATGGATCGTAATGGAAGTTGAGGGCAGGGGTATACATGACAGAATTGAAAAATTCAAGCCTGTGCTTAATATTTCACCAATTCAAGGGTACTTGTCATGTACTGATTAATATACAAGTACCTCTATTTCTAATGTTAGAAGTTGACACAATTAAAAGGTTCCTGCCCCCAGCTGCCAGAAAAAAAGAAGAATGATAAAAGTGCAGCAACTGGCACAGACCTGTATGGATATAACACTCCAATCTTGCAAAATTTTCCCAAGCTTGCGTCGCTGCCATGCAGTGTTTGCGCAAAGAATTTTAATTAAGTTGATCAGCAACTGCAAAGTTCATGAAAGAACAACGATTATATTAAAAAAAATAAAATATGAAAATAGACATTTTCTCGAGATAGATCATTTATGAACAAGAATAACACCTGAACAAGCAATAGTCCTGACCTGACCTAGCTGCAGTACAAATTCGTTTGTCTGAAATTCCTTATCTTTGGTGACATCTGGTAATGCTAACGACCTTGCTATTACATCAGAAAAGGAATCTCGCCCATAGAGTTTTCCATCGTGAACCAAGAGAAGCTGCTCATAAATCATTAATGTTCAGAGAAGAGGGTAACATTAAGAAGAAGCTACATCATACTCGGTTATTAAAAGTATAATATAACATGTATTTATTCATTAGCATGAAAAATCGGTTCTTCTAGAGCTACTTAACACGATAACACAAGTATATGAAGGCTCTGTTTGGATGCATGAACATCTAATTCGGCATATCATTTACTCAAAAAGCTTATAGTATTTGGTAGATGAGGAGGGTGATCAAATGTCTAGAATGAATACCACATTCCACCATCCAAGTTACTCTTTAGGAATAAGATAAATCATCACGTAGGTGAAATATGATATCCTACCAAATCGTGGATACCAAGATCTTTTAATAAGCAAAAGTTAAACTCCTAGCTTCCAATTACAAAAGAAAATTCTCATACTCAATAAATTCTCACTGAATATCTTATTCTGATGTCCAAACTAGGCCGAAAGCAAAAAAGTCATAATTGACATGCTTAAGAAAATGCAATTCTTGTTGTCAATAAGATTATACAAGCTTCATCATTGTTCCTGAAATATTATTAATCAGAAGAACATAAGTAAAGAGGCTTGTACGAAGTAGTTTATGCAAGTAAATACTCCTATCTATACATGCATTTTTATGTGATCAAGCTGCCTCTAATGCAGCTTAGGAGCTTGCAGAACAATTCAGAACAGGCTTCAAAGATGCTAAAAGATATAAATATAACTAGGAATAAAGATAGAGCACACATTGTGATATGCTGCTGTCTCAAACTTCAGATAGGACTATCATAGAGTTCTCTGTATTAAGTTTATTGATGCTGTCCCAATGATATAGCTTGCACTAAATGATACATCTTATTGGAACTATGAACTACTAATACAAATAAGCTCAGCATTGTTAATCATTAGAATCCACACAAAATAAATGTCAAATTCTATACAGTTATATCAGCATTTCATAATCATATCTTCATCCTGAAAATGACACTATTCAATATCTGATTTTCATGTACATTAAGCATCTATGGTGAAACGCATTGTTCAGTGAAATGCAATGAACTATTGAATCCTTCTAATACAATTTACATAAAGCCCAAAACAACTGATAGATGATTGTCCAGCAAAGGAGAGAAAAAGAAACGGAGAAGTAAAAAATCACTAGTTGCTGAAATAGAAAGCATAAATGCTGTACTCCTATGTGATTTCCCTCCACAGTTGTCTATAAAGAGATCCATGCTAACATGTGAAAATTATTTTACCATGCATTCTTGATGAAGAAAAAGGTCTATAACAATACCACAAGGACAACATCGTTACTCAAATAAATCAAGATTAGTTGCATAAGTCTCCGTCGCTCGTAACAAACATAATTACAAGATTAAAACAAGTGTAAAAGAGTAGCCAATCACATCCAGCCAGCAGCCTTTCATGGTTTATCTGTTTGACAGCATAAATATCAAGAGTGAAATTGGACATACTAAGAAATGATCTGTTAAATGACTACACATATCAATACATATACTAATTCAGTTATTAAAATAAGGTGTAGCAGAATACCCAAATGCTATGAGATTAAAAGTGAAAACTAGAATTTGATGGGTGTGCTCTTAAACTTAACACTTTTTAGCATACCTGCAGATGAGCTCGTGCAACTAGAGGTGGTTGTGATAATTGAAACTTAACAATAAAGTGAAGAATGCTTTCAAGAGCTGGATCGAGAGAGAAAGAGCATATGGTATCTAAATAATGCAGAAGCTTCTCAAAATAACTAACAGCCTGAAAAACCAGATTAAATGGATAATCAGAAAAAGAATGATAGAAGAAATAATCTAAAGAAATTATCTGCGTCACAAGCAACTTCACTTCAATACTTTTCTTACTGATCTTATAGAAAAGTTAATCAATTTTTACAAGTACGGAAAAAAGCATTTGCAATCAATTTTCAGTGCTTACATCTATCCAGGTAAGTACTTTGACTGCACGTGGCGGAGTAGGGCTCAACAGTCTGCTATTTAAGCTAACATCAAAACCAATAGGCCTGCACCCTGAGGCAGTTGTACTAGTTACAGCGCTTTCTTGATTGAACGAATGAGATCTAAGAAAGTCCAGAGATTTGAACATGTTATCTAGTTCAGATAAGCATGCAGCAATATGTTTGCGAGCCAACTCCAATCCTCTTCCTTGAGGTTTCCTCATGCAGGTTAGAGCATGATAGAAATGCTGAAAACATTTGAAAATGGTAAGGCTACTATTAAAATAATTATAATAATGTAAACCATTGAGTACAAATATAATGGTGAAGAGAACAGCAATACACCAATATTGAATAGCATAAAAGATAAGTAGTCAACTGAGCTAATATCAGATAGAGACAGCATATTTTCATCATTCAATTGATAATTAGTGGAAAAAGCCATAAGGCAGAAAATAATCTAGAAAACAAACCATGACAATGCATAGTAACAAGTATGAATCACCGGACTAATAGGAGGATGTACTGCTCAGCAACATACATGCAGATTACTGTATTATTATGTAAAGCAAATTAGCTCTTTCTGAAAGAATTTTTTTTTTTTTTGGTGGTTAATTAGTAATAATGGCAATGGATGGGTTTTCTGGACACAATTACCAAATTAAATACATCATTTTATGTTATTTAGAAGATATATTAGATGAAACTGAAAATTTTACTACTGCTGCTGACTAGAGAGATGGTATGGGTTTATGCAGTATATTTCATACTTATTCATCTCTAGCTTCTGGGAGTTCATTTTGCATATTTTCTTTTGGTTGGTTTTCTTCACTTGCTTTTCTCTTTTCATTCTAACAAAATGTTTCTTCTACATCTAAACTCTTACCACATAGAAGAAAAGCTTAAAAAGCAATTTCTCCTAATTCCACAAGCCAAAAGCAAAACCAAAAATTAAGATAATTTAAATTTTAGTACAGTTGGCCTATCAGAGTGTCAAATCAAGTTTTGACAAAAAAATTTCCGAAAAGCCCAGTAAAATCACAACAAAGAAAATGTGAAGATTGTAGAAAATGGAGCTGCCAAGAACAACACTCCAATCAACCAAGTAGTGGAAATACTGATACTTTCTTTTTGTCCTAAAGACATGGTACATTTATTTATATTTAAAGTATATAGCACAGATTATTCAACATACAAAACATATTTTTCTTTCTAAAACTAAGACAAGTTCCCAACAAGGCAATTTCCTTGTCACGGTCCCAATCCCACAAAGAGGGCTCCTGGAAGATAGTATTTGGAAACAGTCCTAACCCTAGGCATTTTTGCATGAAGTGGATGCTCTCAAGTGATGAACCAGATGAACCAGAAATCATGTAGTCGCAAATCCAAGAATTACCATTGCAGGAAGCAATAGCCCCTAAAAAATATAACATGTCATACCATATAATATCAAAACAACACAATAATGCAAAAAGGAACATGGGTTAAGACCTTACGAAAACGTAATCGGCATAGAACAGCTCTACAATAACCCTCTTCCAAATCTGGATTTGTTTGTAAGGATTCAACCTCTGCAATCATGGAAAGTGCAAAATTTAATGGCTTGGCTTATTGCTAACAACTATAAAAATATAAAGTAAATTATAACAAATCAAAATTAAGTAACAGTCCTTAAACCAGTATAATTTCTCTTACTCTATTACACAAGCATCATCGTACAACTACAAGTAACCTAACCTTCAGGCCGTTCTTGCAGTTCTAATATCATAGAAGTGGAAGTATCACATCAATTATATAAATTGTTGGATACAACACATCTAATCAAAATGAACCAAATAATAGTCGTTTATAATATTTACAGCTAGTTGAATACACCATGGAGCAAAATGACTCATGGCGGCATAAGACGCATAACACTGTCCTTCATTTTTCCTCTTGATAGTTATCCGTGCACTTAATGATACTAAAAATAGAATGCTAATTTCGGGCAAAGACAATCCAATTATAAGTAGTGGGCTGTAATAACAATCAGATCTATGAAGTATTTTGAAAGTTTTTACGTCCCTGTACACAAAGGTAGTTCAAACTTATATATGAGCAAGTGAGCAACATGTTGGAAACAAATTTTGTATGATACAGAAAAGTCGGTACATTTAAAATTATAATTTTTTTACGTTTTCTTTTTTCATTTATGTAATGGTAAAATGAGAGGCTGATTTTCACACCCAACAATCCTATATTGTAAAAAGAAGGGACTGCACATAGGTGTACAAGGCGTGCCACTCCAGTATTTGTAACCTTGGGTTAAGCATTGAGTCTATGGTTTAGACCCAGTCACCCAACAAGTTACTAGTTACCAGCAAGATAGTTGGTACGTTACATACGGCGATCAGCAGGTTGCCACCAGAAGTGTGGAAACTATGAACTATACTGTATAAAGTGCTACACCATGGATACAAGAGGAACCACCTCTTGAGCTTATTGGAGCCACCTCTAGAATCCACATTGCTTGGTAGTCCTAGATTGCATTAGTGGACCTAACAAGGGCATCAGGGCCTAAAGATGGGGAGTTTGTTACACACTGATAGTCCCTTAGGCTTGGTTCGAGGATAACGAACATTAGGATAAATTTTTTTATCCCTGGAATAGTACTATTCCAGGATAATCAGGAATAAAAGTAAAATTGTATTTGATTTGTAATCCTTCTATTCCTAGGAATAACTGATATTGTGTTTGTAAATTTTATAAAATAGTAGAGGATAGCGGACAAAAGTGATGGTTGAATTTGTTATAAAATTTGATTTAATAAAATATTTTTACAAACATAATTTATTATAAAATATGATTTGCTAGAAATAATTTATTATAAAAATATTTCTTTTCAAATTCTACTTAAATGTAAATTTAATAGAAATAATTTATTATAATATTTAAGTATAATTTATTTTGATAAATTATTATTCTATTTAAGTACAATTATATATATTACTATAGTAGAATTAATAGTTTTTATAATAAAATTAATTTATTATAATAAGTAATACATTATATCTACAAAATTTACTTTATTTTAATTTATAATCTTAATAAAGCTTAGAATTAAACCTTAGAATAGCACTATTCCACCAAAAGAATGGAATAATTTATCACAAGCTATGCCGGGATAACTGAGAATAGCAAGGTTTGCCAAGGATAAAATAGCTTGGTCAAAAACTACTTTGTTTGGCCGAATAGCGGGGATAACTTTCATTATCCCTACTTTATCCCCGAACCAAATGGGGTCTAAATTGGATAAAGAAAGGAGTAAGTTATAGTAGCCTATAATTGGTAACTTCGGTTGTAGCATTTTGGGCTAGTGGGTTAGGCCCAACAAGTAACTAGTGAGCTAGTTGGTTTGTTATACTGATAGGGTTGTTGAATACCTTCTAACACCTTCTTTTTAGATGGTTGAGCCTTACATGCACGCAATTGGCGCGAAACTGTTTCTTCAACAGAATTCAAAATCGACAAGCACTTATCATCACCTTCGTCTTTCAATGGCAAGCCATAAGACATTGTGAAAAGATCCTCTTCCTGCAAGGAAGCATATGAAGTCCAAATCATCATGTTAAGAAACAGAATGAAAAGCAATGTCCAAAGACAAAAATAATCAAAAGCTTAACAAGTAATAAAAACATGAAATATCTGGTGCAAAATGTACGAAAATGTTCTGTATTGCACAAAATGAATGGAGTAATTATCTCTCTTCAGATATAAGAAGATGGAAAGTGTCGGTTCCACCTTTTGTTGAGGTAATAAAGGAAGAAAAGATTCTCCAATATTAAACACTTAAAATAAGTTGTACTTTACTAACGAGTATAAGTGTCACAAGGTAATGTCATTAAAAATGTGTAATAATGATGTCCAAGCGTCCCTCCCCCTCTCTCTGGCTCTACTATTCAGTTTTCAAAATCATCCATGTTTCTTTGCACTTCATTCCTTTGCTTAATTCTTACTTCACCTCCTACATTGAGTCCAATTAGCTAGTAGAGACAATTTAAGTTAAATTCAGTGTTCTAAATCTATCTTGAACAAACCAGTGCTCGGTTGGATTGCCTAGAAATCCTGCGATCATCTTAGAATTATAGCCCAAACAAAAACAGCATGTAAAGAGAAACAGTTGCCTATTTCACCAATTAAGATGCAGGTTGATTTGAAGAATTCACAATTCTTTGTTATTGTAATCTACAAGCTAGACCTTCATTATTCTTCATTTTTGTAATCTCCAAACAGAAAAGGCCTCTAGTCTATTAAGAATGCTGAAAGAGTCAAAACAGACAGAAAAATGTAGGGTAGCTTTTGAAAAAGAAACCACCAAAAAGACTACTGCTTATACACAGCCCAGAAATGTTTCAGCTCCTACCGAACATAATCAGAGAGCTACTGAACAGACACAACAGGAGTGAAGGGAGTAACCCTGATCAATTTTAGGTTTCATTCAATACATAAATTTACATATTTCCTCAGATTATATATACAAAGCATCCAATGTATGGATTATGGAAAGAACACAATGTCAGAATTCAAATAAGTTAACCAAATTCCCTAATTCCTCATCACTTAAAGAATTAATAAGTAGGTTAAAATTAATACATAAGTTTATAGAAAAGCTCTCTCCAGGTCAATCAATAATATGCTTTGGCAAAATACAATTCATTCTAAAACAAGACTACTCAGAATTTAACTACAAGCGACAATTTGTCTGGTCTAGTATACCTCATGTGTTCGAGCATCAGATACAGCCGAAACAACAGCATTACAAGTGGCGCGCATGACTCTGCAATATGAGTGTAATAAGGGATGTGGTGATGTTCTTTCAATCCTCAGAATATAGATGCATGAAAAGACAGTCTGTGCTAGTGAATGACCGTTGTGCCATGTTGCCTGTAAATACTGCTAGTGTTAAATACTGAAAGTTTTGTAATCTTACATAAAAAATTTAAGTACATATTGCTACATACCTCACATGCTAAAAGGTGATCCATGACATCAAGAGTGCGCTTAACATCAACAGTTTGGTCAAAACTAAGAGGAACTGGAGCAATACCATTTTCGATTGCTTCATCAACTGAGCAATATCCACTACTCTCAATTCCAGGATCCATCTTTGGATCCATTATCTACATAAGAATTACAACAAAAACTAATTGACCAAAGATAGAGAAAAGCAACAAAAAAAAAAGGTAAAGGTAGTCTTCTCTGTTTGCATAATAACTAATACAATTTATGTTTTTTGCATATACAAAATAAGATGCAAGAATTGAAACTATACTAATTAAAGATGAAAAGAGACACGAACATGGAAACAGATCAGTAATCAATACCTCCAACGCAGACATAGCAGCAAAAAGACTGAAGTTCTCTCCGTGTACAAGTTCACCCTCCTGAAGATCTATAAGCATGAAGTAATTAGAGAAAAAGATATAGAGCAAGCGGACCATAGGAAAACTGCTTGTAGAAAGTACGAAAAGCATCAAATAATCAAAATGACTGTTATACCAGGAGAGTCAAAGCAACAGAAACAAAAAGAAAGCACCCTTTAATATAATTAACAACATGTCATTAAGACTACTTTAAGTCAATTCAAATCCTGACCTGCGATTTCAACCATAGTTCAGCAAATGACAGTCTCTAGCGACTGTATGTATGGGCATAGAAGCAAATACATGAAAATTGAAATGTCCATAAGCAAATACACAATTTAGAGGGGTATAAAGCAGATTTTTTGTCTTTAGCATGTATGCAGAAATCCTTCATTCCTATTTTTGTTTAGGACTTCTTTTTATAGGCAGATTTTAACTCAGTGTGGGTTCAGACTTGTCAATCATAACCAAAAACTCGCTAGAAATTAAAAACGTAATATTTCAACGTCTCTTACCATGCATAAAGCTGTCGCCAAAGCAGGCAACATATGAAGCACTAATCTTGCAAAGGAGACGAGGGGTTTCAATTTGTCACAAAGATTACAACAACATATGCTATTTTAAACCCTCAAATATGAAAATAAATAAAATTTTAACACTACTAAAACATAAATCTTCAGAGAGTCTTGCGACGAACAATTTCATCTCTTCAAGATTTCAGACACTTGATTTGTAAACAAACAGCCTCGAAATCAGAGAACTTCTAATTCCCAAATAGCAGGCAGATCGCAGTGATATTCCATATCCCACAAAATTATCCATCATAAACACGTCACTCGACATTAACGCAATCTTTTTCTGCAGCCACTTCAGAAAAAGCTTCAAATTGGAGTTTTTCCTTTTGAAGCCCAAAATCTCATTTCAGCTTACCACCACAGGAAAAGCTCCGAACTACAAATGCTTAGCCACTGCTTCACGGAGTAGAGAAGCCATTAAAAGCCAACAAAAATAGGAGGCACAGAGCAGTAAAATCGCATTTTCCACACAGCTATCCATCATAAACACTTCACCTGACATTAATGCAACCTTTTTTGTCTACTTTATGCTCCAAAACACAATCTTGCTTAAGAAATCCCACCTCGAAAAGTGAGCCGATGCATCTCTTTACACCCCACCTACCAAGACAAAAACCTAACCCTAAACATAGCAAACACAGCAAACACTTTCCTCTTGAGGCATTACTTTTTCCGGTCCCCTATCCAACAAACACCCACAGATGGATCACGGAGGACAAAAATGAGGAGGGAGAAAAGAAGCCCTGGATGGCTAGGGTTTACCATTGCACGCGGCCTCGATGAGCGGGGTGGCGTCGGCCCACACGGCGTCGTCGCCGGAGGGGATGGACTTCGGAGGCGCCGCGCCGCCGCTTCCTCCTCCTCCCCCCGCTTCGTAGTTCGCCGCCATGAGAGAGCCTCGTTGAAGCTCCGGGGAGAAGAGATCTAGAGGGTTCTACTGCTGGTAGAAGAGGCGGCGGCGGCGGCGGCGGCGGCGGCGGGGGGTGGGGAAGCTTCTGCTGTTTGGAGAAGCGCTTTTTAACTTGGATCGGCTGCTTTTGGTCTTCTTCTTCGCAGTAGTAATAGTAGTTTCGAAGCCGTGGAATGGAACGAGGGGTTTAAGCAGATGGTCTTAAGCCAAAACAGCATTAGTATTTTATCGGGGGCAATTACTAGGGAACTCTGAAAAGTTTTTTCTTTTTCTTTTTCTTTTTTTTTTTTTTTTTTTTTTGGCCTTTTTGCATAAAAAATCTATTTATTTTGGAATTTTGTAAAATTGGGCTATCTTTTTCGTTTTTGCATATTCGGTCCACTTTTTTAGCAAACTGGTCAAAATAGTCTTATACATTTTTCTCTCTCCTCTTTTTTTTTTTCTCTCGTTCATTTTTTCTTTCTCTTCCCAGAGAGCGGCAGGGATAAGCGGAAGCCCTTCTACGCGGCGCCCACCCTTCTCATCCGACAAACCCATATCTTCCTTTCGCCTCATCTCCTTCTCCCACGACGACACCCTCCTCTGCCGGCCGTCGCTACCTCTCTTTCTCCCACAACAACACTGCAACCTTCGCTCGGCGCCCCCACGCCCCGCTCTGCCTCGCTCTCCGCGCCGACGATGACGTCCTCGGCATCGGCGTCATCGTCGACTAGTTCCTGCGTTCCCGCCGCCTCGATTTTAGGAGATTTTTGTTGTTATGGTGTAATTGTGTAAAAAAGAAGAAGAAAGAGGATGAGGATGAGAAGGAGAAGTGGAGCAATTTTGAGTGAAATGGTGCAAAATTTGGCAAAATTGTGCAAGTTTGGGTAAATTTCATCCAAAATTATACCATTTCATCCAAATTTGCACAATTTCATCCAAAATTGCGCAATTTCTCCTTCTCACCCATTTCCTATTTCTTTTTTTTTTTTACACCATTACAATAAAAAAATTTTAAAAATTGAGGCGGCGGGGACGCGGGAGCTCGACTACGACGACGACGACGCAGACGCCTTGGACGTCGACGGCGGAGGAGATGGCGGAGATGGGGGCGGAGGCTGAGGGGCACGGGGTTCGGTGGGGCGGCAGGAGGGGCAAAGCACGGAGGGCGGAGGTGGAAGGACAAGGGGTGCGGGGTACCGGGGCCCGAGAAGCGACGGCCGGAGTCGTGGAAATGCCGTCATGGGAGAAGAAAAGGCGGCGACGACGAGAGGAGGTGTCATCATGGGAGAAGGAGAGGCAGCGGAAGGATGAGGTGGGTTTGTCAGAGGAGGCAATGAGGAGGGCGGGCGTCGTGGAGAAAGAGAGGCCTCTGCCTTCGCCTCTGTCTCCGCCGTTCTCTGGGAAGAAAAACAAAAAAAGAACGAGAGAAAAAAAAAAAGAGGAAAGAGAAAAATGTATAAGAATATTTTGGTTAGTTTGTCGAAAAAGTGGACCGAATCTTCAAAAACAAAAAATATGGTCGGTTTGCAAAAGCTTAAAATAAGTGGATTTTTTTATGCAAAAAGGTCTTTTTTTTTTTAGGTTAATATTAAAAATACTCGTTTTTATGTTTTAATCTATTTCAAATATATTTTTAAAGTTAAAATTTATTAATAAATTTTGTTATTTCTATAAAATTACTATTTTGTCCTTTTAAATATATATTCTTCTATCATCACTCGCCTTTTTTATATACCTTTTTACCATCACTAATATTTTTTATTTGCCCTTAAATTAAGAGCAAAAGTGACATTTTAATTTTTTAAATATGGTAGATATTTAACTCACGTTTAGCCCAAATTAACTTAACGGGTGGTATTTTAAAATAACGGAAGAACGTACGGGAGATATATTAGAAAAAAACCAGTAGGGACACATGAGACGTTTTCGAAGTTTTGAGGGGTATATAGGCAATTATTTCTATTTTGTTTTATGATTTATTGTATACAGATCCCTGCAAACATAGTGAATTACAAATATATTTCTGTAAAGTTCAACTTTCATAAGTTATTCCTACAAAAGTTCTAATATTTTCAAATATATTCCTACCGGTAGAATTCGATACCTTACCCAGGTTTATCGAATATTCACTTTAGTACTCTTTAGTTTTAACTTTGTCACTGATTTAATAAAAAAAAAAGAAGTAAAATAGATAATAAAAAAAGAAAAATGAAACCACATGATACTAATTACTAACTTGATACATTTTAAACCACAGAATACTAAAGTGATAACGTGTGAAACCACAGGGACTAATTTGATAAACTTTAAACCACATGGTACTAAAGTGAGAAAATGTGAAACCACAGGGGGTATTTGAAGTTTACCCTTTTGAAAACCAATTCAACCCGGTTCGATTCCGGTTTATCTCTAAACCGGTCCAAACCGAACCGGCCCCGTTCCTCGAAGTATAAAGACGAGGCGGAGACTCCTTTTTCACTCTCGCTTCGTCCTCGCGCATCGCCTCTTCTCAAAATCCCCGATTCCCAAATTTCGCAGGTTCTCTTTTCCCTCTTCTTCTTCGTCTTCTTTACGATCCTTGCTCTTTACCTCTCTCTCATGTTGCTTATCGTTTTAGAGATCGTTGATCCCCTTGTGCCCGTGGTTTAGATGGAAATGGGCTTTTGATTTTAGGGTTTTTGGTTCTGATTCAACTTGGATTCAAATTTGAGGTGTTGGTGATGATAATTGATGTTGGTGGATGATGATTTCCAAGTTTTTCTGTTTAGTTTGATTCGATTTTTATTGATTTCTTGAGCTCCAAGTTTCGTTTAAGTTCGCTCTCATTTTTCTCAGCGTTTTAGAGGTCGTTGATCCCCTTGTTCTCGCGGTTTAGATGGAAATGTGCTTTTGATTTTAGGGTTTTTGTTCTGATTCAATTAAGATTCGAATTTGAGTCATTGGTTATGATAATTCATGTTAATGGATGATGATTCCCTACTTCATTTTATGTTGATTCGATTTTCATTGATATCTTGAGCTCCAAGTTTCACAATGTTCATGGTTTTCTAGTAAATTGTTTTGTTCCCCTTTTTTTTTTATATAACTTTTCCTTACTTTTTCAACTTTCATTTGAAGTAACATGAATTTTGGTTATTTTCTTAGACTTTTAGTTGATCTTAAGTGTTAATATTGAAAAATGTTATGCTATATCAGTTCATGAATTTCTAGTCCATGTTTTCTTCTTCTCCAAGACTTTTTTTCCCCCTTTTTTTTTTTTTGTGTGAAGGTTTTCTATATTTTTGAGATTTTATTTGAAATAACGTTAATTTCGGTAGTGTTTTTGTCGATCTTAAGTGTTTATCTTGAAAAATTATGCTTCGATTTAGTTTATGTTGTAGCAGTTTTGAAACCAAGATTTCTTCTGCTCCAAGTTTTTTAACTTACTGTGATCTGTTATATTTATTTAATTTATATCTACTCCCTCGTGTTAGATTTTCATAACAATATCACCTTTAAGTAATTATTAATTGATCTTTCTTTCTATTATCCTGCAGTGATCTTTGAAAATGTCTCGTCGGTATGATAGCCGAACGACAATCTTCTCCCCGGAGGGCCGTCTCTACCAGGTGGAGTATGCGATGGAGGCCATCGGTAATGCCGGATCGGCAATCGGCATCTTGTCCACTGACGGTGTTGTGCTTGTCGGTGAGAAAAAGGTGACCTCCAAGCTCCTCCAAGCCTCCAAATCGACCGAAAAAATGTACAAGATTGACGACCACGTTGCTTGCGCCGTCGCTGGCATCATGTCCGACGCCAATATCCTCATCAACACAGCCCGTGTCCAGGCCCAGCGGTACACCTTTGCCTACCAAGAGCCTATGCCCGTCGAACAACTTGTCCAATCCCTTTGCGACACAAAACAGGGCTACACCCAATTCGGTGGCCTCCGCCCCTTTGGCGTCTCCTTCTTGTTTGCTGGTTGGGACAAGAACTTTGGTTTCCAGCTTTATATGAGTGATCCGAGTGGGAATTATGGTGGGTGGAAGGCGGGGGCGATCGGGGCGAACAACCAGGCAGCGCAGTCGATGCTGAAGCAGGATTACAAGGAGGATATCACGAGGGAGGAGGCGGTGGCTCTCGCGTTGAAGGTGCTGAGCAAGACGATGGATAGTACTAGCCTTACTGCGGAGAAGCTTGAGCTTGCGGAGGTCTTCGTGCTGCCATCTGGGGAGGTTAAGTACCAGGTGTGCTCACCAGACGATCTTGGTAAGTTGCTGGTGAAGGCTGGCGTGACCCAGCCTGCTACAGAGGCCTCTTGAAATTTGGTACTGTTGCTTTACTGTTTTAAACATTTGAGGCAGAATTTCTTTTCAGTTGAATTATGAATATCCATAATACTGATTGGAGAAAGGTAGCCTTAATTTACTTTGTGAACATTGCTCTCTCTATCTTGATTTGTTTGTGTTGGATCTGATTTATTACTTGCGATATTGGATACATGCTCTCAAACCGTAAATTATTGCGATATGATCAATTTTGAGATATTTCTTTCCATGTAATTAGGTGTTTTGGTTGCTTTGTATTGATTTCTGGCCGTTGCGGCATTTTTCTCCTTTTACGTATTTTCACAGCTTTGTATTATTGATATATTGAATTGCTTTGATCCAGCAATTCATCAAAAAAAATTTATTTTATTTTTTAACAAGGTCAAACAACTATTGGGGAGGATCATCTAGAAAACTGTGTTACTGGATTGTCTGGTATGGTCATGATTTGTGAATGACTTTACAAGTAGTATATTCTGTTATGCGCTTCAAAGAATGGAATATAAGACAGTACCTATAGTTAAGCTGGTAATATATCTATTATGAGTAGTCTGTAGACATACTATTTGTCTTTGAAAAATTGATTGGTAATCCTCCACTCCGTCATGTTTAGAGCGATCAAGTTCATAGATAAAATCGGATATGTAGATACAAGTTTATTCCAAATCCGTCATTCACTACCGATCTTTTCTTTGCGGTCAAAATCTTAAACTTGTGCAATGGAATTTTAATTTTCTTTTTCATGGGTGACAACTCTATCGAATCTATCATCAATTCAGATGATTATGCTTAATGTTCTCTGTCTATCTTTATATTAGAGTAGTTGATTGGCCAGTGTCGTTGACAATGCTTAGTTACTTTCAGCAACATTAGCCACTGCCATATGCATTCCTTACTAGGTTCAGCTTATGCGTGTTTTCATTTTTTTTTCTCTTTTTTTTAGCTGCAGGCTCTTTTGTTTGTGAAAGTTTGTTGAATACAACTTGGTGAGTATTGTCTGTTAGCACAATTATTTTCCTTGCAAATTATTCGGTTAGGACTGTCTGAAGGATGAGTTAAGTTGGGTCTCAGTTGTAGGTGAGAATAGAACAAGGATGCCATACTGTCGCTCGGATGTGGTGGTAAATATAGAAAGGTCTCACATTCGAATGTATGGGTGATGATAGAGTAGTTCACGAGAGTCAAAGAGGAAAGGTTGTTGGTCTCTTAAGGATATGCTACTGGAAATCATGAATACGATGATAAGTTGGCAGGGTGAATATTTTGAGAAAGCGAAAGGCATGCGGAATTTGTGTAACAGTAAACAAAAATAAAAATGGATGGGGATTGTTGCAGATAAGAAGCTATCCTTTCTTGAGTTTAATCGCTAGTGAAGATATTAGAAGTGGAAATTTAGATGTGCATAGGAGATGTCATTTAGTTTGATTGTAAAACCAATGTTAAAACTTAAAAGAGAGGCAAGTAATGCAATTATTGTATTGTTTGTTGTGTTCGTCAAACTTTTGATAGATCTTGGATGAGGAGGTGTGAGAGGTTTCTGTTGGAGATAAGATCTTTAATAATGGCGATTCAAAGTAGCACACAGTGTTGTGTTTAAGAGCTTCCATAATTGGAAGTGAAGACAGCTAGGAAAAGTACAAGTCGGCAGAGAAGAAAGCCAAGAGAAGGGTAACAGAAAGTAAAATGTAAGACTCGTAGAGTACTTCGCAAATAGTTATGGAAGAATAATAATATGTTGGCAACAAAGAAAAGGAGAAGAGTAGAGAGTCAAGTCATGCGAAGTGTGTTAGAGTTGATAAGGAAATGTGGTTGATAGGGATTAGGAGATCTAGGAATGATAAGAGTTTACTTTGTATAGTTTGTTGAATTGTTATTTTGTAGAGCTGAAGCGAACTTGGTAATTTGGTAGAAAATCAGAACAGGAGACTTACGTAAGCATGTTAGGAACTACAAGGTAATGGTGGCATGTAAGATTGCAATTGCATTGAGATCTTAAAACGCTTAGTGAAGTGGATATATTGGCTGACAAATCTGTTTCATCAGATTATCCAGACCAATTAAGGCACTTTGGGAAATAGAGGTGAATCATGCTATAGCACCAATGCACAAGAGTTAGGATGTTATATGAAGTTCTGCTAATTACTGGGGAATGAACGACGCTGATGAACCATGCAGTAAATTGGGGATCAAGTGATTTAAGCATAGTTAGGATTAGTTTGAGATGTAATGGCGAAGCAGTACGGTCTCTCGTACAAGTGAGCGCTACTGCGAAAGTTGTAAAATTATTATATGGTTAGTAAAAAGGTATGTAGAGGCAGAAAAGGGATCTTAACAAGGCTTCTCTTGATGTACAAGATAAACTATTTGTATTATAGAGTCCGAAAAATTCAAGAGAGTATGCTAATTATAGGGTGGAATAGAGCAAAACAGAGAAATAGAGCCTATTAAGAGATTTTTCGGATCACTTGTCAGCCTAAGAGCATCCTAAATTAATGGCACCGAAAGAGATTCATGTTAAATTATACCTTCATAGCTCATAAGTGTGTAACCAATTAGTTATCAAACTGTCCCAACATTGGTCTTTCGAAGCAGCAGCAAACAAGATGTAAGAAATACCGACTTTCGTAAACAGATGGAACTTTAACAACATGAATTCTCCTTACTCTGTAGCCTTATGAATCTGCAAGTACTTGTACAGATATTTAGCGATATGCTGTATTTGCCTCGTGCAGTTAGGTTAGTGTTTCTGACACAGTCTAGGTCGCGGAATCTGAATCTTTCGACCAATTTTAACGAACCGCCTGATCGTTCGCCGCTGCTGTTTGATGCTGTGGTCGACATTGAAGACCAGAAATTCGTAAGGCATATATATATATATATTTACTGATGCATGATGAAAGAGCAGCTCTTTTGCTGTCTTAAATGTGTACTCCTGTAGATCAAGGGAATCGGCAACCTGTAGTTCCCAGTTTGTTTGTTCTCAAGTTGGTGTTTCTTGTTGTTATAAGCAAATACCATCACTGTAATGATTCTCCACTTGTTAGTTATTGCTTCCAATTATTTGCATCATAACTAAGTTAGATCTCTGCAATAGCTTTCCTAACAATGTTGTGTTATGTTTCGCTTTGGTGCACTTCAATTAACTGCAAAAAAGATTTGTGGTGTGCATTATTCTTGTTTTTCTTCGATATTTGTTGTGGTATGTTGTTGTTGTTCCTACAGCGTCGTGGATAAAGCTGAGATAACGAAAGTTATTCTGTCTATTCCACCGGACGGCCTGTTTTTTTAGCTGGATTATTTTATTCCGGTCAAATTTTGCTATTTTCGATTAGGGGAAACTTCAAAAAAAAACCCTCCTGTGATTTTAATTTTTTTCACTTTAGTACCCTGTGGTTTAAAATATATCAAGTTAGTACTTTGTGGTTTCTCACTTTATCACTTTAGTACCATGTGGTTTAAAGAGTATCAAAATAGTACCATGTGGTTTTGCACTTTATCACTTTAGTATCCTGTAGTTTTAATTTTGTATCAAGTTAGTACCCTGTGATTTTTTAAACTATAGGGTACTAAAGTGATAGTGTGAAACCACAGGGTGGTAAAGTGATAAAGTTCAAAACCACAGGGTGATAAAGTGATAAAGTTCAAAACCACAGGGCACTAATTTAATACACTTTAAACCACAGGGTATTAAAGTGATAAAGTGAGAAACCACAGGGTACTAACTTAATACACTTTAAACCACAGGGTACTAACTTAATACACTTTAAACCACAGAGTACTAAAATGAAAAAGTGTGGAATCACAGAGGGGTTTTTTGAAGTTTTTCCTTTCGGTTATTCTGGAATAGTTTGGAATAAACTATTCCATTCTTTTGGTGAAATAATGTTATTTTAAAGTTTAATTCCAAATTTTATTAAAATTATAAATTAAATTAAAATAAATTATATATACGTGGTATATATTGTATATTATAATAAATAATTTTTATTATAAAAATTATGAAAAATTTAAAATGCCACTTATATAGTTTCGCACTTTGTTAGTTTAGTACCATACTACCATGTGGTTTAAAAGTGTATTAATTTTTTATTATTCCCTCTACTAAGTTTTTTTTTTATTAAATAAGTGACAAAGTCAAAATTAAAAGGTATTAAAGTGAATATTCGATAAACTGTATGTGGGGTATCTGAAGTTTTTTTGTATATAATTTAATGAAAAATTAATGAAAGGGAGATGAAAAGAACAATAAATGATACTACAGAGTATTAAATTGATACACTTTAAATTATAGAGTGTTAAAGTGAGAAAATGTGAAATTACAAAGAGTGGTATTTGGAGTTTATCCTAAAATTTATTAATTGTGCTGTATCTATACATACTTTCATACTTAAATATTATAATAATGAATTATTATAGTAAATTATTTTTTAAAATATCAGAATAAATTATTTTTATTTATTAAATTATAGTTTATATCAAAGAATTTATTTATAATAATACTGTAATTATAAATAATTTATTTGCAGTATTAATAAAATTTCATTAATTTTATATATGGGATGGTTCATGTGATCGTGGATTGGGATTGTAAACTATTTTAGAAATAGTTTACTTCAATTATTAGAAGTGAATTAGTCAAACTTCTAAGAACGTAATTAAATCGTGTTTTCGCTCATGCACCCTAAACCTACTCTAATTAAAAAAATATAACACGTGAGCGAATTAATCGAGACACTAAAATTAATTGGATATATATATATATATATATATATATACTGATAAAATTGAACGTGCTCTAGAATTTATATTTCAAAAAGCAAATTTCGATTAATTAAAGCCGTACCACACCTGTGAAACGAGTTAGTGACATTTAATTTAATCGCCACGCATTTCTCAAGGGGGAAAAAACAAGCATCCATAGTGCATGTTAGGAGCCGCGTGATTGGATGTAAGTAAAAAATATAGTATAGTTAGAGATGTATATAGTTAAAAATACAACGGTTATAATTATATGAATTCTGTTTAATTGGATATAGTAGAAAGCTCGCAAGTATAAATAATTTGTTTGGTTTCATGCAATTGAAAAATAATTTTTAAAATTTTATCAGTTGAAGGGCAAAGGATGCGATGTCGTTGGAGACGATGGAGGAGAATCGGACGATGGAGACAATGGAGGAGAGTCGGACAAGAAAAAAAAAAAAAAAGACTCGTGGTGCGGCCTCGGCAGGATTAGAGGCGAAAAAGGGGGGAGGTGTGCGGCGACGGGCGAGGCGAGAGCATGAGGATAAGAGGCGAGGCGGGCGTTTCCGCCTCTGAAGAACGAGAGAAAAGAAGAGGAGAGAGAAAAAATAATAACAGTATTTTGGTCCGTTTGCTGAAAATCTGATCTGAATCTACAAAATTGCCCATTTTTACAAAAGTACAAAATTAGTGAATTTTTTATGCAAATTGACCATTTATTTTTTATATATATTCAATCTAATCTTTTTAACTTATTGATCGTTAGCTAGCTCGTGAGCGGTGAGCCAGCTAGTATTCGGCTCATTTATTAACTAGCTGAACATGAGCTAAATTTTTCGACTCGATACTTTAACGAGCCGGGCTCGTTTAAACGAGCCGAACACGAGCCGACCCTAGCTCGCTCGTGTTCGGCTCATTTACACCCCTAGTTATCGATAGTAAATAGTTCAATTTATTAATAATTTATTTTTGATGATAGAATTTTCAAATTGACGATCGGCATCATTAAATATGATTTAAACAAATTTAAACTATTTAGAAATCAAATTTCACACATTTCCAATATTATTCTCTTGTCTATCACCATCAAATGAACAGAAAAATGAATAGTTGAAAATGAATATCTTTCAAAAAGTGATGATACAATTTCTGTATTTAAGATCTAAAATCTAGATCTTATTTTAAATAGTTTTAAAAAAAATTTCAACAAAAATTTAGTTAATTTGACCTCTTCTATATCGTTAAACGTGCAAACACACCATATCGGCAATTAAAATTACAGATTTTGTGATCCTTTGATCGTTAAGTTAACAATGTCAAAAATTCATAAAATTTGATTTCTAGATAATTTAAATGGTTTAAATTATATTCAATGGTGCCGATCTTTAATTTAAAATCTCTATCATCCAAAATAAATCGATAGTAAATCGAACCATTTACTACTGATAATAGCCGAGTCAAACTCTCTTTGTCCATATATATTATTTACAATCTATCAGAAGTTTTAATTTATCGTCACATATCATTTTTATCTCTATTAAGACTTATAATTCAGACTAAATTAACATTAGCTAAACATAAAATGATAAATGATTAATGGATAATAAAAATTTAAGAATATACTCCAAATTCATTTCGAGCCCACCTTAAATTATCCGAATATACGTTGGATTATTCGAATCAACTCCACCACTCAATCACGCAATTCCCCCCACTAAATTGTCTTCAACATCACCATCGCATAAATCATAAATCATAAATCATCATTAAAAAAAAAAAAGACACATTTATTTTTTTAATCCTAAATCAATCACATCATCATTTAATTATTCCCAAATTCTCTCCATCTCTATTATCTATTAACTTTTAATATTTATGTACTAAGTACAAGGTTTACTACCGAACCGAACCGAACGGAACCGAACCAACTCATTTGGATCAGGTTTAGATCACCTGTATGTATAGTTAAGTTCATTTAATTTAGGATTCAAACATTCGGCACGTTTTGAGTTTAGGTATGTAATTAGGTCGAGTTAATGGGTTGGTGGATCGAATTCGATATAGTTGATAAGGCGATGAATAATAAAATCCAGCTATTATCTTTTAGAAAGACAGAAATATTTGTACTCCTAAGGCTTCGTTTGGGATTGCGGGGCGATTGGGTTAATAGCAGTGAGAAAGTACGATGGTAATATTGCGTTTCGCATATTATGATGAGTCGGTTACTCCCGACAAGGTAATAGTATTAATCCAAAGGTTAGAAATGATCAAAGGGGTTGATCTAAGGGTCAAAAAATTAAAAACACCAGATCCTCTATACTTCCCATAGCATAGTAGCTCTACTAGAGAGAGAGAGAGAGAGAGAGAGAGAGAGAGAGAGAGAACTAGGCTCCTATATTTTCGAAAGTATGGAGACCTCCGTGCTTGTAAGTTGTTTTCGATGATGGAGCATCCGATTCGGCGATCGGCTCCGTACGTTAGATATGATCTACATTATTTGAAAACTAAATTTCATAATTTTTCGATTTCATTTGCTTAGTGAATGAGTTGGCTCAAAATGAACAGCTGAAAATAAAAATATAACAAAAAAATGATGATAATAGACTCAAATTTCAAATAGAAAGTATTTTTCTTACTCTTGATATTAATTAGAATTTTCTATTAAAGTTTCATGTGAGTTGATTCTTCTACACCGTTGAACTTTAAAACGTGCTACATCGGCGTTAAAATAGTTATTTTTGCGACTTTTTTATCACTTGGTAAATAATATTAAAAAATTATGAAATTTGGTTTCTAAATAGTTCTAATAGCGTAGATCATATCTAAGTATCTAACGAAACCGATTGCCGAATCGGATGCTCCGCTATCGAAAATAACTTATAGGCACGAAAACCTCCGTACTTTCGAAAGTATAAGAGACGTACTCTTATATATATTTAAGATTAGGAAACTGTCATCTTAATATTCTCTATTTCTGCTTTTCCTTCTTTCTTTGGTTAGGAATATGCTTATTTTATTCTCCCAAAAAACTATATAAAGATAGAATCAAGCTCATTATCCAATGAATTACCTATGGCCTTTAACCTAAAAAATCATTAATTTTTGTAATTAATTTTACTAACATCTTCTTAATTTTCTTCAGAACAAAATACTTAGCTTTGTTAGGACTTAATTATTAAAGTATGAAAACTTTGTCCAACTAATAAAGACTATAATAAATCCTTGTCAGTCTTGCTGGGGCCCACAGCCCATCTACCATGTCATCAGCACTGTCTGCCATTCAGACTCTCCTGTTGTGGGTCCCAACAACAACCCCCCTCTCTCCCCCTCAGAATTCCACCCTATTAAATGGATTAAAAAAAAGAAGTTTAAATATTATTATAGTCTGGCTGGAATACTATTGATAGCACCATGTATTTGGTGCAATCAAATTTTCTACCGTTAGATTTAACTCTTTGACACCGACCGTTCCTAGAACAAGTGGCAAAAGGCTTGGTGGTCGGTACCCAAGACCCGAGTTCGAATCCTAGTTGATTCACATTTCTAACTAAGTTTATTTCGTAACGAAATAAATAAAGCGGGTAGCGTGCTACTTATCTCTCTCTCAAAAAAAAAAGAAAAAAAAGAAGAGATTTAACTCTTTGACTATTTTTACATATTAGATTATTATACTATTAAACCAACAACGTACTCAACTCTAAGAGGCCCACATCATCATAACAGTACATTTCTCAATCAAAGGGCCGAAAACCTAATAGCATCAAATGCTTAGCGCTATTGATAGAATTCCAGCCTAGATTATATTATGAGTAAGGCTACTATGCTTCTGGAAGCACGGAGGGCTTCGTGCTTCCACGTTGTTTTCCATGTTGTGGCTTCCGAATCGTCGATCGGCTCCGTTAAACTTGATCTAGAGTATTTGAAGTACCTAGAAAATAAATTTTGCGATTTTTCGATATTATTAGCCTAGCGAACGAAGAGGCTAAAAATCAACGGCTGAAAATAAAAATCTTACAAAACGCGATAATATAGCATTAAAAATTTAGATCAAAGATATTGATCTTGTTTTATATAGTATAAAAAATTTTCTATCAAAATTTCATGTAATTTGGATATTTCTACACCGTTAAACTTTCAAACGGCTCACTATGACCATTAAAATTATTTGATTTTGTGCCCCTTCGATCACTAGGCAAATGATATCGAAAAATTATAAAATTTATTTTCTAGATACTTCAAATACTCTAGATCAAGTTTAATTGTTGAGATCGGACCAAAAGCGATCATTAAAACGACGGATCTGCCTGCTTCCGAGCATAGTAGCCTCACACTTATATTATTATATATTATTGTTACCACTTAACCTCTTTTTTTTTTAATGGATGTAAAGAAAATGATTATTGCTAACTATCCACTTTAGCTTTTATGCATAGAAGAAGATCCTTTCTAAATGGTTGACCAAAGAGTGAAATGTCTTGTATATTAAGATCAGCCCTAGGTTAATTTCCTATTAAATTGACATTTTCAATAATACTGTATCTGAGCTGGTTCTAAACTCTCTCAATTTTAAGATATTGAAAATTTAATCCATGTATTTGTTATTATTATCTATTATTCTATTGTCCAAAATATTGAATGACTCTGCATTTTGGTTTAATTAATTAGGTCGGTTAGTGGCTCACTGGTTAAACCGTCGGTTCGAATAGGTAAAAAAAAGATTTTTAAGCTAATCTAATTTTACCAGTTAAATCAAGTTGATTTGAGCATCGACGGTTTGATTCGAATTTTAAAACATTGATTTTTATATGACCGGAATCTTGGACGCTAACTATGCTGGTTAGGGATGCAAATGGATCCGGGTTAACGGAGTTTCCACTCCTATTCTTTGCAATGAAAAGAAAAGGGGAGGGCTAAGGATAAAAAAAAAAAGTTCAATATATATAAAATAATTAAGGAGATGGAAAAAAACAAAATTAGCGAAAAGTTGTCGAACGAAGCCTCATTGAGTAGCCGCCGCTTTGCTGCCACGTATTAATTTTATTTTTAATATGACGTTTATAATTTTTTTTAAATAAAATAGTATTTATTGATTTTAACATATAAAAAATATGTAAAACATTTTTAGATAGAAATAAAAATTGAAACATGATAGTGAATTAGAGAATTCTCAACTAGGGATGTAAATGGATCTGAATTCGTGAAGTTCCCGCTTCGATTCGCTCCGAATGAGGCGGTAAGTGGGAACAAAAATTATAGAAAATATAATTTGTTCCAAATTTGTCCCGATATACAAAGTAAATGAAGCGGAAGATAGAAAACACTTTTCTTTTTTTAATCCGTCCTGATGAGTTGAAAAATCTGTTAAAAATCTACTCCGAATGAATAAGTGAAAGCAAAAATAAAATAAAAAATATTCTGTCCCGAATTTATTAGTAAAAAATTAAAGCTAAAGATGAAAACCCTTCTGCATCGGGATCCGTCCCGTTTGCATTCCTATACTCAAATAGGTCTAGTTGGTAAACGATGACGAGAAGCGTCCTACTAAGATTTTATCCCATGACATAAACCCCCGCCCGGCTCGTCGTGGTCGGGCGGGGATCCTCTTTCTCTTCCTCTTCCTCTTTCTCCTTTCTCGTGGTCGCCGACGACCATTAATTAAAAAAAAAAAAAAACTGTGTATAGAGAGAGAAAGAGAGAGAGAGAGAGAGAGAGAGAGAGAGAGAGAGTTGTAGTAGTTGGGACATACCCGGCCAATTTGGCTCCCATGGTGGAGCGCCCGAGGACGGAGGTGCTGCGCGCTTTGGAGGCCCTCGAGAGCGCCGCGCACTCCGTCTCCTCCTCCCCTGCCTCTTCCTCCCCCGCCATTAACGCCCTCCTCGAGCTCCGCCCCCTCCTCTCCGCCGACCCCCTCCTCTCCCCCCTCTCCCTCCTCCTCTCCCGCCTCCGCTCCCTCTCCGACGACTCCGACGACTCCGGCGACTCCGGCGGCGGCGGAGGGGGTTCGATCGTCCGATCCCTCCTCCGCCTAAGATCGGGCCGCGACGAGGCCGTGGCGCGCGTGGCGGGGTCGGTGGCGGCGGAGATCCGGGCGTGGATCGACCGCGAGACCGTCGACCGCCTCGTCGCCGCGCTCCGGTCCGGGTCCGAGGAGCGCGAGCCCCTCCTCCGCGCGCTCGAGGCGCGCGCCGCGCGCGGCTTCGACGCGCGGCTCCAGGACGCGCTGCTCCGCGCGGGGGCGTTCGCGGCGGTGGAGGCCGCGCTCGCCGACCCGCGCGCGTCGCCGCCCCGCGTCCGCGACCGCTGCGCCGCGGCCGCGCTCGCGCTGGTGCGCTTCAACCGCGACGTGTTCGTCGGGCCGGTGCTCATGGGCCCCGCCGTGGGCGCCCTCGTCTCCGCCGCCTCCCCCGCCGCGCTCCGCTCCCTCTCCGGCCTCGTCGCCGCGATCCGTAGCCCCCTCATCGACGAGCTCCACTCCCGCGGCGCCCTCCCCCGCCTCGTCTCCCTCCTCGCCGCCCCCGACCTCGAGGTACGCTCCCTCTCCCTAGAACTCGCCCTCGTCCTCGGACACTACGGCCGCAAGGAGGCCGTCGACGCCATGATCGCCGACGGGCTGATCAAACGGCTGGTGTGCCTCCAGCGCTCCGACCACGGCGGCGCCCTGATCGAGATGGACGGCCCCGATCCCTCCGCCTCGGCGAGTACCCCATTCGCGAGCGCGGTGGCGAGGTTCGCCGTGGAGGTCGAGGTCGGTGAGGGGATGAGGGAGAGGGAGAAGAGGTCGACGAAGCAGGAGATTGTGAGGAGGGTGAAAGAGGCGGTGATCTCACCGGCCGAGGAGCTCACCGTCCTCGCCGAGGTGCTCTGGGGCTCCACCCCGTGGTGACCAGAGACTCTGCACACGCATCGACACGGCACGACACACACGTGGCGGTGTGGGTTATATGTGCTACAGTCTCTTTTCTTCTTTTTTTTTATTCGAATTTTAATTTTAAATCCATATGGATAATATATGGATAATAGATTAGACCGTCTCAACACCGAAGCAACACCGAAGCAGCTCGGAGGGGGTTTAGTAGATCTATTTTCGTCCAAAAACAATGCGATCTAAGTTAGGATGGAAGTACAGGAATAACTCTGTCCGTGCAGCAAAATGAAATAGATCATTTCACGGCAGCAAAGTTGGACGAGGGACTTGGATTTGCTCGGCGGGGAGAGGTGTCTCGTCCACGGAGTTTTGTACAGAAAAATCTAGAAGATCAATAATTCTGGACGGTGAAATCACGCAGCGTAAGCAAGAGAGAGAGAGAGAGAGAGAGAGAGAGAGGGGAAAATGTACATTCTTTGAGGAGTGATATAGTTGTACTTGGTTTCTGTTTTACAATTTGTTCACTAATATGTAAATTGAAAGTTTTTTTTTTTTTGAGAAATAGGTAGCACGTTACCCGCTTCGTTTATTTTATTTAGAAATAAACTTAACTAAATACTTAATCAACTGGTGATCTAACTCGCTCCTATACCAACCACCAAGTTCTTCGCCATCAGCTTGCGATGGTCGGTATGTGTAAATTGAAAGTAGAGTGATAGATTTTGAGTTTGTGAATTCATGGCTCATCTGCATCAATTGTAGTGATCTCTGCTTGTCGATCGAGTCGGCAGTCGAAATGGGGTTCAATTTTGAATGGACAGTCTGACTAACTGTCGATTTTGAATGGACAGTCTGACTAACTGTGTGTGCAGAAATTTTCTGTACATCAGATTTGAAAAAAGTTTCTTGATGGATAACCACTTGTTTTGTTTTTTTTGAGAGAGAAAGGTAGGTGGCATGAATTTGTCTTCTAGTGATTTTTAATTTAGCTTAATCTGACTAAAGTATGCAAGTTGTCACTAAATTAATGCTAGTCTTTTATTCTTTGAACCTGCATCTTGTCCCACCACTTATGGGACTGTTTGGGTTTTTTCAGGAAATATATCAGGAAATAGTTTTTTTTTTTTTTTTGGCTGAAAAAGTTCTTTTTATGTTTTATGAAAAAAAGTTTTTCTTTATCCGGAAAACTGAGAAAAAAAAAGATATTTTTTAAGAAAAAAAATTTGCTTTTTCGATGAACCAAACACCCTAAGCGTCCTGCATCGCGCTAACAAGATATCGACGATATAGATCATCTTGACAGACATCTCAAAAACCCTCTATTCTTTAAATTAGTAAGTAATTTTCTCAATAAAATTCAAAAGATGTAGTAAAAAGATATAATAAATAGTTAGAATATTTTATTGTTAAAGAAAATAAATATTTCATTTTTTCGCTATTGACACTCATTATCAAGCCAAGACGCGTCATCCGTGACAAAAGTTTACGATCCCATGCCACGACACTTAAATCCTTGCCCCTAAGCTTCAATTATTCTATTAACAAAGTCAAATTCGGTAAAGTGTTGCAATCAAGTAGTACCACATGTGAAAAATTGTGAAATAAACAATTATTGATCTCTAAAAGCTTAAACGGTTACAAAATAATCTTTTCGTATAGTATATTCAACACCATCGAACAGTTAAATGTTATTGTACAAATCCTCCTAAATTTGAAACACCAACCAATTTATTTCTTAAGTTCGACTAACTCCTTTTTTTACTTTTGAGTTTATTTGATTTACTTTGGGCCTCAAATTTGATCTACTTGTGTGAGAATTTTGGCCTATTTAGGGTTCAATTCCGTTCGGATTTCTCGTTGGGCGGGTGTGGGCCGGTCCAATTTGAGTCTAGCTTGAATCTCGTCAGATCATTGGTGCTAACCATTAATCCTGAAAGTTCGATCTGTCACTTAAAATATACAGGCATATTGTTAATGGATCTCGATTGAGACTCAGCACAACCAATCTCACGCCACTTCGAATATGATTTAGCTCAATCCAACCTCCCGTAATTTTGAATGTAACTCGGTTTAACATGACCACACGCGACTAAGCAGAATGCTGGCCCTTTTAAACCAGCAATCTGACCTCGGTGGGAAAGAGATAATAAAAATATGAGATGATGGAGGGAGAAATCAAATAATCGCATTTTTTTTTATAACTAATACTATTGAATTTTCTAATTGTAAAAATAATTTTCTTAAAAAATTAATTATAAAAATAGACCTTTAAATGCGGTGAATGATTCACCGCATTTATAACTTCTATTTAGAAATAGAAAAGAAATAAAAGCAGCGAACAATTCACCGCATTTATCATCATAAAATTATAAAAAAAATGAGGAAAAGAAAGAATGCAGTGAATGGTTCACCGCTTTTATAGAACTATATTTATAAATAAAAATTTAACAGTTTTATTTTTAAAATAAAAATTTTAAAGAGAACTATTGCACTAAAAATCCCGAAATAAAATATGGGAGACAATTAAAAAAAGTCATGATAACTCACTACATTAGACGATAGAATCCTATTATAAAATAAAATCCCATTCTTTTAAGAAAAATGAGATACTATAATTTTTTTTTTTTTTTTTTTTATCAAACAATCATAACAAATTCAAATTTCTAAAGTTCCCACTTTTATTCTTTACTTTTCATGAACCAAACATGCCCTTAGGGATAGCGAAATTCTTTATCTTATAACTTATATAAGTAGTGACATGCACGAATAGTGTAACAATTGCTCTACTATCTCCAACATGGATTTGAATATTTGATTTCTTTATGAAGATGCAAAGTACCAATGATATCTCATTAGGACTCAATCTACACTTGTGGTTTCACAGATTTAGTATCTTGTGGTTTCATTTTTATCTTTTTATTATCGATTCCACTAATTTTTTTCGTTAAATCAGTGACAAAGTTAAAACTAAAGAGTACTAAAGTGAATATTCGATAAACCTAGATGGGGTGTCTGAAGTTTTTGTATATAATCTAACGAAATATTAACGGAAAAGTTGACGAAAACATAAAAATAAAACCACATGACACTAACTTAATACATTTTAAACTACAGGGTACTAAAGTGAGAAAGTGCGAAACCACATGATGGTATTTAAAGCTTATCCTAAAATATATAGACTACAACTCAATTTTAGACCCTTTGTAACATTGTATATATATAGTGGATGTTTAGCCTAGTTTTAGGGAGCACCATATAGTGCACAAAAGTACCCAGTGGTTTTATTTTTCCTCTTTTGGTTATTCATTTCGTTGATTTTTTCATTAAATCAATAAGAAAGTTAAAAGTACATAGTACTAGTTTTTTGCATATATTTTAACAGAGATATATATTTTAACAGAAAGTTAACGCAGGGAATAACGCCGGGGGTGAGAGAGCCCAAAAGAATTTGGGTTCAAAAAATTATTCTAATGGGCCCAAAAGGCAAAAGAAAGATGGATCAAAGTTCACAAATCAAAACCTAAGTGGATTTATTTTTTTTTTTTAATCAAAAAGTTCACAAGATAATTTCAAACTCTACAATTTATTAAAAATCAAAAAGTTCGAAAAGGCCAAGTATTTTCCAATCAAGAATTCAATTTCAAAGTACATCAAACATACAAAAACAAAAGAAAACATTTTAAATTATAAAAATCTAATTGGACCTTTACCATCTTCAACATTAACTACAATTCTATCATATTCTTTCGCGATTATTAATTTGTATTTGAATCGAGAATCGGTGCGTGTGAGATGTATGATATAAAAAGGATTTGTGGTTTAAAAAAGTATTCTAATGGGCCCAAAAGGCATAAGAAAGATGCATCAAAGTTCACAAATCAAAAACTAAGTGGAATTTTTTTTTTAATCAAAAAGTTCACAAAATAATTTCAAACTCTACAATTTATTAAAAATCAAAAAGTTCGAAAAGGCCAAGTATTTTCCAATCAAGAATTCAATTTTATAATTATGACTCTATATATAAATCTATGGTGGATGGTGTATAAGTATATAAATATTAATTGTTTGTATGTTCATTTCATAGTGGTTGTAATCCTGAATTTGTATTTTGTACTTGTACGACGTCATGCAAATACAGAAGAGATTCTATCCGTGTGAACAATAGACTCCCTATATTTGTTGCGGATCTGGCATACCCTGGGAGTTAGGTTTTCAAAAAAATATTTCCGTTGTGTTTTAGACTACAAAAAGACTCCGGGACGTGACAGATGTATGATGGGTCAATGCCTGATTTAGTTATGCTACCTTAAATAACAAATTATTGACTCTTAATTTAGTTTTATTACTTCAAAGAAAAGACTTAAAAAATTAGGGAATAATTAGTAGTTTTATTGACTACATAGGGATAAGTTATTGTTGTTGAACATAGATTTTTTTTTTTACAGTTTAAGCTTTTAGAAATAAATAGCTATTTTAGAAATAAGATTTTGGAGAAAAACAGTTATTTCACATTCATTAAGTAGAGAATTATTGAACAATGAGAGGTTAATTGGATGTGGAAATGGACTCCAATTTTGTTTTGTTGACTACATGAAGGAATGGCTCAAAATATTATTAAAAGAAGGAAGATTACATTGACTTGTGTACATTAAGAGTGTGGAAATTTACTAGTAACTTAATTAGAACAAGTTATTGCCAACATTTATTTCATGTGTTTCTTTTTTTTGGGGGGGGGGAGAAAGTGACTTTTACTTTGATTTGTAGTGCTTTTCTTACTATATATCTTAGTGGGATCTTATTCAAGTAGTTTTAGTTCTCACTTCTTTTTTTCTTTGCTTAGTTCATGAAAGAATGGAATTAGTGCTAAGTCAAATGTACAAACAAGAAAAAGAAAATTTGCACTTCTTTAAGTGCCTTTTTTTTAATTCCATTAGGAATTGTAAACTAGTGGCAATATTGGATCACATAGATTAAAGGGTAAACTTTAAATATTATCCCTGTAGTTTCGCACTTTTTCATTTTAGTACTATGTTGTTTAAAGTGTGACAATTTAATACCCTATGGTTTTATTTTTCTTTTTTCGTCAACCCCTCTGTTAACTTTTCGTTAAATCATATATACAAAACTTCAGATACCCTACGTACAATTTATCGAATATTCATTTTAATACTCTTTAATTTTAACTTTGTCACTGATTTAACGAAAAAAATTAGTAGAAGGATAACAAAAGATAAAAATAAAACCACATGGTACGAAAGTGATACACTTTAAACCACAGGATACTAAAGTGAAAAAGTGCGAAACTACATGATTGGTAGTTGAAGTTTTTCATAGATCTTAAACCCGTAAATTCAATACGATACTCATGCGTTACCTACATCCAACATGTAATTGGGCAATTTTGGGATTCTGTGTTTGAATCGACTAAAATCCTGGCGACGATATCTAATAACTTCTTAGGTTTTACGATAGTTAAAGCAGAGACTTCAAATTAGAGTTCGAGTTTTGAATAATTAAAAGCACACAATTTGTGAATGCATACATTGGTGTTCATTTCTCACTATCTTTATTAAGATGTAATATGTATAAAATGGATACACAATTAAAGCTCAAGAACAACAACGTCTAAAAGCACTTCAAAGAAAAGTTGTACAAAGGACTTATTACACACAAGGCTGAGAACATTCCACACACTTCAAAAATTTTGGCGAAGAGAGGTTGGACTGGTGATATGACATGTATGCTATGCAGGTCACACGACGAGACCGTCAACCATCTACTTGCGCAGTGTGTCTTCACTAAATTTATCTTAATGATGGGTGTAGAGAATATTCAAGCGACGGAGCTGGGAGACTATGTTATTCATATCTGGGATAGGTTGATGGTGAAGAAAGGATTGCAGAATACGAGGCATAGCCTCTCTGAATTGGCTGCGTGCTGGTGGACTATGTGGAAGGCGAGGAATGACTTGATCTTTCGAAACATCCAACTAGATCCCCTCGTGGCGGTGTACAGATTAAAGGAGCTGCTGAAATCCTGGGAGATATGTGCATAAACTGCTAGATATCCTACCATGGTGATTTTTTTTTTTTTTTTTCGCCCCTTCATCGAGGCCCTGGCTGTCTCACCTATGCAGCCTAATTCATCTTTTCAATGAATAAAAGTTATTTTAGCCGTGCTACCTTTTCTCTCAAAAAAAAAAAAAAAAAAAAAAAAAAATTTGGCTACATCAAAATTCTTAATTTTTTTTTCCTTTGTTAAGAGAATAGTTTCACATGATCTCCAAACTTTTACACATTATACAGTTGTTTCCTAATCATTATTTCTCTTTTTTTCTTTTTTTTTTTTTTCTTCCTTTCTTTCTCTTTTTTTCTTTTTTTTTGTGGGGGTACCAATCTTACTTTGATATTGAAAAAAATTTAACACTAGAGATAGTGGTGGCATGCAATACAGCTCGTTGTTCGCTAGCCGGCTCAGCTCGAAATGAGCTCGAGATCGAATCGCTCGTTTAGTAAACGAGCCGAATATGAACTGAATTTTTCAGCTCGTTTATTAATAAACGAGTCGAACACGAGAGGTCACCGCTCGTATTCGGCTCGATAACAACTCGAATACATATATTTTATATTTATATAATTTATAATTTTATATATAAATAAATAATTATATATAATATATATATTTTTGTTATTTAATTTTTAGTAAAATAAAAATATAAATACGAACTTAATTATAAAAAGACTCATTTATATGTATAGTTTCAATTATTATATCAAAATCTAAGAAATAAAATTTTATATTTATATAATTTATTTAATTTATAATTATTATATATAAATCTAAGAAATAAAATTTTATAAATTTATTTGTTATATATATATATATATATATATATATATATATATATATATATAATATAAATACGAACTTAATTATAAAAAGACTCATTTATATGTATAGTTTCAATTATTATATCAAAATCTAAGAAATAAAATTTTATAAATTTATTTGTTATATATATATATATATATATATATATATATATATATATATATATTCAATCTAATACTTTTTAACCCACTGCTCGTCGGGCCAGTCATGACAAATTTCATGTTTGGCTCGCTTATTAACGGTACCAAATACGAACTGAATTTTTCGACTGATACTTTAATGGAACAATCGCTGTTCATTGTTTATTAACGAATAACACTTCCAGAGGTCCTAACTCGCTCGTGTTCGGCTGGTTTATATCCCTAACTAGAGAACACTGGTATAAATATGCGTGTGTTCGGCTCGTGATTCCAAATGAACCTAAGTAATTTTGAACTTCTCATTTGATTATCATGTGCATATTTTTTTTTTAAAAAAAGTATTATTATTCTTTCAATTATATCAATCTCTGTCACAAGCTCCACCGCCCGCAATTATAAATACGCTCAAAATTTGGAAAAAAAAAATCTTGGAATTAAAATGTAAATTTTCACTAAATTGGCCCGATATATGACGTCAGTCCCATTATTAAATAATTATTAGCATATATTTTATACATTAACAAAGCGTACGCGAAAAGAAATATAATTTTTTATTTGATAAAATAATTGAAACAAGGGCTAAAGTGATTATATAATATTTTTTTTCTTCATAATTTGGCCTTTCCTTTTAGAAGGTTTTAAGTACAGCATAATGTGCGGCTGTGATGACATGGTGGGGACAAGTGGCATGCATCAGGGCCCTCCAAACCAACAACTCATTCAGAGGGATTTTTTTTTTTTTTTTTTTCTTTTTGTTTCTTTCTCCTTAACCATGTATTGTAGGTAACTAAGATACAAAATGCATTAATTATTTAGAGTAAACATGTATGGAGACCCCCCTCAATTATATGCTATTTTGAAATAGGTCCCTCGACTATATATATATATATATATATTTTTAGGCTTAAATACAGAAAACTCTCACAAAAAAAAAAACTACCTTTGCACTTTATTATCTTAAAATTTAAAATTATAGTATTTAATATAGTTTCGTAAGCCCAATTATTATTACTAACTTGTAGGACTCATATAAACCGATCGGAATCAGTATCCCATCCGATGTGGAACGTCTGATTCAAACCAGATCCTAACCCACTTCTTATAGCATTTAATATATTACTAACTTGTAGGACTCATATAAACTGATCGGAATCAGTATCCCATCCGATGTGGGACGTCTGGTCCAAACCAGATCCAAACCCACTTCGTCGTAAGCCCAATTATTATTACTAACTTGTAGGACTCATATAAACTGATCGGAATTAGTAATCCCATCCGATCGATGTTGGACGTCCGGTCCAAACCAGATACAAACCCACTTATAGTATTTAATATAGCTTCGTAAGCCCAATTATTATTACTAATTTGTAGGACTCATAGAAACTGATCGGAATCAGTATTCCATCCGATGTGGGACGTCGAATCAGTATCCCATCCAATATGGGACGTCTGGTCCAAACCAGATCCAAACCCACTTCGTCCCGCATAGCACTTAGCGGTCACACTTTTGGCTAATATTCGGTTACAACGATCCGACTTGCTAGCAACAAGAATGTGGGACGTCGAATCAATATCCCATCCGATGTGGGACGTCTGGTTTGGTTTGGCCCGCATAGCACTTAGCTCTCACACTTCTGAATAATATTCGGCTTTAATACCAATTGCAACGATCCGACTCACCAGTAACAATAATTTGTTGGACTGAAACAACCAGTCCAAAATGTTTAAATCCAACTATTATTACTACTGTGTAGGCCTCATATAAACTGATTGGAATCAGTATCCCATCCGATGTGGGACTATTAGAGCGTTACATAAATTATATAGAACAACTAAATAACTTTCTGTATATATGAGACTCGAATTGTTAAAAATACAAAGTTTATATATGAAAGGTTATACATTTAAAAAATAATTCATACATTAAGATCCAAAAGTTTAATTAACTTTAACTTAAAAAATAAACATAAAAGTCTCTCCCCTAATGATAAATTATCATAAATTTTAAAAGCTAATTTCTCACAAAATAAACCATAATTCTTTTCTATAGTTATTTTTGGAATTAATCAGTGTGTAAATTATAAAGCTTTAAATTTTATAGTATTTTTATATTGACTTTTTAGATAATGCCAATGCCAATTATTATATTTATGTATCTACAAAAATTGAAGAGATAATTACTTACACGTCTCAAAACTTCTGAAATATCTTTTATTTTTTTATTTTTTTATTTGAAATATATTTCTCTGTTATTCAAAATAATCCTGTTGTTAGTACCTGTTAAGTCATCTCGAGTTGTATAAATTCGAATTAAAATTTCTACCAAGAGTTAAAAAGAAGTCAAAATATTTTTTTTGTTTCTAGCTTAAGACGACAAATAAGAAAAAATTAGTGATTGTAAAACTATATATTTGAAAATTTAAAAAGTTAAAATATCATAATTTAAAGATAAATAAAAAAAATTGGCCATGATTGACAGGTATATTTGAAAGGATAAAATAGTAATTTCACCGAGAAAACGACTGTTCCTAAAATCTATATTTGAAAGAACTTTAAAAGTTAAAAAAATATTTTTTATAGGGGCAATTTTTATATATTTCTGAAAAGTTTCCGACTTTCCGATTTACCCCTCTTAGAAGGCTAATATTGAAAATATCCTTACTACATTCCAATCTAATTCTAATATACCCCAGAGTTAAAATATGTTAATTAACTCTGTTATTTTTGTAAAATTACTATTTTGCCCTTTCAAATTTACCTCCTACCATTCGTCTTTTTTTATTGTCTTAAAGTTAGGGCACAAAAAGTATCTTGACTTTTGATCTTTTCTAATATACCCCTCTACCGTCACCAATATTTCTTATTTGCCCTTAAATTAAGGGCAAAATTGGTATTTTAATTTTATTTAACTGTGGTAGATATTTAACTCACGTTTAACCCAAGTTAACTTAACAGGAGATATTTTATAATAACAGTGGAGCATATTATTTTAAAAAGAAAAAAAAAAGCAAGGGTAAATCAGATATTTTCAAACGTATGAAGGGTATATAGATAATTATTCCTTTTTTATATTAGACTTTTAAGTGGAGTAAATAAGGAAATATAAAACTTTTCAGGGGTATATAAGCAATTGTCCCAAAATTAAAACTCAATGTGTGGACCGTCCGCATACACCCGGAGCAGGCAACAATTTATCACGCCTGCGGTGCACGACCAAAATTTCTATGCGGACTTCCCTATAGAAGTTATTATAAGGAAATGGTAGATGCCGTTTTATTTAATTATTATTTAATACTTTTAATTTTAGCCGTTGAATTAATATTTTTAATCACGAAATTTTCTGAAAATAAATTTCGAACAAAAACAAAAAAAATGTTTAGATAGAAGGAGCTGTGTATAATACCTTTTAATGAAGCCCAATTAATTTAGTGAAATTATTATAATAATAATAATAATCATCGTTAAAATTTTACAACAGGTTCGAGAACGCTAACAAAATAAGAGCATCTAAATTTTTTTGTTCTATTTTTTGATGTTACAGAAGCATTAAGCTGATCTATTTTGTCGAATTTGGTAGCTCAAAAGACATCTTAGAAATTAAAAAAAGGATAATTGTCTATACACCTCTCATACGTTTGAAAATATTCGATTTATCCTTCTTTTTTTTTCTTTCTAAAATACCCGTCATATGTTGCACCATTATAGCAAAATACTCCCACTTGTTAAGTTAATTTGAATTAAACGTGAGTTAAATATTTACTACAGTTAAAAAAAATTAAAATACCAATTTTGCCCTTAACTTAAGGGCAAATAAGAAAGTATATTGAGTAAGAAAAATACCGGTATTTGAAGGGCAAAATAGAAAGTGAAGTATTAAAAAAGGCAAAAATAAGAAAAATATTATTTTTCTATTGAACTTAATACAAACATAAAATAAAAGGCTGATGAATTTTTTGAAAAAAAATATTAGGCTAAAAAAAATAAAGAGTAATTAATAAAAGGTTGGATGACCTTCATCCAATTAGATCTTTAATTAATTCTGAATGCAAAACTAACTTTTCAAAGAAAGAAATATTTGACAGAAAAAAAAGTTAAAAATGTAAAAAAAAATTTAAAATTCTGATCGTGCTATTGAATCTTTTAATTTATTTGATTTGAGCCAGTTGTTTACTATTTAAATTTAAAATTTGTCTGTATCAATTATTTTTATGGTATAAAATTTAATAAAATAAGCAATTAGCTTGAATTATGTATAGGTAGAGTCATGAAATGAATTATTAAATCAAACAAATTAAAAAAAAAATTGGATACTAAAATCAAAATTAGGAAAAATTAAGTAGTTGAATCAAAATACTATATATATACTTCAGTTAAGTTCTATAAATATTTAGCATAAAAAAATTATTTCAGGTCGTCTGTATAGAAAGTACTGGTTAGATAAGCGACATTAGACATCACTTATATGCTATTTTTATAAGAAGTTATGTATATAATTGGGGGCTAAAATATATACAGAGTCTTTTTTTTTTTTTTTTTTGTCCGCTGACTTTTAAAAACCTATATTTTGTTTTCTTAAATTTTCAGAAATATTTTCAAAAGGTTACAGTATTACTGGAAAGTGTGAAACATCCAAATAGCCCTTACTTATTCTACAAGAAAAAAATAAATCTTTAATATATTTTTGTTCGTTTTAAAGGTATTTTGATATAAATTATAAAAAATAATAACGAAATCCTAGGTGAGGAGGCTTAAATTCATCAACATAAAATTAATATATATATATAGAGTATATATCAATAAGACGAAGCCTTTACCAAATTTTTATCAGAAATCAAATTTCAAATCTTTTCGACATCATTTGCCTAATGATCAAAGGGTTTCAAAATTTATAATTTTAAGGGTCGATAAGAGGCGTTTTCTCGTTTAACGGTGTAAAGATATCCAAATCAATTGAATTTTTGTTAGAAAATTCTTTAAACTATTTAAAACAAGATCTATACTCTTGATCTTGATTACAAGACTCCTATCGTCATATATATATATATATATATATATATATATATATATATATTTTAGATCAATAAGACAAAGACTTGTGTTGTTTCAATGATTTCTAGGTAGTTTAAATGGTTTAGATCATATTTAACGGAACCGATCGTCAATTTGGAAGCTCTATCATCGAAACAAATCGGTAGTAAAACGGCTCGTTTACTACCGATAGTATTCTAGTTCAACTCTATATATATATATATATATATTATATATATAGAATTAGGCTGGAATACTATTAGTAGTAAAACGCTCTTTTTACTATCAAGTTTTTAACCCTCGGATGAAAATTTGTAGGATCAAGATGCTATTAGGTAGTTAGCGTTGAGTGGTCCCCCTAGGGTTGAGTGGTCCCCAATGAGTTATAGTATTTAATCCAATGGTTAGAAATAATGATAAGAACTGATCCATAGGTTAAAAAAGCGATAGCAACAATAGGATTTTACTAATAGTAGATTGACTATATATATATATAGAGAGTAGGGCTACTATTATGAGTAGTAGAGCCTACTCATAAGTTGTTTTCGATGATAGAGCTTAGAATCGACGATCCACTCGTTAAATATGATCTAGAGTATTTAAAACTTCTAGAAAATAAATTTAGTAATTTTTCAAAATCATAATATATATATATATAGAGAGAGAGAGAGAGAGAGAAAGAGAGAGAGAGAAAAAGAGAGTTGAAGAACAGGAGCTCAACGTGCTTGTGATTGATAAGCCACGCACTTTTAGTTTATTATGTATGTAGAATTTTCTATCAAAAATTCAACCTATTTCAATTCTTTTACACACACCAAGAACTATGTATATATGTATATATATATATATGTATCAATTTTGTGAGCTTTTGATCGTAAGGTAAATGATTTCGAAAAATTACGAAATTTATTTTCTAGAAGTTTTAAATACTCTAGATCATATTTAACTGGATCGTCGATTCGAAAGCTCTATCATCGAAACAACTTATGAGTAGTAGGGCTCTCTACTCATAATAAGTATAGTACTCTATATATATATATATATATATAGAGAGAGAGAGAGAGAGAGAGAGAGAGAGAGAGTCCTATCTTGTCAATAGATCTCTCTATCAAGTTTTCCACCGTTAGATCCACCCTTTGATGATCTTCACCCGTTAGATCATCCTATTCAATCAACCAACCACTTAACCCTAGGTGGCCCATATCATCTTAGCCGCATATCTCTCAATCCAACGATCAAAAACTTGGTAGCACCAATGACTTCGTGCTATTAAGAGCATAGTAGTCTAGTTATATATATTTAAAAGCTAGGAAAAAAAATATATTTTTGTCCCAATTTTATGAAGTCACTCAAACCATCACCCTCTCCCATAAGGGAGAAAAAAAGAAAAAGAAAAAGAAATTTAAGAGAGAGAGAGAGAGAGAGAGAGAGAGAGAGAGAAAGAAGAAGAAGAAGAAGAGGGAGAGAGGAGAGAGAAAGAATGAGAGGCTAGGATTGAAGAGAAATCCATATGAAATGTGTTTAAAGCCCACAACACCTCCCCTGCAAACCTCTTATCTCTCTCTCTCTCTCCAAATCCCTTCTCCCCCTCTTTAAACCCCCCTCTCTCTCTCTCTCTCTCTATATATCTATCTATCTATCTCTATCTCTCTTAAGAATAAGAGAACTGTAGTGTTTCCGAATGCGCAAGTGAAGTTGTTTTCATGGCCCCGAAAACTAGTCGAGGCAAAGGAAGCAAAGGAAAAGGAGATAAAAAGAAAAAAGAAGAGAAAGGTAATATATATCTCTACTACATACAGACCAATTAATAATACATATATATATATAGAGAGAGAGAGAGAGAGAAAGAGGACAGGAGCTCAACGTGCTTGTGATTCATTAGCCATCCACTTTTAGCTTATTATGTATGAAATTTATTAAGCATGTCCCATATATATATATACACACACACATGAACTATGTATATATGTATATATATATATATGTATATATATATATATATATATATATATATATATATATATATATATATATATATATATATGTATATATATATATATGTATTTTTTTTTGTTCCTCCTTTGATTTTCTAATCTAGTTGAGTCATGTGTTTTTTTGTGTGTATATATGATGATTAATTGTTATTCCCAAAACTTATTCTCCTCTTTTTCCTCTTCTTTTTTTTTTTTTTTTTTTTTTTTTTGTGTCATTGTTCTCTTTACAGTTGTTCCTAGTGTCATTGATATCACAGTGGTCACTCCCTATGAATCCCAAGTTACACTCAAGGTATGTATGTATATTTGATCAACTCATCCCTTATTAGAAATTTACCCAAAAAACAAAAAAGAAAAAGAAAAAGAAAAAAAGGAAAAAGGAAATTAAACTTATATGAATTAGTATTTTTTATTGTTTTTTATTCAATAAAACTTGAATAAATTACAATCATAAGTTGCTAAGAATATATAGCTTGCTTGTTTATATATTTATTTCTTTATTCTAATTAATTTGTTCTCTTGTTATTTATAGGGAATATCCACTGATAAAATACTAGATGTGAAGAAGCTATTGGGCTCTCATGTGGAAACATGTCACCTCACCAATTACTCACTCTCACATGTGGTACTCCCAATTACAAATTTTTTGGGTTTTTTTTTAAATTTTTTTTTATAAGAAAAAATGGAAATAAATTTGGTTTTTTAGATTTGGATTTGAGTTTTTCAATTTTCTAATTGTGGGGATTAATTTTTACGATTTAGGCTCGCGGGCACCGGTTAAACGACGGCGTGGAAATCGTTTCGCTAAAGCCATGTGTACTTAAGATTGAGGAAGGTATGTTTTTTGTTATTTTTATGCTACATTATTTTGTTTTTTTACAACACTATGTGCTAGATTTTTATTTTTCTTAGGGGGGCGGGGTCACGAGTATTTCGCTATCTATTGAAAGTATAATTAATGTGAATTGTTGAATGGACGGCTGAATAACACTGATTTGAATCTGCCTCAGCTGGACAGCGAAATCGCTCATTGCTAAAAAAAAAATCACCCGAAAAATAGTCTAAAAAAAGTAAAATTTTGTTTTATTAATAAGCCTTAATACAAATCTAATTAATACTTAAGATTATATATATTTGACAAGTTTAATAAGTTGAGAATTATAAGTGTGAAAGGATTAAAAAAGCTAGCATGCAATTGGTGAAAAGAAAATTAATGGAATAAACTAGAGGTCCCTATTTAGGCATTATTTTAGATTTATTTAATGCAAAAATTAATTAGAAAACACAAGAATATCATATAAACTTCATCTCACCTATTTAGTGCACATGTGAACAATTTATTTCATACACTATTTAACCAACCAAATACATGTGAGTCATTTATGTATTTCCCAAAACTATTTTTATTATTATTAGTATTATTATTATTATTTAACTCTCCAAACTAGGCAAATAGTGTCATGAACTTTTAAAGTTACATATTAATCTCCCAACTAATATATAGTTTATATCATAGTGGGACACAAAATTGTACCTGAGCACTCAGTTGCAACCCCCCCAATAAAACTATAAAAGAAAGGTACAAATGACTATGAGAGATTATTGCCTACACCTGGTCCACCATGCATCTAAATATTACAAAGATTTATACTTCTATGTAGTCGATGAATCTTAACGCTTGGTTTTATCTGATTCAATGATCGATCTTATAACTTACGGCACTAGAGACTGATTACATCCTAAAAACGTGGCCCGACTGCGTCCAACAAAAAATAATACATGTTTGTCTCGTGCTGTACAATAATCATTAATTATTCTTAGAGTGTATTTGTCGTAGTTGTCCCAGAATGCTGTTGTTATATATTTTTTTAATGCATCGGTGTACATAATACAGACGCTTCTCGTTGGTTTATGCATACAATCAAAATGCCACATGAATTTGTCCGCACATCAACAGCCTTATAAGATAAACAATTGGCCGGTCCGTGACCGACGTGGTGGACCAATTCCATTGAAAAAGTTTGTTGCAATCTAGTGGACCCAATAGAAGTGCTTTAATTAGTATCTAAAATCCAACACATTCCCTTTCTCCAATATAGAGCAATAGATTCTCTAATAAATGTATTGGCACTTAATAATAATAAATAAATTAGATAATTAGATAAATAAGTAACAAGTACATTTCAAAGGGTCAAACCTTGGTGTATAGTTTTAAAGCTTATATTATTCTTTAGTTGAATAATAAGTTATTCAAGTGCCAATAACGTGAGGGAACTGCCATTTCATCTGGGGAAATTAATTTTTTGTGGAAATTAATTTTCTTAGGCACTTAAAAAAGCCTCTAATTAATACACTGTTTGGTAGTGCTTTATTCACTACAACAGAATTAGATTATAAGGACACTTTTGAGTAAGTGTCCCATTTATGCTAAAACTTAAAAAAATATCTACTAATGCCTAAATATAAAACCCAATCCAACAAAAAATAAAAGATTACTCTATTCAACTCACCATACCCAGTCCATTTGGCCCGATTACAAATAGAAAAGAAAAGAAAAAAAATCAATTATCATCTTCTCTTCTTTCTTCACTTAATCCACTGAAATTCTAGACGAAGAGCCTTCCCTGTCGTCCTCCTCTGCCACCGCAGCCAACGAGATTGAGTTTCGGCGGTTGTTAAATGCTTAAATAAGTGTTAGTAAATTAGCAGCACTCTTTTAGGTTATAGCAAAACTCTTTAACTGTCACTATATACCTAGCGACCCCACATATAGCAACACTTTTTAAAAGTGTCGATAATTTTAGCTAGCAGCATTTTTTTTGACATATACCTATATTTAAAAGTGTCGCTATAGACCGTTTTTATTTTAGTGTTAAAATATTCTAGATTTATTTTCTATACATCTCTCTCTACTTTAAAACATTCTAAATTTATTTATATACATATGTTATTCAAACATGTGTGCTAAAACTATTATTCATAATATTGACAAGGGTAAATTATGCCTTTGCCCTCAAACTATGAGTGTTGTTACACTTTAATTTTCAAATTTTAATCCATTGTAATTTCTGACTCGAATTATAATTAAGGAATGTAACACTTTAGTTCTCGAATCTTAATTAGTTGTAATTTTTGACTCGAACTATAAGACATGCGGTATTTTAGTTCTCGAACATTTTGAATTACTTTAGTCAAATTTTACGGCCCAAATTTTTTAAATAAGTATCGATGAATTACTAATATAGAAAAAATAAATATTTTATTTATTGTTGCATATGCATCAAGTGAAATTTCAAATATATTTTGCCTTCTTAAAATTTCAAATATATTTTCAGGGAAGTACCGCATTAATGAAGAGAGCAAAATAACTAAATTGCTCGTAATTTTTCTATAAGAAAAATAAAATTTTAATATATTTCTGTCATTTTGAAAGGCTTTTTAGATATAAGTTATAGAAAATGGACAGAACGAAATAGTGATAGAACCCTGATGGAAGAAGGGGTTGAATACAACAACTTAAAATATTGAACGGATAAAATATAAATTCTTTTTATAAATTAGAAAAAAAAAATAAAAAATATATATACATATTTATAATTGGGTCCGGCTACTATACTATTATGAGTACGATCGCCCTCGTACTCATAAGTCATTTTCGATGATAGAGCTTTCGAATTGACGATCCATACCGTTAAACGTTATTTACAGCCTTTAAAACTTCTAGAAATCAAATTTTATAATTTTTCGACATCATTTACCTTACGATCAAGCTGTCACAAATTTGACAATTTTTAATGGCCGGTATGGGATACTTGCTAGTTAAGCGGTGTAAAAGAATCGAAATTTGTTGAATTTTTGATAGAAAATTCTATTCACTACCTAGATAAAGATCAATAACTCCGATCTTGAATTGAAAGATCTGATCATCTTTTTTAGGACGTCGTTCGATTTTGACCGTTCATTTTATGCCTGCTTGATAGACTTTATTATGATTTCAAAAATTTACGAAATTTATTTTCTAGAAGCTTCAAATACTCTACATCATATTTAACGGAGTGGATCGTGGAATCGGAAGCTCCATCATCGAAAATAACTTATAAGTACGAAGGCTCCAATACTCATAATAGTATAATAGCCGTGGCCTTTATAATTTGTTTATAAATTACTTTAGGGTCAAATGCATACAGGTCCCTGCAAACATAGTCAATTGCGGAAATATCTCTGCAAAAGTGAAATTAGGTGAGATGTCCCTGCAAAAGTCCAAAATTATGCAGATATGTTCCTGCCGTGCCTTTTGCAGGGACATATTTGCAGAAATATTTTGCAGATATGTCCCTGCAAAAGGCACGACAGGGACATATCTGTATAATTTTGGACTTTTGCAGGGACATCTCACCTAGTTTCGCTTTTGCAGGAATATTTCTGCAATTGACTATGTTTACAGGGACCTGTATGTAAATAACCCATTACTTTATATTAGATAGATTATTTTGACATAAGTGTCAGTATGTGCATGTAGCAATAATTTATAAAGAACAGTATTTTAGGCACTCCAGACAGCACTCACTCTTATCATATTTTGCTTTCACCTCGCCAGTCTGCACTTTCCTCATCCGTCCGCTCTCCTTTAAATACTAGCCGTCCATTTATTTTAATCCCGTACGCTCATTGAGGACAGCACAATGCCATCAAACAAATCACAACCGTCCAAATCGTGGGCGTTTAAAATAACACAAATGTGCAACAAATTTGTACCTGTACTGTGGTTTCGCACTTTCTCATTTTAATACCTGTGGTTTAAGGTGTATATCAAGTTCGTATCATATGGTTTTATTTTCTCTTTTTATTATTCATTTTGTTATTTTTTTTTCGTTAAATCAATGACGAAGTTAAAATTAAAGAGTACTAAAATGAATATTCGATAAAACTAGGTGGGGTATCTAATGTTTTTTTGTATATGGTTTAACAAAAAATAAAACAACATGATACTAATTTCATACACTTTAAACCATAAGTTACTAAAATGAGAAAGCGCGAAACTACATGGGTGGTATTTGAAGTTTATCCATTTCATAATTTTTTTTAAAAAATAAAGGCTTAATTACAGTGTAATTATACACTGTATTTTAGGGTTTTTTTTCACAAACATTATTATATTGTTATATTTTATTAATTTCTATATTGTATTTTATATTTATTTTTATTTTTCTGTCCTATAGTATTTGTTTTTTTTTCCATATATATCACTAAACTATTTTTTTCTTACCAATTTCTACATTAATGTTAACAAATCTCTATATATTGATTTAAATAAAATCTAATAGTTTTATTATTTTTAATAACAAAAATCTATTATAAAATGAACCTCTATGATAGATTCATTGAAATATTCTTTCAAGTTATTTTTAATTATTTTTTATTTATATAAAAATAAACCGAATATATGCTCTGCTTGAGGTTTTAAGTGTCCGCAAGCGCGGACCGTATCTATCGTGTCGCTCTATTCTTTAAATTAGCAAGTAATTTTTTTAATAAAGTTCAAAATATGTGATAAAAAAATATAATAAATAGTTAGAATATTTTGTTGCTAAAGGAAATAAATATTTCATGCTATTATGTGTCGGCACACAAAATTTTTTTTGACCGACACGCATCGGCACGGCTCGGCACGCACCGTGCAGTACCGTGCCGGCAAGTTTTCGGCACGATCCCGTGCCACAGCACTTAAATTCTTAGTCTGCCGCTTTTAACCAGTATTGTTTTAAATAACTTCTATAGAAAATTATAGTTTTATTGTAGGATCTGAAAAAATGATAGTTTAGCCGTGTTTTTGAAAAAAAAAAAAAAAAAAAAGAGAAAATAATACAGTGTAGAAAATGAAAAATTCTGTTAACTTAGTTTGAAATATATAAAGGAATTAAGTTTCGAGCTTGGAATTTCTGATACCATCCATTACGTTCTTAACCAACTGTGTTAGATACGGTCGGTCAATTAGGAGCAGAGTTTGAACCTACTCTTTGTAGGAGCCAAACAAAAATTTACGAATAAATTGCACCAGTAGCACTTGATAGATCTTTTAGCTAGATTTCAATTTAATTCTCACATTTTTAATTTTGATACTTGATCTACTGAATTCTCAAAAGAGTTTCATTCTAGTCTCTTATATATATATATATTTATTATTAAGGAGTTTTATATTTCAATTTCAATTTAGATGAACTTTTTTAGGACATATATCTTTGGGGCAATTGCTTATATACTCCTGAAAAATTTCCGATTTTCCGATTTACCCCTCTTAGAAGACTAATATTGAAAATACCCCTCCTACGTTCCAACCTATTTTTAATATACCTTTAGAGTTAAAATCTGTTAAGTTACTCTGTTATCTCTGTAAAATTACTATTTTACCCTTTTCAAATATATCCTTCTACTATCACTGTCTTTCTTATTTGCCCTTAAAGTTAGGGACACAAAAAATATTTTGACTTTTGCTCTTTTCCACTACCGTCACCAACCTTTCTTATTTGCCCTTAAGTTAAGGACAAAATTGATATTTTAATTTTTTTTAACTGTGGTAGATATTTAACTCACGTTTAACTCAGATTAACTTAACAGGAGATAACTGCGGGGGTATTTTGCAATAATGGTGGAACGTATGAGGGGCATTTTAGAAAAAAAAAAAAATAGAAGTAGATCAGATATTTTCAGACGCATGAAGGGTATATAGGCAATTATCCCTATATCTCTTTCTACTCAAAAAGCAAACGGAAGTTTTAACTAGCTGCGCTAGCAATGATTAGTATAAAAACTATGCATACATCGTCGTATTCGAATCAAAACCTGAATCAGTATCTGACATCTCCTACCAACTGTACTAGCTGAGCGGTCGACGCGAGGGCTGTGTACTTATCATTGGAGTGATTGTCCTCATATGGAGGGAGCATCATCTTGAGAATCTAATAGAAAAAAAAGAAATATATAACTGTAAATAAGATAATCAAAAGCTTAATCACAATATATATCCTTAGTCCTTTACATTGAAGCACATGACCAAATTGTACCTTGTCTCATGTGAAAAATATGAAAGTGGAAACTCACCCCTCTCTTTCCCCCTTTTTTTTGTTAAAAAATTATGGAAATACTTCAAAAAGCCTCCCCTGTGGTTTGACATTTTTTTTTAGTTTAGTACTCTGTGATTTAATTAAAGTTTTTTTTTTCTTTTTGTCATTTAAAAATCTATACTTTGCCCCTACCATTAGTAATCTATTAAGGGTTCCGTTTATAAAATATTATTATATATTTTTTATGCCAAAAATACCTTCAGCCTTCTCTCTGGTATATATGGTGAGGGGCAAAATGGTCATTTTATCATCATAGTTCACACTGTATTTCTGTGAATATTTTTTATTTTATAAGGGGGCAAAGTGTAGGTTTTTAAATGACAAGAGGAAAAAGTAAAAAATCCGATTTTGACTGAGGAATTTTATGTAATTTAGCCTTTAATATATATATATATATATATATATATATATATATATATATATATATATATATATATATATATATATATATATATATATATATATATATATATATATATATATATATACTTTTGTTCACATATAGAGAAACTTAGAACTTTGGACAAATTATTGTAGAAATTCTCCGTTTTAATTGGCCAATAAGTCATAATCAAAATTGAAAATTTTCGTCTTAGGCGTCACTGAAACAATCGGTGATTGCGACCAATTTCCTAAAAAAAAATATATATTTAAGGTGCATCGAAAAACTTTAATTACACTTTCGGTCCTCAAATTTTAATTTATTATAATTTATAGCTCGAACTTTTTAAATTTAGTTGACTATATTTAAAATACAGCTCACTTGACAGTGAGACATTCTATTTATTTGAATTTTTATTATGAGTTAAAATTAAAATTTATATCATAGTATTACAACCCAATAAGTTATTAATTGTTAATTAATGGCCCATTAACACGTATTAATGGGGCGAGCTAATAATCATTAATGGGCCCTTGATGGGCCCTTAATTTGTTTTTAATGGGCCTTTTTTACTAATTAGGGAGTTTTTTTTTTTTGGCCCATTTCGCACGTGCAGAGGACTACGCGTGCGAGGCACACGCGGCGGGGCACGTGCGGAGGCTCCTCGACATCGTCGCGTGCACCACCGTATTCGGCAAAGCCAAAGAAGGAGTCGGCAAACCGAAGAAGCCCCACCACTCCCCCTCTTCTCCCTCCTCCGCCTCCGCCATTTCCACCTCGAACTCGACCAACAATGGCAAATCCCCATCTGGGCCGCCTCCCTCTCCCCCTCCCTCGGATGCGGAGTCTCCGGCACCCGCCATCTCCGACAGGTTCGACATGGCCGCGATACACCCCGCGCCGAAGCTCGGGGACTTCTACGAGTTCTTCTCCTTCGCTCACGTGGTCTCTCCGATCCAGTGTATGGTATCTTGCCCCCGTTGTGAGCTTCGTGGGGGTTGTTACTGGTGCCTATGTTGGTAAAAATGTAATCTTTGCTCTGCGCAGTTTTGCGGCGGCGCGAAGGTGGGATCTGCGCGGAGAGGCGGGAGGGCGATTATTTCGAAATCGAGGTGATTTGATTGCGAATTATATTCTTGTAGGATGTTGTTCATGGTGTTGTGCAAAAATTGTTTGTTGAAATGCTTGAATGAGAGCAAAATAGGAGAAGAATTAAATAATGAAGCTTATGGTTATGATTTGTATGGTATGATTTTGTAGGATGTGCTCATGGTGTGTCCTTATGGTTAGGATTTTGAAATTGAGGTGATTCGATTGTGAACAATATTCTTGTAGGATGTTGTTCATTGTATTGCGCAGAAAGTGTTTGTTGAAATGCTTGAACGAGAGAAAGATGGGAAAAAAAAGCGAGAGTAAATAAGTAAGCTTATGGTTATGATTTGTACTTGTAAACTATGTTTCTTGGTTTGTTCATCGCATTATCATAGTGCATATGGATTCCCATTTCTAGCCTCTTGTGCTCAGAGTCGTAGTTGGTGGGGCATGACAATGTCTCTCACAAAACCTTAAATTTGTTTACATTACATAGCAAAACAGTAAAATTAATGTGAGAAGGAAAGATTGTGCTTTGGAAGTTTGATGGATATGTAGCAGTAGAAATAAGATCACAGCTTAATCTCATTTTCCACATTCGTTACTCAATCTAAAGATCACAAGTGCATAGCCTGAGTTCTGTGTGAACCTAAATGAGCCAGCTTGAAATATCATGTGTTCGTGGAAAGAGCTCTATCATATATTTTATGTATCTTACTTTGAATTTCACACTGAACATTATTGGCCGTGCCGTATTTGATACAGTGTTTTCTTCTTCTTTCCACCATGTTATATTTTATGCTTTCATTGTATGTTTTACTATGGATTGCTATGTATGCAGGTTAAAGTTTGTAATGGGAAGCTTCTAAATATAGTTGCCTCTGTCAAAGGATTTTATACAGCTGGGAAGCAATATATCCTAAGCCGCTCCCTCGTGGATCTTTTGCAGCAGCTTAGCAGCGCATTTGCAAATGTAAGTAACCAGTAGTTTACCTGTTTATATGCCAAAGCTTCTCTTGCTTTTGTTATAGTCTTGTGCAATTTAAATTGACTGTTTTTTTAACTACTAGTCTTATTGTTGCTTTTGCCACTCCTTTTATTGAAAGTTACTCCTTGCTACAAGCCTCAATCCTATCTTTTTATATTTTCTAACTGAATGATTGTTCTTGTTATGAGCAGGCCTACGAGTCCCTAATGAAAGCTTTTGTAGACCATAACAAGGTCCTAAACCTAAACTCGTCTCATATTATGCATTATTTGGCAGTAGAGATACTGGAATTTATATAACTATTTACTGATATAATTATCGGCATATTTTAGTTTGGTAATCTCCCGTACGGATTCCGTGCCAATACCTGGCTTGTGCCCCCTATATTTGTCGATTCTTCTTCGAAATGTCCCTCTCTCCCTGTAGAAGATGAGAACTGGGGTGGGAATGGTGGTGGTCATGGGCGAGATGGTAAATACGATAAACGACGTTGGGCGACAGAATTTTCAGTCTTGGCAAGAATGCCATGCAAAACGGAAGAGGAGAGGCTGATCAGAGATAGGAAGGCCTTTTTACTACAAAATCTTTTTGTAGATACAGCAATTTTTAAAGCTGTCAAAGCAATACGTGGTCTCATTGACTCCAAACCAAATTCAACTGCTTTTGGGCATGGTCTTAATGGCTCAATTCTGCACGAAGAACGAGTTGGAGATTTGTACATGGTTGTGAAAAGGGATCAGTTAGATGGTAGCTCGAAGCAGGAGGAGAAAGTCGATGGGAGTGTGTTGCTTAACATGAGCCCTGAGGATGTCTCTGTAAGAAATCTTCTTAAAGGTTTAACGGCTGATGAGAGTGTTGTTGTTAAAGTAAGAATGCCTCACTTTATTTCATTGTAATTAAAGTTGTTCTCTCATGGGTAGTACTGATAGAATATATGATTTGCAGGACACTGCCACCTTAGGAGTTGTTGTTCTTAAACATTGCGGATATACTGCAACTGTTAGGGTTTCAGGACATGTAAGAGAAACAAACGATGCAAATCTGGACATTGTTGTAGATGATCGACCAGATGGAGGTTCTAATGCCTTGAATATCAACAGGTTTGCAACATAAACATACTAAAATGCACAATGGTACCTTTTACGCAGATATTTCCTTAATCTTTTATTATTATTATTATTATTATAGGTTTTTAATTGCTAAAGCGAACCTTAAGGATAAATATAAGCTAAGTACTTAGAAATCTTTCTGCAGCTTAAGAATACCACTTGCCAAATTTTTTGTGGATCCATCGGTGGAAAATCAGCATTCTCCTAATTCTCATTCTGGAAGTTCAACACGGATTTTAGCACGAAAAGTACTTTGTAACAGCTTGACTAAATTAGAGAAAGAATCGAGCAATACCAACAGGTTGATTCGATGGGAGCTTGGTGCTTGCTGGTTTCAACACTTGCAGAAAAAGGACAGTTCACCTGCTGAGGTGCTGAAGGGAAAGAAGGAGGATACTCAGACTGAATCACCAGTTAAGGGTCTCGGAAAGCATTTTGAACAGCTGAGGAAAATAAAAAAGAAAACAGATATTGTGGATGGTAACCCCGAGAAGGATGATTCTGTGAAAAGCAGCGTACGTGAAACAGATGCAGTGAATGAGGGGCTCCAACAGTCCGTATTGACTGAAGAAAGTGAGATTAGGAAATTGCTGCCTGAAGAAGCCTTTTGCCGTTTGAAAGATTCAGAGACTGGTCTTGATCAGAAGGTAATTGCTTCTGACTATTAGCATGTGCTTGTTCTGCAGTGCCTCGTGAAAAGAAGACACTAACTTAGAAGTTTACGAGCAACGGACAATCATATGCAACTAGATTCTTGAATAGTCAAATGCATTAATTGGCTGTATAGGAACAAACTCTATATGATTTGTTAGGAAATACCATACAGCTTCTTGGTTATTGTGAAAACTATTTATGTAAAGTATATATCTAGGATATTCTTGTAGGATCTAATAATATCAAATAATGCTGAAGAATCATGAATTTGCCTGCAATCATTTTGTTAGGCGTAAAAGTTTAACATGCTCTTGGAAAAGGGTATCCTGGTGTGAAAAAAATTAATGATCAGCACAACTCAATGTTTTTCCACGATTTGTTTTCTTATCACGGTCAAAATTGTCTATTAGATAATTTGTTTATTTGTTCTGATCAACTTGTTAATGCAGATGGTCTTCGAGAAAGAACAGATAAATTAGCAAGACTTCTTCTTTCCATTGGATAAGATATTGATCTACTTCGTATTAGCAATCAATGAAATGTAATATTCCTTCTTAGGAAGGAAAAAATACCAATTCCCTTTAACCAGAAAAGTCAGTTTATATTTTCTTCTAAAGCCTGTAATGTCTTTTGTCCACAGTAACCATACACAGTCACTGCATCAGTAACTTCAATATATCAGAATTTGTTTATGTCTCTCAATCTACTGACTTACATTTCTTCTTGGAGCAGTCTCTAGATGAGCTCACCAAGATGGCACATAAGTTCTATGATGAGGTCGCACTTCCAAAGCTGGTAGGGTTTAAACTGATACCTGCCTTTAAATCTCATGTGCTTTTTTTGGCTTCATCATAAAGTTATTGCTTCAATAGGTGGCGGATTTTGCATCACTCGAGCTTTCTCCAGTTGATGGAAGAACCTTAACCGACTTTATGCATACAAGGGGCCTTAATATGTGCTCGTTAGGACGTGTGGTGAGTACAAGTATCAGGGTTGGTTTCTGTTAAGTTGCCTTGCTCTTGTGAATTGTCTACTAAGTTTAGCCTTGTTTTTAAATACAACAGGTGGAACTTGCAGAGAAGCTACCACACATACAGGCGATATGCTTTCATGAGATGGTTATTCGAGCCTTCAAGTACATTCTGCGAGCGGTGGTTGCAGCAGTTGACAATTTGTCAGATTTGTCCTCCGCAATTGCTGAGACCTTGAATATCTTGTTGGGGTCCTCAACAGTAGTAACTGATGACCAGGATTTGCTTGTTGAACAAACTCTTACCAAGAAGTGGGTAGAAACCTTTATCGCGAAGAGGTTTTCTTGCAGACTAAGGGATGAATTGCAGCACTTGAGGAAATTTGTACTTCTTCGAGGACTTTGTAATAAGGTACGAAAATTCTAGAAGATGCAAATATCCATTCAACCTCTTGTATAGTAGTCTCACTCACATGCTCTCTATGCAGGTTGGATTGGAATTGGTTACTAGAGACTACGACATGAATAGCCTAAACCCCTTTGAGAAGTCTGATGTTATCAGCATGGTTCCTGTTTACAAAGTATGATAAGACTCTAATTGGTTGTCGTAATTTGTTTTTAGACTAAGCATTCTACTTGATCAACTGATGGTTTTTGAATCCGATATGCAGCACATGGCCTGTACCTCTGCAGATGGTCGGAACTTACTGGAATCTTCAAAGACTGCATTGGATAAAGGAAAGCTAGATGATGCTGTCAGTTATGGCACAAAGGTATTTGCTTATTTTTCTGCTCTTATCTATATATTGACTAATCATTTAATAAATTACTATTATAATTCACTAATACCTTTCTTCATATTTTTGTTTTGTAGGCATTATCTAAATTGATAGCGGTTTGTGGCCCATATCATCGAATGACGGCTAATGCTTACAGTCTTCTTGCAGTAGTTCTTTATCACACTGGAGATTTTAATCAGGTAATATACATCAGCTTTTCTGAGTAACATGACGGCCTCTTACTTTTTGATGACAAACGATAACCATGATCTGGATTAGATTCCAAGTTCTTATAATTATTAACATAGTTCAAACATATGATATTTTCATATTCTCTGATGCTCATGCGTTGCTTTTTTTTTCCTTCTGGTTTACAGGCTACTATATATCAGCAGAAGGCTCTTGATATCAATGAAAGAGAGCTTGGTCTTGACCATCCTGAGACCATGAAAAGCTATGGGGATCTTTCTGTCTTTTACTACCGACTCCAACACATTGAATTGGCTTTGAAGTAAGCTTGGTTTTTATCCTTGCTCTGAGGAATCTAACTTCAAGATGTCATGACCATGTTTCTTTGTTAGCTATTCTCTTTCTTAAGTTTTGGTCTACATCATCAAAAGGAATAGATAGGTATCTTCTGAAGAATACTGGCAGCTATTTCCCCTTGAGATAAAGATAAAAATAAATCCCCCTTGTTTTGATTACACGTGGTGTATAAACTATAAAGCTTATCGGCCCTATATGTCTTGCTTCTATCGTATGTTTCATCCATTGGTAGCTAGCTACTTGTAACTTTTTATAATACTCAAGTAATGAATGATATGAGTAAGTTCCGACAAGCCACTGGAGTTGAAAAAGAAATAGGTCAGTCAATTGTGAAGGCAGCATCATTATTAATTGTTCATACAATAAAATTAGGTTCATGAACCTGAATTATATTTGACTTCAAAAACTAGCAGCCTTTTTTTTTTAATACATATTTCCAAGGTCTCTCTATGTTGATTTTGCGGGACAAACAAAGTCATTAGATGCACTGCAAATTCTTTGCGACATTTTTGAGAATTGCATGAATTACAGAGTAGACAGTAAATTGTCCTTTTTGACACTAAGTGATTTTTATTTTTAGTCTCTACTTGTATTAGTAAAAGGTACTCCAGTTCTATTTTACTCTGGAGGCGGTCGATCTCTATAGAGCTTTATTTCTACCGCAGAGAAGGGAAATATTTGATTAGAGTTTGTGCTTTTGCTACTCAAACTCGAATTTCCTTCTTGGTTTTCAAATTTTTATCTTAGCCTAATCTATGGAGTTGTACATTTATTTGCACATAATTGTTTGGTATGAATTTCTGTTATTGTGCCAATGATGTTTACATTTCTCAGATATGTGAATCGTGCACTCTATCTTCTTCAATTCTCGTGCGGCCTCTCACATCCGAATTCTGCCGCAACCTACATAAATGTAGCAATGATGGAAGAAGGCATGGGTAATGTTCATGTTGCTCTCAGATACCTACATGAAGCCCTAAAATGCAACATAAGATTGCTCGGAGCCGATCACATACAGGTTCCCTCTCTCTTTCCCTCGCTGACGACAGTGATGAGCTTCTTTTACATGTTTTACACCATCTTTTTATCACTCAATCCTGTGATAGCGCTACTCTTATTTCTTTACTAATATTTGTTATAAATAATAGACTGCTGCGAGCTACCATGCCATTGCCATAGCTCTTTCCATGATGGATGCATACACCTTAAGTGTGCAACATGAACAAACGACTTTGCAGATACTTCAGGCAAAACTTGGATCAGAGGATCTTCGTACTCAGGTTCGTTCGGATAATTTTCTGTACGCAGATTTTTGTGCATAAATAGAAACTGCAAAACTGATAATTTGGTGCAATTATTTTCTATCTAGGATGCTGCTGCGTGGCTGGAGTATTTTGAATCGAAAGCTTTAGAGCAGCAAGAGGCTGCTCGAAGAGGCATCCCGAAGCCTGATGCATCTATTGCTAGTAAAGGTCACCTCAGGTATGAAACTCCTGCTTGTTATTATCATGTTGAACAATAGAGAGATGTTCCTCCGAATTGAAACATGCTAGCTTTTCAGTGTATCAGATCTTCTTGACTTCATAAACCCAGACCAAGATACAAAAGAGAGAGATGCGCAAAGAAAGCACCGGCGTGCAAAGGTTGGTATATCAAAACCATATAATGTTATCGTGAAGTACCTCATTAAAATGAGATACAAAAACAAAACTACTCTCTGCATAATTTGTTTCTGAAATGTTGCTGAATTCATTGGAACTTCACTTATTATGCTACTACACATTATGCGATGATAATTTAAAAGTTGTCATAATTGGAGCTGGTAATGTATGCCATTTGACGGCCGCTTTTAATTGCCTTTTCACAATGCCAGGAGTATTTTAGTTTTTTTATGTAATTGTAGACTAATAAGATTTTTGCCTTTTTTACATTGCATAGTATTTAATGCAGAACACTAGCAGATCTAACCAAGAGGAGTTCATTAAAAGTGAAGTCAATTCCCAGCATGGTATGGAAAATGCGAACATTCAAACAGTGAAAGAAGAGCCTACAAAATCAAGAAGGCCTCGAGAATTCCTAAAAAAGGTCAAAGAGGTTAAAGAAGTCGATAAATTCATTCCCAATGAATTACGACAAAATGATTTACCATCCCCCGAGGAATCTTCAGATGAAGGGTGGCAAGAGGCCGCATCAAAAGGACGATCCAGTCAAACGCGAGGAAAAAGGCCAAATCTTACCAAATTACTCGTAGATAGCTCAGAAAATACAGGTTATTCAAGTTACAGAAGAAAAAATATGCCACAAGCACTTAGAGGCAACATTGTTGAGCCAAAAAGCACATCAAGTGATTCTTCTTCTTCACCTGGAAGAGCTCTTTTACAGGCTAAGACTTCTGAATCTTTGATTAAATCTGATCAAAGCACAAAAGCTCATAGCTCGAGCAGGGTGGCCACTATTGCTTCAAAGTTGGTTTCATACAAGGAAGTAGCGGTATCGCCTCCTGGCACTGTCTTGAAGCCAGTTTTAGAAAAAGAAGAAGAACGAGAGGCAAAAAACGATGAGACAAAAGATGCGGAGGCAAAAAACGATGAGGCAAAAGACGATGAGACAAAAAATGAGGCGGCAGAAAACGAGGAGGCAAACAACGAGACCCAAGAAGTTATAAATCAGTTCGACATATCAGAGGATGAGAATAAAGTTGAAAAGACGGAATTTGAAAAGGAATTACCAATTGACGGTAATGAGAAAGAGATGAACTCAAGTCCTGTTGAAGAAGCAACTTCAGAGGAAAAATCTCCGAAGAGCGATGATAACAAAAATTCATTAGAACCCAAGAAAGATACAACAAGCGGAAGCAAACTCTCAGCTTCGGCTCCTCCGTTTAATCCGGGCTCGCTTTTATCAATGTCCCACCCGTACAACACAGTCGCGATTTATGATATGAAAGTTGTTCACCAGGCATTTCCAAATGCAACTATGGAGATCCCCTCGCCTCACTCTATTAATACTAGAGTCACTCGCGGTCCAAGATCGAATTTGTATTATAGAGCTGGAAGTTCTTTCCGTAGGAAGCCGGGCTTCTCAAACAGCCAAAGCGCGGTTGCAAGAAGTAGCCTCTCTTCTAGCGTAATGAATCCTCATGCAGCTGAGTTCGTCCCTGGGAAAGCGTTGCAGCAAATTAAAAAAGATTTAGATGCTCAAAATCCCGAATACTACTCTATAGAGGAGGGGACTTCAGATGAAATTCTTAAAGAAGAGATAAAACAAGCTGAAAAAGTTAGCGAGGGAGGAAAGAGTAAAGAAACTAGAGGCAAAGATAACACAAAGAGTGAGCAAAAGACCGAGCTTGCGAGACAAATTCTGCTTAGCTTCATTGTTAAGTCAAGTCGGAACAGTTTGAGCGCTTCGGTTGAGACTCAGGAAATTAAGGAACCAAATGCTGCTGAAAGCGTGCAAAGTGGAGAGCAGAGTGGCAATATGGTAAACAATGATTCTGGTCTCGAGCAATTGAGGAAAGCAGAAATTCGAAAAGGCGAGAAGGATACCGAAGGTTTTACAGTGGTCTCCAAGAGGAGAAGAAGCAAACAGAATTTCATGAATGCTGTGAATGGGTTGTATACGCAGCAATCCATCTGTACGACCGTCGGATAAATGGTCTTTGCAACTGCTATTTACGGGTTTCTTCGTAGTACAACTTCCGAAACAGCGTAAGAAAATCTTTGTGGAAGAGGTGGTTTCTCTTCTCAAAAAGTGCTTTTGCTTTTGCTTCTCTCACTAATCGCGCGAGGCATCAGTTTACTCTGTGAAAAGTTTTCGAGAGATTCCAAGTCAGCTATGGAATTTTCCTACATGCCAAATAACCTTTACTGATCCGAGGCAGTCGGAGCTCAAGAGCATGGAGGTTTCCCTTAGTTACTCGCTTTCGTCATCTACTTTACACTATATTCTAATCTATGCATGAAGCTAGTGATCCTTTTGATGGAATTATGGGATCTTCTGCAAACTCAATGTGAATAATGAATCGAGTATTCCGTGCCAAATTATGTCTTGTGAGACTACATAATAAATAAAGTATTTTGTGTCAAATAATGTCTTTCTTATTAGGCAAATTGTCCAATCCTTATTTTCGGATTTTTGTAAAGGTTATTTTATGGGTCAGGATAAGTTATCTGGTGATAACTTTGTGTGTTGTAAGGATTTTCTTTTGTGGTTGTGAGCTGAGAATTTGAGTTTAGGTTCTTGTAAGATCTTGGTAAGCCATGATTTATTATGACTGTGCATTCCATCAGTAATGTCATTAATCTTATTCCGAGAACATATTAGTGATTGAGCTCGAATACTTTTAGAAGAATCAAGCTCTTGATACTTTCATGTCATTTCTGATGATGGATCATCCGAACCAACGATCGACGTCGGTAAACATCATCTACGGTATTTGAACTTTTAGAAACCAAATTTTGTGATGTGTCGATATTATTTACCTATTATTTAAGTGGAACATCCCAATAGTCTTATATTGGATGAAAAAGGAATTTCTTATCAGGAATATGAGGCTATGCATTTTAGTAATAATGATTAGGCTTAAATATTTCGGGCTAGTTGTTTGAGCCTAAAGAGTTATTATTTCTAACAAATCGGATTGTTACAATTGGTATCAAAGACGATTTGGTAAGAGCCATCTCTTAAATCCGCGGGAGCCATCTTTAGAATATCATGTCACCTGGTAATTTTGATCTATATGTCTGTGGTCTGGATTTGGACCTGTCGAGAATGTCAAGGTCTAAACTGAAAGAGTCCGTAACAACCAAATAGTCCCATTTCAGATGAGAAAAGAGGAATATAAGACTACGCATCTTAGTAATAATAATTGAATTTAAGCATAACTCTGAGAATAATATCCAAGTAGTCCCACGTCGGATGAGAGAAGGGGAATGAATATAAGACTACACATCTTAGTAATAATAACTAGATTTAAACATTTTGAACTGGTTTGTTTGGGCCAAAGTGATCTCAAAATTTATATTTTTTTACTGCAAATGCAATTGTGTATTTGACACCGCCGGATCAGTAGGTAAATAATATCAAAAATTGATAAAATTTGGTTTTAATAAAGTCCAAATACTGTAGAGCATGCTTATCTATAATATTCTAATAAAAGGCTAATTTGAAAACGGCCCTAATACAAAGTCGCTCCTAACAAAAATTTATTTTACAATTGACCCTGTATAAAATTTATTTGCAAAAATGGTCCTACCCCTGCCACGCAAGCGCCACATCAGCGCGACGCGGGCGGGGCCGGGCCAGGATATTTGTATTGGACACGGTGAACCATTCACCATGTCCAATATAAATACCCCGGACTTAGCCATATTTTGGCCAAGTTCGGGGTCCAGGATATTTGTGGGTCTTACGTATATTGGACACGGTGAATGATTTACCGTGTTCAACTTAAACACCTGACCCCGCCTCGCCCATATGGCGCTGACGTGGCGGGGATAGGACTATTTTTGCAAATAAATTTTACACAGGATCAATTGTAAAATAAATTTTTGTTAGAGGGCTATTTGCGAAAAAAGCCCCATGGCACACAATTAACTTCCACAAGTGCTTATCAGCACAGCTATTATTAATATTGCAAACTTTGGTATCAAAATTAGTAACAAATAACACAAACAAGAAAACATTTTCCCGCACGCTTAGGTACATCTGCACATGCCACGCATTTTATTATACAAGGAATTGCAGTAATCCTTACAACAAAGAGTCTATCATCCACGCCGTATAATTACAATACACGAATTTACATCTAACAACCTAATAATACACATCGAGAACGACATCTGCGAGAATTATGTACAGAGACTTCACTGCTGCACAAAATGAGCCGCGATCGGTACCAAAGAATGCCAATCCTAGCTGTACATATATCCACAATTCAAAACCCTCGGAGCAGAGGTTAGATTTGGGCGGTTTCGATCGATCGATCAATCGAGCGGCGAAACAATGAGCTGCTACGGCGATTGGTAGAAGGTTGAAGTGAGGGAATAAGATATGCGCGATAAGGGACCTTGTTGCTCGGCGAGCTCATGGATATCCCGAACGATGCGGAACACTGCGTCCGGCTGAGCCAGTTGAAGTGCCTTCTCCGACATCCTTTTGAGCTCTCCTGATTCGGGGCCGAACCATTGCGCGACTAATTTGGCCGTCTCCTTCGGGCTTTTTGAGAACACCCCCGCCCCGTTGTCGACGACATAAGGGACGTTTCCAACTTCCTGCGATATGATTTATGGAAATATTCTGTTAGGACAAGAGTAGAGATTGCTTCTGGTACAAAAAAGTTAGCATGATATCAAAGGATTGTGATTATGATTTTCTATAGAGATTGAAAGATCTAACATTCTTCATTTGATGTCTTTAGTTTATAGAAGAAAATGGTTGCTTCAAATGTTTGTGTTAGCTTACAGTGGCCACTAAGCAATGCATCTGTGAACTTAAAAAATGGGGCTGTTCGACACGAACGTTAGAGGTAAGTTACCTTGCTTCTAATGGAAGTTCGGATTGCTTAAGGAAATGGCTTCTAATTACAAACCTGTCCAGGAATAAAGTCATTGAGGATAATGGGAAGCCCCCTTATCAGCGCTTCGGCAATAGTACCTGGCCCTGCCTAGAGACATAATTGATGAAATAACACAGCATCAGAATTATAGCGACTTCTCTACCAAGATAATGCATCTTCTAAGACAAAGTTTTGTGTATAACCAATTCAGCTGAAATGTAAAGAACTAAAGATTAACGTACCTTCGTAATAATGCAATCGCAAGCCCCCATCCACTTCTCCATCTGAGTCTCAAACCCCCTGATCTGTAGCAAAAAAAGGAATTACTTTCTTAAATGAGAAATTTTAAAGTCATGTCTCTATTTCAGTTAACCTGCATGCGTCCGGAAGAGTTAAGTTTCCAAGTAAGATGCGCAAGAAGATATAAGAGGCGACAAAGTCATATGCATAGAGGTGGTGGAAACAGAGATAGCTGAGGAGAAAAGACAATTCATCTAAACATTTAGTGGGGGAGGATTATAAAAGGGATTCGAATTCGGCTTCTCTAATGGATTCATATAATCAATCCCACTTGGCGAGAAATAAAGACCGAATTAAGTTACCAAAGGCATAGAATGACAAAACAATGCAAGTACCAACAATCACTGGAAATTTATAAAGTATAGCGTGACATGCTAGCATGCAAGTACCTTCGCAGGGATCTTCCACTCGAGAGCACCTAGTGTGGAGCTTAAAGATTTATTACGGCCGCAGATAACAATCAATTGCCCAATTGGCCTTCCAAGCTCTTCGTCAAAGAGTGATTCTCCAAGGGCCTTTGCGGTAGTCTTGACTGGACCCATTCCCTCGCCACCTCCCATCAGTAGCACAGCAGGCAATTCAGGGTCCATATCAAGCTCTTTTCTCAACTCTTCCTGCTCGCAAGGTCAGATTCCACGATCAACTGATGAGAAATATGGCTTTGAAATTATGGGTTAAATACACATTTTATACTTAAGTTTGATTTCAACTACATCCTCAGGGTTCTAATTTTAACAATTTAGTCCCTAAAATTTGCTTCGCGTAACAAGTTGTTCGGTTGCTTATTGGATGTGATGCTGTTCTTTATATGATAGACTAATGGAAGCAACTAGTCATTACGCAAGACAAACTTCAGCAACTACATTGTTAACTTGAGACTCTGAGGACATAACATAAGTAATCTAAGAACAGAATTCTAAAATAAGATGTAATGGTCGGGAGACGTACCTTCACAAGTACTGCACGACAAAAGGACGGTCTAATTGGCAAGCCAAACACACGAATCTGCGAAGGCTCTAGGCCCTCGAGCAATGCCCTCTTTGAAACCTCCTCTGAAGGGCAATAACATCTATTGACACTGGTATGAAACCTGAAAAAGTTTTTTATTCTTTGATTAATTTATAAGGTTATAAGATCTGAAGTGTTTCTTCTCAAATGCTTCATGAAGAAGGTAAACGAAAGTGGCACTTAGAATTTTCCCTTTGCAAACAGTTTGGCATACCATGTAGGGTGGCAAGTATTTAGGTCTGTGATGACGGTGACGAAAACAACTCTATTTTGAAGGGCCTGCCATTTGAGAACCCACAGAGGAATGTGTTGCATGAGGGGATGGACGCTGATGATGATGTCCGGCTTGTACTTCTTCAGACCAGCCTCAAACTTCCTTCAGCCACAAATGTTAAGCAACTCAGATGCCAATCAAGTTTTTCACATGATGTGTGTATTTGCAGTAAATACAAGCTATTTTCCGCAGGTAGCATTTTAAAATTTAGGGACGCTGTTTTCTTTTCTTGAAGGATTTCTAGTGCTCATTTGGCCTTGCTTCTAGAACATGCCCTGCTCTTGAGACACAGGGTTCAGGCATTTTTGTGAACAGTAAAGGTTGAAAGAAAGATTTTTGCTGCAGTTGGGAACCAAAAGTTTCTCAACCCTAAAAACAGAAGCTGCGATTTTAAGCTTGCGCTTCTAGCAGTATCATAATGCACCTGTTCTCCTTCCAACATGCATACTGAAACAACACTTTTGCAGGAACTCTAGTTAGGCCAAACAGGACTGGGCATATCTACAAAGACATTTGAAAGTCTTGCTAGGCGACGCACATTTTCATATTATCCAAGATAGAGTGATATCATTCATTTTTCAGAGAAGAAACCTAAATGACATGTGCATTATATTTAAATATCATTACATTAAGAACCAGCCTCACTTTTTAAGGAAATTTTTTTTTCCTGTTTCCTATACCAATTCTCCATCACAGACTATAAATAATCAGTACTTAAATATAAGACATTTCACAACGACGAGCAAGACAAAGAGCATCCATACTTGGCATAGAAGGCGGCGAGCGGGGCGAGATAGGAGTTGTGTACCCAGCGAGGGGAGGTGGAGTGAAAGGCCACTTTCCATAGCTGGACATGCTTCAGCATGAACTTGTAGGATCTCTCCATGTTGTTCAGTGGCCATCCTGCATGATCTTTAAACAAATCCTTCACAAACACCTGCAAAATTTTAAATCGACACATCCGTTTAGAAGATCAAAAGAAGAATTTTAAATCAAAATTCAAAAAAATGGATAAATTTATAATTGTGGCAGAGGAAAAGGGAAGAATTTAGTCCCTTTTTAATCAAAGTCAACTACCAGGTAAGCATCAAAAATATTGTTCTTCATAAGCAATTCTTTTGACACAGACAATTTGATAAGCAATTTATGTGTACAAAATCTCAGATAAAGATCTATGGAGACCTTCAATTCTAATTTTTTTATTGAGAAATTCTATAATTTTTTATTATGTTAATCTAAATTATTTTAAATCAAGTTCGAGATTCGTGAAAATTAAGCAACTAGTTATCAAACAGTTGACAAAATTGCTGAAAAAATACTCAAAAGTATTTAATATAACTATACCACCGTTTAAATTGGACAAAATTCTCAAATTAATTCACTAAACTAACTAAAAAAAATAAAAAATTTGAGTGGTCTATTTGGAAATGGCCTATAGTTGAGGGGGTCACAGTAAACTTTTCCTTATAGTCCAAGAGTGCACGTTGAAGCAACAATATTACGAAGATAAGGGAAACTCCTAAAATTGGCAAAAAATAAAACTAAAAACAAACCCTAATTAACAGAGAGGCGAAGCATAAATATGAATTAAACGACCAAAATAAAACCCTAAAAGAATTAAGCACCCGCACCTTGTAATCGTCGCCGAACTCGATCCGGAACGCGTCGCGGAGGGCCTCGGCGGAGGCGCGGTGGCCGCCGCCGGTGTCGCTCATGAGCACGAGCACGTTCCTCGTCCGCTCCGCCCCGATCTGGGCGAGCTCCACCGTCCCCTCCGCCTCCTCCTCCCCCCAAAACCCTACCTCGCCATCGCCGCCCCCACCACCGCCGCCGCCGCCGCCTCCGCCCCCGCCATTTCCGCCGCCGTAGGGTAAACTCAAGCTCCGCCGCTGCTTCTTCCTCCTCCGCTGCCGGAGCCGGTACGCCGCCACGCTCCGCGCCACCTCCTCCCTTATCGACCTCCGCGGCGTCGCCATCGCCCTCCGCCCTCGCCGGAGAAGGAGACGATTCTAGAGAGAGGAAAAAAGTTGGAGAATGAGAGAGGAGAGAGAGAGAGAGAGAATTGGGAATAAATGCGGGAATAAAAGTTTGAGGTGTACGCGACATGGACACTGTAGTTTGAGGATCAATACGCGCCTCGTCGCTATCCGCGCGACCCTCGCCGGAGAAGGAGACGATTCTAGAGAGAATGAGAGAGAGAGAGAGATGGAGAGAGAGAGAGGAGAGAGAGAGGAGAGAGAGAGGGAGAGAGAATTGGGAATAAATGCGAGAGAAAACTACGCGACATGGATCAATATGTTGTGAGAATCAATAACTAACAATAACTAACAACTTTTTTTTTTGTTGTGCTTTTTTTTTTTTTTTTTTTTTTTTTTTTGCTTTTTTTTTTTTGAAAAAAGTCTCAGTATAAAATTAATTACAAAAATACGCCGCCGCAATGCGCCTTACGTGGAAATAATATTACCATTCATTAGTTAGACATGGACACCGTGTTTAGACACAGTTCCAATACTAATAAGCAGCTAAATCAATAATTATTAACATACACGTTGAGGTAATAACACAGTTTTTTTGAGACACGAGAGTGTCACCGTTCAATACAGTGACGTAAGCTTAGCATTTTCTAGCATGTGTTTTCGTTAGTTGAGAAGACTGAACCATTCACCTCTTCAAACACGGTGAATCTCTCACCGTCTTCAACTTAAGACGTGGCCGACGCATATTTTTGCAAATAATTTTATATACTATTTTTCAAAATAAAAAAAGGTGAGGGGACTATTTGCAAAAAAGCCCTTAAAATTTATAGGCTGACGTGGTGGACCAGGTCCATAGAATAGTTGATTGTTGTGGTCGCGCTGTGAACTAGGTTCACGGAACACTTTGACATGTACCAAGTAGTATTGCTACATTATATATAGAAAAAACTTCAAAAATCCCCCTATGGTTTCGTACTTTCTGATTTTAGTATTCTATAATTTAAAGTGTATCAATTTGTCTCTATATGGTTTCATTTTTTTCTTTTTATTATCAATTTTATTATTTTTGTTCTTAAATTAGTAACAAAGTTAAAATTAAAGGATACTAAAGTAAATATTCTATAAATCTAGATGGTTATCTAAAGTTTTTTGTATATAATTTAATAAAATATTAACGAAAAAACTATCAAAAAGATAAAAACAAAACCACGAAGAGCAAATTGATACATTTTAAATCACAGAATACTAAAGTGAGAAAATACGAAACCACAGGAGGGGTTTTTAAAGTTTTTCCTTATACATATTGAAACGTAAACAAACTCAACATGTAGGGAATGGTTACCCATGCGCTTGTGCCTTCGGAGCCGTTTGATTCATCATAGGGCCAATCTCGACCATCCGTAAAAGGACTTTTTTTGAAAATAATCCTGTAAAATTTCGTATTTGCTAAAATAATTCTCTGAAACTTTTATGTGTAAAACTAATCATCGTCTCGCTACCTCGACCGCTACCTCAGCATTTCTCACAAAGACCATCTTTGCGCACTTCTCTTGAAGGCGGTGAATGGTTCACCACCTTCTCAAGGCGTGAACTAATCACCGCCTTCTCAAGGCGTAAGGCGGTGAATGGTTCACGCCTTCGAATGCGCGGGTAATTGCTCAGAAGACGGTAAACGATTTACCGCCTCTATTAATACGGTAAACGAGTCACCGTTTTCTCTAGAAACCTTCGGCTGCGCGAGACGAGAAATATCTCAGAAAGCGGTTAACGATTCACCGCCTTCAAGAGGACCCAAAAGACGGGTAACGAATCACCGTCTTTTTGAGAAACGCTGATGTGGCGCTGGGGTGGCGAAAGGATGGTTAACTTTATAAATAAATTTTTGGAAGGGTTATTTTCTTAATTATAAAATTTTGAAAAATTGTAATCTTTCGTGAATCTTGGTATCCATTTTTTAAAAATTTTGAAAAACAGGAAAAAATATGTAGATAAAGTTTAGAAACTAATGGTGCACCTAATTCTCAAGATTAAGTATTGATTAAAAAAAAGGTCAACTTTAAATACCGTACACTTTCTTACTTTAGTAATTTATGATTCAAAGTATATCAATTCGGTATTCTGTGATTTTATTTTTCTCTTTTCGTCAGCTTTTTCGTATATTTATTTTAGATTCTTTTAGTTTTAACTTTGTCACTGATTTAACGAAAAAAATTAGTGAAAGAGATAATAAAAAGAGAAAAATAAAATCACATATACTAAATTGATATAATTATTTAAACTATAAAGTAATAAAGTGAGAAAGTGTGAAATTAAAGGATAAGTTTGCCCCAAAAAAAAAAGGAAAAACTTCAAAACCCCCCTACGTGGTTTCGTACTTTCTCATTTTAATCCCCTGTGATTTAAAGTGTATCAATTTGCCATTTTGTGGTTTCGTGTTTATCTTTTTGATAGTTTTTTATTTATATTTCGTTAAATTATATACAAAAAACTTTATATATCCATCTAGATTTATCACATATTCACTTTAGTACATTTTAATTTTAACTTTGTCACTGATTTTTTTTTTAAAAAAAAATAATAAAATTGATAATAAAAGGAAAAAAAACGAAACCACAGAGGGTAAATTGATACACTTTAAACTACAGGGGACTAAAGTAAGATATTATGAAACCACGGGGGGATTTTTGAAGTTTTCCCAAAAAAACACCAGCCCGGTCCGGTGCGGTCCGGTTCAGATCGATCGGACGGGTCTCTATAAACAAACCGGTTTCCGGTCCGGTCTCAGTCCCATTCTCACGCTCTCTCTCTCTCTCTCTCTCTCTCTCTCTCTCTCTCCTCAAACCCCACACCATCCTCGTCTCCCTCCTCTCCGATCTCAAATCCCTCCCCCCCGCCGTCGCCCCCGCCGTCGCCGCCGCCGCCGCCGCCGCCGCCGCCGCCATGGAGAGCGGCGGCCACCTCCCGATCCACCGCGAGACCCTCGCGAGCGCCATGAAGCACGAGCGCCGGTGGAAGCCGCACCACTCCAAACCCTCATCGTCATCATCCTATTCTTCGTCGTCGTCGTCCTCCTCCTCCTCCTCCTCCACCTCCTCCAAAGCACCCCTCATCATGGGCTTCTTGTCGTGCCTCGCATGGCTCTACGTCGCCGGCCGGTGCGATCCCTCCCCCCCCCATCCGCTCACCATCCGATCTCTACTTCTCCCAATCGATCCGAATTTTCCGTTTTTTGGTGATTATACTTTTTGATCAGGTTGTGGCAGGATTCGGAGAATCGGATCGTCCTGTCCACTCTTCTCCGGATGAACTCGGGCAATGTGTGGATGGATCTCTCTTTCTCTCGATCTCTGTTCGTTTTGATTTTGATTCTGTAGTTTTTGTAATTCTGATAGCTAATTGCAGCTTCCGAAGGTGCTTACGGTGGAGGATAAGTTGAAGAGCCTTGGATGCGAGTATAGATCACGCGAACTGTTTAGGGTTTCCTTTCCTTCTTTTCAAGTTATTTTTGTGGAAAATTGTAATTTGTATGGTTCTGCTGTAGAGAGATTGGGAGGAAGATAGTTGAGGCGGAGATGGACTTGACTCTTGCAAAGAGTCAGGGATACTTGTGGAGGAATGGGTCTACTACATCGGCGAAGAAACTTCTTGCGGTGATTGGAGTGTATACCGGATTCGGGAGTCGTCTCAGGAGAAACATATTTAGGGGATCATGGATGCCGAGAGGTTAGTGCTAGTTGTTGCAAATTGTGGAAAAATCTCAAAAAGATGTGTGCTTTTGTATCTTTAACACAGTTAGTGATTGCTGATAGCTAGCCCAATACCAGTTGTCTTCATTAGTTTCTCACAAAACATTCTGGTCTCGAACTCACATTTCGGCGAAAATCTTATATGCTTTTTAAAACATACGATTGATTCGAACTATCTGATAGGTGAAAAGGTTCAAATGGACACAAACAATGCAATGTGGCATGCAATTTACACTTTCCCTAGCTGAATTTGACTTCTTCTTTTTTTTTCTTCTCTAGAATCCTACTTTAGGTTTATAGAGTTCATATTCCAGGGGAGTTGAAAATTGTCAGTGTCTTTATGATTATGCTGGTTGTGCATTTTGTATTTTCTTATATCAACATAACATTGTAATTTTTCAGGTGATGCCCTAAGGAAGCTCGAGGAAAAGGGTGTCATCATCCGTTTTGTAATTGGTCGGAGGTTTTCTTCCAAAAAATCTCAAACCTTTTCTAATTTGTTATGGTCCTAAAGACTTAGTTGTGTACTCTTGTATTGGCTTGTGAAGTTCATGCAATGAAAATTGATGGATTGAATTTATGTAGACTTTGCTATTCACTGCATTTTGATTTCAAAATTTGGAATGTGCAGCGCTAATCGAGGTGATAGCTTAGATCGTAATATTGATGATGAAAACCGGCGGACGAAAGATTTCTTGATCCTTGTAAGTTGTTGATAACTCAAACAGAAGTTCCATTTTGCAAATTTCAATGGTTTATCATTCTGATGGCTTCTAATTTTCTCTATCCTCTATTAGCTTCTTTTTATTTTGTAATTATGAATTTGTTTGTGCAATTCTTTGATGAATTTATAGTTCTAATCTGTAACCTATGATTTGAGTTTTTTTTCCTTTTAATTCTCCTCATGAATCGGCCAATGTAAATGGTTTTTCTAGTTCTTTGATCCTCATCTGCTCTACTGTTTTTCTGCCAGGAAAGTCATGAGGAAGCTGAAGATGAGTTGCCCAGGAAAGCTAAATCCTTCTTCAGTGCTGCAGTTGAAGCATGGGATTCAGAGTTCTATGTTAAAGTTGATGATAATATCAACCTTGACCTAGGTTAAAAAAAAGTGGTTCTTTGTTCTAATTTGCTGCAACAATAATTTTACATGTACCATAGGAGTTGTATTGACCTAGCCCACTAGTACTAATGACTCGTTGGATTCAAACCATCGGCCCAAAATGCTTAAGTCCAATTATTAGTTCTAGTGTGCCTGTCGCATATAAGTTCCCCACAATCTCCCACATTATTTGATATGGGACCATGGGGGTATCACGAATTCCTCCTGTTTTAGGCCCTGATGACCTCGTCAACGCAATCCCACATAGTCCAAGATTTTTAGGTGATGTGAGGTCCACCTCATTCGGCTGGTGAATCGGCTCTAATATCAAGCATAACAATCCAGCCAACTAGCATTAATTACTCGTTGGATCTAAACCGCCGGTCCAAAATGTTTAAGCTTAGTTATTAGTTCTAGTGTGCCCTTCTTATATAAGCACCACAATCTTACACATTATCCGTTGTAGGACTATTGGGGTGTCAAAGGAGTCTTTAACATCATACCTTTTTTTTTTATTTTTTGCTCTCTCTCTCTGTTTTAGATGGGTTAATTGAGATTCTTGAAAGTCGCCATGGTCATCAAGGTGTCTACATGGGCTGCATGAAGTCAGGAGCTGTCGTAAGTGAAGAGTATGTTCTTGGTTCTCATATTTTTATGACAGACATTGCATTTTTTTATTTTTCGTGTGCTACTTATTTACTCGAGTATTTATGCTTGTCCAGTGGTGAAGTCCTACATATATTAAAATTATAGCTGTATTAGGTTAATCAGGTGCTTAATCAATATAACAAAAGTTTTTCTTCTTTTGAAATGACTTGACTTTTATATATCTTCTTGGAATGTAAAGCCTTTTCTTTTAAGGTCCTAGCTGAAGGCATTCCATTTGTTGTAGTTTTTTATTAACTCGATTCCTTTTGTTTTTCTCTTCGGCATATAGAATGCTTTAGGTTTTATAGAAATTCATTTAGTAAATAATATTATGCCCTTCAGTTTATGAAGTGTCAACCATCTCTGCATGTATAAGGAAGAGGGATTTGAGTCCTTGCTTTTATTAACCAATTTCTTCTTTTATGTTTCAGGGGAAAACAGTGGTATGAACCTGAATGGTGGAAATTTGGAGATTCAAAATCGTGAGTATATATTGCACTTTCTTTCAGTTTGGAATTTGATTTTTATCGATGATGGCTTTATGCATGTGAGAATTTTCAATTGCCCAACTTCTGAGGGATGTTAATATCGCGGTTTTATTTGGCATGATCATAAATATAGCATTGCCACAACATTTATTGATGACTTTTGTCACATCATATCAATTGGATTGACTGAAGCCATAGTCTGAGAAGATTGAAACTTTGAGAGAAATGATGCATTTGACATGGCAGGATTTTGTTGGTCACAACTACTGAATCTCTTGTTGTATCCTTCACAAGAATAACTAATGAATATGAACTAAGGTGATTAGTACAGTGTAATTTCTTGAGCAATTTAATAAGAAAACTGCCAACAAGAGTTTGAGATGAGCCTTTTAACTTTATGTGCTTTTGACATATTGGTTGATATTGGGCCAATGTGCCAATTCCATTTTACCCAGTAAAGTATCCATGTTTTTGATTGCATCATTTTGATATAACCTCATGTTTATTCTTGCATGGGTAACTTACCCTTCAAGTGGCATGAGCGTATACCTATAATAGATTTGGAATTATGATAGTTAGAAGTTCGAACTGTGAGTTGTATTTCTATAGATTTTTCATATAGTCGAAACTTCACTACTTAAAAGGACGGACTTATGTAGCGTTTATTTTTAGTAAGAAATTTTGAACAAAGATTCCTGTATCTTCACAAGATACTTCATTCTTTAACAGCTAATGATTGTTTTTGTAGTTTTTCTCTTCTTTAAAACAAAAAAAATTATGAATGCAGGTATTTCCGGCATGCTTCTGGTTCTTTATTTATACTGTCAAATAACTTGGCTCGCTACATCAACATCAACAGGTGCATGCTAAACTCCAATTGTTGTTCTTTAACTCATTTACAAAAAATTAACTTTCATAAAACACGTCATTCCATCACTTAGCTGTTTTCAATTTGTTATTAGCCACCATCTTGAATAGTACACGATTGCTGGACTACCTTGACCGGCATAAGAACGTGGACTTTAGTGTAGCCTTGTTGTTCTCTCTTCTGGTAGGATGATGAGCTTTTTTTTTTTTGGGGGGGAAATAAAAATATGAATTCCAATCTCTTTTCTTTCATACAGTGCATCTCTAAAAACCTATGCTCATGACGATGTATCCGTTGGTTCGTGGATGATGGGAGTCAATACTACTTATGTAGATGATGATCGGCTTTGTTGCGGCAGTTCTAGACAAGGTGTTTATTCCTAAAAAAAAAAAGAGAAAAAAAAGGGTGTTTATTTGTGCATATATACCTCCGCAAACATGCAACATTCTACAGGTACCCCTGCGAAGTTGGTGTTTGTGTCCGTGGCTCCGAAAACCTTATTTATTTGCATTATATCTTTTTAAGGGCCACCACACAAACAAGTGCAATTGTGCCATTTCACATATTTGCTGGTATATATATGCACAAAATTTTTTTTTTAAAAAAGGGAAAACTTCAAATACCCCCCTGTGGTTTCACTTTTTCTCACTTTAGTACCCTGTGGTTTAAAGTATATCAAGTTAGTACCCTGTGGTTTTGCACTTTTTCACTTTAGTACCCTGTGGTTTAAAGTGTATCAAGTTAATACCTGTGGTTTCGTATTTTCTCACTTTAGTACCCTGTGGTTTCGCAATTTCTCACTTTAGTACCCTATGGTTTAAAAACCACAGGGTACTAACTTGATACAAAAATAAAACCATAAGGTATTAACTTGATACAAAAATAAAACCGCAGGGTACTAACTTGATACACTTTAAACCACATGGTACTAAAGTGAGAAAGTGCGAAACCACTGGGTACTAACTTGATACACTTTAAACCACATGGTACTAAAATAAAAAAGTGCGAAACCACAGGGAAGGTTTTTGAAGTTTTCCCTAAAAAAAACCCTTCTTTTTAGCTCGGTTTTGCTTTCTTGTAATATTTGCTAAATTTAGTTAACAAATTTTGTTGCAGAGAAAGTCTGTTCCACTGCATGAGGAGCAAATAGAGATCCTCTGCTTTGGTTCGATGCCGCACATGAAACTAAAACCCAGAGACCAATCGCTTTTAACAGATTCATTGACCGCCGGATTATAGTTTTCTTTGCTGTACAGAGTGGATTTGTCGCGCTCGGCTGATCGAGTTGATTTGAGTGGTTTTGTTTCTGCTACCATTTTCAGAGATGAAGCATTACAACAGTCCTTACAGTGTGGAGAGACTCAGCAGTAGAGCTAATTTTCTCTTTCCGAAATCTATCATCTGTTGAGGTATGGAGTCATGGTTGGAACCATTCAACTGTTCCACTATACCCTGTACTAAATTCTTCTTCGAAGTGAGAATCATTTTTTCATTACTTGTTTGAGGTGACCTAAATTTAGATCTATTCAGTTTTCTGGTGCATTCTTCGATGGAAATATGAACTTGCTCGCGCCGCAGCTTCAACACAACCATAACCATATCTCTGAATTCTTGGTCTCTGTTGTGCGAATGCGCCGCGAAATTGGTGATCCTGCATGTGCAGGTAGGGGTGGTTGCTTTTTTAACTTAGGGGGTGTTTTATTTTTCTAAAAAAATGTTCAATAAAATAGGCTTCTGGCTAGCTAGTTCTGTGGAAAAGAGGCATTTCTATTTTCCAAATTTTTATCTGGAATATAAATTGTGAAAAAAAAGTCCTCTTTTTTTTTCAAAAAACATTTTTTTTCATTTTTCTGAAGAACTAAACACCCCTCAGAGATAAGGGGGATAATTGTTTATATACTCGGCTGGGGCTACTGTACTTACATGAGTATAGAGTTTTTTATACTCGTAACTTTTCGGCTGTTCAGATGAAAAAATGTGCGGTTAGGATGAGAGTGGTTACGGTTAGGTTGATAGTGGGGCCCCCCTAGGGTTGAGTAGTTGGTTGGTTGAATAGTATAATCTAACTGGTGAAAATGATTAAAGGATAAATCAAACGATTAAAAACTTATAAGTACAAAAGGCTCTATATTCATAATAGTATAGTAGCCGAACTCTATATACTCTTCAAAACTTTAAAAAAAAATTCATTTCTTTTTTTTTTTTTCTTTCTAATATATCCCTCATATCTTTTTATGTTATTTCAAAATATCTCTGCAGTTACCGTTCATTGAGTTAACTTAAGTTAAATATAAATTAAATATTTATAAAAATTAAAAAAATCAAAATATCTCTTTTGACCTTAACTTAAGGATAAATAAAAAAAATTGATAGTAATAGAAGGTTATATTTGAAAAGACAAAAAACTAAATTACTTTTTTGTGCCCCAAATTTAAGAGCAAATAAAAAAAGTCAGGTAATGGTATAAGGATATATTCGAAAGGACAAAATAGTAATTTTATAATAATAACAGCTATTATTTATCATTCATTAACAAAAACACCAAAGATAAAAAGATATATTTTAAATAAATTGGAACGTAAAAACGGTATTTTCAATATTAACCTGTAGTAACCGACCGTCCCTAGCGTAAGTGGCAAAAAGGCTTGATGGTTGGTATGTAAAACCCAAGTTCGAATCCTAATTGATTCACATGTTCAACTAAATTTATTTCTAAATAAAATAAACGAAACGGATAGCATGCTATCTTTCTCTCTCAAAAAAAAAAAAATATATTAACCTGAAATAAATCAAAAAGTCAAAAGTCAGAAAACTTTATATGAGCAATTGTCCCAAAAATAAAACTATATTCACTTCGTCAGAAAGTTTTTTTTTTTTTTTTTTTTAATCCTTCCCGACCGTACCGTACCGACTGGCACGACAATCCTTGACCAGCTCTTTAATAAGCAGGCTAAACTCAAAAAAAAAGAAAAATACATAAATTTACATCACAATAAATTAGTCTACAGAAGAAATACATCATATTTACTTCTATCAATTTTGCAAGAAATTGCTAAAACCAAAGAAAATTACTGCTGTACTTTCAAATCAGAACAAATCAGGCCAAATTTTAAAGGAATTATATGATGCATCTCCACAACTTAAAGAAACTAAGAACTACAAATACGATAACATTCGAGTATCAACAGCAGATTAAAAGTCGCCGAATGATCCAATTTCATTCCTATCAACACCACCACACAGCATAACAATACCCAGTCCAACCACTGCAGGAGTTCACAGATCACTTATTCGGAACAAGAAATGGAGTTATTGGAGTTAAAGGGGGATTAGAACTAAAGCGACAAATCGGCTAAATCGAAGGTCCTCGACACGGCTTTGAACCAACACTCGGACCTCTGCTTCCGCTCGGCCTCGTCCAGCTTCGGGCGGAAGATGGTGGTCTTCTCCTTGTGCTCGGCTGCGAATATTTGCTCCTCGGTCCACAGCCCGATAGCTAATCCTGCTGCGTATGCTGCTCCGAGCGCGGTCGTCTCGGTATCGGCCGGTCTAACCACCGGACTACCCAATAAATCAGCCTACAAACACGCCGTACGAGAATAACCGAGCCATTAGTATGAAGAGTTTTCGTGAGCCATCAAATAGTAAAATGCTAAGTATGTCGACAACTTGAGGACCGACGTGTGTTTTCACGAAGCTAAGAGTGCGAAGAATCAGATGTTGAGCAAGGATTTAAGGCACAGGGTCGTGCCGAAAACTTGTCGGCACGGTGCGTGCCGAGCCGTACCGATGCGTGCCGGTCAAAAAAATTCTTGTGTGCCGACACATAATATCGTGAAATATTTATTTTTTTTAGCAACAAAATATTCTAACTATTTATTATGTCTTTTTATCACATCTTTTGAACTTTATTCAGGAAATTACTCAATAATTTAAAGAATAGAGGGTTTTAAACTGTGCCAACGGCACGGGGTCTGTATCGTGCCGGTAACTTGTTGGCACGGTACGGCACGGTAGATACGGCCCGTGCCGACGGGCACTTAAAACCTTGATGTTGAGAATGAAGAATCATTGGAAGTGTAAAAATTTTAAGAGTAAAGAGGACATGAATGTATTGCGGTTCACGACGAAACGAATTTGATGGCTTTCGTAGATCACGGAGACTCCGTCAAGTAATAGAATAGTCTGTTTTTCGCTATGAGACATCTATTGAAATTGGTATAGAGACCTTTCTCGAGTCCGCACCGAAATCTTCGAAATCATATGTTTTATTTTAGCCAATAAAATTTCATGCCTAAATCAAAAAGGGCTCGAAGCAACAACAGAAGACATGTATTTTAGTGGGAAAAAAAATGAACAAAATTCATGACTTTGTGCTAAGTATATACCTGAATCTGCATGAGAAGGTTGTTCACGGTCGCGCCGCCGTCAACCCTAAGCAAGAACTCCCCCTCTCCCTCGTCGACATCCTTATGCATCGAATTCAACACGTCGTTCACCTGAAAACACATGCTCTCCAACACCGCCCTCGCAATGTGGCCCTTGTTTGTGAACCTCGTGATCCCGATACAAACCCCTCTCGCGTCGTCCCTCCACCACGGCGCGAACAAACCGTTGAACGCCGGCACAAAGTACACCCCGCCCGAATTCTCCACCGACTCTGCCAGCTCTTCTATCTCGCCCGCCGACCTAATCAAACCTAGCCCATCCCTCAACCACTGAACCGCCGCGCCGGCGATCGCTATGGAGCCTTCGATCGCATAGTTGGTGGGGGCGCTCGGGCCCAACTTGTATGCGATCGTGGTTAAGAGCCCGTGAGACGAGCGAACGGTCTCTTCGCCGGTGTTAAGTAGTATGAAGGCGCCGGTCCCGTAAGTGCTCTTGGCCTCGCCCTTTCGGCACAATTGCCCAAGCATGGCCGCGTGCTGGTCGCCGAGGCAACCCGAGATGGGGATCCCCGCGAGCGGCCACCCTTTCGCGATCGCGCCAACAAGCTCGGAATTGCTTATGATCTTCGGCAAGATCTCAATAGGAATCCCCAAAGTCTCCAACGTGGGCTTGTCCCAATCCAGGGTCTTGATGTTCATAAGCATGGTGCGCGACGCGTTGGAGCAGTCGGTGACGTGGAGCCCGCCCGTCAGGTTCCAAATCATCCACGTGTCGACCGTGCCAAAGAGGGCGTCCCCGGAGGCAACCGCCGACTTAACAGCGTCGACGTTCTCCATCAACCACAGTATCTTCACAGCACTAAAGTAAGTACTAATCGGCAAACCGCACGTGTCGACAAAATGGTTTCTTCCGCCCGAGAGCTCCTTCTCCAACCTCCTATGCAATCCAAACCAAAACGCGTTAAACAACAACAAATGGGGTAATGCTTGAATTTGGAAATAGGGATCGAAATGGATCGAATCGGGGACCTGCAAATGGAGCTGGTGCGCACGTCCATCCACACGATGGCATTGTAGAGGGGGAGGCCGGTGGATTTGCTCCACGCGACGGTCGTCTCCCGCTGATTGGTGAGCCCGACGGCCTTCATGCCGGCGTCGACATTGTGGCCGTCGGCCGTGGCCTTGTCGATCGCCTTTGCCATGCACACGCGCACGCTCTCCATGATCTCCATAGGATCGTGCTCCACCCATCTAAGCATTCACACACACACACACACACACACACACACACACGCATATACACAAACACAACACATGGATCTCAATACACAGTGGAGAAACTGAAGAGATATAGCACAAACATCCGCACAAACGCATATACGCAAACACAACACATGCATCTAAATACACAGTGGAGAAATTGCAGAGATATAGCAGGAAAATCGCATCTTTATGCAGTATGAGAATTGGGCGAACACCATAAACACCACTACAACATAAAAAATGCAACAAAAATCACAATTCCCAGTTGATAAATCGAGTAGATTTAACATAAAAAGTATACCTTTATGTGACACAAAATGAACTTAGATTAAATACTCAGTTTCAGAATTAGTTAAGTAAATTCCACGCACACGCACACAACACAAAATTGCAACAAAAATCACAAAACCCAGATGAGAAATCAAACAAACACACCGCAAATATCAAACTTTTTTATGTAATATAAATAAACTTAATAGGCTTCAGGATATAATTGGGTGAACTCCACACACACACACACACACACACACACACTCCCACAAAACAAAAATCAAGCAAAAATCTCAAAACTCGCTTGAATAATCGAATAATAACAACACACAAAAAAATCGCACGTTTATGCAATACAAACAAAACAAACGAACACATTAAAAAGGGAAAAAAGAAGTTTTTTTTTAAAAAAGAAAAGATTAAAGTACCCTGCTTCAGGATAAAATTGGGTGAACTCCACTTGGTGCGAGGCGATGGGCTTCGCATTGCGATCGTAGATGATGAACCGCGTGCTCGTCGTCCCCTGATCGAGCGACCCAACGAACACCTCCTCCGCCGCCTCCTTCGCCATTTTTACTCGGATTTTCCTCCGATTTTTCGATCGATTTGGATCGGAATTGGAACTGGGGATGGGCGACACCGACGAGGAGGGGGATTTGGATCGGAGATCGCTAAGAACGCATTGGACTTGTGGGATTTTTATACTCAATTGGATCGACGAGAGAGAGAGAGAGAGAGAGAGAGAGAGAGAGAGTGGGAGAGAAACAAAATTAAAAATGGGAACTTTGAAGAGTCATCAATGCTTATCACGTAGCACGGGATTTTAAATGGACATGAAAACGATTTATTTAATATTTAATTTATTATAATAAGTACTATACTTGTGAAGCAACAAGTGTATAATATACTGAGAACACCTCAACTATTGCTTATTTTATGTTAGGCCCCTCAATTTGATTTTACTACCCAAATATAATTTATTTAATTTGAGTCGGTCTATGATATTTGTTATTTTTAAATTTGAATGTGTCGTTTATCTTTACATGTCCAAATAGTATATTTCACGCAATTCTTGTATCAACCCAGCCCACTAGCAAAATGCTTACCCAATCGCATCGCCATTCATACCCGATCTCGTCAGTCCAATCACACATACAGTCCAAGATCATCAGGACACTGGCATAGCCGGTCACCTGGTACTATCCAAATATAATTTATTTATTTTGAGTCCGTCTATCATATTTGTTATTTTTAAATTTGAATGTGTTGTTTATCTTTACATGTCCAAATAGTATATTTCATGCAAATCTTGTATCAACCCAGCCCACTAGCAAAATGCTTACCCAATCACATCGCCATTCATACACTATCTCGTCAGTCCAATCACACATACAGTCCAAGATCATCAGGACACTGGCATAGCCGGTCACCTGGTACTATCCAAATATAATTTATTTATTTTGAGTCCGTCTATCATATTTGTTATTTTAAAATTTGAATGTGTCGTTTATCTTTACATGTCCAAATAGTATATTTCACGCAAATCTTGTATCAACCCAGCCCACTAGCAAAATGCTTACCCAATCACATCGCCATTTGTACACTATCTCGTCGATCCATTAATCATTCCAAGATCATCGGAACCTTTAGCATAGCAGTCACACAGCTCGTAAGTCGCTACATTCATTGGTGATTGGCTGCGATGCAGATGTAACGATCCATTACTCATGACAATAACTCGTTGGATCCAATAAGTGGCCACATCTTGGCAGGTTATATTATTATTAGCATGTAGGCCTCATATAAATTGATCGAAATCAGTATTCTATCTTATGCGGGAGAAATTGGGGGCGTTACAATTCTTGCAACTATAAATTTATTAAGATAATATAATTAATTTAAACATTTCAAAAGATTGGACGGTAAAACTAAAATATTAAAAAGTTAGATAGCTTTTTGAAATCTTCATATTTATGGGTGATTTCATCAAATTGGATAATTTGAATTACTTTTTAACAAATTAAACTAGGTTAACTAATGTCAATAATTAATAATTAATAAAATCATATTGTAATTGAGAAAATTGAGAGGTCTTAATAAAAAAAAAGGGAAAACTTTAAAAAAGCCCCGTTGTTTCATACTTTTTCATTTTAGTACTCTGTGATTTAAAGTATATCATATTAGTACCTTATAGTTTCGCACTATAACACTTTAGTACCCTATGATTTAAAGTGTATCAAGTTAGTATTCTGTAGTTTTATTTTTGTATCAAGTTAGTATCCGGTAGTTTTATTTTTGTATCAAGTTAGTATCCTATGGTTTAAAAATTACAGGGTACTAAAGTGAGAGAGTGCGAAACCATATGGTACCAATTTGATACACTTTAAACCACAGGGTACTAAAGTGAGAAAAAATAAAACCACAAAGGGGGTATTTGAAATTTTTCCATAAAAAAAAGTATGAGGGGCCTATAGACAAACCTCCTATAGTTGAGGGGTCTCCATTCAATTTTACCTAACATTTATGTGGATAATTTAATATTGGGATAAGTTGTTGGGAGCTTGGAAAAATATGATGTGGCATTCACACTTGGAATGTTTCAAATGGATTCCATTTCCAATTTTTTCTCCCATTTTTGCGGATTTTAATTTATTTTTAAAATTAGAATGATTTAAATTTTTATAAAAAAATAAAAAAATAGAAGAACATTTTTTTTTAAAAAAAAAAAAGTTTTGAAAAGTAGTTAGTAGGTTGGTGACTCAACTTGGATTAGGTGCAACTCCATGGTGCGTCACTATAAACCAATAATCTAATTAAATTTAATCTAATTTAATTAGATAAATAAAAAAATGTATAAAATTTATCTGAACTATGTATTATCTTGGAGCAAATTACTTATATATTTTTGAAAAGTTTTCGACTTTTCAATTTATCCTTTTTAGAAGGCTAATATTAAAAATACTCTTTCTACGTTCCAACTTTTTTCTAATATATTCTTAGAGTTAAAATCTGTTAATGAACTATGTTATCTCTGTAAAATTACTATTTTACCCTTTCAAATATATTCTTCCGCAATCACCAACTTTCTTATTTGCTCTTAAAGTTAGGGGCATAAAAAGTATTTTCACTTTTGGTCTTTTCAAATATACCTCCTTCTACCGTCACTAATATTTCTTATTTGTTCTTAAGTTATGAACAAAATTGACATTTTAATTTTTTTTAACTGAGGTAGATATTTAAATCATGTTTAACTCAAATTTACTTAACAAGAGATGACTGTGGAGGTATTTTACAATAACAGTGGAACATATGAGAGATAGTTTAGAAAGGAAAAAAAAGTAAGAGTATATCAGATATATTTTCAAATGTATGAGGGATATATAGTTGGTCTTTTCAAATATTCCTCTCTACCATCACCAACATTTCTTATTTGCCCTTAAGTTAATGGCAAAATTGATAATTTAAATTTTTTTAACTGAGATAGATATTTAACTCACGTTTAATCCAAGTTAACTTAACAGGAGATAACTGCGGAGGGATATTTTATAAAGAAAAAGAAAAAAAAGTAAATCGGATATATTTTCAAATGTACGAGGGGTATATAGTTGGTCTTTTCAAATATACTCTTTTACCGTCACCAACATTTCTTTTTTGTCCTTAAGTTAAGGACAAAATTGACATTTTAATTTTTTTTTAACTGAGATAGATATTTAACTCATGTTTAACCCAAGTTAACTTAATAGGAGATAATTGCGGATGTATTTTACAATAACGGTGGAATATATAAGGGATATTTTAGAAAAAAAAAAGAAGTAGGAGTAAATCGGATATATTTTCAAACGTACGAGAGGTATATAAGCAATTATTCCTATTATCTTTTATCCGCAATCTAATTGTTACTAAAAAAAATAATAGATGACAATAGATACAAGGTGTCTTCATCCTAAGCTTAATTTTAATATAATTACCTTCCTCTTTTTGCTAATTTTAATGTTATCTTTCTCTCTTTAGAATTATGAAATATTAAAAATAAAAAGAGAAGAAAATATAATATATAATAGGTAAAAATGTAATGACTTTCCTCAACTATAGGCCATTTCGAAATCGCTCCCTCAGCTTTAACTTTTTTCTTTTTCTTTTTTTTTGGGTTCAATTGAGGCTCCGCGAGAAAGTATTATAAAAAAATATTCTGTTTATTTTCGTACACAATATCACGTTGTGCGTATCGCAATGAATCAGTACCAAAAAAACGGAGAACAATATCCCTATTATATGTTTTAACCCCGATTCTGGTTTTGTTAACTAAAAATAATTAAAATTATTAGATTTGATGAAATCTCTAATTTTTTTTTTTTCTAAGGTTTCAATTAAGAAAAGTGTAAATCTATAGTTGAGGTGTTTTTTAACATATTTTTTTTATCTATTTAATATCAAGTTGGACTAAAGAGCAATATGAAAAAAAGGCTCAAGCACTATTTTTCAACTCAATGATCACTCCATGCTCTTTATTTTATTTTATTTTTTATTTTTTTTAGTACAAAGTCAATGCATGTGGAAATAAAAAATATACATATACATTTTTAGTGCCTTATAAAAGATATTATAAGGAGGGATTTGATATCCTTCATCAGAGAAATAGTTTTTAAATTTTTAGTTTTGTCACACTCCAATAATCTCACATCGGATAGGAATAAAAATACCATTGGATATATAAAAGACTTAGACACTAATAATAATAACTGGGCTTAAGTATTTTAAGCCGGTGGTTAGGCTCAACGAATTATTATTACTAGTAGGCTCGACTGAGCCAGGATCAGCGAGACGAGTCTTACATTCCTCGTCTGTCGCACTCTAATAATCCCATATCGGATATGAATGAAAATATGATTGGGTATATAAGATACTGGATTTGCTTTATTATCGAACTATATTCGGGTAAGAGATAAAAAAAAAAAACAACACATCTTTAAAGTCCTTTATTAAGTAAACTGAAACACAGTTACTGTACAGCATAGTGTACATCTATGCTGTCTCATACTAGTGGCAGAAACCAACCATAACCAGCAGAAACTCGCGGCATTTCGTATTCTTCGGTGCTCGATTCGGTTGTTCGACACCGCATTTTAGACCTTCGCCCAGTCGATGGCCCTCTTCCCCTGAGCAAAGGTTTCGAAAAGCGCCGCGAGGTAGTCCTTGGTCTTCACAGTTTTGTACAATCTTGGCCTCTTCTCATCTATCAACCCTGCTGCAGGTCCCAGCTCCTTTTCTGGCTCCAGTGCATAAAACATAGCCACCGAAAGCCTCTCTTTCGCCGCGTTCGTCACCACCCTGTGCACGGGGCTCTTGAAAGTTCCGTTGCTCATAATCTGCATGAAGCAATCAACAACTCGTGTTACCGAAAAGATCGACTTATCCGCTTAAATGCGCAGCATTTCGATGTTTCAGCAGCATAAATGCACTCGTTGTTCGAATTTCAGCGTAAGTTCCGACAGAAACATGAAACTGAGTACTACTACCTCCATGCCATCACCCAGGTTGACCAGCAATGTATGAGGAATGGTTGGGACGTCGACCCACTCGCCGTCTCTGAGCACCTGAAGGCCGCCCACGTCTTTATCCGGCAGCAGAATCGTCATGACAGAGCCGTCAGAATGAGGCTTGATGCCGAAAACAAGATCTGGCCGCGAACACTGCGGGTAGTAATTGAATCTGGCGAATGCTATCGCCTTTTCATCGAATTGGCTGACGAAGTAGTCCTCGTCTAACTCCAATAACTCGGCCATCGCCCGAAGGATACGGTCGGCCACCCTTTTGCACTGTGTGGTGAATTCATGTAGAACTTCCCTGGAGATATCTAAATCAGTTATAGAATTCTTAACCCGGCGATAATTTCATGCTATTCGTATCTGCGAATGATGCTTGCAAACAGTTTTCAGAACCAAACTTCGTACGAGATCCGATTACGTTGGCCCGGCCTGGGTTGGGCCGAGTCACAATCGAGACTCGTGAATGCTGTGTCTGTACGCTATAAGTGAATTGAATGCAGCTTTCTAACAGCTCAAGCTATCCGACACATTGTATAAAAACATTTTTAGAGATACTTACTATTGGCTTAAATGGGCCAGCATCCTGCCATGTGGCGGGAGGTCATGTGGGTCGAATCATGTTCGAAATGGCGTGAGGCTAAGTTGGGCCGAGTCACGTTCGAAGTGACGTGAGGCCAGGTGGGCCGAGTCACAATCGAGACCCGTGGGCGCTGTTTCTGTACGCTTTAAGTGAATTGGTTGCATATTTCTAACAGCTCGAGCTTTACACTTACAAGTGCCTTTTGCTACTGGAGTGTTCTTACGTCGCATCAGCAATATCGCAAATAGGAAATTTAAATAACATGGACCAAAAATCCAACTCTACTTGCGCGATCTAGCATGGTCGGCATGTATCGACTGTGCCAACATATAAAAGAGGGTGTGTGCAGAGGCGTGCCAATGGCTTTAATCCGTGATTCAGATAACGAAAACAGTACCTGAAAGGGGCAGGAGTTTCAGGCCAGAGAGCCAGATTTCTCTGGTCTTCAGGCTGCACCAAAAGATACAGCCGATCCGACCAGTCCAAGATCTGGTCGTGGCTCGCGACTCGGTCGTTCCCGTACCCTTCCAACTTGAATTCCTTGCCGTCTATCAGATTCGTATACTTTTGCTTCTCCTCGATCGGACGACAAAAGAACGCTCTCGAAACATTCATGACCTCATCCAGCAGAGCTTCTGGCATCTCATGCCCTGTAGCCTGATAAAGTTTCAAGCAGATTTGGAGTTTATAAGAAAATGTATGCAAGTTTTCATCCTAAGTTAAACAGAACTTTGCAGGAATCGAATTTTTGTGATTTTATAACATCATTTACTCAGTGATCACCTTCTGTTCGCTGTTACAAATTGTCGATCTCGAGATCACCTGAATAGTAACCAAACGCTGTCGAAAAATTATAAAATGTTGTTCCAAAAATCTCAAGTAGACTACATCATGTTATTACTCCGCTTCATTTCTATCGAAAATCGAAAAAATTGATCTTATGTTTAAGCAGTTGTGTTACTAAGATTGGATTAGTAAAATTAGTTACGTAAATTACTGAGATCATTATGTATTAGCAAGATTTTAAGTACCCGTTGGCACGGGCAGTATCTACCGTACCGTACTGTGCCAACAAGATACCGGCACGATACACATCCCGTGCCGATGGCACAGTTCAAAACCCTCTATTTTTTAAATTAGTAAGTAATTTTCTCAATAAAGTTCAAAAGATGTGATAAAAAGATATAATAAATAGTTAAAATATTTTGTTGGTAAAGAAAATAAATATTTCATGCTATTATGTGTTGGCACACAAGAATTTTTTTTGACCAAGACGGATCGGTACGGCTCGGCAGTGTATTAGATTGATCTTTTTGCATAACATGACATCAGAATCAAACCTAAGCTCCCCATTTCCAAGTGAGGCCGCGGATCCGATCACCCACCTTTCACATCTAATGGATTAAATTTCAGCCGTCGATCCCGTTTAAGTTATGCTATAGTTCATATATACAAGATCTATATAATGATTTTACCTTAACCACGTATGAACAGAAAAGTAATGTGACACTCAATAGTCCCGCATCAGATAATATGAAAAAGCGCAAGAGACTAGTACTCTAGTGCTAGTACGTATAAAAAGAAATCATGTATGTATTGGATAGTGCCTAATCAAAAATGGACTCAGTACAGCCATATGGATCGGATATTAAACAAATACATACAAAAATGGATTTCGATACGACCTTACGGGTCGGATCTCAAACAGATACAAACACCAATCGGGTTCAGATACGGCCATAGCTGTTTAATATATATATTTTAAGGTTTCTAAATCTATCAAAAAAAACATTTAAGAAATTTAAAAAAACTAAAAATTTTTAAAAATACATCGAAAATTTAGGAAAATCAGTCTTCAAATTCAGATAATCGGAAGAAAAATAGTGAAACTGACCCTGGATCCAAATTCAATTCCATATCAGATAATTTTTTTGATTCGGATTCAGATTGGATCGGATAATATCTGATCCATTTTCATTTCACTCCCTAAGGCTTCCTTTGGGATTGCAGGGCGTTACGTGTAGGAAAAAGTACGTTGAAAAAATATTTTTGTTTATTCCGCATATTGCGATGAGTCAGTTACGATATATTTTCTGCGGTCCCACCAAAAATGCAGAAGCAATATTCTTATATTTTCTGTGGTCCCACCAAAAATGCAAAAGCAATATTCTTATATGCTTTTTCGTCGACTCCATTTTATCTAATAGCGTTAGATAGAACTCAATACCAAACTAAAACTAATTATAAATAACTGGATGGAGTTAAACATTTTGGAAAGTGGTGCGATGCCAAAAGCTACCACTTGACACTTGTAACGATCAGACCCGCTAATAATAATTTATCTAATAGCGTTAGATAGAACTCAATACCAAACTAAAACTAATTATAAGTAACTGGATGGAGTTAAACATTTTGGAAAGTGGTGCGGGGCCAAAAGCTACCACTTGACACTTGTAACGATCTGACCCGCTAATAAATAATAATAATTCGTTGAACTCAAATCAAAATCAATTATTATTACTAATGGATCGTTACGATTAGATAAGAGCCGAATAAAAATTTAGTGAGAGCCATCCTGGCAGGTCGGGTCGTCAAAATCCGGTAGCAATAATAACTGAACTTAAGTGTTTCGAAATTGTGGTTTGTATCCAACGGGTTATTATTCTTAGCGGGTCGGATTCGATAGCATAGAAAACGGTTCTTAATGAGCTGTACCAGAAACAGTCCCCAGGACTGGAGCGCGGCTCGGAGCTTGTCGGCCTCGTCCCCGCCGTCGGATCCGGACACGCGGCGGAGATCCACGAAGGGCACAGGGGAACGCGGCGGCGCCGGGGACGACGAATCGCCGATCGGACGGTCCTCCTCCCTCACCACGTACCGGCTCGGCGGATCACGGCCGTCCGCCGCCAGCTGCTGCACCACCGCATGTTCCCCCCCCAACCCGGTCTCCTCACCCATTCCTGGTCAACGCTATTGACTTGTGCGGTGATGCGTTTCTCAAAAGGGGGATAAATACACGTATTGGCTTTTTTGCATAAATACCCCCGAAAACATATAAATTTGCGTAAAACTTAATAATGAGGGACAAAAATTTGATGGACACCGTGTCCATGGAAAGCAATTTGGGAACGCGCCGCGTGGCACCACCCCATTAGGGGAGGAGCAGGATTTTCTTGGGTGCACATGGTGCACCATTTTTTGCTTTAATTTTTTTTACTTTTAATTATAATTTAATATAATATATATATAAATAAAAATTTTAAATACCACACCTGTGGTTTCACATTTTCTCACTTTAATACCATATGATTTAAAGTGTATCAATTTAGTGTCATGTTGTTTCATTTTTATCTTTTTATTTTTTTGTTAAATTAATGATAAAGTTACAACTAAAGGATATTAAAGTGAATATTCGATAAACTTAGATGAGATATATAAAAAAAATTTGTATATAATTTAATAAAATATTAACGAAAAAATTGACGAAAAAATACAAATAAAATTACAGGATAATAACTTGATACATTTTAAACCACATGACACTAATAAAATAAGAAAGTGTGAAACCACAGGAGTGGCATTTGAAGTTTACCTTACATGTAAAAAAATTTAGAGTTTAGGATTTAAAATTAGTTTACGTATATTTTTAAAATATCATAAAATATATCTCTGTTATAGTATATTATAATTAAAAATAAAAAATAAAATTTTGAAGCAAAAGGTGGTGCACCGGGTGTACCGAAACAAACCCAGCTGCTCTCCCAAAAGGCCAAGCAACGAGGCGATGTGCCTCCCTGGGGGTAGGTGTTACGTGGCGCCCATCCGGGGTATCTGGATGCCACGCGGCGCTCTTTCGGGGGGTATCCCTAAATTACTCTTTAGGGACAGACCTTTATGGACACTTTGGGGATTATATGAATTGGCGCCACATAGCGGTCACGAATCTCAATTACTTTTTTTCTAAAGCACAAAATTTTGTCTTTTCATTTGTGACCATCGGATCGGCCACGTGGCGCCAATTCGCATAATCCCCAAACTAATTAATTTGGAGATTATGATCATAAAATTTTTGTCCTCTCTCAACAAGCCCAGAGAGTTTATTAAAGGAGTCGAATACATGACTTTTTATTAATAATTATAAAAAATATTATAATTATAAAAATAATTGTATAAAAAATTATTTATAAAATTAGATCGGTGAATGATTACTATTTTTAAATGCGATAAATCATTCCATACATTTTTTTAAAAATTAAAATTATTTTTAGTATTTAATTTTTTTTTTTTTTTGATGTTTGGATGTACAAAATATATAAATTAAAGTTAAAACAATGAATAATTTACTGTTTTTTAAAAGAAATAAATAATTTATCATTTTTATCGGCCTATTTTTACAAGTAAAAATTTTAGATAACTATTTTTCATATTTAAGAAATCTTGTCCTATGCCGACTCATGAACAAAAAAATTTATAGTTACCAATTTGTTTTCAATATTGGTGCTTTGGTATTCACGATTAGTATCATTAAATATGATTTAGATTAGGGGTTTTTTTTTGCATTGGACCCTCTTAAATATAATTTTTTGTACAAATGATCTCATCAAATTTATAATTATAAATTTGATCATATTCCTGTCGCGTAGGCGTCACATCAGAACTAAGGTTTTAAGTTGAACACCGTGAATCATTCACCGTTGTCAAATACGGTGAATGGTTCAATATATTTCATATCTATATTCCGCACTATATATATATTATACTTTTTCTAAAAACGGTGAATCATTCATCGTGTTCAACTTAACAAACTGATCTAGTCCCGCTCACTTGGCGCTGACGTAGTGCATGCATGGCAGGATTAGGATCATTTTTATAAATATAAATTTGTCAATTATTTTTAAAATAAATTTTGTTTAGGAGTCTATATGCAAAAAAAATGCCCGATTATTAAGAATATTTAAAAATTAAATTATTTATATATATATATATATATATATATATATATATATATATATATATATATATATATATATATATATATAGAGTCCTATTATTATACTGTTATGAGTACGATCGCTCTCGTACTCATAAGTTGTTTTCGATAATAGAGCTTCCGAATCAACGATCCATACCGTTAAACGTTATCTAGAGCATTTAAAACTTTTAGAAATAAAATTTTATAATTTTTCGATATCATTTACCCTACGATCAAAAGCTCACAAAATTGACAATTTTTAATGGCGGTATGGAATATTTGCTAGTTTAGCGGTGTAAAAGAATCAAAATAGGTTGAATTTTTGATAGAAAATTCTATTCACTACCTAAATAAAGATCAATAACTCCGATCTTAAATTGAAAGATTCGATCATCCATTTTTAGGATGTCGTTCGATTTTGCCCGTTCATTTTATACCCGCTTGATGGACTTTATACTGATTTCGAAAAAGTTCGAAATTTATTTTCTAGAAGTTTCAAATACTCTAGATCATGTTTAACGGTGTGGATCGCCAATTCGAAAACCCCAATATCGAAACAACTTATGAGTAGTAAGGGCGCCTATACTCATAATAGATATAGCTACTCTATATATATATATATATATATATATATATATATATATATATATATATATATATATTTTTGTGTTGGGGAAACCAAATAATTCTGAAGAGAACTATGATGTATCATGTATCTCTTATTTTGTGCACGTGTTAGAATTTAATTGGAAAGCTACATCTGACGTGGTACACAGGGTTCACCCAAGTCAAATTACTATAAATTCCAAAACGCCACCTCGATTCCCACTCCCTCGCCTCTTCTTCTTCTTCGTTATCGTCTTCGTCCTCGTCCTCGTCCTCGACGAAGCTCGAGGGGGCGCGGCCATGGGGAACGCCTCGTCCACGCTCACCCAGTACGACATCGAAGATGTCCAAGAGCACTGCAACTACCTCTGTGAGCGCCTCCCCCGTCCCACTCACTTCCCCTTCTCCCCCTCGTTGCCACACCCTAATCCACCTCCCCCTCCTCAGTTTCCCAGCAGGAGATCGTCGCCCTCTACGAACGCTTCTGCCAACTCGATCGCACCGCCAAGGGCTTCATCTCCGCAGACGAGTTCCTCTCCATCCCCGAGTTCTCCCTCAATCCCCTCTCCCAGGTAACCGATCGATGATCAAACCCTAGCTGCTGAGTCGCCGGGCACCCTTTCGTCTCTTTGGTAACAATCGATGAAACCCTAGCTGCTTGAATTGTTTGTTTCAGAGGTTGCTTAAGATGGTGGATGGGTTGAACTTTAAGGACTTCGTCGCGTTCCTCTCGGCGTTTAGTGCAAAAGCGAGTCTCCAGCATAAGATTGAGCGTGAGACCCAGTTGCCGATTATTGCATCAAAATGTTATTTATAGCTGAGTTTTTGTGAATTGGGGGATTAGGGATTAATATTTTTTTTGTTGTTGTTGGTTTGATTTGTGAAGCAGTGATCTTTAAGGTATATGATATAGATGGAAAGGGGCAGGTAACTTTTAAGGACTTGTTGGAGGTGCTTCGTGATTTGACGGGGTCGTTCATGTCCGAGGAGCAGAGAGAGGTGTCCCTTCTTTTTCTTCAAAGATTTTACCTTCTTTTCTTGTAGTCCAATGTGATTGTTGGATTCTGATCAACAAGTTATGTTTCTGATTACACTTAACATCTTATTTTTCGAAAACCAAATGAGTAATAAGAAGTTGCTTTACTAAGAAAACAGGGCATTAATAGAAGAAAATAAAAGTTCAGAAGAGATTGTTCAGTATATATTTCAACTTCTTTCTTTTGTTCTTTTGAAATATAAAAGAAAATCAAGTTCAGAAGAGATTGTTCAGTATATGTTTCGAACTGAAAACAGGGCATTGCTAAGAAAACTGGGCATTAAGTGAAGAAAATAAAGTTCAGAAGAGATTGTTCGGTGTATGTTTCGACTTCTTTCATTTGTTCTTTTGAAATATAAAAGAAATTTTACTTACTAAAAATCCTGCTTTACTAAGAAAACAGGGCATTAAGTGAAGAAAATGTTGTTCAGAATAGATTGTTCAGTATATGTTTCGTCGTCTTTCTTTGTTCTTTTGAAATATAAAAGAAATTTTTACTTATTGCACATTTTTATAGCCTGAATTTTTTGAGTAGTTTGTTTACGTAAAGTAAATCCATATTAAACATTGCAAAGGGTGTTTCTCGTTAGTCATTGTCCACTAGATCCTCTCAATCTTTTTAAAGTTAATTACTGCCTTATATTTGTACACTAAAAGCTTGATTACAATGGAATGTACTAGCGATGGTCATTAGCTTATAAGTTGCCTATGTGGATTAAAGGTTTGGGCCTTTTCTTAAGTTGGGCATAGTCCCTCACGTGGCTAATTGCAAAGGATACAATGTAGGAGTCGGCAAAACTAATTGTTTGAAATGTTTGCTCATGCTTCTAATTGTGTACTTTCTACAATGCTGTTCAGCATGTCTTGGTCCGGGTATTGGAAGAAGCTGGCTACACAAGAAATTCCTCTATTTTGTTGGATGATTTTGTGAAGGTACATTTTTGGCCATCCTTGTTATGCAAGTGTATAAGAAGATATACAAGATTTACTGAGAAAGTTTTCTGGAATATATGATCTTTTATGTATTGTCAAGCTTTTATTATGATGTTACTTAGATCATTGCACATGCATTCCATTGAGGTTGTTTTACTGTTTTTGTATGAAGATATAACACTTTATAATGTACTGACGATAGTATAGGTTGAAATTTATTTTTGTGTTGTGAATAAGTAGGTTATTGCTTGATTTGTATGAATATTTACTTATGTCCACTTTCTGCCACATATTCAATTCTTAGGTGTCGTTCAGATTGCTTCTCTTTAGAGTTCGTTATGGGTCTTGTTTCCAAAATCCAACAACTTAGATCTTGATCAATTTTACTATTACGAAACTAACCAATATTTCATCCAAATAAGGTGATTTAATACGACTCTGCTTGGAGAGTACTGTGCAAGGGACTCTCGGCTGCATCCTCAGCAGATCTGAAGTGCAATCAGAATAATTCTGACGTATTAGAACTGATGTTGAGTCAAACCATTATTGATGTAGCAAAACACCGAATTGCACCTGAATGAACATGCTGCTCTCATTTGATCTTCTCAGGACCTCTTTTCAAAGAATAATAATAATAATAATAACAAATAAAGCATATTTCATATAACAAAGACAAGCTAATGAGTCCCGAATCTTAAGTAAATACAGAGTGTGCCCTTCTTGGAAACTATTTGATGTTCTTTGTTTTGGCCCCCTTTTTTACATTAAGTGCTAATTATCCTCTTCTCATAATAATGGCATGTTTACTTCCAGGTTCTGAGCAGCCCTGGATTAAAGATGGAGGTTGAAGTGCCAGTTGACTGAAGAATAAGGGGCTTTACTCAGGACACAGGTCTCTCATGCTCTGTCACAATGTTAAAAAAAGCAATTACTTGATTTTTCATTATCTGGATGAACTTACCTGTAGTATGTTGTAAGATAAATAAACCGATGATAATCAGCTCCATAAGTCTTTAGTAATTTCATTTAGTTATGTCGTTTTCCCTCGAGTGAGAATTATAATATCATTTTTTACATACATGATACATACCATAGTGGCAACTATGTACCTAGTTTAACAAGCTTATTAAATCACATCGAAGTTCAGAGCAACCTCTACACGAGTTAGCAAAATTTACATATATGGAATGCTGGGGAACTCTTTTTTTTTTTAATACTCTTTTCTCCCTCTATGTTTGGCAATGCACAGGATTTGCAAGTGCCAAATATTTGGGAGTTCTGATTAAATATCAACTTTCTCTTGCAATATATTTACTTATTCAAACAATTGTAGTTCTGTAATGATCTGGTTGTTGTAGTAGTTTTTTTTTTTTTTCTTTTTTCGTTATGCATGCAAATATTTCTCTCTGAAAAGCCCTTGTCTATCTTTGACCTAGAAGGATAAGAATAACAATCATAAACAGCATTCACTTCATTTTCATTCATTTCTGCTTCTTTTTTTTTTTCCATTGAATCACAACTCTCTCAAACCCTTAGGGCCTGAATATAATGGACTACTTTGTAGCCCATCCTTTAATGTATTATAAATAGAAATATCCTTCAACAAATGACATCTACCTACAAGCAGGAGCATCAAAGTTGGGAATGTGAGCAAACACAATAGAATATGGTGCTACACTTATAGGTTGTGTTGCATCCACTTCAATTGGTTCTAACTCAGGAATATTCCCATCTGAATCAACAGATAATGCATTCCCATTTAGTAGCATAGTTTGGCTATGGAGATTTCCATCCTTAGGAGTTAGATGGTATTCTTCTCTTGTGACTCCATTCTCCTTCTTGAGTCGCGGCATACGACTTAACTTTCTCAAACCCTGGCTATTGTGGATTGAATCGTGGGCGACATTGTCGACACCGTCTCCGGTCGCGACCGACACTTGCGTTGTGGTGTCGCTACTAAGGTTGATCAATAGCAGTGTAATTCCCTTCTGAAAAGTATCATTTAAGAATGAATGAATGGATGAGATAATTTGGTAATTACCGGGACAATTTTGTAGAGATTGTTGAGTTGCTTACAGATTCTTTCGCGCAATGCGCGTATGCCCGTATCTTGTTTGTGCCCGTGAAGTTCGCCGAGAGGACGTTCGTCCCCATCAATCGATGCCATAACAGAGCACTGCATGATTGCAGAAAAGAAACAAAAAGATTTATTCACTACAAAGAAAAATGTGTCCAGTTCGGTTGTCGAGTGACTGTAACTTCTTGTATGACTAAAAACCTTCCCAGCATTCCTAGATAAAGAGATTAACCTGTAGTAATCGGGATTTGGTTCGAAAGTCGTCGTGTTGAGAAGGCCGTAATTTCCACCGATTAAGGTCTGTCTACAATAACTCTTCGTGTCGTACTTCGCCGCCATTCCAAGCTGATCCAAGTACCTGCAGAATCATCAAACTTCTCTAGTATTGCTCTTTACTCTTCACCACAAAACCCTAAGAGCCAAAAACTTGTTTGAGTTTACACTACCAGAAGCTGAACACAAATGCATCAGTGACAAGATGATGCCCACTGTTATAAGCACCCCCAGCCTCGCCGACCCATGCAACAGTTGAAGTCCCTGATGCTTTAAGTATCCCCTGCAAGTTGCGAAATGTGCTTATCTCGCCGTCGAGATACGAAGGATCGAGGATCCTGTTGATCAGACGGCTATCGACACCTGAAACATGCTTAAAGAATAAGCCGTCTTTTCACGAAAGCTTTTCAAGTAAGCCGGCAGACCGGGTACCTGCGCCTAGGTTATAAATGTGGTGAGTGATTGCATCCAAGTAGTTTGGTTTTGTCTTGCTAATGAGCTTGCTGAACCAGTTCGCATCAAAGAACCCGCCCGGTGCAAGCACTAATGGCTTTGATGGGGAGCTTTGGTAGGTAGTATCGACAATCGATTTGAGGGTGATGACATCCGCAGCATATTGGTCGGCACCAATTCGAGCCCCGACTCCGGAGCCACTGAGTTCATTTCCTGAGGGCAAATTTTTTCAAGGGTAAGTTGCACATCTTGTTCCTGAACTTCCAACAAAGTTTCATTTTGGTCCTTAGTTATTGAACTTATCGAGAAGTTTCACTTCGATCACTGAACTTCAAATTGTTGGGATTGATGTACCGAACTTAAGATTCTGCTTTAATCAACAAATTCCACCAAACTTTGCTTATTTTTCATAATAGAGAGATGACACCGCATTTGATTCATGATATCCTGAGATGACGCCGCAGCTAAATCAACTAGCGCATTATCTCTGCGTTATCAAAATTAAACAAGTTTGACGGAATGATCGATTGAAACAGAAACTAAGATCAACATATAAATGGTTCCAAGCTAAGTTTCAGTGATAAATGTTGTAATTTACCCTGTGATTCTTGGTGCAGATGGAATTGGAAAAACCTTACCAAGTTCCCAGCCATGGATGTTGTAACCCTTGTCGACAGTATACTGAATAAAAGACGCGGCATTGGTGGAGTTCCAAGGTCCTCCTAGTGAACCATCCCGCAAACGAATGCGACCGTTTAACGCGTTTAATCCGAAGACTATCTCAGCCCTGTGAATTCAAGTGACATTGGTAAGTAAAGTAAGTCATGTTCATATCAAAACTTTTCTGCAGCTGATAAGATGTTCTCAGATCAGAAGTCGCGAAAATACCCGGTTTTTCTGAAGAAGTTATTGAGCTCATCCCATCTATGCAAAGGTAAGCAACCTTCTGAGAAACCAAACATGTCAGAAGTGCTTTTCACAAATGGATTGCATGGTTGCTGAGGATCCCCTGTGTCATATATCAGCTTATCTTGCAGGGAACCGCCGAGTCGAAGCTTCAATGGTGAAAATGCTGCAAGAAGTTATCAAATTTTTTTTGCGGAAATTGCGAAGTTTCAGATTCTTCATCACTTGAGGTATGAATCTGACTCATAGGTTAATTTGTGGGAGATTTAAAGAGATTTTTTTGTTACCTTTAACAGCATTGAATAGGATGTTGTTGCCCAGATCCTGCAGGAAAGAAAAAATATGAAACACACCTGTGTCAATCACCATGGCCTTAAAATTATTTTTAAAATGCTACATGAATTAGATATTTAATAAAGTTTTAATGGAAAAAAGATGAACATTGTGATTTAAAAATCCAACCAAAGAAAAGGGATTTTTTAAAGAAAAGAAAATAATAATGCATTAAAATATCAAATTCCACACCTTATCAGTTGATGTATAGAGACCCCTCAACCACTACCCACTTTTAATTGAAATTGAAATTGAAACTGACCCACCCTCCAATTATTATTATTATTTTTTTACTTTTTGATTGGCACCTTCTTAACTTTTAATTTCTTGCATTTTAATTACTTTTTTTTTCTGAATTGCATTAAAATTTTGTTAAAATGAATAGCTTCAAGATTCAATTTTGTATCTGGTGTGAAAATGTTATTCTTAACTAACTAATGGAATTCAATATAACGAGCTTGATTTAGTCAAAGGAAGGAACTAAAATTAAAAGAACCTTCAAAAAAAAAAAAAAAAAAAAAAAGAAAAGAAAAGAAAAAAGAGAGAGAGAAATAAAATTCAAATTCTGAAGTTAAAAAAAAAAAAAAAAACAAACAAACAAACAAACAAACACATACCAAATTGAGTAGGGAGGCAAGGCCCCAGCTGCAGGTTCCATAATCACACTTCTCCGGCGGCCACCAATCCAGGGTTGCGCAGACGAAGTCGCCGTCGGTCATCGCGACGGCCTTCGTTCCGTCGACGGCGATGGCAGCTGCCGCCGCCGCGGCGGCGGCAGGGCCAGGCTGCTGATTTCCACCACCACCACCTGCACTTGGTGGTGTTGTTGTTGTTGGATTCACAATCACTGTTGACCCAGCAAACCACATGAATGCCCAAAAGCAGAACCCAAGAACCTGCACAAGCACACCACCCATATCTCTCTCTCTCTCTCTCTCTCTCTCTCTGAGTCCTTAGTTTTTTACTTTGGAATGAGAAAGATGGGTGTGAAAAAAGGCAATGCCTTAAGAGAGAGAGAGAGAGAGAGAGAGAGAGAGAGAGAGAGAGAGAACAAGGGGGGAATTAGAAAGAAAGAGTATTCAACAATGGTTTCTCTCTCTCTCTCTCTCTCTCTAACCTTAGTTTTATAGGAGAAGTAGATAAGGTGAAAAGGGCAATGCCTTTAAAGAGAGAGAATGAGAGAGAACAAGGAGGGAAATACCCAACAATCTCTCTCTCTCTCTCTCTCTCTTTGTTATTTGGGAGGAGGAGGGAGAAAAGGAAAAAGGATTTAGAGAGAGAACAAGGAGGAGATACCCAACAATGGATACAAAGCAACCAACATCTCACAAAAAGGGGGGGAAAGGAAGAAAAGAGGTGAGGAGGAAAGGAATGAAATGTTGTGGGGGTTGAATTGGTTTGGTGGGGAAAGCTTGGAATATAGAGAGGATAGGGGAAGAGATAATAATAATAATAATAATAATAATAATAATAATAATAATAATAATAAGTTGGTTGAATAGAGGATAGGGGAGTGTGTACATCACAATGTGAACATCTTACTCTTTAGACATTATTTTTTTGAGAGATAAGTAGTACGCTATCCGTTTCGTTTATTTTATTTAAAAATAAATTTAGCTGGAAATGCGAATCAATTAGGATTCGAACTTGGAACCTCAGATATCAATCACCAAACCCTTTACCACTTTCTCTAGGGACGGTACAAGCTTTTGTCGTACTCTTGGGTACTATTTGATTCGGGGATAAAGCGGGAATAATGTAAGTTTTTCTTGCTATTCTGCCAAATAAAATAGTTTTTTGGTCGGGATAAAATATTCATGCCAAATCTTGCTATTTTTGAATTTTTTGGGGAATAGATTAGGATAAACTATTCCGTCAAATAAGTGTAAGTCCAGGGCTTAATTCCGAGCTTTATTAAGATTATAAATTAAATTAGAGTAAACTATGAAGGCATGATGTACTACTACATATTATAATAAATTAATTTTTTTATTATAAATATTATTAGTTATTATTAATTATTAATAATACATATTATTTGTCTTAAATATTATAGTAAATTATTTATAATATTTTAAATACTCATTTACATTGTGTATTTTATATCTAATTTATTGTGAAGTATTAATCATATTTTATATTAAATTCAATCATCTTTTTCTTTCATTATTCTCCACTATTTCATAAAATTAATCAAACACAAATCCAGTTATTCTTAAAGATAGCAGCATTACAAATCAAACACAATTTTGCTTTTATTCCTAACTGTTCTGAAATAGTAAATTATTTTAGGGATAAAAAAAATTGTTGCAATATTTATTATCTTCAAACCAAACTAGGGTAGTGTAATATTTGGAAGGGATAAATATATGAGAAAGGCTATTTATACATCTAAAAATGAGGTATAAATTTTACACACACTCATTTCTGAGTTTAGATGCTTTTTTTTAGATTTTTAATATTAAAAAATAAATGATAAGACTAGTGTAAAAATGGTAACTTTTTTTTTAGATTTTTAATATTAAAAAATAAATGATAAGACTAGTGTAAAAATGTTAACTCTTGGATTAGTAGAGTGTTAGATTTATGAAAAAAAATTCTTTTTTTGGGTATACACTTTGCATTGCTCAAAATGTATTTACTGAAAAGGAAAGAATAAAGCTAAATTTCTAATTAGATTTTAATTTAGTCCCTAAACTCTTTGTTAATATTTTATTTTAATTCTTATCTTAATTAAATTGTAAATTATTACAATCAAATCCTGCAATCTACTTTAGTTGACTTAATATCAAAAAAAATATCGTTGCTACAGAAGTAATGTGACATCTTAATTGTTGTCACATTATCAATCACAACGTTACCGTATCACTTCCACGTTAACAACACATCAATATTTAGTCAATTAAATTAGATCGTGAGATCTGATTGTAATAACTTAAAGAATTTGAAAAAAAAAATAAATTATAATACATTAAAGTTTGAGAATTAAAATGTCATTTGTATTATAGCTTGCTTACTAAATTTAAAGAACTTGCTTGCAAAAGTGAGGTGGTTCCAGCACATTTATTCCTGCTTTGAAGAGAGAGAGAGAGAGAGAGAGAGAGAGGGGTTAACAGTTGGGAGTTGCCATATCCTTTATTAGCTGAGCACTGTGGAGTGTGGGATAGGGTTTGAACTTTATCCAACAGGACATGTGGAGGAGTAAGTTTCTTGGATGCTACTTCTTATTATTCTCCTTTTATTACTAGAGTAAATTTAGGTGGGGAACAATTGTGACCATGTGAAGGGATTTGATGAGTTTGATTGGTACATTCCAAGGGCTTTAAAAATGGCTTTGTGAACCTTGTGAAGAGAGAGAGAGAGAGAGAGAGAGAGAGAGAGAGAGAGAGTGAGAGAGAGAGAGAGAGAGAAATTGGGGAGGTGGGGAATAGAATAGGGTGAGAACAATTAAAATTAGTGCCTTTTTGTTTGTTTCTCTCATGTGCCCCTGTGCTCTAAAAAAAGATCTTCTTTATAATTATTAGGGAAAACTTCAAAAATCCCCTCCGTGGTTTCACAATTTTTTATTTTAGTACCCTGTGGTTTAAAATGTATCAAATTAGTACCCTGTGGTTTCTCACTTTATCACTTTAGTACCCTATGGTTTAAAGTGTATCAAGTTAGTGCCCTGTGGTTTTAAACTTTATCACTTTACTATTCTGTGGTTTCACACTTTATCACTTTAGTACCCTGTAGTTTAAAAAATCACAGGGTACTAACTTGATACAAAATTAAAACCACAGAATACTGAAGTGATAAAGTGCAAAACCACGGAGGACTATTTTGATACTCTTTAAACCACAGAGTACTAAAGTGATAAAATGAGAAACCACAGATACTAACTTGATACATTTAAAACCACATGGTACTAAAGTGAAAAAAATTGAAACCACAAGGGGGTTTTTTGAAGTTTTCCCTAATTATTATAACACATAGAATATAATCTCAAACTAACTGTATTATGCTGAGTGAATACACAAGAGTCTAATCTAGAATAATATGAAAATCATACTTCAAAATAAATTTCCTGTACTTTATGCACCATGAAAAATATTTAATTGAATATTACAAATTCGATGTATTGTAACTATGGCACAGAAAACAAAAAAAAAATCCTTCTTAGTTAAGAAACTAACACTGTTTTCATCTTATAAAGTTGAGGATTCAAATTTTTTTATTTTTTTTTATTTTGAAACGTACTAATGGGGATTCGAATTTCCGATCTTATTAAGAAAAACTCTTCCAGATAATAATAACGAGCCAGGATGGTATGCTATCGGTAACACAAAAACTTCCGTACTACCATATTGTTTTCAATGATGCTGCTTTCAAATCGATGATCGGCTCCGTTAGACTTGATCTACACTATTAAAAGTATTTGAAAACTAAATTTCATAATTTTTGGGTATCATTTGGCTAGTAATCAAAGGTCTCAAAATTTGACAATTTTAATGGTAGATGTGATGCGTTTGTGAATTTAACGGTTGAAAACAATTCAAATCTTATGAAATTTTTATAGAAAATTCTTTTCACTATTTAGAGTAAGATCAGCATTTCTGATCTTAAATTCAAGTCTTTTATTATATTTTTTATGAAATTTTTTTTTTCTTCAGCCGTTTATTTTTAGACTACTCGTTTGATAGGTAAATGACTCCGAAAAATTATGAAATTTAGTTTTCAAATATTTTTAATAGTGTAGATCAAGTTTAATGGGCCGATCGTCGATTTGGAAGTCGCATCATCGAAAATAATTTGGTAGCACAGAGGCCTCTGTGCCACCGATATTATACTAACCTAGCTCTAATAATAACCAACTATATTATACAATCATGGTTGGATTAGATGAAATAATAAAATGAAAGAAATGAGAAGATGATGCAAGGATTGTAAGGTAAGAGATGGTGACATCACACCTAAAAAAGGCAAGAGGATAAGCAAAAGAAAATGTTGCAAGCTAAGACAAACTAAATAATTGCAACCCATCTCTTTCCCTTCCCCAACTCTGAACCCTAATAAATTAAACATTAATTTATCATATATGCTAAAATCAATCACTCTCCAAATAAATTAGACTCATGTTTGACTTAATTCCTCAATGGAAGTTAACAATAGGCAAAATATGTGATAAATCATTGCAGACACAAGGAGAGACAAAGTGGCCTTCAAATAAGACTAACTTGAGATTTGAGTGATGTTGATTGGCCACTTTCAATTATATACCTAGCTATTGTCTTTAATCACCAAAAAGCCTACATGCCTTTATGCTCTTTGATTCTTTAAAAGAAATTAAGTTCAAATTTAGATGTGATGATAGCAACTCATATTTTATATTTGGCTTTCAAACTATAATGAAGGTTACACTTTAGTTCTCTAATTTTAATCAGTTGTAATTTCTCACTTCAATATCGTAGATTGTTATAATCAAATCTCATAGTCTGATTTAGTTAAGTGAATAATGATGTTTCATTGATACGACAGTAATGTGACATCTTATTATTATCGCGTCATCAGTCACAACACTACTATATTACTGTCTTATTAGCGATATGTCACTGTTTAATAAGTTAAATTATATTGTGAAACTTAATTACAATAATTCAGATAGTTCAAACAAAAAATTATAGCAATAAATTAAAGTTTAACCAGTAAACTATCACCACTTCATAGTTTGAGAACTATATGTGCAATCTAGCCTATTTTAAAGTCAAATGTTAAATGTAGTGTAGTAGACCACCATAATTGTGCATGCTAAGTCAGTGACAATTCCTGGCTAGGGGAGTGGGTGACTGGGTGTTGCCAAAAAGAGAAATGCTTTGGTTTCATACATACAGTTGATGCATTGATAAATTTATATGAAGCTCTAAACTGTATTCATAACTCTAAGGACTCATAACAGCACAATGTTCAGAATGCAAATTTATGAACTTTAGTGAAAATCAAACCCAAGATCATGCAAAATAGTGCAAACTAAGTAAACTCTAATAGCTAAGCAAGATTTTAAGTGCGTAATATCAGCGTAGATAGTATCACGTAGGTATTAGGTACCGTGCCAACGAATCTTAGGCACGATACGGATAAAATGCGGAGTGGCACAGTTCAAAATCTTCTATTATTTAAATTAGTATGTAATTTTCTCAATAAAGTTTAAAAGATGTGATAAAGAGACCTAATAAATAGTTAGAATATTTTGTTGCTAAAAAAAATAAATATTTCATGTTATTATGTGTCGGCACACAAGAATTTTTTTTTGCAGCACGCATCGGTACGCACCCTGCCGTACCGGCAAGTTCCCGGCACAACTCCGTGCCACGGCACTTATACCCTTGTAACTAAGTTTTGTGACTTTTATCCTAAACTTGCTCTTTTCTGAAAATAAATAAATAAGCAGAGGATAATATTACCTGGAAAGCAGAACAATGGATGAGTCAATGTCACAAATAATTAAACTTGGATTTATTCACTTAAAATGTCTCTTTCAGAAGCTTTATTATATGATTATTATGGGGCAGGGTTAAATTTGGGTAGCTACAACCCCAAAGTGGGTTCATTAAAAATAATTTGTGCAAAAAGGCATTCTAACATTGTCTCAATAGATAATTGGGTTTCATGTTCTTATTATAATCTTTACCCTATATATTATTTTGAAGTTGACCTATTTAGAGGTCAATCCCTGATTCCCTGTTACTCATTTTAGAAAACAAGTTTACATGCCTAGTTTAACACACTAAAAATTGCTTAATTCAAAAGAAGAACTAAGTTCCTGGATCTGCTTCAGCAGGTTTTTTTTTTTGGGTAACAAATAAAAAGAAACAGAATTTATGGTAAACTTAGCTTCATTTTTTGATTTGACTACCCAACCATTTAAAGTTTTGATTTTAATACTTGAACCTTTCATTTTGTTGGACATAAAATATTTGATGGCTCATCCAATACACTATTAAAACTATTTGCCCATTTCAATACATCTATAGTTATATAAATTGTATAAAATATGCTAAGTCCGTAAAGATAAACTGCACATTAAAATTTCGAAGTTAAAGAGTCATTAACAGACTCAAATCAATAAAAAAAAATTAGATAGCAAAATAAAAGTATTTAAAAATTAGGTAGTCAGATCAAAATTGGTGATAGTTGAGCAAGTTCTATACTTTTTTACCATAAACATATTTATGGTATACTCTGATTTGAGTACAAGCACTATTAGATCCAAATGTACATATTCATGGCATGCTTAGGTCATTGTAGCCAAACCAGAAACAAGTTTGGATTATTCCATTGTGATTGGATTTCTATCATTTTATTCACAAATGACCTTTTTTCTGTAATATATTCAAACATTTTGATATTATTTTCTGAGATCTAGTGAGTTTCAGCAACTAATTACAGGAAAAAAAAAAAGAAGAACAAAGAATTCAACAACTAGGGTGAGATTTATATACATAAATTTAGAACTATGGAAGCCAAAAGAGTGGTCATAACATCCTTTAAATAAGTCTAAATTCTCTGTTTTAGTCTAACAAAAGTTCTCTCAGATACTGCATAACATTTTACAAATCCTCAAAATCAGCATCATATGACAACTATAGCATACTACATTTTTTTAGCACTGTTCTAATTATCAGTAAAGATGAAAAATAGGAGAGAGATTACCCGCTCGACACTTGCACTTTCCAGTTTGTAACCCCTGAATCGATGTGATAATAGTGCATTTAAATTTGTATGAATACTTAGGTAGAATACCTTTTTAAAAGGATTATACCGAAGGTTTCGAGTAGTGTCCTCGTCACAAGTCACAACAAACAAGCTTTGAAGCCCTTCTCCAATTCTTTCGCGTCGAGACTCTTCCCGATGAATACAATCTTGTTGATTCTCGGCTCTTCCGGGCCCCACAACCGATCAGGAGATCCCTGGAAAATGTCGTGAACTCCCTGTCCGAGAATAAGAAAGGGGAAAACATATGAAAATGAAGGGTAATAGTAAGTTGAGCTCAACCTGAGTGAAGAGGAGAAGAAATAGTTTGGAGGATGTTGAAAACAAGGCTTGAAGAAGAAAAGAAATAGTTTCATCATAATGTGCAGAAAAATGCCAGCAATACTACCACAAAGTAATTTGAGAAGTTCTTCAGAAGAGCATGCGCATGATAAAGAACAGTCAAAGAGGTTTATATGTACTCGAGGAAATTAAAACTGCTTCTCCGTACAAATTCTACTAAAGAGGCAACTGATAATACGACAGACTACAAAAACAAATAATGATACTCACCTGAAAGACGAATCTCTCGGGCATGCCATTAACAGAGAGAAGTCCTTTCATCCGATATATGTCATCGCTGCGCTCCATTAATAATGTTCCCAGCCACATATTGGCCTGCAGTAGACTTGGTAGAACAACATAAGCTTCATACCTTCCAGTACGCAGGGTAACAGTTGAACCACAAGATTGCCTCATAACGAAGTTACAAAAAGTAAGCAGCAAAGAAATAGAGAGGGGTTTAGAAGAAGACCTTGTCGAGATCCAGGTTCCCTTCACAAACAATGCTCACAGAAGACACACCAGGATCGTGGGTATGATCATGCGCATGGGAATCATCATGATGATCTGTAACAAATGCTTTCCTCACCTTTCACTACATAGAAGTGCTTAAAGAACTATGGATAAAAATCATAAAATGAGCAATTTTGTTGCTCTTCATCAATAGACAGTATAGTCTACTGAATCAGTCCATTAGAGAACTAACCAAAAGGCGTCTGGCTATAAAGCTTTCCAAAACCAGCCCCAATTTCAACTATTATAGCCAGTCAATACCTGCTGCCATTCTATTTTCTGTAAATTATCCTCTAGAAAGTCCCAGTGTTTTACAGTATTTTCGACTTCCAAGAAGATGTATGTAATGAAATTACATTAGTCGTCTACCGTGTTTCAGAGTCGTATTCACATTAAATCTTCTATTCTCATATAAACTAGGACGGCCACTTATTTCTTGCCTTGAATTGAATCGAGACTGCTGTTTCAAGTAACGAAGTTTCCCAACTTAAATCTTTGTCCCCCTTATCTTTACTCGTAATGCCTATAAGTTAAAAGGACAAAAGAACTAAATTGGACATACCATGTTCATGGCCATGATGCTCGTGGTGATGATGGTCATGATCGTGCTTGTGCTCATGGTGGTCTTCATGTGAACCTTCAGAATTAACAACACTCTCAATCCTGACAAGAAAACGTCAACGAATCAATCACCTTGCCCACATAATAAAAAACTTAGACCTCGTTTGGTATCGTGTTTGTATTTTATGTTTTTAAACACTAATTCTATATAATTTGATGTGTTGGAGGAAAGACTTTCTTTTCTTGACTAGTTTACAATACATCTGGCTAAGTAATAGATGATAACTTGTTTAAAAACATTTTGGAAGCAAAAAAAAGTTTTGCTTTCAAATTTTTACATTTTGTCGCCAAGTAAACACTTCGGTTGAAATGGTTGCAATCAATACATTGTCCACTCCTGAACTTTTTGATATAAACATTTATTTAAAAAAATAAAAAACAAACAAATGCCAAACGAGGCCTTAGTATATCATCTTGTTTTACCTAAATGCGGAACTCGACTACTACATTTACAAACTAGAACCATAATAATCATCAAAGCCTTTTCTACTGAAAGAACTGGACATCTATGAGGTAAATTGTTGAAGATGTATGATATGCATGTGTCAAAAAGAGTAGCAGCAAGTATCTTCAAGTCAGATATATTGGTTATCACCACCAGTATGTGGATATTGCATGTGTCACAAAGTTAGAGCAACGCTACGGCAAAAGAGTTATTAAAAAAGGAGGACATGAACCTCTCCAGATCAAAGCCTCCAATCCCAAGAACATAATCCAAATTAACTCTACCATACTCTGCCCGTTTTAAATGACCCATGCGATTTATTTTCTGCAATCCATCAAAGCAAGAGGATTAGTACCACATAAGGCAATGACAAGAAGTATAAGCCAGTGGAAGCTCTAGCTTTACCCTTATCCGCTGGACCAATGAAGAGACTTCGGATTCGCCAACAAGGTCAGTCTACACATATCAAAAAAAAAAACAAACCATTAGTCCTTGATTACATAGCCAGTGTTAGAGACTTCAAAAAGAGCCTAACACAGAATCATGAGAGCCAAAAAAGCGAAGATATGAATCGACAAAAATTTTGAACAGTATTAGTTCAAGCAGGAACAAAGACTAGAACTGCAGCAGGTCGCTACTACATTTTTCTGCAGAAATGTGACTTCATTTCTCATGATTATAGGCAACTCACTGGAATATTCTTTTACCTAATCCAGTTTTCCTTGTTCAAAGTTGAAACTTGAAAAACATCCAGTCAAAATGACTTCATCGATATATTTTGCTTAGTCATAGTATGTGACCACAGCACCTCCAGTTGAACAGCATAACACATAATGATGTGGACTGGACATTGTTGAGCATTGTTTAAACACCATGCCCCATACAAATCATGATGTATAAATTGAACTGTTGAATTTTTAAGCTCTCCATAAATCTGGTATTTTCAGAACCTCAATTATGAAAAGTAAATAGTGGTAATTGAAGTAACACGAATTGGAAATATGAAGTCAAAAATTGACGAGTTTTAGGACCACCGTCGAGCAAACAACTTTCAAAGCACAGAAGGATCTTTTGCAATTTTACTTTTGTCTGAGGAATGTTACAGCAGACAAGATAAACTCTTGCTTGATAGCACCTAGATCAATATAGAACAAAAGGTTATACAGAATCTAATAATAACATATTCATGGAATCGCCAAAAGCAAATCCCGTAATAAAAGACCGACCCAACATCCCAACAAACGGTAATTAACAATCATGAGATGAATGTTTAACAGCAACTATCTAAACAGTGGAACAGGTTCATCTGAATAATAATTAACTTCAAGCAGAAAATAAACATCACCTTGTTCACTATAATTCTGTCAGCATACGCAATTTGCTCAACAGCCTCGTTAACTACACCCTTTGGCTTTATCTCATCCAAATGAAAACCTGCATGCTTCGCATCAACCAAAGTTACAACACCATCCAACTTGACATCGTTGAATATTTTATCCTCCGCATAAAATGTCTGGATAATAGGTGCTGGGTTGGCTAAACCTGAAAAACTCACAAAAAAAGGATAAGAGAGTATGAACAAAGCCCAAAAGAAAGTAAAAGGTCGACTAGAAAAAAGAAAGGATTCAGTCGAGTCTCAGTGAGCTCTTGGAAGGATCTATGCACAGTACATACGAATGGCATTGACTGTCAAATCTAACATGTGTTGGATCGCCAACATCACCAAGGAAAGCAAAAGTGCCATTTCGGACCATTTTGGTAAACAATACGATCCTTGAATAAGGAAGTTGGGTTCTAAGGGGGAAAGAATAACAGGATTAAGATCCTAATTCTTTGAATTTTTTTGACTCATGCATCAGCAATGACATTTAGCACTGCTACCAGTTAGATTGAGCCGTACAATAGACAAGTTTGAAAGCTAATTTGAAGATACAAATAGTTGAAATACAAGGACAGCCAGGGTAACCTATTCGCTTCCTTGCCATTTGTGACTTGAGATTTAACAATTAAATACAGTTTTTTGCACTTTCATTGTTTTAATTGTCTTCATAATTCACTTCCAGAACTAACAGCTATTGCTGCTACCTAGTTTGTTAACTTAACAACTTAATTTCATTCTTGGTTGTTACATTCATTTCTGTGCTACGACTTATGTCTTGTCGTATAGTGTTTTTTTCTCCCCCTTTTTCAGTGCTATAATTGCCCAGTTTAAGAATGCACTTGCACTTAACTACTGATTGATAGCAGTATCCAAATATAACATTGGATGACGAGAGAAGCTGCAAAACATAGCTAAACAAGTGTGAAAATAAAAAGCTAATGGCTTCAGTTATCCTAACATACAAAACACATGTTACCAAGAGACGACATTATATGCATTAAGAGAATCAGAGGAAAAAAGGGTAAGAAAGTTATCTACTATGAGGACCTAGATTACGTAATTTTAACCAAAAAAAAAAAAAAAAAAATCTATAGACCCACAACCTGTAGTTTCTATCACGATGTGATCAAACTTTCCCTTCTTCTTATCAACCAATTCACCAATCATTCGGACAAGATCGCCCCTCACGGTACAGCAAAGGCAACCATTATTGAGCATAATGATATCTTCAACTCCAGTAGTTTTCGCGGCAACAAGAGAACCATCTATATCAATTTCTCCGAACTGTAAGAGAACAATAGAGTGAGACGAAGATAAAAAAACCATCTGGTATCGTAACATGGGAAATCACAAATATACCAAATGACACAGCAAAAGTACATAAAGAGTAGAAAGAAAATATGAATCGAGAATCGACCCTTTTATTGCAAATACCCGTTCATATATGCATTCACCGACAGATATCAATGCAAAACTTTGATAGTGCACATTTTAGTCATCACCATCAGCAGCCCAGCCAATTACAAGCATAGTTCATGAAACTTAAAAAAAACAGATAACCTACCTCGTTTTCGATAACTGCTATGCGTTTTCCATGCTCGGCTGTCAAGATATGATTCAACAAAGTCGTCTGTTCATGAAAAAAACAAATCCAAATAAAATCATAAGCAGTATAGCTATATATATATGGAACATTCTAACATGTTGGAAATTATCTACTGAATATTAAAAGCCACCAATTACCACATAGGTATAAAAATAGAGTTCGACCTAGAAGACATTAGATAGGATTATCTACAAAATTATCATCTTCTCTTCCAGCTCTAGATATGTAGTAATAATACAATAAAAAGACCACTCATTTATTCCACATTAAGTTAAGATGTCCATTAAACTGAGGCTTTTAGGCATTTATTCCCAGAAATTTTCTTTCTTTTTTTTGGCTTCCTAAAGTTGCATGAGTGACTATCTGATCATTTCCTATACATTAACCATAAACTCAACACCCAACACAAGAGGTTAAATGATATATTTAATCAAACATAGTGGCATCTGCAGTGCCTCCAAATGCGCGGAGCCAAACAAACAATTGTGATTGTAATTGCTGAAATCATTTCAGGCAGAGATGTCGAAACTTTCCAAAAAGTTTGGATACATCATATATCGAGATTCGATAGTAAAATCAAAAGTGAGTTGTGATAGAGCATAGAACACAGAATCTAACTAGTTCCACGGCTGTGTTTGTTCGATCGTTGTGTTCTCACCTTCCCGGAGCCCAAGAACCCGGTGATGATGGTGGCGGGTACGCGGTCGTCGGGCGGAACCCTCGTCAGGACGTCGGCGCCCTCATCCGTCGCCGCGCCGGCGGAGGCTGAGGCGGCGAACCCGCGCACCGGCGATCGGCGGCCGGAGCCGAGCACGGAGGAGCGCGCCGCCGCGGCGGCGGCGGCGGGGGCCGGGGGCGGAGGGAGAGGAGAGGGAAGGATCGGAGGCGGAGCGCGGCGAAGCTCCGGCCCCGCGCGGCGCCGAAGAAGGCGGTGGCTAAGTCGGTGGAGAACGTCGCCGCAGCCGCAGCCGCCGCCATGGCCGCGAGAGAGAGAGAGAGAGACGGGGGAAGTGAGAGAGAGAGAGAGAGAGAGAGAGAGAGAGAGGGGGGTGCCTTATCTTGTTAAATTTTTTTGCTTGCTATTTCGCTTATTTTTGTTGCCATATATATATATATATATATATATATATATATATATATATATATATATATATATATATAGTGCAATTTGGGGTGCTTATGGAAGCACGGAGCCTCACGCTTACTTGTTCGATGTTGAACTTTCGAATCGATCGACGATTCATATCTAGAGTATTTGAAGTATCTAGAAAATAAATTTCGCGATTTTTCGATATCATTTGCCTTGTGATCGAAGTGGCTCAAAATCAACGACTGGAAATAAAAATCTTACAAAATATGATGATATGACATTAAAATTTTAGATCAAAGTTATTGATCTTATTTTATATGGTATAAAGAATTTTCTATCAAAATTTCATGTGATTTGGATATTTCTACACCGTTAAACTTGCAATCGGCTCACCACGGCCGTTAAAATTAGTGATATTGAGCCTCTTCGATCACTAGGCAAATGATAACGCAAAATTGCAAAATTTACTATCTACATACCTCAAATACTCTAGATCAACTCTAACGGAGCCGATCGTCGTTCGAAAGTCCGAACATCGAAACAAAGTGGAAGCACTAAGCCTCCGTGCTTATAAAAGCATACCAAATACAACTCTATATATATATATATATATATATATATATATATATATCAAAATTCTATTATTGCTAACAGTTTTTAAATCTTTGGATCAATTTTTTTCATCATTTCTAACCATTGGATTAAATACTATAACCCGGTAGGGACTACTCAACCCTAGGAGGACCACTCAACTCTAACCGACTAATATCATCCTAACCCTATAATTTTTCATCCAAAGATTAAAAATTTGGATAGCAAAAAAAACGTTTTACTATTAATAGTATTCCAACCTAATTCTATACATATATATAGTCTGGCTACTATGTTATTAATAGGACAAAGTACTTGATGCTACCAAATTTTCTGCCGTTAGATTTGTCCTTTCGATCATTTTCACCCGTTAGATTTGCCCTTTTGTTTTGTTATTGTTTTATTTTATTTTGGAGAAGAACTCAGCAAGATATTTTGGGTGCTGATATTTTCATGCTTTTAATTTTATTATTTACTTATTTATTTGAGGTGCTCCCTAACTTTATTTACATTTATTATGTGAATTGTAGGAAAGGATTCTATGATTCCATACTATACTAGAATTTGTGTGGATAGTTTTAGAATATGAATTCATCAACAGCCAAATTAACAGATGTGTCCACATCATCCTATTTTCAGAAGATCCAATTAACATCAGTTAACCTAAAAAGCATAAAAGAACACACCAAATTTGCAAACGACCAACTTAAATCAATCTATGCAGAGCTTAGATAAATTAGGGTTTAGTAGTAAAGCCCTCCAAATAGCTTTAAGCTGCAGCAGAAGCAGAAGCAGAAGTTATACATTGAAAAGGTTCTGCTCTTTGGAGACTAGAAGGAGCTCAACTTTTGCCAGGGTAAAAGTCCTAAAAAGAGATCAACCAATATAAGAGCTTTTAAAGATGAGAAATGAACAACAACACTTTCGCGATAGAGAATGAGAAATTACATTCTTAAGACAAACTCCATGTTCATGTTATAGTATTTTCTCCTCCGCGCGCGCCGAAGGAGACTTTACTCTTTTGCAGGGAACCAAACAGAATAATGTAAACAATGTTGCCAAACACTTTTCTTCGCCGGCCGCGATACATGAAGAAATACCAGGCCAACCAAGCACAATAAGACACAGCTGAACTTACTATGTGAGCATCTTTTTTTGTCATCTACAACCTGCTATTTTGAGAGGCTATTACATAATTTCAAGGTCCACCTGCATATTTGAAGAAAAATAAGTAATTATTAAATTATTGTTTTGCTGATATAAAATTTAAAAAACAAGAGACTTAATTACACTATTTTCTATAATGTGAACAATAAATCTATAATTTTAAAGAAAATTTGTTAAAGAATACTGATTTAAAGTGGTAGAACATATATTCAGCTCAGTTTACAAAAAATTAAAAAAAATAAAAAGTAACAAAATGCATAAAACCAACAAAACAATAGTTGAAAATAATTTAATAAAAGTTTTCAACGAGTCTACCATGAAGATTTGTTTCATATTTTTTCCATTATTTAGTCGGTGCTTTTTAATACGATTGCTAGATTTTAGAATAGATTTATCAATGGTAATGTAGGTTTATTAATAGAAATGAAGAGATTAGTGAGGAAAAAAATAGTTTAGTAATATCTATGAGAAACGAAAACATTAGAAGATAGAAAAAGGAGAATAAGTTTAAAATACAGTGTAGAGATTGATAAAATATAATAGAAGACGGAAAAAGAAAATTAAGTTTAAAATATAGTGTAGAGATTGATAAAAATATAATAATATACGGATATCTTCGGAAAAAATATATATATATAGTAGTGTAGAACGTAAAAAAAGACGTACCAACTATGGTGTAATAGAGTGTAATTAAGCCAGAAAAAAGGGAAAGAAAAGCAATTTGGCGGCATACCTCGGTTAGTTACTCTGAAGGGTAAAACTAGAAGGGGTTAAAAAAGTTCTGCCTCTCTTCAATCATCTCTGTGGTTGATCAGAGGTTGAGGCACCAGCGGGCGGCGGTTCGGGTACGCTGCCTGTGGAGCTGTTCTCTGTGGGCGGAGGAACTCCCCATTTCCCTTCGGATTCTAGCGGCTCCAACACATGGACACCGCCATCTGTCAGCCCTAATGCAAACTGGTTTGGTTCCGATGGATGAGCGGCGATCACGAGCGGATGGACGGACGTGCTAGGAAGATGCAGCAGATGAATCAGCAAGTGGTGGTTTTAAAAAACCAGCCATTCGGCGGGACGACTCCACAAACCAAGATTTTCAAACAAAGTACCTGAGATTCGGTGGGAGATAAGCAGCTGGAAGAATTCGGCACCGCAATTTTAAGCCCGAGGCAGAAAATATGCACACGGTGGCATCGAGAAGGCTAGCATATATCAGCTGACTATCGCACGAGAATGTGGCGTGCGAAATTGGCGCAGTGTTCTCACGAGTGAACCACTGAACAACAAAGAGGCCGTCGATGAGCCAAACAGAAGCGTAGTAGTTCATATTGTAAACCTGTAGGGGTAAAACATTACCTGGTGCACACATTCTAGCTTAGTTGTCTCATATATAGCGATTTGGGTCTCATGGACGGCGAGAAAGTGTATTTGATCTTGATGGAACTGAACCCGTGTATCTGAATTATTTGTTGTGGCACTCCCAGAAGGAATCTGCAAAAACCTGCTTCTTTGCTTCTCCCACCCGTCAGTGCCCCACACACATATCTACAGCAAAAGGATATGTATATTCTGTAAGAAACCAACCACACAATTTACAGAGAGTACTATAATCTACAACTAGATTGAAAAGTGATTCTAGTCCGTGCTCATTTGACTGAAGGAAAGTTCACTCAAGAACCTGAGCATCAGCTCCAGAAGAGACCAGCACATTCAACACATTTGAGAACGCAAGACCCGTAATTCTCTTCGAGTGCCCTTTGAGTTTGCTCTTAACCTGCAAAAAAGAAGGATAGGTTCGTTTATTCGAGGCGATTATCTACCAAGCAATTATATCGAAACTTGCTTGTTAGATAGTATATAATAATACCTCATCAACTCGGACATTGTAGATTTGGATTGTAGAATCCTCCATTCCTATGGCAATTATATTATTGTCCTGAGGGTGGAAGGCAAGAAATGTTGCTGCGGGCGGTGGAGGCATGAATGTCGTCATTGTCTACACTCGTCAAGCAAAAATGAAAGTGATATTTTTGTAGTGAGATGTTTTACCACTATATACCTTAGTAAATTTACATATTAAATATACAATATATACACCTACCTTAAATGTCATCATGTTGAACAACGAAATTTTTCCACCTGAAGCAGACATGACATACGAATCGTTCTTCGACAAAGCAAAGCACGGAACTGATTCCTCAGGGTTCACATCAGTTATGTCATTAGTCATCAAAATGCCACTTGGTGGTTGCCATAGTTGGGGAGAAATACTTGCAGTTGCCTACGAAGAGAGGCCATAGGAAGGGGGGGAAAAAGTCATAATTTATGCCGGCTTTACAAACTAGTTAAGCTTGCTGCATTAAAAAGAAGGAAATGGACCAAAATTTCAAATATATGAACAGTAAAAGGTTCACCTTTCCAGTTGAATTTCGCTCATTACGCGGCCACTTCCAAAGCAGATGGACTGCATTTGATGCTAAAGCCAAGATTGCGACACCAGAATTTGTATAAATCAATCTTGAGATCTGCAGTTAAAAGATAGTTTATGAGACGATATGAAAGAACTTTTTTTAAGCTAAGACTGAAGTTCCTGGTCGCATAAAAACTGAAAAGAAAATATCGTATTCTCAGTCAAAAATCAAAATCCATGTTACGAGTTACAACATTAATATGGAAGACAAGATACATATTATTAGAAATGATCTCCACTATTTGGAGTGAGCAGAAATTAAAACTCATAGATTTTGGTACTCCTTTACCTGAAAATCAAACAGGGTCTCAAAGTTGACAATATAATATTAGGTACAAGGAGTTTGGTTCTACCAACGCTTTGGAATATACCAAATTAATAGAGCATTGCTAGGAATTTTTCATCTAGATTGAGAACAATGGGACTGCTTTTAAATTTAAAACTTTTGTTACTGTCTGTATTTGATGCACAGGAAATGGACATCCAAAAGTTATAGATTATAAGGATACTAGGAACAGAAAACCCATCAAAGAAGCATTACCTTGCTTGTCCTCAAATTATCCACGAGCCTTAGAGATCTACACTTAGTCGGTTCACTGATTTCAGTAAGCTTCCAGATCTTTGATTTATCAATTGACTCATCAGCTATTCTAGGCTTTACGTCCACCAAGTTTCGGCCGTCCCCGTTCTATCAAAAATGGTTGATACTTAGTGCCATAAGAAGAGATTACGAAAACATTAACTATTTAGAAAAATTAAGACGAACATCCACATACCATCTCAGTAATAGTCATAGAAGGAGCAGCTCTATCTGCCATTCCTGAACTAGTTGCAACAGCAGCAGCAGCAGCGGCGGCAGCGGCGGCGGCAGCAGTTATTGGACTTACTATGGGCTGCTTATAGAGAACAGACTAAGTTATATTTCACTAAATCTTAGGTCAAGCCCAATTTAATGATTATAGTACTAACAATGCGTTACCTTGGACCCTGCTTCTGAAACAGTCCTGGATGGATCAAAAGAACGGTTGTCAAACGCACGCAGCAGACGAAGCCCATCGGCGTTTGCCAAGATCTTAATCCCATTATCATGAGTGGAAACGGCCAACAATGTACCGTCCTTGTTAAAGCGTATCCGCGGACTCGCCTAATAACAGAGGAAGAAAGGTTATTTTTTACTACTTTACATGCAAAATATCACAAGTAAATTTTCCACAAAAAAAGCCAAAAAAAGCCACAAAAAAAAAACTACAAATACCGGTAGGCCACCCTCAGCATCAATAGTTGTCAAAAGATTAGTGTTATCCATATCCCAGAACTTGATTAAGAACTCATCGCCAGCAGCCAAAAACCGGTTCCTAGTGGTATCAAACTGCACAACACCCAAAGATCGTTTTCTAAACCCATGGTATGTTCTCTTTACAGCTCCTTCACTCTCATTCCACTCGACAATGTATGATTCTCCTTCTTTGCTTGTCCCACAGGAGAAGAGCCTGCAATGTAAAAACATAAAGATGAGTCAATACGGATACAGAAGCACCAACATTTGGCTGCATAAATAACTGCCACATCAGGAAATGAACCTGGAACCATCAGCGCTATAAGCCATTGTAGTACACCAATGTCCAGGAGCATCATAATCCACTCTAGATCCCAAATTGTCATATAACCATGCCTTGATCTTTCCATCTAATGCAGTTGAAAAAATGAACTGCGAAAAAAAAATTACCGAAAAAAAAAGTTAATACGGCACTATTAAGGCATCTTAATATAGCAATATTACAAATCAAGGGCCAAGGACACCCCGACGGAGCTTGCAAAAATGTTGTTCAAGTTAGTTGTTCAATAACAAATTAATAGCTTTCCCGAAAAAGTCCTTTTTACAGCTTCCACTACGGCAAAAGAAAATTCTGAAAGTTAGAGCTTTTGCTTTTGGGGACTGGAAGTCCATGTAAACTTCATGCCATAGCAAAAGCTCCAAACTTCATATTTGCCAAATACCTGGCTTGTTTCTTGGAGTAGAGAAGATTTTCTACAAGCTAGGCAAAACAGGCACTTAAAAATGTAGAATTTAGTTTGATTTTACTTAAAATATGTCAAAACTATGTACATACCTGAATGCTCTCTTTGTAATGTGGGCAAACAGAATAAACAGGTGCCTGATGACCTTCAAAGGTATATTGTTTAGTTCCACTAGTCGCGTCCCACACCTACAATATTGCAGAAGAATATATCAATTATAAGCATAAGCGAGAGATACATCCGAGAGATCCATGCATCAGAAGCATACCTTAATTGTCTTGTCATCACCGCAGGTAATAATGCACAGCTGCTTATTGGGAATAGCAAATGCAATGTCGTTGACACCCCCAGTATGTGCATCAATCTGCAGTTAACATGGCAGAATGTATCAAATCCACAGATTAACCGTCTATTTGACAAGCAGAAAATGTTGAGGAATCAAACCTCTAAGTGCTGTCTAGTATCATCACCACCATGATAAGAATATATTTGCACAATATGCCTCGAATAAGCAACACCTGTAACAGTGAGGAAGTATTACTATGCAACAGTTGTAGGAAAATGGGAGGTAAAAGAGATTTTTTACTTGTATAAGCTTACCAAATAACGAGCCATCCGAACTCCATATTACGCGGTTAACTGACACGCCAGGATCCTTAACTAGAGTGGCCTGTAATTTATCAAATTCAATTATTGATTTAAATGTACAAGATGCACAAGAAAGTCATTGTGCAACCACAAATCACCTCGCTTAGGAACTAACCTGGAGGGTCAGGGAACATTTTCCAAGCTCCCAGACCTTGAAATTCCTTGAAACCAATCTGTCCCTGGTACCGACATCCCACAACCCTATGTCACCCACGTTCGTACCGACTAAAACAGAACACGAATGCCAGTATGAAGCAACAGATAAGAATGATTCAAATAAATCAGAACAGAAATGAAACAATGATCGAGTTGATGAGGGAAAGTCTACCAAGAAGTAGATTCTGCTGCACCGGATGAAAATCCATGCTCATAGGAGCTGATCCCTGATTTAGGGCTCTTACAACAGTTTTGGGCAAGTCATCTGGCGTGTACATTGATTGACTATGACTCTGGGGATAGGTTACTGGCAGTATATTCACTGGTAGATTATTAACCTGTGTTAAATGATGAATCATCAAAAGTACCATTAGAATAGCTTAAAAAAGACGTATTAAGCTGGATGAGATAAAGATGGCATAAGGAAATGAAGCAGATGTCGCATATACCTCATCAGAAATTCCAATAGGCCTAGGTCGTTTGGATACATGTTCAGAATCAGCTGAAGGGTAATCCATAACAGTGTTGGTATTTGGTGTTCTGGGATGCTTCAATATTGCAGCTAAAAAAAAGGACGAAAACATTTAAAAGTTAAACCAAGAATCAGGACTACCAGATGAAATTAACAAATATAGAAAAATTAAAATACCAGGGTTCGTCGGAGCGCCAAGTCCAATAGCCCCACCAGAGACAGCAGGATGAGTTACAGCTGGAGGGTTAGACATCCAACCAGCGAGGGGTGCAGGAACTGGTGTTGGTGTAGGTTGGAAAGGCTGAAACAACCATAACCAAAGTTCATGAGATAAGTATCTTAAAAGAAGGAAACATTTTTAGATAAAAATTCAGGTTAATTACGTGTGCACCCAACGGAGGAAAACCTCCTGCTTTAGGCATAGAGCCAAGTAGCGGATTGCTTGCAGTTGACGGAGCGTGGGCACCATTCGGTTGTCCGCAAGAATGATCAACAAAAAGGGTCTTAATATCAGGATTTGACCTGGGATTTTTGCACAGCTGGTGCTGCCAGTTTAAGCTGCCACAGATTAAGTAAGAATATTAAGCCCCCATTTAGAGATCATATGGTTTCCAATACGTTGAATTAAAAAATTTCTAATGGTAGAAAAAATAAGCAGTACAACCACAACTATGCCAAAAATCTACATTTAAAAACTCGAGTCTCGTAACATCAACTAGAGCTAGAATCCTCCTTTTTTGAGAAAGAGAGATAAAGATAGCATGCTACCCGCTTTGTTCATTTTTTTAGCAAATGAGCTTAGCTAAAAATATGAAATAACTAGGCTTCAAATTTGGGGCCTCGGGTACCCAGCATTAAGCCCTTTGTCACCTGCTTAGGGACGGTCGGTCAAATAAAACTAGGATCTTCAAGATACAAAAGTTAAGCCAAAAAAGGAAGTTGGAGGAAGTTGGTTCAAATGAGAAACAAGACAAAATTGCGCTGGGTGGACAAATAAATGAGCCTTTTGAGCTAACTTGAGATCTACGCTGACAAAGGCCTACCTACTTTCTTGAACATCAAACTATGTATGATACTGAAGAAACCTATCTAACCTTTTGACTATGTCCGTGTAATATAAGGCGAATAGCTCAAACAACATATTTATTTCCCCATCGAGTATAATATATAAGAGCATATCAGTTTGTATGTAAGTATATAATAATATCCTCAAATGTAGTATATTCTTTCCAAATAGAAATTACGGGTGTAAAAAGGAACTTCGACAAACTTGTCCTTGTATGCATCCTCTGTATGTAACTCCGTCACAGAAATGAATGGTGAAAGTTTGTTACCAGAACCAATATGAACAAAACAATAAGAAACAATAAAAATAACTGCCTGCATGTAAATTATGAATCCCTGCAAAGGGATAAAGTTACTTGAAACTGCAAAACTACCATCATTTAATTTTTTTCTTAAAAAAAGAAAGAACTTTAGTAAGTTCATTTCCAGTTTTACCTCTGGTTGATAAGAGTACGCAGTCTAGAGTTCTTTAAATTAGGAAACTGCAATTTATCACGGAAGAGAGGGTTTGCCTCGATCAGCTTCTTGAGCTCAACAAGCATTATCAATCTTGCCGACTTTGTATCGCCATACTTGGAAAGCTGTTCATTTTCTCTGAAACAGTATAGTTCGACGTCATGCATCAACCATTCATCTACTGCAACGTATGTAATAAAGGAAATTTTAACTCCGGATACCTAAAGTTCTCTAAAGTCAAAAGCTGTGTGATTTCCTTGAATAACTCCTCATTAAAAGATGCAAAAACTTTCAAGTCCTTGACGAGAATCTCAACCGCCTTTGCCCGATCATGCCTACAATTAAATACGTCCAATCAACGCATGCCACATATTTCGAGAAGTAAAATTCTAGTATATGATCGAGAGAAGTTCGAGTCTCTTCCTTACTTATCCAGGGCCTCAAGATACTTCTGCTTCCGAATTTCAAAGAAGATCTTCATCGAATACCGGTTATCGTCGACCTTAGTGAAGCCGCCAAGATACCGCTCCACCTCGTCCCAGTTCCCGTTCTGCACCTCTTCCTCGAAATACTTCATATTGAAGTAGAAGCCAGATTCTTGCTCAAGCCTGGGAAAAGACATAAAATTAGAACTAGTTCACTACGATGCCGTACATAATCTTGTTTCCCCCCTAAAATGCTTGATTTGCTAGGGGGCGGTGTTTTACTATCTTTTATTCGAGGCTTCCCGCCATGCCTCAGATTAAGACACATTGACAATCTCAAAACACGAACTAGAATTACATGGGAGAAAATTAAATAACATTAGGAGCCTTATAGGATTTGAACTCAGGACCTCACAGTTTAAGTAGTATGTTAAATGTTAAATAATCATTATAACTGTGTTTTAACATTTCATATTCAACATCCAAAATCAAAGCGAGAAATAAAAGAGATAAAGAAATCGAGGGCCAATGATCGAAACCCACTTGTGGACGGTCTCCTTGAACTTCTCTTCATCGAGGAACTGCAGAATCAAGAAAACCAGCTCCCTGCTGAGAGACGACATCGCATCACCCTCGCCGCGGGCTCCAAACCCTAAATCATCACAAAAGAACCACATAAATCAACAACCATTACCCCGAAAAAAAAAAACACTAAATCCCACCAAAGAACCCCCTTTATCACACATCACGGATCTAAACCACAGCAACAAGACGAATTCCTCGTCGATTACATCCCAAACGCAATCAAACCAAAGAAAAACGAAACAACGGCACAAAGCCACAAACCAAACCCTCGTTAACTCGACGGACGAGATCCACCGCGCCGGCTCCAAGCAGGACCCAAAATCTAGGGTTTTGACGCACCGATGGCGCAAAAACCTTCCAGAAACGGGGATCGGCGGGAAAAAATCGGGTTTTTTCACCAAAAAATCCACGAAAAAATTCGCAAAAAATGCGAGGCAAAAGATCGAGTCGTTACCTCCGATTGCGACGGGGATCGATCGATCGATTCACGAACACGAGGCGCCAAAGAGCGAGAGGAGAGAGAGAGAGAGAGAGAGAGGGGAGATGCGAAGACCAGAGGCGGCGAGAGCTCTAGGGAATAATTAGTCGACTTTAAATAATAGCTTTAAAAAGAATTAAAAATAAAAAAAAAAACACACATTTTTCTAATTAAATAAGAGTATCCAAATTTACAGATCCAGCGATGTCCAATTTATAGGGGGAGAGAGAGAGAGAGAGAGAGAGAGAGAGAGAGAGGTGGGGGTTCCTCCGAAGGAATAACCGCACCTGCTTATCGCTCGTGATACGTACCTTGCGCTTATCAGAAATTGATAGGCCGAGCGGGATACGGAGCCGCGCTTATGCAGTGGGGCCCACCGAATTCGGAGTCGTTTTGTCGACTTTTGCCGCAGCGGAATCCGCGAACCGGCAATTTCCGAAAGGCATTTATTAGCACGAAAAAGATGTGGACCGATCCGCTGTGCGGGACCACAACAGGAAACGGGCTTATTAACCAATAATATTCTGCCACGTAAGAATTTTTTCTCAACGCCTTTGTAATAAATTCGTTGCGTGCGCCCTGTGCACCGTTCACCATATTACTTGTTGAATACACCACACATATATATATATATATATATATATATATATACCTCTTGTGCTATTCGGTTCTAACTTTCTAACCACCCATCAAGTTTGATGGGTGGTTAAAAAGAGAGTGGGATGAGATATTGAAGAGAAATTGGGTGTCTCAATTTTTCTTCTTCTTAAATTTCTCTTCAATATCTCATCCCTATCTCTTTTTAACCATCCATCAAACTTGATGGGTGGTTAAAAAGTTAGGAGCACAAGGGCTCCCGTGCTCTCTAATGCAAGATTCTACTATATATATATATATATATAGATATATATATATATATATATAGAGAGAGATATATATAGATAGAGAATTTCTTTATGCTATCAATAGACGAAGAACTCGTCTACCAAGTTTTCCATCGTTAGATCCACCCTTTAATGATTTTCACGTTAGATCATACTATTCAACCAACCACCCACTTAATCCTAGGGGGCCCACATCATCTAACGCACATCTCTCAATCCAACGGTTAAAAACTTGGTAGCACCAATGACTTGGTCTATTAATAGCATAGTAGCCTAGTTCTATATATATATATATATATAGAACATATAGAACTAGGCTACTATGCTAGTAATAACACAAAGTCAATTTGTGCTACCAAGTTTTTGACCGTTGGATTGAGAGATATGCGGTTAGGATGATGTGGGCCCCTAGGGTTAAATGGGTGGTTGGTTGAATAGTATGATCTAACGGATGAAAATCATCAAAGTGGTGGATCTAACATGGAAAACGTGGTAAGACCGAATGCTTCGTCTATTGATAAGATACCAGGACTCTATATATATGCACCTAATTATTGGTGATTCTAATAATTTAGATTTAATTATTTTTTGATAAATAAAACTAACAAAATAACAACTCATAGTTAACAAAATGATTAAATTTAATAACTAATTAGAATTAGAATAACTCAAATTAAAAAAAAAATGGTAATGATAAGTTTAAGGGTGTATCTCACTTCTATATGTTTTAACTAATTATGAAAAATAGCACCTATATTTTAATTACCAAACAATATTAATACTATTCTATAAATTTTATTTTATTTTTATTTCTAGCCTGGTTGGGATAAATAATAAATAAATAAATCTAAATGATATCTCATGTTAAAATAAAAAAATTAAGTTCTAGAGTTCTGGTCAACTAATTAGAGTCTAATATTTGGTATCTTAAGATAATGAGATATTATTAAATAAGACAAAAATTAAACAAAGTATAAAAATAATATTGTTCAAAAATATGGATAAAAATTAAGTATATAGCTTCCACACCTCTCCGCGAGACCCTTGATTCAAGGCCACATATTAATTGTCTCCATCCAATCGTTATTTGGGTTTTTTTTTTTAGTAGTAAAATCTAAAAAATAATTATTTAGAATCTTAGGAAGAAGGACTATAATAACTAGGAATGTCAATGGGTCGGGTTTGGATTGAGTTTTTAAAAATTCGAATCCGAAACTGAAAACCAAATTAAAATCCGTACCTGCATGGATCCAAACCCGGCGGATTTTAAAAATTCATACACATATCCGTACTCAACAAAAAATTTGAAACCCGAACCCGAACTCGGTGGGTTTTTAAAATCCACACCGTTGAATAAAGATCTAAGAGATAAAAATTATTAAATATTTTATATATTATATAAATAAATAAAAATAAATTATGTATAAATATAATTTATTCGGGTTGGGGTTCGGGTTCGGATCAGGTAAATACAAAATCCATATCCATATCCGTCGGTTTTTTTTTTCTATACCCATAACAGAATCCATACCCTTTTAGCTCGGATAAACCTGCCCCATTCGGATTCGAATTCGGATCATATTTCGAATATCCATACCTATTGACATTCCTAATAATAACCCTTCAATAAAAATAAAAATAACATGTAACGATGGATTACGCCTTCTTAACGAAACGTTTAGTATTTTTTTTATTATTGAATTTTGAAAAAACTTCAAATACCATCGCTATGGTTTCGCACTTTTTTATTTTAGTACTCTGTGGTTTAAAATGTATCAATTTAGTACTTGTGATTTTGTACGTTCTCACTTTAGTACCATATGATTTAAAGTGCATCAATTTAGTACTCTGTGGTTTCATTTTTTTCTTTTCGTAAACTCCTCTGTTAATAATTCGTTAAATTATATACAAAAAAAAACTTCAAATACCCTACGTAGATTTATCAAATATTTACTTTAGTGCCTTTTAGTTTTAATTTTGTCACTGATTTTTTTCCCTCCGTTAATATTTCGTTAAATTATATACAAAAAACTTCAAATATATTAAGTATCGTACTTAAGTTTATCAAATATTAGCTCTAGTATCCTTTGGCATCGTTTGGATAAGAGATAGGAATAGGAATAGACCCTTATCCCCCTTATACCTAAATGCTAATTTTTTATCCGAGAATAGTAGTTCTCAGTTATCCCACCAACACCTTCATTTTTTATATAAAACTACATAATATTTTTCTTATCCTCAGAAACAATCCAATTTTCATCCAAATGTTATTTTTCTTATTCTCATACTTATATCTATTCCTGTAATAGCTAATTCTTATTTATACCTGAACCAAACGATACCTTTAATTTTAATTTTGTCGTTGATTTAACGAACAAAATTAGTAAAATAAATAATAAAAAAATAAAAATAAAACCATATGTACTAATTTGATACACTTTAAACAATAGGATGATACTAAAATGAAAAACTGAATTTTTGTAAGGATCCCAGAGAAGAGTCCCATTGGTACTAGGGATGTCAACATGTCGGGTTTGGGTCGGGTTTTCAAAAACCAGAACCCGAAGTTAATACCCGAATCCGAACCCGAACCCGACGGGTTTTAAAAATCCATACCCATATCCGGACCCGACCAAAAACCCGAAATCCGAACCCGAACCCGAAAACTCAAACCCAAAATAATAAATTTTTTTTATCATATTTTAAAATATATTATAGTAAAATCAAAATTTTAAAACACAATAAAATACAATCAAAATACATTCATGATATATAAATAAACATAATTAAATATTTTACTATAATATTTTATATATTTTATATTTTACATAAATAAATAAATAATATATATATAATTTTTTCGGGTTCGAGTTCGGGTCGGGTATACACAAAATCCATATCCGTACCCCTATCCGTCGGGTTTTTATTTTTTATATCCATAACCAAATCCATATCCATTTAGCTCGGGTATACCCGTCCCGTTTGAATTCGAGTTCGGATAATTTTTTGGGTATCCATACCCATTGACATCCCTAATTGGTACGGTGATAAGACGCTAGGAGGATACACCGGGCGCACGGAACACGCTGTTCCGTGTTGGACTCGGACTCGCGTCGTGGGGGGGTGGTGGTGGTGGGGCCACGGCAAAAGGAAAAAGAAAAAAAAAAGGGGCGAGCGCGAGCCGTGCACATCGAGGCAGCAGGCGAAACCGGGCGCGGAGTTGGGCGTTATTTACGGGAAATGCCACTGGCCCCCACGGGGGTCACGTGACGCGCACGTGCGGGGTTTGCGTGTTGTGATGTGACGTGGAGTGCGCGGGGGTGTGGGGGTGGTGGTGGTGGTGGTGGGTGGGCCCCACGTTGCTCTCGCGGCCCCGGTTCGAAAAATTGGCGCGCTCTTCTCGCGGCGTTCGAAGCAAATATCTCGTAATTATCGCGGTTTTTGTCGTTTATTATATTGCAATACATAATAGCAAATATATTCTTAAAATTTTAATATTTTTAAATATATTTTTACTGGTGATAAAGTACGTTGGGAAAATACCATGTTTGTTTTCGTACGTAATAGTGCGTTCCACATATGGCGATGAGTTGGTTACGATATATTTTATGCGTTCAGAAGCATATCCCTATATGTTTTTTCTACAATTCCATTTTATCTTGATATTGTGGGAAGATGAGTTGGTTACGATATATTTTATGCGTTCAGAAGCATATCCCTATATGTTTTTTCTACAATTCCATTTTATCTTGATATTGTGGGAAGATTGCGTTACGTGCAGTGAGAAAGTACGTTGGAAAAATACACAGTTTGTTTCCGTACGTAATATTGCGTTCCGCATACGGCGATGAGTCAGTTATAATATATTTTATGCGTTTCCACCGAAAAACACAGAAGCATATCCCTATATACTTTTTTCACAACTCCATTTTATCTAATAGCGTTAGATAGTTCTCAGTACCAAACTAAGCCTTAATCATTTTTAATTTTTAGATTAATACTATTATCCTGTGGGGACCACTCAACCCTAGAAATACTATTCAATCCTAGGGGGACCGCAATCATCTCAGTCGCATAATTCTTAATTCAAGAGTCAAAATATCGGAAGCATCTTCCGATAGCATAGTAGCTCTATACTTTGGTAGAGAAATATAGTTAACTCTTATTAGCGAATAAGTTAAATTGATATTTTTATACTCTTATATTATTTGTGATGGTAAAATAAAGAAATATTTAATAAAAAAAGTTATCTGTTAGAGAAAAGAAAAAGTTTGTTTCGTTACATTATTTGTTTTGTATAAAAAAAAAAACTAAAATTCTTTCTACCAAAAAGTGTGTATGTCAACACAGCCAAATTAATTTTAGGAAAAACTTCAAATACCAACTCAATGGTTTCATACTTATTTATTTTAGAATCCTATGGTTTAAAATGTATCAATTTAGTATCCTATAGTTTCGGACTTTCTCACTTTAGTACCATGTGGTTTAAAGTGCATTAATTTAGTATCTTGTGATTTCATTTTTCTCTTTTCGTTGGCTCCTCTGTTAGTATTTCGTTGAATTATATATAAAAAATTTCAGACACCTTATTTAGGTTTATCGAATATTTACTTTAGTACCTTTTAGTTTTAATTTGTTACTATTTTTTTTTACCTCCGTTAATATTTTGTTAAATTATATACAAACAACTTCAGATACTATATCTAGGTTTATCGAATATTCACTTTAGCACCCTGTAATTTTAATTTTGTCACTGATTTAACAAAAAAAATTAGTGAAATAAATAATAAAAAGAGAAAAATAAACCACGAGATAGTAACTTATACACTTTAAACCACACGGTACTGAAGTTAGAAAATGCGAAACCAGAGAAGCTAACTCGATACACTTTAAACCACTTTTTTGGTACGAATTTGACTATGTAAATTAATATTTTATTTATTTTTAAATTTTCAATGAATGTACTAAGATATTTAATTTTTGATAATCACGCATTGAACGTGACGAGATTCAAATAAATCCAATATGACTAGAATCATTAATTAATATCACATTTTATTTCTTTAACTTAAAATAATTAATTTTATTGGACTATTATTATTTAATATGATCCAATTTGGTGAGTAGTTATAACACTCAATTGAGTTTCTCAAGAACCGGAAAAATAAACAACAAAACAAATTTTCGTTATTTTGTCGATAAATTAATTAATAAATCTAATTTCTCGCACTAAATCGCAATTAATAGTGACTAATTGATTCGATATATCACGATATTTAGTGTGGGTAATTTATTTATAGCGAGTAATTAATTCATTATATCACGATTATTTATAATTAAAAAATATAGATAAAAATATACACGAACTTATCTGAAATATGAATCATTACACATTAACTATTCAATATTTTTAAATCTTAATTTTATTATCTAATCTTTCAATTTATTTAATTTTGACTTTAAAATTTAAATGCACCATTTTTATCTTTACAGATTTAATTAGTTTATTTCATCCAATTCTCGTAATTATAAATTTATTAAAATAAATAAATAATTTAAATCTTAAAATTAAAGTGTGATTGAATGACTCAAATCAAATAAATTAAGAAGTTAAATTGTAAAAAAAATTAAAATATTGAAAAATCAAATAGTCGACCAAAAATGATACATAGTTCAGAGAGGTTTTGTACATTTTTACTAAAAATTTATTACTTGTTTCGGAGCATTTATCAATCGGCGATTTTTTTCATCAAATACAGTCGCAAAAATAAAAATATATAAAACTTATTTGAACGGTAGATTATTTTGATTTAATTACCAAACATTTTGATTCAATTTCTCTCGATTTATTGGGAAGGATATTTTCGATTTAATTAAAAAAATGCAATTTCTCATTATCGTTATCTCTCTTTTCGCCTTTTTTTTCATATGCCATGTTCTTACGCTTTTTATCATTGACTTTTCACGTGACTAATATAATAACATTAGATAATATAATAAAGAATGGGAATAAAATAAAATAGATTAAGTCTTAGTTTGGTATCGACACATATCTACGGCTCCGTATGTTGAGAAAATATCTCGTTTGTTTCCGTAAGTAATATTGCGTTCCGCACATCACGATGAATCGGTTAGGATATATTTCTGTGTTCCCACCGAAGAACGCAGAAGCATATCCCTATATGTTTTTTCTATAACTCTATTTTATCTAATAGCGTTAGACAGGACTTAATACCAAACTAAGCCTAACACTATTAAATAAAATGGAGTTGTGAAAAAAATATATAGGGATATATTTCTACGTTCCTCGGTGTAGGACAGTAGAAAATATATCGGAACCGACTCATCGCAGTATTACGTACGAAATAAATATGATACTTTTTTAACGTATTTTCTCACCGCACGGCGCACGTAACACAATCTCCCCGCAATCCCAAACGAAGCCTAATACAATGCCAGCGTTACGAAAGTAATATATAATATAATATTTTAATCAATTAATAATATAATTATTAATTTTGAAATTTAAAAATTATGATAAAAAATTTATAAAGTAATCTTTTGAATATTATAAAAAGTAATTTTTTATTAATATTTTTTAAGCTTTTAGTATTTAAAGAGTTAAATTATTTTAATAATTTTATTTGAGAATTCAATCACACTTAATAATTTTATAGCTATTCTATAAATAAATTTTTTTAACTAAAAAAGTTAAAGTTTGTAGAGTTATTTCTAATTATCGAAAATTGTGAGGTGACTATCACATGCACCTACCACCGCAACTTATATTAAATAACTAATATTCTAATATCAAATAAAAAAAAAAAGATCTATACAGTCTAATAATTTAAATTATTAAAGAGTGTTAAGTATATAATGTATGTACGCATATTTGGTTGGATGTAGTTGCGAAAAGATAGTTGAAAATACATGGTTGTAAATACTGCGGTTGTAACTACACCTAGTCCGTTTGGTTTTACGTAGTTCCAATTGATTACATTTTTGTTTGGTAATATGAAGCTGATAGTTGTATTTGTGAATTTTGTCACCTCTTCAGATAGAGGGGTGAGATTACCTTCACTAAACATAAAAATAATTATATAAGTTTATTAATTATTTAAATTTACTATTTATAAATAAATAAGTAGATATACATAATATTTTTATATTTTTCAACAATTCTTTAACTTATTAATCGACACGTTTAAAATTTTTAATTTATTTAATTTTAATATGTAAATCAAACTTTAAAAATTTAAACGATTCTCTATTTTTTTATCAAATTTAATAATTTTAATTAATTAAAATTTATTAAATTAACATACACGATCACATTCTATAAAAATTTAGAAAAAAAACTATATTTATATTTTAAATAAAATAAATTTAAAAAAATTAATTTTTTGCACAAAGCTTGTATTGTCAAAAAAAATTTATTCTTATGAGTTTATTTACAAGTATTTTTATTTACATTTATAAATATAATATTTATTATAAATAATTTTTTAACTAAAAAGTTAAAGTTTATAGAATTATTTCTAATTAACGAAAATTGTGAGGTGACTATCACATGCACCTACCACCGCAACTTATATTAAATAACTAATATTCTAATATCAAATAAAAAAAAAATGATCTACAGAGTCTAACCGTTTGGTTGGCAATAGCGAATAAAGCCCATTATTACGAATAGGTACAAATATGGGAATAAAAAAAATAGTTATGTTTGGATTAACACTATACATATAGTACAGTTTATTAGATAATTGATAGAATATTTAGTAATTAATATTGTAAAACAATAAGCTCAGGGTGCAAACGGATCGGGTTGGTAGAGCTTCCGCCCCAATCCATCCCGACGGGCGGTAAATGGCAGAAAATAAACGGATTTGGAAAAATTTACGATCTAAGATTAAATTGAGGTAGGAAACGAGAGAAATTTTGACTCGTCTCGAATCCGTCCCGCCATGATCCACCCCTATTCCGCCCGAAAAATTATTTATATTTTAAAAAAACATTCCTAAAAAAAATGTATTTATATTTATAAAAAAATTTAAAATACAAATAAATTAGTACTCTTGTTTCTGATGTATTTGAAATTTTTGAATTTTATTTTGAATTGTAGTTGATATTTTTTTATTTTTATAATTGATATTATTAAATTATTATATAAATAATATTATTAAAAATTATTGATTTATGTTTTACAAAATATTAATAATATTTAAATTTTATAAACGGGTGGATTATGAAATGTATTTTTCAACCCGTCACGAATTCAGAAGGCGGTGCGGGATTTTGCTAGTCGGGGTGGGAGGCGGGGCGGAGCTCCCGCCCCAGATTAGGGATGTCAATGGGTATGGATACCCGAAAAATTACCCGAACCCGAACCCGAACGGGGCGGGTATACCCGAGCTAAACGGATATGGATTTGGTTATGGGTATAAAAATAAAAACCCGACGGATATGGGTACGGATATGGATTTTGTGTATACGAGAACCCGAACCCGAACCCGAACCCGAAAAAATTATATATTATTTATTTATTTATTTATGTAAGATATAAAATATTATAGTAAAATATTTAATTATGTTTATTTATATAACATGAATATATTTTGATTGTATTTTATTGTGTTTTGAAATTTTGATTTTACTATAATATATTTTAAAATATGGTAAAAAAATTTATTATTTTGGGTATAATGGATTGGATTATGGAATGTATTTTTGGCGAATTCATTATTCGGGCGAAGGCGGTGCGTCACGACGAAAAGGGTGGGAGGAGTCGGGGGGCGGGGGGCTCCTTGCCCAGGATCCTTTCAGATGCCCCGTTTGTATCCCAACGCGGCGTGTATTAATTGGCGTGCAATAGGTGCATCCAAAAATTTAATAAGATCATGAATTAAATGGGGACGTGGCTTCGTGAGGGGACATTTCAATGATGTGACCTAGATTAGATAGATAGATTAAATAACATAGAAAATGGGATCATAAACCTACCTCTCCACGTAATTATTTTGACTACGCGACTAAGTCAAAGTTTATTATGTCACGTCCACAATACATAAAAAGACTCATTTATTATTAGTGAAATTACACACCTATGTTCTTGCATTGAATTTTGTGATTAGGGTAGTAAATTTTAAATTTTTAATGTAAAATATACATAATAATTTTCAAAATTATCAACAGATAAATACAAATTTCTAATAAATCGAACTTAACTAATTTATAATAATAGTTCTTATTCCCATTTTTTCTATCAATTTAGGTTTTTTAATCTGCTTAAAGTTAATATATATATAAACCTAATTAACTAATATCTCTATTTCTATGCCAAATGAAGTAATTATAATTAAATAAATAAATTCTATAAACTACATAAATAATTTTTTTTGGTATAATAACTAATATTCTTATATATCTAACATTCTCCCTCACACAAATCTCTAATTTGGTTTGATATAATTAGAAATACAGTATAGTTAAAAATATATACAGTTACAATTATATGCATCTTATTTGTTTGGGTATAGTAAAAAATGTCACAACTATAAATTATTTGTTTAATTGCATACAGTTGATATTTGAGGAGTACATTTTTAAAATTTTATTACTTTATATATGCGGCAATATTACTTCCAATGTAGAATAGAATAATATTTTCTTCTTAAAAAGTAATTAAGGAAGTAATACATGATTTTGTTTAAATTTATTCTCGTCAACAACTGCAGTGGAAATTGCAGCCAATTTAGTAGTTCAAACTGCTGCAGTTGGACCTCCTCGTACAGTTCTAACTATAACAGCTGCATTCAACTACACTAAACCAAACATTGAAATTCGATCTGTATGTAATTATAGCTACAATGCAGCTGCAACTACACACAACCAAACAAACCCTAATTATATTTTTAACTAAGATTTATTAGAATGTTAATTTTATTCTTTTCCTATCAATTTAAATTCTTGGATTTGATACCACCTAAACCCCAATCCCACCTAGGGATGTCAACGGTCGGGTTTGGGTCGGGTTTTCAAAAATCGAACTCGAACCCGAATACCAAGTTGATACTCGAACTCGAACATGAATCCGACGGGCTTTAAAAATTCATATCCATATCCGGATCCGACCAAAAACCCGAAACCCGAACCCGAAAATCCGAACCAAAATTAATAAATTTTTTTTACCATATTTCAAAATATATTATAATAAAATCAAAATTTCAAAACACAATAAAATACAATCAAATTACATTCATGTCATATAAATAAATACAATTAAATATTTTACTATAATATTATACATATTTTATATCTTATATAAATAAATAAATAATATATATATATATATAATTTATTTAGGTTCATGTTCGGGTTCGGGTCGGGTATACACAAAATCCATACCCGTACCCATACCCATATCCGTCGGGTTTTTATTTTTTATACCCATAACCAAATCCATATCCGTTTAGCTCGGATAAACCCGCCCTCTTCGGATTCGAGTTCGGATAATATTTCGGGTATCCATATCCATTGACATCCCTAATCCCACCCAATAATTTCAGCGGGAGTTCCCAAGCAACGTCTCATTGGAAAGTCTCCGATTCGTTGCTATGTGTTAGCTTTGCATTAATTAAAGGGTTCATTGGGTATTTTTTTAATATTAAAACTCAAAGAAAAAGAATTTAAATCCTAGAGGAGATGATTATAATTTTTAAATAGAAGCAAAATTAATACGTGACAATAAATCAAAAACTCCTTAGTAAACGTGACATCGTTATGTAGCTCTCCGTTGAAATTTTATCCAAAATTATTGCTTGTATAGGACATATAAGTACACCTCATACACTACACCTCTACACTAAAATTGGATATGTTCTATGATATTTATAATGTCTCTATCTCAAAACTCATACATTTTAAACACCAATTTCTCATAAATAAAAAAAGAGCCATTGATTTTTCTTTTTCTTTTTCCTTTATTTTTTGAGTAATATGTTTGGAAACCTTGTGATTTTTTATATACCGACTCTTTTAGATAGTGTAAATTGTATCTATCAAATTAAATTTTAATTTTAAGATGTAAATTATTAAAAATAACGAAGGTAATATTGTAAAACAATTTAACTAGGCCAAAATAAAACAACCAAATTAAATCAATTTGACATTGCTGTGGACCCAAGAAGTAAAATCTCTAGACATATAATAAACTTTATTATCCACAAATAGATTTATTGAATTTGAGAAATATTGAATAGCAGGATTTTGGCCGATGGAGAAAAAAAAAATTATGAGCTGATCCTAGTTTGTGTTCGGCTCGTTAAAATTTTAAACCGAAAGATTTAACTCGTGTTTGGCTTGTTTATTAAATGATCGCAAGCGCTAACCAATTATTCTGAAATACGTGCCGATAAGAATTACGCATTTATTGTACTTAAGGGCTCAGCCACAGCGCATGCGAGCTTCGACCTGATTCAACCGACCTAGACGTTGGGTGTATTGTTGGGCCTCTTATCGTTAAGTCTCTTGTGGATCGTACATCCACTCGACTTATTACGTTCATCCAACTCAACTTATTAACCTCCTAAGCCTATTGTCACAGGACATGATGTTTGACCTATTTTTGCTCAATAATAAATAGCCAACAATCTCCCCCAACACCTGTACCGTTAATGCAGTATGTGGGAATAAACCTTCGTCACTGACTCTGATACCACTCGTAAATTATAAGGCCCAACCAACTATCTCAAAAGTACGTGGCTATTTATTATTAGACTAAAATAGATTCAACAATCTCAAGCCTATTTCGAGTCACCTATGAGCTGGCTCGAGAACAACGAGCTGAATTACTAGCCCTATAATATTAAGGCTTAGTTTGACATTGAGGCATATCTAAATGCCATTAGATAAAATGGAGTTGTGAAAAAAATATATAGGGACATGCTTCTGCGTTATCCGGTGGGACCGCAAAAAATATATCATAACTGGCTCATCGTGATATGCATAATGCAATATTACGTACGGAAACAGACATAGTATTTTTCCAACGTACTTTCTCAACACAATCTGCGCAATGCAATATTAAGTACGAAAACAGACATTATATTTTTTCAACGTACTTTTTTCAGTGCATGTAACGTAATCTCCCCGTAATCCAAATAGAAAAAAAAAAAGAGAAAAGTTTAAAATTGAGGGGCCATAGAAAAGGTATTCTATAGTAAGAGGGTCTCCGCGCATATTTGACCTTCTCTCGAGGCCATCCGTCCGTTGGATGCAGATCCAACGGCTCGAAACGCGCGAGCAATCACATGCGCTTATCGCTCTTCTTCGTTTGGGGGTGAATGGTGCGGCTCCATCGCGAACACCTCGAAGCTTAAGACGACGCAGCGATTGTAGAAGACGAAGAGAGAGAGAGAGAGAGAGAGAGAGAGAGAGCGCTTCTTCTCCGATCCGTGGCCATGGCGACGTTGGCTCATCGCATCCTCTCCCGATCGCGTCAGGTATACCACCCCCCCCCCCTCTTCCCCCCTCTCTCGATCGATACCCGATTCGGTTCGATCTTCGAGTCGTTTGTTTTAGATCTGTGGAAACGACTGGATCTGCGGCGATCTCCATCCCATCAGTGTTTGATTCGATCGGATGCTTCGGATTTGCTATCCGTAGTGATCGCTAGGTTCCCTTTTTTTTTTTTTAATTTTTCTTTATTCGCGTTGTTTGAGAATCTAATGCTGGGAAATGCGGAAGAAATATGGAAATTTCGTCTTCGATTCTGCTTGATAAGAATTGGATTTTGCAGTGCGGCAATAGTAGAATCGGTGATTCAGATGCTCTTGATGTTTTCCTTGCTGCACGTAGTGATCGCTAGGGTTTTTTTTGTTGTTTTTTCCACATAGATTGAAAAATCTAATGCTGGGAAATGGCCCTTTATGAGTGTTGCTACGGTGTTTTGTAGAAAACGATGGGAAATGTAGAAATTAGTTTCATCTTCGATTGTGCTTTATTAGGGTATAGTTGTGTTTCTTTATGTGCGAAAGAATTGGATTTTATCAGTGGAATCGCGGCTGAGTTACTGTTGATATATTCCGTATTCTTTTTCTTTTCCCCCCCATTTTATGCAATTAAAGCGGATGTTTGATGTTCCAGTAGGGTAATCTTCTTATTCAATCATACTAGATTGCTCGAAACCGATAACATAACATTTTACACTATCTGATTATTAATGGTACTATATCCACTGTTATTTCAAGTTGTCATATAAATTTGTAGAAAGATTATCTCTTTGTTTAAAATTTTAAATGTTTTTTGGGTGGCATCATGATTCATATTGTAGTGTAGTGAGCCTTTTGGCTTCTCATCTGTTTTGCTTAGAACTTTTGTTGGTGGGGGATATATGTTTTCTGCGTTCAGATTTCTGTTGTTTGGAGGTCATTATTGCAATTGTGTCCTATCTTCCTTATTTATGATCTATTTCATCTGATAGTTCATCCAATTTCCATTACTTATCTAGCTCAATTGCCTTTGTTTGTCTCCCTAATGTTTAGTGAGATTTTGCAGCTATATGCTGGTCAGGCCATTTTGCAACATGGGCATGCCCTTTCTGTTCGATCCTACGCAAAAGACGCAGCTCCATCTAACTTACCTCCCCTCAAAGGAGATGGTATGTCTCTGTAATATTTAGCATAAATAAAAAATTAGTTATTGACGATTTAAGTCCTCTTTGATTAACATACGTCGAGCTGTGCTTTCCTGTAAATTCTATTACACAAATCAGCACTTTCTTTGTACGCAATGTAATATCAAGAGAATTGTTCAATAAGTGATTGCTGTGAACTAGTTCACTGAATACAAATGTAAGTCAAAATGCAGGAGTCATGTAACTACTTGTCTTGTTTTTTGTACATGCATCGAGAATGGGATCGGATAATCCAATATATATATGCATTACACTTCATCTTCTTTTCATGAAAAAACTGAACTTTCTTTTTTCATTTTTTTGGGAATGTGGAATGGTCTGAATTAAAATGCTTTCTAATAGACAGTTAGTTGTACATTCTGATTCTTGTTTTACTTTGTTCAGATATTATATCAACTTGTCGCCCTTCTGCTCCTCTTATGTTATACAATGAGTTGACTGAAGATATTTGCAGCCTTTACTCCGACTAGATTAGTAGGTTGAATTGTCTATCTCTCTTTATCTGAGGCCCTCGTAGCATTCTTGTTGCTTAGAGCCTCATGATACTTAGTACCTATATATATTCTACTTTTTCTGTCCTTTGTTCCTTACCTAATATGCTGATATTAAACAAATAAAAATGATCCATAATATCAAGGTTGAAAATTATAATATCTGCAGTGAGTTAGTTACCAATCATCTTAGTTTTATAAGAACTTTGATTTAGTTTATAATTTTTCAATTTACGTATAGTCAATAGTGTTATACCCTTTTGAGGACGTACGCTCACTATACAAGTGCTACCTCTGACAAAAGCAAACATTTTTCTTCTTGAAGAGATGTTGAAGAACATATTTTTTGAGGTCAAGAAGAAATATGAAACGGCACTTGGAATACTTAAGAAGGAAAAAATCACAATCGATCCTGATGATCCTGCAGCTGTTGCTCAGTACGCTAATGTTATGAAGACTGTAAGAGAAAAGTAAGAGAATTTTGTTGTTCTTACCTTCGCAATTTGTATTCCTTAACTTGCTATTGCTTTTTCTTTTCTGTTCTTTCTTTAAAATAGTTAGTTTCTGGATTTAGTTTCAGTTCTACTTGTCTATTAAAGAACTTCTGGTAGTGTAATTGGTAGTTTATGGAATTTAGTTTCTTTTCTAGTGCAATGCAATGAGGTTGCTGCTGTTCCACATTTATAAGTGTGTAGGTGGTATTAGAGGAGCTTATTAATTTTATTTGAATAGTTAGCTTTTCTAATAGCTTCTTCTAGTTCATGATATGGTGCTGACATCTTGTTAACGCTTTTCCCTTGTTCTTACGTATCACCTACCTAGTTGGATGTTGATTTGTCATAAGTGAAGCTTGATGTTGAGCTTTTATATGCGCGACCAAAAGAGTGGAAGAAACGTCATACTTTTTCATTAATTGATCTCACTTCCATTATTTGATGGCTGGATAACATATTTTTCACCTGATCTACTCTCTTTCCCATTAACGAATCTAAAACAATAGATTGATCTTTCCTTTTTACAACATAGCTTTTAATTTGACATCTGGTCGCCATGCAGGGCAGATCTGTATTCCGACTCTCAACGAATTAAATACACCATCGAGCAACGTACTCAAGGCATTCCTGATGCTCGAACATATTTGTTAACGCTCCAGGAGATCAGAATCAAGTACTTCTATTTCCTTGTATTTTTTGAATAGTTTTAATCGTACTCACATAAGCATGCCGATCAGATTATTTACTTAGCTTGTGCTCTTAAAGAGCTGATCTTAGTCATTATATTATGTTTTCATTGAAATGATAAATCCGAGAGACAATAGAGGGATGTAGGTAACCGCGTGAATGAGAATTTATCCATCAGGTGCTAAATTTATTTATGGGATTATCCAACTGTTCAGCCAGACTGTAGAACAGCTTCTCCACTTCAAGAAGCAACAACCAGATGATTGGTAAATTAAAAGACTGGAACTCTTACTGCGGCTGAAAACTGAAAATGAAGCCCAAAGTAGCATAAGCTCCACGCGGGTTGTTGGTGCTTCTTCAAGGAGCTTTACTTTAACAACACTTCTACAAAAGGGTCAATTGAGCTGAACAGGCTCTAAATATTTTTTCTGCATTGATATGTTACCCTTTTGGAAGAATATCCTGCTGTTCAATTATCATTTATAGCTCTCCCTAGCTTTATATCTAATTCCATCAATGGGGAGTTGTATTATTATTTTTCCCCCCCTCTTTTCCAGGAGTGGGCTTACAGATGATCTTGGTGCTGAGGCTATGACGATGGAAGCGCTAGAGAAGGTTGAGAAGGAGATTAAGAAGCCACTTTTGAGGTCTGACAAGAAAAACATGAGCCTTCTCGTAGCAGAGTTCGACAAGATAAATAAAAAGTAAGGAACAGAGAAGAACCATATCTTTATATTTCACTCTCGATGAGTTCACCGTGATTCTAGACACCAGGGTGTGTCCTTAAGATCTCTACTTCTTATCGAAGCTCTAGGTGAAGATCCCAATATACGCATCAAACTTGATCCCATGAATGCAAATGTTCCTTGAGATAATATTTTGCAATCTAGATTGCAGATCCTACCAAAAAGGCCAATCAACTGCTCTAATTCCTTCATCTTCTTATATATTGAATTGCAACCAGGGGAAAAAAAAATGATGCTTTGTTCTCGGTCTTGGTGTTCTAGTGGGAGCTCAAAATCATAATACTATAAATCTTATATATGCACACTCTCAAACCTCATTGCAACTGGTTACTTTTTATTGTCGCATCACAGCTATAGAATTATGTCCATTTCTATTGATAATTAAATATGTGTACTTCTCCTGTTTAGATCGTTTTCTCAGACACGGTAACTCCATTCATGCCATTGTCATTTTTTATAGTTCTGAATGTGCCTTTTCTTCGCAGTAGTTAGGCCTGAAAGCATTTCGATTTTCATATTTCTTTTTTTTTGTTTTCATTTTGTGCCTATGGAAATATGGAATAGGCTTGGTATTCGCAAGGAAGATCTCCCCAAGTATGAGGAAGAGTTGGAACTGAAGGTAGCTAAAGCAGAGCTACAGGAGCTGAAGAAAAATGCTGTGGAAGCAATGGAGACCCAGCTTAAAAGGTCTCTGATCTCTTTCTCCGTAATATATATTCCTTAATTAGAAAGACTATATGGAAGTGTCTTACGATCCACGCGAGGCTCTTCGGAAGTGCCATATGTTGCACATGTGGTTCTTCTTCTTTGTAGGATTCAGGGTGGTGTTCATGTTTTAAAAAGAGTAAAGTCAAATATTAGGGCGTACAAGTATTAGTTTAATAGCCCGGCTTTATACTATAAATAACACCTCAACTATTTCGTGAATCGGGCGTTTTGCGTGGTTGCGCGCGACCAAACACCCCCTATATGTTTAGCTAAGTTGTCGATCATTTATTTCTCTTTCTTTGCGAGAAATACGTAAGTTCTAAATTTTTTTTGTTTCCTCGAGATTTTTGCCGAGCTACTAAACCATCTGTTCGAAGAAGCCTAACCTGCTCTTTTTTTCCTTCAATTATGCAGGGAGGAGTTCAAAGATGAGCAGATGGTCGAAGTGCGGTCGCTGGATATCCGGAACTTCATCTAGAGCTCTGTTTATTTGATCGGGGGGGCATTTAGGTTGTCTCTAAACCCTGTTTGATTTTTCGACGAGCATGCTTCTGCAAGCGCGGCCGCCGTTAAAAGTGCTCTTTGACCAAACCAACCTTGTTTTCGCATAATAATAGTCGGCTAAACATGCCTCCGATGAATTTGGCGCGCCGGGGTTATTTGTGTCAGCTTATAAATCTTTGATGAACTTGAGATTTTCTTCTTCGTTTTGCTTTTGCGTTCTTGTATCTCTCTCTTCCTGGTGTTTATGATTCGACAGTTTAGTCATCTTGCCAAAATTTCCTTGATACCAGAAATAAACGGAGTTTGATGCTGGTTTGTGTGTATATATATATATATATTTACTCGTGATATGATAATGTCAACTGATCTGTGAAACAACCGTTGAATGATGTTTTTAAACATTTTTAATTTTTTATATTTAACACTTTTCCTCAGGGTTTTTTAGCCGGTCATGACGTGGGCTTGAATTAAATTGGAGAAAATTAATATGTTGGGAACCTTGCGTGATTCGAACTCAGGACTTTCTGATCTAATATCATGTGAAACAACCGTTGTATTTTAAAATTTTAAAAGCTTAAATAACTGTTGTATTTTAAAAGCTTAGAGTATAACAGTTGTTCCGTATGATTGCATTTTATTTTTGCGAATATTTACTTAAATATCTGCTGACGTCATATGTGTTTTAAAATTCTCATGGGCGGGCCTTATTTTCGTGTTTATTCGGTGCTAAGAAGTTGTGATTAGAAATTAAGAGTTTAATTTTTACTTCTTAAATTTTTTTTTATATCAATATAGCATATTTCATCTACAAAATAATTTTCTTTTTAAGAAATAACTTAAAAGCTTTGAAGACTGCATACCGTATTCTTCATTTTAAATATTTTATCACACTTCTCACCTAGCTATTACTATATGTTTCTTCCACCCTATTGATAAATTGTTTTTTCGTAAATTCAGTTTATTTTGTCATTTTTTTTTATTATATATATAGAACTAAGTTAGAATATTATTAATAAGTATCAAATCATTCATTCATATTATTAATTTTTTAGTCGGCAGCCATGTGCGGTTAAGATAATAATGATCTCCTAAGATTGACTGAATGACTGATTAAATAATATAATATAATGAATAAAAATGATCGAAAAAATAAATTTAATAGTAAAAAATTTGAAAGCACCAAATGCGGTGCTATAGCTAGAATCTCTCTCTCTCTCTCTCTCTCTCTCTCTCTCTCTATATATATATATATAGAGAGAGAGAGAGAGAGAGTTTAAGCTATAACTGATTTTGATCATTTTCATCCGTTAGATTATACTATTTAACCAACCACCCACTTAACCCAAAGGGACCCACATCATCCTAACACATCTATTAATCCAAGGGCTAAAAAACTTACAAGCACCAATGACTTGGTACTTTTAAAAGCATAGGAGCTCAATTCTATATATATATATATATAGAGTTTAAGCTAATATAACTGAAAGTATCGTTTGAGATTGCGAGAAGATTGCGTTACGTGCAGCTCGTCGGATGCAAAAATATCCAAAGAGATTCGAGAAAAAGAGAAGAGTGTAGTTCGTTAGATGCGAAAATACCCAAAGAGATCCGAAAAAAAGAGAAGAAAATAAAGCACATAATATTTATGTGGTTAAAATACACCATATTCCCTCTCTCATCTTCCCCACTAAACCAATAGAATAAAAAGTATATTTATTATAGTGGCTAAATCCTAATACAACTAGAAAATACAAAGCCACTAAGATTAAGAATATCTCAATAAAATTAGGCATAATCTAAACTTAACTTAATGGGATAATCAAAATAGAATAGAAATAGAAAACCTTGTGGTACTAGAATTCAAGTCAAGGTGGAGATTGTTAAATACGTTGAAAGAATATCCTGTTTGTTTCCGTACGTAATATTGCGTTCCGCATATCGCGATGAGTCAATCACGATATATTTTCTGCGGTCCCACTGGAGAACACAGAAGTATATCCCTATATGCTTTTTCAACAATTTCATTTTAACTAATAGCATTAGATGAGTCTCAATACCAAACTAAGCCTAAATGATTCCAAACAACTGATTTGGGAAAAAGCTAGAATTCTAAATACCTAAGAATTCTATGATTTGAAAAGAGCCTAAGAGTGTTTTTTTAAAAAAACCAATTATCCATATTAAAAAAAAAAAAAACAACAACAACAACAACAGCAACAGCAACAGCAACAACTAAACGAAGCAAGCATGTAGGGTTCTACATTTTCGAAGTCTCCATCAGAAGAACATCACAGTGAGGACTACATGAAGCAAACGGTAAACAGTTCTATATACATAGCATGCACCAAAGCCGCATTTCGAAGTCACAGATACCAAACTATTTACAAAAAGAAAAGAGGAGGGAAAAAGAAAAGGAAAAGAACACGTGCACGCTTACCCGGTCGCCGGAAAAAAAGCGATCACTCGGACTTTACGTGGTCGTGCTACTGTACCTACATAAAAGCAACGGAGTCCATAATCCAATGCCGAAATGATTCGCTCGATGATCGAGAGACGATAAATGAAATGAGTCGAGAAGAGAGCTCTGCGCTACCTTCTTACCAAGTTTATTTACTAGCCGAAAATCTCGGTCGGGTTAGAGAGTATCGCGGTTACGGTAGCGGCGGCGGCGGAGGGAATGCTTGTTAATGAATCCGCGGAAGAGAGCAGTCTTTCGTGCAATTCAGCCAGCAGGAGAGAAGCCCAACCAAGCCCGAGGATGTCGTCGGCTGGCGGATGTCGCTCTCCCTTTTCTGTAATGCCCGTAGGAACTCCTCTAAGCTTATGTTGCCGTCGCGGTTGGTGTCGAATATGTGGAAGACGACGTCGACCGTATTGTCGGATACAGAGACCCCGCAGACCTAATTACCCAGAGGAGGAGCAGTTAAGTGTTTACCCGTAAATACGCTACTGGGAGGAAAATCCGTGCGTGGAGAAGGAAGAAAAGAAATCTTACTTGGGATGCCGCTCGCTTGAAATCCTGCTTCGTCAAAAGACCGTTTACTTTCCCGTAACTGAACATGGCCACAGCCAGCGGTTCCAACCTCTTGCGCAAGTCGGCAAAGGCCTTGAACTCCTGCAGTTTAACCGACATTTAGATGCATAAGAATAGAGAGAGATAAAAAGGTTTTTAATGCAAGAGAGAGCAATGACCTCGAAAGTAATGCGCACGTCTCTCAGGTGCGAGACGTTCTCGATATCGTCGGCTCGGTCCAGGAACTTGTTTATGTGGTTCATATCGGCCGAAGCAATCATGGATAGTGCGAAATCCTTGGCAGATATAGATCCTCTTGACATGAAGTCATAGTGCGCGAATTCCAAGCGCACAATCTAAAATAGAAGTGATTTTTATTTTTTAGGTAAGTCGAATTCACAATCGTTCACAAAATGAAGCGATAAAAATATTGACTTTCGCAGTTCATCACCAACTGCCTAGGTTGAATTAGTGAATCCTTCCTCACCAAATTTCAGAGATTTAAGTTAATGCTGATATGTTGCTGATTGACAATTAAATTAACAATCTTATTAATCCGAGCCTCTAGGGAGGGGAGCAGCGGTAATACAAATAGCGACAAAGCCGAAATGCTTGGAAAGTACCTCGTCGTGCAAGCCCCTCAGAAACTGGACAAATTTATCATAGTGAAGAGACCGGTTCCCATCCTCACCGAAGAAGTATTCGAGAAGGCCCCCATTCTCGACGGAACCGCCAACTTTGAGGCCGATTCGCAAGCCGTCCCTGTGGGAGGACCCTTGTCTATTATGAGAACGCATCAATGCCATCACTTTCTTGAACTCTTCTTGTTCTATCTCCCTAGAAAAAATGTTAGGCGGACCAGTCAGCTAAAAAAATGAAGTGATGCGAAAAGTGATAGCCGAAACATGTTCATACCCCTTTTACCATCAACAACATACGAGAGGACTGAATATATGCTCATAGAGAGCATGCCTTTATCTGGACGAACAAGAGAAATTAACTGCACGTGAATTGTCACAAGTGAACAACAACAACAAAGAGCAATTGCAACTTCAGTAGTAAACTACTTGTACAGAGAATATGAAGCACCCATGAAAACAGATATTAAGGAGAATACGAGTTTCGACAAATAATATTTCTTGGATTTGTGAAGTCTTAGTAGCTAAGGTGCTCAAATAATTATTCGTTTAGTTGGGAAAGGCATGAAATGCGCTTGCATCTTCGCGAAGAATTAGAAAATTTGATAAACCGTACGTGGCCAGTTTAAACGCGAACAGAGAATATAATGCAGAGTTTGAACACAAAAGTTGTATCAAGTACGCTACAAGAAGTCGTTAAGAGGGTGACAAAAGAACCTACCCATTGTTGTCAAGATCAAACATTTTAAAAGCCACTCTGAAGCTTGATTCGGGGATGCTGAGCAGTGTCACAAAAAAGATGTACCTATAGCAGGACAAACAACAATCTATCAGTAAAAGTGAACCTTTGAAAACTGCTAGAGAGCACTCGAATATATCCTTGCGAAAGACCAAAAGGAAAGTTGTATATATTAATTTGGAAACACGAAACGCAAAAAGCTTACTCCGGAAATGATATAAGTCCATCATTGTTAGTATCAAAGAGCATAAAAAAGTTTGACGGACTGCAGTGCAAATCCCCAGGATTGCGTTCCCCTCTTAAATATCCTTCTCTAATGATATTGGACTCTGATGGAGGAAACACAGGGACTACGGCTCGCATCAAATCTGCAGGTAACATAAATACCTCTCCTTCTGGGCTGCGGAAGGATGCGAAGTACTCGAATATCTACGAAAAAATCGTGTCTTAATCAGTGTATCTCATTATTACTATATCAAAAGAGGAATACTGGAAAAATATCACCATATATTTAAAACTTTTTTTTTTGAGAGAAAGGTAGCATGCTACCCGCTTCGTTTATTTCATTTAGAAATAAACTTAGCTGGAAATGTGAATCAACTAGGATTCGAACTTGGGTCTCGGGTATCAACCACCAAGCCCTTTTGCCACTTGCGCTAGGGACAGTCGGTACCATATATTTAAAACTAAGCTAATAAAGAAGTATCAATAGCTATTTGTAAAACTGACATTAAAAAAGAGTATTTTTGGCTCAAAAAAGGACCTTTACCCCTACCAGCTTTTGTAGGGCTAGTAACTAAAATAGAAGATAAATCTAGTTTAGCAAAAAGGAATAAAGGATCATTTCTCTTCTTATTTTCTGAGTACTCAAAGAATATGGATATAAAATCTTCAATAATCAATTCCAGTAAAAGGAAAACAATATGAAATCTAAGGGAAAAGCATCCAACTTCAACAAACCAAAGAGCAATTTAAATTACCTTTTCAGGGGGACTTCGAAGTCTGATCCTTTTCTCATAGTTAAAAAACACCTTTCTTCGGTATGACTCTGTAGTAAACATAAAAAACATACGAAACAATACATGTATCATTTCAAACCACAAATGTTTCTTAATTATGCATAACCAAGGAGAAGAATGATACAAGTGGCAATACTAGTGATCAAATATATAATAGCATTAAACTAAAAATGCAAGTCAATTATCATGAACAACATAATTTGTAACTTTGTTAAAAACCAAAATCTATCTTTCTGAACACTTGTAAAGCATAATTTTTTTTGGACATATCACGTTATACAATTGAAAAAAATCCTAACTTAATCTACTATGACCTGCTGAACATATAATGTTACAGACAAGATATTGGTGAATTGTATCTCCCATTTGGAATGTCCATCATTAAATCTTAACACATTGGGTTGAACATTTAATTTGAAGATTCTCCATCATCAAGATAGTAAAGAGAAAGGATTACAATTTTCCTAGGCGAGATTGTCTCGAAATCATATAGATCGACCTTACTGCCTAAAGGCCAAGAATCTTCTCATGAAAATCCTCATGGTTACAAGTTATCCAAATGAGGTAGTTCTAAAATGCAATCCTAAATCTAAGGCATCCTAACTTTAGAAAGAAGCAAAGCTCATATGTTGACATAGTTGGTTAATACTCAAATCGATGAATTTGCACTAAAAATGTTGGGAAAATAGAATGCTGCTACATAATTCTTCTGACTTAGTCCACTATCTTGATTTGTTGATATGAGAAACATATAGTCTAGGATCTGATAACAAGGACACCTCCCATTCACTAGTTAGCAAGTTTACTGACATCTGACATCAATGCCTTTGTCAAATAAGAGGAGTTATGCACCTTTAACCTATGTTGGATCTGAAGAATCTTGTCCAAAGTGTTTCTAGCATGTCAGCAAAAACTGCCGAACAACTCACATCGGTAACAATTGAGAAAATAACTCAAATATCTTATCCTAATTTAAGGCATTATATTAGCCTAAAGAATATTGTGATGCGACGAACCAATTTACAAAACCATCAGATGTGCTATTATCATTTATCTGCAATGAAGTAGTATATCTATCAGAAAATTTCTGGAGTGGATTGAATCACCATTGGAATCTTGTTGAGATAAATTCATTTCGCATTAGGATTTCGATGTCCGGCGATCAACCAATGAATATGACACAATTTAACACCATATGTAATAGAAAAACAGGTCTACGTAACACTTTACGCAGATCATCGTGATTGATCTACCTACAATATTTTGTATACAAAATGTTTAGTTTAAACATTATTTCGCCATAAACATGCTAAATTTGGGATAAATATGATTCTCGAAGATTTAGTTGGATCACATCAACATAACATCTAATTGCATCAGAGCATCATCATCGTCATTACGATCCAAATTTTTTCCTCTCATTATCCAACTTATAAACATTATTCCTCTTCTAACCGCTCATACTAATCCGAAATCAACCGAAATCAAAGAACTACAAATTGAAACCCTAGGGAGAGATTTTCACCTCCGAGTAGAAACCTCGGCCTCTTCCCCTTCCCCGCGTCCGGGATTGCGATCTCGCGCTCGGGATCGTTCACCCGCTCCGATCCGGAGTCGGCGAAGGAGACGGAAGACGACTCCGGCGACGACGACGAGGGGAGGAACCAGAGCCCCAGCCCCGACCCCCCCACGGCCAAAACCCCGGCCGCGGCGCGGCGGAGCGCCGCCACATCGCCGCCCTCGGCCCCGCCGCTCGCGACGGCGGAGAAGGCGCGCCTCGATCGCGCCCCGCCCCCGATCCCGCACCTCCGCAGCGACGATCCGAGCATGTAGGAGATCATCTTATCCACCCCAAATCGCGAGAGAGATCGCAAGAGCTCGAGATCGAGAGATCGATCGATCGATCGTGTGTGTGTGTGTGTGTGTGTGAGAGAGAGAGAGAGAGAGAGCGGGGAAGCGGCGTAGCGAGAGCGAAGGAGACGTTGACCCATTCGCACACACGCACGTATATATATAGACGCGTACGTGGCTACGTGTGCATACGTATATATACTATATATATATACGCGTAGAGCTACACATGTATTATTATTATTTACAGTATTTACTATTTACTTGGATTAAATTTAATTAATTAAAGATATTTTGTGGGTGCAAAAGTATAAAATACTGAATTTTAGGTTGGAAATAACTTTTAATTGAACTGTAGATAAAAATTAATTTTTTTACTACCATTTATTCAATAGAAAATCAATAATACCCTTATTATTATTTTAATTATTTTTATGAAAAATTTATATATAAACTAGTATATAAGAGGGTGAAAAAAAATTACAGTAATAAAATTTTTGTTAAATTGTTTACAACTAAAAATACAAGGGATATTAGAGCCCTATGAGTAAAATTAAAGCAAAATTATATTTATCTATTTTGTGGGCACCAGATATAGATTGAATTTTCGATGAAAATAACTTTTAATTAAACTCTAGTTATTCTAACTTTTACTTATTTTAATTGAAAATTTACAAATTAGTATATATAAGAGGGTGAAAAAAGTTATAGTAGTTATGTTTTATTAATTTTTTTTCCATTTAAAATAGAGCTGAACTTCTTAAGTTACAAAATAGCAAGGATTTAAGTGCCGTGGTACGGGATCGTCTTGAAACTTGCCACACGGTGCGGCACGGTGCGTCTTGGCCGTCTTGGAATGCGTCTTGGTCAAAAAAAATTCTTGTGTCTTGACACATAATAGTATAAAATTTTTTTTTTTGCAACAAAATATTCTAACTATTTATTATGTCTTTTTATCACATCTTTTAAACTTTATTGAGAAAATTACTTATTAATTTAAAGAATTGAGAGTTTTGAGTGTGCCATCTGCAGAGTGCTATCGTGCCGTATCTTGTTGGCACGTGCAGCACGATGGATACGATCGTCTTACGATAAAACCTTGCAAAATAGCATAGATTTAGGAGAGATTGTAGGGTCTAGAGGCCTATGGATAAGTTTAAAGCAAAATTATATATATTTTGTGGGCATTCGTAATTGAATTTTCGGATGAAAATAACTTTCCAGTTAAACTGAAGTTTCTATAAAAAAAGGAAATTCACATTTTGTTTATTTGATAGAAATTTAATGATTTTGAAGCTGTAATTATTCTAACTTTTGTTTATTTTTATCGAAAATTTACAAATTTTTATATATGAGGGTGGAAAATATTACAATAGTTAATTTAATTTTATATTTTTTTTTACAATTAAAAATATAGCTCAACTTTTTAGGTTACAAAATAATATAAAGGGATAATTGCCTATATATAAATGCGTATGAAAATATTCGATCTACCCCTATTTTTTTTTTCTTTCTAAAATGCTCCTCATACGTTCCACCGTTATTGCAAAATACCCCCACAGTTATCTCCTGTTAAGTTAATTTGGGTTAAACGTGAGTTAAATATCTACCACGGTTAAAAAAAATTAAAATACCAATTTTGTCCTTAACTTAAGGGCAAATAAGAAAGGTTGGTGACGGTAGAGGGGTATATTGGAAAAGATCAAAAGTCGAAATACTATTTTGAAAAGGGCAAAATAGTAATTTTACAGAAATAACAGAGTTACTTAACAGATTTTAACTCTAAGGGTATATTAGAAATATGTTGGAACGTAGGAGGGGTATTTTCAATATTAGCCTTCTAAGAGGGGTAAATCGAAAAATCGGGAACTTTTCAGGGTATATAAGCAATTGCCCCTAATATAAATTTAGGAGAGATTATATAGTAGGGTATACAGGCCTAAAGATAAGATTAAAATAAAATTATAAAAATGACAATGAGAGAATTTGTTTATGAATGCATAGATTTAGGAAGTATATATAGGCAGCATGATGAAAATTATCTATTTGGTAGGGAGTTTTTTTTCCCCCTATTTTTTCTAATATATTTTATTATATAATAAAAGCAAAAAACTGGATTTTTTAGGAGAAACTTGGAAAGAAAACCCTCAAATTTTACTAAGAAAATAAAAAGTATAAGTAGACAAAAAAAAAAAAAAAACTTACAAAACCATCCAATACTAATCTAGTGTTTCTTTAGCTTAATATCTTATTTTTCTAACTCTAATTACCATACTATATGTGTATTAATGTGGATAAATTAAATCACCATGTTTTATGTATACAATAGGATAAATTTAATCAATGTAGCTCAAACTCTAGTGGTTTTCTATGTTAAGTTGTTAATTAACCACTAATACATTGTGTAGTTGGTTGGTAATCTGATCGCAAGTCAAGACGTTTGGGATTCTGTAATGACCTGACCTGCTAAGCAATAATAGCTCGTTGGCTTCAGACCACTGATCTAAAATATTTAAGTCCAGTTATTATTACTAGTGTGTCCGTCATTTATAAGCTCATTTTACTCTTTCACATCCTCCCGACTCCCCACTTTTCGGTCCCGATGTAATTGTTGGCTCATCACACATGGTCCCTACTTACTTGTCATCCCAACTTACTTGTCAATTTATTACACATATAGCTCAAGATCACTAAACTTGTTTAATTAATCTTGTTGTTTAGATGTTGGTAATATCGTCATTCAGATCTTGGCATGGCCTATCATTCAGGCTCTGACTTAGCCGAAACTCATCACATACTTCTGACTGATGATTAGCTGTGATATCAAATAACTCAACCCGTTAGCAATAATAATTTGTTGGGCTCAAATTATCGGTTTAAAAAATACTTAGGCTTAGTTTGGTATTGAGGTCTATCTAAAGCTATTATATAAAATGGAGTTGAGAAAAAACATATAGGGATATAATATAACTCACTAACTGCAATATGCGGAACGTACGGAACAAACAGAGTATTTTTCCATTATCGTTACGTACGGAAACAAACAGAGTATTTTTTCATCGTCGTACTAACCGCAATATGCGTTTCTCACCGCACGTAATGCAATCTCCCCGCAATCCCAAACAAATCCTTAAGCCCAGTTAATTATTATTATAAATTACTCCTTACTCCTTAGGGTTTGAGTCGTTTTGTTCGATTTTATTACAATGTGACAAATCGAAAAAAGAAAAGAAAAAGAAAAAGAAGAAAAGTTATGTAATTAAATTAATATGGCAACATGATCCTTTCTTTCTTTCTTTTTCTTTTTTTTTTAAAAAATTCTAAGAATTGCATTGTTGTATAAAATTCTTTTCTTTTACAGATGCATAGAAAGGTTCAAATTAGAGTAATCCATGATGATCATATCCAAATGTGTATTCAGATCCAATTTTAAACAAATTGCAAAACCAAAATTCGTATTCGAATTTCAAAATATAGTAATTTGAATTCGAAATCTAGTTTATTGTCTCATGTTGTATAAATTGCTTAGCAGGTTTTTTTTTAATTTTAATATGTAACACCCACAATCAAATTAAAGAACCAAAATTTTGCTGTATACCCCTCACAATTTGAAGTAGAATAAAAAAAAAAACCACAAGGAAAAAAGAAGAAGAAGAGATTATTTAGTGCCAATAATCTACACTAATAAATATTTCTCTTCTACACACACAAAAGTATATATAGCTTAGTTAGTACTTAGTAGGCTAGTAGCTAATCTACACTAGTAAATATTTCTCTTCTAAAAAAAAAAAAAAAAAAACAAAAAATCTCTCATACATCACACTAATTTAGAACAATAAGATTTTGTTTGGTGTTACGGGGAGACTGCGTTACGTGCGGTGAGAAAGTACGTTGGAAAAATATTCCGTTTGTTTTCGTACGTAATATTGCGTTCCGCGTATCGTGATGGGTCGGTTACGATATATTTTCTGTATTCCCACCGGAGAACGCAGAAACATATTTCTATATATTTTTTCTACAACTTTATTTTATCTATATTTTATCTAATAGCGTTAGATTGAGCGACATTCAAGTTACCAAACCACAAAAAAAAAAAAAAAAAAAAAAAGAAGAAGACATGCCAGCACAATTTGTGCATGGTTTAGTCCAGTTAACAAATATCAATTCATGCACTCTGCGCCGCCGAAAACCGCGACGGCCGCGGCTGGAAGCTCCGCCGCCGCCTTCGCGCGGGATCGCGGCCCGACGGGCTGACGATCTGCAGGAGCAGCGCCCGCATCGGTGGCTTCCTTCCGAGGGGTGCCGTCGTAGGCGAATTGCCGCCGAAGTACGCCGCCGCCGCAGCTCCCGCCGCCGCCGCCAACGACCGGGTGGTCGGGGCTCTGCGCGACGCAGCCCCGACGCGGTGGCGGCTGCACCGGAACGAGCCCTGGTGCGCCGTCGGAGCGCAGAGACATGCCCTGGATGCTCCCTGGGGGGTAGTGGCTGCAGAATTGTGCCTAGAAGCCATTTGAGTAACATGAATTGAATTGAATTGAATGTGTCCCTTTGCCACACTACCTTATTTAAAGGGTGTGGATATATAAGAGGAGGAATATATATATATATATATAATATAATATATAATATATGTATATTACAACATGTAGTTTGATTTTTTATTATTATATAAGTAGTAGTAGTAGTGGTAATAATAATAATATTAGGCCCAATTGGACCACATTGCTCAGAAATATCTAGGAATAATTTAAGGATAAATTATATAATTTTTTTTTATAAATATCTATTTTTTCTTTTTTTTTTTTCTTTCTAACTTTTAAAAATCTACATTATGTCTTCTTATGCTTTGTTTGGAATGGCTGGAAGATTGCGTTGTCCTATTTATTTTCGTACGTAATATTGCGTTCCGCATATTATGATGAGTCGGTTATGATATATTTTTCACGATCCCATCCTAGAGCGTAGAAACATATCCCTAGATGCTTTTTTTCTAACTCCATTTTATCTAACAACGTCAGATAGCTCTCAACTGAGCCATAGATTTTTCAGAAATATTTTCAAAAAATTACGATTTAATGAAAATGACCAAATAACCAAATTATCCATACTTGGACGGAATAGTGACGGAATCATAACCAAGGGGAGGCTAAATGCATCAACTAGAAATTTTGAGAGAATAAAATATAAATTTTTAAAAATTAGGAAGAGAAAAAAAATAAATAAATATTTGCAGCAAATTTTTCCGTATTTTAGCCATATTTTAATTTAGATTGGTTAAATTAGGCTACTAGTCCTTAAAACTTTTTAGTCAAGTTTGAGCTTGGTTCTCTCAAAAAAATATACGTTCGCCAAAAATTTAAGCTTTTAAAAAATAATTAAATGAAAGAAGATTAAATATTGCTAGGGATCGGGCAGTATCCGAATTCAGAATCTCCTGCTCTTATATTATATTAAACTAAAGATGCATAAATTGTACTTAAAAGTTCGAGAATTGAAATAAAACTTTTTGGCTAAAAATTCACACAATTTATTAATCAAAGAATAAAATGTTAGATGAATAATCAATGTTAAAATATAATTTTTTTTTTTGGGGCCCAAAATAATTATTTTATATAAGGTTAAAAATTGGGTGGTGTGGATCTGACTCACTTGACCTGCTTTATGTGTAGGCAAAGTTAGATTCCCACATAGTTTTTTGTCCTTTTTTGTGGAAAAAATATGGAACAAAAGTTTATACATTGAACCAAAGTTACTCTTTTCTTTTTTTTAAAAAAAAAAAGATTCACAAATTTATTTTATTTAAGAAGAGATTTTTAGAGTGGAGAATCTCTTTATAACTGAGACAAAGCTAAACCAAAATGTGTGAAATATTTAGTCCTAAACCTAAATTTTGATTTAAAATACACCATATATAATTAACTAATTTTCCTGAAGAGATATTATGAATTTTAATTCCCAAATAAAAAATTTATAAAACCTAATTTTCGTTCGTCTGAAAAGTTATTAGATATTCTGCTGAGTCACAAAATATTTCATCAAAAACGGTTTAAAGATCATGAAATTTAGATAAAAAAATATGACATCAAACAATATAATAATTGGAGATTTCAAATTTAATTTCAAAAAATTTACATTTAAAAACTTTTTTCAAATCCAGCTCCAATAATTGTGGGGACATTTGAGGTAGACAAAAAGACTCCTTAAGATAAGGACAAAGGGAAAGTGGAAAAGTTTTTTTTTGGGCGATAATAAATAAAAAAAAAGAAAATAAAATGTTGGCATTATCTCTAGAGGTTTTTTTTTTCTCTTTTTTATGTTGGGTGTACAACTAAACTTTATCCTTATTATTATGGTCCCCCCACTATTAATTATAAATAAAAATAATAATAAATAACAATAAAAGCAAAAAAAATGTAGGGACCCCTCACTTTTGGCTATTTCATGGTAGGGCCCTCAAATTTATTATTTCTACGAATGAAAACGATTGAATACGATCAGATTTTTGACAAAATTATATCCACATTCATTTTTTTTTCCGAATACGAATTCAGATACAAATATATGTCGGATGCTAAATTCTTTCACTTAAAACGAAGTCGAATTTAGATACGTGACAGATTTTATTTGAAGAATAATATATAATAATATTCATATATAAATATGAAATAAAATTAGCACAAATAAAACACTCAATACAATTGAGAGCTGAGATTCGTGTTCAAACTTATATTTTATTCAATAAAACTTACAATCTTAATAAATATAAGTGTCATTTTAATATGAAATTCATAATAAAAATAAAGAAAGAATATGATAGAAACCACGTACTTTACTCTCCTACAATATATATTGTCATCACTCTTATCTCCTAGGAGTACTGAAAACAGTCGAATACAGTCGGATTTTGTAAAAAAATCATATTAACGTTTAATTTTTATAATTTTTTTTGAATACGAATATGTGCTGAATGTTAAATTTTGACATCTATATTCGTATCCTCTCAAATCCGGTATCGGATTCGATCGGAGTTTATCCTGACCACTTTCACTACCCCTAATTCTTATTTCTCCTTTAAGGTCTATCATTTTTAATCAAAGTTACTCTAGTTTTTTTAACTTAAAAAAATTTGCTAACTTTATAGAGATTTAGCTATCAATCACAAATTATTTCAGTTTTATTTACTACAAAAGTAATTAATTGAAAAAAAAATAAAGCCGAGGGGGCCATTTCAAATCGCTCTGTAGTTGAAGGGCCATCCAAACATTTTTCACAAAAAGTTTTTTTTTTTTTTTTTGGGGTTAGTTGTATGCAATTTGAGACATTGATGTGCATGGAAAAGGTCCAGATGAAATTCATGCACAAATAGTAGTTAACATGCACAAATAGTAGTTAACTTAAAAAAAGAAAAACTTCGAATACCTGTCTTTGTGGTTTCGTATTTTTTCACTTTAGTATAGTTTAAAGTGTATTAAGTTAGTACCGTTTGTTTTCGCACTTTCTCACTTTTGTACCCTGCGGTTTCAAGTGTATCAAGTTAGTACTCTCTGGTTTCATTTTTGTATCAAATTAATACCCTGTGGTTTCAATTTTTTTTTTTTTATTATCCATTTTGGGATGTATAATTTAATGAAATATTAAACCACAGGGTACTAAAGTAAGAAAGTACGAAACCACAGGATACTAACTTGATACACTATAAATCACAGGAAAATTACTAAAGTGAGAAAGTGCGAAACCACATGGTACTAACTTGATATACTTTAAACTATTAGCTAGGTACTACAGTGAGTAAATACAGAACCATAAGGGGCTTATTTGAAATTTTTCCTTAAAAAAAAAAAAGAAAAAAAAAAAGGTGTCAATGTCAATGTTTTATTTTGTAGTGGAAGCAAGTGATTGATGTTAATATCCATCTATACTAACTTTTCTTTGGCTTTGGTGGGCTCAAGTGATTTTTTGGTTTCGCTTCTGCTTCTGCTTCTGCTTTTGTTCTCATTTTTATTTCCATTTCTCGATCGGTTGTAGTCATTTTGGTAAATTATTTACAAAGTTAAAGATTCCGAAGCTTCTCTTACGACACTCACACTCGGGAGTTGGAATGAGATTCTGAATTCTAATAATAGAAGCTTCAGTTTGAGACTTCTGTTTCTGCTGTAGATAAAAGCTGTTAATAATTAAATTCTGAATTAAATAATAATCTATTAACACATAACTACTATTTTCTTATTTGATTCATTATTATGCGTGTACGCTCCACATAAAACAAGATCGGTACGTTTAAATGCTACTTTTTAAACCACAGAGCGATAAAGGAAAAATGCACAAACGCCGGTGGATAAATTGAAACTTGATACAGCTTCAAACCACATCGACAAGCGTACAAGATAGAGACATAATATTAGAGTCGGTCCTAAGTGTCCTTCCTTTCAAAAGGTTTCGAGGTCAGTACCTGTATATGCTATTTTATAGCTAATATTTTTGCTTAACATTGTTTTCGTTTACATCATTTTTTCACTCATTATTATTATTCAAATTTTTATATCTGAAGAAGTTTTTTGAAATGATAAGAGCTTAAACTTCGAAATTAAAATAGTTTTGAAATTTTGAAAAATATATTGGATATTATTCCTCACATGATTCTTACTAAATTGAGCTTTTGGATAACAATTTCGCTGTATTAATTACTCTCTAAACTACAAATTAAGAGCTTAAATTAACTTTGTAAAAATATATAAATAAATTAGTAAACATCAGTGACGTGTCGTTGAGAGGGAAATGACCTACAAATTTGGGTTGTTTACGTATTCTCTATTGATTTATATTAAACTAATTAATTATATTAACAAGTAATTAAATTTTTGTAGCTTATTAGGAAATTTCATATGTCAATTGATCATGACAACCACGTGGACGGCGACTAATTATTTAATTTTTATTTATTATTTTATTTATTATTTATTACTAAGAACGTACGTGCAAAAACGTATGGTGTACGGTGTATAGTAGTATATCCAAATACGTTGGCGTCCACGTGGAACTTAAATTTTATAATATTTAATTTTTATATACGTTTGAAAATATTTGATTTTTTTTTTCTAAAATATCTTTCATATGTTTCATTATTATTGTAAAATACTCCCGCAATTATCTCTTGTTAAGTTAATTTGAATTAAACTTGAGTTAAATATTTACCACAGTTAATAAAAATTAAAATACCAATTTTGTCCTTAACTTAACGGCAAATAAGATATATTGGTGACAGTAGAGGGGTATATTGGAAAAGACCAAAAGTCAAAATATTTTTTGTGCTCCTGACTTTAAGGGTAAATAAGAAAAACAATGATGATGGAGGGTTTATTTGAAAGGGTAAAATAGTAATTTTACAGAAATAACAGAGTTAATTAACAAATTTTAACTCTAGGAGTATATTATAAGTTGGAACCTAGAAAGGGTATTTTCAAAATTAACATTTTAAGAGGGATAAATCAAAAAGTCGAAACTTTTTAGAGGTATATAAACAATTGCCCCTTATAATTACATATAAGAAACTTATCTGAACGACGGACTTGAATCTACTGCATGACCTTTTAAAAATTAGATTTTACTACACACCTTTTCAATTTATTTCATTTGAACTATTTTGACCTCAAAATTTAAGCTTTTTTTTTTTTTTATTTTAATAGATTTACATAAGTGTACTAACTTAATATGCAAAAATAAGCAATATATTCAAATTTTGAAATAAATATGTTGCTGATCGACTACAATCAAACAAATTGAAAAGTTTTATAGTCGATTCAAAATAGTCTAAAATTCAGATAAATTCTATACATTTTTATCTTAAAAATTTTGCCATGATAAAAAAATTTCTCTAATGTTCGAAGTTGTACTTACAAATTTTATCACTACAAAAGAAAAGGTATATTTGTAATCTCTTTATCAAATAAATAGTTTTTCAAATCCATGCCTAGCATGGAATTAAAACTTTTTGTTTGAAGTAATTTCTATAATTTAAAATATTCATAATTTTAAATTATTTTTGTGGATAATTTAAATTTATGATTTGATTGCCAAACATATTCTAAATCAAAACTCATCATGTTCCTCACCTAACCAAACTAGTCAACATCAATCATCTTTTTTTTTTTTTTGTCTAAATTTCTACATCATATTTTTTTTTTTTTTTTTTAATGAAAATTAATTTCTACATCACTATTTAGGGAGCATTAAACACTCCAAGTCCTAGCACTATGTAGTTAGGTACATTCAAATAAATGCATTGGCTCAAATTTGACCCATGTGTTTGATACATTTTAATGGAGTTGGTACCTTTTGGTAACCAATAAATGAGAAAATAACTAGAAATAGACTCATTTATTATTTGATTGAAATTTAACCTTTATTGAATGTATGAAACAAAGTTTTAAGTGCCCGTCGGTACGGATCGTATTCACCCTATCGTACCGTGTCAATAAGATACCGATACGATACAGATTCAGATTTCGTACCGATGATACAACTCAAAAACCTCTATTTTTTAAATTAGTAAGTAATTTTCTCAATGATGTGATAAAAAGACATAATAAATAGTTAGAATATTTTGTTGCTAAAGAAAATAAATATTTCATGCTATTATGTGTCGACACACAAGAATTTTTTTTATCGGTACGGCTCGGCACGCACCGTGTCGTACCGTACCAATAAATTTCCGACACGACTCCGTGCCACGGTACTTAAATCTTTGGTATGAAATGAACCCCTATAAGATCGCTTAGTATCAGATCGCTAACGCTAACCATAAATCCAAAAAATTCGAGCCGTTAGAAATGTACAACTAATTCACTTAGAATATACAGATAGAGCGTCCACGGATCTCAATTGTGACTCGGCCCAACCAGTCTCATGCCACTTCGAATATGACTCGACCCAACTTGACCTCCCGCCATTTTGAACCTGACTCAGTCTGACTTGACCTCCCGTCACATGGCAGAATATTGGCCCATTTAAGCCCACAATTAAAAATATGAAAAATCTTTGAATATCATTTAGCAAAAAATAAAATATGGTCACTCACATTTTTCTGTTTTGCCTAGGAATTAAATAGTAATACATAAAAAAGCCCAAAATCTATATATGTTACAAAATTCAAGGACTAAGTTGCCATAATGGGATAGTAGAGGGACTATATATATTCATACATTTTATCTCCCTTGATGCTTACTAAGTTCCATGAATTATCATATAATAAGAAATTGTTTAAGAAAAAATGTGCAAAATGTTGTAGGATTTTATGAAACAAAGTTGAATTTACAAATTAATGAGTTTGTTTAAATTCAAATTGAACAAAGAGATTGATTTTATTTTCCTCCTCCCAAAACAAGGGTTATTTTCATTTCCCCTCATCTAAAAACATAGATTTTTTTTTTCCTACCATTATTTCATAGCATTACAAAAATGTGTTCCGATATCCGAATTTTATCATAATCCGAATTCGAACAAATAAACATATATAGTTTCTAATACGAATATAAAAAATAAAAATCTAACGAATTTAAGTTCGGGTACGAATTTCGACCATAACCCAATATTAATCTGAATTGATTTTACATTACATAATATATATAAAAATATTTAATATTATATTTAAATTTGTATTCGAAAATTTTATATTTAATGTAATATATTTTGAAAATATTATAAAAAATTAATTATTTCAGGCTTCGGCTTAAGTTCGGATTTGAGATTTTTGATTGGATTCAAATTTGAATATAAATTTTTAAAATCCGTCGTATTCGGATTCGGATTTTTAAAAACTCGCCCGATTTCGACCCGTTGACATCCCTAATCACAAATACTAATTCTTCAATTGACATATTACAAAAGTTGGAAAAAAATAACAAAAAAGGATTTTCTAACCCTTGTGACTCAAAATATAATAAAATACCTCTCATATCAATATATTAGAAGTACAAAGTTATTAACCACTAACCACTTCATACAAGAGAGAGAGAGAGAGAGAGAGAGAGAGAGAGAGAGAGAGAGAGAGAGCCAAAAAAAAAAAAAAAAAAAAAAAACTATAGTTGACAAAGCAACAAACTAAACCCCTAAACAAACTCAAAGAACACAAGCTACACAAAATACCATGCATAAATAAATATGCACACTATAGCAATTTGAAGTGGGGATTCAAATAAAGGAAAAAAGAAGATTCTACAAAGTTCCAGTAGATCTCATTCACTTCTGTTGCACCATGAACTGCTGCTTGTTGCGCATCCGGTGGCGCCTCTCCCTCGCGTAGAGGAGCCAGAAGATCAGCGACAGCATCACCGCGGCCGACACCATCACGAGCCCGACGTAGACCCACTTGACGTACTTCTCCAGGCCCGGGCAGTTGTTGTCGTGGATCGCGGTGAAGGTCTCGCGCACGAAGGTGCAGTCCTCGAGCTGCACGAGGAACGGGCCGTACTGGTAGATCCCGCTGCTCACGTTGACGGCCGCGTTCATCTGGTTGTATATGGTCGGCGTGACGCGGCCAACGGTCGTGCATATCTCCGCCCCGGACACGACCGCGCTCCGGCATTCGTACTGTCTCCACACCTGCATCGCAGACGAACGGAACACGGCTTTTGATACACCACGCTTTTTCTCCAAAACTTTAGCTATCAGATATCGGTGTTTTTAGTATTTGTATTCGACAATCTCCCTCACATCTGAACTCGAGATAAAAAAACTAAATAACACTAGGAGCCTGACAGAACTCGAACTCAGAACCTCCTGTGAAGTTACAATATCCATATTCAACAGTTTATTACGTATTGAAGTTGTTTACGCCGTGGACTAGCTAAAGACGAATAATATCGTGTAATCCGATTTCTCATGCTTCTACTTTTTTTGTTTTCCCATTCAAAAATTGGCAACAATCCATAATTAGGATATTTCGATACAACTCTAACAATTTAACACAAAATGGAAGAGTTTCGCGTTAATTTACCTGCGATGCGTTGTTGAAGTCGACTTCACCGGCGCTGCAGGTGCGATTGTTCAGGTCTTGCGTGTACGGGTTGCACAGCGTGGGCATCAGCGGCCCGGATTGGTTGTAGTACAAAGGGCCTGCGCTCGGAGGGAGGTTCCTATTCGACACGGTATTGATAACCTGGTTGACGACATTCACCAGCTGGAAAGTGACTTCCCTTCCTCTGTAAAGGGATTCGTTCGCGGTGGCGACGTCGACGCAGGGAAGGATATCGTCTAGAGCAGTGTGCGCGTGAGGATGAGTGACCCATTCGTCCATCGCTACGCATGTATCAGCAACTACACTGTAATTACAGTAGAAGAAGAAGAACATCTCGGTGTTAGAATCGTTCGTCGTTGCGTCAGAATTTCAGAAGAAAAGATAACATTACAGCCAAAATAAGAATGTTATTTACAATGTAAAAAAAAATCTTAACACCGCGACCACATTACACTCCCTCTACTTTCTATAAGCCCTTCGAAATGGATTTATGATATTAGCATAAGGGTATCGAATCGGCCGAGAAAACATTACAATTCTTTATTCTTACTATAGAGGGTGTTTGGTTCTTCGGAAAAGCATGGAAAACTGAATCTTGCACAACTTACTTGTGTAGGAGGAGGAAGATGCCGCACAAAATGAATGTCCCCGTCACCAGAATCCACCCGATAATCACTAAGCTGCGGCATAGGAAGCAAGAAAACCATGTGAGAAAAAGGGAGACCCTCTTCCGAAAGCATGTCGAGCATGCGGCTCGATATGAACCGGCACGCGGACCATCGTGCCAACACTCGACACGGTACATCCCGCAACACCGTGCTTTGCACGTGCCCGGATCGGCATGGGAGTATGATATGATATTTAGAAACTAGACTGAAAATTGCTGAAAAGAACGAGTGCCGAGAAGCATTCGCTTACATTGAGACAAAGAACTGCCATCCAAGTATGGAGAACACTGCAAAAGCAATACAATACACCCAAAATCAGTAGGTTTGTAAAACAGCTAAAGTTTATCGAATCTAATCTAAATCGCTCTAAAAGATGCAAACACTCACAGAATCCAAGAAATGCCAAAAGAAGCATCACTGCCGCGACTATGATCAAACCCAACCGCCTGAATACACAAATAGTTCAGGTAAGCGCAAAGGAATTAATAAAGTAGCCACTAATTAATGTCTTGTTCGGCCTTGCTGGAGCTTATGTAGAAGTGCTGGTGAGCAAAGCTGTTCGAAAAAGCATCAACAAAAAAACGAAGCTTCGTGTTGGAGCAGCTTTTCGAGATTAAAAGCCTCATTGCATCTTCCAACAATTAGAAGTTCGAGAAGCCACGATATTAGAAAAATGCCTCGAATAAAGAAGTTGTTCTAAAAGCCAGGCCAAAACAGGTGCTAACACATGCTAACTTAAGGCGAACAAAATATGGATCAAGGTGAGTAATCGTACACAGAATTCAGCACATCTCTAATATTTTTGGAATTTGTCAGTGTCCGATTGCCAAGTTCGTTTGCCGAAGAGTTCAACTTTGTCTGAATTTCATCAATATTACTCAGGACATCGGAAGGCAGGAAAACGCGTTCTACCCCAACTGCCTTGGCAGCCTCCAAACTGGTCGAGAAGTTCCTAAGATTGTCGACCGTAAAATTGGCCTGACCAACAACATAGTTCAGTGTAGTCGTCGTGCTTGCATGGAACTTCCCTTGACCATTATACAACAAAATGCATCCAACTCTGATAATATTCGATACCAAAAACATCTTAAATTACCAACTGAACCAAAGAAAGTTAACCAAAATTGATTCTTTAAGAAAGAAAATGCACTAGACCCTCCTGGCATTCTATGTTTTTAAGGATTTGCCACCCGAACTTTCAAAAGTAAAACAACTGAAACGTAATCCGCATGCTGACGCCCGACAGCTGTTTCAAGTTATTAGTGGAATTAAGAATAGGTGGTAGTTGATAAAGTCGGGGTGGCCATCAACAAATACATGATAGTTAAGTGGGTCTAGTGAACTTATCCCTCGAATCAATCAAAAAAGAGAACTAAAAATTACGCGACCTACATTGCGGCGCAGGTGAATAGTATCAGAAGAATCAGAGAGAGGGCATAAGCTGTCCGGGAATAAGAGTAACTCCGACGCCGGCAGCAGCAATAACAAAGGCAGGCAAGAAGCAAGACCAGCGCAAATATGACGAACCATACCAAAGCGATGACGAACAAGGGAGCAGCAGTGAATCCAACGGACTGCACAATACGAAGGTTTTATAGCATGAGTCAGCATGCATAAAAAAGAGACACCATTAAGTTTAATTTAGTTCACTGAATTAGAAATTTCATTAAGTTTGATGGTTTCAAGCTGTTCACTATCAACAAAATCTACAGTTGGAACAAAAAAAAAAAGTAGTCGGAGCCGTGAAATCGAACCGAAACACTACTTAATTCAATGGAAACCTCCGATTCAGCTAACTGGAATAACTCAAACTAGGAAAATTAGAAGTCGATGCGATGTCGAAATGGCCAACACACAGTAAGGGGGTCTCCCAATATTTTTAACAAAGAGGGTTAGAAGAACTTACAGCCCAGTAATGTTGATTGCTTATGTTCCAACCACCAGTATACTTCTTTAAATCATCCAAAGGGTCTTTCCTGTAAGTCCTGTCCGCGGCCAAGACGAACGAGCTATTGTCGACTGAAATATTCATAGAAGGCGATTCGGCAACCGACCTCCTCCATGTTACCAACCCATCATTTTCTGTATCACCATTAAAACACATTACATGCCACACATAAGTACATAACAAATCCATTTGTTGTACATATAATGTGGAAATTTTTCATCCCACTACAATTATTATTCACATGGTATCAGAACAGGAGATCCTACGTTGAATCCAAAGTTCGCATCTTGGGCTTATTCAAAAGTCTCGAGTCTAAATAGCACCCAAACACCATTTTCTAGTGGTTTAACTATCTCCATCAAAAGATTCATCACTCTAATAGGGATACAGAATACACACTAAAACATCATTTTCTAGTGGTTTAAACATTTCTAGCAAAAGATTTATCACTCTAAATAGTGATGCATCATACACCCCGCAAGCGAAAATCTTAGAAAAAGATTTCAAAATCAAATTTTGGATGGACAATCCATTGATTTATGACAAGAAAAACAATTAGAACACTTCTCATTTCACACATAACAATCCATTGAGGTTCTAGGTTCGAGTTCCGCCAAAATCATTGGTAATTAACTACAAAAAATAACCTTCACCTATCATTACCAAAATCAACAATTCGAATCTATTAAAAAGTTTCGAACCCACAGGTTCTAGTAGTTTAAAAATATTTCAGAAAATAGTTTTCTGACGGAAAAAGTATTTTTCGACCGCTTGGATCCTAGAAAGCGTAGTTTTTCTAAACAAAAAATTATAAATTTTTACAAAAAAAAAGACAGTGTGTTCGTTTTCCGAAATTTTTTAGATAAGAAGTGTTTTCCATGGATTGTTTTTTTTTCTTCTGAAAATTCCACCAAATGATTCATCCTACATACACAAACCAAAAAAACAAAAATCCCAAAAAACATTTCAAAATCAAATCTTGGAGGGAAAACCCACTAATCTATGCCCAGGTAAACAATACCCAGATGCTAAAAACGAAAAATAACATCAAAAAATTCAGATTTTTTTCAAAAAAAAAAGAGGAGTAAACAACATAAATGAAAGGGGGAGGAACACCTGGAATGGGTGTCCTCTGGATCTGAAAAGAGACATGAGAAGCAGAGATTGGGAGGAAGAGCATGAGCAGGAACCAAGCAAAGAGGGGAGGAGAAATGGGCAATGCCATGGCTTCACCAAAAGATCAACTCCACTGCTTCTCAGTTCCACCAAAATTTAACCCCAAAAATGGCTCCTTTTTGGGCCTTTTTAGAGTCTTTTTTTTCCCTTTTTTGTTTTGGGGGGTTTGTTGAAGAAGCTTTGGCTTTTTCTAGGGGGAAGAAGAAGAAGAAAAAGGAAAAAGGAGGAGCATTTGCTCCATAAGCATATGTTCCAAAGCAGGGTGGGGTTGTGTACAAGGAAAGGGGTTGTAACTTGTAACAAGGAAAGGGGAAATGTGGGGGAGAGAGTATTATTATTATTATTATTATTATTATTATTATAACATAACATTACTTTTTGTGATGAGCACTTTGGTTTTTTGGGTAATTATTTTATCTGAATACCTAAAATGCCCACCAAGTTTTTTTTTTTTTTTAATAAGTTACCTACGTTTCGTAGCCCGTTATTTTATTTAAAAATAAACTTAGTAAAAAAATATGAATCAACTAAGATTCGAACTTGAATCTCGAGTATCAAGTTTTTTTTTTTCTAAAAATATGTTGCACGCTACACGCTTCTTTTATTTTATTTAAAAACAAACTTAGCAAAAAAATGTGAATCAACTAAGATTTGAACTTAAATTTCGAGTACCAACCATCAAACCCTTTGCCACATACTGTTAAAATCTGTAAAGGTAAATTACACACTTAAAATTTAAAATTAAAATGTCTTTGAGTGATTTAGATCAAACATATTAAAAAGTTGGATAGTAAAATTAAGTTAAAATTTCAAAAAAAGCCCTAGAGGTTTCTCACTTTCTCATTTTAGTACCATATGGTTTAAAGTGTATCAATTTGCCTCCTGTAATTTTTCTCTTTTTATTATCAATTTTATTATTATTATTTTTCTTAAATCTGACAAAGTTAAAATTAAAAAGTATTAAAGTGAATATTCGATAAATTTAGATGTGTATCTGAAGTTTTTTGTATATAATTTACCGAAATATTAACGAAAAAATTACCGAAAAGATAAAAACGAAAGCACGGGAGGATAAATTAATACATTTTAAACCACTACGGAGTACTAAAGTGATAAATTACGAAACCAAATGGGAGGTTTTGAAGTTTTCCCTAAAATTAAAAAATAAAAAGAAATTAGATAGTGGATTTGAAATGATTAAGTTGTAAACATTAATTAATTAATGTAAAATAAACCATCACTTCAATCTAGTGACTAGTCCTATTGCCCATCTCCTTCATGTCTCTTCAGAGGATGTGACAACCATTAATTACAAGGAAAGTGAAAAGTTACAGGGATTATACTTTTTCGGAAAAAAGAAAAAAAAGAAAAAAAAAAAAAAAACCTTTTTTTGTTTCTCTTTTTTTTCACTTTTAGTACCATATGATTTAAAATATAGAAAAAAATATTAATAATACATCCAAAAAAGGGTGTACATCTTACAATCTCATTTATTTTTCGATGTAGTGTAATTCATCAGTCACATCATACCAGTCACATAATGTGACTAGTGAGTAAATTTTCATCCAAAAATAGATGGGTTGTAAAATGTACATTCATTTTGGGGCGTTCATCTAGTATTACTCTAAAATGTATCAAGTTAATACCCTATGATTTTTCACTTTATCACTTAAGCACCTTATGGTTTAAAGTGTATTAAGTTAGTACCCTGTTATTTTGCACTTTATCACTTTAATACTCTGTGATTTTAATTTTGTATCAAATTAGTACCATGTGGTTTTTAAACCACAGAGTACTAAAGTGATAAAGTGCAAAACTATAGAGTACTAACTTGATACACTTTAAACCACATGATACTAAAGTGATAAAGTGAGAAACCACAGGATACTAAATTGATATATTTTAAATCACAAAGTACTAAAATAAAAAAATGTGAAACCACATGGGGGTTTTTTAAGTTTTCCGTATTTTTCCTGATCTGATCCTTCATAATCATATATGTGGAAACTTTAAAGCAAATTAACAAAGAAAGAATCAATGTCTCTTCATCCTACATAAGAAAATATCATCTTATGCCAATCCTCTGGAAAGCTATGTATCAACTACTAAATTAAATAAAATAATCATATTTTTCAAAAATATAAGTCAATAAAAAATAATTTTTTGTATTTTATATTTTATATTTTATATTTTTTTATATTTAAATTTGAGATTTTTTGATAGTCTCACGACGTACGTTTGAATTAAATATTAAATAAAAATTAATTTATTTATTAAGCGTCTAATATGTTACTTAAATTCAGAATCTTTTATTCTAATATTATATTAAATAAATTAAACAAAATATTTTTTAAAATATTTTAAATTAATAAAAATTAGTATTTTTTATAGTTAACATCAACGACATGTGGAAGTGGAGATGAGATTCTTCATAAGTTTTGTTTTTCTCTTTTTTGATATTACTTTTTCTTTGGACTAATTACATTGGCTTGGAGAAAAGTGGAAAGGGAAAAGGAAATTTAATACCCTTTTGGGTTCCACTCAACTTACATTTTTTAAGAAAAAAAAAAAAAAAAAATGATGGTTGATGGTTGTAATATGATTTGCTTTTGAAAAACTCAAAATTTTAAATACCACTTTTGCGTTTCAAATTAGGGTTTGTGCTTCAGAATTTTGAAATAATATAATAACTTTGGTATATGGATGTGTTACGCGAACTTAATTGTTGGGCCAAATAAGTCTTTATTGTACTAATGAGTAAACGTAATATGATAATAAATGCATGTCTAATTTTTTTTTTTTTTTTTTTGAGAGATAGATAGGTAGCACGCTACCAGCTTCGTTTATTTCATTTAGAAATAAACTTAGCCAGAAATGTGAATCAACTGGGATTCGAACTAGGGTCACGAGTACCAAACACCAAGCCCTTTGCCACTTGCTCTAAGGACTCAATGGTTTCGCACTTTCTCACTTTAGTACCCTGTGGTTTAAAAATCACATGGTACTAACTCGATACAAAAATAAAATAAAAAATAAAATCATAGAGTACTAACTTTATACACTTTAAACCACAGAGTACTAAAGTGAGAAAGTGTGAAACCATATAGGGTACTAATTTGATACACTTTAAACCACGGGGTTCTAAAATAAATAAAAAAACGAAACTATAGGGGGTTTTTTTGAAGTTTTTTCCTTAAATTTATTCAAAAGTCTACTTTAATTTGAATTACTTTGGGCAAATTGTCCCACAAAAGGGTATTTTCGTCCAATCACGCAAGGGTATTTTCGGAAACCAAAGTTTAAATTACTAAACAAACAATATAATTATAATAATAATATTAATAAAACGCAAAATACCAGCTAATGAGGGCAGGTGGGGACTTTTGAGCGGGAGAGTGGGGCCCACTCGGACACCTCGGTAGCCGCGTCCCCCCACCCGTGTGGGGCCCACACAGAGGGGACACGTGTCGCCCAACCAGCGGAGATATCACACGCGCCCTTTCCCCCTCCACGACGCTCAGCAACTACGAATCGACGCCGTCCGCGTGGCACCGTGTTACGTATAAAAGACCTTCGTCGGTGACACGTGGCGCGAAAGGTCCCCGGGGCCCACTTGGCGAATGCTGGGGCGCCACTTGGCGGGCGTTTGGTGTTTGCCGTCCCGCGGGAGATCTCTGCGCCGGCTACCTTTTTGTCCGCATACTCGCGTCGTATGCGCCAATTGGGCCCGGTCCAACCGGGCCCGGTTCGTCGAGAACATATGGGCCGGGCCAAAATAATACCATCCCAAATCTCAACCCGGCCCATTTATATGGCCCACTTTTTTTTTTTTTTTGCCCCTGAGGTTAAATTTGCTCGGCCTTAGTGAAGCGCTCGTTAGATTCGTTGAATCCGGTCAAATTCATCCATTTTTACTTTATTATGGGATTAAACATCTATTCCCAAAAGCTAGCTAAGCCTCAAAAGCATATTTATTTTAAAATCCTTTAGTAATATAAAGCTTTTTAATCCAACCCAAAGCATGTGAATGTAACTCTAACTCCAATGTAGTTACTCTTAAAAAAATCAAAATCAAAATCAAAAGGATAGTTACAAATTTATTTGAATTTTACACTATCCCAAATGTTTTTTTAAAAAAAATCTATATTTTGTGAATTTTAGTTATTAGATTAAGATTTTAATTTTCTAATTTTCTTTCCAACGTTTCACTGAGTAGCAGGGCTGACAATCTAATTTGTTGTTTGCGAATCAACTCGTATTTGACTCATTAATAAACAAGCCGAACACGAGCTCAGCTCAGTATTTTAACGAGCGAGCTCGTGTTCTACTTGTTGAGAGCCCCACACAACACGTGCAAAGCTCAGTTATGATGTGGTCCAATCAGGCATTTTAATTATAATTCGACCCAATCTGACCTCTGCTATGTGAATAGGATGCTTATTCATTTAAGCTCAATTTAGATGATCAAAATATACAATTTAAGTATTTAAACTAACTTAAAGCCGAAATTAACTAATCTAGTGTAATTATTCATATTTTTGTATCAAATTAGATGATTACAACCAAATAAAATTTTTGTCCTAAACAATTTAAATTTTTTAATCTAATCAAATTTATAAAATTTACCTACACAATCAAATATTACAAAGCCCGGCCCAGTAACCTCTTGCGCCGGAGTTTGATCGGGTTAGTTTGATCCGAACCCGACCCGGACCCGACCGCGCCACCGAGTTGTTAGACTCGCACGCGCACGTGCTTCGCACGTGCCTTCCCCTTCCCCTCCATTTCCTCGTCCCATTTCCATTCCTCGTGGATATTTTCAACTCACCCCCTCGGAGAATCCCCGTCGCCATATCTCGTCCCCGCGTTCCCTCGTCGCATCGCCGAGCTCCGAAGGTAACCCTAAGACCTAGATCACCGAACCCTACTTCTCTAATCCTCTTCGATTCAGCTCGCTCCGAGCTCCAATCCGCACTCTCGGATCTCGTTTCCTCGTTTCAGATCGTCGGAGCGCGATTTGTTTCGTGTTGTTTTGATCGGTATTTGATGAATTTGTGGTGGTGATTTCAGATTTTGATGCCGTGATGAGCTCCGGGAGGGGCAAAGGGATCTTCGATGGGCTCCCGATCCCTGCGGATAAGTCCGTAAGTCTCAGATCCGTCGCCCATTTAGTGTTTGATATGTTTGCGGTGCTCGTGAGGTGCAAAAAGTCGATTTTGTGCTAGGAATTGAGCTTTTCTGTGTAAGGATTTGGTAAAATTGTCATGGGGTGACGAAACGTTGGAGCTCTTTAATATGGCTGTGTACTTGTTAATTTTGCCATTAGGTCTTTAATTTAGCAGTGTGGCATGCTGATCTAAGTGGAATTGTGGATTTGGCCTTTAAGTTTACACCATTATTGAGAATTTGAGGTAAGTAGTGTTTAGATTAAGCTGTTTTTAGGAAATTATGAATTAATAGCAATTGCTTAACATTGAGAGCATGACCTGATTGGGGATGCTTTAGGACATTTGTTTTTTCTTCTGCTTATTGCTTGTTCGGAACAATATAAATGTATTATTTTAAACTCAAATGTGAATACCCTGGATACATTATGAGTTCAACTTTACCTTGATAATAAAAAACCTACCTGTAACTCCTAGGTTGTCAAGGGCTATCTGTATGTTTTGACCATTGAGGGGGTCAAAGTGCAAAATCTTGATATATCCACTTATGTGCCTTGAACTTTTAATGCCTTTTTGGTTAAGTGGCTTTACAAAATTCAAACTTTTCTATTACTCAGAAACTTATATCTGATCAATCTTTTGGTTGGGAACATGTCAAGTTACTAATATATCACAACTGACAACTGCGCTTAAATTTTGATTTGCATGTATGCTGTTGCTTATACTTATGCTAGTGACATTTATTGGGCGTATTATATGGTTTATGAACTGCTGAGTAGTGCATCGTTTTTTGCTGTCTCGGTGTTTTCCAAATTTAGTATTGTTTGTAGAGTATTTGACTCTTTTGTTGTTTCACATAATAAGATATTGTATTCATATTTCTTTGCAGTACTTAAGAGAAGGACTTTCTAGGATAGATGAAAGCTGGGCGGCTGCTCGTTTGATTCTTTACCTCATGTCGTCCACATATTGACATCAAAAGACTGTGACGGCGAAATTCAGTTCTTGAGGGAACAAAGTGATCTCGTCGAGGATATTGTGGATGAAGTTGTACATGCTTATCATCATGGCTTTAACAAAGCAATTCAAAATTATTCCCAAGTTAGTCTTCCCTTTCCTTCTTGCAAATTAGTGATGACTATCCAATGATAAGTAACATGGTTGTTCTCCTTATTTTTGTGCTCTCCAGATCCTCCGATTGTTTAGTGAATCAGCTGAAAGCATTTCCGTCTTAAAAGTTGACATGGCAGAAGCGAAGAAGCTTCTTGGATCCCGGAATAAGCAGTTGCGGCAATTGTGGTACCGATCTCTTACACTACGGCACATACTAGCCCTTCTGGATCAAATTGAGAGTGTAGCAAAGGTGTGTTACCCTTAGTTATCACTGCTTCACTAAACTGTAAAAGTATCTCGGTATCAAAATTCTTCTAGTCTTTTTTCTAATTTTATTTTTGTATTCCTTTCAGACCTCTCTTCTGACTAGCGGTCTGTTTGTTTTTGCATAGAATAGCCCTAATTATCGTTTTTTTTTTGGTCTGGGAAATTTTTTTCAGCATTTTTCTTTAGTGTAAGCCTGATTTCTGCGTAGAAAATGGTGTTTTCATATTACGCATGGTTGCCTGTATATTACCCAAAGTTAGTTTACCATTCTTGATTTTATTTACTACCCAAATAGTGGAATTTTGATTAAAAACTTAAAATTGTTATATATCATTTTTTTTTGCAGAATATGATTTTCCCTTGGAAATACTTCATTATTTTGTTTGCATATGTATGTAATTTTGTGTATGCTGTTCTAACTGCATATACTTACAGGTTCCTGCACGCATTGAGAAGTTGGTCACAGAGAAACAATTATATGCTGCAGTTCAATTGCATGTCCAGTCAATGTTAGTGCTAGAGCGAGAAGGTCTTCAAGTGGTTGGTCTTTAACAATCAATTTATTAGCATTGCTTTCTCTCTGAAATACTGCTGAGTTATGTTGTTTAAGTTCGATTACACAATCTCAAATTATTTCTCCTTATATAAATATATTGTTGAAGAATTACAACGTTGGTATGCATGGTGACATGTGGCAGACCATGCTGTGTGCTAGGGGTGGAAAAGGTTGAATGCGGTTAGATTTTTGAGAAAATCATATTCACATTCATATTTTTTTCCGGATGCGGATATGTGTCGATGCTAAATTTTCGTTAACCATATCCACTAAAAATGAATTTGTGATTCAGATATGACTCAGACTTGTATTCGGATATTACTCAGATAATCATATATACTAATATGCATATATAAATATAAACTAAAATTAGAGCGACTAAAACACACTGCAATTAAAGATTTACAGTTTTACTCTCATGCTCAAGCTTCATATACCTAGATTTTATTCAATAAAAGTTAATGTTTTAACAAACATAAATGTAATTCTAACATGAATTTCGTAATAAAATAAACGAAAAACACGATAGAAAACAACTTTTATCTCAATACAATATGTTAACGTCCCTCCTATCTCTAAGGGGTGAAAACGGTCGAACAACCGGACTCTCTCTCTATATATATAGAGATATTCGGATGCAAATTCGAATATGAAGATGCGTCGAGTGCTAAATTTCGATATCCATATTCGCATCCTATCGAATCCGGTGGAGTTTATCCTAACCACTTTCACCCCTCTGTGTGCTGTTGCGTGTTGACACATGAAAGGTCCTCCGTTTATGGTCCTTGCCAGCCAAGTGTCCTCACTTATTGTACTGATGGCTAATTGGCCTCGTTGTGGCGATGGCAAGTAAATCCATGATATAGTAGAGACATTAAATTGAAATTCCTAACAATATTGTAGTGATAACTATTCTGTCAATGCACTGATTTCATTGTTTTAGGATCCCTTTATCTATTCTTTGATCTTTCTTTAAACTTTTTGCTTGCTATTCTCATGAAATTCTAGTAGTTTTGGGAGTTGGATAGGGCATTTATATCTTGAAAAATTTGAAGGTTGGTGCTCTTCAAGATGTACGATCAGAACTAACAAAGTTACGTGGAGTATTGTTCTATAAAATTTTGGAAGAGCTTCATAGTCATCTTTACAGTAAGGGTGAATACAGGTAAGTCTATGTTTACCCACTAATTTAGGATTTTCTTAATTGACTCTTCCTTGACTGTGGTCAGCTTGGTATTGGATAGATTTAATTACTCCTGTATTCAACCATAGATAAGTACTGTACATTTTAATCCTTTTTCTTGTTTTTGTTGTGAAATTCAGATACCTTATTACTTGGTTCTTCTGAATTTTAATTACCGCTATCAGTGATATCATTGCAAAATTTATGGCTTTTTGCAGCTCTACTACCTTAACCATGCTAGAGGGAGATGAGGCACCGACTACTGCTGTGATTGGATACTCACTGAACGGTACACAACCTCAGTCTAGGAGAACACGATCTATGAAAGGTGATAATCACTTCAGCGGACCGGCTTCAGTAGATGGATTTCTTAGAACAGGTTCTGTTGACGGAAGGTATGACAGATAACTATGGCTACTTAATTTCTGATTCTCTTTTTTCATTGTCAAGCCTAAAAGAAGTTTCTATGTTATGCAAATTTGAGCTGATAGAAATCAGCCATTCACATCTCCACTTGAGGCTGACTGAAATCCGAATGTCCCAACCTGACAAGGCTCAGAATCTAACATAGCCCAAACCTAAGCAAACTGATACTCTACCAATAACTGAAAACCAAGAAGCCTTAAACAACTCAAACCAGAACAACCTGAACCTAAGATAATCAGTATTATATGGTTGAAACTGTCAATTACCTAATCCAAAACAATTTGAAACTTAAAACAAGCTGATCCTCGCTACTAAGTCAACACAATTCCTATACTGCCGTCACTGGATGAGAGTTACTACAATTGCAATCTTGTACTTTTTGTCATCATATGGAATTTATAGCCTTTGTTTGTTTGGTATTTATATCATATTTTGCTGTTTACTAATGTGGTAAGTTCGATATTTATTTCAAAGAGAATCAAGAATTTTGTGTTATAGTTTTGACCTTGTTGGAACTGTTCTTGGGCTTTCTTATCTAACTGACTATTAGGTCTTTGAGCTATTAGTTTAAACATCTTGGTTGGGCCTAAAAGTTTATAAGGCATCCTTAGATGGATGCCCAAGGGCCCTCACAACCATGCGTACCACTTGACAGAGTTAGGCAAGATTACTTGTACATAGGCCTTCCATTAAGATCTATTGTTGATATAACTTTGACCATATAATGTCTGAATTTTTTTTACCTTACTTTCTGAATGTTGTTTTCCATAGCATCAAAAAGACACAAAATGGAATGTTAAAATTTAACAAACCCTCTAAAATAATATAAAATTTTAAATTAAGAATTGAAGCCATTCATCTTGATGTACAAAGCTAGAAATACTTGGTAAAACTCAATTAATTCGGACTATTCTATGCTGTTCAATAGAGCAAACTCCTTATATTCACTATTAAGTATGTCGATTTCGGATCACTTGATCTCTAGGTAGAAGGGCTTCAGAAACTAGAATTTTTGGTTTCTACAACTTTCCATAGCATTATAAACTGCTAATTCGAATACTCTAGCATTGATCTTGAGGAGGAACTACCTGGTTCCCAATACTTTTAAAGTATCTAACCTAAATCTTTCTCTTTATTTACGTATATAGTCTCTCTCTCCCCCTCTCGTCTCTTGCATGCTAGAGTCCATAACTAATATATTTGTGATTGAGAATTTTACATTTGGCATATTGCATTTTCCACCTTCCTGAAGGACTCAATGAAGTGGTCTAGTTGGAAAATTTGCATGGTTATGGAGAAGTGACTGTAATACATTTACCTGCTATAGTACTTCTCTTAACATTGCTATTTCCATTTTGCTTGGTGATGCGTATTTGATTGCGGGTGCTTACTGGTGATTTAAGTGTTTCAATGTTTCTCCAATTTAATTCCCTATATACCATTCTTCAGTTCTTCATTTGATGGTCATGATGATGAGAGCAGCTTGGAGATGCATGAAGGTGGTCCCGCTGAGGGACATAGGAAGGATTATAAAAGCATATCTCGTGAAATTCCTTCTTGGCTTTCGAGCGCTACTCCAGATGAATTCCTGGTAAGACTACCTTTAAGGGAGTGCAAATTTGAAATCTTTTTCTAATCTAGCCTTTTGTTTACTGAATAGACTGACTATGTTGGTTATGATTTTTTTGTAGGAATCAATGAAAAGAGTGATGCCTCACTAAGTGTGAAATACTTGCGGACGTTGGTAGAATGCTTATGCATGCTTGGTAAAGTTGCTGCTGCTGGTGCTATGATATGGTACTTTTTCTTCGTAATGTATTATGCTGTCTGCTATGTGTAGCAGGATTTCAGGCTTTTTGGTTGATTAGTTGTGAACGCCCTTTGTTGCCTAGGTTTATTTTGATACAGTAGAATTGGTTCTATTAAGGCATAAAGAAGTCTACAGCTTTTGTGTCATGCCTTTCAAAACCTTTGAGGTATACAATATTCATGCTTATTAAAAACAAAAAGAAGAAAAGCGCATAGGGCCATACGTGAGGAAGGGAGAGTTATTAAACTATCTTCCTTGTCTTTATGCTCTGGGTGAACACTTGTTGTGACCAAAGTAGTCTTTGTTGCAGAGGAGTCAAATGTAGTAATAGTCATTATCAATAAATTAGGTGGAACTAGAGTATAAAGATGTAAGCATGCTATGAGAATATTGATGTTGAATGTTCCCTCAACATCTTAAAACAATGCCCTAAACAAGACAAAGAAGGCATCTGTATCAACAAAACTTTATTTGGCTGACATATAGAAGATCTTTCGCTGAAGAATTCTAAGTAGTAAGAAAATGGAGTTAGTGAAGGAGCTCAAACTTGATACTCATAGGTTGAGATTTCCACCAAGCTTGTCTGAAGTTTGCTGATCAATAACTGTCATTCAAGAAGATGCTCTGTCTGTTGTTTCTCCCACTCCCGCATGGTGCTAATTTGTGTGGTTGATTGTTTGTTTGCTTTGTATAAAGTACATAATAATGCATTTGCCATTATTATTATTATTATCTTCATATGCACTATCAAAGGTTATAAGCGGGTTCTATCGGCATCGAATATGCTAGATACAATGCTCGATTATCTGGATTTGACCATGGTATGAGTATATATAATTTATTCAGAAAGCGTGCTTTTGTTCTTCCTGATACAATTTGATAAATTGAAAAGCTAAATGGCAGTATCTTCCGTGTAATATTCGTGAATCTAACATGTTAAGCATGTAATGCTATTTAAGTTTGCAATTATTGTTTAGCATTTATTCCATTTCAAGAACAGAATATAATATTAAAAGTTGCATTGTTTATACTAAAAAATACTAGACCATTTTGCTTTGTCTTAAAATGCTCCTTAAGCTGTTGATTGCATCTCGAGTTTGATTAGAATACAGGATTATCAACTCTATTCTGAACACTAGTGATTCACTCATGTTGTAAAACAGCCAGAGGCTACGTCCGACTATCCACGATATTATAACTTCAAAAATAAAGGCATACTCAGAACAAAGTTCATCGAGGTCACGCATAGGCCAAGCTTCCAAGACAAATAATTCAGATCTGTATTATTCCAAGGGGCTTCTAGAGAGCTACCAACTGTCTAAACAGAAAGCTAAGAATGGAACATCCTTTCTGGGAACACAGTTAGCTATTAGTCCCATTTCTCCAGCAATGACGCCGATGGGAACTGCACAGTGCGCTGCAAGTGAACTTCTTAGTTCAGTATTGGAGTCTATTGTTCTTATACTTGGTGCGTGCTCTTTGATACATCAGTTATTTTTCTTGCTCCTTTTATATGGATGGTTTTTTATAACTTTAGCTTAATCTGGTTAGTGTCATACTGTCAGAAAACCACATTATTGTTGGTGAGCTCCTGGAAACTAAATCATCAACACAAGGTGACAGTATAAACACTCCGAAGGTCTCGGTTAGTGATGCAAACTGGAATCCAGATTCTGAATCTAATCAAGTTACTGGAGGCTTTAGTGTAGCCTTCTCCCTTACCGTCATAAACGTAAGCTTCAGATGAAATTTTAATTTTTATGTCATAAACTATATTTTGGTTATATCTGTTTTCACTGACTGACAATGTATGCTCAAATGAATGAAGTTTGTCTAGAGTATTATTGTTTGACATTGCCTTTCTCTTTCCATTTTCATGGATAAAAGAGTGAATGCCAACAGCTCATTTGTGAAATTTTACGAGCAACCCCAGAAGCTGCTACTGCAGATGCAGCTGTCCAGACGGCTAGACTTGCAAATAAGGCCCCTGTGAAGGAAAAGAGGCAAGTTTCTTATGAATCAGTACATAGTACAAACGTAGTAGTTGCTTACTCATATTTCCAGATGTACCTGCTTGCCTGTATAATACTGTCTCTTCTTTTTTTCTTTTTGTCATGAATGAATGTCATTTGAAGATGTTATAATTCCAATTCAAAACTTTTCATGTTGAATTCATCAATCTCATTATGCTATATTTTTTTCTAGTCTCATTTACTCTTTAGTTGTCCGTTTATAACTAATTTTTTTGGGAATTGCTAATTATTGGGTTATAGGGATGGATCTGAGGGCCTTTCTTTTGCTTTTCGCTTCATAGATACAGCTGTTTCCGTGCCAAATGAAGGTATATAATCAGTTCATTACTCCCTAAATGTTTTTTTTAATTTTTGTCAGTAACTGAAAGCAAGTTTATTTAGATATGTATGTTGATTTGCTGTGCATTTCTTTTATGTGAAATTTGTGATCCACATTTATAGGATATCAATTATCTTTGTGCTATGGTTCTCAACCTCACTTTTGGTATATATGTTGATTTAGATGTGTATGTCGATTTGCATGTCGACGGGAGAGAAGGATTGAATTTTCATAAACAACCTAAGATGAAGGGTTTGTAATTTGAAATTATATTTTGTGCTATAATATAAAATTTTAATTTTACAACTGAACAATTCACAACTGAACATAATCTGGACATAATCATAGCTAACATCTTTTGTTAATTATAACTGAATGACATTTTTTTTTGTAGCTTATAGAAAAATCATTTGTTCTAGTTGCTAGTTTGTCACTTTTCTTCTATGGTTTAACACCTTTTTGATCCTCTTGCATTAATTATGCATTTCAGCATAAACTTCCATGGATGAAATTTGATTGTGTAACATTTTACTTGTATTAAAGCAGCCGGTCAAGGATGGCGGAGGGGTCCAAATGTACAACAAGAAGGATATGGAACTGCAGTAGTGCTTCCTGATCAAGGGATTTACCTAGCGGCATCAGTTTATCGCCCTATTCTTCAGGTTACCTATTATGCATGAACATATATTGCCTCATGCAGCACATTACATCACGCTAAAAAGTACTTCTGTCGGCTAACAGAATTGCTTGGCTCTTGCAGTTCACTGATAAAATTGGAGAGATGCTACCTCAGAAATACTCACAACTTGGGTATACTGGATATTTTGGATCCCATGTCATCTATATTTTATCTGCATATGACACCTGTTTTTTTTTTTTCTCAATCACTTTTTTCTAGAGTAAACTTGTTTTGTGAATTATATGTATGTGCCTCTTTGTAAAATTTAGAAAGAAATTTCTTAACTATGATGCCATTACACATTTGACTTGATTTCTCCATGTTGGATAACTTAGTTATCAAAGCCCGTGCCCATTCTCTGATATGAAGCTCTTTGAAGTTTATTTGTTCAATATGAGAAGCTCTCTGTGTTTACATATATAGGTGCTCTTTTGTAATACTTGGTATGAAAGAAGTTTTATGCCTTTACAGGAATGATGGCTTATTGGCATTTGTGGAAAACTTTCTGAAGGATCACTTTTTACCTGCAATGTTTGTAGATTACAGAAAATCCGTCCAGCAGGCTATATCAAGTATGTTTTATTTCTGTCCAAATCCATGGAGTATGGAAGTGCTAATTTTCCTTTAAGAAGGAATTGGTGAAAACTTGTCCAATTCTTATCGAGAACCCTTATTTATTTCTTTCTTTTATTTATTTTTAATTTTTCCACATCCTTTTGTCACTGGATTCATCCTGCATCAGCACCGCTTACTAGCAGAAACAATTTATATTTACTTCATAGATGCCCTTCACCAACTGCCATAACATACTTTCCTTCTAGTCCATCTATCATCCATCTCCTAAGACCTAATTGAGCTACTTATTTTTCCTCTCCGACTCTAAAAAAGCTGTATCCTCAAGTAGAGCAGCAAACTACAGTAGATAACAACACTAGGTCATGTGATTTTATACATTTATTGTTGCTTATAATCTGAGATAATAAATGCCTGTAATCCTTTTTATTACCTTGCGCATACGAAATGCACCAATGCTGGAAATCTCTTCTTTCAGGTCCCGCAGCATTCCGACCACGTGCTCATCCAACTTCAGTTTATAGTCCACTAGTTGAGAAGGGGCGTCCTGTATTACAAGGACTATTGGCTATTGATTCCCTAGCGAAAGAGGTGGTTGCCTCCCCCACACCCCCCCTTATTATTTTATGGCAATTCCTTACGTTTCAATTTTAGTTACTCTTGCTTGTAAGTTACCTCAGGTGCTTGGCTGGGCTCAACTAATGCCAAAATATGCAAGTGAACTTGTGGAGTATGTGCACACGTTCTTGGAACGTACCCATGAAAGATGTCGAACTTCATATATGGAGGTAGTGCTTTTGCTCTACTTAATTTTTACTTCATAAGCATGCGGTTGCAAGCATATAATATTACTATGTAGAGTTTTAAATGGAAGAGACAGTTTATGTGGAATCAGCTCTGCATGCTGAATCATAACTTGCACTATGCCTTGATAATATCTCTCCCTCGATTATTGGGATTTAATTCAAATTTGAAAATTTGCTGATTGTGTGTGTTCAATGTTGTAGATCTAGTGAGTGTAAAATCTGTTCTCTGACTATTAACATAATGGTATACCTTTCATTTGTGACTAAATGCAATAGAGCTTTTCTTGTTGGTAGGTTGCTATTTTGTAAGATTTTGAGTGCGAAAGTTGACATAACGACGTTTGCTGTGCCGTGATATTTTTAAATTATTTATATTTGTTTTTTTTTTCCGTATGCTACTAAGTAATGCTAACATACTGTTTCTGAGCAAACTGCAGGCTGTTTTAGAAAAGCAAAGCTATATGCTTCTTGGAAGGAGTGATGTTGAGAGTTTCATGCGTCTAGACCCAGCAAATGCTTGTTTACAAAGTTCTTCCGGACAATCTTTTGAGAACAATATTCCTGATGCTGAAACTGTTGAAGTAGAAATTGAAATGAGTGATCTTTTGTTAAGTTTGCGTCCAATTAAGCAGGTAAATTGTTACATATTGAGCAACATTCGTAACAATAAGATTGAATGCCTTTAATTCTGATTTGTTGCACTATGTACCATCCAAACTTAATATCTGAAGATGCAAGTACTTAGTAATGTATTAGACAGTCTTATACACCTTGTTGGGTGCAGTAAATGAAAATAATTAATAGAGTACATGTTAATGTGGTTAGTGGACACTGGGCTGTAATACTGCACATCAAAGATGGTGTAGTTTTGAGTTTCTTTTTCCTCCAATTCTCCATCATTCAAGCATATATGAGTAACGATGTGTATTTGTGAGTTGATGGCTTAACATGGAAATTTTCTCATGCAGGAGAATTTAATCCATGATGATCAGAAGCTTATTTTGTTGGCGTCCCTAAGTGATTCTTTGGAATATCTTGCAGATTCAATTGAAAGGTAAAGTCATCCTTTGGAATATCTGTGTCTTATTTTCAGATTTTGTTAGTACTTCAACAATTTACCTTCTGGAATGACAAAGATAGGTTGGAAACTATGAGCATAATTCTTTCACTATGTGCTGCACGACAAAATTCATAGTTTACACTGTAAATCAATTGTACTTAATGGTCTAACATTATAGCGGACAAGTGTTGTCCTAACCTAGTTTAATAAATCAGAGAGCTGAATCTATACTATCCTCAGCACTATGATTTGAAGTCTTTGAAGGTTTGGTTAGGGCAATAATTTTTTAGAAGACCTCTTTACTGTTTTTATGCATCTGTATCTTGTTACTGGCAAATTAAGTCCTGTTATGTGCAAATAGAATATACATAAAAGCAGATAATTCTTGTTTCAACATATTTGTTGTTACTTTCTAACTCCATTGTTCTGTAGGATGTTTACTTTGCAGATTTAGCCATTCAATATGCTCGTTGCTTTCTTCCATTATGTACTGATTATTCTGAAATTCTGTTTCTTTTCCCAGTGCATTATTGGTCGTTATCCAGAGCATGCCTTTTTCACTTTGTATAAAACTGTGTTCTTAGTGCTTCATTCCTTAATTTCACATCACAATCTTTTAATTCAGTTCTGGCAAGCTCTTCTCAGAGTTCTTTTGAGATTGGATTTCTAAATTCTGCTATAATTTGTTCATCACTTGCATAATATCTTTTATTTGAGAACTTTAGGCTTGGGGAGTCCATCATTAGGCCACCCACCAGTACAGAGGACAGAAATCGTACTAATCAAGCTCATAGGCATACAAGAACAGCAAGTGCACTTCCTAAAAGCCTGGCTGCTCTTGCTACCGAGTATAGAAAACTAGCAATTGATTGCTTGAAGGTCCTCCGATTGGAAATGCAATTAGAGACAATATTCCACATGCAGGTCTGTAGCAATAAACGCCATATCTTCCTCTTGTTGGAACTATATGCTTCAATCAGATGGAGATAATGAAAGTGAACATGAATTTAAACAGGAAATGACCAACAGAGAGTATCTAGAAGATCAAGATGCTGAGGAACCTGATGATTTTGTCATTTCGCTAACTACTCTGGTATGCTTGTTTTTGTTGTTTCGCTAACTTAGTTTTGCTGGGGACTGGTTAAGATTATTCAGTGTGAGAGAATTGGAGATTTGTTAGTACATCAGCTCTTATTGACCCAACTTTAACCATCAGAACAGGACAACACCAAGTGACTAACCACACTCAATGCTATAAAATGATATGCTTGATTGCGTAGTCATCTATTACTTGGTGCTTGCAGATTACACGTCGGGATGAGGAAATGGCTCCTTTTATTGCCGAGTTGAAGAGGAATTACATTTTTGGCGGCATATGTAATGTCGCAGCTAATGCATCTATAAAGGTTGGAGCGACATCCATTCTTTATATGTTCTTGTGTCGAATGGTTTCTCTAATAAAATTTTGCTTCTGCTATTTTTTTTAACTTTCTTTTGATACGATTTCTTCGAACAGGCACTTGCTGAAATAAAATCCATTAACCTATTGGGAGTCCAGCAAATATGCAGGAACTCCATCGCACTGGAACAGGTTTCGATTTTAAGCCGGCTACTGTTTATGCAACTTCTGCAAAAGCATTAATCATTCTCCTTATTGTGTTTATCTTAAATTTCCATGGGAGATGAAGTTACTTGACGTTTTATCTCATAGCTTGCTTCAGTTGTATATACATCTGTCACTTAAAAGATTAACCCTCGGCCTATAATTCCATTTTAGGGTGTCCAATGATTCTACGTGGATTTTTGCACAAAAAAAACCCTAGTATTTGACATTACCTCAATGCTTCTTTTTTGAGTTTTTCCTGAATTTGCAATGTTGATCCACTTTTTTTCTTCCTTTTGGCGCATTATAAGTTGATTATGTTGCAAACTCGAAAGATAAATGGGATTTTCTTTTTGCCTTTTTTGAAAACGGCCTTTTCTAACTATTTTGTTCTAACCCTCGGTTTTTCTACAGGCTCTTGCGGCTATACCATCAATAGATAATGACGCAGTCCAACAGAGATTAGATCGTGTCCGGACATACTACGAACTGCTCAACTTACCCTTCGAGGCAATTAACTCCAAAACCCGGCAATAAATTTAACCTACATGCTTCTTATGTCAAAAATATATTAAACCATTTCTCCTTTATTGTAGGCGTTGGTAGCATTTATCACGGAGCACGAGTACCTGTTCACAACCAAAGAGTACGTGAAAAGAAAAAGAAAAAGAAATATTTTCTTCATTCTCAGTTGATTAATAAGCTTAGAATATCCTTATAAATTTGAGTTTCCAGCAGGTATTCGAGCCTCTTGAAGGTGAATGTGCCGGGCCGGGAGGTCCCACCCGATGCGGAGCAGCGGATCTCCGAGATCTTGGGTCATTAGCTTCCCAAAATAGAGCAACGAATATAATTTTTTCTATTTTAGACAAGTGATCTAGTATGTATCTAAAGCATCGATCCGGTGCTTTCGCATTTTTCGTGGATTGTTGGTATTGATTTTCTCCATTTCGAGGCTTCTCTTGCTTCTGTTGTTTCCATCATTCTTTGAACTCCTTTTCACCGTAAGTTGTATAATGTTTGCTTTTCTCTGTAGCATTATGTGTTGTAGTTGTTCCAGTTTTGAGTTTGTATATGCAACTAAATTCTATCCGACGCATTCGATGTTTTTTTTTTTTTTTTTTTTTTGACTGTTCAAGATTTTCGTTTTGTTGAATGCGAACATCTTATAAGAGTTTGTATATAAGAGTTCGTCGACGAATTTACAAAATACATGTTGCATTGATCAGTGCTAGTATAGCTTTATTTTTTTCGAAAATTATTTTTGAGGTTTCTGAAGTGTGACTTGAATTCGAGACTTACTGCAATACGAAGTTATTGACCAATTGGTCTATAAGTAGTATTGAGAGATAAGAATTCAACTTTGTACAATGTTTTGCTTTTTGTATTATGTATTAATCATGTGTTTGAGTGTGTTATTATCTCTAGTAATTAAAAGCAGATACCTCATTAAACACAAAGTGAAACCAATAGAATAAGACATAGTACAAACATTTGAAAACAAATGTGTATTGTTATTTAAAAAAACAAAACCTAAAATGGATTACTTTTACAAAGAATAAATGTATCAAATAAGCATCAAATACTGGCTTAGTTAAAACATATTCAAAATGTTCTTATCTGATGTTATAGAACATAATTAACATTCTATTTATAGTTCGCTTTTTAGGCATCCCCATTTCTATTTTACATCTCTCTCAAATAAAAACTAAAAGCTGTAAAAACTTCATCCTAAATCAAATTATAAGTACTAGTTAGTGAAAAATATCAAATTATATAGAGGTGAGCTGGAATACTATCGATAGCAAACAGGCTTCGGTGCCACCTTGTTTTCGATGATGGAGTCTCCTAATCTACGATTGGCACCGTTGAACATAATCTATACTACTTGAAGTGTTTAGAAACAAAATTTCAAATCTTTTTAACATCATTGACCTAATGATTAAAAGATTCCAAAATTTGTAATTTTAATAGTCGATACGAGACATTTTCACGTTTACCAGTATAAAGATATCCAAATCAATTGGATTTTGATTAGAAAATTTTTTAAACTATTTAGAACAAGATCTATGCTCTCAATCTCGATTGCAAGATTCCTATCATCACTTTTTAAAGAATATTCATGCTCAGCCGTTCATTTTTGTGTCCACTTGATGGATAAGAAAACAATATCGAAACAGTATGAAATTTGATTTCTAGATACTTCAAGTGGTATAAATTATATTCAACGGTGCCGATCGTGGATTTGGAAGCTCCATCATCGAAAACAAATATGTGACAACAAAATCTGTTTCCTACCGATAGCATTCCAGCTCAACTCAAATTATACATACTTCCCCGTAAAAATTATGACTTTTGAATTTTTTTTAAAAAAATGATAAAGTTAGTAAAAAATAACAGCCTTTGGATGAATAGAATGTAAAATCAACACCTAATTTAGGAGCTTATAGACAACATTGCTTTAAAAATAAATCATCTACAAGGTAAGCTTTTGTGTGAAGCTCAAGCATTTCAACACCAGTAATTCGAAAAGCACAACATTTGAATCATTACAAACTAAACAAATTACCAAATTTTTATTAAATCAGTGATCACTGATTGTTCAATCTACAGATCATTAATTACACTCAGGGTTTTCTTTCTTTTCTCAAACACAAAAGAAAAGAAAAGAAAAAATTATGTATGATCAAGTCTCTGATATCATCCCAGAAATAAGCTCAGAGAGCCCCACTGGATGCACCACCACACACTCCCACCACTTCATATATATATATATATATATATATATATATATATATATATATAATTTACAATCCCTTCAAAAGAGAATAGGAACCTTTTATACAAGGTTTTCTCAATAGAATTATCAAATATTTATATGTCCATTTTCCACGACGAAAAGTCTAAATCTCTACTGCAATTACGCGCAATGACGACTCGAGTTTTCTGATTTTTAAAGTAGTGAGTGTAGAGTGTTCCTCTTCATATACCTTGCAAGAGGAGCCTAAGGCTCTGAAGCCCCTCGGCCGATATGTTCCGTCTTATCTGCGGCGGCGGATCTGACTGAAAGCACACCATTAGTACCGTGAGGTTGTCCATGGCCCCTCTATTTATCGCCTCGTCGATCAGCTCCTTGCAGCACAGCTTCACGTCGTTGTGTTCCTGGAGCCGCCACCGGGCAAAGTCGACCGCGTTCCGGTTCGTGAAGATTTCCCAGAACCCGTCGCTCGCTATTATCAAGAACTCGTCGTCTTTGGTTAGCGTGATCAGCTTGAGCTCCGGGTCAGAGATGAGGGGGCCGCCGTTCCCCTCCTTCATGCCCTCGAGGTGCCAGTCCCCGAGGGCGCGGGTGATGCTGAGCTGGCCGTTGAGGTAGTACTCGCGGTCGACGTAACCGCCGAGGGATTCGACGCGCTCACGTTCACTGGGGCAGCTCGGGCGGTGGTCCTTCGACATCTCGATGGCCGTGCCGACGCGGGAGAGGACTGCACGGCAGTCGCCGGCATTGGCGACTAGCAAAGATCTGCAATCGAGACGAAGAAAATAAGTTTAAAATTACATGATAAAACTACTACAAAGTGAATAGAACTAAAGCAAGAATCTCTTACATATGTATCAGGAGAAAGAAAAATTTTCCTAGGTGGAACTGTACAAGTGATCCCCAACCTTTTTACTAAGTTTCCGAGTCGAATTACGTGGATACTGCAACTCAGATTTGATGGGGGAATTTAACCGAACGGATAATGATACAACAGGATGCAAATTAGGAGCCCAATCGCGTCGATTGAACCCTCGATGAATTTCACCGTATTTCTTATGAATATATATCACTATTTCATCGATACTCCTACGAGAAAATTAACCTCGAAATAGTCTTTCTAATGATTTCTACGCAAGAAAAATCAGGATTGGAAGACACTTACGAACCAACGATTATAGTCGATGAAAAAAGAAAAAAAAACATTGAAGTTACATATATAAAGAGTAACTTTTTTACAGACTGTACTGAGCAAAATAAACCGACCTTCCAAAAATCATTGCAGTTAATGCGGTCGTGCCGGAAGACAGCGTCGACTGAAGAGAGCAGGCCTTTTTGAACTGCATATCGGTTTGCACGAATGACCTTGCGACTACCTTCTCGAGATCGAGAGGAAATTTGGCGTCCTGAAAGATGACTCTCGGTAAATTGTCGCGCACGAAATGGGCAGCGCCTTTTCCTCCGTGCCCGTCAAACACCTGAATGCAGATTACTTTAGTAGCTAATTTAGCCAGATAATTTTGTTGAATTTAATCACAGCGACATACCATCTATGGAAAGATAAGGATGCTTAACTGGAATAAAATTCTCAGCTTTCTTACCAACTTCACCGAGACACAGAATGAGTACCAAAGAACCCACGATAAACTTTGTTTTATACTGCCATTAAAATTTCAAAGTAAAAACGTAGAGATTTTACGTGAACTACGGACTATTTTGAATCGACTACCACTTTTTTTGAAAGTTTTGATTTTGCTACCCAACCTTTCACTTTGTTAGATTTGAGTTAGTTATCGACACTTTGACTTGAAACTTAAATGCATCATTTATCTTTACAGGTTTAGTTAGTATTATTTCATGCAATTCTCGCAACCCCCCCCCCCCCCCTTCAATAATAGGAAAAACTACGTGGAATGTCTACATTTTTGACAGCATTAAGGTAATGAGAACAAGCATCGGAATTTACCCAACAACTTTCTCATCCATCAAGAATGTCAATCATTAACATATTTCCGCTTTTTTCGAGCCCAAGTGCCCGTGGATTAGAGACGTGTTTGTATGGTCAGAAAATTAAATGAAAGAACATAGCGTATTCGACACATGAAACCCAAAACCACAGCTAGAGATGAAAGTAAGATAAATTAAGTTCATGATTCGATATGTCGAGTATCTAGTTCGAGATATGCATCATAGAAACATAACAAAGGTACTGGTCGCCAAGAAGTTACCCCATAGAGGGCAACAGCTTCCCCGATCACGGAATGAGAACCGAACATCTCAGCTAGGTCGGAGATGCACACATGAGTATCTTCCATGTGATCACGGGTGCCGATATGCGAGCAATCTCCCGACCGGATGATCGGGACAAAATTGCTTAAATGGTTTTGCCTGCCCTCCTCATCCTCGGTGTTCTCGCACACCTCCATCTGCCATTTTTTTCAAAACTAAATGAATGCAAAAAAACAAACAAAGACAAACAAAAATGCGCGACACGCACAAAACGAATTTATTCACACTTCAATACTACAAGTTTTAGTTACTGAATGTAAAAAAAAAAGGAATCCTAAAAACATCTGAGCACTAGTGAATCAAAAGTTATAAAATTATACGAGTCGCCACTTACGACAACACGAGGATAAAAACAGTAATATCACAGCCATTAATTCTCTCCTATCTTTCTAGCATTCAAACATGTCTACTTCTAGAAAACAGATTAAAGCTAAAAATAAACTATCACTATGGAGACCATCTTGTTGGAGTGAAAGCAACTGCTGGGAAATAATTACAATAATAGAAAGATTATGCTTGCTTTCTATGTAGGTCTCAAAGCAATTTTGACCACCAAACAAAGGAGAGAAAAAAGATTAAAAAAAAAAATCATACTTTTCATAGTAAGCTGAATATATATATATATATATATATATATAGAGTAGAACTACTATACTATTATGAGTAGTAGAGCCCTACTACTCATAAGTTGTTTTTCGATGATAGAGCTTCAGATCGACTGATCACTCCGTTAAATATAATCTAGAGTATTTAAAACTTCTAGAAAATAAATTTAGTAATTTTCAAAATCATAATAAAGTCCATGAATGGGCATAAAATGAACAAGCGAGAAATCGAACAGCGTCTAAAAAGAATGATCGGATCCTTCAATTCAAGATCGGAGTTATTGATCTTTATCTATGTAGTGAATAGAATTTTCTATCAAAAATTCAACAAATTTCGATTCTTTTACACCGTTAAACTAGCAAGTATTCCATACCGTCCGTTAAAAATTGTCAAATTTGTGACCTCTTGATCGTAAGGTAAATGATATCGAAAAATTATAAAATTTTATTTCTAGAAGTTTTAAATGCTCTAGATACTTTTCATAGTAAGCTGAATATATATATATATATATATATATATATATATATATATATATATATATATATATATAGGGCTACTATACTATTATGAGTAGTAGAGCCCTACTACTCATAAGTTGTTTTCGATGATAGAGCTTCCGAATCGACGATCCACTCCGTTAAATATGATCTAGAGTATTTAAAACTTCTAGAAAATAAATTTCGTAATTTTTCGAAATCATTTACCTTACGATCAAAAGCTCACAAAATTGACAATTTTTAACGGCCGATATGGGATACTTGGTAGTTTAACGGTGTAAAAGAATTGAAATAGGTTGAATTTTTGATAGAAAATTCTATTCACTACCTAGATAAAGATCAATAACTCCGATCTTAAATTGAAGGATCCGATCATCTATTTTTAGGACATCGTTCGATTTCGGCCGTTCATTTTATGCCCATTTGATGGACTTTATTATGATTTTGAAAAATTACGAAATTTATTTTCTAGAAGTTTTAAATACTCTAGATCATATTTAACGGAGTGGATCGTCGATTCAAGCTCTATCATCGAAAACAACTTATGAGTAGTAGAGCTCTACTACGCATAATAGTATAGTAACCCTACTATATATATATATATATATATATATATATATATAACAAACAGATTATGTGTCTTTTTGAAATTTCCTGCTTGTTTCCAAGTCAACACATACTCTTTCCTAAGATTAGCTATAGCTAAAGATATATATATATAGTAAACATATGTGTTTACTACTTAGCAATTGATAACAAGGTATTTATAATAACAAGTACAAATATTTGGTTACCAATGAAGCTAAATTAATTCATCTATGTTTAATAAAGAAGAATAATTAGGAATAATTAGCACAATAGCATATAGATATATCAATTTAATCATACCACATAAGAGAGGAAAAGAAAAAGAAAAAGAAAACAACTAATCCACTAATCCTATGCACAGGACAAGAACAAAAGAGAGATTAGATACAAGTGAAAGTATGAAAAGATCATGAGCATATAATAAATGAGAAGAGGACACAATCATAAGCTTCTTGCGTAAAGCTAAAGCAATCTAGGGATCTCCAAAAAGCTTATAATTAAAAATTACTAAAATTCCCCTTAATTTAAATCCCAAAATTAACAAATAAATCACCAAAAAAATTTAAAAAAAAATTCCAAATTGAGAGAGACCTATTAGAGAACAACAAAGAGAGATCAAACCTGAAACAAAATTACCACCACCAACAACAACAACAAAAAAAAAAGAGGAAAAAACAAGAAACCCTAAAAAAGGTGGGAACTTTACCTGGGATTTGGCGAAATCCGGGGTTTTCTCGCTCTGGGAGTCTGAGAAATCCAACCTCTCGACCCTCTCCGCGGCGTTCTCCAAGTCCTCGACGCACATGGCGTTTCCTCCTAAGAATCCCACACCACTCCACACCACACCACACCACAACCCCTTCTCCCCTCACCACACACGAACAATCCTCGTGGTTCACTATAACAACACCCCACTACCCACAACAACTACTACTACCACCAACAATACCTCACAAAAAAAAGGATCAAAAGGTAGGGTTTTGAGAGGAGATTTGCGGCGAATAAAGGGAGATGATGATTGAGAGGAGGAATCGGAGGAGCGCAGATCCTGAGAATATCTCTGGGAGAGAGAGAGAGAGAGAGAGAGGGAGGAGTATATATATTTGTGGAGGAGAAGAGAAGAGGAGGGGGCGAGTCGAGATTTTTTTATTTTAGTGGGTGGAAAATGTAAATATCCCGTCACTTTGCAACTGTAGAGAGATTTTTTTTTACTTTTACTTTTTTGGAGTAAATATGCATCAAGGCCCCTCAACTATAGGATATTTTGAAATAGACGCCCTTTTGTATATTTTAGTGTAGAGAGATTTTTTTTTATTTTTCTTTTTGGAGTAAATATGCATCAAGGCCCCTCAACTATAGGATATTTTGAAATAGACGCCCTTTTGTATATTTTTTTTTGGAGTAAAAATAGAGAGATTTTTTTTATTATAGGATATTGTGATAAAGCCCCTACATACGCCCTTTTGTATATTTTAGTGTAGAGAGATTTTTTTAATTTTTTTTTATATATAAATAAATAATTATATATAATATATATTTTTATTATTTAATTTTTAGCAAAATAAAAATATAAATGCGAGCTTAATTATAAAAAGACTATATAAAGTTTTAACTATTAAATCAAAGTCTAATGGATAAGATTTTTATAAATTTATTTTTTTAATATATTTAATCTGAGATTTTTTTTATTTTTCTTTTTGGAGTAAATATGCATCAAGGCCCCTCAACTATAGGATATTTTGAAATAGACGCCCTTTTGTATATTTTAGTGTAGAGAGATTTTTTTTATTTTTCTTTTTGGAGTAAATATGCATCAAGGCCCCTCAACTATAGGATATTTTGAAATAGACGCCCTTTTACTCTTTTTTGATTGAGAATTCGTTAACTTTTAAAAATTGGTTTTAATTGAGCTGTAAATTTTATTGAACTTAAAAGTTTTGTTATTTATTATTGAATTTTATTTGAATTTATAATTTCATTAATAAAATATAAAATTATTATTCTTGATATTTATTTTCAATAAATTATCTTTTGGAGCATTAACACGATCTTATAAATATTTTGATATAATTTTATATTTTATCTAACTAATCTGATTATCAAATGCGAACACAAATAATATATCATAATAATTGTTAATTTCATATAAATAATATAATATTTTAATTTATGACTGAAAAATAAATATGACTAAATAAGTATAATAGCATTTTATTATAAAAACTATCACAATTACAAATATAAAAATCTAGTGGGACTAATTTATAAATATCTCTTTATGATAGATTTTTTTTTTTATCATGGAAAGGGAGGGCCTGGCCATGACACGTGGCAAAAGCTGGTCCGTTGGAAGTCACATAGTGACACTTCACATTGATACTAGATCTTTGAAAGTAACTAAATTTTTTCCAAATTAATTTTTTTTAAAAATAATTTTTTGGTTTAAATAAATAAAAAAATCTTGTGAAATAATCTCTCAAATTTTGGATCCACTTACTTAAGCTGTAATAAAAGATTATCATGTTCTATTTTAGTGTGTGTATATATATATATATATCGATGATAGAGCTTTCAAATCGACGATATTATATTATGAACGTATAAATAAATATAAATATCTAGAGTATTTGAAACATCTAGAAATCAAATTTCATAATTTTTCAATATCATTTACCTTACGATCAAAAGCTCACAAAATTGACAATTTTTAACTACGGTATGGAATACTTGCTAGTTTAACGGTGCAAAAGAATCCAAATAGGTTGAATTTTTGATAGAAAATTCTATTCACTACCTATATAAAGATCAATAATTCCGATCTTAAATTGAAGGATCCGATCATCCATTTTTAAGACATCATTCGATTTTGACCGTTTATTTTATGCTCGCTTGATGGACTTTTTTATGATTTCGAAAAATTACGAAATTTATTTTCTAGAAGTTTCAAATACCCTAGATCATATTTAACGGAGGATCTTCGATTCGGAAGCTCCATCATCAAAAACAACTTATGAGTACGAAGGGCCCACTACTCAAATAGTATAGTAGCCTTACTATATATATATATATATATATATATATATATATATATATATATATATATATATATATATATATATAATATTTATCTATCAATAGGGTTATACATTAATAAAATATTATATTATGAACTGTATAAATAAATATAAATAAATATATATAGGGTAATTTTTTTAGGATAAACTTCGATTTGTCTCTTATTTTAGCTTATTTTTACTTTACAAGCTTGTAATTTTATTGATAGTATAATGGTAATTTTTTTTACAAGAACAATATTTTGCAACATTTGATCTCAAATAAAAATAAAAATAAAATTACAGGACAATTAAATCACAGGATATTATCATATTAGTGAAATAAAATTCACCAAACCCCTTAATAAATTTATCTCTAACTTCATTGATGAAGTAAAAAACAAAAATAATAAAGAGGTTTCATTTAATGAGATAATAATAATAAATAAACAAATGATAATGAATAATTAGGAGCTCCTTTTCTCACAAGGGACATGTGTTTTTATGAAAAGGAAAGGGGATATATGTAGTGGAGATATTTATATTCATATGTGGTGAACATATCCTTTTTATCTTTTATTTCCTTTCATTAAATAAATAACGGACCTTTTTTATTTTCTTATTTTCCACCCCACCTTTTTAATCTTTAATTCGTTTGCTTATATCCTAATAAAACTTCGTTTCGAATAAATATAGATGCGTAATATTCTGTTTGTTTTTGTATTTAATATTGCGTTTCGCATATCGTGATGAGTCGGTGACGATATATTTTGTGCGGTTCCACTGGAGAGCGACAGAAATATATTCCTATATACTTTTTACACAACTTCATTTTATCTAACGCTCAATTAATACATTTAAATTGATAAATTTGCGATAAGTTAAGCGATAATTAAAATAAAATACCCTTAAAAAAGAAATGGAACTGGAAACTAAACAAATAATATTAAGAATATTTTGTTTGAATAAAAAAAATTCAAAATTAATGAGGATTTGTTTATTGTTTATGCCACGTGTATCAGTGATGGAAAAAGCTTAGGAACTAAAATAAAATAAAACCTTATAATAAGTTTAAAATTTTGAACATTGATTTTAAAAGTTTGAGACCAAAATAAAATCGCATTGAAGTTTAGGGTTTGGTAATGCAATTTATCCTATATAGATCACTATTAATATTCATGGAATCATGGGAAAGAGTATAATATGAGTTTTTTTATTTTTTAATTATATTATATTATATATATAGTTTATTATTATTATTATTATATTATATTAATTAGTGGACAAAGAGATAAAACCAATGGAATCATGGGAAAGAGTATAATATGAGTTTTTTTATTTTTTAATTATATTATATTATATATATAGTTTATTATTATTATTATTATATTATATTAATTAGTGGACAAAGAGATAAAACCAAAACTAGGTGCTGAGGTGGACCCAACCAACACAAAAGTTGTCGATAGCAACCCACCAAAAATGAGTGGAGGTAGGAAAAAGAGGAGGAAAAATAAATTAATAAATAAAGGGTCACGATGTTTTCAGCCTATCGATTTAAAAACGTACTTACATGATGACGCGGCCCTTTAAGGCCACAGAAGATATTTTTATCAATAAGATTATTTAACGTAAAAATAATAAACGATTAAATTTAAGGATTTAAAGTCCGACAACACAACGTTGAGATTATCGATAAGATCCCAAATTTGACTTATATATAGAACTAGGCTGGAATACTATCGATAGTACCAAGCGCTCTGTGTTATCGAGTTTTCGACCTTTGAATGAAAAAACGTACGGTTACGATGATGTGGATCATCTAAGGTTGAGTAAACTATTTATTGAATAGTATAATTTATCAAGTGTATAATTTAATGGTCAAATGATTAAATTTAAGGACGAAAAGTCCGACAACACCAAACGCTTGGTACTATCGATAGTATCCCAGCCGGACTCTATATATAGAACTAGGCTGGAATACTATCGATAGTACCAAGCGCTCTGTGTTATCGAGTTTTCGACCTTTGGATGAAAAAAGCGTCTGATTCGATGATGTGGATCATCTAAGGTTGAGTAAGTTATTTATTGAATAGTATAATTTAATGAATAAAAATAGTCAAATAGTTAAATCTAAGGACGGAAAATCCGACAGCACCAGACGCTTAGTGCTATCGATAGTATACCAGCCGGACTCTATATATAAAACTAGTGGAATACTATGGATAGTACCAAGCTCTTGGTACTATCGAGTTTTCAACTTTTGGATGAAAAAAGCGTCTGATTACGATGATATGGATCATCTAAGGTTGAGTAAGTTATTTATTGAATAGTATAATTTAACGGGTAAAAATAGTCAAATGGTTAAATCTAAGGACGGAAAATCCAATGACACCAGACGCTTAGTACTATCGATAGTATTCCAGCCGGACTCTATATATAAAACTAGGCTGGAATACTATCGATAGTACCAAGCGCTTGGTACTATCGAGTTTTCGACCTTTGGATGAAAAAACGTACGGTTACGATGATATGGATCATCTAGGGTTGAGTAAGTTATTTATTGAATAGTATAATTTAACGGGTAAAAATAGTTAAATAGTTAAATCTAAAGACGGAAAATCCGATAGCACCAGACGCTTAGTACTATCGATAGTATTCCAGCCGGACTCTATATATAAAACTAGGCTGGAATACTATCGATAGTACCAAGCGCTTGGTACTATCGAGTTTTCGACCTTTGGATGAAAAAGCGTACGGATTTACGATGATATGGATCATCTAAGGTTGAGTAAGTTATTTATTAAATAGTATAATTTAACGGGTAAAAATAGACGAATAGTTAAATCTAATTAAGGACGGAAAATTCGATAGCAACAGATTAACGCTTGGAGACTATCGATAGTATCCGAGCAGGACACTCGTACTCTCTATATATAGAGTAGGCTGGAATGCATACGATTCAATCTTTCCAAATCCCAAGCGCTGGTAATATCGAGCCTTTCGACATGCAACTCGTCACGGATTCTGAAAATACGTACGATACGGTTATGGGATCATCTAAAGGCCGAGTACTCAAGTTATATTTATCGAATTGAAGTAGTATAATTTATGACAGATAAAAATAAATAAATGATTCGCTAAATGTCTAAATGCAATTCTAATTAAACTCGATATGCACCAAACGCGATACCATCGCATAAGCAAATCCTCACCCGTACACTCTCTCTCTCTCTCTCTCTCTCTCTCTAGTTATCATATAGTATGTATGCATATAACGATAATAGCTCGTTGGGCACGACCACCGGCCTTGAAAATCTCTCTGGCCGCTCGGTTAATTATGGATTCCTATATATATATATATTAGTGCAACATGACAAATCCACATTCCATAGTGGTGACTATTGGATGTCCTATTCAACGTACATTAGTGATTGTATTTATTTGAAATTAAAAGTACTCAAAATACTGTGAGTCAAAAAAGTGATACTCAAAATATAATATAATTAGTCAGTTTTGTATTTTATGACAGTAGGTAAGTAAGTACTGACTCGCTAAAATATCTAGCACGAATTCTAATTAGATTGGTATGATAAATTAATTTGAAGAGCAAATCTATTTGACTTTATTTTTAATTTTCTTTCTGGCTGCATGGTATTTCTTAATTTTCTATCATAGAGAAAAAGCTGAAGTGTGATTTTACAGCTATATATACATTGAGTCTAATTTAGAACTTATAATTTAATTGGTAAAAAGAAAAATCTATGGGAAAAAGATTTAGGACCGGTTCAGTATTGTCGGATAAGAATAAAAGTCAGGATATAAGCATGTAAAGATACTTTTCTTTGTTTTTCAATATGACAGTACAAAGTATATTTTAACCTACTCAATATGAACCAACCGTCCCTAGCGCAAGTGGTAAATAGCTTGGTGATTGATACCCGAGACCTGAGTTCGAATCTTAGTTGATTCACATTTCTAGCTAAGTTTATTTCTAAATAAAATAAACGAAGCGGGTAGCGTGCTACCTATCTCTCAAAAAACATACTGAATCGTCATTTTTCACCGCAAACAACGCGCTCTTTTCACAATCCTGAACAATATCTTTTCATAGTATTACTGCTAATAAAATTTTCTAAGAACATGCACTTCATAGAAAAAGTGCTACATCTTAAGCAGAAGTATGAAATGAAACTGGTGTAGAGATTCAATCCATTTGCTATATTGTCATGTATACGAAACTGACTCATCAATTATGCTCTTAACACACCATTTGAGGATTATTATTCATTCATTACATTACTTGTTTAAATAATTGGTGGTGGAGAGGGGATGAGTTATGGAATTCCTAGTAATACATTTGTTGTCCTTATCCCATCCCCACTTTGTCCTTGCACTATTTTGCAATTCTCATGGTGTGCATGCATTTGCTTGTTTTCTCACATGCTTTTTGTAAGATCAAGGACAAAAGCTTGTGACCATATATTGTGTTGTCATTGGATACAAGGATATTTAAAAACCAACTTAGGGCTAAAATAATGTAGTGCAATTGAGGAAATATATATATATATCTTTTTGTGTGTGTATGCTTGGGTTATATAGTTCTTGTGAGAATGGCATCATAAAGGGAAAAAGGGAAAAACACTAAAAAGAAGCCTAATTAAAGAGCTACAAGCTCCAAAGTGGCTCCAAAGTGGGTTTCTATATATCCCTAGCGTTTGGATCAACTTTTCTACTTTAAAAAATAGCAGTCGAGTTCTTTCTCTTAGTAGTTATTTTGCATAGCTTGTGATAGGTCGATGGTATGAATTTTGTCGGAAAATAATTAAATAAACAACTAATAACACAATACTTGGTTTTGTTTGTAGACATCGAGTCATCATCTTGGTCGGAAATCATAATATTCTATAAGGATTGGATTAGCTTCTGTGCCTCAAAAGTAAAAGATGTAATAAAAAAGTTTTTAAAGAACTCTATCGTCGTGCTCATACGAAACTGTATTGCAGAATAACCAAAATGAATAGAAAGAAAATGTATAAAACTTACTTGAAATGCTGACTCCCCGGATATAAAATTCAAACTAATAATCGCTTATTTAATAAATTTATAGTTGTGTGAATTGAATAAAACATATTAACTGAACTTTTAAAGATAAATAATGAAATCTAATAAACTGAAATATTAGGCAGCAAAATCAAATTTTTTAAAAGTCAGATAGTCAAATCAGAATGAGTAATAATTGAGATAAACTTTATACATTTCTCCCAAAAAGAATATCTCTATTAAAAGAATAATTTAAGAATTTAATCCGGCTATGGCATCACACCAAGGTGCCTTAACATTGAAGCTAGGTAGTCTAGCTTTAATTATTATTAATTTATTAATTTTATTTTATTTTATTCAGGAAAAACTTTAAAAACTCTTCGTGTGGTTTCGTAGTTTCTCACGTTAATACCCTGTATTTTAAAATATATCAATTTGCCCTTCTGTGATTTCGTTTTTTATCTTTTCGGTAGTTTTTTCGTTAATATTTCGTTAAATTATATAGAAACAACCTCAGATACCCATCTAGATTTATCGAATATTCATTTTAGTACCCTTTAATTTTAACTTTGTCGCTGATTTAAGAAAAAAAAATTGATAATAAAAAGAGAAAAACGAAACCACAGGAAAATAAACTGATACACTTTAAACCACAGAGTACTAAAATAAAAAAGTGCCAAACCACAGGGGTGTTTTTGAAATTTTCCCTATAAAATTATCTACTCCCTCTTTGAGTGGTGATTGCAACTTGTTTTGTGCTTCTCCCACCAAGTTTAGATGCTTTTCCCACTTTAAAATTGACTGCTTTTTGTTGACCCCCTCCTCTTCTCCCTCCCTTTAATTTTGTGTCCTTAATTCACTTTGTCATGATGTTACATGCACATAAATTCAAGTTGTCAACTTTGTGATTGGAAATTTTATGTCAAATTTGAGCTTAATATTATTTTTCCTTCTCATTATCCAATACTTATGTTGTTTTTTTTATAGAAAATAAGTATAAATGTACGAGTTTATCTGAACTATCGACCATTATGAATCGGCCAGCCAACTTTTCAAAATTTAATTTTATTACTCAGCCTTTCAATTTGTTTGATTTCAGTCAGGCAACGGCAATTTAATTTCAAAATTTAAGTTGATTACTAACTTTAATGAATTTATAGTTGTGATCAGAATTGCATGAATTATACTAAATAAATATGTAAAGATAAACAACTAGTTCAAATTTTGAAGTTAAAGTGTCGTTGGCTGACTGAAATTAAAATTTTCCGAGGTTAAGTAGCCAAATCAAAATGATCTATAGTTCAGATTAGTTTTTTACGTTTTTAGCTATAAAAAATTATAAAATGGCAACTAATTTTCTTAGAAGTATTATCTTTATCGATTAGAGTTAATATGCTATCAGAAATATAGAGAATCTGGTACTTTCGACTTTTTGGTCCTTAGATCAACCTCTTTGATCATTTCTAATCTTTGGATTAATACTATTATCCTGTGGGGACTACTCAACCTTAGAGGTATTATTCAACCCTAGGAGAAGCGCATTCATTCCAACCGTACAATTCTTGATCAAAGGGTCAAAAAGTGAGAAACATCAAATCCTTTATGCTTTCGATAATATAATAGCTTTATACTATCTATATGATATCCAAATAATATCACATTGGATAATATGGAATAGTGTAAAAGCCATACTTGAGATCAATGTTCCAACATTAATAACTTAAATATAAATATTTTGGGTAGGTGGTCTGGATCCAATAACTTATTAGTTAGTAAATGGATATGGATACCTGACTTTAACCCGAATTCAAATCCGACGGATATGGATTTGGATATAGATATTGACTATACCCGACCCGAACCCGAACCTGAACCCAAACCCGAACCCGAACACGAACAAAAATATAATATAATATATAAAAAAAATTCAAGCTTTAGATCTGAATCTAAACACCAAAAAAAAAACTTAAACTTTTGTAATATAAACCAATATATATATATATATATTAATATAATTTGGTAAATATTTTTTTTGGGTTTGGGTTTTCGGGTTTAGTATCGGGTTCGGGTTTTCGGCTTTTTGGTCGGGTTCGGGTTTTTGGCTCGGGTTCGGGTTTGGATGTGAATTTTTAAAATCCATCGGGTTCGGGTTCGAGTTCGGGTTTTGGATTTGGTAGTCGGGTTCGGGTTCGGGTTTTTAAAAATCCGAGCCGATGACATCCCTAATCCCTGACATAAGTGACAAAAGGCTTAATAATTAATATTCAATATTCGAAGTCTCAAATTCCAAACCTATAAATATTTTAGCTTTTCAGGTAATTTTATTTATTTAAAAAAAAATGAACGGGGCAGTTAGCCTAAAATCTTTTTCAAAAAATAACAAATTATAGTGATAAAAAAAAAATTGTTACATTTTGACTTATATGATGATAAAAGGAAATCGACATATATAGCGAGATGTTTAATTATTATTTTAATTAATATGAAATTATAAAATAATCATCAACTTTAGATGTAAATTTTCAACATATATCCATCAATCCATTTTCACTAATAAAAAAAAGAATATGCAATATAAATGTGATTGGTGTGAAAAAATATGCGTGTGGGAACACTTTCACCTTATTTATTTATTTATTCATTTATTTATGATTTAGGACATACTAACTACTCTTTAATTCATCGTGTAATTGGAGTTAAGTTAAGTAGAGCATTAATTAGGGATAATAATAATAACAAAATCATAAATTTTGAATTTTTCTAATACAATTTTTTCATAAAAAATCGTGCTATTTACGCGGAAACAAAAGTCAAAAAATAAAGCATCAAAATTAGTATTATTCAAATTAGGCATATAATGAGGGCTATAATAACACCAAATTGTTTTGGTGGTAGTTGTGATTAATTTAATTATTATTAATTAATAGTAGGATAATAAATGTACTTATTATGCAATGCGTGTAACTTAAGCCCTAAGCTACATTTCTAGATTTTTCCTTTTTATATTTGTTGATTTTTTTATTTTTTTTTTAAAAAAAACCTGTCAAATCGTCGTGGTATTCAATATATTTTAGAAAAAAATTCAAATATTATCCCTACAGCTTTAGTATTATGTGATTTATAATGTATTACTTTAGTTAGAGTTGCCAATGGATATGAATATTCGAAATTTTATCGAATCCGAACACAGAATGAAACGAAAATATCCGATGGATATGGATATGAATTCGGATATAGATATCAAAAATAGAAATCCGATGGATACGGATTTGGATATGGATTTGGATTGTACCCGACCCGAACCCGAATTTATTTTGTATTATATAATATATATATCTATATAAATTTGATGTTATATTTGAATTTGTATTTCAAAATTTTAAATTTAATATACTATATTTTGAAATATTTAAAAAAAAAATTTATTTCGGGTTCAAATTTTCGGGTTCGGATTCGGGTTTTAGATTTTTGGTCGGAATCGGGTTTGGATATGGATTTTTAAAATCCGTGGGGTTTGGGATCGGGTTTTTAACAATCCGCCCCGAATTCGACCTGTTGATATCTCTAATTTTAGTATTATGTGGTTTCAATTTTTCTTTTCATTATTCTCTTCGCTAATTTTTTTGATTATATCAGTGACAAAGTTAAAGCTACGTGGCACTAAAGTAAAAATAAGAAAAACCACGTGATACTCAAATGAATATTCAATAAGCCATAGAGGCGATATTTGAAGTTTTTTTTGTATATGATTTACCAGATCAAAGCTAACAAAGGTACCGACGAAAAGAGAAAAATAAAATCATAAAATACTAAAGTAATACGCTTTAAACCATAGAGCACTAAAGTGAAATAATACGAAACTACAGGGATGGTATTTGAAGTTTACTCTCTATTTATTTATCATAGAACGAAGCTTAATCGATTACAATCAAAGATCCATTAAAAAATGTTGATTTACGTATGAATTAATGTTAAAAAAAAAAAAAAAAAAAAAAAAAAAAAAAAAAAAACAGAAAAGAAAAGAAATATCATACCCCCATCATTGAAAGAAGATATTAGTTGAAGGTGCTTTAGGCCCAACTAAGGCCCAACTTTCCCCCGGCCCGTTAAATCCTAAAAACGGAACCATGTATGGAGGCCCATTACAAAATAACGCCCTAATAGTTATAAGGGATAATTGCATATATACCCCTCATGCGTCTGAAAATATCCAATCTACCCCTACTTTTTTTTTCTTTCTAAAATGCCCCTTATACGTTCCACCGTTATTGCAAAATACATGATTATCTCCTGTTAAATTAATCTAGATTAAACGTGAGTTAAATATCTACCACAGTTAAAAAAAATTAAAATACCAATTTTGCCCTTAACTTAAGGGCAAATAAGAAAGGTTGGTGACGGTAGAGGGGTATATTGGAAAAGACCAAAAGTCGAAATACTTTTTGTGCCCCTGACTTTAAAGACAAATAAGAAAGACAGTAATGATAGAAGGGTATATTTGAAAAGGGCAAAATAGTAATTTTACAGAGATAACAGAGTTACTTAACAGATTTTAACTCTAAGGGTATATTAGAAATAGGTTGGAACGTAGGAGGGGTATTTTCAATATTAGCCTTCTAAGAGGGGTAAATCGAAAAATCGAAAACTTTTCAAGGGTATATAAACAATTACCTCTAGTTATAACTGAACTTGAACATTTTGAGCTAATAGTGTGAATCCAACGAGTTATTATTATTGCTAGTAAGTCTGATCGTTACATTTTCAATAGTCCCACATCATAAGCAAAAAAGAGTTCTGATTCTAAATATAAGAGACACTGATAGCATGCATCTGATTTCGACAGTCTGTGAAACAGTAGGTAAAAATATCAACAGTGAGTACCTGGAACAAACTTGTTAGCCAAAAGCATTAACAAAGGAATCATGGCTTGAGGACAATGTTAACTAGATTCAGACTTTTGATCACTTGAAATCTTTCCATCACAAGAAGATGAAACTTCTGTGTCTTCCTGATCCTTAGGTAGTCACCTGTAAATGATGAAAGATGAGCTACTTGTCACGGACAAAATATTTTCCGCCGACTTTTCCTTGACAGTGGCCCAAATCTGCTAACGAAAATGAATTGAAAACGGATTGAATCGGGTATTAGAGAGACCCAAACCCAACCCGCTATGAAAAACTCAAAGGTTATAAAATTTATGGGAGTTATGGGGTGACTCTTGGGCTTTTGACTTTTATGATAACTCATTATGTGTGTCATAATGAGAGAGTTAGTGTGTGGCTAGATTTAATGTATCTAGGAGCCTATATACAGTGGAGTTTAGCTAAGGTCAAAACACACAAGAGAAAGTGTATATGTGAGTTGTAATTCTCATTTTCTAAGTAGTGTAGTACTTAACTTTTTTAGAGAACATCTGCCTCTTTCTCTTTTTTCTCTTTGCATACTTAGTCGTAGGACGCGAAGGTCCGGACTAGCAAGGGACGAAGGCTTGCCCCTCTTCGAGCATGAAGGCAGTCGCCGCACGGTCTTTGCGAACAGAAACATTAAGGCCGTGACATACTACTATGAATCACTCTCCTTTCCTGTTTATTTTTAAGTATTGTATACAGTATAGTTGCATTGAGCTCAGGTAGAGTTCAATAGGCTTAAACACCTTGCAAGAGAACACAAACACCATCAATGATAAGGTTGTGCAGTGATTCTAAAAAGTATGACATGGTGAAACTAAGCATTGGGATACTAATACGAAAGAATAAAAGATCCAAAAGCAAGATTTTTACTAGACGATGATTCGGGGAAAGTCAAGCAGAAGAACAAGGCACCGAAGAACTTAATAGCAACTAGTATGTAGATAATGCGGTAATCTCGTTTAACGCCTACAACAACAGCTTCAACGAAAATTAAGCCCGTAAAATTGCTTTTGTTTGTCACTTCAAATGACTAACTTTATGGCTAACAAGTAGAAAGGCAACACACATTTACTCTGTATATATATTATAACCTGAGAAAGGAGTTCCGAGATGGTTAATGAGAATGCTGTTTATTCCATCTTCGCAGGCTTATGTTGCTACTGATGTCGTAATCTACAATACCAAAGATTCAATAAGGAAAATTCAAGTAAAAAAGGCGAGAATGATTAGCCCAGCCTCAGACCTTTCCTGGGAGAATATTAGGGAGGCATCCATACCACTTCCACGTTCGCCGCGTCAACAGGATTTGTATATGTTTTATCCTTCTTTGAGATATCATTATATGCAGAACTTCTTATCCCCAAGAGCAGAAGCTATTAAGACACTCCTGTAATATTTGGGATCACTCCGTGAAAGCATCCCAATTGGGAATGTTCGCCGTCGCTTCATTGACCATCTTGACGAGAGTCACCTGAAGAGAAAGGTTCTTTAATGTTTCACGGTCTTGCAATTTTCAAAAGAGGAAAAAGAAGTGATAGAACGTGATACGTTGATGATTTATAGCTGGAAATACACTAAAAAGACGAAAGAAAAGAATTAAGAGTCGAAAGTAGAAAACTTGTAAAAGACGCGCTAATTGTATAAGAGGAAGAATAACAATGGAAACATTGCCTTGATATACGGAAATCAATGATCTAGAGAGCCAAAAATATATAGAGAGAACTAAGCATTTAAACATCCTGGTACAAGCGTTGTAAGATTATACCACGCTTTGAGGGACACCATCCGGAGGTAGCGGCAGGTTACGGGGAGGTGGCTTGCTCTCATATGATCTTTTATCAAATCTCCATTCTCCAATTTTCCCGTAAGTTAGCTTTCCCTATTAAATGTGAATAGACTAGATATAATTACGAAGGAGGCAATTCTCTTGTAGTTAAAACCTTCTCGAAACAGTGAATTTTCTCTTGTATGTGTAAATGAAATATCAAATAAACAAGAAATTTGACAGTTTGGAGAGGAGGACAATAAAAGTGTAATACCTTCATGTCATAATCACATCCGTAAGTATAATGAATAATGAATTTCTCCCCAACTTCCAAATCCCAAGGAGGCTTTAAATGGAAGGAAAAAAATAAATGAGGTAATCCAGAAATAAAGCTTCGAACTTGTGAGAACACAATGAAAACGTCACTTTATGAGACCTGAATCATGAAATCTTTGCGTAAAATATTGCCAACTCCATGGAGAGCAGATGCAACAGCATACGCATACCTGTATTTAAAAGATCAATGAAATCAGATCCATAAGCGGCAAACCAAAACTAATACCAAGTCCAAAGAACTTAAAACAATGTAAATAATTACATCTCAAGCACCCAGCCAAATGCTTTATCTGTTGCAGGGTCATTTTTCATTGCCAAAGAAACATTCTTCCATGTAGGTGCAATCTTCATAAGAGATTCCTAAACCATTTTCAGATATTGCATTAAGATAAAGGTGAATATAGAATAAACCTCAGTGGTCGAGGCACGCATAAAAAAAGTACCTTGTCAATGATGACAGGAGAATTTCCTATAGGATCGATGTTAGTAATTGGCCCCTTGTCTTCATGAAAGAATTTACGCAAAACGGGTTCATACTTTTTGGGTTCAATATAAAAGAATGGGAAAGCAGCTGCAAGACCGTCTTTTGATAAGTTTGGTATAGGCTTGACAATTATATGGTCAGGCTCTGCCATTAAGATATAGCTGCGGATAATCAACCACTATTTTAAGAGATCCGAATTGGTCAAATAATTCAAATCGGGAGAATACGACATGCGGAACTTACTCTTCTTGTATATTTGCCTTCTGAAGCCACTGAACAAATGCCCAAGGCCTATTAAGGACAATGTAACCCTGAAATTGAAGACGGCATCCAGTTAACACTATAAAATCTGGTTTGAACGGCAAGTTCGTACTTTAGGAATGCTTACACAAGCGACCAAATACTAGCTAGTGAGGGACCGTATACTAAATTAGGCATTATTATCGCTGCATCTCGAGGTATTTTTCACATTGAACTAGCAAAATAGGCCAATTCTATTCCTAGATCATTTTCACATGCTAAATCATAGAAATTAAAACTAATGTCAACAAAACTATGGAATTTCGGGAGAAAGATCACTGTTTGTACTTTCTACCAGTCTACAATTAGAAAGTAACCAAGATATGCAAAGAGTTGGAAGGGGGGAAAAAATGGCACGAATCGCAGCTCATTTTCACCATTATTTATAAGAATTGAAGCATATAATTTCAGTTAAGCACATAAGTAAGTTTCATTCAGAAGAAGATCTAACCTAAAAAAACACCAAATTAACTCAGCAAGGAGCATCCTTTTCACTTAATTTACCCAGTTTGACCCCAGAGTAGCACCAATTACTCCCAAATTCCCATCATCAACAGCAATATGCTACAGGCACTGAAACACTAAACCCTAAATCCACCAAGGGAGAATCTATTTCACAAAGAAGCATCTTTTCTTTACTTACTTCACCCAATTTGACCCCCAAATGAGCACCAATTGCTCCTAAAACCCTAAATCCACACACAAAACGAAACTAGAAGAGCCACAATACCTGATCCACCCCATCCGGTAGCGGATCGGCGACGAAGGTGGGGATCTCGTCCACGAACGCATCGGGCCTTCCCGAGTGCAGGATCCGCGTGAACCCCCCCATCTCCCCATCGCTCCCGCCTCTCCCCTTCGCCTTCTTGAACCAGTAGTACATAACCCTACACTGCCACGCGGCGTACACCGAATCCGACGCCGTCACCGCCGTGTGGAACGCCCTCCGCCGCCTCCGCCGCCCCTCCCCCGCCCCGCCGCCGTCGCCGGAGGAGAAGAAGGGGCGGTGGCGGTGCTGGGTGAAATCGGCGGCGGCGGTGGTGGTGGGGAGGAGGAGGCGGTGGTCGTCGGAGGCGAGAGGGGCGTGGGAGGAGGCGAGGAGGAGGTTGTAGGTGACGAGGGCTACGGCGAAGCTGAGGAGGATGAGCGACCACGAGAAGCGATTCCCGCCGCAGCAACCCATCTCTCTCTCTCTCTCTCTCTCTCTCTCTTCGCGGAGAGAGAGAGCGACGGGGAACAAAAAAGGTCCCTTTTTTTTCCTCTTTGGTTTTACTCGACGAAGACGACGATGGAACAATTACAGGAAGCCCCCCCAACTATACGAAATTGTCATACAAACCCCTCATGAGATAATTACTTTCTACACCCCGAGAAAAAAAGAGTGTAAATAGATTACACTAAATTTATTTTTAAAATAATAATGTGATAAATAAAAAATAAAAAAAAATGATGATTCTTAGATGAAGAGCGAATTGTAAGATATACATCGCAGTTTGTGTGATTTTGTGCGTACAGAGGACGTGTTTGTTATGATCGAACTAGAGATTGAAGTGGTCGAGTTTCTGTAATCGGAGTGCGAAGTTCACCGGCGTTTGGATAGAATTGCAGAGCTTGATTGCTACAGAACCTACGTGATTTGTACGCGAATTCATCACACCAGGCAGTGAGTTCATATACGGTGCGAACTCAAGTGTAAGATATATACTCTTATAAGAAATATCTAATTAACATTTATTTTACTATTATTATTACTATTATTTAAGCTCTCTCAACTATGTGTTTTTCAATTTAAATTTTCATACTTAATTGAGTTAAAAAAATTTATCATAGTTAATAATTCTATTAATTATTAATTGTCAATCATTAATTAGTCCATTCCATTTCCTAATAAATGCTGATAAAGTTGATAAAATTTTAAAATTTTTTTTGACAATTATTTAATTTTAAAAAAATGGATGTTGAAAAGCTCTTAATTACAAAAATTAGGGAGACTATTTCATAATAACCTCTGACTCAGGTGTTCTCTATATTTGATTTTTATTATTTTTTTTAAATAGTGAAATAAAAGAGCCATGTTTCTATATATTAGAAAACTTTATATAAGATTATGTGCAAAATATTTATGGAGAAATATAATAATTTATTAAATTATTTAATAAATTTATTTTAAATTTAATTGTCAAAATTGAAAATAAAAAGATTATCTCCAAAACTTTAATAAAAAAAAAATTTCAATCATGGGCACAGTGTTTGGTTGAAATTACAAAAACACCCCTATAAGAAGCTTCTAGTTTTCACTCTCTGGAACAGAGAAATGCTTGTGCTCTCCTTTTCTTTCCCCTTTTTCCCAATCTAAAATATGAGAAAATTAGAAAATAATTATATCTTAGAGTGAGAATTTTTTTAAAAAAAATGATCTTTTTATAGATCTTGCATGAAACCAATCTCAAATTATTCTCCTTTTGAGAGTGAGGAGTGTGTAGTAGGAAGTAAGGAGAGCTTTTGCAGCTTCAAAGAGGGATTTTTTATAAGGTAATATCATCTGGGTTAATTTTCTCTGATTTTCTTTTATTTGGATTCAATTTTGTAATTAGTTCCTACTTTTTTTTACTTTTGGTAATGATAGAATCTGAGTTTCTTTTTTTTTTTTCAAAAAAAATGGGTGATTGGAATTTTTTTTTAAAAAAAAGATTCTTATTAGTATGATTAGCTGATTCTCTCGTTTTTTTTAGCTGTAAAACTATAAAATTTCTTTTTTTTTTTCCCCTCTAAAAAGTAAAAACTAAGCTTAGATTTGGGGAAACTCTATAACCATTTCCTTTTGTTGTTCTTCAGTTTGTTTTTCCAATTATTATACCTTTTACATTATTATTATTATTATTATTATTATTGAGCCTTGGTTGCATAGAAATAACTAATCATTCTCAATTCTATATGTTTAAGATTGTAGTTCTTTTTTTTTTTTTTTTTTTTTGAGAGAGAGAGAGAGATAGGTAGCACTACCGCTTCGTTTATTTTATTCGAAATAAACTTAGTTAGAATATATAAATCAACTGGGATTCGAACTGGTCGTGAACCAGCAACCACTAAGTAAGCTTTTACCACTCTAGTTTAAGATTGTAGTTGATTCCCATAACTTGTCACAACCAAATCATTTCCCATAAAAGGAAAAAAAAATTTGTTAAAAAAATTTGTTACTTTTCTCTTTCCATATTTTGTAATTAAGGAGGTGTTTAGTTTTCCAGTAAATATCACGGAAATTAAATAGTTTTTTTTCTGGAAAAGTATTTTTCGTCTGTTCAATTTCTAAGAAAAGTAATTTTTCTAAACATGTATTTTTTTTTTCTCGAAAAATAATTTTTCATGCTTTTTCGAGTAACCAAACACCCTTTCATTGATAATAGTGTGAGGTTGACTAAGCTTATATTTGTAATGTATAGTCGCGGATTTTCGTGTTACTACGAGGGTTTGGAGTAACAATTTTGCTCAATGGAGGATCTTCCTGAGCCACTACTCTTGGACATCACCAAGAGGATTACCCGAACTTCGGATCGAAACTCCCTCTCTCTCGCGTCGAGACGCCTCTGCGCATTCGACGCCGAACAAAGAGAGTTCATTCGCGTCGGCTGCGGCCTCCACCCGGCTACCGACGCATTGACATCGTTGTGCATCCGATTCCCGAACTTGACGAAAGTCGAGATCGTCTACTCCGGTTGGATGTCGCATTTGGGCAAGCAAATCGATAACCGAGGGCTCCTTGCACTGTCGAGCCATTGCCCGGCCCTCGCCGATCTCACCTTGAGCTTTTGTTCCTTCGTCGGCGACGCGGGCCTCGGGCACTTGGCTTCTTGCAAGAAGCTAACGTCCCTCGAGCTGAATTTCGCGCCCGCGGTTAGCTCAAACGGCGTTCTCTCGGTCGTCGTCGGGTGCAAGAGTCTCTCCGCGCTCCGCCTCGTCCGGTGCATGAAGGTGAATGGCGTCGGGTGGTTGGAGTACGTCGGGAAATTCGGGTCGTTGAAGGAACTCGCAATCAAGAATTGTCGGGCCGTCGGCGAGGACGACCTCGTAAAGTTCGGCACGGGGTGGAATGAGCTCGAGAGGTTCGAGTTCGAGGTGGACTCGTGTTGTCGGTATCCGAAGGTGTACGAGCTCTCCGCGCCGAATGGCGGCTTTCCCGAGTGCCGCATTCGATGCGAGAATTTGACGGAGTTGCGGTTGGCGAATTGCGTTGTGGAGCCGGGAAGGGCGCTTTCGCGCCTCCTAGGGAGCTGCGGCGACGCGTTGGAGAAGCTTCGCTTGGAGATGTGCATTGGTGCTAGGGACGGCGACATGATCGCGCTATCTCGGAGCTCGAAGAACCTTAGAAGCATCGCGCTTCGCCTCCCTCTACAATATCCGTCCCCATGTCCGGTGAGCAATGCTTCGACACGGTCGCTAACCGACGATACTCTCGTCGCGCTCGCTAGCGAATGTTCGATGCTCGAGGAGGTCGAGTTGTCCTTCGTCGGCGGGGATTTCCCGAGCTTCTGCTGCTTTACTCCGGAGGGGATTTCGACTTTGATTCGGAGCTGTCCGATTCGGGTACTGGTGCTCAACAACGCGTGCTTTTTCGACGACGCGGGAATGGAAGCGCTCGTTTCGGCGGCGTTCTTGGAGACGCTGGAGCTCGTGCAGTGCCAGGAAGTCGGCGACGCGGGGATGCGGAGTGTCGTCGATTGCCCGCGCTTGGCTCATCTCAGGCTCTGCAGGTGTTTGGGGGTGACGGATCGCGGGCTGGAGGCGGCCGTCAGCTCGAAGAAGTTGGAGTCTTTGGTGGTTGAAGACTGCCCTCAGATATCTGAGGAAGGTGTAAGAGGGGCTGCAAGATCTGTTTCTTATGCGCAGGATTCGGCGTGGCTGTACTGAAACACTTTTCTTGCTTCAGAACGAAAAAGTTTGTGGATTAGGGAGCATGTTCTAATAAGATGCAAAATTAAGATACTTTTCGTGCCCTTAACGAAAGAACAATTAAAAAAAAAAATCAGTGATAATAGAAGAATATATTTAAAAGAATAAAATAATAATTTTATACAGATAACAGTTATTACTAAAACTTTATTAACAAAATTTAACTCTAAGGGTGCGTTTGGTTCGCGTTATCTTTTTAAGATTCCTTGTAATCCAATGGGAATAAAAATATATGACGGTGTTTGGCTAAACACACTAAGTAATCTAGTTGGTAATATTAGATTTACATGGGAATAAGATGCATCCCAAAGTACTAATCTCATTCCCTTGATGGAGGGTGGGTATTCTCATATTAATAGATTGGGGTAATCATAATATGTCTAATTTTTTTTCTTCTCTCTTTAGTTGGTATTATTTTTTATTACACTCTAACCTCATATCTCTCTCTAAACTTCAACTATTTTTCTCTCCAAACTTCAACTCTTTTTCTCTCTCTAAACTAAGCTCTCTTTTTCCCTATTTTCTAAAATATCAATTCTTTCTCTCTAACCTCGACTCTATATCTCTTCCTATTTTTTTAATTATGCTCTCTCTCTCTCTCTCTCTCTCTCTCTCTCTCTCTCTCTAAACTATATTCTCTCTCCCATTTTTCTAAAAAAGTATTAAAATTTTTTATAGCATTATCTAAAATTAATTTAAATAAATAAATTAATTAATTGTATAATTTTTTTATAGTTTTAAATAACATTTAACTAACAAAATTTAACTCTAAAAGTATATTTGAAATAAATTGAATGGAAATAAGATTCTCGGATATTTTTTTACTCCTAAAGATATTTGAAATAAATTAAAACATAAAAAATATATATATATTTTTAATATCTTTTCACAAATATATAAGCAATTGCGCCTTATATTTTTATATATAATATTTTTACTCAAAGTTTAAGTTTGAAATTTTTTTATAAAGTGATATAAAGTGACAGACAAGGGATATAAATAGTAAGTACAGCAAACTTAAATTGCTAGTTGACACAGGTTTTGAACCAATTTACATCCATGCCTCGCAGCAGTCGATCGCGAATCAAAAGATGTAGTAGTAATCCAGTCAGTTATCTGACATGCGCATCGACTCGATATGCAACTGCCGGAAGCTCCATGGGGCTGAAAATTGCGCGGCAGACAGTTCTTCCGCCGCAGATGACAGAAAACACAATTCGGCAGTGTTTCACGATGGAATAGCACCAGCAGCAGTCGACATGTTTACTGCACGTTCGACGGCGTTTCTGACCCGCGGGAACCGCTCAGCCCACCTTCTATACCCTGAAAAGGTATAATACATCAAATAATAACAAATGATTCCATATCTTGACATATCTTGATCCATTCAGGAATCTGGTCAAGACTGGAGAGGTACAGAAAAATATATATATATTTTCTGAACCTGCAGTAATTATTTGTCGTAAGTCGCTATGATCGCTTGATTCATCGATTATGTCCTGCAATTAAGTCGGGTTTGATTTGTTGGTGACTGGTCCTCGAACACTGAACAGAGCATTAAAAATGGCATTTGAAGCAGGAAAAAAAAAAGATAGAAAGGAATTGATAACCTGATCCAAGCTTCTGATGATGAGTTGCGACAAACTTTCGAGGGTTCTGGGGTCGAAATCGGAACGGTTTAAGAGAGATTCCTCCGACGTTAGGTCAAATATCAATGTGCATATGCTCGAAGCCATCATGATAATCGATGGATCGTTAGTAGAACCTAAGACCATCATGTTGAGGATGAATATAGCAGTACTAGCAGAAAATCTTAACGAAAAAGTTTCACGCAGACAAGCCATTCCATCATATGAAAATCAGAACCGATGTGGAAATTATGAGGGTTATTTTTCAGCAATATCATTGGCAGCAATCATAATTAAGTTTCTCAATCTAAGCTTTGACTGCTAAATTTATCTTCATCTCATTATCAAGTGAGGTATCTTTATCTTTATGTTTTTCCACAGAACAGAAGATGGTTAAATATCGTGGATAAGTCATCAATTCATAACTCAAGAATAATCTTTCATAGACTGATGTACCTTGGTACCCAGAATTATGCAGCTGATCCTAAAATCCCTAAATTTATATGATAATAGTTTAATTTCGTATATATAGAGAGATTAAGCCTCCAAAAGCTTGTTTCAAAATGTACGTATTTGACGAACGTAGAATTATTGCATTTTTTTTCACCCAATAACAGATGAAACACAACATGAGAGTAGTGAAGCAAAGACGATACCAGCCCACAAAGCTAGCGTTCGTAGAAGATTGACAAAGTGAGGTTCTAATTGAAGTCGAACGCCCTTTCTCTGTAAAAATGAGAAGTCACTTATGCATATGAATAGTGGCTGCAAAATTGTCATCGTAATATAGTTCTTGCCAAAAGTTAAAGCTTTCTCAGATGGTTTCACTTACATTGGACAGAAGGTTCAAAATGGTGTCGCATGCCAAAAATATTGTCCCATTATCCTCAACCATCATTGCATCTTGCTCAATCATTTTTATAAGGCAGTTCACGACCTGTAAATATGTAAGAAAAGAGGTTCAACTGTTCTGCTTTCCCTTTCGATTGTCATAATTTAAAATGCATTATATAGACTTTAATTTATAAATAAATGAGCAAGATTACAGATATGGAGGGATAAACCATATTGATGAAGATAGATTCAAGCGTGAAAAAGGCTTTGATCAATAAACAAAATTATGCTCAACCATTGTATTGCAATAGAATAAATTGACCAGATTACAGTATGACAATATAGCATATTTAAGAGTAATATGACATTCAATATGGGCATATCAAGATGAAAATAGTGATGAATGCGACCCATAAAAAATTGGAGACTAAACAAATTATGTCTGCATTTAATATTCATATTTAACAAACGAACGTCTTTCGTACTCACATGAAGAGATACCCATAAAGGACAATGATGCAACACATAAATCTGGGAAACTACAAAGGAATAAAATCAAAATATATTTCTTGAGGTAAGCAACAGGAAATAGGTGCAAGCTTAAAATAAAAACAAGCATTATCACCGATTTCCGTTTACCACAGGGAAGAAGATAGTGGATGTCAATTGTAAGCAAGTACATAGATACTTTAAGTGGTGCATATGGCGTAAAATATAAAAAATACTTACAGATTTATGTCCTCCAAAGGAAGCCAAGGTTTTGCATCCCTCGACCTCCATAGTTATTTGGCACAACATTGGAAGCATGAAGCAGATAGAATAGAAGGGGCTGTCATTAAGCAATACAAACAAACTATAAGCCCTTTCAACTAAAAAGAATGAATAGACTACATTAATCAACACTCACTGCAAGAAAGAATCAATGAGAGAATAACCAACCTCGATTCATCTTCACCTTCAACAGAGAGAATATATTCCAAGAGATCTCGAGTCTTCTGATTGCAGGCATAGGGAGCTTCTGCAAGATAACTGGAGTAATATGATCAAAAGTTGAATAGAGTACACTGCGAGTTTTTCATAGGCTCCAGCAAAGTAAATATAATGCAATTACAAAATCAGTGGTAGAATCATTTCACATCAAACTGAATAACAATTTAGACGGAAATCATTCATTGGACACGTAGGCCGTGAAGTTTAAATGCTTAGACGACCAGTAAAAAGTCCTTACGAACTTGACGCTATGTTTAGGAATGATCGCATTCTTCGTGTATTCACCGAAGGAGCTGATGATAGCTAGAGATAATCTGATTCTTTTAACAATGAAAATTATGAATATCAAAAGAAGTGTGTAATACCTTCCGATTATTCGTACTGCAGCTAAAAGATCATCACCTTTCCTTTGTCCGTGATCCTACAGCTTGACATCTGTAAGTTTCTTTTATAAGACTATAGTTTTTAACATCTAAAATTGTCAGGATATTTACCTTCGAATCTTGCAGAAAGTCTAATACAGCATTGATAGTCTCATTCAATCCAGCAATTGCTTTTGTTATAGTACTTTCATTGATATATAGACCTAAATCGAAATGGAAAGAGCAGTTTAAAAAAATGCCCTAACAAAGATGTTAACAGAAGAAAGGGCTTTTCCAAGTGCAGAGCAAGAAGTAAACTGAAGAAAAGGCATATAGTTTCTAGCTAAACAAGATGTAGAATCTACATACGCAAGGTATAGAAGGTGCAACATAGTCGAAGGTGCTATAAATTACCTTCTGCCCCACTAACATTAGAGATCAATTTGATTATTTTCTCAATTAATGAAAATGGTATAGCCAAACTGCGCTGCTTCTGCTTGATGGCTTCTTCAGCATTAGATAAACTTTTGGATAATTCATACTTTGAGTAAGCAAGTTCATTGAGAAGAACAGCAACTTCAATCCTTGCTGACTCTAGCACAAGTAGTAGAAACCTACAAAAAGTCAAATTAAATACATACGTTTAAATAAGTTTTAACACAATCTCGAGAACTGTAGAGAAGTTTTACTTACTTTTCAACAGGCATGGGCTTTTGCTCTTCAGGTATGTTAGTCTGTTCCAGCAGCCAATTTTCACCAAGTATAGACATCATGCACTCAGCCAGGAGAAGAGCTTGAAGCTTTTCGGAGGAAACTAGACACATTTGGAAAGGACAGTTCATGCCATTTTCAAACTCCAAATTTTGTAACAAAGATTACTGTTTCTTGGACAAATTCTTTTTTCATTGTTTTCTTTCTTAGCTTATTCTTCTTTGTGTTGTTTCTACCACTTTTGCCAGCAAAAATCATCTTTTACGGCGTCAACTCTCAAGAAAAAATTTAAGGGTACAACTTGAGGCAGAAGTGATTTTGCCTTTCTACCTATAGCAATATGTATCTACTACATAATAGAAAATTATTTCAGTAAAAACAAACAGCAAAAGTAATATTTAATTGAGCATGTGCCTGCAGTGGCATGAATTTCAGAACAATGGTTGTTCTTTGACTGACAGAAATGCTTTAACACTAAAAATAAAGAACATAGGCATACCAACACGATTCTGAAGAATAGCTGTAATGCCGGTACGTATATGAGCCGCCCAAATTCGACTTGGCATTGACCTAAGAGCATCATGGAGTGGCTACATAAAAGAAAGGAATTTTAGGCCATGCTATCAGATAGTAACTTGTCCGCTAACCAAAATATGATATTTCATGTAGCTGTACTGGACAAACAATAAATGAAGGTAGGACGACATACAATGGTTTTGACAAGTGTTGCCAAAACACCAATGCTTGTTTTCAATGGGGAAAAATAGGAAAGAATTACAAAAACCATTATCAACACAAAGCTCCCAGAGAAAACGCAGATTAGCAGAATAACAGTTATTTAATAATGGAATATATCTCATTCTAAAAAGCAAAACTAAGACTTTTTCAACCTGTTATGAACCTCTTATCTGTTTAGTCTCCTATATATACTCTACATTGCACTGTACAGCACTAAGCATACGTAAGTGCATAGGACATTTCCTTGTTACTAGTTTTTATCCAATCATTACACTCGAAAGTACAATCCAAATCACTATTGCAAAGCAAATACACAAATAACTTAAATAGCTTTCAGTTTTCGGATGCTGACATGGCATTTCTTTTAGATGGTAGATTAAGGGAGGGTTAATAGAGGACTTAGTTGTTACTCACAAACTAAATTATTACGACTGAACTTCGAAGATGTTAATTGAAAGCAGAACCAGATGCAAAGAACTTGTAACTAACCCATATTTTTTAACACACCAACAGGACAACAAAGAAGTCATGCTTACAGTATCTTTTTGGGATAGAAGAACACTAAGCATGTGCAGTGCGTCGAATTTAATGGCGTTGTGCAGGACGGCAAAGAGTCTAGCAAGGGAAGCCACCTGAATCACAATAAGAATCGTCCTCTTATTTATAAGATCCAAAATTTATAAGCCTAAACCAGCACGCTAAAAGTGCTTCACTATTCCTATATATACCATGGATGCTATTCCTTGCAGGTTTTCGTCATTCATCATATCTATCGTAAGCTTGTTCACCAGCAGCTCCAAAAGTCGAACAGCAAGTTCTAAAGATCGGGAATCTGCAATAGACGGCCATCTGCTGGTTATAACAAGAGAGTAGAAATGAAGAAATCAAAGGAAAATGAGATAGTAAACAGCCCAGCTATAATATACAAAACAAGGAAATAATTCTCATTTTCCCGGCTTAGTGTGACCTGATCTGAGAAGCAAAAGTAAATATTTGCATTTATAATACATTGTACTGACACAACATGTACAAAATTTGCATGAAAAGAGTTATATTTTAAACCATGATAAAGGACATGACTCTGACCAAACAAAGTTGATTCAATATTGGTTAAAAAACGCACAAATCTTACCTGACTAAAGCAAATTTGAAATAGATACCTGAACTCTAAAAAGTTTGATTTTATTACCAAACCGTAGTGTTTTTAAAATAGGTCCTGAACTTGGTTTTGATTTTACTACTTAACCTTATCAGTATTCGTTTGTCATCCTTCAAACTAAGATAATAATCATAATACACAAATAAACGCAAGGAAAGATAAAATAAATAAAAAGGCAATTACCATCCGGTAGGTTTGAGATATGAGAAGCTAGCAAGTCCAGAACTCCAGGCTCATAAAATTTAGCTCTTCCATCTTCAGAACCCAAAGCAACCAACAGCAAGAATTCATAGCATTCCTCAACAATAGATTGGTCAGTCCTGCATATGTTTCCAGATAAGTTTAGATAAATAAAGCTCGTCACAACGCGCAAAAGTTGTTCAGTAGAAATGTATAAGCACCTCCTCAACTATAAATAGGCCCCTCGACTATTTTTCATTTAATTGGCACCCTCTCAACTTTTGACCCCTTTTTTTTAGTTTGAGTTACTTTTAGATTGATTTGAGGATTTATCAATATTAACAACTTCAAAAGCTATTAACTGAGTTAACAAAATCTATAGTTCCATTAAATGGAAAAAGCATAGAAAACATTCAAATTAACCAAACTTCTAATTTAATTGACGAAAAGTACAGACAAAAAGAATCAAAATTTGACAAGGTTCCAATCAAAAGGAAACTAGCTAAGGGGTTTATTTCAAAATGGCCAATACCTGAGGAGAAGTCCAAGTACAACTTTACCAAATTATCTACTCCAATTCATAGTTAACTAGTCCAAAAATCCAAGCTTTCCCCCATAAAGAGGCGGAGAACCCAAAAAGGAACAGGAACTGAAGAGCCTTACGCCTTGGAAACGATCTCCGCCACAAGAGGGACCTCCGAGACCATCCCCTCCGACGCCGCGATCTCCGGAACCCTAGCGAACGCCGCGAGGACCGTGATCGCGAGCCTCAGGTACGCCTCCCGCTCCTCCGCGCCCTTCTCGTCGCCCGCTCCCTTCCCCATCCCTGCGTCCCCCAAACCCTATCAGCAAAATCGCACAATAGAGAGAGAGAGAAAGAGAGAGAGAGGTTTCAAGAGAGAGAAAGAGAGGGGTCACCGGTGATGAGGAGGCGGCTAAGGAAGCGGGGGCCAACGGCGCTGTAGACCTTGAGGACGGCGCCGGCGCCGCCGTCGCCGCAGAGCTTGGAGGCGAGGAGGAGCCCCGCGAGCTTCTGCTCGTCGCGGTCGCCGCGGAGGAGACGAAGGGTGTCGTCGAGGGAGGGAGAAGGAGCAGGCTCCTGCGCCATTGGAGGGGAAGAGAGAGAAAGAGAGAGAGAGAGAAGGATTCGGTGCGTGTAGTAGCTTTTGCGCGCGTCTCTAGAACTCCTTGGAAGTTTCTAAAAGAGAGAGAGAGAGACGCGAAGCGAATCGAATCGGTGAAAATGCATGGAGACCCCTCAATGATATTCCGTTTTGAAATCCCACCCTCAACTCAACCATCAACTTAGGCCCATCTACATGGGTGTTCGGCTCGAAACGAGGTCGAGATCGAATTGCTCGTTTAAATAAACAAGCCAAACATTAGCTAACTAAATTTCTCAACTCATTTAATAAATAAGCCAAATGCGAGATGGGGTCAGCTCGCTCGTGTTCGGCTTAATAACAACTCGAACACATATTATTTATATATAGAGAGAGTGTGGAGCTACTATACTATCGGAAGTATAGAGGATCTGATGGTTCCGACTTTTTAACCATTTGATCAAAATTTATACAGTTGGGATGATTGTGGTCTCTCCAAAATTGAGTAATACCTCTGGGGTTGAGTAGTCCCCACAGAATAATAGTATTAATCCAAAGATTAAAAATGATCAAAGGGGTTGATCTAAGGGTTAAAAAATCGAAAACACCATATCCTCTATGTTTCCGATAGCATATTAGCTCTACTCTCTCTCTCTCTCTCTCTCTCTCTCTCTCTCTCTCTCTCTCTCTATATATATATATATATATATATAATATAAATTTTTATTATTTGGATTTTAGGTTAACCTAAATATAAAATCCAACACAATTATAAAAATATCATTTACATGTAAAGTTTCAACTATTATATCAAAATTAATGAATAAGGTCTCATAAATTTATTTTCTATACGTATTCTTCCTAATCCTTTTAATTTTTCATAATAAGTAGAACTCGTGTTTCGTTTATTAACGAATCGAACGCGAAGAATTTTTTCAAATCTTTATTTTCTTTGCTCGTTCCCGTGTCGTCGGCTTTTAGTGTTCCGCTCATTGACACCCATACTCCTCTGTTTATGGAGACCCCCCTCAACTATAGAAGATTCTAGAACAGGCCCTATGTACTGGGCCTTAGGCCCATCTTTTATGGACCTTAGGCACTTTAAAGATGGACCACTTTTTTACAAATAGGCTGAGAAAATGTTATAATTATAAAAACAATCCTTCATTTATTTTTATTTTTTTTGAGAAAATCAAATAGATTATTTATAAAACTAGGCCTATGTAATATGTTATTATGTACTCATAATAAGAGTCCGGCTACTATACTATCGGTAACACACACGGCTCCGTACTATCAGATTGTTTTCGATGATACAAATTTCAAATTAATGACGATCGGCTCTGTTAGACTCGATCTACACTATTGAAAGTATTTGAAAACTAAATTTCAGATTTTTTTCGACATCATTTGACTAGTGATCAAAATATCTAAAAATTGACAATTTTAATGACTGATGCGGTGTGTTTGAGAGTTCAACGGTGTAAAACAATCCAAATCCGATGAAAATTTTATAGAAATTTTTTTTTCACTATTCAGAGTAAGTTCAGAATATCTGATATTGAATTTAAATTTTTTATCATCATTTTTTAAGAGATTTTTATTTTTAGTCGTTCAATTTTAAACTACTTGTTTGATAGGTAAATGATATCTAAAAATTATAAAATTTAATTTCTAAATACTATTAATAGTATAGATTTAGAAGCCGCATCATCGAAAAGCAACTTGATAGTACGGAGCCATCCATACTACCGATAGTACAGTACCCTAGCTCCTCATAATAATATTATAATAGTCATACTAAAAAAAAAGATAAAATGTTACCTATGCACTAAGCTCTCCAAAAATAAAAAATAGGCAACAAATAAATAATAATTTTTTAAAAAAAAAATCCCCTTATTTTTCTCTTGGCTCTTTTTAAAAATAAAAAAAAGATCAACTTAAGTAGTTAGCTGGTCTCAATCCATTTCTCTTATTAGCTTTTGTTAAAAATTATTTATTTTATAAACTATTGCATTTTTGAATCTACAGCTACTTAACTTGCTTAGACTAAACTTTTTTTTTAAAAATTTCCAATACTTGCTTTGCTTATAAGCAGAAGCAATCATTTTATCTCAAAAAAAAAATTAATTGCATACAACTTTCTGTAAATATATCGAATAACAGATATATCACTATAAAATTCAACTTTTCATATTTATTACTATAAATATCTTAACGTTCTCGAATATACTCATGCTTTTAGGATTCGTTAGAAAGATATAGTTAATCATAAGTAAAATATTTAATCTTGATTAGTGAATGAGATAAATTGATATTTTTACCCCTTTTATATTATTTGTGATGGTAGAAAAAAGTGAAAATGATCATAAAAAAATTTTGGATTTTGGGAGAATATTTTTGTATAGTTCTAACAGTTGGGACTTTTGAAGTGCCATATTTATGATGATAAAAATATTATTTCACTTATCTTTTATTAAAAAATAAACAGTGCTCCAAATAGTAACAAATCAGATTGGCAATTTATGTGAATAATATGAAAAGTTAAACTTTGTAGGAATATATTTGTTATTCAATATGTTTATAGAAAGTTGTATGAAATTAACCCTAAAAAAATGCATATTTTAGTTCCCATTATAAACAATGGAAATTAATGTTAAGAAATAAGCAAAATACTTTGAGCAAGATTATAATTAATAATATTGAAAAAAAAAAATACCAACACTATCCAATTGTGAGGATTAGTTATGCAAAAGTTGGAAAAAGTAAAAATTTGTAAACCAAGCTATATTATTTTTTAAAGGCTTAAAAAACCATTATTTTTTATTTAAATTATTGTTAAATTTACAGTAATTAAAGTGCCTAAAAAGAAATTTCTAGAAAGAAGAGCATCTTTGGCACATGAGGACAAAAAAGGGTAACTTAAATACTCCTTTTTATTCCATTCAAATACCAAAAGATCAAAAGAAAAATTTGGGAATAATTATTCTAATAAATCATATAATTTTAAGCTGTTGCATGTAAAATGTAAAAAAAAAAAAAAAAAAATTTCTCTTAGCTCTTATTATGGTCTTAGACTAAGAAGTTTAAGTTAAAATTCCATCAAATTAGGTTGATCTACAATCCAAATGCTTAGATGTTATATTCATAAACTTTAAATAAATTAAATATATACATTTTATTAATTTTAATATTTTAAATAGTAGTTAACTCCATCAATCACATAATTAATTAATTTGATTTACGCGCCCAAACTTTGATGGCATATTTAGTATTGAGAGCTATTTTTTAATGTAATTGGACAAAAAAAAAAATTTATGACAGTGACATATATAAAAATATATTACTTTATTTTTTAATGGATTAAAAATTAAGTTATAATTAAACCAGATCATGAGTTTAATTTTTTATTATCTCGATCATTTAAATGCGTGTTTGGTATCGAGGGCTATTTATGACTATATAAGAGCCAAAGAAAATTTTAAAATAATTAAATAATTTTTACAAAAAATAAATAAAATGATTTTTAGTATATTGTTTCAAAAGGAAAATAAAATAATATTATACTTTTATATTTATCAGAATATATTAAGGCTTAGTTTGGTATTGAGGCTATCTAATCTTTATTAAATAAAATAGAATTGTATAAAAAATATATAGTGATATGTTTACGTATTTTCAAATGAGAACACGTAAAATATATCGTAATCGACTCATCGCGATATACGAACACAATAATATTACGTACGAAAATAAAACGAATATTTTCCCAATATACTTTCTCTAAACAACTCATCGCGATATGCGGAACGCAATATTACGTACAGAAACAAACAGAATATTTTTCCAATATACTTTTTTACAGTACGTAATGCAATTTCCCCGCAATACCAAACGAAGCCTAAATCTTATTTTCCAACCACACAAGTAATCCCCATCCAAGTCTACGGGCTTTCCTTCGCCAAATAAATAAAAAAATAAAAAAATAGAAAAACCCAACCAAAATTAATAATAATTATTATTATATAAATAAATAAATATATATATATATATATATATATATATATATAAATATAATAAATATAAATAATACACCCATTATTTGAAGGGCCATGCCCTCTCTCTCTCTCTCCCTTTCATCGTTCTCTCTCTCTTTCTCTCTCTCTCTCTCTTCTCGTCGAATTAGGGTTTCGAAATGGGCTCCGGGAGTAGTAGAATCGAGCCGAGGCCATCATCTCCCCGCCCGTCCCCTCGCCGGAGGCGCCTCCGCCTCGCCGTTCTCCTCTGCGGCGGCGGCGCCTCCGCCGCATCCGCCGAGAACTCCCCGTCCGATGCGACTCAGGTGCCCTAGAACGAACACTATCCCCCTCAAACCCTAGTATAAATCGATGCCCTGTTATCTGAATCTTGTGCGGTGTATTTGTTCCTTTTGGATCGTTGAATTCGTGTTTAAATTTTTAATTAGGAAATAGCTGATTTGATACTCTAAAATTTTGTATCATTTCGAAATAATATATATTAGATTAGTAATTTTGTTGTTTTCTTGGCCTAAATACAATACACAATCTGCTGGATTATAATAATTTTATCCTTGTTTACCTTTCAACCAAAAAAAAAAAAAGAAAAAGAAAAAGAGATTATTATTTATGTGGAGATGTAAAGATTATTTATTTTCATTTAAAGCAATGGAAATGTTGGTGCCACGAGGAGAGAAGGGGGAAAAAATCTCCTTTTTTGTTTTTTTTTAAGCTAATTCTGTATAATTTGATATAACATTTGATATAGCAGTGCGATGATTTTTTCTCTTGTTGTCATGATTAGTTTAGCTTGTAATGTATTTTGGCCAAGTGATTGATGACGACTTCATAAAAAAAATATATCTGTAAAAAAAAACTTGGAAGCAAAGGAAAGTTGCTTCCAAGCAGAAAGAACACCATCCCCTCCCACAATATATGCTGAAATTATGTTTATAAAAACAAGAAAATGACAATGATGCCAAACAAGGCCTTAGGTTTAGCTTTCTTTATTTTCTTTATCTTTATCTTTTTATTTATTATTTTTCCTGTTTTGATGTTGAATTATGTTGATATGGATATGGATGCTTTTTCACATTATTTGCGGAATAGAAACAATATAGTGACATAAGGTTGTCTTGGATTTTGGCAGTATACTTTTGCCTTTTAACTGTGAAAGGAGTAGAAAAGGATCACTGTCAAAAAATGCTGAGAAGGACAAGATTCTAGTAGTTTCATTGCATTTCGTGGTTATTTATGTTTTCAGATGCAGTGCATATATATTGGTGTCGCTATATTTCTGTAATTTGCAATTATAGAACCTCTTGGAGCTCAATTGTTACAAACTCGTAGTTGCTATAAATTTTTATTTTGTTTTGTCTGACGAAGTGCTGAGATTGGTATACGATTAGTTGGTCTTACATTATTAATCATTCCTAGTTTTGAATTTATTTGATTTGCTCCATTCTCCAGTGTGCTATTTTATTAAATTATTCTTTTAAAAAATCTGCACCACTTATGAGACACAAGAAGGACCGGGTCTTGACAAGGACTTAGTAAAGAATGCTGATTGAGGAAGTTGGTGTCCTGGGGCAGATTAGATGCAGAGAAAAGAGTTATTATGAAGGATATTGATTGCTTATGTTTAGTCAAATCTAGTTTCAGCTTATTTATGTATTTTGAGTTTATTTGTTTTTAATTTGTCCAATTAGATTTACATTTGAATTATCATTATTAGTCTTTGTTTTCTGAGAGTCAATCCATTTTCATTAGTAATAAAGTGGGTCTCTTCTGTTAGGATGAGATCTTGTAAATTCTTATTATGCAAAGAGGCTGGTTTTTTGTCTCAAAAAGAAAGAAAAATAACAGTTTGCTGTATGCTCCAACTCAAGTTGCATATAATATATATAATTTGATCTCTGTTATACCGCTGTAATATTCATGAGGTGTGACCCCAAGCTTTTCTCTGATTAGAGCAGTGCTGAAGAGCTACTGCCTTTTATGTTGTTCAACATAGTGGAATGAAACACAGGAATTCCTTTTATTTATCATTAGTTATAACGAAATTCATTATCTGCAGATAGAAACTTGGCCATCGGAGAAGATGGTGATTCCAGAGAGTGTTCCTGATACATTGTCAACTAAAATTGTCCACGTCCAAGCTGAGTCGCCTCTGAAAATTTCATCTGGAAGCACCTCCAATTCCATGAATGACCTTCTCGGTTCGAGTCAACCTACTTATCGTAACCACAAGGAAAGTGGAATGGAATTGAAAAATAGTGAAACTAGTGATTCAGGGAAATCTTCAAGCATCGAACCTATGGCTTCTCTTCATAGTAGAAGTTCTGGTCCAGAAATTATTTCGGAGAAGACTTGTAATCAGGCAAGCACCTCCAGAAAACCAGGTATTCTAGAACAGTCCTTAGGAAATACAGATAACGCCTTTGTCCCACCTCTGGAAGTTGGTAATACTACTAACAGAGATTTTCCGCTTGTTGGAACTTCATCCTATAGCAAACTTTCTGGTGAAGGATCAAGTAGTCATAGTTTTAACTCAAATTTGAACTCCGCTGCTTCAAATTCTTCTTCAACTTTATGTCCATTAGGTGAAGAACCTACAAGAGGCACAAACCATTCTGGTGTAGATGATGTTGCATTGAGGGGGTCACAAGAACCGAGTAGTGAAAGCATACTTAATGTAGATATGGCAAGTGTTTCCTCTGATGTACTACCTAGTGGCTCTGGCAGGACAAGCAGCAGCTTGGAGAGAAGGAATAGTAGAAGGCTGTTTTGGGATGCTATTACCAGAAGCAGTTCCAGAGGCCATGTTGACTCTATGGCATCACTTTTATCATCTGAGCATACTTCTAATCTAGGATTTTATGATAGATGGCTTGAACTTGGTCTTGATCTTTTTGGAGATGATGTTGAAGATGAGTCAAGGCACTCTCGCCGCAGGCGTAATGGTTCAAGTAGTCTAAGCTGGCATTCAAGATCACGGGTAATCTTTTATGTTAATTATTACTTCAAGTTAGGCTGCATGAAATACTCGGTCATACGAATTTTAACAATTTAAGCCTTTTTAGTGCAATTCTTTTCTATAAAAACTGGGCTTTTATGGTATTTCATTTCAAATCCAATTCATTTTCTACATCAATAAGTGAGGTGAATTTCTGGACATTTTGATCTTACAGTTCCTTGGTGCAGGTAAGACAACGGCATCGTCCTGGCTTTGAGGATAGCAGTATGCCAACTACCTTTTGTGCGACAGGGCTCCACCCATATGGCACATGCTCATGCAGTTCATTCTCTATGGCTGGAGAACCGGGCACCCCATCAAGTATTTCAAGAATCGTCATGCTAGCGGAAGCATTGTTTGAGGTTTGTACTGTAAGAACCTATGTACTCTCCAATGATTTTGGAGAAGTCAGATTCTGATCTTCTAGCTTTTGAATCTACGTATAATTCTAGTCCTATTTGTTTACAACATTGATACTCATGCCTCTTCATATTGCGTGCTCATCAAGATGATCCCCACTGCCCCTTTCTTCCCCTTCTGTTCTTTATGATATCTTCTATATGTATAAATTTTTTTTTTTTTTTTTTTTGTAATGTTAACTACTGAACTATCATATATTTTATATGTTTACTGTTTAAGAATTATAAGAAACTAAAATTTAATGCATGCACAAGACATGCTCTTGATTTCTTATATGGTATTTTGACTTAGACATAAATATTTTGCAGGTCTTGGATGAAATTCATCGCCAGCCTGTGTCACTTTCTCTATCTATGGTTTCTCTCCCTGCGCCGGAGTCTATTGTTAATTCGTTGCCTGCTAAGAGTTACAAAAAGCTTGATGCAGCTGGAATTGGTGATGACATTGAACAGTAAGTTTTGAGCTTCTACTAGCCCCCCCGAAAATTTTTTAAAAAAAGTCTGCCAAATTTTTTTGCATTCTTAACACGACTATGGAGTCACTTTCTTCCTTTTGTGTCTATTTGAATGGTTGAAAATGTCGTATAGGAGAAAATATCTTTCGAGCTGCAATAACTTCTTTCCATTACTGTGGTATGTGGTTCGGCGGAGCAATTAGTTTTCTGGCTAATACTATCCTTCTATTCCTTGGCTAGCTAAAGATAAATATAACATACACTTTGCTTTATCCTACTTCACAATATTAAACTTTCTGTTACGCACTTCACTAGATGTTATATCTGCCTTTCCGAATATGAGGATGGAGATCAGATCAGAGTCCTTCCCTGCCACCACGAATATCATATGCCATGCATTGACAAGTGGCTTAAAGAAATACACCGGTATAATTAATGCTGAGACTCTTTTCTTATTTACATATCTAGGAATTACCATTTTCCAAACTATGCTATATTTTTTTATTTCTTTCTTTAATGAATACAGGGTGTGCCCTTTGTGTCGCGGGGATGTATGTGAGGGGGTATCTTAGAGTTATAAAGCTTGTTTGGCCCTGCAAGAGCTTCTGCAGAAGGGTTACTGAGTGAATCAATTTCGAAGAAAACAGTAATAGCTTTTCCATCGGTATCTTCTCAACTTCCTTCTGCAGCAAAAGCAGAAACTTCAAATTTGGGGCTCGGAAGCTCGTTTTCAACCTCCCGCTAGAGCACAGGTTACAGTTTCAAAACTGTTGTTTGCTAAATTTTAACTATTGCTTTTGGAAGCTGAGAAACTATTCCAGAAGCCATTCAACCCAGTCCCAGTGCTCAGAGTATCTCAAGTTGGGTGAATCGCCCTCACAACCCTCAAACCATAATGTAGGTTCCATTTTGATCCTCAAACTTTTAACTTGCCATAATTTTTAGCTCAAACTTTTAAAATTGTTGCAATCAAGTTTTATCGTCAAAGCTTTGTCAGTGTTTAGCGCGGTACTGACGTGGTGTCCTAGCCACTGATGTGCCGTCAATACACCATTGCCATGCTGAAATGGTTAATGACATGGCATTTTAGTTATTGCTCTTTCATCACCACATACCTAGTAGGGGAAAGAAAGGGGAGAAATTATTGCTTCCACCAGGTGCACCAGAGCATGTCCAGCATTAGCAAAATTTAAACCGAGTCTCAAGTCGAATGTAATCCATTGAATTTGATCTACTATGCAGGAAATGTTTTCAGATGAAAATCATGTTTTAGGCATCTACTTCTACAGTTTTTGCATTAAATGATGATCCCTTTCACGCCGTTGATTTTGAGATTACTAGAGCTTTGTGATGATTTTCCAAAACTTACTAGTTTTGATACAAAGGCCTATATAAGTATGCAACATGGCATCCAATGGATTAGACTTCGATTTGAAGATCATCTTGTTTAGATTTTGCTTGTTCTGCGCGGATGCTCCGCCGTACCTTGTGCAGGCAATAATATCTGCCTCTTCTCCTCTCCCCTTCATTACTGATGTGGTGTTGCGCGGTACTAATTAGAATGTCATATCATTAGCATATATTAAAGTGGCAATAATGCGTCGATGAATTGCAACAATTTAAGAAGCTTTAAGTCAGAAATTACTATAGATTAAAGTTTTCAGACTCAAAAGTGTCATCTGCTGTTTAGTTTTAAGAACTAGGGTTGCAATGTAGCCTTTCAAATTGCTAAGTAGTTTATTCTTGTGCTTGGAATCTTTCTTTCCTCTTCTGTATTACTATTTTCGCCGTAAATAATCCATCATCTGCATTCTCTGTGTTCATTTTATACATTAGTGAAAGATCAAAATACTAACTAGTAACCGAAACGATTGACTTGTGTTATGTTTGTTTGCCATGTAAAATATCAAAGTATGTATATTGTTTGTGGTTTTTGAATGTAAAACCTAATCTCTTTATGAACATATCCAGAAAAAAAAAAAAAAAAAAAAAAAAAACTAGTGTGTTCTCACATGAAAAAGCTTGAAGCCTCTAAAGGGGCGTTTGGATCGGCAAATCCTTAGATTCAGCGTAACTGAGTGCGGTGGTGTTTGAGTTTTTCTGAAGTGGTTGATAGTAACTTTAATCCATTGTAAAAAAAACCGTAACCCTAATAATCCATTCTAAAGAAAGTAGAGCCTAGGTTTAATATTTGATAAATTTCGTTTTAGAGAAAGTTAAGTGTGGTGGGATTTGAATTCGGCGTTTAAGGAGATGTTAAGAGTAGATGAAGCGGAGGTTTAATATAATTTGAGTTATATTATTTTTTTGACTTACAATAAAATAAATATCGGAAGTGATGGAATTTGAGTTTTGGGCTTGTTGTTTTACTGAAACTGGACTTTAGATTGAAGTGGATTTTGGGTTGAAGTAGAATTCGGTAAAAATTATTTCTCTCCCGCTGTTTGTGTTATAGCTTTGGAAGTGAAGTTCTTTTAGTTTTGCTATTTGTTTGGCAAAAAATGAATAATATAAATTATAATTTATGCATAAATAATAAATAACTTAATAAATAATAAATTATAATATAATAAATAAAATAAAATCATTAAATTTCTATATAATTAAAAATAATTTATGTATATATATATATTATTATAATAATACAACAATAAAATTATAAAGTAAAAAAATATATATAAATACTTAACTAATCAACTTTCATCGTATTTTAGATATACAAACTAAATGAAGTAATAAAACTTAACTAATCAAAATTTATCACATTTTAAATATACAAGCTAAATAAAAAAAGCAACTAGTACGATAATTAATTATATTTAAATATAATTAGCATTACTTATTGTATTATTATTTTATTATTTTTTTTACCTCTCTTCACCGTAGTTGACTTCGGTCCGAAGTCAATTACACTGTTTTGTGTAACTCGAGTTTCGACTTTATTTTTATTACATTGAAATAAACCGTAAAAGTAATCGCGAAAATAACTTCTCCATTTTTCACTTTTATCCCAACAAACGGACCCTAAGCCTCCGTTTGGTTCGGTTCAGGGTTAAGGGATGGAATAATCCCTTAACCCCGAAGGTTTTTCCAAACACCCAATTTAAGAGTTGGGATTAGCTAATTACATTTATAAATGAGCTATTCCGGAACAGTTTATTTAGAGTGGGATTAGCTAATTCCACCTAACCCCAACCAAATACTATTTTCTATTTATAATAACCCACTATTATTTTTATCCCAGCTACTCCAATTAAACACTATTTTTCACTATCGTGGATTAACTCCAACCTTCAATCAAACACAAAAATATTCTAATCCCGCTTTAATCCTGAACTTAAGCCTATTTTTAGAATAATTAGTTTTTCCTTAATCCTGAACCAAACGGTAGGTCGGAGTTGTGTCTCCCTTGATTTCTATTTCATTAATCTCACATTTATTATGAGTTTTTCAAAATATGTTCTAAAATATTATTTATGAGTCAGCTTTTTAATCGTGCGGCTGCAGGGCAACAAATAATTCATTTCAAATGTAATATCATAATAATAATAATTGTCTGTCTTAGTTATCTTCCATATGCAAGTCACATCAATCAACCTCAGCCCTCTATTATTCTTCTTTAAGCCTGATTAGATGTTAATTCCAATTATTTCTTTGTAACAGTTATATCATATAGCATATGTTTAAGCCAAGCACACTGTTAGAAATAAGGTTAAAAAAAAAAGAAAAAAAAATCAATCAGAAATAATATAAGAATTTTACATTAAAATAAGGGAAAACTTCAAGAACCCCCCTGTGGTTTCGTGTTTTCTCATTTTAGACTGCTTTTAAAAACGTATCAATTTGTCCTCCCCGTTTCGTTTTTATCTTTTTGTTATCAATTTTATTATTATTATTATTTTTAAATCAGTGACAAAGTTAAAATTAAAGAATACTAAAGTGAATATTCGTGGGTATTTGAAGTTTTTTATATATAATTTAAGAAAATATTAACGAAAAACTTTCAAAAAGATAAAAACGAAACCACCGGAGGGGGGGTAAATTGATACGTTTTAAATTGCAGGGTACTAAAGTGAGAATGGACAAAACCACATGGGGTTTTTTGAAGTTTTCCCTTAAAATAATAATAATTTATTATTATTATTATTTTTGATAAAAGAATGTAATATAAAATAGATGTAAGGTATAAATAGTGAGTTTGCTGCAGAGATAAGTTGAGGATATACCCAACCTTTTTCATTTTTTTGAAGTGACATGGGACCCCACTTACCTCTATTATTTGGTGTATCCTCTCTTCCTCAGAATCTATTGTTGGTTTTAATGATTGAATGAATGAATAAATGAATGGTTTTAATGATAGGTGGTGACTCATCACTTGCTTTGCTGTTTTTCTCTTCCCTTTTCTCTTTTTTTTTTTAGGTACCGTTTGATTCGGATATAAGTAAGAATTAGCTGTTACGGGAATAAATAAAAATATGGAGCAAGATTTTAAGTGCCTGTCGGCATGGGACGTATCTACCGCGTCGTACCGTGTCAATAAAATACGGCACGATATAGACACTATTGATGTGATGCATTAGAAAACGTCTATTCTTTAAATTAGTAAATAATTTTCTCAATAAAATTTAAAAGATATAATAAATAGTTAGAATATTTTGTTTAATAAAGAAAATAAATATTTAGTATTATTAATGTAATATTGACACATGCGAGAATTTTTGGCCGTACGTCAGCACGGTTGCGGCCAATATTTATAGTGCGACAGTTCAGCGCGGCCGTGTACGGCATAAATCCTTCGCGGTCATATGGCTTGCTTAAATCCTTCATATGAAGATAAGCAAAATAACATTTGGATGAAAATTGGATTGCTTTCGGAGATAAGAAAAAAAAAACGTTTGAATAGATAATATGGAATAAGAAAAATAGTGGATAGTTTTATATAGAAAATAGAGGTGTTGGTGGAAATAGTTATACCAGCTTATTTCAGGTACTCGAGACTACTAATTTCAGATAAAAAATTAGTATTTGGATATAAAGATGGTACAATTCAAATGATGTCTTAATAAGGAAAAAAAAAATTATTTTTACATCCTTAAAAAATTGTACTTATCTATATTATTGATGTACTAATAATTTGATAAAATATTTTTGACGTACGTGTATCACCAATCAATCAAATTTTTTTTATATGATAGTATAAACATATCAACAAAATTTATTTATAGCAATACTTAAAATTTTTAAAGTGAAAAGCTTTTTCTACCCTCTTTTGTTGATTGTTCACTTTTTTTTTTTTTTTTTTCTTTTTCTTTTTTTGAAGATTTTGTGTCCTTTGATAAAGGATCTGTTTGAACTGGGGAAAGTGATCCACCTACTATTGTTGTTAAAAAAAGCTCATTTTAGCTGCTAATTAAGATTCATTATTATTTAATTAATTACTAATTGCGGATATTTGACTACCACACATTTTAAAATTTTGACTAATATAGATTAAGAAGTTCCAATTTAGATTTCAAATAGTATTGTATAAAATTTTGGGAATAATTTTTACATAAACTCTAGCGGAGAGAACAGGTTCTGTATCGCAACTCTATTTGAGGGCGTCAAATCACTATAGATATAAAAGTATAAAGTAAATGCGAAAAATGAACTCTATGTCATTGTAATGTGCAAAGTTTGAAAATTAAATATATAGTTTTTCATTTGTAATTTTGATTCATTCTTCTCTTTTATATTTTGGAATATAAATCTTTCTTTGTGGACTGTAATGCTCCCTGTTTTTGTCCTTAAAAAAAAAAAAAAAAAAAAAAAAAAACTCTCCATCAAAAGAAAAAAGGTAAACTTTAAATACTACTTTGTGGTGGTTTCGCACATTCTCACTTTAATATTCTGTGATTTAAAGTGTACTAAATTAGCGTCCTATAGTTTTATTTTTATTTATTTTTACAGCTTCTCCGTTAATATTTCGTTAAATTACATACAAAAAAACTTTAGATACCCCATTTAGTTTTAACTTTGTTACAGATTTAACGAAAAAAATTAGTGAAATCGATAATAAAAAGATAAAAATGAAACCAAAGGACACTAAATTAATACACTTTAAACCACAGAATACTAAAGTGAAAAGGTGTGAAACTACAGTGGTGGTATTTGAAGTTTTTCCGAAGTAAAATAAATGAAAAAGAAAAACCAATCTCAGAGGAAGGGAACATTAACATTTTTTTTTTCTTTTTTTTGGGGTCCAAATTGGTTGATCCTAGGATCCATTTACATCTTTAACAACAAGATAGGTAGCGCGTACGTTACTCATTCTCACTGATACTCTTTTTATGTGCTATTTGGAAGAAGAGAAGATGCAGGTTCGGCAAAACGGGCAATGCGGCGAGATTTCGAGCCAGGGGACGGCGCAGCTGCGGTGGAAGCGGTGGGCGCACGGCAGGTGGGTCAGCTCGTCGCCTGCTCGGAACTCCTCCAGGCAGACAGCACACTCGGTAGCCGCGTGATCAGGCTTCGCCTCCACATTCTTGTTCCAGTACGCCAGTCTGCTCCAGTTGAACCTTCTCGTGCCGCTCTTCCTACAAGAGAAGATCTCTTTCTGCAATGCGCCCACCATGCTATATCCTCTGCAGTTACGCACATGCGCGTGCACACACACACACACACGAAAGAGAGAAAAATGTAAGGAGGAAAACTTCTGTACTACCACGATATTGTGTTTTATTCTCTACACTTCTACTGACCGTCGCAAGCAGTAAGCGAAGGGCATGGTTTGACCAGATCCGAGTTCGAATCCAATTGATTCACATTTTCTAAGTTTATTTCTTAAAGAAATAAACGAAACTGATAACACGCTAACTATTTCTTTCAAAAAAAAAAAATTCCGCACTTCTTACATAAATACTTTAAATATTTTATTTTTTATTTTTAATTTGCAATGGCACGTTTGTTATGAACTTATCAAGCGGTTTGAGTTGGGGTCGTTAGAAATTAGTATATTCTTATTAATGTAACACTAATGAATTTTTATCAAGCATAAAAATAAGAAAACCTCATAACTTATTATAATAATTATTTTTTCTGGGCAAACTTTAAAACACCGTGTCTATGTTATTTCGGATTTTCTCATTTTAGTACCCCTGTGATTTAAAGTGTCTCAATTAGTATCCCGTGGTTTTATTTTTTTCTTTCGTCGCCTCCTCCGTTAACATTTCGTCAAATTATATACAAAAAAACCTCGAGATACCCTATCTAGGTTTATCAAATATTCATTTTAGTATCTTTTAGTTTTAACTTTGCTACTGATTTAATAAAAATATATTAGCAAAAGGAATAATAAAAAGATAAAAATGAAACTAGGGGATACTAAATCAATACACTTTAAATCACGGAGTACCAAAATGAGAAACTGCAAAACTATACGAGTGGTATTTGAAGCTTTTCCCTTTTTTTTCTTTATCATTTGGAATACCACACTGATTTTATGCATGGTTTCGCTAACAGTTTTTACAACTATCTAATTTGAACTGCATAGTACTAATTTGAATATCTTCAATAAAAATATAGAGAATTATTGAAATATTACAAAACGTAAACCAAATAGATCTCAAAGTGCAATATACATAGATAGATAGCTATATAGCTAGATTGAAAATCAATCTCTTAACCGACCGTCCCTAGAGCAAGTGGCAAAGGACTTGGTGGTTGACCCGAGTTCGAATCCTAGTTGATTCACATTTCTAACTAAGTTTATTTCTTACCGAAATAAACGAAACAGGTAGCGTGCTACCTATCTCTCTCTCTCTCAAAAAAAAAAAAAAAAAAAAATCAACCTCCTATATATCTAATAGAGTCATGTTGTTTGTGAATTTTTTACCGTTAGATCTACACCTTTGATCATTTTCATCCGTTGGATTGTACTATTCAACCAACCATCCACTTAACCCAAGGGGGCCCACATCATTCTAACCGTATATCTATCAATCCAAGGGCTAAAAACTTACAAGCACCAATGACTTAATACTTTTAAAAGCATAGGAGCTCAATTCTATCTAATAGTGTTATCATATTATTATTATTATTATTATTATTATTATTATTATTTCACATGATGATATCATATTAAAGAGAGTGAAATTGAATCTAAAAATTTATGCTGATGCGTGAATTAATAAAACCCGCTTATATTATATTATTAAAAACATAAATTAAATAGAATTTTTAATTTTCTGACCTTTTGATGATCACTGATGATGAAGAAGCTCTCTGATTCCGAAGCTTTTCATCCAACCTCTCCTTCGCCTCGCGAGCGCCACTCCCGAGGTTCCAATCATGAAGCTCTTTATTCATATAATAATAATAATAATTATTATTATTATTATTATTATTGCTCCTAACAATTTGCTGGTTAAAGAAAACAAAACAAAACAAAACAAAAATTAATTAATTAATCACTACACATGATACAAATTAGGTAATAAAACTATAAGAATAATGATAATTAACTCTATTAAGCTGAGTCTCATTTCCCTTTGTTGCATGATAAAACAAAGAAGAAGAAGAAGAAGATGATGATGATGATGAGGATCGCCGCGAACCGACCGTGGCTGAATCTGCCGCCGATCCTGCCTGGCGGAGCCGCTGCCGCTGCTGCTGCTGCTGCTGCCGCCGCCGCGCGGACTCCGCGCCGGCGACAATCCCGGCCATGATGGCCATTAATATACAATTAAGTGTGCTTATATATATATATATAAATATATATAAAGGATATATAATTAGAAAGGTACTATAAGAATGAAAAATTCAACTATGTACTAAATCTTCATTGTAAATTCTACTATGTACAATAATGCTCTCTTCTTTTGTGAGAAGAGGAGAGAGAGAGAGAGAGAGAGAGTGTGTGTGTGTGGAAGAGCAATACATGGTGTGGAGTTGTTGAACTTAGAGAGAGAGAGAGAGAGAGAAAAGGAAATTATTTATGGCCACCACATAGAGTACATTTATATATAATGCACTATAGAATTATTAGGGAAAATTTCAAAAACCCACCTGTGGTCTCGCACTTTCTCACTTTAGTACCCTGTGTGGTTTTAAGTGTATCAAATTAGTATCATGTTGTTTCGCACTTTCTCACTTTGGTACTCTTTGATTTAAAATGTATCAAGTTAGTATTCTGTGGTTTCACACTTTCTGATCACTTCAGTATCCTGTGGTTTAATATTTCGTTAAATTATATACAACAAACATCAGATACCCTATCTAGATTTATCGAATATTCATTTTAGTACTATTTAATTTTAACTTTGCCACGGATTTAACGAAAAAATATCCCGAAATAAATAATAAAAAGGGGAAAATGAAACCGCATGGTACTAATTTGATATAAAAAATGAAGCCATAGAGTACTAACTTAATACATCTTAAACCACAGGATACTAAAGTGAAAAAGTGCGAAACCACAGGCTGCTAATTTAATACACTTTAAACTACAGGATACTAAAATGAGAAAGTGCGAAACCATAAGGGAAGTATTTGAAGTTTTCCCTAATTATTATAATGGCAACAAAATACCTATTTTATCCTCTTCGTAGTTGTCCTTTTACATGTTGGAAGTGGAACTATTAGTAATGAGTTATAATATTTGTAAATATATATCCTAGAAATTTAAATACAAGCTTTTAATATAATTATTTATCATACTTATGTAATATGTATATGTTATTTAGTTAGATTTTCATATCGATTTATGTAAGATTTATATATTCTAAACGAATAATATTTCTATCTTAAATCGACTGGAAAATTACAAAGTTTTATCATTAATTATAGAGTATAAACTTACTTACGAGATTTGAAATTACAATTAAATGATTTAACACTGCTTACAAGAAATTTGTTTTGAAGGGTACTTTTGAAAATTTTCTATATTTAGAGGGGTTTTTAAGATATTTCAATTTTTATAGAGAAATCTATATAAATATGTGCTTTTAGACACACAAAAAATCTTGCATTTAATTAAGGACGCTTTAAATGATATTTAGCGACGCTTTAAAACGTCGGCAAAAAATAATCTCGACGTTTGTAAAAGCGTCGTGTAAAGAGTCGTTAAATAAATATGTCGGGATAAATATACCGACGTTTTAATATAAGCGTCGAAAAATTTATATAAATATTTGATAAAAATATGTTTATTGAAAGACGCTTAATCATAGTGTCGTAAATACTAAATATTAAAGACGTTAAAAAAAAGCGTCGCCTAAAACATATTTTGTTGTAGTGGGATACGTAAAACTTTCCCATTAAAATATATAAAATAATCAATTTCTAAAAATTTAAGTTGATCTCATGTACTTATCTCATGATATCGAGTGAAAAAATTGTCAATATTATTTTAATATTTTATGTTTAACATTTAACTTTTTTTATAATTTTTATGTCAAATCAGAAACTAGCATAATAGATATGACACTCCATATACACAAAAATTGTATGCGATGGGAGTCTCAAAAAATCAATGGTGAGAAATAAAAGGTTAAGGTGCATAATTTTGACACGTAGGCTCTTTTAATCCGTAAATAATATATTACGTGCATTAGATTTTGATTTTGAGATCTCTGTGACAATATTTTCAAAGGTGCCGTGTACGTAAAATGCTTATGCATACACATGGTACAAGCACTATTTTGTTTTATTTTTTTTAGAGAGAGAGAGAGAGAGAGAGAGAGAGAGAGAGAGAAGGGTTTTTGGTGGGAAGCATGGAAGAGGACTGGCCACCTTCTAAATGAGCCGAACACGAGCGAGCTGAAATCGGCTCGTGAACATGAGCTGGCTCATTAAAGTATCGAATGAAAAATTCGGTTCGTGTTAGATTTCGTTTAAATAAACGAAACCCGAAATAACTGCAAACTAAAAAATTATATTAAATATATTAAAAAAATAAATTTATAAAATCTTATTTATTAGACTTTGATCTAATAGTTAAAATTTTATATACAAATAAGTCTTTTTATAATTAAGCTCGTATTTATATTTTTATTTTGCTAAAAATTAAATAATAAATATATATATTATAATTATTTATTTATATATAAAAAATATAAATTATATAAATTATATAAATATAAAATATATGTATTCGAAATTTGTGTCGAACCGAGAACACGAGTGGTAACTCTGGCTAGTGTTCGGCTCGTTATTAAACGAGCGAAAAGTCAGTTTCGTGTTCGGTACGTTCTTAATAATGGCCGTCTCGAGAACTATTTCGAATAAACATGAGTGGCTCATAAATAGCGAGCTGGATTGCCACCCCCAGATGCAAGCACTATTTTGTTTTGTTTTTTTTTTTTTTTGGTGCGAGAGAGAGAGGGAGAGAAAGGGGTTTTTGGTGGGGAGCATGGAAGAGGTCTGGCCACCTTCCAGGTTCTTCCTGGGAAAATTACAGCTGCTGGCAGCAGTTATGGTTTTTTTTTGGCTCCCTGCAGTTGTGAGCAGCAGTTATTTGCTGGACTCATTAACTGCTGTTGCTACCCAAAATTAATTTCTTCTGATAGCTTAAGTTTTTAGAATAATCGGTTACTTTTTATAGTACGAGAGAACGGGATACTAAACATGGAGATCGTTTTGATAGAAAATGATTCAGAAGTAGTTTTAATATCTCGAATTTTTCTGACTATTTATGTATGTTTTTGAAAGGTTGATATTTTTTTGTATATCAACTTTAATATAAAAGGCAAATTTGTATAAAAAAATCACTAGTTTTGAACTTTTGCAAAAGTGAACCACCTTTTTCGATTTTGTAGATTTGGGCCGGATTTTTCGTCGTCTGGCCAAAATGCCCTCGTCTCTATCCGCCTCTCGCGTATTCCCTCGTATACATATGCCGCAATGTACGGCCCTTGGGTGAGCATTAAATGCGCTTCGAGCGTCTTTGCGCAACCTCCCACTCATCGGAATGCGAACCAAATCGGCCTTGCTATTCGTTGGCTCCGGTGTTTACTGTTCGGCTTTTAAAAATTAAATACTGCAATCAGGTACATGACTAAAACTACACACCCGACAACATGAATAATAGTCTAACGTGAATGAACAATACAAAAAGAAATAGTGCAACAACCCTTCTAACAGTGTAAACACCGGGGCTGGCGAATAGAGCAGATTTGGTTAGCATTCCGATGAGTGGGAGGCTGCGTAAAGACGCTCGAGGCGCATTTAATGCCCGCCCAAAAGTCGTACATTGTGGGATACGTATCCGAGGGAATACGCCAGAGGCGGATGAAAACGATGGGCATTTTGATAAGACGGCGAAAAATTCCAATTCGAATTTACAAAATTAAAAAAGATGGTTAATTTTTGCAAAAATTCAAAACTAATAAATTTTTTATGCAAATTGGGCAAATATAAAATAATGTGTCGGCAAAATATCAAAATCCATCACTAGTATAATATAGATCTCATAGTCCTTTTTTTAAAAAAAAAATTTTGGGGGGCATATCACTCAATGTGATGAGTGTGGTGGGGCATAGAAATTCCAAATTATAGAGATGGAGTGTTTTTGTTGCCCCTTCACAGTGAAGAGGCTATAGAACAAAATTATATATAAAAAACACAACAAATCCACTCACTCATAAATGTGACAGTCACATGAGTGATGTTAATGTCTCCCACCATATTTTTTTATTAGAAATTATTGCTTGCATACTTCAGTGTTCTTAAGTAAACCCTATCAATCTTAAACCCTAAAGTGGTTTAATTTGGATTTTGACCGTGTTAAACATAAAAATATTTAAACACTGTTTTCTAACAACTTAAGTTTTTAGAAAGACAACGATCTTGTTTCACACAGACGTATCGAGCGAGGTCACGAGTTCGAGTCACGCCCATTTAATTCAAGCCCATATCACGTACCAAAAAGTCTCAGTCGGTGTTAAATATAAAAATATTTAAACACCGTTTTCTAACAGTTTAAGCTTTTTTTCTAACAGCTTAAACTTTTAGAGTACAACGGTTGTTTCAACCTTAGATCTCTATTTTCAAACTAAGAGGAGGTTTATCCATCTTTGCTGAGTTGGTTTGGTCGGACTAAAACTCATCAATCCTCTCTTATGTAAAAGCGTTTTCGATAGAAAAAGTTCTGAGGTCAAGAATAATACTCAGAGTAATTATTTTTCATGCCGACAGTTTGGCGGTAGGAAACTATACTCTGATTGTCCTTCTAAAGTAAAATAGGAGAGCCTCGAGTCGAGCATGTAATGGTAATGATTCGTTGCTTTTAGCATTGATCGATGATATTCGATTCGATTTGATTCGATTCGATTCTGATCATGAACCAAACATGCTCTTAATATAATGGAGGGCCGATAAACGGGACGGTGCGTGGAATTACCATGCACCGGGTTCGGGCGAAAAATTCAGAGACCCTCTCTCTCTCATATATCCATATGCATTGTTTCCTCTTGCAACAGTGTCACGTGGGTTGCACGTGGGGACACAAAGAATCAAAGCATGGTGTGGTGACTCATACTGTTTGTACTTGTGGGTATTACATGGGCCCCACTGGGACCTCAAAATAGGAAAATTTAATATTTTTGCAAAAAAAAAAAAAAAAAACTCCTAAATTTTTAATTTTTTGCAATTAGATCTCCAATATTTTATAAAATAGTTTAATAAAAATTTTTTTTAAAGGGCGTTTGGTTAGATGTAATTATAAATACAGTGTAATTAAAAATGTATGTAGTTGGAGGTGAGCAGTTACAACTATATGAATTTTATTTGGTTGGATGTAATAGAAAGGACTACAAGTATAAATAATTTGTTTAGCTGCATGTAGTTGAGAAATAATTTTTAAAATTTTATTATTATTATTATTATTATTATATATATATATATATATATATATATATATATATATATATATATATATATATATATATATATATATATATATATATAAATATTAGGAATACTCTCAAAACACTAAATGAGGTGACGTTTTGAGTTTTTAACCACGATGACTAGATGTGTGGTTGAGATGATTGTGGTAGTTGGTGGTAGGTGGTGGTAGGTGGAATAGTGTTTGATCCAAGGGGTATTAGTAATTGGGATCTAGATCCAAGGACTAGAAACTTAGAAGCACCAATAGCTTGGTGCTTCTAAAAGTATTAGCTTTACTCTATATATATATATATATATATATATATATATATATATATATATATATATATATATATATATATATGATGGTAAGATTACCTTCAATGTAAATAATAATAATAATAATTTTTGTTTAAAAAATATTGAGGAAGTAAGCATACTTTTTATTAAAATTACTTTCTCCTATCTTGTAGTTGGAATCATGGCCAATTTGAGCGTAATTGACTATCGTCGAGTTGGGCCTCTTCCTGCAATTCATACTGCAGTTGGAGTTAAATACATCAAACCAAACACGAAATTTATATTTACATGCGATTTCGTAATGCAATAATACATGCAAACAAAACGTACAATTACTAATATATATATATATATATAGTCCATCTACTATATTATTAATAGGATTGAGGACATTGTCCTATTAAGTCGATTTGAATGATCGTAACTTCAAATTGATAATCGCACCGCTTAAATTGATCTACACAATTAGAAATATTTAGAAACCAAATTTTGTAATATTTAAAAATTATTATCAAGTTTATCTTAAGAGTTGAAAAATAAACGGTCATAAACGAATAACCTTCTTAAAATAGAAAACTTTGTAAGTATAAATAATTTGTTTATTTACACTTAAAGAATATTTTGATTTTGTAAAGGGTATTTTTGGTACTTAAACAAAATAAAAAAAATAAAGGTAAAAAAATATCAAAATATTCTTTAAGTATCAAAATATTACATCTTTGGATCCAATTATCTGACTTTCAAAAAATTTGATTTTACTATCCGATCTTTTAATTTATTTGATTTGAGCCAATTAGTGACTTTTTTAAATTTAAAATTTAAACGCGTTGTTTATCTTTATAGATTTAATTACCATATTTTATGTAACTTACGTAACTATAAATTTATTAAAGTAAATAATTAGCTTAAATTTCGTAGCCGAAGAGAACAAATTGAAAGATTGAGTGTACAAAAATATTTTTTAGGTAGTTGAATTAAAATGGTTATGTAAGTTTTATATATTTTTGCGATAAATAAATTGAATTACTTTTGTAAAAGCATTTAAAAAAAAAGAGTTTATAGATAACAAATAATAGTATACTCGCTGGACCAGGCCCATTAAGCCGGCCTTTTGAAAAATTATTTTAATTAGTCCGGCCCAATAAACCGGGTCTAGGGAACAAGTTACTATTCACTGTGCCGGGCTTTTATTGGCCCGCTTTATTTTTTTGGGAGATATTATTGGGCCGCTTTATATTTTTGAAATCTCATTAAATAGAAAATAATTTATGTTTATATTAGATATATAATAGAACGTATATATATTAATTAGATTATATTCAAACTTTTAATTTGACATTGTTTTTAATCATGTGGTGCATTACACATTTTATGATTTGAATAAAATTTGATCTTTTTTTGGCCCAATATATTACACAATACCATTACAATAATATTTATTTATTTATATACTAATACAACTTCTTTCTATTTTTTTTTTTATCAAATTATAGATGATGATTATAATCAGATAAAACTTTTAGATTAAATAATTTAAGATTTTAAATCTTCGTAAATTTACTAGATAAATCTAAATTTACAAAAAATATTGTTGTTATCTTTAATTCCATGCCAAATAAAGGTAATAAAAATATAAAACTTTATTTGAAATATGCATCTTTTGAATCAGCTATGTAATTTTTCAAAATTTTATTTGAAATATGGACTGAAATAAAATAAATTAAAATGTTGGATAATAAAATCAAAATTTAGAAAGATTGTGAAGTTATATTAAAATGATTCATAGTTCAGATAAATACAGTATATTTTTACTTAAAATAAAAGATAATTTTTTTTTTTTTTTTTTTTTTTACACACAATGAGTGCATTGTACGCGCACTATAAGTCTATAACTAGGGATGTCAACGGGTCGGATTCGAGTCGGATTTTTAAAAATCCGAACCCGAACAAACCCGACTACCGAACCCGAACCCGACAACCAAACCCGAACCCGATGGATTTTAAAAATCCACATCCAAACCCGAGCCCGAACAAAAATCCGAAACCCAAACCTGAACCCGAACCGACCAAAAACCCAAACCCGATTCTAATCCCGAAAACCCGAACCCGAAAATAATATTTACCAATTATATTAATATATATATGTATTTTGGTTTATATTACAAAAGTGTAAGTATTTTTTTGGCATTTAGATTTAGATCTAAAGATTGAATTTTTTTATATATTATATCATATTTTTGTTCGTGTTCGGATTCGGGTTCGGATTCTAGTCGGGTACAGTTAATATCTATATCCTTTGAGTTTTTATTTTTTATATCCATATCCAAATCTATATCCATTTATCTTAGACAAAATTCATATCCATCGAATTTGAATTCGGGTTAAAGTCGGTATCCTTATCCATTTACATCCCTAACTATAACTAATAATATTAACTAATATTTAAAATAAATAATATTTTTATTTTTTTTATTTATTACAGTATTTATTTATTTGGATTTTATGATCACAAAATTTCGATACTCTCTATTCCGTTACGCTCAACCTATCGTCTTCCTCTTCCTCCTCGCCACGTTCATCATACGAAACCCCTAACCCTAACCCTAACCCTAACCCTAATTTTAGCAACGAAGTTAAGCGACATGAGATATTATGATCACCGACGCGTACCCGGCCCTTCTTCTTCGTCGTCGTCGTCGTCGTCGCCGCCGCATCCTCCTCCACCTCCTCCTCCATCGTCGGCCACCCTGAAGCAACGGCTCCGATCCTCGCTCCTCGCCTGCTTCCCCCGCGCCGCCGCCGCCCCGCGCTCGGCGGCCCGATCGTCGCCGTCCTCGGCGGCGGCGGAGGGGTGGCGCCGGTGCCGGAGCCTCGTCGCCGGGATACGCCGCCGCCGCCGCTGCAGCCGCGACGGGTTCGGGTACGACCCGCTCAGCTACGCCCTCAACTTCGACGAGGGCGACAATGGCGACGCCGACGCCGACGCCGACGACAACCGCGACGAGCTCCTCCGCCGCCATTTCTCCTTCCGCCCCTCCTCCCCGCCACCAACGGCGAGATCGCGCGGATCCAAATCTAGGGTTTCGAGGTGATCTTTCACGCCCGTGTGTATGCGATGGTTTATGTAGGGGTTAGGGTTTAGTACGTTGTTTTTTAACCCGACGACGACGACGACGACGACGACGACGACGACGATATTATTACTATACATTCTATTTGCAAGAATTTCATCGTAATTTTAATTTAATTTAATTTTTCACTAATTTTATCATCATAATTTTAATCCAATTCATTTTGCGAGGGGGATTGCACGAAGATCTATGGAAGTGTTGAATCACATGAAAGATTTTTTTTTATTTTTTTTTTACTGTTCTCTTTTAATGTATTTGTATATGTATGTATAAGTATATAGTCTCAGTTTTTTATTTCATTTATTTTCTCTGGTCACGATGTTCTCTCTCGAAAATTAAATAGTTATCGTTACCCTAAATATAATATATAATATATGTGGGGTGTTAACGAGCCAAATACGATCGAGCTTATCCAGAGTTTAGCTCGTTTATAAACGGGTCGAATATGAAAGTTAAAGATTTGTTCAAAAAAAAATTGATTTGAATTTGGCTCATTTATTAATAAGCCGAACATGAGCCAAATACAAGCTCGCTCGTGAATAATAGGTTAAAAAAATTATAAAAACTATATATAGAAAATAAATTTATGAGATATTATCTATTTGACTTTGATCTAATAATTGAAAATTTTTTTGTAATTCAGTTGGACTCTATATTTAGGTTACGCTAAAAATAAATTATTATTTATTTATATATATAAATATATATAATATATGTATTTGAGTTCTCATCGAGTTGAACATGAGCGAGCTTATCGCAACTTAATTATGTTCGGCTCGTTAATTAAACGAGCTGAAAAATTCAGTTCGTGTTCGACTCGTTTATTAAATGAGCGATTCGAACTCGAGATCACATAGTGCGGCTTTGATTTACTCTTACAAATGATGATGAGGTGATTAGTAGGATGGAAGTAAAAGTTTGAGTGAATTTCTATTTTACGTAAGGGGCGTTTGTTTGGATGGACGAAACTGAAGATCCAACGTAATTCAAGTGTAGTGATATTTGAATTTTTTTGAAGTGTGATTAATTTTTTATTATTTATTTTGACGTAACTCAAATACGATTAAAGTAAAATTCAATTACTTCTTTTGTTTGTTTTGATATAATTTGGTGACGGTAAAATTAATTTTTTGAGTTTTATTGTTTATTTTGACGTAAGTAAATGAATCCTGTTTTCTCCTAAATATAGCTGTAAACTTATTGCTATAAAATTTAACCTATTATATACTTAAAATTTTTATTATTATCTAAAAGTAATCTTAATTTATTATAAATAAGGTAATTCTAATCCACTATGAAGAAAGCAGAGTTTAGATTTTACTATTTAATAATTTTTTTAAAAGAGGTTAAGTGTGGCAGAAGTCGAGTTCGGCATTTTAGAGAAGGAAGTCGAGAGTAGGTGAAGTGAAGGTTAAGGAAGTCAAGAATAAGTGAAGCGAAGATCTAATGTAACTTGAGTTACATTATATTTACGTAACTTGAGTTACATTATATTTTTTTACTTTCACCAAAATAAATAACGAAAGTGATGGAACTTGAATTTTATTTAAGGATGTAAAACGGGTCGGATGGCATGCGGGCCGCCCAGCTCGGCACGGCCTTGGGCCGGGCTGGCCCGTAGCACTGGGCCGTGCTGGGCCACCATTTTAGAGCCTGACGATCCGGCACGGCACGGCACGGTCCGGCCCGAATCAGACTTGGGCCTTGCCAGGCCGAGGGTAGGTGGGCGGCCTGACACGACACGGCCCGCTTGGGTCGTGCCGGCCGGACCAGCCCGGCCCACACCCCATGGGCCAAGGCAATTGGGGTCTGAGCTCCTGCCTGGGGAGAAGGACTGTTAGATAACTAGGGCTGGCAAACGAGCGAGCCGGCTCGTGTTCGACTCGCGTTCGGCTCGATATTTGGCTCGCTCGAGCTCGCTCGAATTAATTCCAAGCGAGCTTGAGCCTCAAATTTTGGCTCGAAATTAATTTCAAGCCGAGCTTGAGTATTACTAGGCTCGTTCGAATTAGGCTCGAAAAGCTCGAAAGCTCGAATATATATATATAGTCTACAATATCATTAATAGTACCAATCACTTGCTGTTAGATTTTCAGTCATTGAATGATGAGATGTATAGTTAGGATGATAGTGATTCTCTAAAATTGAGTGGGAGATTAGTTGAATAGTATAATCTAATGGGTGAAAATGGTCAGAGAGTTAGATCTAACGTTACAAAATTCGATAACACTAAGCATTTTATACTATCGATAATATAGTAGCCAGACTCTCTCTCTATATATATTCCGGCTACTATACTATCTATACTATTGATAGTACTGAGCATTTTGTGCAATCGAGTTTTCTATCGTTAGATTTACGTATGTATATAGAGTTCAGCTACTGTACTACTGATAGTACCAAGCATTTGGTATTTTCGAGTTTTTTCCGTTGGATCTACCCCTTTGGCCAATTTCATCTGTTAGATCACACTATTCAACTAGCCACCTACTGAACCCTAGGGGGCTACTATCATCCTGACCGCCCATCCCTTCATACAAGGGCCGAAAATCTAATAGCAAGCCATTTGCACTATTAATATAATATAGTAGTTTAAATATATGTATAATATTATAATATAGTATAGGACTACTATGCTCTTATAAGTATAGATCTCTTTATACTTATAAATTTTCAGTCGTTGGATGTGCGATTAGGATGATAGTGGTCCCCTAGGATTGAAATAGTTAAAAGAATAAATCCAACGATCGAAAACTGAATAGTATAAATGGATCTATACTCAAAACAATATAGCAGCCGAACTCTCTCTATATATAATTATATATAATATATACTTTAATTATATAAAATAATGTATATTATGTATTTTAATTATATCTATATAGAATTTAGATTATTGGGCCCACAAAATTAAATCAGTAAAATTTTACTCTAATTGCTCTCTCTCTCTCTTTTTCACTTGCTCACAGAATTATTTTTCCTATTTTTTATAATATTATAATATCTTATTTTATGCATTCATTTTATATGTTGAACTATTAGATATTTTTTGTATCAAATTTGAGATAATGTTTTATAAAAATTAAATTATAAATTACGATGTTAAAAATTTCAAGCGGCTCGTTTAGGGCTCGAGCTCGCTCGACTGAAGTTAGGCTCGCTCGAGCTCGAATTAATTTCAAGCCGAGCTTGAGCCTAAATTTAGGCTCGAAATTAATTTCAAGCCAAGCTTGAGCTGAGGTAAGCTCGCTCGAGCTCGGCTCGTTTCCACCCCTATAGATAACATCATATTCAAAAATAAGTGTCGTTGATTCTGTTGTAGAATATATATGATAGGGATAATTTCATCAATACCCCTCTAGAAAATTATAATTTTATGAATAACCCTCTAAACTAGAAAATATCATCAATACCCCTCTTAAAAACAAAAATATTCACAGATACCCTTTAGGTTAACTTTCCGTCAAGTGATCATCAAATATTTTATAAATACCAAATTTACCCCTAGCAATCATTTAAACATGATATTTAAGATTAATTATCTGATCAATTTTTAACATTTGAATCACATAATAATTTAACATTATTTTTAAAATATTACAATTAAAGATCTATAGTGTGTAATAGTTAAATCTCATTATGATTTTCGCTTTAAAATTATACATAGTTATGATGTAATTTGTCTGTAGTAGAATTCAACATTAACTATTTAAAAAAATATATAATATTTCGGAACTGTTTTATGAGGATCCAAATGCCCCTCAGGTAAAGTCAAAATTTTAAAAAAAAACTGATAGTTCAAGGTCTCTTAATGTTAAAAAATAAAACTTAAAGGGGTCTAATTCAAAATGATCTATAGGTGAGGGTTTTTTTTATTTTTTACTCACTAATAATTAGTGTTAGAGATGTTATTTTTAAAATTTAGAAGGATACTTATGAAATTACCCCTTAATTATTTGCTATCAAAATAACACTTAACCCTTTAAGGGCTAAATTTGTAATTTTGTAACTCAACCTATATTTAACCAAATTTTAACTATGGTTATAGTAACAACCGTTAGAAAGAAAGGTAATTGTGAAAATTTTTCACATTTGAAGGGCTATATATGATATTTTTAACTTTGCAGGGTATCTATGATATTTAGATATTTGAGAGGGGTAGTGGTGAAATTGCCCCTATATGATATTAATTCATTGATAAGATGTTATCTAAGTAATGCTTTTAGAACAAGTATCTTCGGTAGCTTATTTTTGCGATGTCATAAACAGTAACACTAGATTAGAATCCTCATTTTTCAATATCGAAACCCCATTTCAACTTCTTGAATGGTTTATAAAGTCAATGAAGTAATGTTTCATTTGTTTCTGTAAATAATACCATGCTGTAATGATCAAAATTTTATTAAGATATAATTTTTATAGTTCCACCAAAAAAAAAAAAGAAAAAGAAATTAAGAACTACATGGAAAGGAGAACTTAGCTTGAAAAAAAAATGTTTAATTAAGATAAGAGCTAAATAAGCAACACTCTTCTTTTTTTCCTCACTCCAGGATTAGGGATGTTAATGGGTATAAATACCCGAAATTTTATCCCAATCCGAATCCGAATCCGAACAGAACAAATTTATCCGATACTAAATGGATATGGTTTCAAATATGGATATCAAAATTAAAAACTCGATGGATATGAATACGGATGTAAATTTTGACTATAGCCGAATCCGACCCGAACCCAAATTTATTTTACATTATATATAATATGTATATGAAAATTTGATATTAAATGTTGTAAAGAGAAATAATTGTTTCGGGTTCTTGTTCGAATTTTGGATTTGGAGTCGAGTTCGGATTTTTGAAAATCCGTCCCGAATCCGATTCGGTGACATCCCTACTCCAGTTATTTCGATAGACCTAAAACATCGACTTAGGTTAGAATTTGACAGGATTTGAACTCACGACACGTGCTTCTCTGATACCAGATTAAATAATATTTACTCTTTAAAAAGATTTAATTTGTTAAAAGTTGATGTTTTAGTTTTATATATTCAAGACTGTATTCTTTATTTTGGTTGGCCCCACACAATTGATGGCATTGAAAGGAAGGAGTTCTGACCAAAATAAATCTAGTGATGTCGGCAGTCTGCTGTTGCAAAAGAGAGAGAGAGAGAGAGAGAGAGAGAGAGAAGACTTAGCCATCCACCAACACCCACTCCATTCTTTGTTAGGATTTAATATATACCTTTCACCATATCCATTTCAAATTAGTCAATAATAGTAAAACATAAGGATTTAAGTACCGTGGCACAGAATCGAGCCGAAAATTTGTTGATGCGGTACGACACAGTACATGCCGAGTTGTGCCGATGCGTGCTGGTCAAAAAATTTCTTGTGTGTTGATACATAATGGCATGAAATATTTATTTTCTTTAGCAACAAAATATTTTAACTATTTATTATGTCTTTTTATCATATATTTAAAATTTTATTTGAGAAAATTATTTATTAATATAAAGAATAGAGGATTTTAAAGCGTCTCGGATGCAGTGCATGTATCGTGTCAGTATCTTGTTGGCACGATATGGCATGATGGATACGGCCCATATCGACGGATACTTAAAATCTTGGTAGAACCCACTTTTTTTTTTTATGAAGCAAACAAAAAAAAAAAAAATGTGTGGAGACACTTTTATAATTGCATTATATATAGTGAAAAAATATAATAAAAATATATTTTATTTATTTTATAAATAATATCTTAATGAGTATATTTTTTATGATCTGATTAAAATAATTAAAAATATATATATATATTTTTTTTATATTTTTCCATTGGAACTCCATTTTGCCAATTAATATTAGATGAATTTCAACACCAAATGGCCTTTATTATTTTTTTGATTTAGAGCTTCTGAGCCACTAATTTTTTATAATTGACTTATTTGGGTAATGTTAGTTGAATATTTGGTTTAAAATTTATAATTCTATTAGCTACTAATCATTAAAAATTTCTATTTTATTTGCTACAATAAAATTAAATCCATTAAATTTGATCAAGCCATAAACAAAGTTTGATGAAATTTTTTTACTTTTTTGTGATTAAATTTAATTTTAAAAAAAAAGTTTAAAAGTTGAGGGGGTAATTTCAAAATGGCCTATATAGTTGACTGGGTCTCCATACATTTTTGGCATTTTGTGACTACTATTTATTGGAACATTCCTTACACTTGAATGTTGATGTAGTGTGTAGTCCACATCTTAATTTGTGGTAATCACTTTGCTTGTTTTTTTTTTTTCAAAAAAAAAGATTCTTATTTGATTTTGGCATCCAAAGATGCTAATGTGTTCTTAATTTATAATAATCTCTATAGTTTACAAAATTAAGTGTAAAATTCAAATACCACTATATATTTTCGCACTTTCTCATTTTAATATCATGTAGTTTAAAGTGTATCAATTTAGTATCTTCTGATTTCATTTTTCTCACACGGTTAATTTTTCGTTAAATTATATACAAAAAAAACTTTCGATACTTCACCTAGGTTTATCGAATATTCACTTTAGTACCCTTTAGTTTTATTTTTATTACTAATTTAACGAAAAAAATAGTGAAATTGATAATAGAAAAAAAAAACTGTAGGACACTAAATTAATACACTTTAAATCATAAGGTGCTAAAATAAGAAAGTGTGAAATCACAGAATTGACATTTAAAGTTTTTCTTCTTATTATTATTATTAGTCCTTACTTATCACTCTATTCTGATTCTTTACTTTCTGTCCTATTTTCTTTGCGAGTTATCATTTATCATTTTATTTACTGTGGATCGAAGTGAGAGTAAATTTTTTTGATAAAATTTTAATAGATCACAGAGAATCAAAATAATAAAAGAGTTAAATAGAACGGATTCATAACAAATTATTTTTTTCTAGTTTTGGTTACTATATAGGGCCAAATTTGAGAATGATTATGTGGGAGCTCCACCAACCTAGTTTTTTTTTAAAATTTATTTTTAAAATCTTTTACAAATTCTTTTTTTTTTTTTAGCCTTTACAAAAATAGAAAAAAAAAATCATAAAATATACTAAGTAATAAAAAAGAGGAAAAGCAATTTTGAATTTAAATTTCTCTTTGACTCCACCGCCTTTCCCAAATTCCACGTACGTTTCTCTCGTTTTGTTTTTTTTTTTAATGAAAATGTAAGGAAGCCCCTCAATAATAAAAATTTTAAAATCAGTCCTAAAACTTTTACTTTTCTATTTAAATCTCCCAACTGCTAATTTTTGGATGGTAAAAATGCATGTGACCCCCACAACTATAGATCTTTTGCATTTTACCTTTTTATTTAATTTTTATATATGGCTGAATTAAAATTATGACTCAATTGGTTAATAACCGTTAATCATTCTAGTTTTATTTATCAAAAATGATTTAAGTTATTAGATTGGATAAAATACTCAAATTTTCACCAAAAACTACTAAAAAATCTAAAGAAAAAAAGAAATTCACAAGAAAAACAAAAATTGAGGGCTTAATGTCGAAATGTGACATAGTTAAGGGGCTCTTCATATATTTTTAACTTTGTAAATGAGGTAAATAACGAAATATTTGTCATTTTCGTGTAAAAACGACAAAATCCTCATTTTATTCATTTATTTATTTATTTATATTTATATTTATATTTATATTTATATTTATATTTATATTTTATTTATTTATTTATTTATTTCGCAACGTCCTCGCATACTACTCCCAGGTACTTCGCTTATTCTGTTTGCTTCGCTCTTCGTCTTCTTCGCCTCTCTCTCTCTCTCTCTCTCCCTCTCTCTCCTCGTCTAGGGTTTCTCACGAGCCCTTCTCCCCAAAACCCTAGGGCGAGCTCGATCCCCCCTCCTCCAATGGCGATCGATCCCAGCTCCCTCCCCAAGGAACTCCGCGCCGCTTCCATCCTCAATCGTACGGCCCTCCCCGTCTCCTCCCCCTCCGATCCCCCCGCCCCTGGCCCCTTCTCCCGTGTTTTCGTCCCCGGCCCCTCCCCCGGCGAGTCCTTGATCCCTCCCCCTCCCTGGGGCGGGGTCGGTGGGGGAGGAGGGGGAGGGGACGCCGCCGGCGAGCCTCTACGGGCGGGGGCGGCGGCGGCGAAGGTGAAGCTCCTGTGCGGATACGGCGGCCGGATCCTGCCGCGGCCGAGCGATGGCACGCTCCGGTACGTGTGCGGCCACACGCGGCTCATCTCCGTCGCCAAGGACGTCTCCTTCGCCGATTTCATGAGGAAAATGGCGGGGGTGGTGCGGGGGAACGAGGACGGGGACCCCGACGACGCGGGGGGCGTCGCCGTGAAGTACCAGCTCCCCGGCGAGGACCTCGACGCGCTCGTTTCGGTGTCGTGCGCCGAGGACCTGGAGAACATGATAGAGGAGCACGACAAGGTGGCCGCCGCGGCGCCGACGGCTCCGCCAAGCTCCGCGTCTTCCTCTTCACCCCCGCCGACGCCGCCGATCCCGGCGCCGCCCATCTCGGCGGCCCCGACGAGACGAGCCAGCGCTACATCGAAGCCGTTAACGGAGTCGCCGCGGCGCCGGATGCAGCTGGGGGTGCCGTGCGGAGGAAGGAGAGCGTCGCGAGTGCGGCGTCCTCCACGCAGAATTCGGAGGGCGCTGTCGCAGGCGAGGCCGCGGACGGAAACGTCGAAGGTATGTCCTCGCCCTCTCTTCTCTCTCCTACTGTTGCTGCCTCTGATGAGGCGCTGAAGATGGCGTATGTGGGCGGCGGCGGATCCAATCCCGTCACATTTGTGGATAGCTCCGGGGGGTATTTTGGCGGTAATGCTTCGGGCCTAGGAACTAGTTTCCCTGTTCAAAATCCTAGTTTGGTTTGGCAGGATCAGCCTAGTATGGCTCCTTATGTTCATCAAGCTTATGTAGATCCTCACCAAGTTCAGTATGTTAATCCCCAGCAAATGGGGATTGGAGGTGGGGCTCAACCTGTACATGTAGTCCCTGTACAGATGAATCCATACATGTCTGGCAGGGTTCCGATCACTGCAGCTATGCCGGCTTCTCAAGTTGGTAATTTGAAGCCGGCCCAGGCTCGGGTAGAATATGCTGCAGAAAACCCGTATGGGGGAAGGCCTGTTCAGCCTTCTACTGATCAGAGTCATAAGGTTTTGCAGCCTCTTTCGCAGCTCCCGCCTTTACCTCCCGCGTACCTTCAGCAGCAGAATACCGAGAACTATGGAATGCAGCAGGGCGCGCCGCCGCCCCCGGCAAATTCTGCGACATTGAAGTATGATGATTGCTCTATGTGTCAAAAGGCGCTGCCGCATGTCCATTCGGATACAATGATACAGGGGGGTGCATCTCCGAGCAGCACCACTGAACCCAGCCCGGTGTTCTACAGTCAACGCTCAGAGGATCCAAAATGCGGTCCCAACTTGGGTGGAGCTGTGGGTTCTAAGGTGGGAGAACCAAGAATTGCGAGTGCCATACCGGCATCTCAACTAGGGGTTTATGCATTCTCTCAGAACCCAGAAACACATGTCAGCATGAGGCCGGCTGTTCAGGGCTCAGAGACTGTCGATCCTTCTAGGGTTTTGATTCACCAGGTTGTGACTAGCAATGGAGCATTTTTAAGCAATATTCCGGAGTCTCATGGTGAGAATTCTTACCAACAGCACTGGCAGACTTTGCAGCCTGTTCAATTCCATTACGATTACGGGGTTAAGCAGGGAGTCTTTTCTAAGCAGCCTGGTGTTGATGCTAGTAAAGTAAAGAATGTGAATTTCCAGCCATCAGATCCCATACAAGATCATGTCGCTCAATTCCCGATTGGATATGTTCAAGCTGTTGATGGAAGAATACAGGCTCTTCATTTGGGTCCTGCTGGAAATTCTGAATCTCATAGGCTTGCTCACTCTGGCTTTCCCTCTGATGGAAAAGTCGACAGTTCTCCTCTTGTTTCAGAGACTAGTTATACAGTAAGACCGCAAGTTGGAGGGCATGCTACATTAACTGGTGATCCTTATGTGAGTTCGGCATTCATTTCTCCAGAAAACTATGTTAGGCCTGTCGAACAACAGCCGCCTGTCACCTTTGAAGTCACTGGCATGCAAAGTGTTCAGCCCAGCATGCAGCAAGAAACAATTTTGATTGGAAACCAGGGCCCGTTCCCTAACAATCTTGGAGTTGGCATTGACTCATCAGCTCCAAAAGAGAGGCTCCTTGTTAGGCCTGTATATGCTGGTGTTAATGCTCCTCTATATAGTGGTACCAATGTGGTTGCCATGCCGGATCAGAAAGATGAGGCTCCTAAGTTGCATCCAGGCGAGTTGTTTAATAACTTTGCTGTCCCTTCTAGTGGAAATGCTCAATTTCCAGGGATGAGTTCTACTATTCCTACAGAGCCTATAAGTACTTTCCAGGAATCCAATTCCTCAAGCTCTCTCTTCTCCAACCAAGACCCGTGGAAAGTTCTAGAGAGAACACACTTACCACCTCCAAAACCCAGTAAATTGGCTAATAAGGAGCCCATTGTGGCAAAGGATTCATATGCAGAAAACAATTTGGGTATTCGTAATGGATCAAATATAGTTTCTCTCTTAGAAGAAGGCAACCTTCCACATATTTCAGACTTTCCTAACAAGGATTCCACCAAAGATCCTGTTCAAGTCACAGAAGGTTGGTCTACTTTCTTGTTTTCCTCTTTCTTGGTTGGTAATAGGATTTACTTTTTGTTGGTTACGATTAATAATCTGCACCTCCTCCTCTATTTTCTTTATTCTTTTCTGAAAGGCTCGGGAGAAGAGCGCGTTAGACAACAACTGCAAGCTGTCGCTGAAGGTGTAGCAGCATCAGTACTGCAGTCACCTGTACCTTCTGATTCTAGTTCCTATCCTCGAGAAACTAATAAAGCCACTACTGTTCCTGACAAGAATCCAATAATTGTTGAGGATAATATAGATTCAGGACGGGCCATAGTTGATCCAAAATCTGAGGTGACGAAACCCTACTTTTCTTCTCTACTATTTCATATACCGGTTCTTGATTGATACTAATTATTTATCTTGATTCAGAACTCTAAGAGTAATCAATTAGATAAGACCAGCCCTGGCATTCTTATTTCGGATGACTTCGGCCGCCTTCAGGTTGTAAACTAGCATATGTTAACAAATGCTACTTTGTACTTGTCAGCCTTTATGTATAGAGCTTACAGTTTCTTTTTCTTCTCATCTTTGTAGATAATAAAAAACAGTGATCTTGAAGTATTGCGGGAGCTAGGTTCTGGAAATTTCGGCACTGTCTATCATGGGAAATGGAGAGGATCAGATGTCGCAATAAAAAGAATCAATGATAGATGCTTTTCTGGGAAGGCATCAGAGCAAGAGCGCATGGTCTGTAGCTGATGCCTTTAGATATTTCCTTGTGCTTCTTCTTTTTCTGATCATGCCCATATATATTTCAGAGGGCTGATTTTTGGAACGAAGCTTCCAAACTTGCAGACTTGCACCATCCAAATGTAGTAGCTTTTTATGGTGTTGTTCTTGACGGCCCAGAGGGAGCTGTTGCAACAGTGACGGAGTACATGGTTAATGGTTCTCTTCGACAGGCTTTGCAAAGAAATGACAAGTATATCTTTATTTTCATCGCTTTTAAACCTGTTAACTTGTCATTTTGATCCTTTAAGTGTTGATTTAACTTTTGTCGGCAGGATACTAGATCGTCGTAAACGCCTCCTTATTGCAATGGACGTAGCATTTGGGATGGAATACTTGCATGGAAAGAATATTGTGCACTTTGACTTGAAAAGCGATAATTTACTTGTCAATTTACGGGATCCTCAACGTCCAATTTGCAAGGTACTTTACTCTGGTTATATGGAAAATGGTTGATTCGGGAAGAAAAGTGCTTCTAGCTATTCTGATAATATTTATAACTATTTTGTTTTTTTTTTTATTTACTGCGGTGAGCCTTGGCAAATTATAAGGTTGTTCTATGTGGGGGTGTGTTGTGGAAAGTCTCTCAGAATGAGGGGAAACAGCTGCATATATTTTAGCCTCCTTTGATCCTTCAACAGTAGTTTTATGCGCTGGTTTGCCATTTTTGGTATTAGTGGAGATTAAGTTATGTTTGTAGCTCTCATCAAATTGATGTGCTTTCATAAACATCATGGAGCTTGCTACTCGCCAGAAAATCGAAATGCTTCTCTTTTATGTGATTAATTAAAATTTATATGGATAAATTACCTGTGAAAGTCCTATCTCTCCAATCTCATTAGGTGAGTTAGATTTTGTCTTTAATGAAGAGCATTTATGGCCATCGAGTTTCAGTACTCTTATTCTCTTCTTACTACTTCGTGCTTACACTTGTAATAAGCTTGAATTTTATTCTTGTATGATTTCTATCAGAACTCTTATTCTCGTACTACATGGTGCTTACGGCTTGTAATAAGTGTGAGTTTTATTCTTGTATGATTTATATTACATGTTGTCTTGCTTCCATTTATTATCTGGAAGGTTCTGATAAAGTAGCAAGTATTCCTACATATCAATAATTTACTTAGTTACTTCCTCTTTCACTGAATTAATATTACAAATGATGTCGGTTAATGTCCTTTGCTTAGTATAGACCAATGCATGCTAATACGTAGGTCTGCTTCACTGCTCATATATGGGATTATTAGTGCTTGTCCAGCCGAGATGGTCAAGCCTCTCTTTCTAAGACGATAGAGTTCAAAGATGAAGGAGAATGTTTTAGAGTAGACTATCTCAACAACTATCAGATTTATAGATTTCTATGCAAATGTTATGAAAGAGAGCATGTGTTTAAGATAAAAACAGTGTGGTTTGTTGATTGTTTATATAGGTACGATGCTGTCAAAAATTAAGTTGCACCGCCATTGTTTTCAGATTAAATTAGGTAAATAGCTTGCTATTATTCAGTCCTAAGATTTTCTGCATATGGAGTGGAAAATGCTGCTCTACTGTTGGTAGTGTAAAATATGGAAATTCGTTATACATGAATGTCTAATTTATGTTTGTCGCGTAATATTCTGGCTTATCTGCTACCTTGTGCTTCTAAACTGATTATGTGAGCCATCTTCCTTCCTGCCTTCCTAAAGGCACCGGAGACACTACTTATACTGTGTGATGTTTGCGTATTGTGCTTGTTTTTGCAAAATCTTACCGAATTTATCAAGAGTATAGGAATTTGCGTTTGAGCATTTTGTATTCTTTACTTGCTTCATCCGGCACTCTGTGCTATCAAAACATGTTAGTTATGAAATCATAGTAGCACTAGTTGTAGTACGTCGCTAAGTTTTCCATGTGAAGTAGCCTGATTTTTTTTTACTTAATCTGCTTCTTTCTCCTTTGCAGGTTGGTGATCTGGGCCTTTCGAAAGTTAAACGTCAAACCCTAATATCCGGTGGAGTGCGGGGAACTCTGCCCTGGATGGCTCCGGAGCTTCTAAATGGCAGTAGTAGCCTTGTCTCCGAAAAGGTTAGCTCAAATAATCTCAGTTGAGAAGGATTTCTTTTTTTATTTTCATATTTTATTCGGCTTATCTTATCCTATCTTTATGCATGTACTCTTAGGTCGACGTTTACTCCTTTGGAATTGTGATGTGGGAACTGCTTACTGGAGATGAACCTTATGCTGATTTGCACTACGGAGCTATCATAGGTATTTCCTTATGCTGATTTGCACTGTGGAGCTATCATAAGTGTTATTTTATGGGAAAAACTTCAGATACCCTCGTTGTGGTATAGTTCGATTTTACTCGTTCGGATGATAACGCTTGACCGCCCTGCGGTTTAATCCACGCGACTCATTAAATCCGTGCAAATGAGGATTAACAAGATTAACCAATTACATCTTTATTTCTACAGTTTTAAACAGCCATATGAGTGTCACATGCTCAATTTTGCGACGACTGTAAACATAAAGTCCAAACCATAAGGGGGTAAAGTGGAATCAAACCTAATACCAAGGGAGAGTAGGGTATTTGAAGATCTCCTTCATCTAATCTCATCTTAGGATTTTTCGGTACTGAAAAGTTAATTCATTCCAAAATAGGTGGAATAGTGAGCAACACTCTGCGGCCTCCGGTGCCCGATTCGTGTGATCGCGACTGGAGGTCGCTGATGGAGCAGTGCTGGTTGTCCGAACCGTCCGAGCGGCCGAGCTTCACGGAGATCGCTAACAGGTTGCGTTCTACGGGGGCTTCCCTTTCTCAAAAGGGACAAGCTCAAGCACAAAAATGATCGAGAGATGTTTGTATTTTCTCGCTTCTATCATCGGTATGTTCTATCAATATGTTCCATGACTCTTACTTACTACTACTACTACCATCAAAAGGTTTCAAGAGGATTTACAGTTGCGGTTGTAAATATATATAGTAATAATTCCATGTTTTTTTTGTTTTTTAGATAAATTTTGGAAAGCTTATTCTGTATGCTATAAGCTAGTTTATATATGTGTGTGTGTGTGTGTGTGTGTGTGTGTGTGTGTGTGTGTGTGTGTGCGTGTTTTTTTTTTTTTTTTTTTTTTTCATTCTTTTGTGTTAAATGATTACCTGGTCTAGTTGTTATTTTGAAGTGTAGATTAAACAAAAAAAAAAAACAAAAAAAAAAAAAGCCATTTTTCTTGGACTGGGAATTTTATGCTGTTATATCTTATGCTGTTGTAGATTTATGAAAGATTTTTTTATGTACGTGTTGTATTGTTGAATTCTTATACCTTCGTTATATATTGCTGGGTTAGTATTTTGAATCTGGTTTTCTCTGTGTAACATAAATGCCCTCTCTTAAGGTTCTTTAATATTTGTGAACTAGTGATATATTTTTATAGTTTTAGGTATCTTTTTATTGGTTATTATGGTATTCTCTAAAGCCGAGCATAGAATAATATGGTTTAAAGATTTAGGATTTAATGCTTTGGTTATACATTATATGTTGTTATAGTTTGTGTTCAAGAAATAATTGAAGTGAATTAATTTTTTAATAATATATAATTGATTAAGTAATAAAGTTAAAATTAAGGTTTTAAGTGGTCATGCACGGATTGTATCTATCATGCTGTCATCGTGCCAGCTCAAAACACTCTATTATTTAAATTAATAAATAATTTTTTCAATAAATTTAAAAGATATGATAAAAAAAAATATATAATAAATAATTAGAATATTTTGTTGTTAAAGAAAATAAATATTTCATGATATTATGTAGCGGTATAAGAATTTTTTTTGACAAATACACATCGACATGTACCATGCCGTACCGTGTCGGTAAATTTCTAGCACTACTTCGTGCCACGGCACTTAAATTATTGGTTAAAACACGGTTGCGCCCAAATCCCAATCCATCTTAGCATAAGCAGATAAGATACTACACGTCTCGAGTAAGAAGCATATGCTATGGATAATGGTGACCATGATCTCTAGTTGTAGTACGGCATCCAAATGTGCTCGGGACCAAGATTTTAAGTGCCCGTCGGCACGGGCCGTATTTACTGCATCAGTATCGCGCCAACAAGTTACCGACACGATACGATCGTTTGCCGATAGCAGTTTAAAACACTCTATTCTTTAAATTATTGAATAATTTTCTAAATAAAGTTTGAAAAATGTGACAAAAAAATATAATAAATCGTTAGAATAATTTGTTGCTAAAAAATATAAATTTTTCACGATATTATTACGTGTCGGCACACAAGAATTTTTTTGACCGGCACTCATCGGTATAGCTCGGCACTCACCGTGTCGGCAAGTTTCCGGCACGACCCTGTGCCACGACCCTGTGCCACGGCACTTTAATCCTTGCTTCGGAGAACAAATTACAGAAAAAAAAAAAAACAAAAAGAAAGAAAAAGAAGCGCCGCGTAGCAGATGCAATCTGTTTGAGTAGCTCAATCTCGTCGATGGAAAGAATACAGAACAAAATTTACAACTACAAACTGCAGGAATATACTGGGAATAACATTTGTCTGCAACTCAAACATGCTGAAACTGGAGGAATCCTAATCCGTTCCGGTGACGCGGACGTGGAAGGGGGAGCCGCGGCAGAAGATCGGCTCCTCCGGCGAGTCCGCCTCGCCCGAGCGCGGAGGACATCCGTTGCGTTGGTTATCCCGGCGGCTGCCTGGAGCGTATAATCTCCTGGGACTAGAAAGTAGAGCGAGAAGGAATGCGCTACTTCCTCGAGCGGCGGAACCTTCAGATTGATATCACTGAGTACACCTACAGGAGAAAAAGGGAATTGTAAGAACACATAAATTACGCGATTCGCATGCAATAAGCACAATGAAAGTCGGGGCAAACAGAACAGGGATCATACCAGCCCAAAGGACGGTAGCGCTATTTCCCTCGAAGCAATTCTCGCCGGCAACATCTTTGCATATAACATTGAGGCTCATTTCGATCGTTTCTTTCGTATTGTTCCGAATCAGAACTTCCATCCGAGTCATTTCGTGAGCCGCGATAGGGTTCTTAGAGCTCTGATCGCCCAACTCGCCAATTTCGGCCGAGGTGTTTGCGATCCTGAAGCCAAAGGTTAGAGGGTCGGGCAATAATATGTCCATGACCGACGCCTGCAGCGCCGCCTGAGTGGCCTCTTTGATATTCAACTCCCCCGAGCTGTTTCTTCCGGACTGCCACTGCACTTTAATTTTCGAGATTAAGTTGTTGATCGAAGCATTCAACTCAGCCTTGGCATTCCTTTCGGTTACACTAAATGCTTTATTTCCGGCAGAATCATCAGTTTGGGAGTCCTTTAGGAAGACGGAACCATCAAGAACAGGAAGTTTGAAGTTTTCCAATGGTATCAGAACTCGTGCAGAGTATTCGCGATCAATTCTCGTCTTCCTGTACCTGATATCAGCACTTTCATAGTCGCGTGCTGGTGTATGCTCGTCGGTCGGATTATCCAGCTGAACTGACACATTAACCTCGAAAACCACATCAGTTGGATTAGACAGCTCGAGCTCAAGAAGGCGGATTCCCCAGCATCCTTTGTATGGGTCGATCTTTACTAAGCTACCATCTTCATCTTGCACGTCGTCGTCTTCTTCAGTTGAACTCTGATTAATATTCGCAGGTTTAGGAAAGGAATCAGAAACATGAGCAGGAATTTCCATCGAGAGCAAGCGAGCCTTTACAAAACGCAAGCCCTGTTGAACGCAAACATTCAGTGGAAGAACCAAGCGCCTTCCTGGTGGCACAGGAGCTTCCTTGTTTTCAGATTCATCGGAGTTTGTAGATGGACCTAGGATGATAAAATACAAAGCGTCAACCTCGTACAAATTATCAAATTTGATGAACAAAAATCTAAGCATCATAGATTGCAAAATGTTCAAGTGTTCAAACAGAAACTAAAGAACAGCGAAGGTTGAGGGGGGGGGGAAAAAAGTTGTATTAGTAGTACCAGGTAATGTTCTTACCAGCATAATAAATAGCCAAGAGTGGGCTGCTTCCTTCCTTCGATATTCTTCGTGCACTACTAGAAGAATTCCTGCTAGCGTCGACCTCAGAATCTGCCAAACTAAGCTGCCATGCCTTCAAAGTCACAGTGAAAGTCACCTCGCCACCTGGCTTGAGAGGCAGAGCCGACGTCAACTTGTCCTGTGCCATTGAAATAACCGAATCTTGATTTTTCCCCGATAGCGTGATATGTGCTTGTTCAACCGGTACGGTCCCCGCGTTCGTCAGGCAGATCCTAATATCACGAATCTCACCTTCATAAAGAATGGTCGAACCGTTCCCACCAACCACATGGGAGACCAGCAAAGGTAGAGGAGGAACGACGGAGATATTGGGAAAAGACACATTCTTCAACTTGCCAGAGCCACAGCATCTGAATGGATCAGAAAGGACGAGACCTTGTGCGGCCCCAAGGAGCAAGTTATCGACGTCCCTAAACAGGTGTTCTGTGATGACACCGAAGCAATGAACAATGCATCCCGGAATGGAAATCGGTCCAACTTTTGTTGGAATTCCAGACAGTAAAATCACCTTGGCCGTATTAGGTGGAAGATTTACACTCACGGGGAAGGCATCAAAGTTTCCAGAGTGAACAGATAGGTAAATGCTTTCCACAACCAGGTCGAAGCTACACGGATTAGCCAATTCAACCAAGACCTGAACTGGTTCGCCAACAACCCAAGTTATCTCTTCTTTACTGTTATCTGTTGTAACTCCCTTGCTGAACGGTGTATAGATGAACGGCCCAGAAGGAGCTGACCCAGTCCACCATTCCTTTTTCAGTGGATTACGCTTTATTATATCCATTTGCGATGGATGGAGAGGAAATGAATGCAACCTGATAGAACATGACAAGTATTTAGTGTGTTTAAAATTTTCAACACCGTCAAAAGAATTGCCGCAATATATACTTTATCAGCAAGATCTGTTAAAGAGTTTAACATGTGGATGCGACCAATCAAATTATTGAAGAAGGCACTGATCAGATCAGTACTAATCAGATCAGTACTAATGTATCCTATTTAATAGAAATAGCCATGGTATTGTGAAGGGCAGGATCCTCTGACGAATCTAAGTTACTCCAACAAGCAATTTCACTGGGTGTAGTAAACTTATTGCGGGTGTTAGGATAGACAAGGTATAATAGATTGAAAGTGTAGGAACAATTCGTAGTTTCAGGAATAGATGATATCAATTAATTGCATTGAAAGAGGATGACCATAGGAGCCATTTGACATGCATAATATATGTTGTGATAATGCTGAACGATGAATGTATTGGCGTCGTGAACAACACACAAACAAGGACACTAATTTTGCCATTAAAAGATTAGGAAAGATGCCTGATAAAAGGAAGGGCAGGATCGGCACAGCGCGTGCCCACTGGAAGCCTATCTGCAGAATTGGCAAGCGAGCTCGCCAGACCACTCTGACCAGCTGGTGTGATAAGTGGGTAAAATGATCTGAGTAGACGAGCTGCCGCACTCCCAAGCTGAAAGGGGATCTCCAGCACGGACAGAGGACACGAGAATTTCTCTTAACAAAACCATTTGCAGGGAACTCCATTGCGATTCAAATAAGGAGACAACCGATTGAGGCTGCATTTTCTTCCCATCAGCATGACTTGTACCGAGTTCCTTTAAGAAGAATAGGAACAGATCAACTACATGACAGTTATCTAATCTACAACAAAGGAGAAATAATATGAAGAAAGAAATTGTTAAAGCATACAATATTTTATCAGTCAGCTGTTCAAAAAATTCAAGCACATAAACTGTGGCAAGAATAAAGTTCATGCCAAGTATATGTTTTATTGTAAAGTTTTTTATTTTAAAACTCAGCCTATGTAAAGCAGCCTTATTTCGTAACTCTTCCTTGTTTTTGGCTATTCTTCCAACAGTCTTATGTACAGATTGAATGAGATAATGAACAGAAGCCTGCGTTTAGATGAAATGATAATCAAGATTTGCAGTGCACAACCTCAATTGTCTTCTTAAACCTTTATCAAAGTTTCTGATAGAATTATGTACAAAACTAAGTATTGTGAGGATTTGCGAATAAGATGTTCAAGGTCAGTATATTCCTGTCAAAGTCTAATGAGCATATATACCCTAGAACCTAGCAACTAAATAGTAAAATGCATTAAAGAGCTAGTAGGCAACCTGCTTCAAACCCAAAAGGGTTGTCCAAAAGAAGAAAAAAGGCATTAAGAAAAAAAAAAAAAAAAAAAAAGAAGCTTACTTGGGCTGGAGCATGTAGTTTCGGGTTAGTCCTCCTACTTTGAACATGATAAGCATTTGTGGTCATGGTCAAAACTTGCATGGCGCTGATAGCAGCGCTGGCACTATCCTGCTGCAAATACAGCTGGGCAACTTGGCGTGAGAAAAGGCTGCTTTACGATGATAACCTAGTGTTCCAAACAGTCTTGCTATTTCAACATATAATATCAAACGATCGTTGGCATCAACAAGAGACTTCGCACCATCTGCAGCCCCCATCAGCAGTTCAACAACCTCCTTAGCAAGTTCAGTTCTGACAACATAAGGCAGAACTGCTTAAATTTGCATACCATCTAATAAGTCTTTAGGTCACTTTGAAGATCAAACGTATTCGAGAAAATGATGATACAAATCTGCTTCAACCAGTAAAAACAATCATAATATGTGGATTGCAAAGTTGGGGCCAAATTTATACTATAAAGAATGAAGGAGATAAAAAGATTACTGAAGTATCATTCAAACGGCCACACAAATGCTTAAGCTATTTCCACACAATAATTCATAGTCCATATTGGCTAAGGTTAAACTTAGAAGACTTATTAGAAATGATAAACAAAAGCCTAAGACTTCTTCTGGACATGATGATCACCGAAACTTAAATATGTTCAAGTTCAATTAATATTTTTAAGAACTTTATTTGTAGAACCGAATTCTCACAGGAATTCAAAAGTCAGCTTTGGAGAAAATTTACACAGAGTCTGAAATTCTGACAAAAATTTAAATTGGTAATTGCAAAAGCTTAATATAGATGTAAGTAAACTTACCGGCAAAGGTATCTAGCCAACTTCAATGCAGCCTCGAGTTCAAAGCTCACAGTTGAAACCCTGTAAAGGTCAAAAGATCACATCAGATCAGATTAGTAAAACGACCTTCAGTTCCAGAAAGAAATATAGAAGAAATCAGATGAAATTTTGCACAAAGCTACAACATATGGTAGAAAGTAATCGTCTAGAGCTGGATAAACAGCAAAACTAAACAGTGACACCTTTGAGCATTATCTTGTATGAAAGCTCTTCTATAAAGCTGGATGACGGTGTAATAACGATATTTCACCTCCTCCTCTAGAATAGGGTCTCTTCCACCTGTGCGGTCTACCTACACATACATAAGACATTAAGGTCATTTCATTTTTGTTAAACTAAGCTCAACGAGCAGTATGGAGATCTCAACACCTAACATGGAAAGAAAACCACAGCGGAAAGTCAATAAGAGAAGGAGGGGAAAAAATAAACCAGAAATTCCGCTTGCATCAGTCATCAGTTGCAAATTCTTTAACTGGAAAGTTTTATTTTCAATGTACAACCATCTATAACCGCATGCAGTTATATTAAAGAGTGCGCTTACTAGCAACGCGCAAACACTACCCTCCAACGCCCCTGCATGCCAGAATACATCTCCTGTCAATCTCGCTAGCTCTATTGCCGTGGAATAATGTGCATTAGCATCAACAGGTGACCCGGCCAGCAAACAGTAGTCCCCAATTGTTTTTTGTGCACGACCAAGCCTTCTCTTTTTCGCCTTAATGACCTACAGTTTCGTAAGATGAAGAATATTTAGAAGAGATGAGAAGTCGTGTGTAACTTCAAAGGCCCCTAGAAGTCACAAGTGCAACTGCATAATTTCTTAGAACACCTAAGAATAAACCTCCTCTGAACCAAGGCTAGATTGCGAGTCCAAAGGTGTCTTTAAAATCGTCCCTGCAGATTCTGTACGAAGAACGCATTTTTCAAACTCCATCAACAATGAAGCAGCGAGATCTTGCACCATCGTGAGCATGTGAAATTCCATCTTTTCCATATCCGAAGGAGGAAATAATACAATATCATCTCTTTTCTCCTCCCTTAACTATCACAGAAATCATGAAACAAACAAAAAATAATGAGACGAAATAGACAAATTTTGCAGTAAAGAAGCACTAAGAGAGCTTTGAAGATCAAACAAAATGTCATTCCTAAATCTAATTTTCATGTTTTTTTTTCCAAAACATATTAAAATCAAAACCTAAATTCAATCAAATCAGATCAAGCTAAGTCAAAAAAAAAAAGCTAGCTTCCAGACCTAAATCCAATCAGAGGCACCTAACAGCATACAACAACAACAACATGTCATTCCTAAATCTAAGTTTTATTTTTTTCAAAAACAAATTAAAATCAAAACCTAAATTCAATCAGATCAGATCAATCCAAGTCAAAATAATAATAATAATAATAATACCAACAACTAGGGCTAGAATCCAAACCGAAATCCAATCAGAGGCACCAAACAGCATACAACAACAACAACAACAACAAAATGCCATTCCTAAATCTAATCTTCATTTTTTTCCTCCAAAAACAAATTAAAATCAAAACCTAAATTCAATCAGATCAGATCAAGCGGACTCAAAACCAGAAGGGTACTAAATCAAACTCTAAACTAGAATTTACCCAATCAAAACTCTTGACAAAAAAAAAAATCAAAAATTCACTAAATCGATCCAAAATCCAATCAGATCAGATCAAGTGTGAACAACTAAAACTAGGCCGAATTTTCTCCGAAAAAAAAAAGATCTGGATGCACTCACACAACACACTGAAATCAAACCCTAAATTCAATCAGATCAGATCAAATGTGAATAACTAAAACTAGGCCGAATTTTCTCCGAAAAAAAGAGAGATCTGGATGCCGAGTCTCAGTTTAAGAATGATTCGATTCAACTCAGACAACACACTGAAACCAAACCCTAAATTCAACTGGGGGATGGGATGGGATGGGGACCTGGGCGTCGGAGGGGAAGAAGGCGAAGCAGCGGCGGGCGAGGGCGTGGGGGTAGGGCCTGCAGGCGGAGGCGAAGTGGTGGGCGACGAGGTCGAGGTCGGGGGAGGAGGGGCAGTGGCAGAGGGCGAGGACGGCGAGGATCTTGCGGTGGGACTGAAAGTCCTCCCAGGGGAGGGAGGGGAGCCGCCGAGGACGAAGCGGAGGCGGAGGGCTCCGGAGTCCCAGGGCTGGGGGGCGAACGGGCTCTTCTGCTGCTCCGAGTAGAACGACGCCACCGCCGACAGCTCCACCCTCGCCTGCCGCCCCACCGCCGCCGCGTACTCCCGCAGCCTCCCCGCCGGTATCCCCCCCCCCACCGGCACCACCGCTATCCGGATCGTCGACATCGTCTCCATCCTCACGTCCGGCTCCATTTCTGACGATCCAATTTAATTATTTAATTTGATTTGATGCCGAACCCACCCAGGTGAAGAAGACCACGAGACGAACCTCGCGCAGGAGCAGAAGTGGGGGGAGGAGAAGAGATGCGAACGCGCATCTAAAGTATGTTAACGGGTACGGATACCCGAAATTTCATCCGAACTCGAATCCGAATGAGACGGATATATATATATATATATATATATATATATATATATATATATATATATATATATATATATATATATATATATATATAAATTTGAAATTTCTTATCCTATTAATAAGATAGGAAAGATCATTCTATCAAATTTTTAATCGCTTGGATGAGAAATTGTAGGGTTATGATGATATTAGTCGGTTAGAGTTGAATGGTCCCCAGGTTGAGTGGTCCCCATTTGGGTTATAATATTTAATCCGATGGTTAAAAATAATGAAAAGAGTTGATCATATATATATATATATATATAGGCTAGGGCTACTATCCTATTAATAGGATAGGAGCACTTGTCTATCAAATTTTTAACACTTGGATGAGAAATTGTAGGGTTAGGATGATATTAGTCGGTTAGAGTTGAATGGTCCTCTAGGGTTGAGTGGTCCCCACTGATTTATAGTATTTAATCCAATGGTTAGAAATGGTGAAAAGAGTTGATCCAGCTAAAGAATCGATAGAGACAGTGATCCTATCCTATTAAAAGGATAGTAGACGGACTCTCTCTCTCTCTCTCTATATATATATATATATATATATATATATATATATGATATTAAATGGATAGAATTTCGAATATGAACATCAAAAATAGAAATTCGACGGGTATGAATTCGGATATTTATTTTGACTATATCCGATCCGAACTCGAATCCGAACTTACTTTGTATTATATATATAATATATATGTAAAAATTTGATGTTATATTTGAATTTGTACTTTAAAAATTTAGATTTAATATAATATATTTTGAAATATTGAAAAAAAATAATAATTGTTTCGGATTCAAATTTTCGAGTTCGATTTCAGGTTCGGATTCGGGTTCAGGTTTTTTATTTTTAGTGGAGTTCGGATTTAGATACGGATTTTTAAAATCCATTGGGATCGGATCTCGGATTTGGAGTCGGATTCGGACTCGGGGCTTCTGAAATCCGCCCCGAATCCGACCCATTGATATATCTACACGGGACGGATCTGCAGCAGGTGGGTGGGGTTAAAAACCTTCCAACCTGTTTGTGCAGGAGTTCGTATGGATTCGGAACGAATTAATTTGTATCTTATTTTTTATATTCATTGGCAAAATTTTCAATTAAATTTGAACAAACGGTGGTGGTGGTGGTGGTGACGGTGGATCAAAATAAAAAAAAAAAAAAAAAAAAAACTAAAAGAAATTTTGGTATGCAATCAAGGTGGATTCGCGGCCGGAGAGATTTCTTCACCTCCCACCTGTTTCCATGGCAAGTCGGAATGATTTTGAAACGAATTTGAATTGATTTTTATCATTTTTTTTTATTTTTATCTTTAGTCGTCTTCGGGAGGCAAAATTTTGATAAATATTTTAACAATTGGTGCAGAACAAGGATCCAAATATGATCTTGTGAAAGATTATTTCACTACCCTGTCCTTTAAATTTTGCCTGAAGTTTGTGAGAAGAGCACATTTTTATGTGGAAAGCAGTTAAATTTTCATTCTACAACAAAACAAGCCAGAAGCTATAGAGGGCTATTGCATCCTGAGATAATTTAGGGACCATAAATAGCTGCATTTATCAGAATACATCACTCTTCACGTTTATTTTTGTTACCATATGGTGTGTCCATATTGGCGGTCTTAATTTAATCCGATCCACTTAAAATGTGGATTGAGATTTATCCTAAGTTAAGGATAAGAATAAATTATATATTTCTTATTAGTTAAGAAACATATTTTCTAGTGGATATCTATTATGGATATCCTAATCTTTTCCACCTATGTTCTAGGGATTTTGGAGTGTGGACATAGAAGAGGACTCTGGTAGCCCTCTTCGATTGACATCTGTAGCATTAGATCCGCATCCGATCTGTGACGTAAGGCGTACGCGTGAGAGAAGGCGAGAAACGTGGGAGATCCAGAAACATCGACACAAAGACGATCCAAGAAGGCTTGTAAAACAAGCAATCTGATCCGATTTGGGTTTTCGGATACGTTAGCTATCCGGTTTGTAAGTTTGCGTTGTCCTTTTATTTCCAACAATTTTGATTTACTCACCGTCAGATCGTTAGTGCCACTCATTAATTTTGAAATCTCGAACGACTACAAATATGCAATCAATTTACTTAAAAACGTATAGGCATTACTCGACATAACCAATCTCTTGCTACTTTGAATATGGCTCGGTCCAACACAGCCTCCTGTCATTTCAAATGTGACTCGGCTTAATCTAACCTTCCGTCATAAAATAGAATGTTGACTCCTTTAAGCCAACACTGACCGTCTCTACCATACGTGGTAAAGAATTTGATGGTCGGTATCTGCGGTTTCAAGTTCGAAGTGTAATTACTTCACATTTTCAGCTTAATCTCAAGATTTTGCTCGTACTTGAAACATAATTTAAACTTAGAATCTACATCTTGGGGTTGAAGATACTAATGAAACAGTTATATTTTTTACCTAATTGCATTAGGTGGCAATATCTAGTTCAGTACTAACCAACTAGTTGGTTGGATTGATATATTTATATGTTTATGCAAATTCAAAATAGATTATGCTTTTAATTCACAGCTGTGCCTCTCCCACCAGCTCACCAAAGTTCCACCAATCAGTATATTATTTATTGAACATTATCTTACAATTTTAATTATAAAATATTATCTAGATGGTTGAAATTGGTATATTTGTAATATATACTATAATATGATTATGTAAACGACCGTCGCACCAGAAAGTAAGGCTTGGTGGTTGGTATCCGAGACCCGAGTTCGAATCCTAATTGATTCATATTTTCTAGCTAAGTTTATTTCTTAATGAAATAAACGGTTTTAGCTATCTATCTCTCTCAAAATATAATACAGGTCAAAAAAAAAAAAAAAAAAAAAAAAGGCAAAATAGGTGTGCAACAGGGTTGTGGACAAAACCCACAAGCTTTTTGTAGATTTGGTGGACTCTTATATTGTTTGACAAGTTAAGATTTAGGTTAAATCACACTTTTTTCCTTCAATTATAAAATGTGTGACATTTTTGTTGGTTCAAAGGGATCATGATCCCTATCCTATAATGCGAGACCAAGTTCGACTTAGTCATATTCAAAATAGCATAAGACTGGTTAGACGAAGTCACAATCAAAATCCGTGAATATTACGCTTTAAGTGAATTGGTTACGTATGTATTTCTAACGGCTTGAGCTTTTATGATTAATGATAGTGCCAACGATTAGATACTTTTGGCATTCAAATTTTAATTTATTATAATTTTGTTGCTCGAATCATTAAATTGTTGGAATAAAGTTTCAAATGTAAAAATTTAATCGACTGAATAATGACGTGTAAAAATGATTAAGATGTTGTAAAATATTATATTAACAACATATCATTATTAAGTAAATTAAATTAGAATATGTGAAACTTAATTAGGACAATTTATAAAAGTTTGAATAAAAAATTACACCAAATTAAAGTTTGATAATCAAAGTGCATGCCACCTGTTTTATAATATATAGTTTAATTTTGATTCAAATTAATTAAAGCGTCTATTGTTGGATTAATTAATCCAACACCCATTTTGGATGGATTTGATGAGAAAATCAAGGCTAAAACGTATCTTAAAATCTAACTAAGGCAAAAATTCAAGCACAATTGCTCATGCAAAAATAAATAACATGTAAATATAATTATACCATATTTTAGCTAATTAATCATATTACAGTTTAATTCTCTAAAAGAAAAGAAAAAAAAACAAAAAACAAAAAAATACATTCCATGCAAATGCATGTATTGTCTCATCAAAACCAACTAATTATGATTATTGTCATAATTATACCTATAGTTAATCATATAATAGTTACATACATCCGATCTCGAAAAAAACCTCCCCCTTGTGCTTTGAGATTCGATCTCCTTTGATCTCCACCAAATCACCAGAGGGCGTAAAAAGAGTAGCTACAACTGAAGCCCTCTTACAGTACTGAGGCCGCTTCTCTGCGGCAGCGTACGAGACGCGGGAGCTACACGCGCCGCCGCAGCCGCCGCCGCTGCGGTGGAGGGCGCAGCTGCAGTTGCGGTGGTACGGGCGGCGCCGCACCTCCGTGTCGGCCGCGGCGATGCACCCGTCGAAGACGCACCGCATCGCCGTCGCCGGCGAATTCGCCGCCGCCGCCATCGCTGCTGCTGCTGCTGCAGCTGCTGCTCGATCTGATGCAGCGAATTTTGTTGTTGTTGCTCTTCTCTACACTTTGAACAACATTTGTTTCTTATTTGATTAGCCTTGTATATATATATATATATATCTATATATAGAGTGGGATCCAAATGTAATTTGTTTGTGTACTTTATATTATACAAAAAAAAGTGGGTGAATGTTGAGTGTGTAAAAAAAACATAAACTTTATTAATAAATAAATAAATAAGAGAAATTAATAAAAGGAAAAAAAAAAAAGAAAGTACGACGGACATAAGGCTGGTTGTTTTTCTTTGACCAACGTCTTTGACGCTGCAAGCAAATTTCTTTTATTTTTTTTATTTTTTAAAACGTGAATGCAACCTCTCGCGCATGATTTATCCTAACTATACTATTTTGATCTAACTATTTAATTTTTAAAAAAATTTAGCTTTGGTATTCGATGTTTTAATCTGTTTGATTTAAATCATTTGATGGCTCTTTCAATATAAAATTGTTACATGAATTGCATAAAGCATATCAATTAAATCTATAAAGATAAACGGACACAGTTAAATTTCAAAATTAAAGAGTTATTAATTAGCTCAAATCAAATAAAAAATTTTAAGAATTTGATAATAATAATTGAGATAAGTTTTGCAATTTTTAACCTGATTTTTGAATTAAAAAAGAAAAAAAAAGTTAGTAAGCGGAGTTAACAGAGAGAGAGAGAGAGCCAACATGGACCGTAGATTTGGACGCTTGGTCCAAATTTCTACAACACTTTACCCATTCCACACGTAAAAGTCAAAATGTTTAAAAATTGACTTTTCTTTCTCTTCAAAGAAAATGACTTTAATTTCCCCTTTTGTGACCTAACTTATTTTTATTTTGGGTAAACTACAAACGTCAATTATGTGGTTTTATACTTTCTTATTTTAGCGTCTTGTGGTTTAAAATGTATCAAGTTAGTATTCTGTAATTTTATTTTTATCTTTTCGTCAGGTTTTTCGTTAACTTTTCATTAAATTATATACAAAACAATTCAGATACCCACCTAGGTTTTTCAAATATTCACTTTAATACTTTTTAGTTTTAACTTTGTCGTCGATTTCACGAAAAAAATTAGTGGAATCGATAATAAAAAGATAAAAATGAAACCACAGAGTACTAAATTGATACATTTTAAACTACGTGGTACTAAAGTGAAAAAGTGTGAAACCACAAGGTTAATATTTGAAGTTTTCTCTTTTATTTTATCATATCGTGATTTTAAAAAAATTATATTTAATTATTCTATTTTTTATTTTTATTTTTATTCAAAAAAATATTATTATTAAATAAGATAAGTGGCTGAAACTTTTTTATAGTTAAATATAACTTTTTGAGCCAATTATTAACCAAACGAAGACAAAGCGAAGTTTTTCCGAGAAATAAAGAAAATGAAATGTATAATACAAATGTACATGAATTTTAAGATTGGATTAAAATATAAAATAATTTTGCTAATGAATTTTAAGATTACAATAAAAATATAAAATTAGAGATTTAACTATTACTATTAGGTAGAGGATCCTTAATTCAAGTTTACTCCAATATAATTATATAAAATAAAACCCTCTCCAATTACCACAATTTTTAATGGCCATGACTTAGAGTGTACCTCTAAACAAAGTAGCATTTTTGTTTATTTATTTTTAAAATGAGCAATGCCCAGAAATAACTAGGTTACCAAAGAAATTTAATTAATCTGCTTTACTTTGAGAAGAAACCACAAGTATTTGTAGTATTTACTTAGTACTGTAATTAATTGGTTTACAAGTTTTAGTGTTTAAAAAATTATTTGTCTTTTGTTTAATATAAGATTAATAAATAAATAAGTTTATCTTTTATTAAAATAATTACTCTACCTGACTGTTGTAGTAGTTAAATTTAAATACATAAAATGAAAGAAATTTCTGCGATTTCGTACTTTCTCACTTTAATACCCTGTGGTTTAAAGTCTATCACTTTCGTATCATATCATGTGGTTTTATTTTTCTCTTTTTGTTATCTCTCCGTTAATTTTTTTTTTGTTATACAGAGTTAAAATTAAAGGGTACTAAAGTGAATATTCAATAAACTATTCGATGGGGTATCTGAAAGTTTTTTTGTATATGATTAACAAAAAATTAACAGAAGGACTGACGAAAAGAGAAAAATAAATTCACAGGGTACTTAATTTATATATTTTAAACTACAGAGTACTAAAATAAAAAAGTGCGAAACTATAGAAATGGTATTTAAAGTTTATCCTAAAATAAATGAAATATCATCTCTGAATTGATATACAGTCAAAAATTATTGTATAAGAGTTAACTTCATACAGATCTCTACAAACATAATGATATGCAAATATATCCATACAAAGTTCAACTTTCATATGTTGTCCTTACAAAAGTCATAATATTTTCAAATATATCACTCTAGTTTGGTACTGTTAAAACACTTGTCTATCTTATAAGTAAAATGACCATTTTGCTATCACAAATATGTCCTTCCAAAAATCTCAACTGTTAATTGAAGATGGATAAAAAGGTTAATTTATCTCATTAACTAATTAGGGTTAAGTATTAACTTATGATTAACTAAATCTTTCTAACAATAGAATATATATTTGAAAACATCATAAAAGATAAAACTTTGTGTTAAATATAAAAATGTTTAAACACCATTCTCTAACAGCTTAAGTTTTTAGAGTACAATGGTTGTTTCACATGGTATCAGAGTAGGAGGTCCTGAGTTCGAATCACGCCAGGCTCCTAGCATATTAATTTCCTCCCACTTAATTCAAGCCCATGTCATGGGCCGAATAAAGAGTCTCGAGTCCAAACGTATAAACACCGTTCTCTAACAGAGTTGTTTCACACTTTGTGAGGATATATTTTTATAATTCAATATAGGCTTTTAGAGTACAACAGAACTTTTTTCTTTTGCCTGCTTTCTGGAAGGCCCTGTACGCCTAATTCATTTCACTTAATGAATGAAGCAGGTAGCTTGTTATTTATTTCTCAAAAAAAAAACTCTTATAATTATATGCAATCAACCTTCATGGATGGCCAGGAGCATGTGCTGCTGTCAGGACTCAGGACCCAAGTGGGAGAACAACATGTTCTGGGCCTTCTGGCTCATGGAGGGGTCACAAGAAACATAATAAATAAACCAAAAAAAAAAAAAAATCAAAGAACCCCTCATGATTCAATGCATTTATTTAAGTTGTTAGTATTCATCTGTGTTCTATTTGTTGTACTTGGTTATTTTGTTGTTGTATTTTATTATGCCGTAGAGATTATTATTATTTTTTCCCTTCAATAATAGGTTAAAGAAAATTAATATCTGTTAAGTCATAAACACAACTGAGTACGAAACGTAGCCATAATTTTTCATCTGTTATTTCTAACTCGCTGATGATAAAAATTTCTTATGTAAAGTACAAAATAAGAAACACGAGGTAATTAAGTAAAACAGATCAAATGACAAAATAATGAAATGCAAATCGGTATGCCAGAGTTTTTAATTTGTATCACCTACTTGATCGGATTTTGCATAAATGCTGTTTGAATTGGCAATTTAATGTAAGCGTTATTATAATTTTTTTTTTTTTTTTTTTTTTTTGGAAAGCTCTGGAAGAGTAGTGTTAGTGGATTTTCTCCTCTTACATTCTTTTTTTTTTTTTTTTTTTTTTTGAGAGAGAGAGATAGAAGACGCTACCCGCTTCGTTTATTTTATTTAAAAATAAATTTAAAATGTAAATCAACTGTGATTCGAACTTGGATCTCTACCAACCTGCTTCACACTTGCTTGCGACGGTCGGTCTCCTCTTACATTCTAGAAGCATATTTTAGCTTTAGTACTGGCCAAGTTTTTCAAGCTAAAAAAATGTAAGGTGAAAGTAGAGCAGCCATGTTTTTTTTTTTTTTTTTTTCTCAAAAAAAAAAAGTAGATAAAAAATATGGGCTTCTTTGCAAAAGAAAAAAAATCAATTAGTTTTGCCATTTTATAAAAGAAGGCCACTTTTTAAATTTTTTCAGATTCGAATCGATTTTTTTTGTCAAACTTTTCAAAGTATTTCTATATCTCTCAGTTCTCTCGATCTCTTCTTGCTGTCTTTCCCATCCCACTTCCCCTCGCTCCTTCCCTGCCTCACCCATACGAGTCATGAGAGGACGACGACGAAACTTGACTCGCTTGTGGTTGTGGCCGGTTTCGTCGTCCTCCGGGGGAGGTCGGAGCAGTAGGAACAAGGGTGGCGCCGCTCGGAGCGTCGCTAGAGATTGAGACGGAGGTGGCAGAGGTAAAGAACAATAATCGCTAGTCGAGAATACTTCTGAAGCAGATTCGCGGGCAGTTTCGTGAGCGCGGTTGAGATAACATGGTGGCAGCGATAATGAGAGAGAAAAATCTGATGAACGGCGCAATGTTGTAATATTTAAATAAATATTGCACAATTTAATAAGAAACCTTACTCCAACCTGACCAGATACATAAATTCAAAAGGCAAAAATCATACCCCAATAAAAAAACTAAAACTCATACAAACCCGATTCTAATATCCTAAACAATAAGTTAAATCATTATGTATCTTAGTAATAGAAAAAAAAAATATTTAAAAAATATTGTGTTACATATAAATAAAGCTTTTATATGGATTTCATTTTGGGTTCGGATTTGATTTGGGTACAATCAAAAACGATAATTGAACCCGAATCCGTTGGCCCGTTAGCCCGCTTTCTCATCTACTCCAGCAATACTTGTATTGCTTCTTAGGGCCTAATTGGGCCACGAATAGAGACTCTGGCGGCGGCGATCCGCAATCGCAGTTTTCTACTAAGACTTAGTTTGGTATTGAGATCTATAAAACGTTATTAGATAAAATGGAGTTGTAGAAAAAGCATATAGGGATATGCTTCTGCGTTCTCCGGTGGGAACGCAGAAAATATATCGTAACCGACTCATCGCGATATACGAAACGCAATATTACGTACGAAAACAAACATGGTATTTTCCCGGCGTACATTCTCACCGCACGTAACGCAATCTCCCTGCAATACCAAACGAAGCCTAAAAGAATTGGTGCTTTTCGCCGTCACAATGCTGTGCAGTAGACTCGAATAGAATCAACACGACCGGTCGATTATTGTATCACGGTCCGAACGGGCGATACAGTGTTGTTTAAATAGCGCTTAAAAGTAGTACAACAAACCCTCCTAAGAAATATGAGGCTTACACTCTCACTGTAGCTTTTCGCTGTAGTAAAAGTTTATTTTATCTTCGAATAACTGCAGTTATTGCGAATGCATAATCAATTAGACATAAGAACCACTAGGGCTTTGTTGGGGGGGGGGTTACAGGTAGAACGCATTGCGTGCGGTGAAACAGTGAAATAAGATAATATTCTGCTTTTTTTGAAGATGGTAATAATCCTTATGTCGAATTCGACTTTGATATAATTTTTGCGGTTTCACTCCATCTTAAACAAAATATGTTAAACAGTACTAGGCTGAAGTAGCATTAATTAGGCATAAACACTCTTTCAATGAATAAAACAGAATTAAAACTAAGTTCAGGTATGAAAAAATACCTTCTTAATTTGTAAAAGCCAAAAGAAAAAAAAAGAGGAAAAAACAGTATAGTGTGGTTCTCATGTAGATTCAGCTGAATCTTCAAAACATGAGTTCATTACTTAAACATGAGTCTAATTTGGCCCAAATAGAGTTTCCAAAAATCAAATTGTGGTTGTGCATATAAAACTTAATTGTAATATACTTCGCCAAATAGTTCTACTCAAATAGTTTGCGGACCAAATATATTCTCCATAGAGAGTATTTGTTGTCGTCAAATTTTAGCCACCCGATGAATAGGCGTAATGGGATATGTCGGCTGTCTGATGAGCGAAGAATTCTGTTTGAAAAGAAATAAATATTTTGAGATTTTCGGAATTTGACTAAAATCATCGAAATTAGTTATCAGATAAAATTCAGCCGAAAAAATTATTGAGATTCAGTTTCCAAATAAGATTCGATCTTATCAAGAAAGCTGAATTATGATTCGAATTGTGGAGGTTAAGGAGCCCTCTCTTCAGCCGTATATTTATCGATTATTCAGACAATTCTAAAGTCGAAGTAATTTTTTTGTTTTTTTTTTTAAAATAGGTAGCACGCTACCGCTTCGTTTATTTCATTTAGAAATAAACTTAGCTAAAAATGTGAATCAACTAGGATTCGGACTTGAGACCTCAGGTACCAACCATTAAGTTCTTTGGCACTTGTTTTAGGGACGGTCGGTAAAGTCGGAGTAATTTTCAGTATGAGTAGTTTTTCGGTAGTTTCATTAATAGTTGTTTTAATAGTATATCTAAATAAAGTTCTAACTCTACTTACATTGTTTAAAAGTTAATAGAATTATTAAATTTAATATAATTTTAATGCTAAAATGCACTTTTGGCCGTCAAGTATAAGGCGTGCCACAATTTAGTTGACTAAGTATTAATGTTTCATACATATGAAAATACTATAACAGTATTGAGATTAATGGCACAATAATAATTAAAATGTTACATTAATTCCACATTAAGATTGTGTTTGATTCGGTTTATATATCTTTTCGGGATTACAGGTAATCCAATCAGGATTATTATATTTGGTTCATCCCGTTTGTAATCTGGTCAGCGATGTAATATTACAAATGATGTAGAATTACTCCGAAAATATTACTGGGCGGAGGATGAATATCTCGTATTACCAATGGTCAATTCTCTTACATATTATATAAAATTACAAGTTTATCCGTCCAACCTCCTAAACTCTTTCAATATGTTGTTTTTAAAATTTAAAATTTAAAATTTTGAATCATCAAAATTTAAAATTTTAACTAAATTAGATTGTAAAATTTAATCAACTAAATTAAATTGTAAATTTTAATTATAAAAAATTATAAAATAAAAATAAAAATCATAATAAATTAAAAAATTAAGAATCAAAATGTGCACCTCACTATTTGAGTACTAAAAGTTAAATGTAGCCTAATTTTAACTTGACTAATTTTAGAATCGAAGAAAACGAAGTTCGGCACGTGCGAAATACTCCGGAATGTGGGTGGAACTCCAACTACAGCCGTCGTTCGTTACCCGTCCCTTTCACTTTCAGCCGTAGATCTGGAGGACCCTCAAAAGCGGGAAATTATTGCCTGCACCGGGTGTATTCATGCGCCTCATACACCACACCTAATTTTTTTAGTTTTATGTCTCAAAATTAAAATCAGATTGTTGATACCAAAATTGTGCCGACCTAACCCACGCATTTGAGCTGCCATGACACGTGTACACCAAGACAACAAGTATTTAAAAGCACTGGAACTAATAAAAGCGCGAGCCAAGCAGCATGAATCTGCCAACATCACGTAACTACCATTATGAGTTTCCAAGATAACTTCCATAAGGAGTTAGCATAACTTCCATGAAGAGTTAGTGTAACTTCCACATGGTTACAACCACTCCCCCACTACTTTCAACCAACTTTTAATGCAGGCTATAAATAGGAACTTTGAAGCCTGCAATAGAGGTCTTTTTCTCCCCTGCGAACAGAAGACCACCTTATTTTCTCGCATTTTCTTACTCGCATTTACTGCTTTTTCTTAGGAGTAGCCTCTAATTTAAACTTCTGGAGTCTGTCTGCCTTCAGTGGCATCACTCCGCTCTTTGTTGTAGTTCTTAGAGTCTGTCTGCCCTTTGGGCATCACTCTTGAGAGTTACGGTCCATTCCTTGTATTTCCCCGTTTTTCTTATTAATATAGTCACATTTCGGCTGAGCCGAGCCGATTGTTTAAGTCTTCTTCTCGGCTATTCGCTCCTCCCTTGCTTAATCTATTACTTGTGTTGACCTTTCGACTCTTTCGGCCGAATCAGAGTGAAAGTAGGATTTCGAACCCGATCGGTTTGATACCTCGCCGATCGAATCGTTTGAAGATCAGAAGGGCGCATTTCTCGAGGGTCATCAATCTGAACCACTTTTCATCCCAGCACGCATCCCAAGGAAGATCAGGCATTTTCAGGGATCGGGGAGAATTTTGGAGCCAAACAATTTTGGCACGCCCGGTGGGACTCGGTCAGGTTTTTTCCAATCTAGTCTCTATCATATGGCTGACGATACTGCTATGAACTTCCGGCATAGAGCCATTCCCAGGCCTTCAGGGAATGACCAAGCTAATAGCGCCGAAAATGCGAATGAAAATCAGACGGTGCTACCTGTTGGAGGAGAGACTAGTGGACAGTCGGCCCATCAAGAGCCGAGTCTAACTCGTGCACTCTACGAGCCGAGTCCGGCAAACTTTAGATCAAAATATTAATCAAAGTACCGCTCGACTAGACGCGGTGCTGGCCGCCATCACGGCCTATAATGAAAATATTGTTCAAATCAGACAATTATTTACCCGAAACGAGGAACTTTATGGGGGCAACAAGTGGCCCCTAAATGCGCCTGCAACAAAATCCAATCGTGTTTGAGGTTCAAACCGTTTATAGGCCGGCAAGAATATAAACGCCGACCTTGATCGGAGATTGCATCGGGTTTACCTCCTATACCAGATTACCAACTCCAAAATGTAGGGGCTAGAGCTGGGGGGCAAGCTCCGAATATGCAAGGAGTTAACCCTATTATATCGAATTTTGGTCAACGTTAAGGACCGAATGTAGTACAAGCACAGGTTCCTTTGCGGGGAACAATAATGAAATATACGCACAAATTGAAGAAGTCATCCGAAATACTTTCGACTTGGCGCGAGGTCGGCAGTGCGGTCTGTATTTAGATCTCCATATCCCGCGAACATCGACGTGGAGCATCCGTATCCGGCAAACTGGAAAATGCCGAAGTTCGACAAGTTCTCAGGCGATGACACTGAGAATACTGTCGGTCATATAGCCCGGTTCACGGCCCAATGTAGAGAAGCGGCCGCTGACTCATTTTTGAAACTTCGATTATTTAACACGTCGTTGACTAAGACGGCATTCACTTGGTATACGAGTCTACCGGCTAATTCCGTTCGGGATTGGGACGAATTAGAAAGAAAATTTTATGAACGATTCTATAGGTCGGAGCCACAATTATCGGTCGCCGACTTATCTTTATACCGACAAAAGCTAGGTGAAACGGTCGAAGAGTATTTGAGCCGTTTCAAAATAGCCAAAAGTCGGCTTTACGAGAATGCCGGAATCAGAGTTCGCCAAAATAGCGTTAAATGGTCTACATTTTAAAATAAAAGACCATTTTGAAGATAAATATTTTTCTAACATATTTGATTTAGGTGTTCGAGTTGCCCAATATGAGCAATTCCGAAAGAAAAGTGAGGACGATCGGCTGCAATGGAGCCGATATAAAAATAAAAGAAAAGGCAAGGAAAAATCCTTACTAGAAAAACGATCGGTTCAAAAAGAATGAGCCAATCGATGAAAGTGAAGAATCGGCTGATGAAACCGAGGTATAGCCACTTTCTTCAAGGAGAAAATCTTTGATAGAAAAACATTCGGTCCAAGAAGAGCCGAACCGATCGAATGAAAGTAAGAATCGGTTGATAAAACGAGATATAAGCGGCTAAGATTATAAAGAGCTGTTTTCTTTAAGCCGACCAAGACCAGCGAAACTAAAGTTTGGGTCTCGGCTGAGCAGTCGATTTGGCACCAATAGTCATCCGAATGTTCATTCGAAAGACTATTGGGGGGGCATTGTTGATACCAAAATTGTGCCGACCTAACCCACGTACGAGCCAGCAAGGACACGTGGTACACCAAGAGTCGGCAATAAGGCGCGACAAGAAGGCGGGAACGGTTGAAGATTGGGGCGTAACTACCATGAGGAGTTGGCATAACTTCCATAAGGAGTTAGCATAACTTCCATGAAGAGTTAGTGTAACTTCCACATGGTTACAACCACTCCCCCACTACTTTCAACCAACTTTTAATGCAGGCTATAAATAGGAACTTTGAAGCCTGCAATAGAGGTCTTTTTCTCCCCTGCGAACAGAAGACCACCTTATTTTCTCGCATTTTCTTACTCGCATTTACTGCTTTTTCTTAGGAGTAGCCTCTAATTTAAACTTCGGAGTCCTGCGCTTCGGGCATCACTCCGCTCTTTGTTGTAGTTCTTAGAGTCTGTCTGCCCTTTGGGCATCACTCTTGAGAGTTACGGTCCATTCCTTGTATTTCTCCGTTTTTCTCATTAATATAGTCACATTGAGCCGAGCCGATTGTTTAAGTCTTCTTCCGGCTATTCGGCTCCTCCTTGCTTAATCTATTACTTGTGTTGACCTTTCGACTCTTTCGCCGAATCAAAGTGAAAATAGGATTTCGAACCCGATCGGTTTGATCCCTCGCCGATCGAATCGTTTGAAGATCAGAAGGGCGCATTTCTCGAGGGTCATCAATCTGAACCACTTTTCATCCCAGCACGCATCCCAAGGAAGATCAGGCATTTTCAGGGATCGGGGAGAATTTTGGAGCCAAACACAGATATTATAGAAGGGTCAATATATATATATATATATAATCATGAGACATAGGTATTAATGGATCGGGGTTAATGAAGTAAAAAAAATAATAAATAAATAATCCAGTCCGATTTGTTAAAGAAGTGGAATGATATGCAAAAAACGTTACTGGTCTATCGAATGAAATGATAAATAAGGAGCAGAATATGGATTAAAAAGTGACCTTCTCTTAGATCTACCCTAACCCACTAAGGAAAAGGCATGCACGTAGAGATCGCTCTCGTCTCTTAATCTGTCTCATTTGTTTTCCTACTGAATCATCATTTACTTTGTAAGAAATTGATATCTAAATATTTATAGATAGTATTTTGAATATCGCAAGCCACATCTAATCAAGAAATTCTAGTGAAAATATATAAAGATTTTTTTTTTTCATTTTCGGATGGAATTGAGGAACTCACTGCAAGATGAGTAATATGATATTTATTACAAAAATAAACTGACTATTTTTTTTTTCATACACTCTTACGAAAGATAAAAGTAGTCTCTCCGCAATCTCAAACAGTGAAAAACTGCTATGAAAAAATTATTATTTCGTAAATAATATCATACTGCATATGTCACAATTAATAAATTAGGGACAATTGCTTATATATTCCTGAAAAGTTTCCGACTTTTCGATTTATCCCTCATAGAAGGCTAATATTGAAAATACCACTCCTACATTCCAACCTATTTCTAATATATCCCTAGAGTTAAAATCTGTTAATTAACTCTGTTATCTCTGTCAAATTACTATTTTGCCCTTTCAAATATACCCTTCCACCATCATTATCTTTTTTTTTTGCCTTTAAAGTCAGGGGCATAAAAAGTATTTTGACTTTTGGACTTTTCCAATATACTCCTCTACCGCCACCAACCTTTCTTATTTACTCTTAAGTTAAGAGCAAAATTGCCATTTTAATTTTTTTTAATTGTGGTAGATAGTTAACTCACGTTTAACTCAGATTAACTTAACAGGAAATAACTGCGGGGGTATTTTGCGATGAATTGGAAGATATGAGGGGTATTTTAGAAAGAAAAAAAAAAGAAGGGTAAATCGGATATTTCTAAACGTATAAGAGGTATATAGGCAATTATTCCAACAAGTTAATATATATTTTCTACAATCAACACTATATCTCTATATACTTTTGCATTAACTCTATACTGCTTAATAGCATTAAATGATTCTTAGGCTTAGTTTAGTATTGAGGCCTATCTAACGTTATTAGATAAATTGAAGTTGTAGAATGAGTATATAGGGATATACTTCTACGTTCTCCGATGAGAACGCAGAAAATATATCGTAACAGACTCATCGCGATATACGGAATGTAATATTATGTACGGAAACAAACGCACGTAGCGCAATCTCCCCGCAAATACCAAACGAAGCCTTAGTATGAGTTTTAATTTTGAGTTGTCAATGAGTGAGTTTGAAGAGTGTGGTGTACAAGATATATTCGTACACCCGGTTCACGCAAAAACCAGCTTTTCATTTCCTTAGCGCGGAATCAACGGGCCCCTCTCTTTGTGCTCGATCCGGCCTAGGCTCATGAACCAGCCCAGTGGCATGGTAGTAAATATACCAAAATCCAAGAAAAAGTCGTAGCATGAACCTGGTGTATGATACATCTCATGCACCATATTAAATATTTAATGATCAATATATATATACTTATTATAATTAATATCTAGTGGTATCTTAACTGTGATCCATTTGAGTACTTTAAAACTTTTTTAAATTTTAGTGCCTTAAATTTTTCTCATTTATTTAACCTATTCAATGAATTATCTATTAAAAATTTATACAAAATCATTAGTTTTAGTAAATATATATCAAATATGCCAAATAAATACTTCAATTAAGTCCGTTAAAAGAGATGGCCTAAAAAAATTGTAAAGTTGAAAAATTATCAAAACAAATCAAATCAAATCAAATGAACATAAAGGTAGCAAAATTAAAATATTTTAAAATTAAAATAGTAATATTCAAATGGTTCATAACTCAAGTGAGTTTCATACAAATATTTTAAAATTAAAATAGTAATATTTGTAAACCAATATTTCCAAAGGTTAAAAATATAAAAAAAGGTATTGATTTTAAATATATTTAAGACTTTTTAAACATTATATGCATGACTCAAAATTCTAATCTCTTAGATTGAATTTTTCAAAACTTTAAAACTCTGGTGCATGGTGCACCGGGTGCACGCAAAAAGCACACAAGCCTAACCCCAACTCTCAAAGTGTTTGACAAATCGAGGGGCATAATCGTAAATGCGCACCTCTTCACACTCCTTAGAACTCCGAGAGATCACGGTGGATATAAAACGCACCCACCGCCCCTTCTCCCTCACACCTCTCTCTCTCTCTCTCTCTCTCTCTCTTCCTGGGCCGCGGCTTCGTCTTCAACCTCTCTCTCCACCATCCCCATCCCCAACCCTCGAAGCTCCCGAAGCTCCCATTTGAAGGTTCTCCAAGGTTCGTCCTCTCTCTCTCTCTCTCTCTCTCTCTCTCTCTCTCTCTCTCCATTTTTGTAGTTTCAGAAAACCCTTCGATTTTAGCAGATCTGGAAATTCTGACCCAGAAAACCCCCAGATCTCGCCATTTTGATCCATCTACGATCTCCATTTCCTCCAGATCTGGCGAAAACCCTAGGTATCGGGGCCGGATCTGGCGCCAAGATGAGATCCGTCGCCGGATTCGCCATCCGGATCGGCTTCTTCTCCCTCGTCCTCCTCCTCGGCTCCGTCCATGGCTTCTACCTCCCAGGGAGCTACCCCCACAAGTACCAGGTCGGGGATCCGTTGCTGGTGAAGGTAAACTCCCTCACCTCCATTGACACCGAGATGCCCTTTAGCTACTATAGCCTCCCCTTTTGCAAGCCCCATGAGGGCGTTAAGGATAGCGCCGAGAACCTCGGCGAGCTCCTCATGGGCGATCGCATTGAGAATTCCCCGTATCAATTCAAGATGTACACGAACGAGTCCGATATACTCCTGTGCCGATCGGATCCGCTCACGCCGGAGAATTTCAATCTCCTCAAGAAGCGGATCGATGAGATGTATCAGGTCAATCTCATTTTGGACAATCTCCCCGCGATCCGGTACACCAAGAAGGATGATTACTTCTTGCGGTGGACGGGGTACCCGGTGGGGATCAAGGTCGGGGACGCGTACTTTGTGTTCAACCACCTCAAGTTTACGGTGTTGGTCCACAAGTATGAGGAGACCAATGTGGCGAGGGTGATGGGAACCGGGGATGCTGCTGATGTTATCCCGACGCTCGATAAGTCCGGATCTGGCGGATTGCCTCAGGGATGGATGGTGGTTGGATTTGAGGTTGTTCCCTGTAGCTACCTTCACGATTCGGAGTCGATCAAGTCCTTGAGGATGTATAACAAGTACCCTGCGAAGATCCAGTGCGATCCGACTACCGTCGCGATGTCCATTAAGGAGAATCAGCCGATTGTATTCACTTACGAAGTCTCCTTCGTGGAGAGCGACATCAAGTGGCCATCGAGGTGGGACGCCTACTTGAAGATGGAGGGGGCGAAGGTGCATTGGTTCTCGATCCTCAATTCGCTAATGGTTATCGCCTTCCTCGCTGGTATAGTTTTGGTGATTCTTCTGAGGACGGTTCGTAGGGATCTGACTCGCTATGAAGAGCTCGACAAGGAGGCTCAAGCCCAGATGAACGAGGAGCTCTCGGGGTGGAAGCTTGTGGTCAGCGACGTCTTTAGGGCTCCGAGCAATCCGATGCTTCTTTGCGCGATGGTCGGAGATGGGGTCCAGATCCTCGGCATGGCGGTGGTCACCATCTTGTTTGCAGCCCTAGGGTTCATGTCCCCGGCCTCGAGGGGAGCTCTCATCACTGGAATGCTCTTCTTCTACCTAATTCTTGGAATCGTAGCTGGGTATGCTGGGGTTAGAGTTTGGAAGACTATTAAATGCGGGGATCACTCTGGGTGGGTCTCGGTTTCATGGCGTGTGGCTTGCTTCTTCCCTGGTATCGCCTGTTTGATCCTCACCACGCTGAACTTCCTCTTATGGGGCAGCCACAGCACAGGAGCTATCCCTATTTCTTTGTTCGCCGTTCTATTATTGCTCTGGTTCTGCATCTCAGTCCCTCTTACTCTCATCGGCGGATTCCTCGGTGCCAGGGCACCTCATATCGAGTACCCCGTGAGGACCAACCAAATCCCCCGCGAGATCCCGCCGCAGAAGTACCCGTCGTGGTTGCTGGTTCTCGGAGCCGGCACACTGCCCTTCGGCACCCTTTTCATCGAGCTCTTCTTCATAATGTCGAGCATTTGGATGGGCCGCGTCTACTACGTGTTCGGCTTCCTCTTCATAGTGTTGATTCTCCTCGTGGTCGTGTGCGCCGAGGTGTCTCTCGTGCTCACTTACATGCATCTCTGTGTGGAGGATTGGAAGTGGTGGTGGAAGTCCTTCTTCTCGTCGGGATCTGTCGCGATTTACATCTTCTTGTACTCAGTTAACTACCTCGTCTTCGATCTTAAGAGCTTGAGCGGGCCCGTCTCTGCTACCCTCTACCTCGGGTACTCGCTCTTCATGGTCATCGCGATCATGCTCGCTACCGGCACGGTCGGGTTCATTTCCTCTTTCTGGTTCGTTCACTACCTCTTCTCCTCGGTAAAACTAGATTGAGCTGAGTCGCCTCTGCGCCGACGATTTTCCCTCGCCCAAATCGTAGTTCGGGAACTGGACAAAAGGTAAAATGATCACACAGATTCCTAGTTCCTACATCTTCAATGGTGACATTGTTCGGTACCTGATAGAATGATTCTTATTATTTTTTTCTTAAATCATATACCTAAGCATATATTTCATGTATCTCTGCATTTGAGTAGCTATTTGAGTTTGTAATAGGATGAATTAGCCGAATGTCGTCTGTCGCCTTCTTCTTTGTTTACTCTTTTTGCTTTTCCTATGCTTCTTGTTGTATTGAATAATACCTCAGATTCTTATGATGCATTTGTAGTTCCTCCTAGCCTTCTTGTTTGTTCATATTCAGCATCAGCTGTGCTCTAGTATCATGTTGATCTGCTGGTTAGTGAAGTGCTCGCGCGGAATCGATTCTGCGCTGAGCTTTACGTACTGCATCGATTAGGACGCCCGGCGTATGCACCGTCGCCAACGACGGTGACGGTGCATACGCCGGGCATCCCGGCATGCTTTAGAATGTAGTGTTGTTTCATTAATTGCAGCTCAAAGAAGCGCAAATCTGTCCAATAGCTATCTCTGTAAACTTTTACTTTTGGTGTGTATGTAGCTTTCCGCCAAGGTTTTAAGTTTTAAGTGCTCGTACCGTGCCAATAAGATATCGGCACAATACAGATTCCGTGCCGATGACACCGCTTAAAATTTTCTATTTTTTAAATTAGTAAGTAATTTTTTTAATAAAATTCAAAAAATGTGATAAAAAGACATAATAAATAGTTAGAATATTTTGTTGTTAAAGAACATAAATATTTCATGGCATTATGTATCGGCACACAAAATTTTTTTTTGAATGATACGCATCGGCACGGCTCGATATGCACTGTACCGTACCATGCCGGAAACTGTATCGACTATGCCACGACAGTTAAATCCTTGCTTCCGACATAACTCTGTAATGCATTTGCATGTAACGAAAAATATTTCTACTCTATCTAATTCTTAGGGAATTATAAATACGGTATAATTGAAGATATATGTAGTTAAAAATATATATGTTAATTATAATTATATGTATTTATTTTGTTGTATGCAGTTGAAAAGCACATTAACGGATTTTTATCACTTTGTGTGGAAGGCGATAACTGATACCACTACCACCTATGTAATTGTAGGGAGAAAATCGGTGTGCTTAGTTCATATTCTTATCTATATTTTATGTTGGGTCCGATTATGGATTTAGATACTCATTGGATACTAAAAGTCAGATTCATATTCAGTAGAAACAGTCGAGATAGGGATTTGATATTGGGAGTTGAGCTAGAATGTTATCCGTAGCAAACGTGATTTGTTGCCACCCATTTATTTTCGGTGATGAATCCTCCAAAATCGAAGATCAGTATTGTTGAATATTATCTATACCTTGAAGTATATATAAATTAAATTTCATATATTTTTTATATTGTTCTCTTATCCAGCAAGTGAACATAAAAATAAACGGCAAAAGATAAATATTCTTTAAAAAATAATAGTAGGAGTCTTGTAATCAATATTATTGTTCTTGTTTTAAATAGGTTGAAAAATATTTTAACAAAAAATTAATTTATTTGAATATTTTTACACTGTTAGATGGGAAAACGTCTCATATTGATCACTAAAATTATAAATTTTAAAATATTTGATCATTAGGCCAATGGTGTCGAAAAGATTTAAATTTAATTTCTAAACGCATAGCAAAACAGTCCAGATACAGGCCTGATATTTATTTAAAAAATAAATAAAACTAAAAGAAAAGGAACTATCAATATTTATATGTAAGCTCCTTAACCCCACTGGATCCAAAGCCGAATCTGAATCTTAAAACATATTATAGTTTGAGATCTGAATATGAACTCGAAGCTGAGTTGGATAGTAAAATTCTAACCCATATCCGGCAAATATTTTGGATTTCATAGTCGGGTCGGGTTAGATATCTTCCAACCCGTTTTCACTCCTACCTCTCTGTACCTCTTCATCCTTCTATTTCATACAGGAAGTCTCCAAACAATCGATCTATACTAATTTATGAATCCCCAATATCTTGCTGACGTGGTATGACCTTCTTCTCTCAAAACTGCTCCCCTCTATCTCCCAACCCCCGAGACCCCTCCTTCTCTCAAAACTGCTCCCCTCTATCTCCCAACTCCCAAGACCCCTCATCTTCTAAAACCGCTCCCTCCTCATCTCCCAAATACAGAATAGGGGTATACATGTAATAAAAGTCAAGACCTCTTAGTTACCAAAGCTTTGTCCATAGTCTAAAGGAGGAGAATAGAAAGCTTTGCTTTAAAAAGTGAGTCTTTTTACTATTATCATAGCCAATAGCATTTCGAAATTCCTCCTCTTTCCTCTTGCGGAAAAGTTCTTCCTTATTTTATTTATTTATATAAAAGGAAAGAGACTGTTCTTGGTCTAAGACTGTCCTTTGTCCTCTTTCGAGAAGACCATAGATGATATTGGAGGTTTTTTCGATACGGAATGGCAAAATAGAAGTTGTCGGATGGAACTTTCGAATTGTCTAATTGAAGCTGCTAATGCGGATTCCCCTCTTTCTATGTGGGATGAATATGTATTATTTCTCTTCTTTATTTTTCTTTCTACGTTACTGTTCATAAATAAGTCATTTGAGTTACACAAAAATTGATGGAGTAAAATTATAAAAAACAACTGATTAAATTAGCATTTACATCAACAAACGAACATAGTATATAGATTGTAGATATATAAAAAGTGGGTTTTTACAATTTAACGGTAGTAAAAAACTAACTATTATTATTTTTAAATTTATTTGTATGACTATCATATATCCCTTTGTACTTTTTTTTTTTTTATTTTCTTACGTTCCATTCTAATTATCTAATGGTATGACAATTTGGATGTCCATAAACATATGCAATAATAATTGACTTTTAAGATAAATCTAATTTGAGTTAGAAAAAATAATAGGATAGATAAATATCTTTATATGATTAGTTAAATGTGAATTTGAGCCTTTTTAGTTTTTCTTTTATTATTTATACCCTTCATAATATTTTAAATATGTTTTCTATTTCTTTTTAACGTTTTTATTTGTTTGTTATATCTGTAGACTATAAATTTTTATTAAAATATTTCTATCTGCCCCATAGTGTAGTGTGAGACGATAAAAAAAAACTATTAAACGAAAGAAGAATTACACCGACTTCTCTTCCGACATCTTCCTTCCTCTTCTCGCTGTCGTATAAAATTATTCAAAAATAAAATATTATACTTGATAATTTATAACAACAATACCTTCCCCCGCCACGTAGGGTGAATTTTTAACTAATAATAACTATAATAATAATAATAATAATAATTGAGTATTATCTCATTGCATTCCAGCACTCCTCGTTATAAACTATATAGAGATCAATTCTTTTATAAGGAATAATTGTCTATATACCCTTCATGCGTATGAAAATATTCGATCTATTCCTATTTTTTTTTCTTTCTAAAATGCCCCTCATCGTTCCATCATTGCAAAATACCCCCGCCGTTATCTCTGTTAAGTTAATGCGGGTTAAACATGAGTGAAATATCTACCACAGTTAAAAAATTTAAAATACCAATTTTGCCCTTAACTTAAGGGCAAATAAGAAATGTTGGTGACGGTAGAGGTATATTGGAAAAGACCAAAAGTCGAAATAATATTTTGAAAAGGACAAAATAGTAATTTTACGAGATAACGAATTACTTAATGATTTTAACTCTAAAGGTATATTAGAAATAGGTTGGAACGTAAGAGGGGTATTTTCAATATTAGCCTTCTAAGAGGGGTAAACCGAAAAATCGGAAACTTTTCAGGAGTATATAAGCAATTGCCCCTTCTTTTAAGTACGGTGAATGTACACATCCCCAGTCTCCTAATATTATTTTTATATATTATTAATATATTGATATCATGTGATAGAAAAATTAATTAATTTATACGCATACTATAAAAATACTATATATATATATATATATATATATATCAACAATATATGTATTATTAATTATTTTATCGTATAAAACAATCGTTTATCTAATTCGAAATCTTCTGCTATGATATTATATTAAATTATATAAAATAATAATTTATTTTCAAAAAATTAAACTGTCCAAGAGTAGTATTTTTTTTATTTATATTCAACATTAATAATATATTTGCCGTCCCAAATCCTGTAAAATTCTATAGAATAAAATTCTACTTTTTTTGTTTTTTCTAATTCTTATTTATTCGGAAGGATTTGATAATATTTCTCATAATACAAGCGAAATTTATTCTACTCCTATAATTTGAGGTCGGATTCGATTTAAATTTATTCACTAGTATATTTACTTTACGAAATAAATTTTAATTATTTGTTAAAGTAAAATAATAAAATAAAATATAGTTTAACTTCGATTTAATTGAGTAAAAATTATTATTATTTCTAATTCTTATCATGTGATATTATATTATATATGTAAAAATAATTTGGTGCATTATTTTTAATAAGCAAAAAATGTAGATTGGAGAGTGTATAGAATATTGATTCGTGGGTCCCACTCTCGACCACGTCACAATTGCCGACACTCTCGAGAAGCTTCGCCCCCAAAAAGTGACAGGGAATATCCGTAGACTCGGTCTATCGTGGACTCACAATAGATTCAATTTGTGATCCCACGAATCAACGGATGGACGGTTGCGATTGAAAGGACAGATCGCGGTTCTCTGATGACGTGGTGGGTACGTTCCACGTAACCATTTTCGAACCTCGATTTTCTCCCCCGCGTTCACTTATTGATGTAAAAATGTATGGAGACCCTCTACCTATAGTACGTTTTGAGACACGCCCCTCAACTAAAATTTGTGGGCTTTTTTTTTTCACATTTGGCCCCCTCAAAATATTTTTTTTTTACAAATAGTTCCATCAAATTTATAATTACAAATTTGGCCACGTCAGCGCCATAATTTTAAGTTGAATACGATGATCCATTCACCCTGAACACGATGAACGGTTCATCGTGTTCCATACTTATATTCCCCTCCTCCCCCCTTTTACGGTGAATGATGCACCGTTTTCAACTTAATAAACTCTCCACTCAAGTGGCGCTGACGTGACGCCTGTGTGACAGGACTATGACCATTTTTTGTAAATATAAATTTATCGAAGTTATTTTAAAATAAATTTTTTAAGGGGTCAAATGCAAAAAAACCCCCAAATTTGTTATCTTTTCCTTTAACTATTGTGGCCTAATTATTCTAGTTTTATAAATTTAACTAAAATTGTTAAATTTAATAAAATCAACAAATGAATTTGATAAACTCTCTAATTTTTAAAAAATATTTAAAAGTAAAAGGATCTTTTTCAAAGAGGAGTAAAGTTGGGGGATCATCAGGTATTTTTGTCCAATTATAATAATGACCTTTTTCTTTTTAATGAATATACTCGGGTGTCGTGTATTCTTCTCGCTCCTCCATCAACCGCGTATGCAAAAAACATAAATAAAACTAAAAATAAAAAAATTACTCAGAAATGAACGGCTACATTTCGCACCTTTTTTTTTTTTTTTAAATATTTTTTTTCCCCATTTGTAGATCTACGATGATAGCTTCAATTTTATCTACCAAAGCACCACCAAAAACTCGTCTCTTTCCCCTTCCAGAGAGAGAGAGAGAGAGAGAGAGAGAGAGAGGAGATGGGGTCGAAGGAGGAGGAGGTGGTGATGGAGGGGGAGGGGTCGGAGATCCGGTCGCCGGAGAGCAACTCCGGCGACGGCGGCGGAGGAGGAAGGAGCGCATTCGAGTACTTGGGATGGGTTTACCACCTTGGGGTTAACTCCATTGGACATGAGTATTGCCACCTCCGATTCCTCTTCATCCGCGGGAACTACGTCGCCATGTACAAGAGGGACCCCCACGAGAACCCCGGCATCGTTAGTACCTTCCCTCCTCTTCGCACGATTTTGGCCTTTTCTTTTATTCTTATGATCTCTTTTAATAGTTTTTGAATCAGAGTGGGAAGAGTAGGGATTGGTGGATCGTTGCATGGAATTGCTTGAGATTAGGTTAAATCTGGGGATCCTTTTAATGCGCTGTTTGAATTTTTGGTATGGGTTCATCGTTCATGTTGGTGCTAATTAATCCTGTTTATATAGGTTGAAAGAGTAGGGATAGGCGCAGGAATTTGTGAATTGCTTGATGATGGATAAAATAATGAAACTTGTGTTGTGCAATTTGGGGAAAGTGACTCTATTGCTGCATTCAGTATCTATGCAATTTATATCTAAAGTTCTTTAATTTCCTTAGTTCTTGATCATGAAAGCGTCTCCGAGGCAAGTTAATTGTGTTTCCATAGCAAAAGCATGGTCTGTTATGGTAACTGAAGATGTATTTCTTGTTGAAGTTGAGAAGACTTTATAAATTACTTTATTGGAGCGTTCGGTGGATTTTTCTCTTGTCTTGGACTCAGTTTTCCGGGTTATTTATGTGTTAGACACTCATTTTGGGCACATTAGAGTTGAGTACATATTCTAGTGAAATGATGGATTTCTAATCTTCATTTCTTGTTTAATCTGTTGCCACAGAAGCCTATTAGGAAAGGTGTTATAAATCACACTCTTGTGGTGGAAGAAGTTGGACGTCGGCACGTCAATAATGGGGTAACTGTTCAAACTTAATAGTTTTCCATTCATAGGTTAATTTGAAGACTGTTCATGTGATGAAGCACAACTAAAAGTTGGAACTTTGGTTTGCTTCTTTCCATCTATGCTCTTCTGGTTTGTTCTTCTCGTATGTATGGCTTTTTCCCCACCATCTTATTCTAAGATAGATGCTGTTTAACCAGGATCTTCATGTTCTGAGATTTTACAATCGGCTGGATAAAGCGAAAAAAGGAGAGGTAATTTATTCTTTTGCGCATGTGAGAAGGCCATTTCTTTCGCAGCATACTAGTTTCCTAAAAGATTGAGAACACCATGATAGTAGTCCTCTTTGTATACTTGCTAGTTTTATGATCTTATCTTACTTTGCCACTGTTTAAGTGTGAACTATCAACTGTTTCTGTTGATCGTTGCTGCTCTTTTTCACAATTTTTGTGATCTTAGATGAATTAATTTTTTTTGCGCTATGTTTTAATTTCATTATTGCATAAACTAGATTGCTTGTGCTTCTCCTGGTGAGGCGCGGAAATGGATTGAAGCATTTGAGCAAGCTAAGCAACAGGTGAAGTTAGGGATATGTTTGGTGGCATGGCACTGTACTTTTATCTTTTGTTCCCTGATGCACTGATGCATTCTCGATTGCTTGCCGTGCGTATTCTATTCCTGTTCTTCTTGCTTTTTGACCTTCAGGTAATTCTTTGACAGGCTGAGTATGATCTTTTAAGAGGGAGTGGCCGGCAAAACCTAAACACTGACTCTGAGTATGTCAAGTATTCAAGTGTCCTTACATTTAACTGATTTTTACAAGTGTTTCTTTTTAAGCTTTCGTAGTCTTGGTTCTCTTCTCTCATTGCATCTCTGAGCGTATATTCATAAATCTACTTATATTTTTGTTGAACTACATTAATTTGTTAGGCTTAATCTTGATGGGCATCGGCCCAGAGTGAGGAGATATGCACAAGGTCTAGGGAAGCTTATTAAAATAGGAAAAGGTAATGATTCTCTGATGCGCTCTTACACATGGTTATATTTATGTCTGCCTGAGTAATTATTCACATCCTTAATGTTTGTATAATATGAATTTGGTTTTGGTATGACCGTATGAGTTGTATGTCTACACTGTCATTCTCTGCTCTTGACCTGTTATAAAAACTAGCTATCTTGTTTATTCTTGAATATAATTACTTGCATGGAAACAAATCCTTAGTTTCTGAATGAAAGATTTGAAATCCTCTTGATATTATATCTGCAAATTAAAGGCCTGTGTGGCTCTGCCTGATATTGCGAATATCATCTACAAGAGCCAACAACCTCACAATATGCACCAAGAGTTGTATTGGTATTGTTCATTTTGGAGACACTCTGGAAGGTGTGACCTATTCAATCCTCTTTTGCTGAATTTTACCTTGTAAATGTTAAGGATAGAGCCATAATATTTATGATATTTTAGTTAGTTACTATTAATTATTATTGGTAAAAAACTGATGTGCCAATGTGACTACGGTTGGGGCTTGGATATAAGCTTCTCTGTGAGAGCAGAGCGTTGGAAACAATAATTTCTAAAGTTAGTTACTGCAGCAAATATGGATAAAATGTCTTGAAATTCCAATACAATTTAGTGTCCGGCTCTCTATGTGTTTCCTAAATTTTTCTGGGTGACAATGATAAAATTGAAGGTTAATGTGCTAAATTCAAGTTATTTTCACAAAGTAGAATGATCAGCTACAAACCATGATCCATCAGCTACTAACCATGTTCCAATTGAGTGTACTTTTGAGGAGAGCTAATACACGGCTGTTATCTGGGGACAATGGGTGGTGAATAAGGTTAGAGAAAAGGATTATCTGAGCAGTTTCATTTTGAACTATAGCAATCTGCTATGCTGTTTGTTGGCGGTAATTTGAAGTGTGTAGATGAGTGGAGCAGGTTTATCCATGGCCAGTTCAATCTGCTTTGTTAGCAGGAATAACTATTAGCAGCTCTTCTTAGCTTCCTGCCACAGCCGAAGCTCTAAAACTTGATCTTCCACAGCTGGCTGCTGCTTCTCCAACTAAGGTAACTGTTGCAGAAACCAGGTGAAGCAGATGCTTGCTCTATAATGGCATATTCAACTATCTTAAGAGTTTCGAGATCGGTTGAAACTTGATAGAACGTAGCTCATATCTCTTGTTGTGCCGAGTACCAACATTAAAGCTATCATCTTTTTGTTATTGTATGGAATTTATGAATCATATACTAATTCATATGAAAGACTTAATTCTTGCTTAGATATATGGTTTTGTCTTTGATGCTTAACTACAAGTTTTGAAGTGCGTGATTTCTTATGTACCCATGCAAATACTAAAATGCCTGAGTTGTTAAGCCTAATTCTGTTATTCTTTTTCACAATGGTGCATGTTACCTTGATGTCATTGTCGTTGGCTTGATTTGAACTTGCAGGTCCAGAAACGCTCCTTCGAAAGGCTTCAGACCTTGGTAGTTTTGGGAGGGTAAATTCATATAATGAAGATGACACTGGAGATGCATTTGATGCACATGAATGGAGATGTGTTCGCACTTTTAACGGTAGCCATTTTGACTTTATATTTACTGTATATCTTTTCACTATAGGTGGTTATTTTTGGTGTTGATGCTGGAGACCTAGTGAAGGTACATCAGGGCACTGATAATATATGACATTAGAATTAGTGGTTGTTGCTTTATCAGTGGGATGTTCTTCTGAGGGAAGTTCAAACTTATAAGATTCATGGTCATTTTCATTCTACATTTGCTTTTCTAACACTTAGACAATAGGTGTCTTTGCTATCCTCGAAATCTGACATGTTGTTATTTTATCTCTATCAAAGTGTCATGTGCAATATATAGGTTTTCTCTCTTTTATATTGACATTTTGACACATTCTTTTGTCTTTTCTCTTATGTATAGGTATTAGAGTTTTTGAGGATGTGTCCAAGTCAAAGGTACTTCCCTTTGTTGGGTAATGAGTAGTAACAGTCAGTCGTATTTGCCACGTACCTTTAATACTATCGCATATTGTTGAACAGTTCGTATATTTCATAACGTACATTAATTATCTGTTCAGTGAATTTGTCTAAATTTCAAATTAAGTTCTATGCTTTGCCACTATTAAGCTCTACGAAGTTCTTGAAATTATTGGAAACAGCTGTATAAAAATCCATAGTCATTAATATTTCTAACTTTTTCTAGGGTGCAAAAGGTATACTTGTCAAGTCCGTTGGCGTAGTTGAAGCAAATTTGGATACTGTCTTTGAAGTACTCATGAGCCTTGATAGGCATAAGAGATATGAGTAAGTTGAGCATGTTAGGCTTTTTCTCATAATGTTAGTTGACACCAAAAAATGACTCCATGTCAGGTGGGATATGTTGACAGGTGACCTAGAAATGGTGGAAACAATTGATGGACATTATGATGTTGTTTATGGGACCTATGATCCGAAATATCTTAGTTGGTATGTGCTTTAATCCTGTTTCTTAATTTTCAAGTGCAGTTTTTATTATGTGTTGTTCGTTAGAGAATTTCTTTCAATTTTATAAGCCACAAGGTTTGCTGAAACTTGAATTTTCTCCTGATTATCATTATCTGCTGCAACCTAAAAGAAATAGGTGTTAGACATTAAGAAGTCAATTATGCAAAAAATTTACTTAGAGTTCTAACTTCTAAGTTGCTATCATGTGCTGAAACCCTAGAAGATCATACCTATTTTATTGGACCTAGGAAATTTCAGACATGTATCTGGATGGTCATACCTATTTTTATTGGACCTAGGAGTTTGTGATTCTGTAATTTATAGCTGAGTTTAGGTAACAATGGAACCAACTAGCAACCGAGGAAATTGATTTAGTAGATAATTTTAATATGTTAGACCAAGTACCATTAACTGTTGAATGGTTAGTTAATCAATACATGAACTTGCATTTGCTCAAGTAATGGGTGCTAATACAACATTAAATTGACTACAGCTGATAAAATGCAGCATAAACCTATATTGCTTATCTGTGGACATTCTACTCTTTTCTTTGTCCTAGTAACAGTTTTTGTGTGCTTCTTTTCCAAAAACTGTTACAGGTGGAATTCGAAGAAAGATTTTGTTTTCTCGAGGCAGTGGTTTCGTAGGCAAGATGGGGCTTATTGTAAGTATTCGTTGTTGTCTTGTTTTTGTATTTTGTCTCTGTGCGCTGCATGCACAATTCATTGAAGTTTTAGATGCAATTAGATGCAAATTCCTTTTACTTCTTTTGTTGAAGAGGGTGAGGCCTTAGCAGTTCTTTTTGCTCTGGAGAAGATGAGTACATGGCGACATTTAGATACTTTTTTTTCTGTTTTAGGATTCAGAATTGGTAGTTAGGGATGTAGTCTCGCAGCAGAGTTGTTTTCGTCTTAATTAGTGAGCTATTTTTATGATCTCTATACCAGTCCTTATTAACAGCCTTACTTTTGGCGTCTATTTGCTGGACAAGCTATTTAAACATTATTTCAGCACATGGTCTGGCTCATTCTGCACTCACTTTGCAAGCTGAGAAAAGCTGAAAATCTGTCTTACTTAAACTAATGAATGTTCTTTCCGTATCTTGTATCTGTGCTCTTGTATTGAACATTTTGTGATGATTCTGAGGTGTGCCTATTGGCTTCTCCTCGAAATAATGAAGCACATAATGAAAGTAGATAACAATTGCAGCAACTGTCTGTATCCTTCTTTTTTTGTATACATACAGATATAAATGTGTGTTTATTTGTGTACGTATTAATATACATGTATACTTGTACAATCATACATATACATGTTCAATTGGGAAATTTTTTTCATGTATTGATGTAATTTAAGCTCTTCTTCCACCAGATATTCTTGTAGTTACTGCTATTGTCAATGTGTATGTTTGTATATGGCTAATAGCTCAATAAATAGCTGATTGTTTTCATCTAATTTACCTACTTCATGATGGTCTTTGCAGCCATTTTGCAGTCTCCTGTTGTTCTAAAACACCAACCTCAAAGATCTGGCTATCAACATATAAAAATCAACCGTAAGTTCTAACGATCCTCATTTACATGTTCTTCTTACCCTTTTGTATATTTTAACTCATGACAATATTTGAATTCTTTATTTGGAGGAAAAATTCTTCAATCTTGATAATCTTTCATACTTGTATGCCTAACTTTTACACTTGACTGAACTTCAATGTTAAAGCTTGTGATGCGGCAAGCTTACCTCCATTGCCATGTTCTTGGTTAATTTGTGTCTTTCAAATGTTTGTGTTTATTGTACAATCTTCTTTCTTAAACTGTATAATATCCTGTTTGAAATTTTGGCTTATTTACGTTTTACATGTGAAGCATATTTCCTGTAGTAGAAGTTGTTCTACATTTTGGTGATCTTTCTACCATGGTTTCCATGTTCATTGGTTGTTAGTAGGCAATTCACGTCCTTTAATGAGTAGTGTGCTCGTATTAAAACTTCTATGGCATTATTAATCAAAATTACCTGTCGAGCCATCTTGATTCTGACCGAAACTTATATATCAGCTTCCATTTGGGAAATTACAAGGCTAAGCACCTCGGGGTCGTCAACTTCAAAGTGCCTTGTTACTCACATGTTGGAAATTAATTCAAGTTTCTGGGACAAATGGAAGAGAAGGCACAACTCAAATTTTGAGAGAACAATTTCTTTTGCTTTGTTATGCCAAGTTGCAGGTTTAATTCCCTTCTCTTTTATCACTAAGATTTTTATCGTCAGATGGATACTTATTTGACAATTAATGATTATCCGTTTCACTTACTCTTTTAATGAAAATTTCATTTTGTTCATGGAGATCACAGGATTAAGAGAATATTTTGGAGCAAATCCCTCACTGACATCTGATTCCCCCACTACAATTGTTCATGCAAAGGTATCTGATCCTTCTGGTACACATGTTGAGCTTGAGGATCCTGATACTAAGGATGAGTTCTATGATGCAATTGCTGATGGTGATTCCTTGGATGATGAAGATAGTGATGATGACGCCGAGTTACCCAAGGTGCTGCAAATTAAAGAGAAAATTTGAACATGGTGCTATAATCTGCTTTGTTTTTCTTGTAGGTTTAAATCTCTTAACTATGTTTTTTTCTCAGAATGGAAAAGTGAAGCTGAAGAACATTTCATGGGCCATCACTGCCTTGGCTTTGAAGAGAAGCAAAGGTCATCTCAATACACGTGATGCTTAAACACATTATAATATTAAATTCTTCACTAATGCTTTTTCTAGTTTTACTATCTTTTTACTTATTTTGGTGCACAAGTACAGGACAGAAGTAGAAGCAGTCATTTGTCATATTTCTGTTTTAACTTTTATGTATTACTAGAAGGTTTTTCCATTTATGCAGGTTTGCCAGAGAGTAGTGAGTTGAATACAAACTTCCCTGCAATTACCATTGATCCAAGTCAGTTTCATGGTTCATTGAGACAAGGAAAAGGGGAAAGCGACACCAATTGTTGGAGTCCTCCAGGTGGCCAAGGTTTTATGATAAGAGGGAAGACATATTTCAAAGACCACTCTAAGGTTAGTTTAATATGGTGTATGTGAAATTTATTTGTTTATATAGGAAGCTCGTAATTTATGTTTTCTCATGTATCAAGTAAGATAAGGCAGAGGATTATTTGTTTACTTTTAGCCGGACCTCATTATAGTTGGTTGCTCTGTAAATGATAGCGCAGCTGCATGGGTAGCGATTGCTAAATTGATGCTTCATTGATAAGCTTTAATGAGAAAATCAAACAATATATTTCAGTTTCAAGTATCATGCATCAATTTCAAGAATGACTCATTTCTTTTCTAGCAATTCGTACTTTCTTTGTGTTCCATACTTATTTCTTATATGTCTGTAATGTATGATAGATCGCTGGAGGAGATCCTCTTCTGAAGCTCATTGCAGTTGATTGGTTTAGGTCCGATGACACCATTCATAATGTTGGATCACATCCCAAATGCCTCGTTCAGGTAAAAACATTTACTGCAATTACTCGTTATGGATCAGCAGGATATATTTTGAACATGTAGCGTTAATGTTTGCTGCAAGTCCATTCCCCCCTTTTTCTTATTTTCTGTATGTTCAAATGAATTTACGATGTTTCTTGAAGTTCATTTTGTGATCTTCCACAAGGCTTGGAAAATTGGCAGTGTGCCAGTGGTATGGCCGGTGTGTTTTGAGACATGCCATGCTGGTGCATGACCTAGATCATAGCTAGTTAATGGAGAAACAGTAAAAATTTGCTGTGAAGTAAATGGATATACTTATTTTCTGAAACTTTAAATATGATTAAAATATGGGTAATAAAGCTGGAGTTGGCAAAGTAATGGTATGCAATTCATGCAAGAATAGTACATTTGTGAGTCGAAATTTTGGGAGCGAAAAATAGCCATTAATTAAGTTTAATTACACGTTTCTTACCATATTCATAGTATCAAATATGAAACCTCATCATCAAAATTAAGCATTTAACAAACATTCAAAGAAACCAAATCACTATCAATTTTAAATTAGTTCAGAATTGACGGAATATAATCTGTCCATACATGAGTGAACTTAGAAGAATCAGTAGTTGGGTGTCGGTTAGGCATGTCTGCTCCTTTGGCAGGTGTCTTCATTCTTCCAGAAAGATACTCACATACTTTTATTTGTTCAATTTATTACAAATGCAGACATAATGATGCTAACTCTGATTTTGTTTGTTTTTTCCTCCCTCTTACCAGTCAGATGCTGGCAAAAAGCTCCCGTTCATCCTCATTATAAACCTACAGGTTTGTATAACTGTTTTTTGGTCTCGTATTTCTTTGTCTGTTAGAAATTGTTCGTACAGCCAAATTCATCCATTTGCTTTCTCATTGATAATTGGCCATTTTATACTGTAATATCTGGATTTTCTGTAGTGTTGACCCAATCATAGTGTAGACACAAGAAAGGGCATCTAATCTCACAGATTTTAACTGATCAGGTTTCTTGTCAATGGAGAATGCCAAAATTTGTGATTGAGACACTAGTTAAAACAGTTGCAGATTTACTGCATTTAATCTTAAATAACTAACATGATTACTTGAGTAAGGACAGATTCTGTTGCCCTGATCCTTTTGCGAGCATTTGAACATTTTAAGGTTTTCTGGCATTCTTCTACAATCTGTTGCCAAGCCTGTTCATAGGGGAATGTTAAATTTGAGGGCCTCAAGGCCAATCTGAATTGATATTTATGGCTTTTCTCTTTTTCATTTTCACTTCTTTCTTACTACATACAAACGAGTTTCTTTACATTCTTTTTTCTATTGGTTCTTGTGAAAGAGTTATTTATCTTACTTAATGAACTGCAGATTCCAGCGAAGCCAAATTACAGCTTAGTTCTTTACTATGCTGCTGATAGGCCTATGAACAAAGAGTCTTTATTGGGTAGATTTGTTGATGGAACTGATGTGTTTCGAGACGCAAGATTCAAACTTATCCCAAGTATTACAGAGGTGCATTTCTTAGCTAGGATTCTTATAATTTCACTTCTAGTGACTGCTACGATGTTTTCTGACTGACATTTTCTTTAGGGCTATTGGATGGTCAAGCGTGCGGTTGGAACAAGAGCTTGTCTATTGGGAAAAGCAGTTACATGCAATTACATCCGAAAGGATAATTTTTTAGAGGTAATTAAAGTACGAGATTTATTGAGTGAACATCATTTTTGTTAGTTGACTCGACCAAAGATCCATCCAGAAAATAGCACTGTATTGAATTTACTTGTGTTTTATGTAGTTTTTTTTTTTCCTAATTCATGCGTATTATACTTGGTTGGAATTACATCTGACTTAAAAATTTCTGTCACTCTGCAGATTGACGTCGACATTGGCTCCTCATCAGTAGCAAAGAGTATCATCAACCTAGTTCTTGGTTATGTGACAGGCATTGTTGTTGACCTTGCAATATTGGTTGAGGTATATATTTCATTATTTCGCGACTACTTGGTCCCTGAAATTGTTTTGCATTATCTATCCAGTTAGTTGGATTAGTATTGTTGTTGTGGCGGTTATCGTAATTCCTCTCGCATACCTATTTGAGCCTCACAATAATGGAAATCCAGAAATATATTGCTAAATCTTCTGTGGCAAGACCACCACAATATTGATGTTTCCGGGCAATTCTATACCTGTTGTTGGGAAGATAAGAATAGTGAAATATGCATCCAGTTGCTTTGTCATCAATAATACTTGTCTGTTACAATCAAATTTTGTGATGATCTTAGAGACCAACTATATATTTTCTTTTAATTGTTAGATGATGAAAACTCTTTATCTGTGATTAATGCAGGCTCAGGAAGAGAAAGAACTACCGGAATACGTTCTCGGGACAGTTCGGTTGAGTCGCGTGAGGCTTGATTCTGCTGTCCCACTGTGAATAAACGCTTTTTAAGCCAAAGCCATTATGGTTCCCCTCGTTTTTTCGGCCTCCTTATGAATTGGAACAAGTCGCAAGCGTGCTACGACTCGGCATCACAAAGCAATGGGGGGGTAATCAACTTCGCAGTGCGGTCCTCGATGGTTCTATTCAACATTGCTATTTAAATTTCTCTAGCATCATATCATAATATTTAAATTTCTCTAGCATCATATCATAATAATATTGTTTAGAGTTTATATGCCGACATTTTGACTGTTAATAATACCAGTTGTTCTTGAGGGTTGGCTTCATCAGATTTAGCTAATGGTTTGTGAAAAAGTGTAGGAGTTTCACATCTAGTTTATCGGGAGAGAATTAATTCGACATAAATGGTAATGATATACTAGAAATTCCATGTGGGAATTATTGCTTTGTTACTTGTAGTTAGCATCATCAGTTCTTTCTTAGGCCTGGCTTGTGGAATAATATCCTATGGTAAAGAATAGGGATGTAAATGGATATGAATACCCGACTTTAACCCGAATCCAAACCCGACGGATATGGATTTGGATATGGATAGACCCGACCCCGACCCCGACCCCGACCCGACCCGACGACCGACCCGACCCCGAACCCGACATATAATATATATAAAATTTCAAGCTTTAAATCTGAATTTAAAGGCTAAAAAAAATATTTAAATTTTTGTAATCTAAACCAAAATACATATATATATTAATATAATTGGTAAATATTATTTTTGGGTTTGGATTTTCGGGTTTAGAATCGGGTTCGGGTTTTCGAATTTTTGGTCGGGTTTGGGTTTCGGGTTTTTGCTCGGATTCGGGTTTGGATGTGGATTTTTAAAATCCATCGGGTTCGGATTCGGGTTTCGGATTTGATAGTCGGGTTCGGGTTCGGGTTAGGGTTTTTAAAAATCCGATTCGAATCCGACCCGTTGACATCCCTAGTAAAGAAGGCCTGTTTTCTTCTTTTTTTTTCTTCTTTTTTTTCCATTTAACAAATAAAAAGGATAACAAAAGTAAGAAGATAAGAAAGGAACAGCAAGATTAGCTGCTCTTAAAAGTGATTTTTTTTTTAAACAAAAAGAAAACTCACCAACAATTACCAAATCTTGCTAACTTGATTGCTTGCATTGAAGCAAGCATGTACAATGAGCAGCACATTCATTTTGATCGTATAATAGCGAGAACAAACATTCATTTACTTGCAAAGTTGATAGACGATTCACATCCTGTTTACGAAAACCTTGCATATAACCTGCAACACACTCTTTTCTAACTGAGAGAAACGAAATCATACACCCTCATAACTCACAAATCAACAGATGGTTTTTTTAAAAAAAAAAAAAAAAAAAAACATTTATTAAATCATCTGAATAATCAGTGTGCTCTTGTAGATATTATTACAATTTGAATGCAATATAATCTACTCTGGTTAGAAGCACTTATTTTACAATGCATAAATGCATGCAGGTGCCTAAATCTAAAGCTTACTATCTTTTAGGCTTTATAACTCAAGCTGGAAGAAGACCGGAAAATCCCAGCATTGCTGTGAATACAGAAAAGAGGGAAGTAGGAGATTCGAATTTTTCTAGCTGACATTCTGGTATGAATCAATGATGGCATCAGCAAGGTACTCGCATTTCGACAAAGATAGCCCAGCCAAAGATATTCTTCCATCCTTGGTCATGTACACATGCCATTTGTTTGTCATATTGTCGCTCTGCGAGCGTAAAGAAGACACGATGACGCGAGGAAAACATAGAACCAGAAGTATGAAATCTACTATGAACTTTTTGAGCAAGAGAGATTTGCATCCCAGTAGTCCCACATTAGTGTTAAAACTTATAAGTGGAGAGAAGCCTCCGCTCTCGTCAGTTCACAAGATAAACCTGCTGGTTCATGTGGTCTGCAGTTTTTTGATGCGACCAGACCACTTATAACGCCCGTTCCACTAGAGATGTCAACGGGTCGGATTCGGGGCGGATTTTCAAAACCCCAAACGCGAACCCGACTCCAAACCCGAGACCCGAACCCGAACCCGAACCCGACAGATTTTAAAAATCCATATCCAAACCCAAACCCGAACCCGAACCCGAACCTGAACCCGAAAATTTGAACCCGAAACAATTATTTCTTTTTTCAATATTTCAAAATATATTATATTAAATCTAAATTTTTAAAATACAAATTCAAATATTACATCAAATTTTTATATATGTATATATGTATTATATAATACAAATAAATTCGGGTTCGGGTCGGATACAGTCAAAATTCATATCCGTCGGGTTTCTATTTTTGATATCCATATGGACCATATACATTTAGCATCGGATATATCCGTTTCATTCGGTTTCGGATTCGGATAAAATTTTGGGTATCCATACCCATTGACATCCCTACGTTCACACTCACACTCAGGCTGGTTCGACAGCCCGGTTCAATCCAGCTTTTAAGGCCATGTTTGGTTGGGGGATAAAAGGGAGAATAACTCTTTTATCCCACTATTCTTACCAAACATCAAGTAAAATTGACAAGTTAATTTATCCCCGCGTTAACGGGTTATTCCGGAATAACCCGTTAAGAGGGAGAATAGTAGTTCCATCTATTGGATGGAATAAGCTATTGTCTAATTTATTCCTCTACTAATTAAGTTATAAATAATTATAAATTATAATTAATTAATACAATTTATATTTTTTTAATAATTGACTAATTAATTTTTTAAGTTATTAAATTATTAAATATTTAAATAATAATCTATTTATAATTTATTATTATTTATCTAATTAATAGTTAAATTTTAAAATTTTAAATTTTTAAAAATTATAATTTGTAATCTCAAAATTAAAGTTTATAATTTTAAATTCTAAATTTTAAATTCTAAATTTAAATTTTAGATATTTTAAATTTTTGAAATTTAAAATATTATATTTTATATTTTTCAAATTTAAATTTGATCTTATATTTAAAGTTTAAAATTTAAAATTTAAATATTTGAATTTAAAATTTGAGATTTTGAATTTAAAATTTTAATTTCAAATTTTAAAATTTCAAAGTTAAAATTTTTAAATTAAAATATTAATTTAAAATTTTAAAAATTTAAATTCAAATATAATTAGAGGGTAATATTATTATTTTTTATTTATAAAAACTTACTATATATCCTTCTTATTCCATCTTACCTAGCCAAATACTATTTTTTTCATTCTCAAAAATAACCAATTTTCATCCAAACGCAAAATTGATCTAACCTCCATTTATACCTCAATTTATATCTATCCCTGGAATAGCTACTTTTTGCTTATTCCCGAACCAAACGATACCTGACATTGGTTAAAACTTGGGGATAAGCATTTTGGTCAGGTGGTGAAAAACCAATTTATTCAACTAGCTAATGCGAATGGGGCAGGCAGGCTTTACAGTACCTGTGCTTTGTTTAGGCCGGTGAATGAGAACATGCCGATCTGCTTGAGAATGAAGGACCAGTCCTTCCCACTCCTGTCCTTCTGGGAGAGGCTATCATAGAGCCTCTGCCTAACATTCTTGATTCGACCCGCCATTTGTTCCATCTCTTGCTTCCATTCATCGAAAAGAGTTGGCTCTCCGACAACATTAGCAACTATTCTGGCGCCGTGAACAGGAGGGTTTGAGTACATCGGCCGCGCCAGTCGTTTCAGCTGACTCTTTACCCTGATTATGGAAATCGCATATTAATGATAAATAAATAAATCAACCGAATTAACATTCTTATAAATGAACAGTAGGCATTAACATTAGAATAAATTGCTTGAGGAATCCACAAGATTTTAAACTTCCCATCTCAAGTATCTCCTTGACATGGGAGGTCTTCTTTAAATAGTTTTAGTTTTTCTCCACTACTATAGCTTGGAGAATTCACAGCGAGGCGAGCATATTCAAGCCCTATATGTTACCACAGTCTGGTTCAGTCCTCCAACTTATATTAGCAAGAAGCTTGGCCCTTCTTTCATTAAATATATGAAAATGTTCATGAATCAGCCATTTAAGTAGTATTAAATGCAATGAGAGAAGAGCCAAACAATCATTTAAATGGCGGGCACACCGCACACGGCAAGAAGATGGAAATCTCTATCCATTTGAACAGAAAAGTTCATGTTCTATTGGAATAAAAGATTCCGGACCTAAATGTGAAACTTGAAGGTTGGAGATTAAACTAACACTTTTCTAAACATTCGAGGACTTCTCTTGCAATTTACGCACAATTTTATACAATACCTATCAGTAACATCCGAAGCTGAGCAAACGAAGTTTACTGCTCCGATCCTTTCAGCATATAATCCTAAGTTTTTACTGTAGGATTGAGCAACGAGGAGTTCCAAACCACGCTCAACAAACAGCCTAACAGAGAAGGCATCTGTATCAAGGCTTCCGCTGGCAAATCCCTGTTAACATCTCAAGTTTAATAGAATAAAAAAAGAAAAAAGGAAAAGAGAGGACTCATTACGAACAAATATGCTTTACCTGGTAGGCAACATCAAAGAAAGGGATGTGGTTCTTCTCTTGTATGACAACCGCTGTTTTGGCCCACAGTTCAGGAGTTGGATCTATACCTGTTGGGTTGTGAGCGCAACCATGCAGCACAACAAAAGAACCATCCGGAGCAGCCTATTTGTGCACAAGTAGGTAAATGGATGAACACAATTAATTGACAACTAGTTAAGAGCAAGAGATGCTGCACGTGTCCGGATATGAAGATGCCAATGTATCATTTTGCAAAGAAGGCTAATTTAACTATTTCAACAATTTCATTATTTCTCCAATCATTAAAAGGCAACCAGTGACTACATCGTTACTATAAACTGAGTTACCTTTATGTCTGCAATCATTCCTTCAAAATCCAGTCCGACGGTTCTTGGATCGTAATAGCGATACTCAGACCAAGGGACCCTGGCATCATTGAAGATGTTCTTGTGATTACCTGTTAACATATTAAAATTGGTTGGAGAAAGTTAGTACAAGAAGGAGATTCCAACTGGCGATAGAGGAGGGGGGGAACTCATTCACTAAAATTGCATACCCCAAGTTGGTGACGATATTAAAGCTTTTGCTTCAGGGAAGTATCTTTGTATGAATGCCGCAGCAAGGCGTAGAGATCCAGTTCCTGAAAGACCTTGAACGGTAGCTACCTGGACAAGGAAGCTATTATTTTCTCACTAACTAGCAGGTCAAAAACAAAAACACTACATGGTTGCTTGGCATTACTTTTGGAGCAGCTTCTCTACCTTGAAAAGCGGCAGTACGGCGATTGGCAAACAACAACTCAACCTTAAGCTATTGTTGGAAGCTAAAATAAGATTTTGTACCCAAAACTAGAAGCTCCAAATTTGAAGCTTTTGGTTCTACTGTAGAAGAAAGCTGATAGGAAGGATATCAATCAGAAAGTTATTAGCAGTTTTTTGAATAGCTAAAGACTCAACAAACACTTCTGCAGAAACTCTAGCGAAGCCAAATATGCCCTAAATATGCATTTCTCTTGGAAACATTATAAAATGTCAAGCAGATTGAAAGCAAAAGTAGGTACTGCATACTTTTCCTTGCTTGATGACAGGATTATCTGCTCCAAGTAATAGCTCCGCAGTCACCTTGTTAAATGCAGCAAGACCTTCAATTGGAAGATACTGCAACATGAACCACAGTTTAAGATGGGAAACAACAGAATTAAAGGTATGAGTTCATATGATCTTTCCACTTTAATGTTTTCGAGTACCTCCTTGTTCTCTCCTCTCTCTAGCATAAGTTTTTCTGCCTACATAGTGAAGAAAGGAAAGAGATGCCAATAATGAGTTTAGCTGAAACTTGACAATAAGAAAAGGACATTGGGATATTAAAAAAAACAAAAGAAGAAAGGTTAACTCGTGCATTCTTCCTGCATGAACTAGATTAACTTCAAGATTCAGTGAAGGGGTCAAAAAGTTAAACCTTCTTAACTACATTTAGCACATAAGGTTGTAATTCCTCAGTCCTGTAGGCTCCAACACCAAGGTTGAGTTTCAACTCATTTGTGTCTGCTTTGAATGCTTCTGATACACCAAGAATCGGATCTGGAGGGGCCATTGTCACACCCTCGAAACGAGATAAATTTACAGCAACAGACATTCTAACACGACCAAAGCCCTGCATCCCAAAGATCATAATTAATAAATGATCAGGCATTACAGCGGTAGAGTATAAATCAGCGCACAACAAGCATAATTAGCTAGAAAATTACCTAATAGATACCCTATAAAAGGTGACAAGGCATACACACGACAAAGTAAAAAATTCACAGGATAATTTTAAAAATTGACAGGATAACTTTTATATGTTTTCAGAACATCAAAAGTTCTCTAGCAAGGCAGCAGTATTTTGAGTACACTGTAGTATGTTTTCAGAACTAACCTCATTTTCAGATGATTTTAGTCCACGGACACGAAATCTAATAACATCAAATGTTCTCTAGCAATGCAGAAGATTTTTTAGAACACTTTAATATGTTTTCAGAACTCACCTCGTTTTCAGATGATTTTAGTCCATGGACACTAAATCTAACATCAAGGCAGTAGAATTTTGGGAACACTTTAATATGTTTTCGGAACTGGCCTCGTTTTCCGATGATTTAGTCCATGGACACCAAAGGGTTTTTTATTGCAATAGACTCCTCCGAAACTTTTATTTTAAAAATAGACCTATTAAATTTTTATTTATAAATATAGTCCTATAAAAGCGGTGAATGATTCACCGCTTTTAACGCTTTCTTTGTTTTTCTTATTTATTTTTATATTTTTATATTGATAAAAGCGGTGAATGGTTCACCGCTTTTATTTTTTTTCTACTACTTATAAGTAGTTATAAATGCGGTGAATGATTCACCGCATTTAGAGGCCTATTTTTATAATTATTTTTTTCAAAAGATTATTTTTATAATTATAAAAGTTGATAAGATTATTTATAAAAAAAATTCGACACCAAATCTAACATCAAATATTATCGAGCAACATGATAAGGTTACTAGATACTAATATTTACAAGTAATTTTAACTATAATTTCTATGTTTCGACCTGTTTTCGACAATCTCATCCTACTTGCCAAAATAAAAAAGGAAACCATGTTCCCTTATTTCTCGTGATCCTGAGGGCCACAAGTACAAAGTAAATGCCCGACGATATCAAAATTTATACATCATATGATAAAGATGTAGAGTTTACTACCATTTAAGTATAAAACCTAAAGAGGCTCGTGATATTTGCAAAGCTTTATGAGTTGTTACCGAGCTATCAATCACAAATTAAAGCGAAAATAGCCCAAAATTAAAACTTTTCAGCAGATGATGAGATAGAAAGACACCTAAAAACAATTAATCAAAAAATCCATATAAACGCAAACGAAACAGCATCGAAATGAAACCCTAGAAAAAGAAAACGCCATGCAAATCGCCCAAAAAAAAAAAACGAATCAAAATGAGAAAAAAAAAAGAGAAAAAGCTACCTTTCCCTTGAGCAAAAGATGGCCTCCTCCATTCTTTGGGACTCCGATCATCTACAAAATCACACGATTTCGGTCCCGATTCAGAACAACGAGATAAAACGAACCAGCACGCCAAACACTGCGGAAACAAATCGAGAAACGAAAATTTGAAGAAAACGGCACCGGAGATCGTCCGCGGAGATCCACCGCGGAGGGGAAGGGCGCGGTGAGCACGCTAGAAGCCATTGTATCGGGATCGAGATCGAGATCGCGAGATCGCGAGAGAGAGAGAGAGAGAGAGAGATTGGGAGGGAGAGAGAGAGGAGGAGGAGGAGATAAGAGACGATCGCTGTAGAGGAACGGGGTTGTGTGCGTGCGTGAGCAGTTGAAAATGGTGGTAGTGAAAAGGAGAGAATTGTTGCGGTGGGTGATTCCAAACGCCGGGCTCACCGTACGCCGTCGAAAATAAAATAAATAAATAAATAAAGAATGCACCAGTTATATCGATTCTATCTCCGTAAATCACATTATTTATTTGAATACTATTGTAATTAATCAAAAAATATTTTTATTATATTATTAAAAAAAAAAAAGAAGATGTGGTTGATCGATTATTAATGATACTGTAAGTGTGACATAAAAGACTTTCCCTTGTCTTGTCGAGAGAGGAGTGTTTGAGGAAAAAAAAAAAAAATCTTAAATGCATTAGTCGTTAATATGGTGTCATCAATTAATGAAATTAATTTTTTTTAATTCATATGTTCCATTGTGATTAATAAAAAAATATATTATTTTGTTTATTCAAAAGAAGAAAGATATAATTACGTTAATAAAAAATACGGTGTGACTGATATATAGTAGAATTGCTTGTGTTTGAAAAGTTACGAATTTCTGGTACAAATATACAAAATTTATCTGAACTATACAGTACATTACAATTTTTCTTACTTTTTATACTGGATTTTTATAGTTAAAACCTAAGTTCAAATCCTAATTGATTCATATTTTTAAATAATTTTTAAAAAAAAAAAAATAAATGAAACAGTTAGCATGCTATCCTTTCTCTTAAAATTTCAAATATTGATTTTTTACTTTATTTTATTTTTAACTTTTACAAATTTATATTTTATTCTTTTAAAATTCAAAGTTGATGCATTCCGTCCCTATCCGTCTAAATTCCATCACTATTTTGTCAATTTTTTATAAATTATGTTGAAAATATTTTTCCAAAATAATAGGAATATATTATTTTAATTTTTCAATTAATGTTACAATTTTTTAAAAATATTTTTGTAATTCTGGAACGCAAAGCATTTTCCCTCATCTTTGACTGCGTCGGGGTAAAATACTTTCTCACCGCACGTAACGTAATCTTCCTATAATCTCAAACGAAACTTGTGCCGGGTAAAAATATTCTCAGGCATCAAAATTTAAAGCGTCTGTGGCCAGCCTACAGTTCAACGCAATCTCCCCGTAATCTCAAACGCAGCTTGTGCTGGGGTAAAAATGTTCTCAGACATCAAAATTTAAAGCGTCCGTGACCAGCATACAGTTTAACGCAATCTCCCCGTAATCTCAAACGAAAGCCTACGCTTGGGTAAAAATATTCTACTCAGGCATCAAAATTTAAAGCGTCCGTGGCCAGCCTACAGTCCACAGTCCACACCCATGGATAGAATTAAATATGGGCCCCCAAACCTGGGAATAATATATTTGGGCCGACTTCGGCCCATTACCTGCCCCTTCTATCCCTCGTTTCCCGCCAAACTTCCCATCTCTTTTCCCGCCAAAATCCACCTCCTCCTTCTCCCCCCCCCCCCTCTCCTTCCTCTTGAGAGAGAGAGAGAGAGAGAGATTTAGAGATTTAGAGAGAGAGAGAAAAAGAGAAATTTAGAGATTTAGAAAGAGAGAGAGAGAGAGAGAGAGAGAGAGAGAGAGAGAGAGAGAGGGAGAGAGAGAGTGAGAGTGAGGAAGTGGGGGGGAGAGAGAGAGGGAGGGAGAGGAGTTGGGAGAGAGAGAGAGAGAGGAGGGGGAAAAGAGAGATCTAGAGAGAGAAAGAAAGATTTAGAGAGAGAGAGTGTGTGTGTGTGAGAGAGAGAGAGAGGGAGAGGGAGAAGGGGGAGAGCAATGTCGGGGTGGGACGAGGGGGCGGTGTTCTACAGCGACCAGGCGCAGTTCCCGCGGGGCGGCGACCCCGACGCTGCCGCCGCCTCCGACACGCGCCACTCCGCCCTCCGCAAGTTCAAGGAGTTCATCCGCGGCTTCACCGGCCACAAGGGCGATTTCCCCTATCGGTTTAACCCTAACCCTAACCCTAACCACCCCCCTCCTCCTCCTTGTAAACAATCTCCTAACCCTAATCGGTCCCCGCCGCAGCGAAAGCCTCGTCCACAGCCCCGACCGCCTCACCGTCGCCATGGAGGACCTCGACGCCTTTGACGCCCTGCTCTCCGACAAGATCCGCAAGTCCCCTGCCGATTACTTGCCCCTGGTATATAAAAATGACCATTCTTTATCAGGATTTGCGTTTTCTGGTGATTTGGGTGTGAAAAGGTGTCGCCTTTTTCCCTATACAGTTCGAAACAGCAGCTGCCGAGTTGCTCGTGAGCCTCCGATCAAAGGTTGCAGGTGAGACCGGGGAGATGGAAGAGCCTGTGACGGGAGATGTGCAGATCTTTCTTTCCTCCAAGGAGAATTGCGTCTCGATGCGATCTATTGGGGTGGATTCTATGATCTCTTATCTCAAATTCCTTTTTTTTTTAATGTGTTTCCCCCCATGAATTTTCAACCCTAGTTGTTTGTTATGTGCATTTGGTTTTTAGGCTGAGTACATGTCAAAGCTGGTTAAGATTGCCGGGATAGCGATTGCCGCATCCCGAGTGAAGGCGAAAGCAACTTATGTAACACTAATGTGCAAGAATTGCAAAAATATTAAGACCGTTCCTTGCCGACCGGGCTCGGTGGCGCCCTTATCACTCGATCTTGTGATCATGTTGCTCAGGTACTATGCTGGTCAAAATCTCTTCTTTCATCTCCCAGAATTTGAGTCTAATTTGTGTGACCGATTTCTTTTCTTAAGCCTGGAGAAGATGAATGCCCGTTGGACCCCTGGATTGCGATTCCGGATAAGAGCAAGTATGTAGATCTGCAAACCCTCAAACTGCAAGAAAATCCTGAGGTACATGAGAAAAATTCTAACTTTATTCGATCCGAATATATTCTTCACTTTCTAATCTCTGTTTATTTTTTTTTTCCAATCCCTAATTCTCTTGTTCGTTTTAAGGATGTACCAACTGGAGAGCTCCCAAGGAACATGCTTCTTTCTGTGGATAGGCACCTTGTTCAAACCATCGTGCCGGGCACGAGGTTAACTGTAATGGGAATCTACAGCGTTGCCCAAGCATCTGCAGCGTATGAGCAATTATAAGCAGTTTTTAATGGTTCATAGTTCTAATTCTGCTGAGATTATTGGTTAATTTCTTTGTTTAATTTTGTAGTCAGAAAGGTGCGGTTGGTGTTAAGCAACCTTATATTAGAGTTGTAGGGTTGGAGCAAAATCGGGAAACTAACTCTTCTGGTCCTTCGACATTCACTCTAGATGAGGTTAGCACCCATTGTTGGGAAGGTGCTTCGAGTCATAGTTTGTATTCGATAACAATCATTTCTTTGAATCTAGGAGTTGGAATTTAAAGAGTTTGCTCAAAGGCCGGATGCATATGCTAAGATATGCTCTATGATTGCTCCTTCGATTTATGGCCATGCTGATGTCAAGAAGGCTATGGCTTGTTTGTTATTTGGGGGCTCGAAGAAGGTATAGCTTCGGATCTAAATGCTAATTATGAAATCAATACTTTACTAACTGCTTTTACTTTAATACTACAGAAATTGCCAGATGGTGTGAGGTTGAGAGGGGATATTCATGTCTTACTTTTGGGTGATCCATCAACTGCAAAATCTCAGGTTGGTCTTTTATTTCTTTGAAAGTTTTATCTAGGGCAATCCTATATAAATTCATTAATATATTAAAGTATATAAATTTATATAGGGCAATCCTATATAAATTCATTAATATATTAAAGTATAACCAGGTTGGTCTTTTGAATTGAGGAGGGTCGCTTAACAGTATTAGAATAGTTTGTAATGTCCTGAAGTTCTGTTTCATATCTTTGCAGTTAATAGCAAGGATTTAATTGCTCATTAGCACGGGCCGTATCCATCGTGCCGAATCATGCTAACAAGATTTCGCCACGATACAGCCCGCGTGCCGATAGCAGAACTTAAAAACTCTATATTTTTTAAATTAGTCAGTAGTTTTCTCAATAAAATTCGAAAGATTTAATAAATATACATAATAAGCAATTACAATATGTTGTTGTTAAAGAAAATAAATATTTCATGCCATTATATGTCGGCACACATGTATTTTTTGTGACCGGCATGCATTGGTACCACTCCAAGTTTTTTAACCAAACAAGGGGTAGTGATAAGCATACAAAATTTAAGATCGTCAATTATGTTTTTAGCTTAATTGTTCACTAAGTTAACAAATTAAGTTTTTGAATTTGTATACTACAATCTTTTTCAGATTGTACTTAATTCATTCTTCATTTTCTTCTGTGGTTTTGCTATTTTGGCTTTTGCTTAATTGTTGCTACCTTTCATGCTGTTGGTCTGATCAAATCTACTTTTATATCTGAAGTTCCTGAAGTTTGTGGAGAAAACAGCACCAGTGGCGGTTTATACATCAGGAAAAGGTTCTTCTGCTGCTGGTCTCACAGCATCTGTAATTCGTGACAGTAGTTCAGTAAGTTCATAGTCTTAATTGATAATATTTCACCTCTTACTGTTGAATCTGTGGCTTATGTATGTTTGCTGGTAGCTTAAATCTTGTTTTCGAGCTCTTCAGTAAATCAAAGCTGAATGTGCAATTATTTTCAGCGTGAATTTTATTTGGAAGGAGGCGCTATGGTTTTGGCAGATGGAGGAGTGGTTTGTATTGATGAATTTGACAAAATGAGGCCTGAAGATAGGTAAAGTATTGACTAATTTGAAAACTCCTGAACTTACTAATTCCTACTGTCATGAGTACCTATCTTTTCTTTTCTTTTTTGAATTCCCCTTCACTAGTGCTTATTTTCTCATTTTGGCCTTTCGTAGAGTTGCTATTCATGAAGCCATGGAGCAGCAGACTATTTCTATCGCGAAGGCAGGGATTACAACAGTGCTCAACTCAAGAACTTCTGTTCTTGCAGCTGCTAATCCTACTTCAGGGCGCTACGATGATCTTAAGGTCCTTTAGCAAAGTACCCTTTTTCTTTCTTTTCTTTTCTTACATTGATGCTTGTTTGGTGGAATAGATTATGTACTACCCAAAACCGGTTTTTTGGCTAACAAACTGTTCGGAGCTTTTGCAATAGAGGGTAGTAGCTACAGCGAAGCTTCTGTTTCTGCTGCAGTGTGAATCATAAGATGAAAAGAATAAAAACACCAAATGATCTGCAATCAGCCAAACAGGCTCTTAATAGTGGTTTCGGAAAGTTGGTCCTTGCCACATGGATAAGATGCTAAGAGAATTCTATTTCTTTCAGACAGCACAGGATAATATTGACTTGCAAACGACCATCCTTTCCAGATTTGATCTCATCTTCATCGTCAAAGATATCAGAATGTACGACCAAGACAAAGTATGAACCAGTTCCTCTTTTCAGTTCTTTATGTTTAACAGTTTTCAAACGTAACAAATGAAATGAAGCCCTTTTTTTTTTGTTCAGCGAATTGCCAGTCATATTATCAAAGTGCATGCTAGTGGTGCTGCAGCCTCGAAGAGTGCTGATGCCGCAGAAGGAGAGAATTGGCTCAAGAGGTTTCTTTGCAGTTCCTCCATTCTTCCTATAACCTAAAATCAAACTTCTTTTCAGAAGTATGATGCCTAAATTTCATTTGTCAATTATGAAGGTACATCGAGTACTGCCGTGTTAGTTGCCAGCCTCGACTATCTGAAAAGGCTGCTGAAATGCTGCAGAACAAGTATGTGGAGATCAGACAGGTAGGGCCAAAATTACTTTGTTTTTTGCTTATATATGCTATTGTCAATCATGAGAAAGTTGGTTTTTGCAATGTGTACCACTGAAAGTATAGATTATTTGCACATGCCAGCGGTGTCTATGCAAAAATAATCTTTTGCATCAATTCTCTTTAATTTGTGTTGATACCCCTGGCCATGCACACACAAATACAAAAGCAAAGTTTTAAGGGGCACGGGTGCATAAAAAACCTTTCCTTATCTAATTTGGACTTCTGATGAACTTCTACCAATTCAAATTTCGTTCTCATGTCTGTGTTGCTTTGTAGAAAATGAGGCAGCAAGCTTATGAGAATACTAAGACTAGTGCGATTCCTATCACCGTGAGGCAGCTTGAAGCCATAATCAGATTGAGTGAATCACTAGCAAAAATGAGACTGTAAGTGCTTTCTCATACTCTATGGAGAAAAAAAATGGTGCTATCTCATCCACATTGTAGATTAAACGAATTTTAGCTGAGCTGAAGCTCTTGTTCGCATTACCATTTAGGAGATTAAAAATGCATTGCCTATTTACTGTGCAAATCTTTTACACTTGTGAAATTCCATATATTTCATACATGTTATATGTCAATGGATACTTATATTTAGGACCTCCGTTGCTACACAAGAGCATGTGGAAGAGGCATTTAGATTGTTCAATGTTTCAACTATGGACGCTGCTCGGTCTGGAATCAACGAGCATTTGAACTTGACTCCTGAGATCGCAAACGAGATCAAGGTTATTTAATATAGACTTTATATATATATATATATACACACACACACAAATAAGTTATGTATTAGATATGTGTTCGTACTTTGTATGTATAGTTTTTGTGCCTTCGATTTCAGCCGAGCTATTCTTCTTTTGGCTCTCTTAAACAGAAAGCTGAGACACAGATAAAGAGAAGAATGGGCATCGGAAGCCATATGTCGGAAAGACGGCTGATTGACGAACTTTCCAGGATGGGAATGAATGACTCCATTGTGAGTGATTTATAATCCATGATCTGCTAATTTCAACTTCGCAACACGTCGGTATATTATCTTAAACTTATCCTTTTATAGGTGAGAAGAGCCCTGTTGATCATGCACCAAAGGGATGAAATAGAGTACAAGAGAGAGAGACATGTTATTGTCCGCAAAGCTTAACCCTGCTTTTAAGCCCTTTTAAGATGCTTATATATGTAGAGATCGAAATGTAACTTCAAATTGACCTTCATCGGACGAAGCGGCGGGAAGAACTTAACCAGAACCAAGGACAAGTCTCTCTCAATTAATCAAAAGCCTCAGATTCCATGTTAACGCAGGTTCTGACGCAACGAAACGTTCTATTTTTAAACTTAATGTAATTTGGAATATGCTTGTATCTAGGTCTTCACTTTTGGCAGTGGTTGTATGGTGATATGAGTTTATACTCTGTATTTTTTTTTAATTCCTTCATAATGAACCGCACAGGGAATTGCTCTTATGTTTAACAGCATTGTGAAGATGTTTAAAGTTTTTTTTTTTTTTTGTTCTTCATTCAATCCAAACAATAGAAGAGTTTATTTATTTATTAATTTTCTTTTATTTCTTCTTTTAATCCAAACAACAAAGAATATTTTTTCTCTCCTTTTCTATTCATCCAAACCAAACCAATAGGGCTTCAAACAGGTCGCCCTTTAAGGGATAAGTATAAATTTTGCATTTCAATAAAATTTGAGTTGTATAAACGGGTTTACTATCTATTTCAGGAATAAATATAAATTTAAATATAAATTTGAAATAGACTAATTTTGCGTTTAAATAAAATTTGAGTTATTTTGTAAATAAGAAAAATAACGTTTGAATATGTAAGATAGAATAAGAATAATAATGGGGAGGAATAAATATAATATAATGATATTATTCTAATTATTATATTTATATATTTAAATTTTAAATTTTAAAATTAAATTTTAAAATTAAATAGGGCCCCGAACCAAACGCTAGCCTCTCCAAAATCCTGAACCTCGATGGCGCGGAACGTCCACCATCTCCCTTCCCTTCGTCCCCCGCTCCCAAACCCTAACCCTAACCCTAACCCTAACCCTAGAAGCACGCATCCTCTTCCGCTCAGAGCTGAATCCCTACGAAGAAGACGACGAAGCAGCTCCCCGAGCTCCTTCTCCACTACCCTTTCTCTAGGGAGGAGCAAGCGCTCCTCGAGGTACGCGATCCTAGGAGCCGGATTCGCGGGGTTATCCGTCGCTTGGCATCTTCTCAAGGTCGCCGATCTTTTCCTCTCCATTGTTCTTCTTCTTCTTCTTCCTTTTTTTTTTTTTTTGGGTTTTTCCTCCATTTATTTGAACTTGGTTAGATCGAAATAGTTTGGTTGTTGTTGTTTCTCTCTTGTTTCTCTTATCCTTCTTATAGATACCTCTTCCTTTTAGTTTGGTTAATTGTGATTTGATTGTGTTGAGGAAAATGTTATCAATTATCATGCTTTGTTACTAGAAGAGATTTAGTTAAAATGGAAGGGCCATCTAGTAATTATTAGTGATTCATCCATTAAAATGTAGGCATTAAAGATTTTCCATTTCTTATTGCATGTTTTGTACTATGTTATATTAGAACAATTGGTGTACCTACTTACCAGCTTTTTGAATCGAACTTGGGGACGCCTAAAGCAGAAGTCCGATTTGAAGCTTCAAACAGGTTTACTCAAATAATACTTCTGTAGAAAGTTGCAGCAATCCCTTACAGGCCCTTAGATTTAGGATGAGATGTTTAGAGCAAGTTGAGCGCAGTTTTGCGAATCTATGGAGAATAAACTTTACCCCCGTAAATTGCCATGTCTCTTAATTCACCCAACTCTTTGTTGTGGTGCAAATTGTTCGCGAATCCACTTGCAGGATGATGATGTAGTTCATGGGTTCTCTCTCCTCCATTTCTTCTCACTTGTCATCATATTGGGTTTTGTAGTGCTCAAGGAACATGCTACTTTGATCCTTTTTATCAGTTCAAAGCACTTAGGTTGTAAACTTGCCTTTTTCTTAATAAGTTGCTCTCCTTCCATCTTATGATCTTCTTAACTTAAGATGGACTCAATGTTTGTTCCTTACCTTACATTCATTTTAGGGTTATTTACATACAGGTCCCTGCAAACATAGCCAATTGCGGATATATCCCTCCAAAAGCGAAACTAGGTGACTTGTCCCCACAAAAGTCCGAAGTTATGCAGATATATCCCTACCGTCCAGATCTGTTAGAAAATTTTCGTTAACCACGGTTAAAATACTTAACCATGGTTAATTATAGTGTAAATTGACGTATTTACCCTTCTCCATCTTCCCTCTCTTCTTCTTCCTTCTTCTTCGTCGCCGGCGAGGAGATCCGGCGGCGACGGCGACGACGATGGCGAACCTCTTCCTTTTCCTCTTCCCTCTTCTCCCTTCTCCCTTCTTCCTTTTCCTCTTCCCTCTTCTCCCTTCTCCCTTCTCCCTTCTTCTTCCTTTTTTCTTCTTCCTTCTTCAACTCTTTGTTGTTGTGCAAAAAATTCGCGAATCCACCACTTGCAGGATGATGATGTAGTCATGGGTTCTCTCTCCTCATTTCTTCTCACTTGTCATCATATTGGGTTTTGTAGTGCTCAAGGAACATGCTACTTTGATCCTTTTGATCAGTTCAAAGCACTTAGGTTGTAAACTTGCCTTTTTCTTAATAAGTTGCTCTCCTTCCATCTTATGATCTTCTTCACTTAAGATGGACTCAATGTTTGTTCCTTACCTTACCCTTCATTTTATTACAGAACTGGAGGAGCATACGAAATTTACATGTTGGTCGGATTTTTGTACTTCATTTAACTGCATTATCAGCATATCTGATCATACAACTTATTATCTATTTGCGAACATGTTATGACATCTACCTTTTTATGCAGAATAGTCCGAAAGAGTCCCAGATCCGTGTTGATATATTTGATGAAAATGGGATAGGCGGAGGCGCTTCCGGCGTTTCTGGAGGACTACTTCATCCTTACTCCCCTAAAGGTTTCCATTTTCACAAATTCCACATTGCAATATGTAACACCTAGACCTTGCCTAATTATTTGAAAATAGAATTTACTTTGTCACATTTACGTAGAAGAATTGTGCAAATTGATTAACTAAGTATATGAACTTTAACACTTGAGAGTGGCATGTGCTTGAGTAACTGGGTATTTCTAATTTCAGCTAAGCTTCTTTGGAAAGGTGCTGAATGCTGGAAAGAATGTCTACAACTGTTAAACGTTGCAGAACGAGTGAATGAAGCGACAGGTTCCAATCAGATCATTCAAGATTCTACATCCAAGTTTGATGGAACTATTGTTTGCAGAAGGCAATTATTTCTTCTCCAAACAACTAGAATGGAATTTTCGTCCTAATCTGTTAAACACGCATAGTTCTTACTGTTGATACTTTTTTAACTAAGTAGGCAATGAAGGTAGCTGATGCTATAATAGCTGATGTTCTTTCAGGGGCATATTGAGACCTGCAACAAGTGAGAAAAAAGTTGATATTTTAATGGAGGTACTTATGGCGAACTTAGTGTCTGGATGTAATGCTATTACTTTTTTATCATATGTAAATTTTGATTGATTTATTGCCTATTCAAGTGATTAGAATACTCAGAGTAGCCTTCACTGTTGCAATCTGGAAGCTCTAGATAGGGAAGCTGCTCAATCACTTGTACCCGGATTGTGCGTTCCATTCGACTTTGCTGTATATATGCCCCATGCTGTAAATATCCATCCTAAGAGATACCTTCAGGTGCATTTCCCTCTATTCTTACATTTTATCGAGTATTTACTACACTTGTCGCTTATAACAGATGATGAAAAGAAAACCACTCTCACTTATTTTGCAGGCATTGTTTCTTGCGTGCCGAAATCTGGCAGATGAAAGTTCTGCATCAAACAGCTGTGAAGAAAGAGAGCTCAATTTGTTCAGGGAGTCTATTAAAAGCCTCCGTCAGTTGGCAGGTAATTTGACGTAATTCCTTTCCAATACCTTGATATCGTGAAAGCATAATCTGCATGATGGCAATCTTGCTTTAGTGAGGATGGCAAGACGGGGATGGCAAGACGGGACATGCTAGTTTTCTGTTTTTTCTCTTTTTCATTTGAGAAATGTCTGAAATTTAAAAGTCATCTGACAATGCCCAGATGAATATGATGCAATGATCATCTGCCTCGGTGCCAAAGTGGACATGCTTCCGGAGCTCGCAGGAAAGCTCCCTCTGAGAAGCTGTAGAGGAGTTGTTGCAGAACTTCAATTGCCGATAGATTTACGGTATGTAATTAATAACTATGTATGCACTACTGCCGAAGGAGCGGCACTCCATCTTCGTTTGGCCTGAACCTGGTCTATGAAATGAGCCAAGACCTGATCCATTTTCTTAGTGAGGCCTATTTCTAGTGGCCTGCCGCCAAATACGCCTAAGTGTTTTGTGCTTGCCCGGATCCATTGCTGGCCTAATAGGCATGCTATATTAGGCATGGAAAATCTCTGGGTCACATGCAATATTCATTCGTGCGCTGTTGTAGTTGAGAACAAACTTACTGACACAAGATTGCTTTTTTCCTGCAGTGGAGAGTACGGTGACCAAAGCCCCTCCATTCTATCCGATGCATGGCTCGCGTTCCAAGGTCCGCGTTCAGTCTCGTTGGGGTCCACGTGGGATTGGAAATCAAAAGATTACACATCGAACGTCCCCGAAGAGGAAGCTCGTAGAGCAATGGAAGAGCTTCTTCCAAAAGCTGCTGCTGTCTATCCAGATATAACAAGGTGGGCTTTTGCCGGGGCAAGGGCTGGTCTAAGGGCCATGCCGCCAGTGACTCCACATGGATCACTACCACTTCTGGGGAGTTTGAACTTCATGATGAGGGAGGCAGGTGAGTGCTTGTATTGGTTGGTTGGGGGGCTTGGCTCAAGAGGGCTTTTGTATCATGGCTTGGTGGGGAACCTGACTGCTCAAGCTGTGGTTTCATGTGATGAGAGTGTAATACCTTCTGAATTCACTTCTTGGAAGAAGAAGAGAGAAGTTTTGAGTTGAATTAGAAAAGTGGAGTTCCTTACAGAGTTAGAAGTTTGCATGCTCAGAAACTTATTAGAGCACCACCTTGATTGGATGATAAGCTTCTATCTATCTATTTAGTTGCCTAGTTAACTTCTCCAGAACTGTTGTTTGCTCGGAGCTCTACTATAAGTTCCTTCACCTGTCAATGGAGGGCTTTTTTATAAAATGACCCTTCAGAAATTTGAAATTGGTAAAATGATTCTGTCAAAATTTTATTTGTAAAACTAACTCTCTTTTTGCCAAGTTAGAAATCCTAACAAAGACGGTGAATCGTTTATCGTCTTTGTTATATTTGTTGTGAAGGCGGTAAATGATTCACCGTCTTTTGAAGGCTTAAATAAATTTTGGTGAATTTCGAAAGATTTGTACTAAAAGCGATGAATGGTTCACCGTTTCAGTGAAGGTGGTAAACCATTCACCGCCTTCATAATATATATTACAAAGGCGGTGAATCGTTCACCGGTTTACTGAAGACGGTGAGCGATTCACTGTTTTCAGAAGAAAATTCTGACCTAGCGCTCACATGGCGAAAGGCGGGTTACTCTTCCAAATAAGATTTTGACTGGATCATTTTGCAAATTGTAAATTTTGGGAGGATCATTTTATAAAAAAGTCCTCCAAATGCACCATCGTTGCTACCTTAACTGAGTTTGTTACTTCAAAGTCCGGTCAACCCTAACAAGCCTTCTGATGACTCTGTACTTAAAAAGGGAAAAATGTACAGACAACTCTCCACAGCAAGTTCACCCTATTCTTCCATACACATATTTAATCACATTTTAATGCATTACAAGATCCAAAAACAGCTGTGATTAATAACTTCAATTGAGGTGAATGTTCGATTGAACTATTTGCTAAAATTTAGAAAGTCTAATTGTCAGAATTAAAGGTTCAGACACAATTAAAAGTTCATAATTTTTGGAGGAACCAAACACCCCCTTAGTAGGTTTGTAGGGGTGTGAAAGGCTCCTCCACATAATTATTTGGCCTAACTTTTGCTTGTACATTTATCATTATATGTGTGCCTCAAATAGAGCATTAGGCCAATTTAAAAAATAAATAAATATTTAACTGTAACAAGAAGCAGAATAAGATTCTCAGAATAAAAATTTTAAATATTTAACTACAGTGTTTCAGCTTTTGCTAGAGAGAGTAGTAGCTTTGGGGTTTTATAGTATAATGTTGTGTATGAGAGTAACCGATTCACTATTTTCTATTCATAATAACTCACTATCCTTCTCATTCCACCTATTCCAGCCAAACATTATTTTTTACTATTCTGGACTAACTCCAACCTCCAACCAAACACAAAAATACTCTAACCCCACCTTAATTCTGAACTTAACACTATTCCTAGAATAACTAGTTTTTCCTTAACCCCGAACCAAACGGTAGCTTATTAGGGTTTCACTGGTGTGACTTCTCATCCATTTCTCAGAGTGCGGGGTATCAACCACCAGGCCTTTGCCTGCCCCAATTATATTTGCAAATGCTTAGTTGCTACATGAACAAAAGCACATAAATATTGGCCCTTGGATACCTGGATTTGAAAACAGGGTGAAGTTGAAGAAAGCCAAAAAGAACTGTAACCTGCCATGCTTTGTAACAGGTTCTCTTTGGAATCTTTTGAACATGTTGTGGAATAATATCAGTAGACAACCTCTGACACTCAGATCAATGGGCCAAGCTGTAACATGAAAGCTCACTTCACAATCAAAGGGAAGGTATTAAAGTGGTGGTGATGTGGATGTAGATGTAAAAACATCCCAGGTACAATTATTTGCAACCAATCTTATTTTCTCTTTAACATGGCTTGATCTTCCAAGAACTGTAGGCTGAAATTTATTAAGGACAAGCTTAAAGCAAGAGCTAACCTCACAAAAGAGCTATTAACTATCAATTTGATATGTGTGGGGGTGATTTTAGTGCATGAGAATATGATTTTTCAGAGACAGATCGAGCAGGCTTAGAAATGACTTTGATATCATGTTACTGAGAAAATATCGATATAGTTAAAAAATAGTACAAAAATATACTGAGTTGCGTGTAGGTTGTTGATCTAGATCGAAGCAGGAGATTATTTGGTCGAAATTCGTATCCAAATCAATGACCAACAATATTACTGGATTCCACCTTTTTGTTTATTTATATCTCAAATTAAGAGGTAGGTATGGTTTTCTCAATAAAATTTCAGTAGATTTATTATATATATATATATATATATATATATATATATATATTTTAATTCTAGGAAGAGAGGGACAAGAAGTGAACATTGTTATATATGTTTCACCAAAAAACAAATAAGAAGTTATACTATGAATAGCATTAACATTTTCAAGGATTATATAAGCTAGGTTTGGTTTGTAGGATAGTGTGAGTTGGGCCCATAGCACATGGTTTGCTTCTTTAGGGCAAGATGCTCTTGTTTGGACTTATGGAGCCCCTTTTAAAGCTTCAACATGGGGTATCTTTGATGCCTACATTTAAAGAAACAGTGGGAATAGAAGAGCAATCCATATGACTAGTAAAATATAAAAGAGAAACAAAAGGACAATCCATGTGACTACACAAAGGGGGAAAGCTCATGTGTCTTTGGATTCTATATGTTGGGCAATGTGGGCATAGTTTCATTTCATGCCAAAGGATGATCACCAAAATTGCCCAAAAAAAATGGATTCTTTTTTCATAGCTCTTCTTTTGAGTTACCATTCACTCTAGTTGTGTATTTCTAGGGTGCTTTTGGTTAGTTTGATACATTTTATATTAATTACTTTTCAAAGCTAATGTTCAAATATTAGACAAATCAACATTAATTATCCAATCTTTCAAGTCAAAACCTTAAACAATTGAGCTACATTGGTAAATTTCTATACGCGGCGTCCACGAAACGGGCGAATCATATTAATCCCTTATAAGTGCTCTAGTGTTCTATGAATCATACTATTAAATTGCTTGAGCTAATTTTATTAACATATTTGAGCAGATAGATTTATTGAACCTATTTATTATGCACCGACTACTGAATAAGATCTGTTTCAATTACAAATATATCTGTGAATGTTATTTTCCTTTTCAAAAGAGGATAAGCGTAGATTTGCTTATTCTTCTTGGTTGACCACCAATTTTTTTTTTTTTTTTTTTGAGAGATAGGTAGCACTCTACCCGCTTCGTTTATTTCATTTAGAATTAAGCTTAGCTGGAAATGTGAATCAACTAAGATTCGAACTCGGGTCTCGGATACCAACCACTAAACCCTTTGCCACTTGCGCTAGGAACGGTCGGTGACCACCAAATTATTGATCATAATAAATTTGAGGTTAAGATCACTAGTGCAATCAAAGTGGGGATTAGTGCCAAACACAACACCCCAATCAATGGCACCCCCATAAGTCAAACTCTCTCATCAATCAACAAGCCAAAATTTGATTATGTATGGGTGTTTGTGTGTGCCAAAACCAAGGTTAAAACCATGACATATTGAAAGGTCTTTATATTCTACAAATGCCAACAAGAGTATAAGCACAAATTTCATGTGGAAAACACTTAAGCTAAATAGGAAAGAGGTGTTTTTTTTTTCTTTTTATGGTTTAATAATGCATAGTGCTTCATTCAAACTTTATGTCATTTAGGATTTGGAAGAAGTGGTCAATGTAGCCGCATAAAACTTCAGTGAGGAACTCTCCTATGATGTCTCTTTGAGGAGCTTTTGATTTGTTACTATATATTAATTTTGCCTCTATTCAACAATTCATTGGATGATTTTTGATACTAAAATCTCCTAAACAAAAAAATTTAAATCTTAGATAGAAGAATTATAATCCTTATTAGAGATTGGGGCTCCCACTCAATTTTTTTTTTTTGTTTTTCCATTGTAGCCTACCAAGTCATACTTGAATCATGATAATTATGGTGTATATATATATATATATATATATATATATATATATATATATATATATATATATATATATATATATATATATATTATATATATATATATATATATATATGTATTCGAGCTGTTATCTAGCCAAACATGAGCGAGCTGATACCAGCTCGTGTTCGGCTCGTTTATTGAATGAGCTGAAAAATTCAGTTCGTGTTCGGCTAATCGAGCGATTCGATTTCGAGCCCATTTTCGGCTGAACACTAGCACATGAACAACGAGCTGCACTGCCACCTCTATACTAATTATACTAGCAGTTATGGAAATATATAGCTAAAGTTTTATATTTGACACTCAAATGAATATCTAGATCATTTTTATTAGGAAAATTATTATATTCATAACAAATTTAGATTCAATGTAACTACTTTGGCAATATATAATCATTAGTTGTCTTTTTATATGATGTATTTAGCCCCCAAGTAGAGTTGGAATTTATTCAGCAGAGACATTTATTCCCAAGAGATACATTCCAGGTAAGTACCTAGCAATTGGACAGGTCAAATCTACATGATTTGGTTTCCAAAACTTGACCAAACTGTGTTGACCCTTCAAAGTTCAAACCTTTTCAATGCCCCCATTAAAAGGGTCAAACTCAACACCAACTTTGACCTTAATTCCTTACATATTTTCATCATAGAATCCTAGAAAAATCCACCTAATATACACGCAGTTCCTAAAAAAAAAAGGTATCTGCTTTTGGAGACTAATAAGTCTATCACATTTGCTGCTTACCATACACTTGAATTTTTGGAATCTGATTCAGTCAATTATGCTGCGTTTTGTTGGATAACTAAATTTTTGAGAACAACTTTTGTTGTTCCTGAAAACAGGGGATATTTCGGTATAAGATAAAACAATTGTAAATTTATATTTAGATGCATTCGAGGATATTCTAGAGGATATTCTTAATAGCGTTTGGATAAAAAGTCTAGAACAAAGTCTAAATATATTTTTTAAAATAAAATAATTAATTTTTATTAGTATATTTTATATAAAATTAATTAAAATAAAGTATAAAAAATTAAAAAGGCAAAAAAAAAAGAAAAAAAAAAGAAGACAAAATCTGTTGTTTCCGGAAAAACCCATTAAGTCGGGAACAACCCGGTTGTTCCAAAAGCTATAGTGTTTGGCGGGATAAAGAGGGATATCCCGTCTTGTTCTGGGATATCCCTCTAACCAAACGCAGAATAAATATTGATAACTTAAGATCAGTGTAGTGTTAATATGATATATATGTATCAATTATATGTGGCTCATCAGATCCCATCTTATGAAAGATAGTAAGTAGTATCAGACACATTTGATACTAGATTTTTATTATTATTTTTGTTTCTTCCTACATCAAATCAATGTGCGCTTCCCAGCTAATAATGGTGGGCCAAATCCAGACAATAGTTTCTCATGTTCCACCATGTTCTTAAGTCCTTCAATTAGTATATAAAATAGGAAAAACTTCAAAAACCTCCTACATGGTTTCACACTTTTTCATTTGAGTACTCTGTGATTTAAAATATATCAAGTTAGTACCCTGTGGTTTCTCACTTTATCACTTTAGTATCCTGTGGTTTAAAGTGTATCAAGTTAGTGCCCTGTGATTTTGAACTTTATCACTTTACTACCCCGTGGTTTCACACTTTATCACTTTAGTACCCTGTAGTTTTAAAAACCACATAGTGCTAACTTGATATAAAACTAAAACCACAGGTTACTAAAGTGATAAAGTGCAAAACCACATGGTACTATTTTGATACTCTTTAAACCACAGGATACTAAAATAATAAAGTGAGAAACCACAGGATACTAACTTGATATATTTTAAACCATATGGTACTAAAGTGAAAAAAATTGAAACCACAAGGGGGGATTTTGAAGTTTCTCTTATAAAATATCGAATAACAAGTATAAAGTTTAACTTTTTATTTTCATTTCTACAAAAATACTAATACTTTTAAATATACCTCGACTGTTAGAATCTGTTAGAAAAATATAGTAAACCATAAGTAAAATATTTAATCCTGATTAGTGAATGAGTTAAATTGATCTTTTTTACCCCTATTATATTATTGGATAAATACTTTTTTGATATGATATTTCTGTAAAATTCTAAAAGTTGGGGCTTTTTTAGAGGGATATATATTTGTAAAGCTAAAAATATTATTTAACTCATCTGCTGTTAAAAATAAAAAGTTGAACATTATAGGGATATATAGTTCCAATTCGACATGTTTAGAGGGAGATATATGCAATTAACCCCTTAGTTTAAATGAGTGATGCTAGGTGTACACCCCAAAGGGGTGTACATCTTACAACTCCACCCATCCTTGGGTGAGGTGTAATTCACCAGTCACATCATGTGACTGGTGAATAAATTCCTACCCTAGGATAGATGGGTTATAAGATGTACATCTCTTTTGGGGTGTACATCTAGCATTTTCCAGTTTAAATACAGCTAATGATGATTCTTCAACATTATTGTTACCCAATAATTACTCTAATAAATTATCATTAAGATAGATAGATGATTAGCACAACAACAAAAGTATGTGCTGGCATATAGTGGAGACCCAAAAAAAAAAAATGGTCAAAAAAAGGGTCTGGATTCAGGGATCCAACCACAGTGGAGTGGGTCCCACTAGAGACCATGGTCCATGGACCCCTATATAGATTTGAATAAATTATTTGACCCTTCTCCTCCATAGAGCCTGGGTTTGAACTCTTATTTATTTATTATTAATAATAATCGAAATCGAAATAGAGTAGATTGGGATTGTTATGTTATAGGACTCGTACCTTTTCCGATCCGATCGAGCTCCACCGTCGAATCCATCCCCCGAACCCCGAAACCCTAGCGCCGATGCCGTACTCTTCTTCTCCGGCGAGCTTCCGCGGCGGAGCGGCGGCGGCGGCGCTCGCGACCTCGGTCTACGAGACCGGCGCCGGGATCGTCGCCCTCTCCTGGTCCCGCTCCCGCCTCGGCCGCTCCCTCCGCGTCGATCTCCTCCTCCTCTCCCCCTCGGACGAGGAGGAGGAAACCCTAAGGTTCCGAATCCGCCCATGGAGCCTCTGGAAGCGCCGAGGCTCGAAGCGCTTCCCCTGAAGCGCCGCCGCCGCCGCTGCTTCGTCGACTTGGCGTGGGACCTCACGAGGGCGCGCTTCTCCGGGGCCGCGGCGCCGGAGCCCTCCGCGGGGTACTTCGTCTCCGTCGCCGTCGACGGCGAGGTCGTCCTCGTCGCCGGCGACCTCGGCGGCGAGGCTGCCGCCGTCGCCGCCCCCGCGGCGGGGGACCGGGGCCTCCACCTAATCTCGCGGCGCGAGCACGTGGTGATCGGGGCCCGGGCGGCGCTTCTAGAACCTACCGGACCACGGCGCGGCTCGGGGGGAGGGAGAGGGAGATCGCGATCGAGCTCGGCGAGCGCGGCGCGGAGAAGGCGAAAGAGAGGGGGAGGAGGGGGGGATTGGGGGAGGTGGGGATGCTTATAATGATGGATGGGAATTGCGTATTGAACGTGCCGCGGCTGCGGTGGGCGTTCCGCGGGAGCGAGACGGTGTCGTCAGCGGCGTCGGCGGCGGCGGCGGGGGAGGGCGGTGGTCGGATACGCGTCTCGTGGGACCTACACAATTGGCTCTTCCGCCTCCCCGACGATTCCGCGCCGCCGCCGCCGACGGCGTTCGGAGACGCCGGGGATGCGGTTTTCGTGTTCCGGTTCGAGCAGGACGGGGACGGGGACACTAACGAGAATTTCGGTACAGGCGAAGGGCATTTTCAAAAAAAGGGCGGGGATTTCGCGGAGGGAGGGTATTTTGGGAAGAGGAATAGAAAGAATTGGAGTGAGAGCGGTGGTTGCAACAATAGCAGCAGCAGTAGTAGTGGTAGGGGGCGAAGGAAAAAGAGCTTGTTGAAGGCGAGCTCGTCGTCGTCGTCGGTGTCGTCGACGGCGAGCACGTCGACGGTGGCGGGGTGGGCGAGCCCCGAAGAGGCGGAGATGCAGAGAGGGGATGCGTTCTCGCTCTTGGTCTACGCGTGGAGGCGGTAAATTGCGCGTAAAATGGCGGGCTCTGACGGAAGAGATAGCGCGAATTCCAGTTACAGAAAATTTAATTTGCTTGATCAAACAATTCACTACATTTGGAGATCACAGTACTGCAGGTTAAGAAACCGAAGCCAATCTCTCGGAGTGAAGTCTCAGTCTCAGTCTCAGGGTCGGATTTTGAGGAAACGAAGAGGGAAATTCTCTCACTGAGGTTCTTTCTTGGGTTGTGATGATGCTGTGAAATTTGTGTATTTTATTTCTTCTTCTTCTTTTAGATTTATAAATTGCAAAAATTGACTATTCGTAAGAAATAAGGAGCAAAAGAGGACATCAATAGGACACTTTGTTTGATGAAAATGAAAATCGGTTTAACTTAGCTGGAAATGTGAATCAACTTAGAATTCGAACTCGGGTCTCAGATACCAATCATCAAATTCTTTGCCATTTACTCTAGGAACGATCAGTAAAATTGGTACGGCCTTACAATTTGAAAAAGAAGTTTCACTTAATTTTTAATGCTATTGTTGGTCATTTCTCTCCCCTAATTTATATCATCTAAAAAAATATCAATATGCGACATAACATAATCTGTATTATCCAAGTTTAATCAAGTCATGTTATCAATCTTATTAATTAAGTACATGAAATGAAGGAATGAAGTGACAATTGATTTAGCCTCTTTACAATTTTTTAAAATTTTGCTAGGGTTCTTTTTTTTTTCTTTTTTTCTTTTTTGTGAATGTTTTAGAAAAGAGAAATTCTACTTTGGGGTGTTTCAGGTTTGTGCTTTTGACCATAATCAAATAGGGACTTCCCAGAATCCAAATGCAATGCCATCCCATTTTAGAAGCTTTGAAATTTACTTGCAATAGGATATTTTTGTTTTTCTTGCATCCATTAATCCATATCCACAAAGAGGTGTTTAAATGTCTTTATTGGGAATCTAACAAATAATACAGGTTAATTTCCAACCGTTCGTATAAATATAGTGAATTGTATATATATCTTGCAAAGTTCAACTTTGATATGTTATTTCTATAAAAATTTTAATATTTTCAAATGTCTCTATCATTAAAATCTATAGGTTAAATATATAATCCTGATTAGTTTATGAGATAATTTAATATTTTTGTTCCTCTTATATCGTACGTTTTTTGAGGGACATATATGTTATGGTAAAAATGATATTTTACTTAAAATATAAACAGTTCTATAACAGTAACAAACCAGAGAAATATATTTGAAAATATTAAAACTTTTATAGAAACAACATATGAAAGTTGAACTTTGTAGAGATATATTTACGATTCATTATGTTTGTAAGAATCTGTATGCATTTAATCAAATAATAAAAATATCTCAAACCATTAGAAATATTTTTTGCACCCAAACAAGTACTTAAAGTTTAGACAATTTTACTCAATCAGCACTTTTGCAGAAAAAATTTCGTTGTCGCTAAAAAGTAAGGTGAGTGGCCTCCTCCTTGTCTCATCACTAATTAAGCTCCATTTCTTTGTTGCTTTGTGGCTACTAATTTATGCAAACCCTAATATAGCGGGTCCAAAGTGGATTCGGAGCTTAAATTGGATGATCCACTTTTGTAATGGGGCCCGAAAAGGATTTTGAACACTGAATTGGAAATCCTAGTTGGCACAATCACTAAAAAGCACAAATGAGTTGTGTAACCACACAATTATACAACCTCAATCACTAATAAGAGCCTTTAGGGATGGTACAAGGTAAAAATTAAACATAACAAATAAAAAAAAAATTATATTAAATCATTCAGATCAACAGTTTAATTAGTGAACCGGTGAACCGATCTAGTTTTTTTCTTGATAGAATCGGGTTTTATGGTTAATTAACATTAACATAACAATATACATCTCATATAATTATATTACTTGCTTATTTTTAATCATATACGTACAACACTACAATTTGTAACTTGTAATAGTGTACTATAACTTAATAGTGCGAAGTGGTTGCACATGAACCTTAAACCAATAGCTTTGCCGTTTATAAAACATTGGGTCTCTTGTGAACCTTTTTTTTTTTTTATTTTTTGAGCAATTGCTTATATATACCTGAAAAGTTCCCGACTTTTCGATTTACCCTTCTTAGAAGGCTAATATTGAAAATACCCCTCCTATGTTCCAACCTATTTCTAATATACCCCTAGAGTTAAAATCTATTAATTAACTCTATTATCTCTGTAAAATTACTATTTTACCCTTTCAAATATACCCTTCCACCATTATTGTCTTTTTTATTTGCTCTTAAAATCAGGAGCACAAAAAATATTTTGACTTTTGGACTTTTCCAATATACCCCTCTACAGTCACCAGCTTTTCTTATTTGCCGTTAAGTTAAGGACAAAATTGCCATTTTATTTTTTTTTAACTTTGGCGATAGTTAACTCACGTTTAACCCGATTAACTTAATGAGAAGATAACGTGGGAGTATTTTATAATAACGGTGGAACATATGAAGGTATTTTAGAAAGAAAAAAAGTAAGATAAATCGAATATTTCCGAACGTATAAGGGTTATATAAGTCAATTATCCCCTTTTTTTTTCCAAAAAAAAAAATGTTTGACAAATAAAAAATAAAAAATTATTGTGTCTTCAAAATGATGATAAAGTAAAAAAAGAAAAAATAAATTGGTGATTCTTTGAGTCAGCTTGTGCAATTCATGATATAGAAGAATCTTCAAATAGGCCAAGCAAGCCGAGACAAAGTATTGAGTTTTTTTCTTTGTAACTCTCACAAGCTTTTACTAAATTCCGCCACATCTCACATCTCACATGCATTAATAATATTTTGGCTTTTACTTTTAATGGATAGCACAAAATAAAAAATTTAAATTAATAGGCTCTTACACTATAATAAAAGTAAAATTATCGAATAATTAAACATAGCTCTTTAACCAAAGGATGATAAAGTAATAATACACTAAACCACCATGTAGTTGTTGTGTATAATTTTTTGTAACTATGGATTGATAAAGTAAAAATGCCCTTCACCTTTTGCATTTTCATATCCTACAATTTTACCAAACAAAAGTTACAAAACTAACACGACTTCTCATGATTGGTATGTTATTTATCCAAAGAGGATTTTTTTTTCTTTTTTGCATTTACCCTCCTTAATTTTTATTTTTTATTTTTTAACAAATGATCTTATTAAATTTATATTTGTATAAATAACCATTTCCTGAACACGCGAGTACCTAGTTGATGTTTTTAAGTTAAACATAATGATTCAATGTTTAAATACAATGATTGGATCATTATGTTTCCTTTCATATTTTCGGTCGTTCCTAATTTAAAAATGAGGAACTAAAATGTAAATATAAATACAGTGATTTAATCACCGTATTTAAATACGGTAAAATTACAAACGTGACGCTCGCGTGTTACAAAAAGAACTATATATATGCAAATATAAATTTGCTAGGATCATTCATAATTTTTTTTTGGAAAATGCAATATGTACACCCTCCCGGAGGTGTATAAGTTAAACCCCATCCATTTAATGAGCGGGGTGATGTTCACTAGTCACATCAAGTGACTAGTGCTTTTATCCTATCTTTTAGATAAGTGGGATGTAGATCTTACACCCTGATGGAATGTACCTTAGCATTATTTTTTTTTTCCTCCTTTTTACCTTGATGGGAGTCGAATTAAAGCACAGTGACGTCTCTGTTATTTCATCATTCTCAGGTGTGATTGCTGTGAGCGCTAGTGACCGAGTCAAGAGTCCAAATGAAGAAAAATCCTCACCAACCCAACTGAAACCTTGAACACTTTTTTTTTTTTTTTTTTTTTTTGGGTTAAAATATTATTCCATTCCACCACACGCTCTCTCTAACTTCTCCAAATAAAAGAAATTCCTGAATATGACCTACCTCTCACTTTGCCATCAAATGCATAATTAGGTTGACCCACTACCCACCTACACGATTCAGAAAATGTGGGGAAAACTCGTCAACGTCATGTTATTATAACTAAGTCCAAGTGTCAATTCCCGAGTCAACCTCGTGCCTAAGAATATGAATAAACAAATATATATACAGGGAGAAAAAAAAAAGAAAAAAAAAGCAACCTTATAGAAAAAAAATTGAACTTTGATATTTGAATTCGAGAAATTAAGTTGTAGGTAAATTAGCCAACCTGAGTTCTACAATTAAATTAATCCCTAGGCGCATTTGGAGAACAAATTGAAAGATATATATTGGAGTACGTCTCCTGTTTTTTCGAAAGTACGGAGACTTTTCGATTCCGTACTTGTAAGTTGTTTTTTATGATAGAACATCTAATTCGACGATCGGCCCTGTTAAGTATAATCTATTCTATTCTAAATATCTAGAAATCAAATTTTATAATTTTTTGACATTATTTACCAAGTGATCAAAATGTCTAAAAAATGACTATTTTAACGGCCGATATAGCATGTTTTTAAGTTCAACGGTGCAGAAGTATCCAAATTACATAAAAATTTAATAAAAAATTCTACTTAATATCAATAGCAATATCAATACTTTCGATTTGAAATTTGAGTCTTTTATCACTAGACAACCGAAGTCAAAAAATTATGAAATTTGGTTTCTAGATAGTTTCAATTGCACAGATCAAATTTAACGGAACCGATCGCCGAATCAGATGTCCCATTCTCAAAAACAATTTACAAGCACGGGGACTTCCGTACTATCGAAAGCATATAAGCCTAGCTCTATATATTGTTTTAAGATGTATGTATTGCCCGTGCATTTAAACTTATCCTATACGTAAATTTAAGATAAAAATATATAAAACTTAACTGAACTATAGAATATTTTGATTCAACTATCCAATCTTTCGATTTGTTTAATTTAAATAATTTGATCATTTAAGCTTATCTATATTGCATAAAATATACTAACTAAATCTATAAAAATAAATGACGTATTCAAATTTTGAAGTTAAAAAAAATACTAATTGACTCAAATTAAATAAATTAAAATGTGAGATAGTGAAATTAATTTTTTTAAAAATTAGATAGTAAATCTAAATGGATGATAGTTGAAGTAAACTTTACACATTTTTACCTAAACTTATCTAACAGAATCAAAGCATCACTAGGAAAAGATGTCATATATTTTCATCTTATTTTTTCAATTCCCTCATTCAACTTACCAGTTACCAGTGCTTATATACTGATTCACATGAAATTAATCTTTTATAGATAAATATAGCATAACTAATTCTAAACTCTCTTACCAACCTATTTTTTGATTAATTTGTTGATAACACAGAATTAAAGAGCTATTTTAAACTCCTCCGTTTCTAGAAACTCTAGTTCCTCTGATTTTTACAATTGGGGCAATTTTCCTTAATTTTTTAATCAAATCAATCAATTAATCTATCACATGGTTACACGTAAGCGGGATTTGTCTTTCTAATTTCTAATCAAATCAATCAATCACATCGCGTAGCGTTTGGTGAGCCCGGTCTACTAGAGCGGTCTAGGGAAAATATTTTTATAGCGAAGAGCAGGACTTTTTTTAAAAATGACCCTGTAAAATTTCATATTTGCCGAAATAACCCTTTGAAAATTTTATTTGTGAAACTAACCCTGCTCGCGCCAGCTCGGCGGCCACGTAGGATCTAACTATGAAGACGGTGAACGATTCACCGTCTTCTGGGCGCCTCATGAAGACGGTGAACGATTCACCGTCTTCTCTAGGCGTCCCCGCTCCGCCTTTGTCCAAAAACCCGCGCGGAGATTCGCTGCGCAATGCCACAGAGAAAGCGGTAAACGAATTACCGTCTTCACAATGCCCGAAATTTGGCTAAGTCCCAGGTGTATATAGAGAAAGCGGTAAACGAATCACCGCTTTCACTTGGGACATTGTGAAGACGGTAATTCGTTTACCGCCTTCTCTGTGACACTGCGTCGCGCGGGTTTTTGGGCAAAGGCGGAGCGGGGACGCCTAGAGAAGACGGTGAATCGTTCACCGCCTTCATGAGGCGCTCAGAAGACGGTGAACGATTCACCGCCTTCATAGCAAAATTACGTGGCACAAATAAAATTTTCAAAGGGTTATTTCGCAAATATGAAATTTTACAGGGTCATTTTTAAAAAAAGTCCGAAGAGCACGAAAGGGGCACGCACCGTAAATGTACGCCCGGTCCACCACGTGTCGCTCACCAACACCAACCTTTTCCCCCACGAGTTTGCGGCGACGGAAACACGGCCGCTCAGAACGAGGACACGCAACGTGCGAAGCACCAAACACCGGGCCCACCGAAGAATTCGTGCGCCCCTGTAAAAAGGGGAAAAAAGTGAATTCGAAAAAAGTATTTAAAAATTTTTAAAAAAATTAATTTCTTTTTTTTTTTTTTTTTTTTTAAATCGCCGTACAGAGGGAGACAAACCGCACCTGCTCGCATTCAATTCCAACCGTTTCAAATCCGAAGATCCCAAACTTTTTTTTTAAAAAAAAAAACAAAATAATAACAAAAACAATCCAGATTTTTTTTTTGAAAAAAATGGAAAAAAATGGGATTCCTTTTGGGTTTTTTTTTTTTTTTTTTTGAGTGAGGGGTTTTGCCCCAAAAAATCGCCGCCGACGAGGAGCGGCGCCGGCGCCGGCGCCGCCGTGGGATTAGGGTTTAAAGGAGGCGATCCCGACGAGCGTGGTCTTCGTCGTCGTCGTCGTCGACGACGCCGACGACGAGGAGAACGAGCGACGAATCCTTCGAACGCTTCTAGTCCCCACGGAGAGCGACGAGAGATGCGCCGCCGAGGACGCGGCGGCGGAGGTGGGCGGCGCCGGCGCCGGCGCGGCGGAAGGGTACCTGGTGGAGTTGCTCCGCAGCCTCGTCCTCTCCCCCTTGCCCAGCTCCTCCTCGCCCCTCCGCCGCACCGCCGCCACGTGCACCGGTAACACGCACTTGCACAGAAACCCTGATCGACCCCAAAATCCGGCATCAGAAACCCTAGGAAAAGAGTTGAGATCGAGATGGAGATCGAGATAGAGGTCGAGATCGATGCTAGGGTTTTACGTACGTACGTACCGATCTTGGCGAGGCGATTGATCCATTTGGGGATGGGCGTGGAGGCGAGGCGGAGGCACGCCTCGTCGCAGAAATGGTTGCAGTTCTTGGAGATGAGGTTGTAGGTGTCGCCCGTGTACTCCGCGGCGAGCTCCTCCATGAACGCCCGCACCTCGCGCGGCCCCAGATCCGTGCGCCCGATCTGGATCGACCTCCGGAACCGGAACCCCGGGCACTGCCGCGGCTCCCCCTCGAAGATCCCCGTCGTCGGGTGCTCGTGCGCCCCGTACGCGTACTCCACCCCGTGCACTGCGCCCAAAAAAAAAAAACAAAAAAAAACACCCCCAAACCCTAACCCTCGCTCCCGATCACGCCCCAAAAACCCTAGATCGGCGAAGAATACGAAGGGGATGGCGCACGATCTCACCTTGCACGCCGGAGTGGTACACGCCGAGCCCTAGCCAGTACGCGTAGCCGTTGATCGGGGTGAGGTCGTAGACGTTGAGGTGCACCGGCGCCGCCCCCGGCCGCCGCTTCCCGGAGAACCCTCTTATGAACATCATCTTCTCCGGCGACGGCACGGCGGCGGCGTAGCAGATCGGGGGGCGGCGAGGGTTTGAGATCGCCCTCGGCTTCTTCGTCTCCGTCGCACCACTCGAGTGTGTGTGTGTGTGTGTGTGTAGGGGGAGGCTTGTAGTAGTAATAATACTACGGTGTGTCCTACGATTCTCAGACGGTTAGTTGCGCCTCCCGAAACGCCCCTCGATTAGCTTCTTATTTACCAAAATGCCATCCCCTCATTGCGCTGCTCAGCTGTACCCCGTCGCGGCTTTTTTTACCGTTACCCTCCTCACAAGCTATATTCATACATAGATGTCGGCGCCGTTCACCATGTTTGTACAGTGTCGTCGCCGACTTCTTAGCTAGTGTCCCTTTATTGAAGACTCGGCGCCGACTTTAAAAGTTGAGATTAGATAGATGCTCTTTCCGTGAGCCATGAACTTACAAGTTCCCCTTTTCAAAATCGCAAGTTTAATTTTTGAGATACAAGAAATCAAACATGAGATTAATGAAAGAGAATAGAGATTTTTTTTTTTTTTTTTTTTTTTTGATGAAAAGATAACTCGCTATCCGTTTTATTGATTGAAAATGTGAAATAAGCTAAATGGGTGAGACAACACAGTCTCGAAGGATGCAACCACACACACACAAAACCTAGCTATCGTAGTGGTGCTTGTCTACAGAAAGAAATTGCTCCCACGCTATTACAGTGGTGCTTGTCTACAGAAAGAAATTGCTCCCACTTTTCATCGACAATTTAATCTTATGGGTTGCCACCCACGGGTCAGGCTTGAAATTTCTAAAGATCCCACCATTCCTAGTTTTCCAAATGATCCACCAGCAGGCTATTATCCTGATTGGTCCGGAAGGTGTAGGTGGTGAGCCTCTTCTTGTACCCTATCTATTCCAAACCAAAGTCACATACTCACCCAAATTTCTTGACTGGATGTTTTTCAAAGCCATCACCATTAAAAATATAGAAAACATACATCGAGTGAATAAGTGGTCCACTGTTTTCTCTTCCGTCCCACATAGCACACAGATCGAGTTGCCGATCCACCCTCTCTTGAATAGAGAATGTTGTTGATGGAGGAGTGAATCCCAAGCAAAGGAAGAGGGGATGGATGATACCTATACATGGGGGCTATGAAGAGGAGAATTATATCTCCATGTTGTGTTCTCATGTGAGAGTTACATTGTCACAGAAGCTACAAATAGAAAAAAAAAAAAGGAAAAAAGAAAAAGGTAATGAGTTATTTTTTGTTACATTTTGGGGATTTGGTGGTTAAAGGTAATGAGATCTCTTCAGCTTCTAACTTAAGATCTATATGTTGGCAAGAATCATATGCTTTTCAATAAATTAATAAAAGTGAGATTTCTTTTTAGGAAAAAAAAAATAATAACAAAGCTCTATAAGTTTATTTCTAAATGAAATCAACGGAGCGGATAACGTGCTATCTATCTCTAAAAAAAAAAACAAAGCTTGTAGCTTGTAGGCCTTCCCAGTTGCTAGGCTCTAACCTAGGACCTCTAATAAGTTAGTGTCATCTTAATAAGTGCGTGTTTGGTCTAAATTTTGAAAAGTAATTTTAGAATCATAAGTCATTTTTACTCAAATAGAACTTTTGGTAATCTATTTTTTAAATTATGATTTTGAGTTTTAGAATTCTTTTTCTAATTTTAGAGACCCAAGATGAGAAAGCTAAAACCTATTTCTTAAAATCGATTCTAATTTTAAATTTAAATTTTATATTTCAACTTTTGCTACATTTATTTTCAGTTTTGCTATTTATTTGTCGAAAAGTAAATACGGTAAGAATTAGAGGTGTGAGAGATAAGTCTATAATTTATTAATTTTTCTTATATTATATTTCGTAATTGACCTCCGCGAGAGATAGACCGAAGTGAATTATTATATTTTGGATAAACTTCAATTAACACTTTTATGGTTTCGCACTTTTTTACTGTAGTATCATATGGTTTAAAATGTATCAATTTAGTATAATGTGATTTGTATCAATTTAGTACAATGCGGTTTCATTTATTTCTTTTCGCCAGTCACTCTGTTAACTTCTTTATTAAATTACATACAAAAAAACTTCAAATACCCCACCCATAGTTTATCGAATATTCGCTTTAGTATTCTTTAATTTTAACTTTATCACTGATTTAAGAAAAAAAATATAATGAAGAAAATTAAAAAAAAAATTATAGGGTACGAAAGTGATACACTTTAAACCACATAGTAATAAAAAAAAAAAAAAGTACCAAATCATAAAAATGGTATACGAAGGTTTCTCTATTATTTTAAAATTTTTAAATTTCAATGGAAAATAAGTTATGGTGAATAAATCAACAAAATTAGGCTTAGTTTGGTATTGAGTTCTATCTAATGCTATCAGATAAAATAGAGTCGTAGAAAAAACACATAGGGATATAATTCCGCGTTCTCCGGTAAAAACGCAAAAAATATATCGTAACTCACTCATTGCGATATACGGAACGTAATATTACGTACAAAAATAAACATGTATTTTTCTAACGTACTTAATTTCTCATCGCACGTAACCAATCTCCCCGCAATATTAAACGAAGCCTGCGATATTTACACCAATTTTGACTTTTTGACTTTGGTACGGTGAGGGGAAATCGCTTTAAAGCCCAAGTAAACGACTCGATTCGATCATCGTCCCAAAACCCTCGCTAAAACCCTTCATCCCCCCATGGCTCGCTTCGTCTCCTCCTCTCGACGCCTCCTCCGCCTCAAAACCCTAACCCTAGCTCCTCCTCCGCGCTCCTCCTCCTCCTCCTCCTCCTCCCGTTCCTACATCTCCGAGATGCGCCGCTCTGCCTTCAAAGAGAACCTCCTCCGCATCCTCCGCACGGAGATCGCCTACGAGTCCGAATCCCGCCCCCCCTACCCGGTAACGCCCCTCACCTCCTCTACAAAACCCTAACCCTAGCGTAGTCCAATTCTCACCTTCCGATGCTTCGCCATAGGCGGCGGCGGCGGCGGCGGCGGCGGCGAGGTTCGACCTGTTCTCGGTCGACGATCGCCCCGGGGAGCAGTGGATTCGGCTGGTGCGGAAGCGCCGCGGGGGCGAGGAGGAGGTTAAGATCGATGCGACCATGTTCGATGGGGCGGCTCCGGCGAAGAGATCGGGGGGAGCGGTTGAGGACGGCGATGCGCGCCTCCACATTAGCCTTCTCGTGGAGGTGTCGAAGGGGAGGAGGGATCGGGATGCGTCCTACAGTTCGTGTGCTCGGCGTGGCCCGATTCCGTCGATGTGGAGAAGGTGTTCCCCGTCCGCCGCTCCGGCCCCGTGCTCGTTAGGCCCTACACCGGGCCGGATTTCAAGTAATTGGAATCGGAATTTGAATTCGAATTCGAATTCGTTGTTTCTCTTTCGCATTCCGTGCTTATTTGGCTTGGCTTCTGGAACAGCTGCTGTTGGAGGAATCTTGAGAGCCACCAGTTAAGTATCGGTAAAAACGTGCAGAACTTACCTGAACTACGAATCATTTTGATTTTGACTTCAAAAATTTGAATGCGCTGTTTATCTTTACAGGTTTAATCAGTATACTTCGTACAATTCACACAATTATGAATTCATTAAAGTAATTAGCTTAAATTTTGAAGTCAAAGGCGCCGTTCATCGACTCAAATGATTCATAATTTAGGTAAGTTCTAAGCGTTTTTGCCTGTGTAAGTACTTGAGAAGCAAAAGAAATTGCAACTTTTTCCCTTTTAGAAGGCGGAAATGAGCTCTTACTTGAACTACGAATCATTTTGACTTTGACTTCAAAAATTTGAATATGCTGTTTATCTTTACATGTTTAATCAGTATACTTCGTACAGTTCACACAATTATGAATTCATTAAAGTAATTAGCTTAAATTTTGAAGTCAAAAGCGCCGTTCATCGACTCAAATGATTCATAATTTAGGTAAGTTCTAAGCGTTTTTGCCTGTGTAAGTATTTGCGAAGCAAAAGAAATTGCAACTCTTTCGCTTTTAGAAGGCGGAAATGAGCTCTTGCTGTTGGAAGAATTTTAACTAAGTGTTCAGCTTGCCTTCTGAGCTACTTCTCTACTCCCAAGAGCAGTACTCAGGTATTTGACAAGGAAAAAAAAAAATGTTGCAACTTTCGCTTTTTCACGAAGTGAAAACGAGGTTTGAAACTCGGAAACTGAAGCTGATGCAGCGGAAGCTGTTGGGTGCCGCTTAATGGAAAGCTGTTAGTGCTTATTCGAACAGCTGTACTCAAATAGGCCCTAAACAGTTTAATGCTTCTTGTAACGATTTGTTACAACTAAAAGTTTTACAGAAGCTCCAGCCAGGCCAAACAGGCATTTTAGCAATTCACGGTAATCGACTTAACGGCTGGTTGGTCAGGGTGTGGGACGAGGAGATGCAGGAAGCCGTGCGGGGTTACTTGAGAGGGGAGTGAACGACGAGCTCGCCGCTTTTCTTCACGACTACATGGCGAACAAGGACAGGACGGAGCTACTTCGGTGGTTGAAGAACGTCGAGTCATATGTGAAGAAACCGTGAGGTTTATCCCCGTCTCTTATTGTAATATTCTGTTGCTTTTTCCGTAGAAGATGTTTCGGATCTTTAGTTAGCCTTTCGAACATGTCGAATTCAGCAGCTATCTTGTGTCTCACTGGGAAAATTTAATGTCACAACATTTTGGATGAGAAATATATGAACTGATTCTGAACTGGATTATTTCCCTGGTTTTTGTTCCCTTGTGTCTTTCAACATATTTGGTATTTGCAAGCCAAATCAATCTTGGATAGGGATGCAAACGGATCCGGGTTGGTGGAGCTCTCGCCCCGATCCGTCCCGACGGGGGCAGTAAATGGGAGAAAATAAACGGATTCGGGGTGGGAAACGGGGCAAATTTTACGATCCGAGACGGATTCGGGGCAGGAAACGGGAGAAATTTTGACTCGCCCCAAAATCACCCTGAATCCGCCCCGCCCCGAATCCGCCCCGAAATTATTTTTATTTTTAAAAAATACTCTTAAAAAGTAATGTTTTTATAAAAAAGTTCAAAATGCAAATAAGTTAATGCTCTCATTTCGAATATATTTGAAATTTTTTAATTTTATTTTGAATTGTAATTGATATTTTTATTTTTATAATTGATATTGTTAAATTATATATATATAATATTATTAAAAATCATTATTTTATATTTTACAAAATATTAATAATATTATAATTTTATAAAAAATATTAGTTGGCGGGGGCGCCGGCGGGAGACGGGTTACGAGGCGGGACGGGTTATGAGATGTATTTTTTAACCCGTTACGGATTCGGGGCGGGAGGCGGGGCGGGTTTTTACTAATCGGGGCGGGAGGCGGGGTGGAGCTCCCGCCCCCGGATCCGTCCCGTTTGCATTCCTAATCTTGGATGCTGGAACAAGAAGTGGTTACAAACATTTCGCTTTATTATGAATTGTGGTTACAAGAATTAGTTTGTCTTAAAGAATATCAGATAAACACTTTTTACTTTGCTTTTAGAACGACTTCTCTGCATAAACATTTCGTGGAAGCTGATACGATGATGATACGATGATCTTCTCGGCTTCAAAAGTAGATATTCCAAATAAGAGCTTTTGTTTTCGTTACGAGTAAAACGCGGTCGACGTATTCATTTAAGAGAAAATTTTGATGGGTTTTTTTTTTTTTTATCAAATCAACTTCACTCAAAAATCCTTTTATATTGGAAGCTTATTACATCATTTTCTTTGATCTTTTTATTTCTTTTAATCCTCCATGGAAGCAACTGGAGACACCACCAAAACTACTCCCCCTATTTATATACATAAACACTACTTCAAGCAACAACTCAACAAGAATACAATGTTAGAGGAATTAAACAACTAAGAAAAAAAAACTCACCACTTTGATTTAGTCTCATGCACAAATGAATAAGGGTTTCGAGAATATAGACACAAATACCAACATATATACATAAATATTTGATAAATTTTGGATATTTTAGATTATGTATGCAAAGAGTAATTCAATGTGTTTCCAATTGGTACTTTTACTACCTAATTTAATTATTATATTTAAATTTAGGATAAATTAAACTTTGGTCCTCAAGCTTTAATCATTTCTAGCTAGAACTTTCTGAATTATTATAATCTAAGTCTTCCAACCAAATTAAATTGTAATTAATGACAATAATTAAAATGTCAAATCACTTTTACATAGACAATTCGTCAATTTTTAGTAATTAAATTAGGTCGTTGGACTTGACTGTAATAATTTAAAAAGTTCAAACTAGAAATCACAATAAATTAAAGTTTAAGGACTAAAATGTCACGCGTCTTAAATTTACAAAGAACTTTTCAACTAAGAAACACTTTGGACCTGAGTTGGTAGCCATAAATAGGCTAACATTAAGGGGCAAATAAAAAAAAGTATTTGCTATGATGCATTATTTTGTAAAATTTTATTTTGTGGGACCTTTATGTTTTGCCTCTTAAATCCAAATCACTTGTTTAAATACTGCATCTTGCATTGTTGCTATCAACAGTAGAAGTGTATGGTCATGGTGGTGGTAGCAGCAGTAGTACTTATCTTCTTTTTGTGACCAGATTCGTTGTGCGTAGAAATTTATGAAACTCTTAATACGAAACCGAATAGTGCGAAACCCTAGATAGCCCCGAAACCAAACACTGTGACTAGTGCGGTCAATTCACCTAGTTTGATTCGGTTCGGTTCAATACGGTTCTCGTGATTCGGTTTAAGCTATATCGTGCGCAACACTAACTAGCTTTGGTCACAAACACTGACAATAGTGCGGTTGAGTTTGTTGGCTCTATTCGGTTCAGTAAGTTGGTTTGGACTAAACAGTGCACATCCTTATATAGGGTTGTCCATGAGCCGAATACAAGCGAGCTGGGGGTCTGCTCGTGTTTGCTCGTTTATTAAACAAGCTGAACTCGAGCTGGCCTGTTAAAATATCGAGCTGAAAAATTCAGTCATTGTTTGATTTGTTTATTAATGAGCCAAATACGGGCTGGCTTGCAAATTGCAAGCCCTACCACTGAATAAAAAAGTGTAAAAATTTTCTTTTATAATAAACTAAACATCGAAGGACATAAAATAATTTTTTCTATCAAATTTTTTTCCTAATTTTTTTTTTTTTTTTTTTAGTTTTACGCCGAACCAATCATCTCTCTCTCTCCCCAACTCTTATCGGATTGGTCGTGTACGCGGATCCGGATCCGGATCCGATTTCCTGATCCCGCCACCCACGCTCTATTCAAATCGAGGTTTCGCTTCTCCCCGTCCCAATTCCCAAACTCTCTCTCTCCCAAACTCTCTCTCTCTCTCTCTCTCTCTCCCCCAAACTCTCCTCTCTCTCTCTCCCAAACTCTCCTCTCTCTCTCTCTCTCTCTCTCTCTCTCTCTCTCTCTCTCTCTCTCTCTCTCTGTGTGAGGGAGAGGTTGTGGGGATGGGGAGGAGGGCGAGGAAGCGATCCGCGGCAGAGTCGTCGTCGTCGCCGCAGAAGCCGAAACCGGGCGGGGGCGAAGAACTCGGCGGCGCCGGATTCGAGGAGCGCCAGAGATCGTTCAACGAGCGGGAAGGTAGATCTGATCCTCTTCTTCGCGATCAATTTTGGGAATTTTGTCGACTCTCCCCATGGATCGGTTCGGCTACTAGCCTGGTGCTTTTGGTCGAGTGATCTAGGGTTTCTATTCTCTTTAATTTCTCTTTTCTTGTGCTCTTTTTTTTTTTGGAATTATTTTGATATGTGAATCGAAAAAACCTTGTTCAAAATCTTAAAAACGGGAATTTTACTCCCTTCATAGATTCAACACTGAAGTGATATCATAAGATCACACCAATACGTTAAAACCCATCACTTTTGTAACGTTTAATGCTTATCTTTATTTCCTTATTAGATTTAGGGTTCCTATTCTCGATTCTTCATTTTTGGTTTTTTTTTTTTTGGGGAAATTTTTTTTGATATGTGCATTGAAAATAGTATGTTTCAAAACCCTAAAATGGGTTTTTTTTTTTACTCACCTTATAATTTCAGCGATTAATATGTAGAATCAATTCAATGTTGGACGGGGTGATTACATGTGTAGAGTATACTCTTTCATGTGATCAGTTCATATCCTTAAAGATGCTAATAATAAATATAGAGTGAGCATTTTAAAGATAACACTTTTCTTTCTATTTGAGTAGTTGATCGTCGAATCGCTGCAATCCAAGCTATTCGAGTGGCAGAGACCGAGAACTTGCTCTCTCGGTTGCGGTTGGTGCGGTCGTACATCGGCAATGAGCAACTAGAGAAACCAGCATTAGAGTTTTTCCAGGAGAATTTGCCCAATTTATCAGTCACAAGAAACGAAAAGTACAAGGTATTTGAGTTGAATTGGAATTGCAAAGAGAGTTACATGCCCGGGAACTGTAGAGACGATGTGAACATGCGCGCTTCACTCGCGTATGCTGCCACGTTGCCTGCTACTGCTGGTCTCCAGTTTTCGGCAAACTCAGGTTGAGAACTTTGTTTTTCGAGAATGATCGTTCAATTTTGGGTTCGCCATTTATGTAAAAGCTTCTCCCTTTGTTGCAGTGAAGAAGAGCTTCTTGGAGATTGCAAACTTGCAAATTCCTGATTTTGTACGAATTTTTCTTTCTTTCTAATTTGATGATTTTAGAGATTATGGGTATTTCCTTCAATCATCTTATAGCGGTAAATGTTCTGTGGATCTTCAGGCTTTGGATGAATCAACCGAAGATATGATGGCCAGGGCGGCAAAAGACGCTTTACAGACTCCTGGGGTTTGTATTCTCTTTCTCACAATTGTTATTTGCTACTATTTATTTAATAATAGATTGTTTAACATGGTGATTACTATTCTCATAAATGATGCGCGAGTACAAACCTTGTACAGAATCTAAGTTACTGGAACAGAGCAGGTTATATTTGTATTGGATGCTTTGTACTTGTTTCTTCTTCTCTTCCCAACGTGTGCGATTTCATGATAAATGATGAAACTAGTCCCTTCTCTCTTTTTTTTCCCCTCAAAATTGTCCCTTTTCTTCGATGATATGCCTTCCTTTTTATTTTTATTTTTTTGCAGGCCATGAGTGCTCGCCTATCATTCGGGATGACGCCGAAAACTACAAGGTTGCCCAAGAATGGTGAGATGTTGTTATCCGTGCATGGCTCGCCCCTCGGGGTGTACAAAGAAGAAAACTTGGCAGCAATCCATGGTGCGCAACTATTTCAGTCGCTTAATAACAACAGGCAGTACTTTTCGTTCTAACATCTCTTACTGGCCAATTCTTCAGAATCTGGAGATGGAGGTGATGATGGTATCTTGTGATGACAGTACCCTTTTAATGTCGCTGGTAAATGTTGTGGGACCAGAAGAAACATTTTTTTCAGCGCATCTACGGATCAGAAATTGCATCCATTCATCGCACAATGTTAATTATTATATCACCTCTTCTTCTTTTCTTTTTTCCAGGTTTGTGTTTTTGGGTGGATGAGCATCTGGTGCGACTGGATTGGGTGGTGTAAGAGCTTCTTCTTGATGATGCTAATGAAGTATCTAAGAGTTAGTTAATTGCCTGTAAAATGTTGTAAAACAATCTCTGAGATCCTCTCAAGCTGCTGTCTCTGCCATCTTTTGCTATACCACATGAACTACAGAGTCTTTAGCCCTGGCAACAGTAATCCATCTAGTCGAACTGTCGAGGACATTTGTTTTTCAGTGCTTATTCGCAATCGACAACTACGAAATTTGCGGCAGCAAGTATGCTCAGAGTAAAGCTGATTGATGGAATTGGTTGCATGCAATTCCTGCTCTGACTGGTAACTACCGAATCTTGCGATTGTAATAATTAGCAGGCAATATGTTCACTGTAAGATGGCTGAAAGAAATTCCTGTTATGAGGATACTGGTTCATGGTTGCATAAAGAGTAACATATGATCGCATGTGTTTGGAGTCAGAGCATAAGGGCGCGACGCTCGCTCGAACAAACATACGACAATTGTCATACAAGTCCCTGTTGAGTAGGCTACTTGATTGTTAGGATCAGGAACAGAGGCTACCACACTCATTTATACCTGCTGGATTGCCTACGTTGTTGGTGCACAGCTTACAAAAGCAGTAAAGAATAGGTATTTTTTATTTTATCAGACAGACATATCAAATTGATATCCCCTTTTAACATTTTGTAGCGATGTTACAAAAGATAACATGCAAACAACAAGGAGCAAAGAATGAAAGACTACAGCGGAAGGGCCACAATGCTATAACCACTCAAGCTATCAGCAGGAAGTTTCAAAAAAAGAAAAAAAATTGCTTTTACTACATTTCGACCGCGACCAAAATTCGGAGAGGAAGAAGGTCTCTCCTCCGCAGCGGGCCCCTCAGTGCGCATCTCCTCTTCTCTCTTCCGTTTTCTCTGGGGGTCTCTCGCTCGGGTTTTCTCCGCTCTCCGTGCTCAGTTCCGCTTCTTCCCGCCGGCAAGGATACGGGAGATCTGCAGGCCTCGGCTGAAGGCCTGGTTGAACAGCAGCCGCGTCTGGAACTCGGAGACGAAGGGGAACCATGCCAGCACCGCGACTGGGGCGAAGATCACCAGCCCCGTTATGTACTCGTAACCCCTCGCCAGCGCCTTGACCGACCCCCACAGGCCAAACGCCTTGACAGCTGGCCTGCATGCTTGCGTTATCTGCTCCCAGAGATATATAATGTATATATCAATTTTTTGGTAGCCACACTAATAAAGTAAATACTAAGCTACGGAGTTCCGCAGGAAACTAGTGATGGCATGGCATCTGTAACATGTTCTGCCACTATTTTTTGATCTTTAAAAGCTTGCTTACTACAGTATCTACCAATCGCTCTCTTATCATAACTTCCGTTTAAGAGAACATGCATCGCGGCTTATCTACACAATCTCCCTTATTCTTGCTTATCTTTAACTCACATCTACACAACCTTCCTAATTTTTTTTTATTTATGAAAATACACTCTCTTTCACCCAGCATCATTACAGGATTAAAGCTTGTAAGTCCGTTAAATTAGAAGGAAAATAATGAGAGAAAGCCACCTTCACATATAAGACAGTTTTAATTTAGTAGGAGGAGCTAATATCTGCCTCTTATTCTGACTAACTTGGACTCCAGCTTAGCTGATATTAGAAAGTAGGAAGAAGCAAAAGAATACCTGTAGAAGAGCCCACCCTGTGGGTACAAATGCTAGGAAGCTGGCAAAGATGTCGCTTATGGTTAGATTAAGAAGGGTGAAGAGGATGCCCAGAGCTCCGACAGATCCGATGAACAAGAACAGCTTGAGAAGCCGGAACATTAGCTGGAAATCGGCACTGAACTTCTTCCTGCCCATGGACACCACCTGCACAAGAAGATCCAATTAGAGCAATATAAAAAACAAGGGAAAGGATGGAATAGATGCAATGAGTGGTGTGGTTTCGTTGGTGGTCCAGCTGCTAAATCAAAAGAAAAGAAATACTGACCTTCAAAACTAGCATCACTGCAACAATCACCAGCCATGAAAGACCATAAACCTGTCCACAAGTTCGACAAATTTGGCATTCTTAATAAGCACGTGATTGTATTTAGTCCATGAGATTGGAAAGCAGAGCATACGGAAACCAGGAAAAGGACATGCTACATGCTTGAAACTAGACTTGTGAACAAACGAGTTAGAAATCAAGTTGAAGACTTGCCATGATGCTTTTGTTGCCATTGGAGATATGCAGGCGATACACAATACCATACTGGAACAGGAAGAAACGCAGCGAGAGGACAATCTCCCAGAAACGTCCCAAGAACCCTGTGGACTGCAAGTGCTCCTGCTCCTCGTCCCACCATGACTCCCAGCTCTTGTTCGCCGGCACACCAATCCCACCCCGACTGTTTATCCATTTCGTCCAATCATCCCAATCCTCAACTATCTTCTGCCACTCGAAACCTGACGGGTTGAAAAGGAATGGCGCGAACAGCCACGTGGCCACCAAGAACCACATCGAGAATGTAAGCAGTATATAGGAGGTTGAATCTATGGCGGAGGCACCGTATATCTCATAAACTATAAGCAGTACCATCAGTTCAATCCCCTTGACGAAATGGCTTCTTGAATACATTCTATAGTTCTCTGCAAACTTCACGTGCCGGACCACAAAGCCTCGTCCTGTGGCTCTGTACTTTGCACCGCCATGTAAGACAGTCCGTCCAAAGTAGTGAGACTTTGTTCCGAGGGAGAAGGTGAAGAACACCGAGCAGAGCTGGAGCTGCATGATGACGAAGTCTCCCAAGGCAGATCTGAACCCTCTTTCGAGCCCAATCTCCATAAACATGGGTAGGGCCATTAGTAGACCCAGCTGGACAACTGATTGGGACGCCATGGCCGCCTCAAGAGCAACGTTGCCCCTTTTCCTCGCTTGCTTCATTATCGCACTTTCCAATCCGCTCAATGATAAATAGAGCCTTCCGTATAGGAATAGGTAAACAATAATGACAACCATCTGCATATTGAACAAAAAGTAAGACAATGGATAAGAAGTAATCAAGGAATTTCAAAGTACCTGTTAGGATTCTCTAATAACTTTAGAAAAGAAGAATAGTTCTTACCATTGAGCTGATGTAGAATCCAACGGTCGTAAAGTAGCATGACATCATTCGGAAGAAGTCAAAGCGATGACCCAAGCGATAGATATCTCTACTTAGTATCTGCTCTCCATTGCCGCAGGCCACTTTCGCTTCAAAGAGTGAAATTTGGTTGAGGCCAACATCACGGCCTTTGCCCACCTGGATGTACTCATGGTGTGTGACATTTCCACGCCTTAGCGTCGAGTTGAAACCTGAAAGAAATGCCATGCTCGGTTTATATAGGCATTAGCATTGGAGCTAAGAGAAATGATAGGAAACAATTTTACCTGCAAATATATCCTCGCTTAGATTGATTCCACTTGAAGCCTTGCTAATGCCACCCCTTGTGATATGAAAGATCCTATCAAACACATCTGGATGACCGTAGTGAAACCGAATCCTGTCCAAATTGGAGGAAGGTAAATCTTTTATCTCCTAAAATAATTATTAATCCGAAACAAATTAACAGGTAAAGGAAATAAAACATCTGTAAAGAGCTATGATGCTTTCAGGATGAAATGTACTTGCCCTTGAGCATGTCCATAAGCTAAAAGCCTGATACAAGTTACGCATGCTGTGACTAAAAAATTTCAGAAAGTTCTTCACCATCACAGCTTTTTATATTGCAGAAATTCCTTTAGTGTTTCAGCAGCAGAACCCAAAAAGAAATGTGTGATACAATTGATTACTCTCTAAAAGCTTAACCTGCTAGAGAACAGTTTTTAAGTTTATTATATTCAGTACTCCCTCTCATGTACAGGGCTTGATGATAGGCTTAAAACATGAATGCCCCTTAAATCGGAGGAAATTAAAGAACTGTCATAAATTCTGAAATTTTTTAAACTCATGACCTCCTACTCTGATACTATGACCTCCTACTTTGATACTATGCAAAACAACTAACCTATAAAATCTCATTCTATTCTTTGGTTTTGATTGTTTTACTTTCTCAATATTCCTTCCTCTTTCGATTCTAACTCAATATTCCTTCCTCTTTCCATTGTTCTAATAGAAGGTTTATATATTACAAAGATCAAACATATTCTAGATTCTACTACCAAAATATGAATTACTTTTCTTTTCAGACATAAAGGCACTGAAAGATTCTTGAGTTCAGATTTTCATACTAGTCCCAAGTAAGAAGTAATATTAAAATATAGCCTCTGGGTGACCACTCCAGTAATAACTATATACATTAACAATAAAACATTGGAGCTACCATACACCACCAAGAAGTGGAACTTACTTCAATGGGCTAGCGAGGACTCTCTGTCCAATAGTCACAAAGCTGGTTTCCTGGTTTGACATGAACCATGCCAGAGATGATACACTACAAAGAAAAATTGTCAATTGGGCAACGGTCTAATGTTATTAGTGAGTAGAAGTAAGGCATGTTAATGCTAATGAATTGTTATTTACCCTCCTGTGAATATATGTTCACGAACACCAAGAATGGTAGGCTGACGCACTCCATGGTCTTCATTAAATTCTTCCAGGAGATTCCGCATTTTTAGAGCCTCTTCCAGATAATTGTCCTGAAAAATTCCTCAATTGTTATATAAGAACAAAGCTTATGACATCAATTCAGTAATCTTAGAACTTTCTTTACCTGATTCATATCAATTGTCTGAAGTGCCTCACCACGAGTAAAGATTATTGCATGGTTTTGGTTTTCGGGCTTCCCTTCACCTACTTTTGCTGATCCTGGTAATTTTATCCGGTATATTTCCTTTCACAGAAGAAAATAAAACATCAGTATCATCTTAAGTTCAGGCAGACGGGATGTATTGTGAGCAATGATTACCTGATCACGATTGTCAACAGCTTTCACCAACACAGAATAGTAGACCTTCTGTACCTTGTCACCATCTCTTTCTTCAACTTCATCAATATAGGCTACCCGAAGAGAAGGATAGCTGTATTTACAAACTAGAGATTAGCTTTCAGTATTAAAATCCATTAGCTAAAAAGATAAAGAATAGAAACATTTTTATGTCACTCTATAAGGTATTGTTAGGTACAGCATGATTATTTCACATGCGTTCAAGATCACACATAAGAATCATGTGATGGAATGGTGATATTAATCATCAGGAAGAATAACAAAATGAAATATTGTAGAAAATCGAATGGAAAACTCACTTGACCATCAAGTTCAAAATGTCTGTTGCACGACGATCTCCAGACTGTTTTTGATTGCCATAAATTTGGCATGTGGCGACATATGTAAATTTCATGTCAGCTATGGCCTCAAGTTGAGCAGATAGTGATCTTTGGCTCTTCTTCTCTTCCTCTTCTGGATCAGCAACTGCTTTATATCCTCCTAATATTTCTGTACATAAAAGTAGATAATCACCGATACTACTATTGAGGTAAATGATGAGATTGAAATACTTCATTTCAGTGACCAAAGCAACATACCACTTTCAGAAGCCATGTCAAGAAAAGCCTGAAGTTTTAAAGCTCTTCGGTAGTACATCATGCCCCTAACTGTCCTCAGGAAAGAAAATGAAACCAAGCTAATGTTATTGTTGTCTAATAGATGGCAAGAGATAGAAATGTGAGTATAGCAATTACCTGTTCTACAGAGTGTCTGTCCCCTAAGGGAGGCCCAATGGCGAAGTTGTAAGACATTCTCCTCATTAGCCCAAACTTCACTCTCTCTCTTGCAGTTAATTCTCTCCATGAAGTTGTTCCATTCATCTATTTAAACCAATTGACAAGGTTAAGCGCATGTATGCAAGTAAAATTCCATGAACAATGACAAACAAGCAATCCCAAAAGAGAAAAAGAAGAGAGAACAAAGGCAGGGGCTGCAGGTACTGAAGTATTTGAACCTGGAAAGATCTTTTGAAGGTAAAAAATGATTGATACACCATCTTCATTCTCCAAATCAAGATCATTTCTGGAATAGACAGTCTCCTCACTATAGTAAGGGGTCATGACACTGCAGAGTCATATAGAATAAAAATGACTGTTTCAGAGTATTGACTAAAATTTTGTAAATTTTAGCTAAACACAATACTGAAAACGAGTGATCTTTACAGTTCATGATACTTGGCAATCATGAATATTCATCTCCGAAATGAATTATATCTTGATACTTGGTAATGTCATAGACATTCATTTATACAGTTCATGATACTTGGCTATGTCATAAATATTCATATCTGAAATAATTTATATGTTCTGCTGATCATAGTATTAACAAAAGATATTTGTTCTACGAATCACTTGTTGTACCGTGACATATAATGATGTAAGCCACACTGTAGTCATGTTGTACCAAAACTTACACATATGTAGTGTTAAATGTAGCTATTGAAATGCCTTGCAAAATTGATAGAATGAGGGTCATGGATTTGAACCGAGGAACTCATTGATCTAACAAGTGTTCCTGTGACATAAGCTTGCAGCTACAGTATAATACAAGTTTTAAACGAACTTCTTAACAAGGTGAACTTAAAGCACACCACAGAAACAGCTAGCACGGATGAGTCATGAATTCTCACAGTAAGTTGTAATAAATTTAGTTCATGAGATGTCTTGTCACTTATCACGTGGCATTTGGTTTGAAGTTCTCTAATTCTCTTTTAGCATCCAACTCTAATAAAATACTGTTTCTTACACTTAGGAGTTTCACCTCACTTCTTGGCAGAAAAGGTTTAACCTAGTCTAGAACCAAAACTGGGGGTAGCAGGATTGTGATTCATGGTCCTGGTCCATATCTCTTTAGTCAACTAACTTTGCTGTTTCCATGTGGGCACTGAACTGGTTCAATGCTGGTTAATGACGAAATCTCTTTCATAACTAGTTAAACGATCTTGAAATATGGCCTGTCCATCCAGTGATACTAATAGAAACAAGACACTAACCTGAATGATAGCATTTTGCGAACTCGAGGTGCACGTGGCATGTCCATGAATAATGAATTCGTGAAAAACGCTATCCTCCGCCGAGCTTCAAGATTCGTAGGCACATCTATTGCTGATTCTTTTACAGTCAACAGCAGGTACAGGCGTTTGATCTGTAAATTACAAATATAACTATGCCGTCTGATCTGTAAATTACAAATATAACTATGCCGTCCTAGCTATCAACAACGTGGAGGGATGTATGGCTATGCACCTGTTCTTCCCATTGAGCTGTAACTACGGGGGGAAACACTATAGCAGCCTTTGAACCAGTACCAGCAAAAAGTTGTCTTCGGGGGACTGAATCCTTGCTACCATGGCCAAGCTCAACCAACTCCCTACAAGAACAAAGCCAGATATCAAAAGAAAACAAAAAATTACTCAGAAAAAATTGACATTTTCAGTGATTCAAATTATCCAGTTCCCTACCGAATCTCATTAACCATCATATCTCTAGTAACCACCTCTAGCATGTCTTGCAGCAATAGGACCACAGTGTCACGCATAGAAGCATCTCCTTCTTTCTGGAAGTGAAAGCAAAAAAATCATTTTAAGGGTTCTTGCCATACCTTCATAGAAATGTTTTACTAATCCCAAGATACAATGTAATTGAGTTTAAAAAATTGTTCAACATGATAAAATGTTCACAGAAAATAAATGATATTTTTTTGTATTTGACTTACCAAGATAGACACAAGCTCCACAAATTTCTTGCACAGAACTTGTAAGGCACTCATTCTAAAATTGGCAAGAAACGTGCTCTTTGCAATGCTGGCTTCAATTTCTTTGATAATAATACCAATAATCCTGTCCCAGTGGATGCACCAGTATGTTAAGAAGATGATGAAATTAATATATTTAAGCACATTGTCAAGTCATTAATTCTCAAAAGATCACATGACAGCAACCAAAATGAATATAGATGGTTTCTAACAGACCTTTTCTCATTTTCTCCAACCACCAGTACATTAAGAACAAGTTTAAAAGACTCGTAACATTCTAGTACAGCACATTTCATATACTCATCAGCACAAATTCGTTTCCAAAGATCATAGTCCCTGGTTCGAAATTGAGCTGCCATGTCCAGAGCTATGGGAATCTGCAAGAGTACCCATGTAGTGAAACATCAGCAGTTGGGCACATAGGTAACTATACAGCCAAGAATAAGAGTGTTGGTAAAAAACCTTGCTAGCTAGCAAGAAGGGTGGCCATTGTATTAACTTCAGGCTAGGATCTGAAGAGTAAGGAACTAGCAAAAGATCCATCTCCCTGAATTTACAAACTGTTTATCAGCATTGCAGGACACCAATTTCATAGTATGAATAGAAAATAGCTTATCTTATAAATGAGTTGAAGGGCTTTCCTGTTGCTTATCAGGTCTTCCTCTCGGAAGCTGCAAATCACTTCATTCCACAACTGAGCAAACTTTGCAGCTTCAGTCCTCTTGTTTGGAGAAACCTTTATGGTTTTTTCATATTAGTGTTAAACATTCAGGTAGAAAAACCATCCAAAATTGTCTAGACTAAATTAATAGTTTTTACTAACCTCAGCAAAACGTTTTGAGAGTGAAAAGCCCCTGTTGCGGGTCTTTTCGCATGGCACCAGATATGTATTGAAGGCTCCGGGTAAAGAATGAAATCGCGATCTCAGCATGCCTAGTGTCCGTATCTATTAAAAATAAAAGAAAGATATAATAAGCAGAAGTTTGAGTTTCTAACCAAATGAATTTTTTTTTACTGTATTCTGACCACATGAACGATACTAAAATATTTTACTATGAATTTAAAGTTAGAGCAGAGTAAATTCTATGCTTATACTGTAACAAGCTAGGCATGATAGAATGATAACTAGTCCAGTGGGATAAACAAAAGGAGAAAGTCTATAGTTACTCCCTAATAAATGCGTTTGAAATTGCACGGAGATCCCTGAAGTTTCAATCTCGTAATTTAGTCCTAGAACTTTTATAGAAGATGGAACATCACCCTCAGGTGTTTTTTTTCCCTAGTTTACCTCTCCAAGTCGGCCAAATGCTCCAGAAACACCACCATACAGGGTAGAGAAAATTGAATACCAAATCTGTGTATCCATAAAATAGACCTGAAGAGGAAAAGAAAGTTGTGCTCTCGTAAACTATTGATGCCAAACATGTCAACTTTTGACGAGGGAAAAGGATAAAGAAAAGAACAATTCACCATTTACTTCTTTTTTTTTTGTTTTTTTTTTTTCCAAAAGACAGATGAGTGAAAATTAGTGGCAACACCTACCAAAATCACAGGCGCCCAGAGGGAGACAATAGCACCAATATTGTGTTGGGCTGCACAGATCATAACATTAGTGAATTGAAAAAAAATGAGCACCAATCGATAGAAATAGTGAAAAACCATTGTTACCATTCGGGAAAAACTCGTGCCAGGCATATTGAATATTGTGAACATCCATTATATCCTTTGTTGGCTTAATCAGAGGTTTAATCTGTATAATAGTAACATGAATAAGCAAACTGATGATATTGACTACTAGATTTCCTTAAACTCTATGTTCTATAAAAGTTTACCCTGAAAAGACAGATTACCTGGACAAAATAACTGAATGCGAGTTTGGAGCACAAAAGCAATACCCAAAACAATGTATACCTGCAAAAGAAGAGATGTAGGTGGCAATTCTATCTCAGAGAGTGGACCGGAACTAGAAAGGATGGTGGTCACATGAACTTACTTGAAAAGGGCAAACTGACTTTCATGCATACCCCGTCCAACATAAATTCGTGGCTACAGGTGTTGATATGATGCAGTTAGTGAATAATAAAAGAATATGCAAGAATAATGGAAAAGGAAGACAGCTGTAGCATGATCATGTAATTAGCTAATGGGTTGGATCATCATCAGAGAGGAAATTAAATCAGATTTCCATGAATTTTCCACAAAACAGAATGTGATACACTAGTGGGAAAGCATCCAAGGCAGCCATTAACATGATAACCAGTTCTAGCTATCCAAGGGACCAGCTTCTCATTCATACATATAAATTACCTAAAAGAGGAAAAAAAACAAAACAAAAAAGAAACTGTTCCACATGACGATTCTAGGCAATTAAGCATCTCTTCTACTTTGCCTCTTTTTTGATATTTGTGCACTAAACTATTCCTACTTGCTGAATAGATTGATCTGCTGGTGAATTTTAGTTCCATTAACATGATAGCATGAAATGGACATGAACATTAGCTTTCAAAAAAAGGATATGGAAATTATAAATGACCAGCGCAGCAGCAACTATAATGTTTCTGAAACACAAAGTAGCCACACTTGATATACAGATCAAGCTACAGAAGAATCCGGTTAGTCATAAATAAGAGAAATATAAGAGCAGAGAGGACAAAGGAACAAGGGGGATCTATATGCATTCTGTATTCTTTTTGAACAAAAATAAATATGCATTTTGTACCTGAGACCACCACAGGAGGAATCTAATGATGTGCCAATCAGAGTTTTCGATCCATCTCCGAAGCATTGGAAAAATAAATAGTATTCCTGCTAGCAAATTTGGGAGCAAGTACACTGCTACAGCCATGATATATAAAGGCGGCACTCCTTTCACTTGACCAAGCCATTTCGCCAGATCTTTCACTGGTAAATTTACTTTTTCTGCAGTATTAAGGTAACAAAGAGGAAGGATAGCAGCCCAGGCAGCACTAACTAGTATCTTGAGTATATTTCGCAGAACATCAGTGAATTTCCATCTATGATAGCCAGGGAAGTTCAGAACAAGGTCCAGCATGCCTGTCATCAATAGAATGGTACAACAATTTAAGTTAACGTTATAAGGAGCATCACAATCATCAGAAGAACCTAGGATCCGCAACCTACTTAGGACTAGTTTGGGAATGCATCCCTCAAAAGCATTCACAATCATCAAAAGAACCTCAAAACCCTAAGCCCTAAACATTATAGGGAGCATCACAATCATCAGAAGAACCTAGGATCCCCAACCTACTAAGGCCTAGTTTGGGAATGCATCCCTCAAAAGCATCCACATTGATAAGTTTGAAGGACAAAAATTTTGAATGTACTTTAGATATATAGGGGCAATTGCTTATATACCCCTGAAAAGTTTTCGATTTTTCGATTTACCCCTCTTAGAAGGCTAATATTGAAAATACCCCTCCTACGTTCCAACCTATTTCTAATATACCCTTAGAGTTAAAATCTGTTAAGTAACTCTGTTATCTCTGTAAAATTACTATTTTGCCCTTTTCAAATATACCCTTCTACCATCACTGTCTTTCTTATTTGCCCTTAAAGTCAGGGGTACAAAAAAGTATTTCGACTTTTGGTCTTTTTCAATATGCCCCTCTACCGTCACCAACCTTTCTTATTTGCCCTTAAGTTAAGAGTAAAATTGGTATTTTAATTTTTTTTAACTGTGGTAGATATTTAACTCACGTTTAACCCAGATTAACTTAACAGGAGATAACTGCGGGGGTATTTAGCAATAACGGTAGAACGTATGAGGAGCATTTTAGAAAGAAAAAAAAAGTAGGGGTTGATCAGATATTTTCAGACACATGAGGGGTATATAGGCAATTATCCCTAGATTTTACCTCTTCCCATCCTTAAAAATAGTGGTGGAAACCGCCATAGGAGAAGCATCCAGCAAGATCTTCTCTGGTGATGGCTCCCACCACCATTTTACAATATACAAAGAAGTAAGGTCTAAACTACTTTGAAGATCAGGACCTTCTTAAAGATAAAATTGCATGCTTTTGGGTAACGCATTCCAAGACTACACCTTTACGTCCTACAATATAACAAGTCAATAATATAAGGTGCTTGGATACCAGTAAGGAGACATTTAATGTAGAACCACGCCTTTATATCACACAACAAGTTTATCATATGGAAAACTACTTGTTTCATCAAGAATCCAGAAAAAATTATTATTATTTTATGTTTGGAAAAGCTCATACTTTGGAGGAACCGAAGAAATGCTGCTGTGATGAAAATGCTAGACACAGAATACCAGATATCTTTTTGAAAGATTTCCTCTAGTGGATAGCCACTCCAAGCAACGACCACCATTGCCTGAAAATTTGGAAAATCAGTATACATATGAGAGAAAATCAAAGTAAAGACATTCCACCTGACGTGTCATCAGAGTACCTGCAGTGCCAATATATATAAGGTCCACATACGGTCAAAGCTTCGGAAAATGTGCCAAAATGTTCTGGTCTCAACAAAATTTGACTTCCCAGTGCTTTTACTAGAAGTTCTTTGAGATGAGCGTCCAGCCTGCAAATATAGCATCTTAGCACGACATTCTTTTGGGAATTTTCAATGCATTGACCAGTGGAAGCTTATAACGTACCAGCGATATTGACCTTGAATCATGTACTGATTTAAAAAAATCACCATCATCACGCATAGGCCATCCCAAAGAGAAACAATCAGATGTCCTGAGTGTCACATAGTTACATTGAATATTAGCGCATTTGAATGAAACCAAAGAACTAATTTAGCAAGCATTCAGGACTCTTTTAAGTACCAGAAGTACTCATTTAGATCATCATAATTACACCATGCTGAATGTGGAGCTTTTCCATTTTTACTTTTGCTTGCTTCCTGGCAGATCAACACCATTATTTGTTGTTCCGTAAAGTGAAGATAAAGTGAAATGTTGTATTTTGATGTTAAGAAGCATACCCTCTCTATAACACGATAGACTGGAGTAATCACTTTCTTCAAGAAAGCCTCGTCATCTCCCCCATATGAAGGTCTAATGTTTTCTCCGGTCACAACGCTTACATTGCCAGCAAGCAGACCATGTAGTTCATATGCCATCTGAACTCATTTAGAATTTGCTTAACGAAAATATAGACATGTAGTTGCAGGAATTATAAGGCATTAAGGAAAGGGGGAAAAAAAGAATAAATGCATTTGGGAAAGGTATGTTACATTATGAAAGATGTAGCACAGGCATTCAGGCATAAACCGAACGTTGGCTGCTTCACCCCAAACAAGAAGAAAAAGACCCATATAGAGAATCTTTCTCTGCTGGACTTCTTGTGGTTGTGCACCTTGAGGGAGTCTGAACTCGTAAAACTTACCAGCATTACACACAATAAAAAAAAAAAAAAAATGTGCTAAAAAGAGTACCCAATAATCAAGAGGGAAAAGCATCATACCTTAAACTGTGTTTGCGCCCTAAAAATTTACACCATGTTTTGTAATTCTTGAAAAGCTTATTCATCACAGCATCAACAGCTCGCTCATCCAGCTGTTTCAAAGGAACTGGTTAGCAAAATCAACTAAGATATAGCATGATTATTGTAAATACAGCATAGAACGTATTAGCGCTTTATTTACATGATTTTGAGACTGCTTGTCGACCTTCTGGTATACAAGTGTAAAATGACAACTAGATACAACATATTTTAAACTGCTGTTTGCAATCGCCGGAAGAGAGATTGGTTAAGCAAGAAATACCTTGTTCTTAGAGTAAAATACATTTGATTGATCTAAACCAAAGACAAAACACAAGGTCGAAATAAGGCTCCGAGTTGGTTCACTTGGTGTCAGATGCAGCCAAATAATAGTCAAGAATATTCTGACAGAAGAAATAGCTATCTTAGGCTCTATCGAAACCTGACCAAGGTAACCCGTTACATGGTCCGTAAACACTTTCTCAATTAAATGTTTATGCATCGATTAAACAAGTATTTCACTTGCTCTAGTTGCAGTTTGTTGATCTAACAAACATGCAGAAGATTTTGGTAGGTGAAGATGATATACATGCAGCTGTTGTGACAACGGTACATCCTTAGTAGTAGTGAATGGAAGCAGAGCGGTTAACAAACACGCACAGCAACTCAGAGGGAGGAAAATTTTCACATGCCTTATTAAGAGGTTCGGGCTTCGGTGTTAGCCTTGTATGAACATTCGATAAGAGTAGGATCAAATGTTCCCTTTGATTCCTGACACTGTCCCTCTGGAAACAAAATAAATTTAGTTAGACATAAAGAGAAGCTAGAGCCCTCATGAAAGCAATAGCACCAATAAGTCATCTTCTATCTAGAGCTACGAGACCTGAAACCCGAACATCGCCCTCAACCAATCAAGCAGATCCAGGTCTCCTGCCTTTTGCCTTTGCTGCTCGAAGGAAGATGGCCAGTTCAAACCTCGCGTGTTCCTCAGGGCAGCAACTGATGCTTTCACCTGTCGCAAGGATTGTCAGATAATTAGGAAATTATCTTCTTAAGAATAGTAGAGACTAGAAAACTGTGACGAGTCATACCTCCTCAAGTTGCATGATGGACTGTGAAGCACCGGCAGCATCAAGAGGAAGAATGTTGTAAGGAACATAAATTTCCTTCTTTTCTTGCACATCTCTGGCAGCAGCAATAATCTGTGAAAGAACAAACACAAGATATGAAGACGAACAACTCAATAACAGTGGCAAATAACCAAAATTACTTCAAGAATAATAAACATGGTTAAATGAAAAAAAAAAACAAAGAAAGACACAAAATGACAAGATCTGGCCCATGGCAATCATTGGGATTTAAAATTGGCAGCAGCACCAACCTCCGGAGCAACTTCTTCAACTTTCTCTGTCTTATTAACTGCGCATAGCACTTCAAAAAGAACTCCAGCAGTCTGGTAGGCTTTCCCCAGCTGGGCTCTGCCAATGACAAAATACTAATCAGTTCCCACATCCAAGCTAGGCCGCAATAAACATTAAAAGAAAGATGAAACCAAGCAAATCAGATGCTCGCCTATCAGCTTGTTCGCCTTTATCGAGAGCACGAACATAATGCTCATAGTACTGCTGATAGAAGCTCTCAATTTCCCGCGCATCACTCTTCTTTACCCTCTTCGCGAGGCTCGGCGTATTATCCTGTAATGTAATATGATTCAAATATGCTCAAAACACATTCCACTGGTGAGAAAAAGTTGGCTTTTTTTGGCTTCTGAAAAGAATTATCCCTACGAAATTATACCCAAAAAAAAAAAAAAAAAGTTTTTTCACCAAATTACTCCGGAAGAAAAATATAGTCCAACTTTCTGAGTGAGATTTTAACCAGGTTCACTTCCAGAAATCAAAACATTGATGGAATCGCAGCGATTTCATTCCCAGGCTAATCCTGAATGGGTTGTTTCCCCTAAAATTTTATTATCAGAGCAGAAACTTAACCCTATCTAAATTGTGCTACTATAGGGGTTAATGTTCGGAGTGGATTTGATCTGGGTAGGTACTCTTCAGGCCAAAGAATCTCTTCCACTATTTGTAACCCTAAAAAGAAACTAACAAAATGTTCACCGTAAATAGAGCAGGACTCAAACACAAACTAACCTTCCATTACCGGATTAAACTGGATGCGAGACACGATTAAGATCCCCGATCTGGAGCCAAAAGGGCAAAACAACGGTTGTTTTTTTTTTTTTTTTTTTTTTTTTTTTTGGTGTGTGCGCGTGGGGGGCGAGAGTAGGAAAGAAGAGGGGGGAGATTGATAAAGTCACCCCAAATTTACCAATATATACCCTCCTATTGAAAAGACGAAAATACCCAAACCAACGCAACAACCTGCGTTGACCCCGTACCCCGGCCCCAGTTGTCGGGAATAAAGAAGCCGTTATATATCATATTAAACATTAAATATTATTATTATTTCGTCCTAAAATCATGCGCCGCAAACTCAGAGAACGACGTAGTAACGATGTTTCATAGGTAGTTAAAAAGTGAATATATAAAAAAAAAAAAAAGAAGAGGAAATAAAAAGAAAAGAAAATCTCACTCGCTCGAGGCGCTGCAGGAGAGCGGTCTTAAACTGGCGAACTCCACGTCCGCTTGAGCTCGGATCGAGGCGATGCGCCTTCTCGAAAGCGTAGAATCGACCTATTTGAGTATACACAAAAGAAAAATTTAAAAAGAATCGACTAAGATATATATATATGATGCATTCCTTCTTCTTTCTTTTTCTTTTTTTTGTTGAATTAAGTTTTTACTAAAAAAGGAAATTGGGATCGCCGATCTCGTTTCTTAGGGTTTCTAAGATGGAAAGATGGATCAAAATGAGCGTAGGGGGGGGGAATTGGTAGGATTAATGGTTTCCATTGTGAGACCGTTCAATTTACAGTGCATACGACATTGAGACTCGTGTTCTTTGCGTGGTCTCACTCTTGGATCATCCCCACCAAGTGTTTGAGAGAAAGAGAGAGAGAGAGGAAGGGGGTGTTTACAGAGGTAGGCGACGCGGGGGCGCTCGGGCTCGATCTCGGCGGCGACGCGGAGGATGGGGGCGATGCTGTTGAGCGAGGAGGGCACGACCTCGTTGTCGAACACCTCCATGGAGAACGTCGCCATCGCCGCGCTCCGCGACGGCCGCCGCGTCAGCCCCTGCGGCCCCGACGTCACCGCCGCCGCGGCAGCGGCGGAGCTCTGCCCCGCTTCCGACGCCGGCGCCTCCGCTCCCGCCGCCATTGTCGTCACCTTCTCCTCCGACGATGATCTCTCTCCCGCAGCTCCCTCTCTACTGCCTCATAGATCGACCGAAACAGGTGCGTAGCCTCTCGATCGGAAACCCTAGGGTTCAAGAACGCGCGATTGAATCGATTCTTTCGGAAAATTAACCCCGCTACCGAGTGCTCCACTCGCCTATATACGTACCATTCGAAAGAACGAAAAAAAAAAAAAAGAAAAGAAAAAGAGATCGATTAGATCGAAATCGATCGATCGATCGATCGATCGATCGAAATGTAGAGGAGATGGGATCGGGAGCTAGGGTTTGTTGCGAACCTTCGAGCGCGGTGGAGCGAACTCAGAGCGGGGGTGGTGGTGGGAGTCGAGAGCGCGAAGGGAGACGAAGAAGAAGAGGAGAGAGAAGGGGTTGGGGGCGGGACAAATAATGTGGGGAAAGGCTTATTCGGACGAATCGAGCGGCGGAGACGGGGTCTCGGAGCCCGTCCCGACACGTGGCGGCAATCGGGCGCGCGGAGCCGGGGTGGGGCCCGCTCTGTGTCCACGTGGCGGTTCGGGGTGGTGGGGCGGGTTTTTTGAGGTGGGGCGCGAATGGGAGGGGCGAGGTTCGTGGGGGACGATTAAAATAATAGCATGTGATCGCACGGCCGGTGATTGAGAACACCCATTTGATCGGACGGTCCGTATATTTTCAACCTATTTTCTAATTTATTTTATTTCGTTATATCCCTCCGTATTATGTACTGTACGGAGCTAATACGGAGCTACGAGGGAATGTTTCGTTTTTTTCCCCTCTAAAGTGTGTTTTCGATTAATTCCGTATATGTCCCTACAAATACAATAAATTACAAATACGTATATCTATACAAAGTTCAATCCTTTTATATTATTTTTACAAAAGTCAAATATATCCGCGCCATTAGGATCCAATAGAAAAAATTAGTTAACCACCGTTAAAATACTTAATCCTAGTTAGTTAACAACATGAATTGATTATTTTATCTTTTTCAATTAACAATTAAAATTTTTGAAAAAACTTATTTATAATGACAAATATCATTTCATTTATTAACAAATAGTGCGTATTCTGAATAAATCAAAAGAATATATTTAAAAATATCAAAAATTTTGTAAAAATAACGTATATATGCTGAATTTTATAAGAATATATTTGTAATTTATTATGTTTGTAAAGATACGATGAAATTAGTTTCCTTCTAGGTGTCTTTTTTTTTTTTTTTTTTTTTTTTTATACAACTTTCACTTTGATTCTCAATTTTTTTAAAAATTCCGAATTAGTGATGAATTGGACCGATAGAGTTGTAGTTTTATTTTCTTTCCCCTTTTTTTCCTACACCTGGTTCATGTGTGCATTTATACACCGTAGATTTATTGATTTTTTAAAATCTTATATTTTTTAATGTAAAAATTGAGTTGTTGAATTATACATTTATAATGTTCGAATACATGGATAAACTTGGTACAAGCAATAATTTTAACCCTAAGGTAATTACTAAAATAAAATATAATTAAAAGTTTAATAAGACTTTTGATTATTGAAATAAAAAATTTATTAAGGACCAAAGCAAAACTCAAAGTTAAGTTCAGGAACTAGCACTCATTTCTCACTAACTAATAAATAATTAAATAGAAGATATAAAAAAAATAAAAAAAAAATTACATTGTTAGTCCCAAACTTCCATTTGTTACTTTGTTTGGTTAGGGAATAGGGATAGGAATAGGCCCTTATCCCCCCTTTATACCCAAACGCTAATTTTTTACTCGAGAATAGTAGTTCTCGGTTATCCCCACCAACACCTTCATTTTTTATATAAAACTACATAATATTTTTCTTATCCCCGGGAACAACCCAATTTTCATCCAAACGTTATTTTTCTTATCCTCATACTTGTACCTATCCCTGTAATAGCTAGTTCTTGCTTATACCCGAACCAAACGGTAAAGTTCAACTTTGGATATCTATTAATTGGATTTGTGATTAAAAATGTACAAAAACTGATCAGAACTATGTATCACTTTGATTTAGTTATTTAATAATTTAGGGGCAATTGCTTATATACTTCCGAAAAGTTTCCGATTTTTCGATTTACCTCTCTTAGAAGGCTAATATTGAAAATACCCCTCATACGTTCCAACCTATTTCTAATATACCATTAGAGTTAAAATCTGTTAAGTAACTCTGTTATCTCTGTAAAATTACTATTTTGCCCTTTTCAAATATACCCTTCTACCATCACTGTCTTTCTTATTTGCCCTTAAAGTCAAGGGCATAAAAATATTTCGACTTTTGATTTTTTCCAATATACCTCTCTATCGTCACCAACCTTTCTTATTTGCCCTTAAGTTAAGGGCAAAATTGGTATTTTAAATTTTTTTAACTGTGGTAGATATTTAACTCATGTTTAATCCAGATTAACTTAACAGGAGATAACTGCGGGGGTATTTTGCAATAACGGTGGAACGTATGAGGGGTATTTTAGAAAGAAAAAAAAAATAAGGATAGATCGGATATTTTCAGACACATGAGGGGTATATAGGCAATTATTCCTATTTAATATATCCCTGCAAACATAGTGAATGACAAATATATTTCTGCAAAGTTTAATTTGTATATGTTGTCTCTACAAAAGTCCTAATGTTTTCTAATATGTCATTCTGGTTTGTTATCATTAGAGAACTGTTTATATTTTCAATTTTGCCATCACAAATATATCCCTCCAAAAACCATATTAGTATAATATAAAGGGTAAAATTGTCAAAAACTAACTAGGGTTAAGTATTTAACCCATGATGAACTAATTTTTTCTAACAAATTCTAACGGAAGGGATATATTTGAAAACATCAAGACTTTTGAAAGAACAACAAATAAAAGTTAAACTTTATAGTAATATATTTATTATTCACTATACTTGCAGGGACATGTATGAAATTAACCCTTATAGCTTTGCTCCTATCTACGTCACCTAGGCACCACGTAAACGCCAAGAGAGCAAAGGTTGAAATAAATTGAATACGGTAATTCATTCACCGTGTCTAGACAGTCAATGATTGATCGTGTCCAGTATATTATATTACTTGAGCGTGGGGTGAATATAATTGCTAAATACTGTGAATGATTTACTTGTGTTCAACTCACCACTTACCAAACAAACAATCGAACTAGATGAACTGCACTTCCACAGTTAGAAACAAATAACAGAAGTGAACTAATTTTCACCCCCAAGTCTACTTACATTGAAACAAACTGGCCCTTAGTCCCCATCCTACACGTATATAGCGCTGACGTGGCGCTTGCGTGGCTGGAATACGATCAAAATTGAATTTATAAAATTGATGATGCTATTTGTGAAAATAAAAATTTGAGGGTCCAAATGCGAAAATTTCCCCAAGAAGAAACGAACGTTGCCTACTTTTCCAATCTCTTCTCAGTGAATTTTCCACGGCAAAAATAAAAGTCTCCTCCCCAACCAAAACCCTTTTTTCGGATATATATATACTATATATATTACATACACACACACACTATACAAATGCTACGATCGTGGGCGTTGAGGCTATACACGCACACCACTCCACCTCCCCCTCTCCTCCTCTGCTCCGCCTCTTCGTCTTCGTCTTCGTCTCCTCTCGCGTACTCCAACCTCGCCCCAGCCCTCGCCATGTCGCGCTCCCTTCGCATCGCGGTCGTTGGCGACGTGGTGAGCTCCGTCAACCGATCCCTCCCCACCTCCCTCCCCGCTTTCCTAATTTTTGAGGAATTTTTTTATTTGGGTTTCGCGGCGAAGAACTGCATCTGGGTGTGTGAGATTTTGGGGTTTTGATGGGTTTTTCGAACTCAAAATTCGATCGTTGATGTTGCTTTTGCTCGATCCGACCCCCCCTTTCTTTACCCGCTTCCTAATTTTTGAGGAATTTTTATTGGGTTTTGTTTGATTTGTTTTTTGCGGCGAAATATTGCATGCGGGTATGTGAGATTTTGGGTATTTGATGGGTTTTTCACTCTCAAAATTTCACCTTTGGTGTTTTTTTTTTTTTTTTTTTTTTTTTTTTTTTTTTTTTTTTTTTGAGCTCGAGTATCGTGCTTGTTGATTTCTTCAACCAGAATTGGGCGTTTGGAGTTGACTTTTTAACTTATGATGATTTTTTCCTTACAAATTTTGGCTCATATTGGTTTCTTTGATTGAAGTTTACAGTAGTTTCCCTGTTACAGATGGAGTTCACTTTACTAATTGATTCTGATGAAACCTTAGTTAAATGTACTTGAACCCATGGAAGTTGAGTGATACTACTAGTTAAAATGCTATTAGTTCCTTGAGTAGATTGGAATAGCTGAATTGGGCACCAAGCACTTTATTCATCATGTTGCAAGAATCGTTGTTTGTAGGATCAACGTATTTTAACCATTATATATATGATAATGGCTAGATTACACCACAATTACAGTGAGAAATGACCGGCTTTATGATTGGATTTCGATTCTGCTTAACAACTGCGATGTGTCATTCTTATAGATTTTGATACCTTCTTTTGAGTTCAAACAAATCTCACTTTTTCTTCGAGTTACTCCCACCCAAATTCGTGTGCTGTTTTCACTTGAAGCCAGATTTTAAATGCATGGTTATTGGAGTTTTTTCCACCACTAGTTTAGTTGGACTTAAGAGTGATTTCAGAACAGGGTGAGCAGTATAAGGGTTCAAATTATCACTATCTCGAGTATATACATCTGCATAACAGCTTTCTTTTCTTTTGCCATCTTGGATACCTTTTAAAGTCGTTGAGTTCACACGTATATTTGCTGACATATTAAGCTAGTTCGATATACTGCAATGAGCAACTATTGTAGATTTGAAAGGCTTAGACTGAAATTCTAGATCTCAATGTGGTTCCTGTTGCTTCAAATCTAAACCATTTGTGCTCTGGCATTTTGGTGCTATAGCTCTGTACTTGTGCTTATCTTATGATTTGCGAGAATAGGGTCATGTTTGTCTGACATTTGTTGCATAAATATAATGCATGTCTTGATTACAGTATTCCTATACATGTTTTGTAAGTAGGAATATCTAATTAATGGAAAAGTACTAGTTGATTCGAGGCAAATAACTCACTTCATTATTTTTGTCGTTCTTGGATTGTTTAGCATGATGATTGGGATCTGGAAGAAGATTCAAAGGCCTTGCATCTTCTACAGGTAATCAAGGTTCAAAAGCTTTTATTCTTTTGGATTAGTATGCATGTTGTGCATGCTTATTGACTAATAACTATCTGTTTTAGAATTACGGCATTGTTCCCTAAAAATATATATTATTCTTTAACTTCATGTTGTTAGTAAATTATACTTCTAGTTATGTATTGGTTACATATTTATTATGACAAGTTTATTGGGTTCTATTAAATAACATACGTCCCTCCAACTATAGTTTATTTGTAAATAGGTTTTTCCAGTTTAGTGCATTCTCATATACATTTTCACTTTTATCATGAATAATTCTCTTGAAACGTACTGGTTGGAAAAGCCACTTTTGCTTTCCCTGTAAGTTCATTCAATAGTCATCTTAAGCGATAAGCTTAATAATTCTCTGAAAGAACTATCTAAATAAAGTAGCATCTTTAAAGTTTCTGTTCCCCACAACACGCCTTTGAATATGTGTCCAAAGATTGCGTCTTATATTTTGTCTAAATGTTTTTGATGAACTTTCTGTTGATTTTTCTTGCTTCTTGTGTCAGACGACAGAAATTCTGACTTGTATCTAATGTGAATGCAGCCTGATCTGGTTCTGTTTACAGGTACTGTCTTTTCTCTGTTTGGTCTCCCTTGCATTTACTTCGTTTTGTAAAATTATAACCTTCTCATTGCCTCTCTCTCTCTCTCTCTCTCTCTCTCTCACCCCTATGACAGGTGATTATGGGAATGAGAATGTTGAACTTGTTAAAAGCATATCAAATCTTAAAATCCCTAAAGCAGCCATTCTAGGAAACCATGACTGCTGGAATACTCATCAGTTCTCACAGAAGTAAGATTTGTGCTTGTATAATGAGTGTGCGATATCATAGCCAAGAAGTTCACATGTTAGAAGAAGATAATTAATGCAGCTCATGATGTATTTTACTTGATTTCAGGAAAGCGGATCGTGTCCAGCTTCAGTTGGAATGGTACTAAGAAATATAACTTGATGTTCAAAAAGAATTGTTTTGGTCAATCATATTTTATGTTAATTTTCACAATTGTAATCAATCTACTGTAGATCTCTGATTTTCTTCTATGTTAATTAGTTGAAGTTCTGTCAGGCACCTGTCTAATGTTATATTCTGCATTCGTAAGTAACTTCATGTTAAAAAAGATGAAGAAGTTTGATATGTAATCCTTAAAATTTGTTTGAGGAAAGATGCCTTACGGCTCCAACCTTTCCTCGAAGATTCTCAATCAGTCGTAATTAGAGTAAATGCGAGTCTTTTTCATAACATTACAGAGGTGGTGACTACAAACTTTGATATGATATGTTTTACGGTGTTTTATAGTGTTAGTGATGAATAATTATGTATGGTCTCATTAACCAGTCTTGGTGAAGAGCACGTTGGATACCAGCGCCTGGATTTTCGGGCACTGAAGTTCAGTGTTGTTGGTGGGCGACCTTTCTCTTGCGGAGGCAACCGATTATTTAGGCCAAAGCTGGTTTCTGCAAGGTTGGTACAGCATAAGTTGATTCAGCATGGAGGAATATACACGTTTAGCTAATCCAGTTCCTCTACTTGATCTTCGTCATATCATTGTTTTTTGCTTGGAGTTCTTGCTTTCAAATTAGAACAGCATAAACCTGCATCAAGTGGATAGATGCTTTGGTTGTGCTGTTAGTCTTAGGTTTCGTCACTTATGTTTTCAATGTGATTTTTTCATCACCTATAAGCTTTTTATGTTATTGATTCTTCGTTCCTAGCATATCTAGCCTAAAAGAAAGGAAATTGGATGAACTTTAGTCTTTAGAAACTCTCGCATTGGATTTGGTACTCAGAAAATTTTCCCAGTTTTGAGGTTAGAAGATTTCCTAATTAACGGCTTTTGTGCAAAGCTGTTTAAAGATTCCTAATGCATGATCATGTGTTGACATATCGATGTGTATTTTTTAATAAGCAAGGTTACTTATTTTCTGATTTAAGCCTTCTATTTACAGTGATTATCCACTAACCCAGTGAAAGTAAGTATTGTAATTAGTCGCATAAAGCAAGTATGGTTTGACATTTGTTTGAAAAACCGTCTCGCCACTTTTTTGTGTAGATACGGTGTCAATGATATGGAAGAAAGTGCAAAGAAAATGTATGAAGCAGCGATAGGAACACCGGAGGAGCACTTCGTCATATTTCTTGCACACAATGGGCCTACAGGTTTTCCAATAAATTAAATTGCACTGATTTACTGTAACTGAGCAAGGCTTGAATGTGTTCTCCAAACACGGCTATTATTCTTAAGAGCTTCCAAAAAATCTGAAAGCACTTTGGAGCTCTGCTCCTCTGGTGCTAGGGAGGAAAAACTTGATGCTTCTTCCCTAGAGATTCTCGCCTCCAAACTGCTTTCGTTTCGAAAATGGCATCACTTGGAGAACGCGTTCCCAAGTTAGGACTTTCGCACTTGGCTTTTTGGACAGCTGCTCTATTCGGAGAAGCTACAGCTGGATTGACAGTGTTGAGCTTTTGCCGTGAGCAGAAGTTGAAATGTGTTTTTGGGACCCAAAATCAGAAGCTTCAATTTGAAGTTTCTGCTTCCACTGCAGTGTGGAGGCACCGGAGGATTTTAACAGCATAGTTGGTAGAATTTCTTTTGAAGAAGCTCGGACCTCATATTATTCTCGATCATATTACTTTCATTCTCCAGGTCTAGGCTCGAAAGCGGACGATATCTGCGGGAAAGATTGGGTATTCGGGGGTGGCGACCATGGCGATCCAGGTATACCCTTTTAACTCTATTTTTGCTCTTTCCGTTATTATCGACATTTCAATGTCGACAATTTATAATGTAATAAATAAATTCCATACAGATCTGGCTCAAGCCCTATCAGACTTGCAAAAAGACACCCAAATTGCGGTCCCGTTAGTCGTGTTCGGCCACATGCATAAAAAGCTAGCGTACGGGGATGCTCCAAGGAAGATGCTCGTTCTCGGCGCTAACGGAACGTTGTACTTGAATGGAGCAATCGTGCCGCGAGTGAGACAATCGGGACAAACAAGCCAGAATTCAGAGTTCACAAACGGAACATCGCGGGCGTTCAGTTTAGTAAATATTCTCGATCGGAGGGTGGAAAAAGTTTCCGAGGTTTGGGTTTTAGTCGATGGCACCAGGGTTGAAGTCGAGCAGGAGACTGTACTGTTTACGAATCCGTAAGCAGCCCAATTTGCTCTGCCTTTTTTCTTTGGTTACTAACTGAAGTGATCAGAACTGAGAATACAGAGTCGGATAATCGTGTTGTATATTGATTCTGAATTGAAGGGAATAAATGCCCTTGGTTGTAACTTGTAAGGAAACATCTTTTTTTAAGTTATATACAAAACTGTATTTTGGTCACTGTAATAGTGTAATGTTCAGATAAAATTTTCTTTTATCCTTCTTTTAGAAATTCCAATTCATTTGCTTTTATACCTGAAAATTTGACATATCTAAACTTATTATAGATAATTATAAATAAAAAATTAAAATTAAAATTAAAATTAAAAATTAAAAAAAAATAATAGGGTGGGGGGAATATCCTATGAAGGTGAGGGGATCTATGAAAACAGCTAGGATTGGTGGTGGGAGGAGTGTGAGGTAAGGAGGGAGTGGCTCAGCTTTGCTGGCTTAGATACCAACAACAGCAAAAAAGGTCACATGGCCCACCCAATCATTGCAGGGAGGTGCAAAACCCTAATATTAAATTTAAAACTGCATGAGCCCATCACAACACTCCCTCACCATCTCTCTCTCTCTCTCTCTCTCTCTCTCTCTCTCTCTCTGCCACACACAATATCTCTTCTTTTTTTTTTTTAACTATTGCTAGAGCTACATTAAAATGTACCCTAACATATAATTCTTTCTTTTTTTTTCCCAATGGTTTTGTTTTAGTTACTACTACTAGGTCCCTATGCTAAAAATCGGTGGTGCAGTGGCGCAGTTAAAGGTGTCCGTAGACCGGGTCGGGTCTGGGTAATTACTATACTGTATCCATACCCTAAAAAGAAATGGTTAGGAAAAAAAAAATATACCCTACCCATTTAACTTCGGGTCGGGTTCGGGTCTGGATACTAAAGTTACTAATATACCCATAGGGTTTATTTGAGCGGGTCTGGATAGTGACTACCCGTATACTACCCGTTCAAGACCGGATATGAATCAGGTCTAGATCGGATATAGATATATGTATAAATATATTTTGTTTATAAACTTTATTAAATAGTCTATGAACACACTATAAAGTCCACCATAAAAAAACTCGCATTCTAATAAGTTGTACCGTCCAATAAAATTCATTCAAAAAAAAAAGAAAAAAATATCCGAATACATTGGTCCAAAATATATGCATCTACTATCAGATATTTTACCGGATCCGTGTCCGGATTTGAAAACTATTCCAGACTCTATTCATTTAAAAGTTGGATTCGGGTCGGGTCCAAGTCGGGTATGGGTATAAAATATCCGGACCCATACCCGAAATTTTAATGGGTAATTTTTTTAATCCGTATACTATTTATTTTTTATCGGGTCCGGTTCGGGTCCGGTTAGGGTCCGGGTAGGGTCCGGGTCGGATATAGGATATCGGATATTTTGGACAGCTTTAGGCGCAGTAGTTCAATATTTTAGATTACAACCGACCGTCCCTAGCACAAGTGGCAAAGGACTTGATGGTTGATACCCGAAGTTCCAAGTTCGAAGTTTAGTTACTTCATATTTTCAGCTAAATTTATTTCTAAAAAAATAAACGAAACGAATAATAGCATGCTACATTTATCTCTAAAAAAAAAGGTTACAAAAATTTTGATTATTTGTATTGTGATTTAGTCCATGCGTAGCTTGTTATATTGTAGTTTGTGTACTTAGCTACTTTGTAGTTATTATTTGATCATGTTAAGTTGGAACCCTAGGAAGAGTGGTTTAACATTTTAGATTGCAAAAATTTTGTATATCTGTGTTGTGATTTAGCCCATGCGCACTTTATTATTTTGTAGTTTGTTTCTTGTACCTAACTACCTCAAAGTTATTGTTTCAATCACCTTGTAAATTAACATTAGGTTAGTCGTTATGATTAGGTCTCATAGTTATTATTTGATCAGTTTGTAAATTAACATACGGTTAATAGTTATGACCGGATATCACAACTCAGTTTTGTGTTAATACATAATTTCAATTAGTTTATAATTACTCATGCTATAATGATCCAACCCGCTGGCACTAATAAAATACTTTAGTTCAGTTATTATTATTAATGTATCCGTCATGTATAAGTTCCTCATTTTATTCTATATTATTCTATATTATCTGATGTGATATTATTGAAGTACATAAAATAATAGAATACTAAATATAAATGCTAAAATATAAATTTTACTCATAAACTACACTAGAGGTACTTTTGGTGTACCCATAGCTAGAGGAAAAAGAATTTAGGGCACAAACTTCCACATGCAATCCAACCCAATGTTGACCCAATCCCTTTATCCCTTTGACCAAAGTCAAATCCCATCCACATCAGGAAATGTTGGAAAGAGGGGTTACTGCACAAAATCATGTGTGTGGTCCAAAACCCCCTAATTTCAAAGATTAAAACCCTAATATACATACATAGGCAAGGGCTACTATACTATTATGAGTATTAGAACTCTCACACTCATAAGTTATTTTTGATGATATGGCTTCTGAATCGACGATCCACTCCGTTAAATATGATCTAGAGTATTTGAAACTTTTTAAAAAATTAAATTTCGTAAATTTTTGAAATCATAATAAAGTCCATCAAGCGGGCATAAAATGAACAGTCAAAATCGAACGACGTCCTAAAAAAGGATGATCGGATCCTTCAATTCAAGATCGAAGTTATTGATCTTTTATCTAGGTAGTGAATAAAATTTTCTATCAAAAATTCAACAAATTCTGATTCTTTTACACCGTTAAACTACCAAGTATCCCATACCGGCCTTTAAAAATTGTCAAATTTGTGACCTCTTGATCGTAAGGTAAGATGTCGAAATATTATAAAATTTGATATCTAGAAGTTTTAAATGCTGTAAATAATATTTAACGATATGGATCGTCGATTCGAAAACTCTATCATTGAAAACGACTTATGAGTACGAGGGCGATCGTACTCATAATAGTATAGTACCCTATACATTGATGATTATCCATTTTGACCAACTCTTTTATACCTCAAACACTAAATTCACTTACAAGAGCATGCATATTTGTCAACAAATCCTCCTAAAATGGGTATTTTCACAAGAATATTGTGTACCAATTGGGCATCTAAAATCTAAAATAATCTTTTAATTACTAGCTTTATTATATATCAAATTCATCTGACTATTTTTGCATGGATTGAAACCCACACATGCTCAAAACTCATTCAATCCAAAAATCTAAGCTGTAGATTTAGATCCAATTGTAGGATAAATCAATTTATATATATATATTATAACTAATGAAAAAGCTCATAGGCATTTTCAAAAAGGACAAGGACATTATAGGATGAAAAATCCACAATTCATGATTAAGGGGCCATTTGGTTTGTGTAATTGAAAATACACTGTAGCTAAAATTACATACAGTTAAAAATAGAGTAGTTACAACTAGGGGTGTAAACGAGCCGAACACGAGCGAGCTGGGGTCGGCTCATGTTATGAGCTGGTTTATTAAAATATCGAGCCAAAAAATTCAGCTCGTGTGGCTCATGAGTTGGCCAACGAACAATAAATAAAACAAAATAAATTAAATATATTAAAAAATAAATTTATAAAATATTATCCATCAGACTTTGATCTAATAGTTAAAACTTTATATACAAATGAATTTTTTTATAATTAAGCCCGCATTTATATTTTTATTTTGCTAAAAATTAAATAATAAAAATATATTTTATATATATATATATATATATATATATATATATATAATTATTTATTTATATATAGAAATATAAATTAAATAAATTATATAAATATAAAATATATGTATTCGAGCTGTTATCGAGCCGACCCTAGCTCGTGTTCGGCTCGTTTATTAAACTAGGAGAAAAATTCAGCTCGTGTTCGGCTCGTTTACTAAACGAGCGAGCCGATCTCGAGCTCATTTCAAGCCGAACACGAGTGGTTCGCGAAACTACAAGCATCTTGTTAAGTATAAATATTTTATTTGGTTATATATAATTGAGAAATGTTTTTTTATAGAATGACAAGTTAAAAAATGCAATAACCTTTTTAAGTTTACAGTGCTAAACAACAATATTAATTTTTAAGCACCCATTTGGTTTGGAATTAAGGGGTGGAATAATCCCTTAACCATAAAGTTATTCCCAAACACCCAATTTGAGGGGTGGGATTAGCTAATCCTATCTAACCCCACCCCTCCCTACTATTCCAACCAAACAAAATATTATTTTACCCACTATCTTTCTTATCCCACTTATTCCAATCAAATACTATTTTATCTATATCTAGACTAAACTAAATTCTCAAACAAACACAAAATTACTCTAATTCCATCTTAACTCTAAACTTAATCACCGACCGTCCTAGAGCAAGTGGCAAATGGCTTGATGGTTGGTACCCGAGATCCGAGTTCGAATCCTAGTTGATTCATATTTCTAGCTAAGTTTATTTCTTAACGAAATAAACGAAGCGGGTAGTGTGCTACCTATCTCTCTCTAAAAAAATAAAAAAAATTAAAAAAAAAACTCTAAACTTAATCATATTTCTGAAATAATAAATTTTTACTTAATTCCGAACCAAACGGTAAAAAGATTTTTTTCTAAACCCTAATAATAAAAATTTATGTAGTGAGGAGAGAATAAGGAAGTAGGAAGAGAAAAGTTAAGGGCTTTTTTTGCAAATAGTCCCCTGAGTTTTTATATTTTTAAAAATAGTCCTATCATAAAATTAATTACAAGAATGGGACCCTGCTTTCCTTGGGGCTAACGACGCAGTCGGCGTCACGCGCCGGCCGGCAGTGAATCATAAAAAATATGATCTGAACACGGTGAACCATTCAGTGTTAGACACGTGAATGGTTCACCGTGTCCAATACAACTAAGTTTCGGGGAGGGTATTTGTATTGGACACGATGAATGGTTCACCGTGTCCAATACAACTAATTTTTAGGAACTTAGTATTTTTTTTCCGGATGTGGTAGTTGTATTGGACACGGTGAATCATTTACCGTGTCTAAACATGGTGAATGGTTCACCGTGTTCAACTTAAACACCTGGCCCAGCCCGGCCCGCGTGGCGTTTGCGTGGCATGGACAGAACCATTTTTGCAATTTATTTTACAGTAGGACTATTTTATAAAATATAAAAAGCCAGGGGGCTATTTGCAAAAAAAAGCCCAAAAGTTAATGGTGGTACCAAAATGAACATCTTTTGGTAAAGTAGGAACCAATCATTCCCCTTGTGAGGGGGCACACACACAGTTCAAAGATGTGTATACATACATACAAGCATAACCAATGTTTAGTCACTTTGTTGTTCTTTAGCCTAGCAATATTGGAGGAATATGATTTTGAGTTGGTCAAAGGCATGTGATTCAGCAAGTACAACACACAGCATGGTTTGGACCCAAAAGAGAAAATTGTATTTTATATGAAATAATTTTTTTTTAATTTTATTTTTTTATAAATTTGAGTTAGTAGAGTTGATATTTATAATTTTTATATTTAATACTATTTTCTACTGTTTGGATTTGAAATTTTTAAAAGAAATCAAAATGTGGGCTTAAATTAAATAAGCAAAAAAAAAAAATATGCTAGGAGTTTGAAGAGAGTTGAATTTAGAACTTTCTGCTATGATATTATATTTACTTTAAATAAATACTATTTTTAAAAAATTTAAACTTACCAAAAAATAATATTTTTTTAATTCATAGAGTTTAAATATAAATTTATCTAACTAACTGTCCTATATATGACAAGTGACAAAAGATATAATTGTCGGTACACGAGGTTTCAAATTTGATGCGTAGTTACTTTATATTTTTAATGCCTAATTATATTTTTTAAAACAAACGGACGGAACATGTAGCATGTTATCATACTCTTTCAAAAAAAAAAAAAATAAACTAGTTTAGAAAAAAAAAATTTTAAAACAAGTCGATACGAATTCTATCCGTCTCTCTGGAGTAACCATACTAATAAAAAAAATCAGTTATTTAATAAAAAAAGAAGTTTTATTTAGCTGGTGACTCTAAAAAAATTATATTAAAACCTATTTAGACGTAAAAAATCGAAGGACCAGAGTACATACTTTTGAGTTTCGCAATCTCTACACCGAAGTCGAAAGGCAGATCCTCGTACAATTATGATTGTGATATCAGAGTCAAAATAAATACGAACGCGTACGATTTTTTTTTTTTTTTTTTTTTTTTTTCAAATCACAAATTCAACCTCTGAGATCAAAAAAAAAAAAAAAAACAAAAAAACAAAAGAAAGAAAGTAAAAAAAAAAAAAAAAGAAAAAGAAAAGATCTAAAACATATGAAGTGAATTATTGGGGTTGGTTAAAAATTAAAAAAAGCAGGCATAATTCACATGCCTTTTTACAGCCGGCACCGCCGGGAATGTCTGACGGCACCTTCTACCTTCCTCGTCCCTGCTCCCAGATCTGCCCCCTGGCCTTTGACCGAATCTCGGCCGTCCATGCACATCGAGATTCGCGCACTCTTTATTTATTTATTTATTTATCGAAAAAACTTTAAATATTATTTTTGTGGTTTCGTATTTTCTCACTTTTAGTATAGTTTAAAGTGTATCACTTTCGTCATGAAATTTTATTATTTTTTATTTTATTATCATTTTTACTAATTTTTTTTTATTATATCGTAATAAAATTAAAACTAAAAAATACTAAAATAAATATTCGATAAATTATAGTCGAATATATATAATTTTTTGTATATATATAATTTAAAATAAAATTAAGGTCTTTTGCATAAAAAAAATTTATTTATTTTCGGCTTTTGCAAAATCGGGCCATCTTTTTCGTTTTTACAGATTCGGTCAACTTTTTCAGCAAACTGACCAAAATACCCGTATACATTTTTCTCTTTTTTTTTTTTTTTTTTTTTTTCTCCCGTTCTTCTTTTCTTTCTCTTCCCGAGAGGCGGCGGAGACAGCGAAAGCAGAGGCGGAGGCCTCTCTACGCGGCGTTCATCCTTCTCATCGCCTCTTCCGATGAAACCATATCTTCCTTTCGCCGCCTCTCATTCTCCCACGACGACACCCCCCCTCTGCTGGCCGTCGCTGCCTCTCCTTCTCCCACGACGACACTGCAACGACTCACGCCGCGCTGACCGGCGCCCCGCCTCTCGCCACTCCGCCTCCGCCTCTCCTTTTGTCGCCCGACCCCCTGCCCGCCGCCCCGGCAGATGACGCCACCGCCGACGTTCTCGGCGTCGGCGTCGTCGTTGGTAAGCTCTGCGTTCTCGCCGCCTCGATTTTAGAAGATTTTTATTGTTATGGTGTAATGGTGTAATAGTATAAAAAAGAAGAAAAAGAGGATAAGGATGAGAAGGAGAAATTGTGCAATTTTGAGTGAAATAGTACAAAATTTGACGAAATGGTGCAAGTTTGGGCAAATTTCACTCAAAATTGCACCATTTCGCCCAAATTTATACCATTTCATCCAAAATTATACAATTTCTCATTCTCACCTTTTTTCTCTTTCTTTTTTTTTTTACACCATTACACCATTACACCATTACAATAAAATTTTTCTAAAAATCGAGGCGACGGACGCAGAGCTCGACGACGACGCCGACGCCTTGGACGTCGTCGTCGGCGTCGACGGTGCAGGAGAAGGCGAAGGTGGGGGCGGAGGGGCAGTTGGGTCGGTGGGGCCGGTAAGAGAGGTAGAGCGCAGAATGCGAGGGCGAGCGAGAGGCGAGGGTGCGGGCGCCGGGGCCGGCGGCAGTGGGAGTCGTTGGAGTGTCGTCGTGGGAGAAGGAGAGGCGGCGACGGCCAGGATAGGGGGGGTGTCATCGTGGGAGAAAGAGAGGCGGCGAAAGGAAGAGATGGGTTCGTCGGAGGAGGCGATAAGGAGGGTGGGCGCGCGTAGAAGGAGAGGCATTCGACTCTCCTGCTTGTCTCCGCCGCTCTGCGGGAAGAGAAAGAAAAAAGAACGGGAGAAAAAAAAAAAAAAAGAGAAAAAATTGTATAAGAATATTTTAGTCAGTTTGCTGAAAAAATATATCGAATCTGCAAAAATCAAAAAATGACCCTGCTTAGCAAAAGTCCAAAATAAATAAATTTTTTATTAAAAAAGGCCATCTAAAATTAATTCTATTTTGTACTTTGCTTTTAGAAATATGTGTATAAATCTTCGCTTCTACGCTTCTTCGTGTCCTTGTTGTCTTGAAGTTCCATCAACTATCTCATTCCCCCACCACCTAATTTTTAATCTTTTTTAATTTTTAAAAAGGAAAATAGAAAAAAAAAACCTCTTGAAAATTTAGATTTTCAATCACTTATTATAATATTAGTTTGAGTTCCACTTTTATTTCTATTTTAATGATAATAAAAATATATTATTTTTTTTTCAGACGATATTATATATTATTTTTTTTTGAGAGATAGGTAGCACGCTACCCGCTTCGTTTATTTTATTTAAAAATAAACTTAGCTGGAAATATGAATCAACTAGGATTCGAACTCGGGTATCAATCACTAAGACCTTTGCCATTTATACTATACTTTACAATAGGCCGAGTGTGATTACTATTATACCGTATATGGAGTTGAGCTTCTATAATTTTTAAAAGTACAGAAACATTTCTTATTGTAATTACTTTTTATCCATCAAATCACCTCAAGATCAACACGACACTATTATTTTTTCGTTAAGTCTCCTTTACTATTGCTGTACAGATCTCCAAATAATTCGACGGCTAAAAAAACACAAACACGGATGGTTCTGTATTTTTAAAAAGACACGAACTCAAGTCCTATATGTATACGTATTATTTTTAAATTCTAAAAGTTATTAAAAATAGATACAAAACTAAAGGCTATTATGTATGCAAGTATATTGTTTCATAGTTACAATATTATTCCGATGTTAAATTATGAAAACTACAGGGTTGAAGCAACTGTGAATCATATTACTCAAAGATCAACATAATTCAAAAGTCGGATAAAACTAAAAATGTGATTGTGTCATACAGACTTACTAATTCTGCGTGTAGAATTTTTTTTTGGCCATCGACCGTCCCTAGAGTAAGTGGTAAAGGATTTGATGGTGGTTGGTATTTGAGACCTGAGTTTGAATCCTAGTTGATTCACATTTCTAATTAAGTTTATTTTTTAACGAAATAAACGAAGCGATAATATGCTACCTATCTCTCAAAGTAATCAACAAGCGAAGGAATGACTACGGTGTAACGGCCCAACATTAGCAAATAACTCGTTAGGCAACCACCGCAAAATACTTAAATCCAGTTATTAATACTAGTGTCTAAGTCTATTATAAACCCAATGATAATTTCTTTCCCATCCGATGTGGGACTATTGGGGTGTCACATCTGGAATATTATAAACTGTGGATGCAATTAAAACTCAAATTAATTATCATAGCAGTATTTGTTTAGATTATTAGAGCACAAAATCTAGTAGCAAGGAAACAAACAAAAATAAATTAAAAAAGAAACCAAAAAAAAAAAAAAAAAAAAAAAAGAAAGAAAGAAAAAGGAGAGAGAGAGAGAGAGAGAGAGAGAGAGAGAGAGAGAGAGGGGGGGAAAGTGAAAGATCTAACTCCTGGGTTTGGGCTTCTGAGTTGTTCCAGCTCATCATCACGTTTTTTTCCCATTTTTCCCAACCCCTCTTCTCTCTCTCTCTCTCTCTCTTTTTTCTCTCTCTCTTACTAGTACTAATTATACATAAAGGCCCCTGTACAATCCCAATATTACAATTTACCTTCTCTTGCACTTTTTTACCTCAACATTAATTTCACTATTTTACTTTTACACATATTATTTTGTCTCACACAAGATAAGATAAAAGAGCCAAAAGAAAAGATTTTTTTTTTAAATATGAAAGATAAATTATAAAACACTTTTGAGGTCAAGGATTAGAATGTTTATGAAAAACAAAAAATAAAAAATTATTGTAGATGTTTCAGAATATAGCGTCTTTATAATCTGCAGATATATTAGCATGTTTTAATTAATATGTACATATAACTCAAAAATAGTATATAAATTTTTAAGTATATTAACTATATAAAAATTTTAAAAAAAATTGAGAGAAAAATAATATGCTACTAGTTTTATTTATTTATTTTTTAAAAAATAAATTTAACTAGAAATATAAAGCATATAACTAGGTTTCAAACTTGGATACTGGATATCACCCACCAAACCCTTTGTTACTTATATTTATGAGCTCGATATGCTTCTTCCTCTCCTTCTCCATATTCTTCTTTTCCTCCTCCTTTTCGCCTTCTCCTTCGTCGATGATTTGATCACCGTTGCGTCGTGGTGCGTGCCCGTGTGGGCTGTCTTCATGGCGCCTCCGACGTCATCGGCCGCCTCCGCCTCTTCCTCATCCTTGTTGGCCGCAACCCCGACAAGCTCCACAAGTTTGCCGTCGCCGTCGCCGTCGCCGCCGCCGTCCGCTCTCGCAACCTGAAGAGGAAGAGGAAGAGAAAGAGAGGAAAAGGGCAAGAAAAAAATCGTCATTTCATAACTCTACTATTAAAAAACAAACAGCTCTCTAACAGATCCTAACCAGAGTGACATATCTGAATACATTAGGACATTTGCAGAAATAACTTATGAAAGTTGGGATTTATAGGAAAATATCTGTAATTTATTATATTTACAGGGACGTATATGTAATTAACCCATAATAATAATAATAATAATAATAATAATAATAATAATAGTTGTTATTATGGTTATAGTCTCTCGCTCCCCCCTCCCCGCCACCTGGCTCCGTTTCCTCCCCTCCCTCCCCCGCCCCCTCCTCCTCCACCAAGAATAGTCACCTCTAAAAAACCCCAAAAAAAAAAAAAAAGAGAGGAGAGAGAGAGAGAGAGAGAGAGAGAGAGAGAGAGGGAGAGGGAGAGGATCCCTCTCTCCAATTCCAACCAATTCCATCTCCATTGTTGGCGCGAAGGAGAGAATAGCGAGAGAGAGAGAGAGAGAGAGAGAGAGAGAGAGAGAGAGGGGGGGGGGAGGGAATGGGGAACGTGACGTCGTCGGTGGCGGCGAAGTTCGCGTTCTTCCCGCCGGAGCCGGCGACGTACGAGGTGGTGTATCGGGAAGGGACGGCGGCGGCGGCGGAGGCGGCGGAGGAGGGTGGGGAGAGGAGGGGGCGGATGCGGGTGGCGTCGATGTCGGGAGGAGGGGAAGGAGGGGAAGGGGAGGCGGAGGTGAGGGCGGTGGAGACGAGGGGGGGGAACAGGGTGGTGGCGGCGTTCTGGCGGCACCCGGGGGCGCGGCTGACGGTGCTCTACTCGCACGGCAACGCCGCCGACCTCGGCCAGATGCTCCACCTCTTCCTCGAACTCCGCGCCCACCTCCGCGTCAACATCATGAGGTCCTGCCCCCCCCCCCACCTCCTCTCTCTCCCCTTCCTTCTGTTCTGCCGCCTCTCTCTCTGCCGCTCCCTCTGCTCTCTGCTCTCTGCTCTCTCTTGCATTTTGCTTCTTCTGTTTTTTTCTTCTCTCTCTCTCTCTCTCTATATTTTTCTTTGAATTCTTTTTTTTTTTTTTTTTTTTTTTTTTTTTTGGAGATGGATGTGCTCTACATTTCTCTCTTCTTCTTCTTCTTATTATTATTATTATTATTATTCTTATTATTATTATTACTACCTTTTTTAGCTAGTTTCGTGGGAAATTTTTTTTTAAAGGAAAAAATTAAAAAATCGGAATAGAGAGCGCACGAATTTTAAAGCAGCGGTAGATAATCTTCTTTCTCTGTGGAATTTTTTTTTATTTGTTTTATTCTTTAGCTTCTTTTTTTTTTCCTTGGAGATGGATGTGCTGCTATTCTGTTATTATTATTATTATTATTATTATTATTATTATTATTATTATTATTATTATTTATTATATTTTTTTTAGCTTGCTTCGTGGGTGCTTTTTGATACTCTTTGTTTTACGGTTTTTTTTATTTTTTATTTTTTATTTTTTTTATGGGCTTTTTGTTTGTTTTGTTTGTGGTGGATTTTTTTTTTTGGGGGGGTTGGGAGGTGGGATTTTTGTAGGATTTATTTGTGATCGATGGTTCTTCTTTTCTTTTTTCTTTGAATTATTATCCTTGGGTGGTCTAATTTTGTTTGTTGAGTGGTGGATATTTTTTTTTTTCTTTTTTTTTTAGGATTGTTGGGTTGTTATTATTAATTTTATTTTTACTTTTGAAAATGTTGAAAATCCTCATGTTTATCCATAAAAATGTATAGAACTTATTTGAACTATGAACTATTCGAATTTGACCATTCAACCTTACAAAATTTTTATTTTATCATCCAACATTTTAATTTGTTTGATTTGAATCAGTCAACGACACTTTGACTCTAAAGTTTAAGCTAATTATTTTAATGAACTTATAGCTATGAGAATTATATGAAATATGCTAACTAAATCTGTATGGATAAACGACGCATTAAAATTTTGAAGTCGAAAGTGCCGTTGCTAACTCAAATCAAATAAATTTTAAAAGATTAGATAACCAAATCCAAATGGTCCATAGTTCAGATAAGTTCCATACGTTTTTACCATTTTTATATTCAACAAAAATTTTACCTCATAGCACCATGCACACTTAACATGAGCTAAATTTCCATATATATATATATATATATATATTAAACCACTAGGGTGAAGAGCTTCATGCTAAGTTTGCATTATATATTATTCGAGAACCTCATTACAATTTCGCTATCGGATAATGAGTATCGAGTTTCACGGTGTTTAATATTGTTTTACGGTACATTTTGCAGCTACGATTACTCGGGTTATGGAGCCTCCACTGGGAAGGTATGAATTTAAATTTCCCCTTCCAAAATCAGTTGCTTCTTACGACGTTTTATATTCTTCGTACTTAGTTTCGATGTTTAACTCGAAGTCCCCTGCAATGAGTTTAGTGTTCGAGTCGTCGCATATCTTTAATAAATCTTTTCTTTGCTGCAGTGAAATTTATTTTGTACTTCAGAAATTTACTTATTTATCGATTTATTGTTATCTTCTGCGTCAACAAAACCAGATATTCCTGTCGTATTCAACATTGCAGTGAAAACCCTCTTCGCCGCATTTGTGGAAACACTAGAATTACATCAGAAATTCTGTAAAATTATTCCGTAAATTGCGTACTGGGAAAAAAAAAATTCTGCTGACCAATCAATTCTTGAATCGATCCATTCGGACTTTGTTGACGATGATTAATGGAGTTAGAGACTAAAAGAATGGTTTCTTATTATAGATTTTACTCGAATATTTCTGGAAAATCTTTGGTTTTCTGGAAAACATCTCGGAAAACAGTTTTCTGGCTGAAAATGTATTTTGCGTCCGTTTGGATCCGTAGGAGTAGTTTTTCTAGAAAAGATTTTTTTTTCGGGTTCCATGGAAAAGTAAAAAATGAAATGTGGGAAAGTGTTTTCTATGGAAAACTTTTTTTTGCCGAAAAACAGTTTTCCATGCTTTTTCAAGGAACCAAATGCTTTATTGATTTGCATGTACCTGAATTGTTACAATTCTTTGCGCCGCTGTAATTCGATGTCTAAACTGTCTTTTATTCTCTTCTTTTCGCTTGTTATTCCTCAAAAAGCCATCCGAATTCAACACGTATTACGACATAGAAGCTGTATACGATTGTTTGAAGAAAAATTACGGGATAAGGCAAGAGGATCTGATCTTGTACGGCCAGTCTGTCGGTAGCGGGCCGACGCTGCACCTGGCTGCGCGGTTACAGAGGTTGCGAGGCGTCGTCCTTCATAGTGCTATTCTCTCGGGCATACGGGTCTTGTACCCCGTCAAAGTCACATTTTGGTTCGATATTTTTAAAGTAAGTGTGAGCCAACTTGTTACAATTTCGGTTTTTCTTCAAGTTCTAGTGTTGCTTCCTGCAATTTACCGCGCAAGTCTCTCTATGTATTTGCAGAACATCGATAAAATACGGCAAGTCCACTGCCCTGTTTTTGTCATACATGTGAGTGTACATTCCTTTCTGCACTAGTAAATGCATTTAAGTATGCTTATGAGTGTTTTTTTCGATAAAAATGTATAGAACTTATCTGAATTACAGATCATTTTAAATCGGCTATCTAACCTTTCAAAATTTGATCTTACTATCAAATCTTTCGGCTTCTTTGATTCGAGTCACCAACGGTATTTCAACTTCAAAATTTAAGCTAATTACTTTTATTAAGTAAACCTGTAAAGATAAATGATACATTCAAAATTTGAAGTCAAAATGTCATTGACCGACTCAAATCAAATAAATTGAAAGACTAAATAGTAAAATCAAATTTTTTAAAGGTTGGATAGCCGACTCAAAATGATCCATAGTTCAGATAAGTTAAAAGTTCTATACGTTTTTACTTTTTCTTTTTCTGTTCATCTATTCAGTCGATATGTTAATTATGTACAGGGTACCGACGATGATATCGTCGATTGGTCTCACGGTAAGCGCCTGTGGGAGTTATCAAAGGAGAAGTACGAGCCGCTCTGGATAAAGGGCGGCGGCCACTGCAATTTAGAAACTTATCCGGAGTACATCAAGCACTTGAGGAAATTCATTAGCACAATGGAGAAACTCCCCGCATCTAAACAATCGAAACAAAGCAATGCACAGACGTCGACCATTACCGAAGTAAAACACAACAAGTGCCTCAGATTTGGCAAGAGATAGCTCGCGTTACTAACTGCGTCAATACTCAGATGGAAATTAATGTTTGTTTAAAACTAACAAAGGTGGATTAGAGCTTCAAGAGTGCCTAAACGGCTTTTGCTTATCGAAGAGCGGGCTTTTACGGGGATTTTGCGTGGAATTGTGATGCGTTTCAGATGAGGCTCATAGAGATTTGGCTTGAAGTTGTTTTCAGAAGTTCGAAAGCCCCATTTGACGAAAGCCGAAGGGAGAAACAACACTTTGGAATATTTAGCAGCAGCATTATACTGTTTCTTGTATCAAATATGAGCTCCTTAGATAAATTGTCTGTACTATTTGCCAGATACATGGCTTGTGTAAAACACGCGCTAATTCTAAATTATATGTTTGTTTTCTTTGTTACTTTTGAATCAAACACATCCCCATTTCGTTTCCTTCGAGTTCATGAATGAGATTTCCTGCAGATGATTGTTTTCTCAAACTAATGTTCTGCAGTAATTGTTGATATAGATCGGTAAAACCGATGATCGCAAACTCGTCTTGGATATCTCTTATCACAAATATCGACATGTTGCGGCATTGCAGTATCCAATTCTAAACATTTGATCACATTCTTCGTTAGATTTTTAAATAAATTTTTGAGAGATACTGAACAAAATATTCATGCATCGAAAGAGTCTAAAGAAATTGTGTTTAATTCAACATTTCCTTATCCTTATTTCTCAGAATAGTCCTATTCTAGAGGTAGGGGATCAGAATATATCAAAATTTAGCTGTATTGGGCAAAATACATGTAATTAAGTGCTTATCTAGCTCTTGGTTATTCTCCTTTGACTCCACAAAGAGAAATAACCACTCAAAGGCAACAACACAAACCTCTATTATCATAGTGATCAAAATTACATGCAAATACTAAACCTACACAATTTTCCTCCTTTCTTACAAGATTACCCTGAAACTGCACACATATTCATCAGCAAATCACTCAAAACTTCATCATAGTACACAGCAATTATTCAAAGTTTAAAAGATCATTAAAAAAAAATTAAACTGTTCATCGATTCAGCGACTTGCAATTGCAGCGTTTACCGGAGTATTTTCTTCGGAATTCGGCATCGAGGCCCTGTCGAATGGACAGCTGCAGAGCTGATCCAAAACAGAAAGGCTAAACACAATCTCTGTCATGCTCGGCCTCTGACAATAGTTCTCTCGCGCGCACGCTCTAGCCAACACAGCTATGCTTATAGCGCCGTCAGTAGGATAAAGCCCTTCGGGACTCGGATCCATCCATTTCTTGATTCTCTGTTCTCTCATCTCCTCGGCCTCTAACACTGTCCTGATCTCCTCCCACAACATTCTCATGTTGCCGCCATCGCCGCTTTCCATAGCTCTCCTTCCTGAGATCACCTCCAAGGTCAGAATTCCGAAAGCGAACACGTCTGCCGATGCTGTCGCGCCGCCTGCCACCGTTCTCGCCACGGAGAATTTCGATATCTTGGCTTTGAAATCCGCGCTGAGGAGGATGTTCCTCGCCCTGACGTCCCCGCGGACTATGCTCGGCCTCGTGTGCTCGTGCAGATATTGCAGGCCACTGGCGACATCTAGCAGTATGCTCAGCCTTTGCTTCCACGAAAGAAATGCCGAAGAGCTCGACGACGGCGGCGAAGGACTCCGAAACAGCCACTTATCCAATGACCCGTTTTCGGCGAATTCGTAAATCAGAAAGCAATCGCCGTTTTCGTCACTCGAAACTCCTTCCAGCTTGACAAGATTTCCATGGCTGACAAACTGCAGTATCTTGAGCTCTTCCACGACTTCTCCTTTCGCCTTCTTGACTGCGTAAACCTCTCCGCCAATCTCCGCTTTGTAAACTGAACTTCCGATTCTATAGCTAGCATCGAAATTCATAGTAGCTTCTGCTAAAGACATATTATCGAAAAACACGGGCTTATCTATGAATTGCGATACACCGGTCAAAAGCTTATCTCCTTTGATCGCGGGGCTAAATGCTAAATTGTCAGATGTTTTACTGAATCCGAGAAGATCAGTGACCTCAGATCGATTGCAGGTAAAAACCTTATTGTGGTGATCTTTACAGTAGCAAGCAAGAACACCTAATATGACTAGGGCCAAAATAACCCCTACCATACTCCATGCTACAATTGTAGCCCTATCTGATCTAGCTTTTTGCTGAGAAACATGAGTAGTTGTATCATAAATCGGCGTCGGAAGGTGCGGTAGCTCCAACACGGGAATTAAGACCGGACGAGCCACCGAGTTGCTGAAATTTCGGTAATTGTTTTCACTCAACATTGCATTTGTAGACGAATTCATCAACTTGCTCACTTGGTCAATCTGATCACTTGCTTGCCAAACATAAGTTAAGAGGAAATTGATGCCCTGATCCACTTGAATCTTCGAGGGGCACTTGCAGTACAGCGGAAAGATCAACCTCTTGGCCGACCTTCAAGTGGCTCGGATCGAGCGACGGATTGAACTCCTCGACAGCATTGTAATCTGTCAGATTCTCAAAGGCACGAATTGAAACCAAGTAGAAGCTACCGCCTTTCGCAATCTCGTACGTCACGTTCGCGAAGGATCGGTTCGCGGTGCAACCGCATGAGACAGGGACAAGCAAGAGCTGGTCAGGGAGAAGTGTGCCATCCTCTGATGAAAGATTGTTGGCCTTAGCTATCGACAAGCGGCTAACTCCGAAGAGGTCGGATATCGCGCCGATGTCTGCGTAATTCGCAAGTTGCGTGCGGTACGCGACGTAAGTTCTGCATGGAGAGATCGAGGAGCACGAAAAGGTTGTGGTGTTTGTGTTTGTGGATTGAACATTGATGAGAGAGTAAATGAAACAGGAGGAGAAAAGAAGGGTGAGAAGAGATTGTTTCATCTTTGATACTACCAAGTCTTGGTATTGTAGTAAGTGGATTGTGGTTTTTTTGAGTCTTTTATGAACTTTGTTGATTTTGGTTCTTTGATGAACATTTTACTTAAAGATCTTATAGGGTTTTGTCTTGGCTTGAGTTGATTTTATTCTCTTTAAGGTCTTGTTCTCATTGTATTTGATACCATCTATATGTCATCTGCTTGGACTTGGTCAGTTTATTATTATGCTTATTAATGTTCAAAAAAGAACAACTTGAATAGAGGTCACCTAATGATGTAGATCGTTTTTTTTACTTTACCACTCTGTAGTTCAAAATGTTGCGCTTAACTATCCTATGATTTTATTTTATTTTTTTGACATTGAAAAAGTCTGACATCGAATAGGACGTCAAATAGGAGTAGCAAAGTTACCGTAAGATACGAATAAAATAATAAAATAGTTACTTGGCAAAGTAAAAGTGTGTTAAACCAAAGTAGGTAAATTGAAGTTTACCCAAAAATTATCTAGGATTATTTAATGTCTTTTTTAAAAAATAATAATAATAATTCCCTTGAAATGACAAAGAGATATCACAAGGATTGTGCTTCTTGAGGATTGCTGTGTTGCTTCCAACAAATGCTCCAAAAACCAACCAAAGTAACAAATATGACCAACCATAGCTTAGCTATATATTGTATATTATAGGGGCAATTGCTTATATACTCCTGAAAAGTTCCCGACTTTCCGATTTACTCCTTTTAGAAGACTAATATTGAAAATATCCTTTCTACGTTTCAATCTATTTCTAATATATCCCTAGAATTAAAATATGTTAATTAACTCTGTTATCTCTGTAAAATTACTATTTTATCCTTTCAAATATACCCCTCCACCATCACTGTCTTCCTTATTTGTTCTTAAAGTCAGGGGCACAAAAAATATTTTGACTTTTGGTCTTTTCCAATATACCTCTATACCGTCACCAATATTTCTAATTTGCCCTTAAGTTAAGGGCAAAATGAATATTTTAATTTTTTTTAACTGTGGTAAATATTTAACTTACGTTTAACCCAAGTTAACTTAATAGAAGATAAATGCGGGAGTATTTTGTAATAACGGTGGAACATATGAGGGCTATTTTAGAAAGAAAAAAAAAGTAGGAATAAATCGGATATTTTCAAACGTATGAGAGGTATATAGGCACCTATCCCTATATTATAATAATTTAGATATGGAAGTTGTTATATATATCTTAAAAGTAGGTTCCAGAATCCTAATACTGCCCAAGACATAAACATAAATCAAATGGAGGAAACTAAATTAAATGAGAAAGATGGAGAGAGTTGAACTCAGAATCTACTCTTCTGGTGCTAACAGATTACTTAATAGATATAGAACTCTGTTTTAATGTTTTTATATTCAATATTCAATAAGTATGTTAGCCAATGTGTGCACTTTCAGCAGCAGAACTCATGTGGGCTTTTTCCTGAAAGCTCAGCAGGGTGTCATGCTGTCTGAAAGTTATGACAGACTGGCAAATCAACTTTTTCTTATAAATGATTTAGCATATCTTCAATCCAGAGCTTGAGACTTGATGGAGTTAAAACTGTTATGAGATAAAATTGAAGTTTGGAGGCATAAGTTCTGTTTGGATACATGAATATCTTATTCAAACTGTCTCTTCGATTTATTCAAAATGCGGATCATGTTTGATAGGTTATATGTCATATCCTATCAAATCATAGCTGTCGAGGCCTTAACAAGCAAAAAATAAGTAAATAAATTCTTCGTACTAAATAATTATTGAATAACTTATTCTGACATCGAGGCAGAACCTTTATGTCATCATCACCCTTTTTTTTTGTCAGCAATGATTCATGGCTCCTGTATAATTGTAAGCATTTGTTGACTATAGTAACAGGGAATGAAGATATACACAGGGCCATAATGTGCCCTAGGCCTTTAAACTATTGAATATACATCTAATTTGATATTTGCATTGAGTTAGCCCAATAATTTATTATTACTGTACTCATGCTGATGACAAAGGGCCTTATGATTAAAAAGGACAAAAATAAGATGCTTACAATATTGACTTTGAGAAGCTCCAGAATATGAATGACTCACAGATTGAAACATAAATGCCAATAGTGCAGTAAACTTTCCTTTCACCATGAAATTCAAAGCCAATACTTCAACATCATAACTCTTTGTTGGTCAGAACTTACTCAGTATAATAAGAGCCAAGAAGCCACATAATAATTTGGGGTTTTAACACCTCACTACTGCCATTTTGTCTTTAACCTAGAGTCAGTTTCTCCTTGCACAGTACATGCATAGTCTTTCATTTGCCTAATTTTATACTAGATCATCATTTAAAGAACTAATAATACGACAATCACTTCAATTATAACACTACTAAAGCAAGCGACGAAGTCAAAAGAATATTCTGAACTGGATTTCCAATTTATTCCGTAATCGTAGCCATGTCTACATGTACCATCTCGCTGTACTTTGCGCAAAAGAAGGGTGTGGTTTCTTTTTTATAATCGACTCGAGGCATGAAAAGGATAAATTAGATTTTAACTTACCGCAGAACAATATTCGTAGCAAATCATAGTGGGAAGCCCCCTGTCATTTTGATATGGTCGAGGGTTCGTCTAAGGCCGTACGTAAGAACTGCTAGGTTTCCAGCCCTAAAACCATCTCCGTACGCCGAAGATGTGTCGGACTCGATCTGGTGCTTGAAAAAATCCCCGAGTTTCCTCTCAAGCTGGGATCGCGTACCCTTTTTCGATGATGTGGATCCTGACGCCGATGACGATGAGGCGGCCGCGGTGTTACTGCCGGCCCCCGACATGAGCTCTGAGTCGAGCCACAAGTGTGCGAGAACCTGACATATGCCCTCTTCGACTTCTTGACTAAGGCCCCTATATCCTGAAACAAAGCGAAATTATCAGATTCAAAGGCTTAATTGCTTTCGCAGCAAAAATTACTTAGCCGCGACAATTAGTAAATTCAAGTGAATCCCTAAATGTGAGATAAACTCTCATTTGCCGTACTACTGCGAACCAAACAGTAATGCAATCAATCGATATATAAACTGGGACGATACCTTTAAGTCGCAGCCATGCATGCATCATCTCATGGGCTAGAATTGAACCTGTTAATAACCTGAAAGGAATAAAAAAAACAGAAACATGCTTATGAATTAGACCTTCCTTGGAAGCATTCAATTAAAGATAATTCAAAACAGGCTCATTATTCAAAACTATACATCTGCATTTTGAATCCACATTTTGATTTAAACATACCACAATGTTGCTTCTGAAAAACGAGAAGTCGAATGTTACCTAGGGAGTCCGTATAGAATAAGAATTGCAGTTACTTCGCATCGCCGAGTAAGTCTGTATGGTTCCGTTATCATGTCCATAATTTTATTTCCAGCCCCAATTCTCGGTCTCCTTAATATCTGAAAATAGTTTTTTTTTTTTAGCCGAGTGTATCATATGAATGGCAAAAATGTTGAACAATAGCATGATGTAAAGTTGAAGAGGCTTCTTACCGTGCTCACAGTTTGCTCTTCTGATAAGCAGAGCCCTCTTGTTTCCGGGAGGTGATGATGACCCTGCTTAGAGGTGAAAAAAGATAAATGAAACCAAAAAAGATAGACGACACATAAAAATCACGATTTCCACATTGCCTCCGTGAATGTTTTTAAACCCAAGGCGAAGCTATCAAATTTTGTAGAGAAAGGGAGGAAACAATGTGGGCTTTTAAAGTTTTCAGAATTTGGCCGGAATAAAAAGTACAGTAATTTCAGCCCTAGGGCTTGCGGGCAACCGACTTACAGTTTTTTCTCCTTCCATGGCTTCGTTTAAAGCTTGTCGCTCAACTAAAAGAAGCGGAACCTGTTGTTCCACTTTCATGTTTAGACCTTCGTAGAACTCTTGTATGTCAATGTAAAGAGGCTGGCATTCGCTCGTGTCCATCACTGCAGAATCTAGACACTCCAGGCAAAGCTTTCGCCCATCATCCAAAGTCACGTATTTTGAGTCCCTCGGCTATGGATTTCATAAAAACACACCCAAAAAAAAGGAAAATAAAAAGGTAATAGATCACAATAGCGTCGAAATGTGTGTCGCGAGTTTACTGATCTAGATAGGGAATCTTTCGAAATGGTATTGGAACCAACCTCCATTCTTTCACAGCTGCAGCATCTTGGAGTACCATCCATCTCATGCGCAGGACAATACTTTTGTAGCCAGAAAGGATGCGCCCTATATTCGATAAGGCCGTTCATATTCGTTGGAATCTGAAAATAGAAGGACATGAATAGAGAGCGGAAAACTTAAAAGTGTGACAAGAAAAATTATCAATAAAAGGCCTTAATTTATAAATCGAGGGATTCACGGTGTTATATTAGATCACAAATTACAAATTATTATGTACCAGAAACAATCTCTTTTAGCAGTAGGTTTATGTTTTGTAGATGAATTAGCTACTGAAGCCAAATGATAAAAATGAGATACACAAAAACGAGGTAGAGAGGAGTAAATGCGGCTTTGAATTTGATGAACATGACTACGTACTAAATTGTCTTGTAAGATATACGCTATGCTAATCCGTCGTAAATTAACACTAGAAATAAAAAATAATAATAATAAACTGCTTGAACAAAACAAAAAAAGAAAGAGGGCATAATTTAGATACTCACAAATTGTTTGCAAACATCACATTTTGGGTGATAAAGCTCTTTGTAGCAGGATTTGTGATAAGGGTGATTCCCGGACATGGAGAACTAAAGCACAATCTGATGAGTTTTCGATCCGTCGTAGATAGATTTCCAAAATAAGTAATGAAAAAAATTACCTCATGGTCGTATATTGGCAGATTACAAGAATGACACCGAAAACATTCAGGGTGCCAAACAGCTCCCATACAACTGAGAAATCTTCCATGGCCAATCTCTCTATTGCATCCAGCACATATCCTACAGCAAAAGTTAGATTCAATGTTTTTTCCTCCATTACGTAACCAAATTGAAGATCACAAGGAAAAATATCCTTTCTTCATCTGGTTATAAGTACACAAAATATGTACGAAAACAAGAAAATGTTTCCATGTACTGCTACACGAATACAGTTGATAAACTCGAAGTATGTCTATGCACATGAATGTAATATGTGAAACCATGAAACTCGCACCAAATGTAATCAGATGCTTCAAAAATCAGAAATTGGAGCTTTCAACTAAGGATTTAAGTGTTGTGGCATGGGCTCGTGCCGGAAACTTGCCGGCACGGTGCGTGCCGAGCCGTGCCGAGCCGTGCCGATCCGTGCCTGTCAAAAAAATTCTTGTGTACCGACACATAATAGCATGAAATATTTATTTTTTTTAGCAACAAAATTTTCTAACTATTTATTATATCTTTTTATCATATCTTTTGAACTTTATTAAGAAAATTACTTACTAATTTAAAAAATAGAGGGTTTTGAGCTGTGCCATCGGCACGAGGTCTGTATCGTGCCGGTATCTTGTTGGCACGGTACGGCACGGTGGATACGGCCCATGCCGACGGGCACTTAAAACCTTGCTTTCAACTGTAAATTGCAAGTTGCAATTGTAGTCGGCCTTACAGACACTAACTAGTTTGATGAAATGGAAGTACACCAAACTGATATAATTTTCCACAATTATTCGTAGAAGAAAATTGAAATAATGTTTCAACTAGATGTTCAAGGATTGAGAGCAAAGCAAGAGAATTACCTGAACCCAGAAGAAAAGGTAAAAGGTAATGGTTGATATGTATTGCCATTTTCACGGGGCGGAGATTCAACATTCAAACTTTCTTGCAAAGCTCTTGCAAATTGTTCATCTTCATCCAAGAGTGATTCCTTCTCTGAAATGAAGAAAAAAAAAATTATTAAAAAACTAAAGTTCCGTATGTAACGAGACCCGACATCGACTATCCTTTTTAAGAAAGAAATCCAACTACTCTACTTAACACAAGGTGTATAGTCTACAAATAATGCTCGTCATACAACGAACTACAATTCACAAAATCGGTCTAAGATCTTACTTCTCATTCAAACTGAAAAACACATAAAATTATGCACATGCAATGAGGGGAAGATAAGCTAAAAGTTTGATGAGGTAGTATATGTCGTACGAACCAACTGCCTTTGCCTTTCTCTGTTCTTCTTCTGATAGGGAAAGCGCAATAGCACGATCAATTTCTTCATTGTCAAACTCCGAAAGAACGTCCTGTATTCCGCATATACAAACAACATGAGCTAAAAATTTCGAAGAGAACACATCATTGCAAAAGATTAGATCCCAAATATACTCATCAAACCCTGTTTAGGTGCCTCGTAAGTTATCTATATTTTACTTATCTCCTTGTTTACTGCTAATGGAAAAAGCTCCAAGATTATCAGGAGAAGTACCTCTGACGGCCCGACCGACGAACTAGAGTGTTCGTTCCAATAGCCATCATCGCCAGATTGTCCATGGTACTGCCCCTCTGAAATTTTGTGGCTGGAACCTTTAAAAATTTTGTTCAGCCAACCCATTACAAGAGTTGCTACAATGCGACAGCCCCGGCAAATTTTAGCTGCAACTATATTAGCTTCATTATACGCAACTATAAAAGTACCAGAGAGCTTGATTTCATGTTTGAACAAGAAATGTTGCAGGATGCTTTGATTGCTCCGAGCAACAAACATTAAGTAAAATTAAGGAATTGAGCAAAAAAGGACCATTCGATGATTGAATATGTATAATTTTAGCAAAACAAATCATGAAACACCACAAAAATGGAATATTTAACCTGCCTCTAAGAACATTATCAATAATCAAAAGAACGTCGAACATCTGATGAGTAGCCAATAGCATGATTATTAGACCTCGGGAGCTTATAGCGGCACCGAATGCAAAAGCTTAAGCATTTATTTTACCACGAAGTACTACCATCGAAACAACAAGACACGAATATCCACCCCATAACTTACATAAAATGAAAAGGTTGTAGTGTTTCAAGATGCTTATCTAATTCAACAATCATAAACACTATAATTCCAACAGGACCCAAATTATTTGAGAATTATCAAATTCGACTAAGATATCATATGCAAAAATTAATTGTGATTAAACCCACAATCTTGGTAGGGTATTGATTTAAATAGAACAAGTTCAAATACAAAATTGTGCTTGGTCAAATATTATCCTTGATATTAACCTATGCATAATAAGATTCGTAATCACGTGTTACCTCAAATTGATATCGAAAGCCGTAAAATTTGGCGGAATTGAGAAAGGCCCAGATCAAAAATCGGACCTGAGAGGTGAATCCAACAAACAATCACCAAAAAAATCAACCAGAAACAATCAAATCTCTCATGTTCTTCCCCAATTCCACTTTGTTTTTCTCCCTTTTAATCATTCCTGTAAACTAATTAAAAAAAAAAACAATAAGAGAAACCCCTTGCAACTACAAAAAGGATTACAAATCAAATAGAGAACAATCAAAGGAAGGAACTTTACCGAGAATTGCTTCATCAAAACCCCAAATCCGAAGCCAAAATGGGGGGAGATCTCAAAAAACTCCCTCTCCCCCCAGCGAAATCCGATTAAATCACCAAAAAAACCCACATCAAACCGATGAAGGATTTGGTAATCCAAAACCCATGTGGGTGTTGAACACTCCTCACGCTTCTTGGAGCTGTAACCCCACGTGGGTCCTCCCCGAAGCCTCAGTAGAACACTCCAAATGCATTAAAAATTCCCCCCCCCCCACACACACACACAAAGAAAAAAGGAAAAAAAAAAGAGGAAAAGGAGAATACGGTTGTGCGTGTGCCTACGCAAAACGGCTCCTAAAAGCTTTAAATTTGATTGTTTTGTAGCGAAAAGGTCAAAATAAACAACAAAAAATACTACGAGTGATCCGAGATAACAAAAAAAGATGAGTTTTTGCCTTGAAAAAATTGAAAAAAGTGGGTGTAGAGTGAATTAAAAAGAGAAAAAAAAGGGTTTTGCCAAGTGGGAATGGATCAAAAGGGGGGAAGAGGTTGGGTGGGGGCGTAGAGGAGCCAAGAACCCACCCACCAATAAGAGAGAGAGAGAGAGAGAGAGAGAGGAAAAAAGTTGAAAACTTTGATCGAAAAAAGGTGGAATTTTTATTTTTTTTTTATTGTTGGTTTTTTTTTTTTTTTTTGGGTCAACCTTTCATTGTGTTTAAGTGGTAATAAATAATAAAAAGGGTGGAGAGATTCTCATCATTCTCCTTGATTTTTACTTTTTTGGTTTTCTTAGTTTTCATGTTTAATATTATTAATTATTATTGTTAATTATTAATACTAATCATTAATCATTAATTATTAATTATTATTAGTATTAATTAATAAACAATTTAGATAAAATTGTATAATAAAAAATATAAAAATTTTATACTATTTTAATTAATTAGATATCTTGGTAAATTGATAATTAATATATTATAATATATATATATATATATATATATATATATATATATATATATATATATATATATATATATATATATATATATATATATATATATATATATATATATATATATATATACTATTCAAATTTTAGAGCTAGAAAATTATTAGCCACTCAAATTAAATAAATTATAAAAATTAGACCGTAAAATTAAGATTAAAAAATGGGCGATAGTTGAGATAAATATTATATATTTTTCTCTTTAATTTCAAAAATTATTTTCTTTCTTTAACTATAATAAAACTTGAGTATGTTTATTTCGACAATAATAAAAATTACTTTGGCAATAGGATATATAAAAAGGCAGGAAAAATTAATGGAAAGAAATTAAGAAAACTAATATGGCATATAAATTAATGCATTACTCTTTTAGCTTTCTAATTTTCACAACATTTTTAATATCTTTTACAACTCAAGCATACTCTTCAACTCTATTTTATTTAAAAATATCTTATTTATAATATCTATTTGACAGAAGCATAAAAATTATATCTCAATCAATTTTTATGACATATATATATATATATATATATATATATATATATATATATATATATATATATATATAAAATGTGATATATTTGTGGAAACAAAACAGCTATATTAATATGCAATTTCAAATCAAGTATTAAATTTTCAGTATTATTAACAGAGCTAAATTTAATATTGACTGATAGATACTTTTTAACTGAATTTAATGAAATTTAATATGTCTAATCTATTTTTGATATAAATATAAATAAATTTTGCTGATATTATTACTTTCTTTGTAAATAAAATAAAATATCATTAAGTTGAGGAGAATTAGGTTAAGTTAGGTGAAGAGCATAAGAAAACGACATGAATTATTCACATCACTTACCAAAACCAAAAAGGCTCATAAAAGGACATAATTTTAGTGCATATTTTGTGGGGTTAAAAAAAAAAAAAAAAAGTTTGAATTGTCCTTCTTTGACCAATCAATGTACCTTAAGTGTCCTCGGAAATGACATATTTATTTATTTAATAATTAGAATTAGCAAATTACGATCCCATCCAATTCACCGATCCAAAAATAACCGAATCCGAATAAAAAATTTCCATCCAAAAATTTAAATAAAATTAGAATTGATTTTAGACATATTTTGAAACTTGAGTTTCAGCTTAACAAATAATTTTTATTTATCTTTATTCAATTTGGATTTGAGCATCTGAGTTTAAATAAGGTTTAAATTTAAAAATAATATATTAATTAATTAAAATTCGGATTCAATTACAATAAATTTTTTTTTCTTAGCAAGTGCCAAATTTATGTAGGATGTGACATATTGAAGTTAGGTGAGGATAAGGCTCCATTAGAGGCCTTGGTCTTTGTAATTGATACTTTATGTACCATAATAATATATACACATTAATAAAATCAAGGAAAACTTTCAAAAACTCTTCGTACTTTTTTATTTTAGTACCTATGGGTTAAAGTGTATCAAGTTAGTATTCTGTGGTTTCATACTTTCTCACTTTAGTATTATGTGGTTTAAAGTGTATCAAGTTAATACCCTGTGGTTTTATTTTAGTATCAAGTTAGTACCTTGTGGCTTTATTTTTATATCAAGTTATTACTCTGTGGTTTTAAAACTACATGATACTAAAGTGAGAAATTGCGAAACCACATGGTACTAAAGTGAGAAAATACGAAATCACATGGTATTAACTTGATACACTTTAAACCACAAGGTACTAAAGTGAAAAAGTGCAAAACAACAGAATACTAACTTGATACACTTTAAATCACAAGATACTAAGTGACAAAAAGTGAAACGACAGGGGGGTATTTGAAGTTTTCCATAAAATCAATATTATTATTTTAAATTGTATATATAGATTAATTATTATATTTTGGAAAATTTAACTCATATTTTTCATATCTATAATTTAGATTGTAATGTGTGACCACACTTCTAAATGTCCTTATCTTTCAATCCCCTCTCTCATCCTTTGAAAGAAATGTTCTTCCTAATTATAGTACCTCTAGTTTTAGATTACAAGGAAACCATCATTATTATTCTATTATTATGGAATCAACATTGTTCCATTTTTCTCTGCTTATTTGACCCATCTTTTCAGGTCGACTAAGGAACTATTTTGTTGTATACAGTTGTAACCAGGGAGGGGTGGCAATCCAGCTCGCTATTCGCGAGCCAACTCGTGTTCAGCTCGAGATGAGCTCGATCGAGATCGAATCGCTCGTTTAGTAAACGAACTGAACACGAGCTAAATTTTTCGGCTCGTTTAATAAACGTGCCGAACAAGAGCCGACACCACTCGTGTTCAAATTTCGATAATGTACTCGAATATATATAATTTATATTTATATAATTTATTTAATATATATATATAGCAAAATAAAAATATAAAGGCGAGCTCAATTATAAAAAGACTCATTTAAATATAAAATTTCAACTATTAGATCAAAGTCTAATGGATAAAATTTTATAAATTTAGTTTTTATATATATTCAATCTAATTTTTTTAACTTATTGTTCGTTGGCCAGCTCGTGAGTCAGCTTGTGTTAACACGAGCTGAATTTTTCGGCTCTATACTTTAACGAGCCCGGCCCCAGCTCGCTCGTGTTCGGCTTGTTTACACCCCTAGTTGTAACTATACGCAGTAGTTATAACTACATATGGATTTAAATTCGTGTTCGTTTGATACATTTGAATTCAACTGTTACAATTGCGACCGTACTTGAAGAAAGTAATTTTAAACAAAAGTAAACTTACCTCTCCAATAACCTTTTAATTATATTTTTTCCTTTTTTTCTATATAAGGGGTAATCTCACTGCCTTCTTTATAAAACGATAGAAATTTATATTGTACTTCTCAACCACATGCATCCAGACAAATTATTTACTGCTGCAATACTTTCTTCTAAATTCAACCAAATAAGATACATGAAGTTATAATCGCTGCATGTTTTCAACTGTATGCATTCGTAGCTATACTGCATTTACAATTACATTGAATCAAACAGCGACGAAGCGAGTTGCAAATAATAGAAGCCGATACAAACAGGCCTCTTAAATGACAAAAGTCCAGTGACTACTAGTGCAATGTTTCTTTGACCCGATAAGGGCATGTTTCTTTCACCCGATAACCCAATATCCAATGCTTGAGTCCTCACCTCGTCAAACGGCAAGCGCAAATGTTTGGAGGATGTCTGCGAATTTGAAGATCAGATAGAGAGAGCAGTTGATAGCGTAGATATGTATGTACTGACTCTAACTTCGTGTACAATGTGGAAGTATGAATTTATTCCTGTCTGTAGCAAAGTCGAGATCGTGCGTGCGATTGAAACTCGCGAGTTCCGACCCATTCCGAAGTCGTGATCCGGTGTGCGATTGAAGCTCGCAAGTTCCGACCTATTCCGGCGGCCGGTGAAACAAACAAGCCCTAAATTATAGCCAATGCACCTGCACAGGGATTACACCTGAACCCGGCCCATAATGGTGCAAACCGGTTCGGTCCGAATTCCTATAAAAACCCGGTAACGGTTCAGCGAACTCGCATCTTTCTCATGGCCTCTATTCTCCTCCGTTCGCGCCCTCGAAACCCCGTTTTCTCAACTACCCTCTTCTCCCTCCTCCTCTTCCGAAACCCTAACCCTAACCCTAACCCCAGCCCTAGCCCTAGCCCCTTCTCCTCGATCCCCACGGCGACCGGAACCCTAACCCTAAGGGCCTCCCCCGAAGAATCCTCCTCCTTCTCAGCCGCCGCCGCCGCGGCGGCCGATGACCTACGCCGTCGACTCCTCCGGCTCCGCTTCGATCGCCGGAGCGCGGCGGAGGCGCTGGACGAGTGGGTGCGCGGAGGGGGCGAGGTCGCCATTTCCGAGCTCCGGCGCATCGTCGCGGAGCTCAGGAAGGCGAAGCGGTATAAGCACGCGCTCGAGGTGAGCGATCCACTCTTACGTCCCAGTGGTGGGCTTTGACATGTCTAGGGTTTATTTAGTAAAATCGAAAATTATTGCCGTAAAAACTTGTTCTTGAGCCAAAATTTGGCACAATATGCAGCAAACTCGACAACTATGTGTGTGAATGTACTCGACATTTTCGCTAATTGGGCATTATTCTTTGATATTGGGTTTGCATGATTGAAGTTAATGTAGTGGAGCATGTTGATATGTTTTGTATTTTAGGAAGATCTTTGTGCAGGGGTTTGGAATTAATAGCCCAGATAGGAATTGTTCTTGATGATGATACTCAGAGAGGCTAGATAACATTATCAATCATATGTTACTGGCGCTTAGCTTCGTATTTTACAATAATTTTGTTATTGTTGCGGCACACTTGCATGGTATGGAAAATGGATAACTTTCATATCCGTACCGAGAAAGAATAGAGGAGCTATGAATCTTTCACAGATGACTTCTCAGGTTGTGATTTGGAGAATTCGTCTTTACTTTCTCGTTTATATATACTTTACATGCTTGAGCAATTGAAGAATATCGAAGATTTTATTAAGGAAGCAATTCGATAGTTCTGGTTTTCTTGGGGTCTCTGCTAGCGGTATATGCTTTTGCCTGATGAATACAACATTGGAGTGTTTGTATTTTCGAACGATTTGATCTCTGCACTATAGCTTCTCAAATAAACTTGAGTTAATTTATGAACAGCCATGCTGCAGGATCGATTTGATTGCATAAGATTTTTAAAGCTATGATTTGCTGCCTGTCTGTACATAACCCCAAACTAGCAGTTTATACAAGGTCCTGCTGTCCAACCATCTAATGTTCTGTAAGAAGATGGACACTTGTTTGGCGCCTTCCACAGTTCCACGCCAGAAAGCAGATCTCTGCTAGACCAAATCAGAATCATTTGCCGATTTTCCCTTCCCAGACAGAAAACCACTCCTCATGTTTATTATTTTTTCCCCCCCGTATTGTAAGATCAAAATGATCAAGCTTCATTATGGCGCAATAAATTTTCTGTTATATATAAAGAACTTGTTAACATTTTCATTCCATTCATTGCAATTTGCTTGTCTTGTTTCAGTTTAACCCTAAAATTGTAAATATGAACATTTGTTGCATCGCACTGCAGATTTTAACATGGATGGAGTCATGCAGAAAGTTTGAGTTAGCATCGTCTGATCATGCAGCCATACTGGATTTGATCACCAAACTTCGCAATATATCTGAAGCTGAGGAGTACTTCGGGAAATTATCAACCAGTGCTTCAAAGAAGGCTGCGTCTTTTCCTCTCCTCCATTATTATGTTAAGGCACGGGACTTGGAAAAAGCCGAGACCCTAATGGCAAAGCTGCAAAACTACGGGTTAGCCGTGAATCCTTACCTTTTCGATGAAATGATGAAGCTCTACGCGGCCACAAGTCAATACAAGAAGGTTCTGGCAGTTATTCGGCATATGAAAAACAGTAAGATCCCTCTTAATGTTGTTTCCTACAACCTTTGGATGAATGCATGTGCGGAAGTTTCTAATGCAACTTCTGTAGAGATGATTCTCAAGGAGATGGTAAATGATAAGGACATCGAGGTTGGTTGGAGCACGTACTCGACCTTAGCTAACATCTACATGAAATACGGGCTTATACAGGAAGCTTTTGAAGCCCTTAGAACAGCCGAACAGAAGCTTTCGCCGAGGAAACGGCTGGGCTATTCTTTCATCATGACAATCTATGCTTCTTTGAGGGATAGAGAAGGGGTTATTAGGCTTTGGGAGGCTGGTAAAGAGGTACCAAGTAGAATCACTTGCGTAAATTACATGTGTGTTATGTTGTGTTTGATTAAAGTTGGTGATATAGGGGCGGCGGAGAGGGTCTTTAGAACTTGGGAATCCGAATGCTTTAAGTATGATGTCCGAGTATCGAATGTTCTTCTGGGTGCTTATGTGAGGAATGGGTGGATGGAAAAGGCCGAGAAATTCCACCTCTATACTTTGGAAAAAGGTGCCAAACCAAACTACAAAACATGGGAGATTTTAATGGAAGGATGGGTGAAGAACAGGGAGATGGAGAGAGCTGTAGAGGCCATGAAAAAGGGCTTTTCTATGTTGAAGTTTTGTCGTTGGAGGCCGAATCCTGCGATTGTGGAGGCCATAGCAGAGCATTTTGAGGAGGAGGGTGATTTTGAGAGCGCAAAGAGGTATGTGAAGGTTCTAAGAAAACTGAATATCATGAGCTTGACACTGTACAAATCCTTTCTAAGAGTGTGTATAAATACTAAGAGAGCTCCCCCGAATGTCCCGAAGATGATGGCAAGAGATCAGATAGACTTGGACGACGAAACCGCGGAACTAATTATACGTGCCAACGAGATCGATATTGTCGATATTTTGTGATTGTCGTTATGGAAGCAAAGCAAAGAAATCACAGATCTTTTCCGCCGTGATATATCAAAGCAGCTCCGCTTTGCAGTGTTGGAGGGCTCAACTGCTGTATCTGAATGAGCTCATCGGCGAAGCCCAGCTCCCAGAAGAACAATATTTGTCAAGTAAGAAAGAGCCAGTTCCCTCCCCTCAATCAAGAGCAATCAAGAGCCATCCTATGCGAGTTTAAAGTTTCTCTCGAAACTTTCGACGTACACACGCACACATGTTTCTTCTGCATCTGTTATGCAAAAGTGAGTCGCAGGACTTCGACAAGGGTAGGGTTTAATAGGGCAACTCTCAATGTAGCCAGCAAGGAATACAGCAGGTCTTAGTAAGGATTTTGTGGTGTTGATATTACTCTAGATAGACCGACCGTCTCTAGAACAAGTGGTAAAGGACTTGGCAGTTGTTATCAAAGATCCAAGTTCGAATCCTAGTTGATTCACATTTTTTGTACCCGAACCCAATGATGTTGGTATCGTTCTTCCAGAGTATTTTTTTTTTAATTTACATTGTAAATAATCAGGTACCAGCATTAATACAGCAGCAAAGTACCATCTAATAAGTGAAATATTACCGCTGATTGCACGGTTTTAATTTCTCTGTTCCATAGCCTGTAAAACACGAGAGATATGTAATGTAATTACATAATTTTGGAATGTATCAGTGCGCACCACTTTAAATTTTGGCATCAGTAAGATATCAACTCGTTAAATTTTCATATTTCTAGCAGTTTTTTTTTTTAAAAAAAAAAATCAATCAAATTACAAAGCAAAGGACACAGAAAAATCAATCAAACGGCTAAATATAGAACCGACCGTCCTTAGAACAAGTGGCAAAGGACTTAGTGGTTAGTACCCGAGACCCAAGTTCAAATCCTAGTTGATTCACATTTCTAACTAAGTTTATTTCTAAATGAAATAAACGATTCACATTTTTAGCCAAGTTTATTTCTAAATGAAATAAACGACGCAGGTAACATGCTACCTATCTCTCTCAAAAAAAAAAAAAAAAAAATGCTAAATACAACATTTAAGCGCATATAAATACCACTCGTGTATAAGTCACCTAGGATGATTAAAGGCAATGACACAACATTTTGCTTCTTACAGGAGTAAACACACTCCAAAATATGCAACTCGGATACCAACAAGAGCAGCTGTAAAAAATAAAGAAAAAACTTCAAAAAAAAAACCCTCTAAAGTGTATCAAATTACCCCCCATGTGGTTCCGTTTTTCTCTTTTTATTATAAATTTTATTTTATTTTTCTCAAATCAGTGAAAAGTTAAAATTAAACGATACTAAAATATATCTAGACGGGTATTTAATGAAATATTAACGAAAAAACTACCGAAACAATAAAAACGAAATCACGGAGAGGCAAATTAATACACTTTGAAACCACAGGATACTAAAGTGAGAAACTACTAAACCACAGGAAAAGTTTTTGAAGTTTCCCCAAAAAATATTAATGCCGGAACTACAATGTTTACATAAGACCAGCGCAATACACAAATGCTTTAGCTCCACCTCCTGGAGAGTCATAAACATAGCATCCTTTCCTTCGACCACCTTTCAAGCATCCCCATGTACAGAGAGTTCTTGAAAGCATGAAAAACAGCGGCAGCTGAACAACACTGTTACAAGAAGTGAAAATGTAGCATCCTCAACCCATCAAATTATCCCCCTTAAATTCGCCCATCCCATCATAATCACTGAACAATATTTTCTCATTTAAATTCTCTAAATAAAAGAAATATGATTAGCTGATCATTAATAATACGATAGAAGTGTGGCATAATAGGCTTCCAAAGAGTCTCTCTCAAGATCAAGTACGCGCATATTGCACTGTTTGCTCAGTCTTAAGTTAAGGGGCAATTTCGCAAGATTAATAAAACAAGCAAAAAGCCAAATTTACAAAATGTTAGAAGGTTTAGACCAAACTCAGCAAAAATGCAGAACCATGAAATTTCTTAGGCACAGACCATTCATTAACTAGAAGCCAAAATGCAGGGGAAAACAAAAAGGCCACCAAAGTAATTTTACTTAACAAGATGTTTAGTTCAATGTAACACTGAGAAAACAAAATATTCGGTGAAAAAAAATTTTCATGGAACAAAAATTTTACATCGGTTCGTAAAGAAGGAAAAATAGGATTTCACCAATGTTTGTTTGGTTTAAAGGAAAACATGTAGGAAAAGCCATTTATAAAATATATGTTTTTTTATATACAATAGAAATAATATTATACATTTTATTTTATAAACATACTATAAACATTACTATTAAGAAAATTTTATTTGTGCACCTCACACGCACGCCCATGAACTCACGCACCAAGCTTCAAAAGACTGACAATTTACTTCTCTCAATTTAACTATCCAAATTTTAAATTTTAAAAGACTGCTGTATACAAAACGGAATCGACTAATATATTTCTAAAAAATGGTGGATGAACATATATGAATACACCAGAACTATACAATAATCTCCGGTATTTGCAGGTAAACTTGGTTCACACATTTGGTTTCTTAGTAGGTGGACCGCATGATTTTTTTTTTTGCAGTGCACAAATAGGCCAGCATTTTTTCTTTCTTTTTTTTTTTTTGTGGCACGAGCTTTTCGTTTTCCACCAAGTTTTGGCGGAAAACAGAAGGCCCAGTTATAATATGTGAAAAAGTTCTACAAGAAAAACAATTTTACAGCTAAACAAACAAAAGAAAATAAAATTTCAGACCTGAAAGAGTTTTCTGACCATTTTTACGAGTAACCTAACACACCCTAAACGAAAATACAGAAGGAAAAAGCAGAGAATCACCTCATATTTCGTGCAATAGATATAATCACCTCAGCAATCACTATGTTTCAGAGCTTGACCAAAGGCCACAACGCAGCGAGTAACCACAACAGATGCCTGCACAGCAACAAGCCAGTCAGCTGTGGTTTAAAATGTATCAATTTAGTACCCCGTGATTTCATTTTTCTCTTTTTATTATCCCCTCCGCTAACTTTTCTCATTTAATCAGTGACAAAATTAGAACTAAAAGATATTAAAATAAATATTCAATAAACCTAGATGGAGAATTTGAAATTTTTTGTATATAATTTAACAAAATATTAACGGAGAAGACGACGAAAAAAAATAAAAATAAAATCACAAGATACTAAATTGATATATTTTAAACCACAAAATACTAGAATACTAGAGTGAAGAAGTGCGAAACTACAGGAGTGATATTTGAAGTTTACCCTATATAAAATCCAGCATACTTCGCATTACTGCTCGCAATATAAGCAACTCAACCGGCAGGTCGCTCACAGCTGACCGAGATAGCAGCAGGCAGCACATATTTTTCATGAGAAAGAAGGGGAAAAATCTACTTTATAACAATCACACCATATAGGATCGATAACAATCAAATCAAACTTCAAAATCAATCAACTCGGACCAAGAAATATAAATATAAGAAACAGAACAATTGCAATGTGTTTTCCAGTTGATAGAAACACAAATGGGGGACAAAAAAAGATGGATGGAGGCTCAGATTTAACGCCAAAAGTAAAATAAATCATATACACCAGTCTAACAATGGAGAAGTCGCTGCAGCGGTTGCCTGCACAGTGGAAGGCCATCCAGCTGACCAGCAAACATCACCAAAGAAACAAGCATCTCATTGGGTTGTAAACAAATGTGGTGCACCGGATGCAAGAAACATATATATATATATATACACAGACACACATTGAAAGAAAAAAAAAAAAAAAAACAGAAGAGAGATAATGCAATGCATGTAGCAATTCCAAAACCTACAGATGTGTAGTAGCATTTATCGACTCTGTGATCTGGCATTTATCATCATTGCCTCCAGAAAGGAAAAGAACAAAAAAAAATTGACGAAACCATGCCGTGGAAGACCCCCCTAAAAAGAGTTGGGCATTAAAGAGAGAGAGATACATATTACTACAAAATCATACCACTGCAAAATCTGTAAATTCACATATACTTTGTCTGCCCCAGGTGAAGAAAAAAGTGCAATTAGATATATGAAACAGTAACTTCTAATTCACCAAATTGAAAACATGCCATACCAGGGATGAAAATTGAAGTTTACTAAAAAAAAACCAATAAATCAAAAGAAAACAAATACAAACCAATAAACAAATAGAATTGAGGAAAAAAATAAAGATAAAGCCACACTTCAAATTAATACCTTGATTTCCTTGGAAAAGGGGAGAGCAAAGCAGAACAAAGGGTTTAGGGTTTAGTGTTTACTTTTTAACTCTCGGATGCCTAGGGTTTAGCGGTGGTAGGTGGAATCGTATTGACCCAAGGGCTGAAAAGTTAATAGCAAACAGCCTTCACTTACTATCAACACTATTTCAGATAAACAACACACACACATATATAGAGTCCGGCTACAATACTATCAATAGCACGATAGCACCAAGCACTTGGAGCTACCAAGTTTTCTGCTATTAGATCTACCTCTTTGACCATTTCCACCCTTTAGATCATACTATTCCACCAACCACCCACTAAACCCTAGGTATCACTATCATGCTAACCGCACATTCGCACAACCCTTTATCCAAGGGGCCGAAAACCTAACAGCACCAAGTCATTGGTGCTGTTAATAGTATTCTAGCCTAGTTATATATATATATATATATATATATATATATATATATATATATATAAAGAGAGAGAGAGAGAGAGAGAGAGAAAGAGAGTTACAATATTATTGATAATAGCAAGTTGTTGCTACTATGAGAGAGAGAGAGAGAGAGAGAGTCATCATCCGACAAGAGTAGCAGAGATAGCAGTCTCCTTCATCTCAGGCCAACAACAAGGCATCATTTGTCTCAAGAATAAGGCTAGATAGGTAAAAATGTATGGAGACCTTCCAAACTGACGCTGCGATTTCCCTGCCCTGTAGCCCCAGGTGTGGATAAATCCTGGGATGAGCTTCTCAGCCACAGCGATGCTCAAAGGGTTTTTTTTTCCTCCTCTTTTCCTTCTTCTCTTGCTGAGAAAAATCCCGTAGGCTCTTTCGCTTTATTATTATTATTATTATTATTGAAAGAAACTTTTGCTCAGTTTCGGTTGTAAAGAATCAGCAAAAATAAGAAGGGGGAAAAATAGAGACCTAATTTCGAAGTACAACAATATAAAATGATCATCAAAGAATTCACAAGAAACAAATACAAATTAATAAACTGGTAATATCAAGAACAAAAGTTAAAGAATATAAGAAAAGCTTCAAATAATAACTTCATTTTCTCAGCAAAAGGAGAGGAAAGAAGAATTAAAGTACAAGTCAAAAACCAATTTGGGTTACAAAGTCAATATCAACATACTAAGAAAATATATGCAATGAACCAAACCGAAACCCCAAAATAAAATAGAAAACAGAAAAGCAAACAAGCAAGATGTTTTTATATGGTGAAAGCGTACAGACCTTCAATAAACTATTGATCATTTTGAGTTGACTGTCCGATCTTTTAAATTTTAATTTTGCTACCCAACATTTCAATTTGTTTGATTCGAGTCAATCAACGGCACTTCGAATTTAAAATTTGAATGCGCCTTTTATTTTTGCAGGTTTAGCTAGTATACTTCATGCAATTCTTGCGGCTATACATTCATTAAAGTAATTAGCTTAAATTTTAAAGACAAGATATAGTTGACAGACTCAAATCAAACACATCGAAAGACTAAATAGCAAAATCAAAATTTTGAAAGATTTTGAAAGGTTGGGTAGCCAATTCAAAATGGCGCATAATTTAGGCAAGTTCTGTACATTTTCACCTTTTTATATAAGAGGGATGAAAAGATCAACCGAGGCTCAGACTTCGTGCAAAAAAACCCACATATATTCCACCCTTATAAATACAATGTAGCTGCAGCACTGGCCTGCAAAACAGAAGGCCATCCAGCTGCCCTGCCAACATCAGTAAAGAAAGAATTGACAAGTAAATGGATGACATGGTGCATTAAGAGCAGGAAACAATTTTCCCACAGAAGAAAAAGATAGATAGATAGATAGATAGATAGATAGATAGATAGAGCGAGAGAGAGAGAGAGAGAGAGAGAGAGAGAGAGAGAGAGAGAGTCATCACCATTGCACGTCATAATAAAAACTTATGTTCAAGTCTCATGGATGTAGCATTAATCATCATTGTCTCGTAAAAAAATCCATAAAGCCCTACAAATCAAAAATCTGCAAAATCATCTCTACACCAGTAAAATCTGAATTTTCACATATACTCTTAAAAAGGACAGGGCAATGCTTTAAGTGGCCCCTAGGATGTCGCCAAATGTTGGTCCACAAAATGAGAGAGAGAGAGAGAGAGAGAGAGTCATCACCATTGAAGGGCAGATGCATATTGATAGCATTCTAATCCAGCCAGCAAACCTCTAGAGACATTGTTTAATTGGAGTTAGCCCACTTAGACCAGAAGATGTGGTTTTCACAAGACAAAAGGGACAAAATAGTTAAAGAATTATAGGTAAAAACATACAGAGACCCCCTCAACTATAGGAGAAATTATTGCATGGAACGCGGTCAATAGACCAGTATTTCCGAAAGTCAATACCCACAACATTTGCAGCCGCGAGGATGTGATCACCTTCGTTGCCTCATGGAAAGCAATATACACATACATACAAAACATATAAACAAATGGCAGAATCGCCTCTGCAACCTTGAAAAATTACAGAGTTTTATCTTTGCCCTTGTTTTCTCAGATACCCCTACTTCGAGGGTTTATTGAAAAGAATTTGGATTGTTAGAAGGGTACATTTCAGCATACATGTTTTTGAGGGGTATATATGAAAGTAGGAATGTGCTCAGAAGTATATAGGCAATTGTCCCTAAACAAATATACACATATAGGTATAGATATAGATAAATGTAGAGAGAGAGAGAGAAGAAGAAGAAGAAGAAGAAGAAGAAGAATAACAAGAACAAGAACAAGAACAAGAACAAGAACAAGAACGAGAACAAGAAAAGAGGGTATTAAGCCAACGGTTAATTCTTTTCGTCGGTCTCAATTATCTCCCTTCAAGCCGAAGGGCTGTCTCGCATCTACTAAGGCGGAGTATTATTTAGAGTACCTCAGAAAGTCCCCAGAAACTCAGCTAACAAGTCAAACAATCATATTATCAGTGCAACATATATATAACTCTATCGGAATAAATTTGTACTGCACAAAGTGTACAGAACTCTTCATTTGAGAAAGAGTACTGCTACAGGTCACAAAGAGAGTTGCCCTTACAGGCAGTTGGTTTTTTGCCCTATAATATGTGGACATGTAAGAGGTCCATCGAATAAGTACCGAATCATTTCCGAAGTTCATAAATAAGTACCAAAGTGTCACGCATCTCATAGTTTGAGGACCAAAAGTGTAATTTACCCTCCATTAAACCATTCAATGTGAAAAGGGGGAATCAAATGGAAAAATGGGAAAAATAAAAAAAAAAATCAGAGGAAAAACACAACCAAATTAATAGACCAAAATAGAAGAAAAATGTTTTCAACTCCACAAGAAAATTGTAGCACAGGAAGACAAGAAAAGGAGGCGCAGAAGTTCCTCATCTCCCTTATCACAACTAAAAGCTGCGCAGCCAAAGTTGTTAAAGAATAACAGAGGAAAGAAAGGTATCTCTAATGTTGATAGAAAAACAATGAAGGTGCAAAAGATTGACGGAGGCTCAGATTTAACACCAAAGGAAAATTTAATCATATACACCAGTCTAACACTGGAGATGTAGCTGCAGCCATTGCCTCCACGGTTGAAGGCCATCCAGCTGCCCAGCCAACATCGCCAAAGAAACAAGCATTTCATTGGGTAGTAAACAAATGTGGTGAACCGGGTGCAAGAACTATGTATATATATATATATGAATGTGTATGTGTGTGTGTACATGCACACATGGGAAGAAAAAGAAAAAAAGAAAGAAAGAGAGAATGGCACTGCATGAGAATAGCATATCTTCTCACAAAATTGCAGTGATGCGGTGTTTATCATCATCGCCTCCAAGAAGGAAAAGAAGAAAAAATATGTAACTTAATGAAATGTTAACGGAGGAGCAGACGAAAAGTGAAATATGAAACCACAGGGTACTAAATTGATACACTTTCAACCACCGGGTACTAAAGTAAGAAAGTGTGAAACCACAGGGATGGTATTTGAAGTTTACCCAAAAGAGTAACACATAAAAGAAAGAGAATTTATATAGATATATATATATGTTTATAGTGGGGCTAAAATACTTTTGATAGTAGCAAAGTGGTGGCTGCGACCATGTTTTTGACCCTTGGATCAATAGGGTCTAAGGTCCAGAGTTTAGGGTTTAGTTGTTGCTACTATTGATAGTAGCTCAATTTCACATGCGCATATATATATATATATATATATATATAGAGTTGAGCTAGAATACTCTCAAAAGTACCAAAGGCTTGGTGCTTTTGAGTTTTTAGCCATTGGTTGGAGAGATGTAGGATTGAGATGATGGTGGTAGGTGGTAATAAATGGTGGTAGGTGTTATAATGCTTGATCCAAGGGGTATTAATAAACAAAAAGTAGATCCAAGGGCTAGAAACTCAAAAGCACCAGGGGGTTGGTGCTTTTGAGAGTATTCTAGCTCAACTCTATATATATATATATATATATATATATATAGTCGATCTTGGCTGCTTTCAAAAGTGGAGCATGCACTATTCATGTGCTTCAACTCTAGCCCCAATAATATATAAAGAAAATGGAACAGGCTACTATGCTATTAATAGCACCAACTCATTGGTGCTACTAGGTTTTCGGCGTTGAATGAAAAGATGTGCAGGTAGGATGATCGTGCCCCCTAGGGTTGAGCGGATTGTTGGTTGAATAGTATGAAATAACAGATGGGGTAGATCTAACGGCCAAAAACTTGGTAGCACCAAGCGCTTGGTGCTATTGATAGCGCATAGTAGCCGGACTCTCTCACTCTCTCTCTCTCTCTCTCTATATATATATATGTATTCATATATAGCAAAATCATATCTACAACCACCTTTTTGTTGCAGTAAAACCCTTCAATCACACTGAGAGACACTTCCGAAAATGAAGATGAATGTTTGCATATATATCCCTGCAGAGTGCGGAACTGCACAAATACCCTTGCAGACTTCTTGTAACAAGCTGCTAAATACAGCAGTCACTCAGGTTAGGATCAAGAGAATTGGAAAGAAAACAAGAAGAGAAGAACCGCTTAAAGTAACCAAAAAAAAATCAAAACAAAAGGAAACAGATACAAACCAACAATGAAATAGAAGTGAGAGAAAAAAAAGATAAGTTTCAAAGAAGTACCTTGGTTTCATTGGAAAAGGGTAAGCAAAGAAGAACAAAAGGGAGGGTCAGATTCGCAGCAATATCGCTCTAACAGCGACGAAAGACAAGCCTTGCACTGCAGAAAACAAGGGCGGTATTTTGGTAACAAGTAGCAATACTCTTTTGGCAAAACACCTTCACAGCTGCACACTTATGGCATGCGTCGCAGTCTGACAGGTTTGGTCTACAGATGATATGATGGATCAAGTTCAAGGATAGAGAAGACAAGTAATGGGACAGGCAAACAGCGACTGAAGTACTTTCCGCAAAAAGTCACATTCAAGTGGAATTCATTGCCATCACCTTGCACAAAATACCAGTCCAGGCAATATGAGAGGGAGAGAAAGATATTATTTGCAGGGACCTGTATGAAATTAACCCATATATATATATATAGGCCATGACTACTATACTATTATGAGTATTGGAGCCCTCGTACTCATGATCGGATTCTTCAATTCAAGATCGGAGTTATTGATCTTTATCTAGATAGTGAATAGAATTTTCTATCAAAAATTCAACAAATTCCGATTCTTTTACACCGTTAAACTAGCAAGTATCGCATTCCGGCCGTTAAAAATTGTCAAATTTGTGACCTCTTGATCGTAAGGTAAATGATGTCGAAAAATTATAAAATTTGATTTCTAGAAGTTTTAAATGCTATAAATAACGTTTAACGGTATGGATCGTCGATTCGGAATCTCTATCATCGAAAATGATTTATGAGTACGAGAACGATCGTACTCATAATAGTATAGTAGCCGGACCCTATATATATATATATATATAGAGAGAGAGAGAGAGAGAGAGAGAGAGAGAGAGAGTCATCAGCCTACAAGAGTAGCAGAAATGCCGGTCTACTTCTTCTCTGGCCAAAAACCAGGTAGAATTTGTTCTAGAATAAGGCTAAAAAAAGCATGCAGACCCCCTTTACTGACTACTGAGGCCACAATTCACCTATCCTCAAGCCCCAGGGGTGGAGAAGTTCTGAAAATAAGCCACTCAACTAAGGTCATATCTCAAAGTCTTTTTTTTTAACTTGCCAAAAATGGCCAAAAGGGTAACAGCAGCAATAATAACGATACGGACATGTTGCTAAAGTTTAAGAAAGGCCAATTTGCATAAAAAATCCACCTATTTTGAGATTTTGTAAGCTGTCCCTCTTTTGAGAGAGAGAGAAAGGGAGAGAGAGAGAGAGAGAAAGAGGGTGAGAGAGAGTCATCGGCCTACAAGAGTTGCAGAAATGGCAAACTACTTCCTCTCTGGCCAACAACCAGGCAGCATTTGATTCGAGGACAAAGCAACTCGGGCAAAAATGTACAGAGAGCCACTAAACTGGCAATGCAATTTCCCTGCCCTGCAGCCCCAGGCATGGAGGAATCCTGGGAACAAGCCCCTCAACTAAGGTCATGTTGAAAGAAGGCCTTTGTTTTTACTTTTCCTGCAGAAAATGGCCAAAGGGAACGCATTTGCTCTCTTTTTTTCTTCTTTTTTTTCTCTTTTTTCTTTTGTACTCTTCTTCTTTCTAAGAGAAATCCAGTAGGCACCTTAGATTTTTTTGTGTGTGTGTGTGGGTGGGGAAGAAACTTTTGCTCTGTTTCAGTGGTAAAGAACCAGTGAATGCAACAAGAGAGAGCAAAAAGAAAAAGAAAAAACCTAATTTCAAAGTTCAAAAAACAAAATGATCATCAAAGAATTCACAAGAAACAAATACAAATTAATAAAATGGTAAAATGGTAATACAAAGAACAAAAAGGATGGGAGGAGAAGAAAATGGAGGCTTGTTTGCCACAATATACCCCCATGGCTGTCTTTATCAGCAGAAATATACAACTGACTACGCCAGAGACCACCTCTTAGCAAGTAGTTGCAGGTGTTGCTTGCACAGTAGCAGGCCATCCACATGCTCTGTTAACAAGAGATTGATGTAGTGCACCAGGTGGAAGCAACAAATTTCTTGTAAAGAGTATTATTCAGCCACAGTTATTCCAAATAGAATTGGCAATCAACAGCTAATCCGTTTGACATGATGCTGGGCAACCATTTCTCCCTGAGAGAAAGACCAGACGAATAAAGAGAGGGTGAGAGTCATCAGCCCAGAAGAGCAACAGCTAGTTTGAGGACCAAAATGAAACTTGACTAAAAGTTCGAGAACTCATAATGTTGATAGAAAAACAATGAAGGTGCAAAAGATTGACGGAGGCTCAGATTTAACACCAAAGGAAAAATTAATCATATACACCAGTCTAACAATGGAAATGTAGCTGCAGCCATTGCCTGCACGGTTGAAGGCCATCCAGCTGCCCAGCCAACATCGCCAAAGAAACAAGTATTTCATTGGGTAGTAAACAAATGTGGTGAACTGGGTCCAAGAAATAGGTGTGTGTATATATATATATATGAATGGGTGTGTGTGTGTGTACATGCACACATATGGAAAGAAAAAGAAAAAAAAGAAAAATAATGGCATTGCATGAGAATAGCATATCTTCTCACAAAATTGCAGTGATGCAGTGTTTATCATCATCGCCTCCAAGAAGGAAAAGAAGGGGGAAAAAATTGAAGAAAGCATAATTTGTATATAATTTAACGAAATGTTAACGGAGGAGCAAACGAAAAGAAAAAAATGAAACCACGGGATACTAACTTAATACCCTTTAATCCACAGGGTACTAAAGTGAGAAAGTGCGAAACCATAGGGGTGGTATTTGAAGTTTTCCCAAAAGAGTAACACATAACAGAAAGAGAATTTATATAGATGTATAAATTTATAGTGCGGCTAAAATACTATTGATAGTAGCAAAGTGGCGGCCGCGACCAAGTTTTTGACCCTCGGATCAATAGAGTCTAGGGTCCAGAGTTTAGGGTTTAGTGGTTGCTACTATTGATAGTAGCTCAACTTTACATGCACATATATATAGTCGATCACACAGGACTGTCCGCAGAAAGTCACAATCATGTACCATTCATCGCCATCACCTTGCACAAAATACCAGTCCAGGCAATATGAGATATATATATATATATATATAGAGAGAGAGAGAGAGAGAGAGAGTCATCAGCCTACAAGAGTAGCAGAAATGCAGGTCTACTTCCTCTGTGGCCAACAACTAGGTAGAATTTGGTTCTAGAATAAGGCAATTTAGGTAAAAATGCATGAAGGCCCCCTTTACCGAGGCTGCAATTGACCTATCCTCGAGCCCCAGGGGTGGAGAAATTCTGAAAATAAGCCCCTCAACTAAGGCCATGTCGCAAAGTCTTTTTTTCTAACTTGCCGAAAAATGGCCAAAAGGGTAACGGCAGCAACAATAACGATGTGGACATGTTGCCTGCCTTTTAGTTTTTGAAAGAAACTTTTGCTCTTTTCTGCATGTAAAGAATCCAAAAATTACAAAGGTAATTAAAAATAGAAAATTCTATTTCTAAAGTTTAAAGCCAATTTGCATAAAAAATCCAAGTTTTGAGATTTTGCAAGTTCGGTCCCTCTTTTGAGAGAGAGAGAGAGAGAGAGAGAGAGAGAGAGAGAGAGAGTCATCAGCCTACAAGAGTTGCAGAAATGGCAAACTACTTCCTCTCTGGCCAACAACCAGGCAGCATTTGGTTCGAGGACAAAGCAATTCAGGCAAAAATATACAGAGAGCCGCTAAACTGGCAATGCAATTTCCATGCCCTGCACCCCCAGGCATGGAGGAATCCTGGGAACAAGCCCCTCAACTAAAATCATGTTGAAAGAAGGCCTTTGTTTTTCTTTACCTGCAGAAAATGGCCAAAGGGAACACATTTGCTCTCTTTTTCTTTTTTTTTTCTTTTGTCTTCTTCTTCTTCTTCTTCTTTCTAAGAGGAATCCGGTAGGCACCTTGGAATTTTTTTTTTTTTTTTTTTTTTGGGGGAAAGAATCTTTTGCTCTGTTTCAGTGGTAAAGAACCAGCGAATGCAACAAGGGAGAGCGAAAAGAAAAAAAAAACAATTTCAAAGTTCAAAAAACAAAATGATCATCAAAGAATTCACAAGAAACATACAAATTAATAAAATGGTAAAATGGTAATACCAAGAACAAAACTATAACGAATATATGACAAGCTTCAAATAATACCTTCGATTTTCTCGGCGAAAGGAAAGGAAAGAAAACAAAAGCAACGCTCGGATTACCTGGACAAAATGACTATTTTAATGGCCGATGTGGCATGTTTGCAAGTTCAACGATGTAGAACAAAAGCAACGCTCAAAGCAATGCCATCCCCTTTCCCTCACCAAATAAATAGTGAAGAAGAAATTTATCCAACAGAATTGATTTACTGATACTCAAAAAGCTCCAAAAAATAGGGAAAGTATGATTCAAATACTAAAGATTTCATCCAACAATTTGAATTGAAATGTCAACATCAAAATTTTAAGAAAAAATATATGCAATAAATCAAACTGAAACCCCCCAAATAAAACAGAAAAAAGAACAGCAAGTGAGAAAGATGTTAGAGGTAGAGAGATGAAAAGATCAACAGAGATTCCGCTCTCGTAACGACTGTGTAGCTGCAGCAAGCCTGCCCAACAGCAGGCCATCCAGCTGCCATGCCAACATCAGTAGAGAGAGAATTGAGCCGTATATGGAAAAATTGAAGTTTCCGTTTTCCGCTGTTTTTCGGCGGAGGACTAAAACTCCCTGGAGGATGATGGTCTCTTACCCTCTTTATATATATATATATATATATAGAACTAGGCAAGAATACTATTAATAGCAACAAGTTATAGGCACTATCAGTTTTTCGGCTCTTGAATGAAGGATGTGCGGTTAAAAGATCACTCTAGGGTTTAGTGAGTGGTTGGTTAAATAATATGATATAAGGAGTAGAAATAGTCGAAGGGATAGATCTAATGGAGAAAATTTTGATAACATCCAAGTGTTTGGTGCTCTTGATAACATTGTAGCCGGACTCATATTTATATATTATATGCATGTTATTATATATTATATATATTATTATATAGTATAATTTTTAAGGCTGGGGCTACTATACTCATATGAGTATAGAGTCCTTTGTATTCATAACTTTTTGGCCGTTGAGATGAAAAAATGTGTGGCTAGGATGAGAGTGATTACGGTCATAGTTAGTTAATTCGCGAATTATTCGCGAATAATTTGCAAATTTTTGAAATGGCGAATAAAACAGCCGTTTTCGAATTTTTGCCAAAAATTCAGAAAAATTTGTGGTCTTTTTAGCAAAAATAATTATTCGCGAATAATTCGGGCCAAAAAAACGCCCCTCTTGCTGCGACTGCGAGCAGACTCGTGGGCCTCGCGGTGGCCCAAAACAGGAAAAGAACCTGTCGCCCAAAAAAAAAAAAAAAACCCTTTCTGAAAAGCATCGCCCCCTCCAATAGTCCCACGATACTCCCACCCCTACCCTCCAAAAAAAGGACTTGCCCTAACTTCTCAACCCCTGCGGCGGTCGCGGTTCTTCCCCTCCCCCTCCCCCTCTTCCCTTCCGGCCACTCGCCGAACGCCATCGGAAGCCCTCCTCTTCAGAAATTGAAGATCGAAGATCGAAGATCGGGTTCTTCACTCTTCAGAAATCGAAACCCTCCTCGTCGGCTCTTCCTATTCCACTTCCGATATCCAACGATAAGCCAGGTACGATTTGAGTTTTTATTCTTCAAAGCAAAAGTTGAAAGCTTTTACTCCTGATGGATACTTTTTTATACACAAATGGCTGAGTGCTTAATTGAATGTGTCCATTCTCTGTTATGCACAAAGAGGACCCAAACATATAGCTAAATAATCTTAATTAACTTAGGGACCAGGAAGTTCAAAACCTCCAATATATTTTGATGGAGCCTTGTGGTGCTCTTTCTAGCCAACCAGGCAACTTATTTTAATCCGATCCCTGCACACAAATCTCAGATTCTCAATGCAACAACGAGAATCTGATAGCGAGATCCAACCTTTGAGCTGCATCGTCTATCAGCGTTGGGTTTTACTTCGCGGTACTTTAATATTTGAATATAATAAAATCTAATGGTAGATAAGAATATATCTGATAGATATGAATATGTCTAAAAAGACATGTCTGATAAAATTTTTGACGACAAATCTCTATTTTAGTATCAAGTATTTAGGAGTTTGCCACATTCTTATAATCAATCCCATGTATAAAAACTTAAAAAATGAAGTGTCTTGATAAATAGTATAAATCTTGTGAGGAAAAAAACTTAATTTAATAGCCGAATTTTTTATCCCGAATTTTTAACTGGTGAACGTATAATATCCGTATAAATCACGTATCCGTATAATTATATAAAATATAATATGATAATTATTTATATTTATATAAAAAATGATACATAAAATAATAGAAGAAAAATATTTAAAATTATTATTCATTCAAATTTTTTCTTTCAACCAAACAAGCATAGGAAGGCTCCTTTTTTTTTCCTACAAATAAAACATTAAAGAGCGTAATTTTTTTTTTCCACCGAAAATTATCTTTCACAGTTTTACGTTGAACCAAACGGACCCTAAAGTGAAAATGAGCTATAAACCACAGGGGGACAAAAAAAAGTTAAACTTTTAGAATCATGGAGTGGCAAAGTAAAAATGATCTAAAACACTGGGTGCAAATTGAAGTTTTACCCTTTCTTTTTTCATGATCCATAGGGGCAAAACGAAAATGAATGAAAATTTTTGAAGGATATGTTCATTGTGATGAGGAAAAGAAAGAATAGTGCAACGCTTACATACAATTTCCACAGGATGCGATCCGATTGGCTCGGTCCACGGATGACGCGGTGGACCAGGTCTAGGATTTGGCTTCAAACCCCTCCCGGTGAGCCGCGGCGGCGCTAGGCCCTCCGGCCACCGCACCCACCGAGGATACTAGGGTTCATAGCAGTAGCTTGTTGCCTCATCGTCGGCGTCGTATGCGGACGCGCGATGAGGTGGACGAGGCGAGAGGTCGCATGGAGACCATGCTCCTCCTCCGCCATTGTTGCGAAAACACAGAGAGAGAGAGAGAGAGAGAGAGATGAGATGAGGGATCGCATGGAGAACACGCACCTCCTCCGCCATTGCTGCTCAAATAGCGATCGACAGAGCGAGAGAGAGAGAGAACGCGCTACCTCCGAATTAGGGTTTCCGGGGAAGAAGAAGAAGACGACGAAGAAGACACAGAGATCGGCGTAGGGCTCGTGGGTTTTATTTAGCGTTTTCATGGCGAATCCAGGCCGTTGGATGGGGAACGGAGGGTCGTGATCAAGAATCTAGAATAATCCGGATAGCCGAATTTCCAAAATTGCCCTTCCCCTTTCTTTCGCTCGTCGTTGTTCGCGTGCGATCAGAAAAGTCGCATTGACGGAAATACCCCTCCTCTCTCCCCCTTTCTTCATCATTGCCCCCCTCCCGAACTGCCTCGGAAATCGCGAAGTGTCTGATTTAAATATCTAATACTGTACAGTGCAAATTAATTTTAAACGATTGAGTTAACCATTCATTATAAAATCATAAATAAATAATTTTGTTAAAAAATAATAAATTTAAATTATTTAAAGAGCTTAAAATGTTATTATCCAACAGAAAAGAAAACGAGTAAAGTTCTACAATTGAAAAAATAAAAAAATAAAAAAATAAAAAAATAAAATCATTTGGGATAAGTTGCTGATATAATAACAATAGCAACAAATATCTTATAAAGAGGAAATTGAAATAACCAAGTCCTCAGCGAAGCGAAAACATGCATGCAATGAAAATAGAGAAAATTTTAAAACAACCTCCCTATGATTTCATACTTTTTTATTTTAGTACTCAGTGGTTTAAAATATATCAAATTAATATCCTGTGGTTTCTCACTTTATCACTTTAGTACTCTGTGATTTAAAGTGTATCAAGTTAGTACTCTGTGGTTTTGAACTTTATTACTCTAGTATCATGTGGTTTCACACTTTATCACTTTAGTATCTTGTAATTTAAAAAACCACAGGATACTAATTTGATACAAAATTAAAACCACAGAATACTAAAGTGATAAAGTGCAAAACCACAGAGTACTAATGTGATACACTTTAAATCACAGGGTACTAAAATAATAAAGTGAAAAACCACATGGTATTAACTTAATACATTTTAAACCAAAGAGTACTAAAGTGAAAAAAATTAAAATGTGAGAGCAACAAAAGATACAATAAATAACACCAAACAGTAGTGAAAGCTGCTAAATAGTGCAAAGTGAAACACAAAAAAAAAAAAAAAAAAAAAAAAAAAAAGGAGGAAAAAAAACAGAAAAATCATGAATATAAAAACCAATACTGCATCAGAAACATCAGATGTTGCTGTACATGAGCCAACTTCTAGACAGGGTTCTTTAGTAGCAGCTACATCCACCTTCAGTGATGCTTATTGACTTATAACAGGCATATAATATGAAGCTATCAGAAGAAGCACTTTTGGCATAAGCCCATGGAAGCAGAAGCAGCAAATACATGATTTTATCCACATGCGAACAAATCTCGAATGCGAGCACGTACGATAATTACCTCTGCGAAGAAAAGAAGAAGAAAAGATTCAATACGAGTTCACTCGCAAAGTACCATTTTGGCATCAAAAGCAATTGAACTTTGCAATTGAGACATCAAATTGCCAGATTTGTCGTCATCCTCTCTTCGTTCCAGTCGTCTCACTCACAACAATAAGTGCACAACTTGAAGACAGAAGAAAAACATATATTACCAGCCAGAATGTCAACCAAACATCACCTCTCTTCAGTCGTGGCGTCAAAGTTCTACCGAAGCAACGCCAGGTAATAAAGCGGTGACTTGCGATAAAACTTGCAAGTGATATTAGTAGTTAAATAAACTAAACACACCTTGAGGCTTGCACAACCCAGGAGCTATCCTCTAGGAAAGTCTTTAGACAAGGATTAGTCTGCGGCATGGAAAAAAGATGATGAAAGCATAATTTAGTGATGTATCTCCTTTATACTTTACAACTAGTTAAGCAAACGAACCGAACGAAGCTCAATGTCGAACACTGAATTAATAAGTAACTGATATAGTTACCAGCAGCAGTAGCATCTTCATTAAATCAAAAATCATGTGAAAGTTTTAAATGATACGAAAAGCTCATGACAAAGATCTATCTCGACTGTAACAATCACTGGCATGCACAACACAGGTAACAAACATGATGCTCCCAAGTATCAAACTCTCGATAACCGCTTAATAACCATTTCATCTTCGGATCCTTCCCTAAAGTGGCTCTTCAAACAGTTACACTTGCAGCAATATTAGATCCTCAATTGAATAGAAAACCATGTTAACAGTATCAGGAATGCTATCAACAAAGAAGTTGTCATAGTCTTGTCATAGTCCGGAGCATAAAAATGAAGCATGACACTTTGAGGACATCACTCTTCATGTTTTCTAGCAAAGTGTACATAACATACTCCCATCCAACTAGCCTAATAATAGTAACCACTGATTAGAATGAGATCCAGGTATTTCAGAATCACTCTCTCTATCTAGTCGCTCTTCTTTCAGATTTTCCCGTGGAGACGCACCCACCAATGCTTCAATAAATAAGCACGAAAGGGACCATATGTTCAAAAATTACAATCAGATATAAGTATGCTTACTCTCACAGAAGAACAACAATCCCAAGAAACTAAAAAAAAAAAAAAGAACCCTGAACAACAGAACAAAAGTAACACAGGTTGAGAAGCAAAGTTATACCTTTCTTGCCATTTCAAGCTTGAAATCCATATTTTACACTTAATGCGGCTTAATACTTTGCAATATGCAGCTCTTCCTACGTTGCCTTATTTGATGACTAAGGCACTTCCGTAGAGAATAACAGTAACATTGATAAATCAAGAATCATCCATTTTTCGGACGCAATTGGGAGAAGGTAGACACCCTCTTGGCTCTTGCTTTGCTTAAGATATGCACAATCACACAAGGATAAAAGTATTGGTCCAAGAATTTAAGATAAGCAACAACAAATTTAAACATGAGATTCTGATGAAGTAAAAAAACGGATAGCTTCCAAAAGAATCTTAAACTGTGAAAGTAAAGATACAACATATTCAGCTGAAACTAAGGAATTCAATGTGGCGCTGTCTCAGAACAGTACCTGGCATTCTACGTCACGATGCGGAAAAATGAATATTTGTGAACAGTGTGGATATCATTTGAAAATGAGTAGTTCGGATAGAATCAAACTTTCGATTGATTCGGACACTTGGGATCCTTTGGATGAAGATATGGTTTCTACGAACCCCATTAAATTTCATTCAGAACTCCTCAAAATTTGGTAACTTCAACTTCATTAACAACTACTTATGAATCGTTTTTTGGCCAAACATAAAATGTATTAGCCAAGTATTCAAACAACTGGAGCCCGGTTAAAGTACAGCAGAATAACATAAAATTTTTCACTTGGTAAAAAAAAAACGACGCAAATTAATCACACATATGCATAATGATGAAAAGCATCAAACAGAGAAAGAGAACATACTTAAAAGTGAAGAAACATAAGCACTCATCATTGCTCTCAAAAAACAAGAAAAAACAAAGACACTCATCATTTACGACCCTGCACAATTGATTATCCTTAAAAAAAAAAAAGAGAGAGAAGAAGCTAAAAAGCTATAATTTAAAGAGATCAAATAGAATAAAGTTACAAACTTACCTATAAGGTAAACCACTCTGTAAAAGGAAAATATCTGTATGAAATGTTTAACTAATTTATAGTGGCACTAGTGTATTATCTAAACTTAACCAGAATATATCCTAGAGAATTGTCATAAAACTCGAACAATTGAACTCGTGAGGATTAATACCTAGTTCAGTCCAATAAGAAGTAGAGCATAGAATCAATTAAAGCCAATGCCTTTGCGCATCTAATTAACATATCTAAAGCAAATTGCACCAAAACGAACAAATCGACACGTAAATGAGAAATATATTCACCAAACAGACTATCTTTTCATTAATTCATATTTTATTAGAATAAAGTTTTCTCCTTTTTTGTTTTCCCCACACTCAATGAGTGTTCAACCCATTCTCCACACCGAGACCATACAACACGCCGGCGTACTTTTCGGTGGAGCCGTTGAAGAACGACTCCTTCAACTTCCTGAAGGTACAGGACGTGAGCAAGCTATCGGACCCCGCCTGGTGGCAGATCCCGACGCGCTCGACTTCGAGCAATTCGGCGAGCTTGTTGAGGCCGCCGTGGAGGCTGTTGCAGAACTTCATGAGGTGCTTGATGTCGTAGACCATGGGGAAGTAGATCTTGATGAGGGCGAAGAACCCGGCCTGGGTGTCGGGGAGGTTCTGGCAAGTGAGGAGCTTGAGGAGGTAGCCGAAGTCGTAGCCGCTGTGGAAGGTGACCCAGTGGACGGAGTCGTTGAGCACGATGCCGGACGACATGAGCAGCTCGGCGAAGCGGTGGGCGTCGATGCCCTTGTCGTTGTTCTTCGTGAAGTCGATGCCGCTCTGGCGGAGGAGCTCGATGGAGTCGGAGGCGTAGACGTCGCGGTGGGCGTCGAACTCGCGGAAATTGAACTGCCAGACGCAGCCGCGGGCGGTGCCGCAGGTGGGGAGGTTGCCGGCGGCGTCGGAGAAGGTGAGCCCGAGCTGGATGAGCTTGAGCAGGTCGACGTTGGCCTTGAGGGTGGCGTAGTTGAAGTCGGAGTTGGTCTTGAAGCTCCCGAGGGGGCGTAGCACGATCCCGGGGAACTCCGTGTCCATCGCCACGTACGGGAACTCGTCGACGATCTCACGGATCAGGGCGAACTCCGACTCGAGGTTCTCCCCCCACACCTCCCGGATCTGCACCGTCTCGTTCTTCGGCAGGTTCGCGCTCGACATCTCCGGACCATCCAAAACCTCGCGGAAACCCTAGGATTCGGGGACGGAGACCACGGATCTAGCGCGGTAGAGGCGGGATTCGGGCACGATCGGCGTGGATCTGGGGGGAAGATGAAACTAGGGTTTGTGGGGGATTTTGAAGGGGGTATGCGTGGGGGTCAAAGGGGGTGGTCGATGATGAGGACGCGTACGCGGAGAACGTCGTCGTTCCCCCGAGATTAGGGTTTACTCGTTTTCAAAATCGCATCGGCGTCGCGGAGGAGGAAGGTGAAGCGAAGAAGAGTCGAGAGAGAGAGAGAGAGAGAGAGAGAGGTGACATGACGAGGATATTGGGGCGGCGAGGAATTAGAAGAGGAGAGAAGAGGAGGTAAAATTGCGCGGATAAGCCCCTGTACTATTCCCTTATATCAACTCCCTCCCTGGAAAAAAAAATTTCCCTTCTTCGTCCCCACTCAAAAACACAAATCACTATGTCGGTACACTTACTACTGCCTCTCGCGCTCTGTTTTCGACTGTCATAAAATTACGATGAGAGAAGGAAATAGAATTTTAACACGGACAGTTCTCGACGTGAAACTATCATATTCATCGTTTATCATACAAATCAGCACGAATCTCAGAGCAGATGAACGGTTAATGTGACCGTCTCAGAGAAGGAAATAGAATTTTAACATGGACAGTTCTCGACGTGAAACTATCATATTTACTATTTATCATATAAATCAGCACGAATCTCAAAGCAAATGAACGGTTAATGTGACCGTCTCTCTCCCACATTAATGGAACGATTCCTATCAAAATTTTATTCGGTCAGATATATGATATTTATTTTGGCACGTAATATTATATTCTATGCATTGCAATGAGTCGATTAAGATATGTAATATATACTCGCATTATGTGTTAGGCTGATTTCAATACTAAATCAGTCGTTAATATTAAAAAAGTGCTACTTCGTTAAATCGTATGGAAATATAATTTTTAGTTTTCAATAAGACATCATAAATTACACATTAATAAAATAAACATAAAGTAAACAGACCCTTTTAGTAATCCACTATATTTAAATTTTTTCACACCGTATATATATTTATAACTTAGTAAAAATTTTATCGCAAAAGTCATAACAGATAAATCAACAATCTCCGAACTCTGACATGTACTAATCTATAATATTTGAACTGTAATTATAATCTAATTCATTCGTGAAATAAACTTTTAGTCGTGTTCAAAATTATATCAAATTAATTTATTATACAATAATAGAATGCAAAATGGTTATTTTCTTAAGAGAAGGTAAAATATTTTTCAACAAGTGTATCAGTTGCAGCAATATTTATAGACCACCACAATAAAAATAAGAATCAAAATAATAATTTAACATATTACAGGGACTTCTTCGTAAATTTTACTTTCGAAAGCAAATGGAGAACACGGACGAGCAACGGTGCGGTGAACTGCTGGAGTCGGTTACGCCCGATATTTAAAGCCCACGCGTCGCGATCCAACAGGCTGACCGCGGAGCGAGGGGCCCTCGTCGTCCCTCCATTCATAACGCGACACGTGTCCGTTAGGTTTTCGAACATGGCGGGCCCCGCGGAGAAGGTACCGACTTTGGTCACCTCGAGCCTCGCGAGAGTGACGTGGAGATTTTTAGTTTATTCAATTTAATTTCAAATTTTAAATTAATTTGCTTTATTAATTGGAAAAACTTCAAATACCCCCTCGTGGTTTCACTTTTTCTCAGTTTAGTACTTTTTGGCTTAAAATGTATCAAGTTAGTACATGTGGTTTCGCACTTTTTCACTTTAGTACCTTGTGGTTTAAAGTATATCAAGTTAGTACCGTATGGTTTCGCATTTTTTCACTTTAGTACTCCGTAGTTTAATATTTCATAAAGAGAAAAATAAAACAATAAAAAATTAACTAAAAACAAAAAAACTATGTAAATTGCTATCTCAAAAAAAAAAAAAAAAAAAAACACTTTTAAGAAATAAAAAATTGCTATTGAAGTTTGTCGAATTATTGGCGTGAATTGTTAATCCGAAAAATTCGAGTCGTCAAAAAAGATAGAATCACTTTATTTAAAACGTAAAGATACAACGCTCACGAATTTCAATATGTCATTTTGAATTGACTTGATTCAATCTGATCTTTCGTTATTTCGAATATGATTCGATCCAATTCGGTCTCTCACCGGCCACCACGGGACAAGATGTTGGCTCCATTAATAAGCCAACAATCCTCCCCCCTCCCTCCACCTCTCGAGCACGTGCATAAATTCGCAACCTATAATAATCAAAACTTTAGCGATTAGAAAGATACAATCAATTCATTTAAACTATATAAATGTAATATTTATGGGTTTCGATTGTAACTCAGTCAAACTAGCTTTATGTCATTTCAAGTACGACTCAGTCCAACTCGCTCTACGTTATTTCCTACGTGTGTCCTTATTTAATCTGACCTCTTAGTGCATAATAGAATGCTGATTTTTTTAAACAACAAAATTAATGATGATGGTGCATCTGCTCTTTATCTCTCACCCTTAGAAACACTATTTATTTGTTTATTTATTAAATTCCTCTTTATCTAATTATTATTTTGATTTATTAGGAAAAACTTCAAAATACCCTTTAGTGGTTTCGCACTTTAGTATCCTGTAGTCTAAAATATGATTTCGCTTATCTCTTTTTATTATTAATTTATTTTTTTTTAAATCAGTGATAAAGTTAAAATTAAAGAATACTAAAGTGAATATTCGATAAATCTAGATGGGATATCTGAAGTTTTTTTTGTATATAATTTAATGAAATATTAACTAAAAACTATCGAAAAGATAGAAACAAAGCCGCATATGCAGGGTACTAAAGCGAAAAACTACAAAACTACAGGGGGTTTTTGAAATTTTCCTTTATTATTATTAATATTATTATTTTGGGTCCCACATGAGACATTGCATTCCAATGGGCTATGGTTCCGTATGAGCTTTGGATGGTGTAACTCTGAAAGGGACAACAAATATAATTTTCAGAAAAATTGTAAATAAATGATGAGTGGTGGGGTAAAGTGCTAAAATGCGCGTTGCAAAGTGAGACCACGTCCAAAGTATGAGATATATTATATTATATATTATTATTATATATATATATTACGAGATTTTGTAAAATTTGGCAACACATGATGCACGAGTTCTCGTATCATATTTTTTACTTTATTATTATAGTACATTTTAAAAAATTATAACTTAATTATTTTTTAAAGCATGGGGGAGGAAAAAGGTTAAATATATACTTTTTAAAGCATAGAACTACTACGGGTACAACTCGACTGGAGTTGTAGATCCTACAACCTCTCAATCCAACGGCTGACATTAATAGAATTTAGAAAAATTTAAAATAGATGATAATTTCACTCCTCCTATTTTTTTTCCTACCCTTTCACTCTTCCTAATAATTAGGCAATCAATCCACCATTGCTCTTAACCCACTCGTGTTCTCGAAATAAGCTCGAGATCGCCGCTCGTTTAGTGAACGAGCGAACACGAGCTAAATTTTTCACTGTTTAATAAACGAGCGAACACGAGCCGGGTCACTCGTGTTCGGCCGATAATGTAATTTCGAATACATATATTTTATATTTATATAATTTATTTAATTTATATTTTTATATATAAATAAATAATTATATGTAATATATATTTTTATTATTTAATTTTTAGCAAAATAAAAATATAAATCCGAGCTTAATTATAAAAAGACTCATTTATATATAAAATTTTAACTATTAGATCAAAATCTAATGGATAAGATTTTATAAATTTATTTTTTTAATATATTTAATATATTTTTTTTGTTTGTTTGTTAGCAAGCTCGTTTATTAAACGAGCGAACACAAGCCGAATTTTTCGGCCGATACTTTAATGAGCAATGTCCGGCTTATTTAATAACGAGCCGAACACGAGCCGACCCCAGCTCGCTCGTGTTCGGCTCGTTTACACCCCTACTAATAGTAGGGTTTAGTTTTAGGAAGAAAAAAATAGGGGAGTGAAATTAGCTGCTACAAAGTTTGTGTCTAATTTTGAACCGTTGGATTACTTAGTTTTAGGGGTGTACAGGTAGACTTTTTCTTTCTGAAAATAAAAAGAATAACTTCAAAAAACCCTACGTTCGCACTTTTTCACTTTAGTATCTTGTGGTTTAAAGTGTATCAATTTGTTCTCCTATTTAGTTTCGTTTTTCTCTTTTTATTATCAATTTTATTATTATTTTTTTTCTTCAGTCAGGGACAAAGTCAAAATAAAAGGGTACTAAAGTAGATATTCGATAAATCTATGTGGGTATATGAAGTTTTTTGTATATAATTTAACGAAATATTAAGAAAAAAAGCTACCGAAAAGATAAAAATAAAATCACAGAAGGTAAATTGATACATTTTAAACTATAAGATACCAAAGTGAAAAAGTGCGAAAACCACATGATATTTTTTTGAAGTTTTTCCAAAATAAAAACATGTTAAATCATATGCAAGCAAATTATAGCTTACCTGAATATACAAAAAGATTTAAACTATTATTGAATATAATGTATCTGTTTTCATTACTAATAAAATTTGCTCTTGATATATCAATTACCATATTTTAAAGGGGCACAGCCGGAGATTTTTTTTTTTTTTTTTGTTTTTTTTGTCGAGAGGTAGGTAGCCGCTATCCGCTTCGTTTATTTCATTTAGAAATAAACTTAATTAAAAATCAATCAAGATTCAAACTGATCACCAACCACCAAATTCTTTGACACTTATTCTACGGACGGTCGGTGTGTTTGTTTTTATTGATCTTAAACACTGAGCTCATGACTTTGAGAAAGTCAAAGGTATTGTTGTTTAATTTATTTCAGCACCAGAATTACGAGATTGGTCAAACGTCTGCTAACAATTGTACAGCAAATTGGTAAAATGAGAAGCCAAGTCACACTCACATAACTCACAATCCACTTGTTCAAAATTGAATTGTTCAAAATAATAACAATAATAATAATAATAATAATAATAATAATAATAATAATAATAATATATAATATATAACATATACACTAGAAAAAGACCCTTTTAGGATTGAGATGTACTTATTTTAATATGAATTATAAAATTATTATAAGGCATTATTGCTAAGCATGGAGTACTTGAAATTGTACTAGCATTTATTCCCAACCTCCTTTTTTTTATTTTTTTTTGCTTCTCGAGTGAAAATGGTCCACAAATAAATTAATTTTCTGTTTTCTTGAGCATCCTAACAATTTCATTAATTCGAAGTTAATGCTTTTCCAGTATCAAAATATCGTTAAAAAATATTTTAATAATTTATAAGGCTTGTTTTGAAATTACGAAAAGATTTGTGTTAAATCCACACATGTAGAAAGACGTTAAAAAATATCATATTTGCTTTCCGTACGTTTAATGTATATATTTTCTATAAATTCCATCTATAATCTATAAGATATTCCTATATATTTTTTCTACAATTCTATTTTATCTAATAATAAATAAGCATGTTTCCCATTTTTTTTTTTTTTTTTTTGTCCCCCTCCTATAATTGTTAGGAGACGTGCAACACTTGTATACTTGCATAGCAACTTGGTCTATAAAAGCCATAATAATGAAAAGAACTATGCATTTGGACGTGTAGATCCATCATTAATGAGTCAACATGTGTCCTTATCTTAAATTGAAAAAAAAAAGAAAAAAAAGGGGTTGGTTAATTAGAACTTAATTTTATTTTATTTTTTTATTTTTTAGATTCTTGTTTTTAGTACTGAGGAAATGTCCTTGGATGATCATCAGGTGTGGTTCGGACAAAGACATCAGTGCAACACTAGTCCAACTTGTAGTTTCCATGGAAAAGATCATATGGCTTGTCAAAATTAAAAAGTAAAATTGTGTGTAGTGCATGCTTATGTCTTTATCCAAATTGTTGTGTGCCTAAGTTTAGATTCCTTCAATTATTATGTGCACATAGTAAGCTAATGAATATTCGTTTTGAAATTGAGTGATGTCACTTGTACACACACATATAGAGAGAGAGAGAGAGAGAGAGAGAGAGTGCGGCTACGATACTGTAGATGAATTTATATTGAATAGAAGATGGAAAAACACATAAACAAGTGAGTGATGCCCGTGGGGCAGACAGACTCCAAATTTAGTCTACAACGGAGTGATGCCCAAGGGGCAGACAGACTCCAGGAGTGATGCCCAAAGGGCAGACAGACTCCAAAGATCTACGTTACCGGCTACTCCTAGGGAAAGCAGTAAATGCAAGAAAGAAAATGCTAGAAAATATGGGTGGTTTTTTCGTTCGCAGGAGAAAAAACCCTTTTTAAGGGTATCATGCGCCTATTTATAGAGTTGCCTCTGAGTTGGTTATCATCCTTGCATGATCGGCCACTATCTCCCGATATCTCGGACCACCTTCAGCCGATCGAAACTGCTTGCAGTTGCCATAACTCCCTTGATCCGAAGCAGTTACGGTCTCTCTAGTGCTCCTGATATACTCCCGGTGCACTATTAAACCGCTACTCCGGTGTGGACCGAGCATACCAGCTGTTCGCGCCGGATTGCCCTAACACTCCCAATATGCTCTCGGTGCATCACAAGGCTGCTGAACTAGCATAAGCCCGACGTGCCAGCTGTTCGCGCCGAATCGGCTCAACAGAGTGCATATACACAATTTTTCTTTAAAATTTCACAGATCTCTCGTAGCGCGGAAATAATATTTAAGGACCAGTTTGATTATGATTTACAAATATAATTAATAAATATAATATAATTAAAGATGCATGACGTTGAAAATACAACAACTATATTTATATTTTTCTCGATTAGTGGTTGTATATTAGCAGTTGCTTACAAATTTTATCATTTTATATATAAAATAAAATGATGAAAGTATATTATAAAGATCTATTTTTATGTCTTATAAAATCTTAAAAGATAGGTTAAATTTTAATTTGCAGGTCTAAATATAACATGTAGATACAACTACAGCAATTTAATAAAAATTTGAACTTGCTTATAATTGTGCTTGTAAAATAGTTTGAGATGCAAAGTAACAAAACAATCACTTAAAAGGTGTTTACAAGGACAAATCAACAACTTATTGGGTGATGAGTAGAGTCCATGTGCTCATGAGTCACTTAGCTTTATATGGGACTCACTTTTTCTCTTTTTTTTTTTTTTTTTTTTTTTTTTTTTTTTTTTTTTTTTCTTTTACCATTTTTCCATATTTATCTTTTTGTTTGGTGAGTGAGAACATGGGAGCTCACATGTGCTTGGTCAGCTTTTCCTGATCTTTCAATTATTACAAAAAAAAAAAACTATTCCCCCACTTCATCCATTTTTGAAATTACTTTCTCAAATGGATGTAAAATTGAGATCTAAATATTTCCCCTGGCAAATTCCTCCTCAAAAGAGAAAGGATAACCAAAAAAGAGGATAGTTTGATCCATAAAGGGTAAAAAGGAACATCCATATTTAATCAACAATCACATACAATGTAGGAAATGCATACAATTATACATGTTGAGCATCAAAGTTAATCATCTCTCTCATCTGAATCAGTTAAAAAGAAGAATCCATCTACATAACAAAGTTGTAAGATCCATTCTACATATAGACTATATTTCTTATAGCATTCATACTGAAGGGCATATTCATGAAACATGACCCTGACCAGGAGCCCACACATATCAGATAAGATCAAAGTCTAATTCAATCTATCAGTAGAAGAACAGACCAGTTTAAATCACGCCGGGTTGAGCGATCGACTCGAGCGATGCAAGAAAAGAATCTGCTGCGACGACACAAAGAAAGAAGCATTAAAGATGACAAAAGTTATCAAAAGCTTCTTGAGCAAAACATTTCCATCAAAAACACTACCAGCATCATGCACTGTACATGTAAAGCCAAATACAAACTTGATGAGTTTCTTCATGTTCACATGCAACTTGTCGGTCCTCATTTTCCAACTTATCAGAAACACCAGAAATTATGGATGGATTAGTCCCTAATGGTAACACCAGAAGCTATGGATGTGAACTTGTGGAGGAAAAAAAAGGAAACTAAAAAAGCATAAAAAATTCTCAATAATAAGAAGAGCAACTCATATTCAAATCAGACAATTATTGATTCACCCATATTGATACGAAGTGATTCAATTGGCTCAGTAATTGAATCAAATGACCAAATTGTCGAGATAATGCTATTAATTCAAACCTAACTTGCCCTCATGCAGACTGATACCAATTCGGCAAGTTACTAAAATCTTACTGTAAACTAGTCTAAAATGTGTTGGATTGTGTCAATTCACTTCTCAAGCAAATATCTCATTGCCAAATCTCTTGAAAATGTTAGCTAACTTCACCATCCAATAATGTAGTTAACCCCACTCTATGAACAAACTGAATAACTACATATTCAAATCCAAATGATGTCTACCAATTACCAATCTGGTTGAACATAGAACTTCCCTGAGCATATATAGAAGTCTAGCAGACTCAATTGGCTCACTAGTAGGATTCAAATGACCCAATACGGCACCACTATTGCATAACTAAACCAAATCTATCTCCATCACATCTACACTCACACATACCGGACAAACTAAACAAAATAATCTCAATTAGTTTAGGCCGAATATAGGCTACAATACATTGCAACACAAGAAAGTAGAGATTGGACCGGAAGTCACATCAGTAGCATTTCACACCATTTACAAACTGGACAAATTCAAATGTCGAGTAACTAAAAGCATTAAACTTGACATTTACATACTATTAGCTCGGGCTTCCATAATCTATCATAAACATGAGCAAAAGCAATTGTGTAGCAAATTATCAGTCTTGGATTGAGTCAATATATGAACTATCAAAGTACATTTCAGGATATTTAATGTTCAATTCAAAACACACTCGGCAAATGATGAAATTTCATATCACAATCTCTACAAAAGTGCAATTTAAGACGGCTATAGTGACCGAGAACATCAAAGCAACCTTTCGAGAGTACGGTACTGCAACAGAACATAGTATTGCCATCAGTTCCTGCCGAGTGGAAGCGACCTGCAACTATATGTCTCCTTGAAGTCCGATTTCTTCGACGAAGTGAATATTGATGCGTACACTTCCTTCGTGGCATTAGCCGGCGCGATATCCAGAGCCCTAAATCTCTTCCCATTACTATCTCTCTTCCCATTATCCAAAACATCGCCTTTCTCATCGGCAGCATGCTTCGTGCCGCTCAAGCAAGCGCCCGCCTTCTTCTCCTTCCTCTCCTTCACTCTCCCCCTCTCCTCCTCCATCATTGCCCTCAACAGCTTGACCTCCTCGGCGCTCCCGTTGATCACAATCTTATCCGAATCCGAGAACTCCTTATGGCAAACCAAGCAAGATGTCGACTTCACCTCCTTCAGAGCCTTCGCACTCAATACGTGGCCGCAACCCCTGGCCGCAAAGAAGCTATACTTCCCGTTGAATTCGAGACCGGTAATCGGGCACTGGAATTTAGTTTCGGCATCGGTGGCGGCACCCGGGATCGGATCGAGGTGGATGGGGATGAGGTCCTTGAGACCGCGGATGTGCTTGAACTCCTTGGGGAGCTTCTTGTGGAGAAGCGCTTCTATGAGGGCCTCCTTGTTGAAGAGGTTGCCGAGGCGATCGACCACGGCGGGGTGGGCGAGGGGCTCGCCGGAGAGCGCGCAGGTGGTCCACTTGGAGAGGCGGGTCTCGTTGGGGTCGGCCTTATCGGGCTTCTTCGTGGCGTACATCTTGAGGTAGCAGTCGCGGGACTCGGCGCCGGTGGCGCCGCCATCTCCGCCGCCGCCGCGGAGTCGGAGTCGGAGGGTGAGGTCGAGGACGCCGCCGCCGCCGCCCCCGGCGGCGGCGGAGGCGAGGGTGGAGGAGTCGGGAAGGGGCTTCCCGTTGAGGGAGAAGTAGAGGGAGTCTAGGGCTAGGGTTTGTGGGAGGAGGAGGGAGAGCTTGAGGCGGCGGAGGGTAAGATCGGGGGCGAGGGTTAGGGCGCGGGAGGGGAGGGAGAGGTCGGGGGATCGGACGACGGCATGGACGGGGATTAGGGTTTCGTCCATGGCTAGGGTTTCGCTTCCCTTCGATCGGGTTAGAGGTGGGGCGAAGGAGACGAAGAAGAAGAAGAATAAAGGGTTAACGGATCTCTTATATCTAATATGCATCGAATACGGATTACGGAGTCGGAGTGGAACCGCCACAAGCCCACAACCCACCACACCGAAGTGATCGGCGGTGACGGGATTCACACTACCGGGTTTCATGGTTTGGTTCGGACTTACGGAGTCAAAACCGGATCGGGTCGGGTTCGTTTCGGATCTATTCGTGGCTTCTGACTAATGACCTTTTATTTATTTATTTATTTATTTATTGCAAAATTACAGAAGGACTATATTGTAATATTAAACTTTATTACGGACTAAATCGCAAAAAGCAACCCATTGCCCGATCACGTTGAGATTCGTGCCGATCCTGCATCTGGTATCAACGTTCCGATGCGCTTCGTTCTCCCGCTTCTTCTCCAATCGCACTCTGCGCCTTAGACCCTAATTAATAAAACCCTAATCGCGAAATCCTAGAGAGAGAGAGAGAGGGAGAGAGAGAGAGAGCGCCATGGACGAGTCCAAGAAGCGCGTCCCCCACTTGCCATGGATGCGAAACCCCGTCGACATCGATCTCTTTGACGAGCGTCCCCTCGCGCTTCTTCCTCATCTCGATCGCAGGTGCTCTTCTCCGCCACTTTTTTTTTTTTTTTTCCCATGTACTTTTTACCTGAATTTTGTTCTTAGTTTGACGGGATTCTTTGATTTTTGTGAGATGTAGCCGAATACTGTTCTTTTTAGGTTTTTTGTGTAATTTATGCAAATAATTTCATTTAAATTTGTTAAATTTAGCTTCTTGTGCATCGATTGCAGGTAATTTACAACGCAGGATATGAATTTCATAACTACATTGGTTTTATAGAATTTTTGTTCAATACGTAGGCAATCAACTGTTTTGCTCTTGTTATAAGATTATATATCAGTTTGTTCAAGTAGATGATAGAGTTCTAAGAATGCTTTGGTTTGTAGCTTCCTATTTTTAGCGAAATTGCTTTGCGACAAAGTAAGTTTTGCATATACGCGTGCAAAATCGTATGTTTTGTAGTAGTGCTAGCTGATGTTTGCTCATTAGAAGTGTTTGTATCACGTTGCTTTGAAGGAATGTGTTTTGTATTCTTTGAAGCTTATCTTTCGTGCATCTAGGTTGGAGGCGGCTTTGCGGAAGATGAATATTGAATCGCTTTTTCCTGTACAAGTAGCAGTGTGGCAAGAAACAATTGGGCCCGGTGCTTTTGAGCGAGATATTTGCGTCAACTCTCCGACGGGAAGTGGCAAGACTCTATCTTATGCCTTGCCAATCGTGCAAGCGCTAGCGTCTCGGAAAATAAGATGTCTACGTGCGTTAGTAGTTTTGCCCACGCGAGACTTAGCTTTGCAGGTTGGTTTGGGGTTATTTCGTTCTTCCTTTGGGGGAAGAATTTCGCTAACAGTGCACATCTTTATTCTCTTAAAAAAAAGGCTTGTGATCTTTTCTTTCGAAATTGGCAATTGTTTTTTTCTTCCTTGGTCATACCTTTTTTGGTCCTTTTGTTAATAGCTGACTTAATTTCAGTGAGGCCCAAAGTTCAAAACGGAAACATCAAGTTTGGAAATTCCCAGATGTTTTTGTTCAATAGTCAGTGATATGTCAATAACAAAATTTAATTGTAAGTTTTCCTGTTCCTATTCAGGTTAAAGAAGTTTTTGATGCTATTGCGCCTGCTGTGGGTTTACGTGTGGGTTCAGCAGTGGGCCAAACATCAATTGCAGATGAAATTTCGGAACTCATTCAAAGGCCTAACTTAGAGATGCATGCAACCCTTGATCCCGAGTATATACAAATGGAACCACGAACTTCGGTGGATATCTTAGTGGCTACTCCAGGAAGGCTGATGGATCATATTAACATGACAAAGGGTTTTAGTCTGGAGCATCTTCGCTATTTGGTAATTTGCCTTCTTGACTAAGGATTTAAGTGCCGTGGCACGAGATCATGCCCACAACTTGCTGGCATAGTACAACATGTTGCGTTCCTGCCAAAAAAAATACACGTGTGCAAACATACTATGGCATGAATATATCAATTTTCTTTGGCTCCAATAAATTCTACTTATTATATATTTTTGTCTAATCTTTTGCACTTGTTGAGGGAACTACTTGCTAATTTTACAGAAAAGAGGGTTTGAACCATGCCATTGACATGGAGGTTGTACCATGCCAATGTCTTGTTGGCATTGTACAGTATGTTGTGCACGGCCTGTGCCGCTCGGCACTCAAATCCTTGTTCTCGACCATTAGTTCTTGCATGTGGTGCACAACATAAGCCGTGCGCCTGCTAGTGATGCTGCCCATCCCATTTCTTCCATTTCATAAGATGAATTATTGTTGTTTTTCAACATCTTCTATTTGTAATCTCAGGTTGTTGATGAAACAGATCGATTGTTAAGAGAGGCCTATCAGTCCTGGCTGCCCACTGTCATTCAACTTACTTGCTCGACTGATCAAGAAATGCTCAGCCATGAAACTATTGCCCCTGCTTTTCTTGGTTCTTTAATTACTGTTAGGAGATCGTAAGTTTCTGTCTCTTCCTCTCTATATTGTTTAAAGCTTCACTGGAAACTGGTATTTGGAAAATCGGATAAATCCTCTAGTTGTTTTTACTTTTGCCATGCAGAGGTGTTGAACGGGGTTTTAAAGGTAAGCGTTACCCAAGGCTAGTGAAGATGCTTTTGTCTGCTACACTGACTCAAGATCCTAGCAAGCTTTCTCAACTTGACTTGCATCATCCTCTACTGTTGACAAGCGGAAATAAGCGCTACAGACTACCTGAATTACTGGAATCTTATAAGCTGGTAAGCTTTCTTCACAATTTGTACATGAAGATATCCATTTAGCAAGTCAGTATTGTTTTATATGTAAAAGATGTTCTTTTCCAGTGGCCTATAGTATTTCTTTGCATTCAGTTATCTGACAAAAGATGAGCCACTTACTGTTTTTTTGGTATCCCTGCAGATTTGTAATTCGAAACTCAAGCCATTGTACTTAGTTGCTCTCCTTCAAGAGTTGAAAGGGGAGAAGTGCATTGTTTTTACATCGTCTGTCGAATCAACTCACAGGCTGAGCACTTTATTAAAGTTCCTAGGAGAGTTACCATTTCAATTTAGTGAATATTCACGCCTGCAGCGTCAATCTGTTCGGAGGTGAGCATCTATAGTTTCCTAACTTAATAGAGTTAGTGTTAGTTTATCTGTTTGCGTCACATTTGTTGAATTCAACTATCTAATTTTATGGTACCTTTTTGTTTTGTTATTTTTCTGATCATTTTCTAATTGTGTATCTAACACCTTATGCTGTTAATTTATTTTCTGTTGTTTGGGTGTTTTCTGCATAAGCTTCACTGTCTTTGTGTGTTAATTTGTCTAGAGTTCTTGTCCAAATGAAGTCGTGGCAATGTATAGTAGCTATGATTCTTGTCAAATGCCGTGTCCACTATCGGAAGGGAGAGTGAAATACCTAACTAGCATTCTTTTTTAAAATGATTTACTTCTGTTTTCTTTCTTGCGCAGCAAAACATTGAAGGCCTTTAGAGAAGGGAAGCTAGAAGTGCTTATTGCAACAGATGCAATGACTAGAGGAATGGATGTCGAAGGGATAAGAAATGTCATAAATTATGATATGCCGCCGTATGTGAAGACATACATACACCGAGCAGGCCGCACTGCAAGAGCAGGACAGTCCGGTCGCTGCTTTACTCTGCTAAGAAAACATGAAGTAAGGCTATTCTCCTGCAAATAATGTAACTCGTACTTGCGATTGTTACTTTAAGTAGCTCTATACTATATTCTAGTTCAAATGATAAAGAAACTTGTAATTTTTTGAAAAATTCACCGTTTCTGATAGTAGCATTCTCCAATTGGGTGTTGCTTTTCAATTTATTTAATGCTCTTCGTCCTTTTAAATAAACACTTGTCCTACACATTATATGCTTTAAATTTCTCTGCTTAATTAAAAAAAGCCTCAGACATGCGTATGCAATTAAATTTCTTGGCTCCGCAACCTTAAGTCTCCTCTTTTCTCAGGTGAAACGTTTTGATTCGATGCTTCAGAAGGCGGACGATAATTCCTCTACTCTTCATTCTTTACCTGCTGATTCAATAGAAAGCCTTCTTCCTATTTATTCTTCTGGTAGCGATATCGCCCTAATTTTCTTTTATTATCTAACCGAAAAGTGTTTCTCCTTACTCTCTTAGCTCCGCATTCTTATATATATTCTGTTTTTTATTAATTTTTCTTTGCGAGTTTAACAGCACTGGAGAAGCTGAAAGAGTTTGTGGAATCGGAAGCGAGGAGGAAACCGAGCATAGGTTTCAAATCTGCAAAAGCAAACAAAAGAAAGAGAACTACCCACAAGGTGGAGTAGATCCAAGTTCAAGGTACAGACCCCTTTTCCTGTTGTTTTCTGGCGCCCTAATCGTTCACTAATCGTTCCTTTGTGTGCTCTCTGAAAACCCGTATGAATGGTCCAGTGGACCAGTTACATTCTAATCACAACATGTTCGACCCTACACTCTTTATCGCTATCACGTGAAACTCGGCATTAGTTTTCCTTTGTTCATTTGTATGGTAGCTCCCTTTGTTAGTCTACACCTGATCTTTTCTTTTAGAAGAGCAAGAGTTTTGTATTCTTATGTTTGTATGCTTTAATCTGCCCTGTGCTCTGGCAGGGGGGATTATCAGACTGCTTTTCGAGTGAAACTCCAAGAACCAGTTTCACAAAAAGTTAAACTCGACGCTTTTGCGTCGATGCTGCATGGCACGAGTAAAGAAGTCGAGAATACGCGTCCATAACATCATCGACTCATGCTACCTGCAGGTTCTCATTTTGATGAACTACGCGGCGTCTGTCTATCTGTGGGTTCTCATTTTGATCAACTACTCGACAAATTGAAAGTTTTATGGTGAAATTTTGCCCTTTTCCTGTTGTTCTTGGTTCAACTAGTTTATCTCAGAGGGATCTCTTCGGAGCTTGCGCGATGCGCTACGCAAGCAGACACGGTTTGTTGGAGCTGGAGCATCTGATCGACGGCTGAGATCGCATCCATCTTGAAATCACTGGTTACTGTTCATGATTCGAGTGAGTTTTGGCAATTTAATAAAATAATATCTGGAGTGTAATTATGAGCAATGTTTTCAATGAAAAAGATAAAACAATGATCTGTAATTTATTTTTTGTAATTTTTTTTTTCTAGTAACAAGGATATTTACTCATGCAATACCCAGGAATGAAAAGATGGGGAACCAAATCAAGTAAATGTTTATTTTGACAATACTCTGGAAATTTTCTCTAAAATCTGGCCTAATATGCTGTTTCGTAAAGTTAAATAAAACAAGTGCAGATCAGAGTTACGGACTCGACAATTATCTGCTCTGGTACAATCCAAGAACAACATGAGTGCCAATACTATCATCTCCAAAATTAATATATACATATGCATGCATATACTCTACAAACTTTAGCAGTTTGCGCCCAACATACAAAAACACCAGTGCCCGCTCGGCGAGTACAAACAAGTAAAAAGTTCGCTCCGTTGAAAGGCAATTCACGCGCGCAATTCGGAGCCGGTGTAACTGCACCGAGCTTCGCAGTTTTTCTGATCTGATGCATACATATATCATTACCCGCTCACGATCCTCGACTAGACGGGGGGAATAAAACGACGGGCTCAATCAACACAAGCAAATATAATCACATTTGAAATGTTTCTTACCCTTTTCAAGCGAAGAGATGTGAGCAAGCACGCCAAACAACAACGGCGCAGTGCAAAATCACTAGCGAGGTCACTGATCGGTTCCTACAGCAAGAATGCACTGGGCGAGATGTGTCAGATACGGTTCTGCCTGCGAGCTGTTGCTCAAAATGGGAGCGAGACTCTGAAGCTCGGCATTAAATTCCTTCTCAAATTTCCTGTAGTTTTGGGGTGGTGCAAGTAGTCACAGACATGTAAGATTGAAAATTGGTTGTTCATTTTTTAATTTTGACTTTGTTTCAGTAAGTTTGGTTAATGACGGATGGCCTTACGTGATAGAGTCGGAGATTATGATATTCTGAGATGCTAACTTTAGCTGCTCGCCTCTAAACGAAGATCTCTTTGGTTTAGACTTTACCGTTCCAGAAGAACTAGTAGTAGCATCATATGCGCTATCCGGGTCAGGGGCATAGATAGATGGTATCAACAATTGAATGGAAGCCGAATATTGAAGGCATACGGATTTCAGCTTCTCGATTTTCTGCAACAAGTAGAGATGCAGGCATAAGATAGAAATACACGTAACGAAATTTATACTGCTCTGTGAGGTTTCAGGGAACGCATAATGGTGTTTCATCTAATCTACTACGTCCGATATGTTTCTGGTAAAAAAAGAAAAAAAGGGAGCATGAAGGGATATATAAATTAGACCGACCTTGAGAAGCTGAGGAGAAAGGAGCAAACATTCTTTCAGACATTTTTGGAGGAAGAAATCATGGAATTGGATGACCTGAATATAAAAGATCAGCAATAAATGACCTCATAAGGCGCTTAGATTTAATAATGTTATCAATTAATGCATCTAAGAGCAAATAAATAGAACCTCATCTATGCTTATTGCAGTTTGAAGTCGATTACACATCAAATGCCAATTTGGTTCGAGCACCTGATGACAATATATAATGTAAAAGCATTGATTCCAATCAAGCGGAACTTATTTTTTATATGAAAAAAAAAAAGGAAAGGTGATTACCTCAAAAGTTAGATAATGTAAAAGGCTGTTTATAAACTTAAGCATGCTGCGACAAAGAAGGGAAGAACGCAATATCGGTGTTCCCAACATGCTGAAGGAACGAAACCCCTGTGACAAAATTGTTATCATTCAACAGAAAAGGACATCAGATATATAACTGACATGTTCATATATTTACCCAGCAAAATTATCTGTTTACGTACATATCCCCGTGCAATATATGCTTTTCCAAAACTTTGTTTGTAACGTGCGTACCCTTGTGCTTACACAAATGATGATTTTAATAACCTTTTCAAAAATAAACCAACTTTCCACCTAAGGATATATTTCTATCAGAAACTCAAACTTTGAGGGCAACATGTGAAAGTTTAAAATTTTAGAGGGGCGTATATGTAAATAAATCATGTTGCAGGCATTTCTACATGGATAATTCCCATATAAACTAGGCCTGAGAAACAGAGAAAATCCATGCCTGATGTGCTTGCCACGCCATGCAAAGTTGGCGGCTGACATGCTTGCAATGAAACAGTAGCCGGAAAATCAATTGATATTTTGTTAAAGCCTTCCGCGAAATAACAAGTGATAATGGCCATTGAACCTACAGCATCTCAACATATTAGTAGATTAACATATGCAGCAAGTAAAGCATGATAAAATAGAGAAGCAGATCAGCGAAAGAGCATAAAAGACCTTATAACTCAGGCAGAATGTTTCCAAGCCGGTAATCTGTATTGGCTCAGGCTCATCAGTATTATCAGTGACTCCTTCCAGATCTTTGAGATTGATTAGTCTCTTCAGCAATGAAGTTTTCTCCTGATTAGAATGGATAGGAAATGAAAAAAGGAGATATAGGGTCCGCTTATTAGCAACTACAACAAATTATCAGTAATAATATGCCAACACACCTCCAACTATAGCTTGTTTGGAAATAGGTCCCTCAACTTAACCTTTTCTGGATTGAAACCCTTAACTAGAATATTGTTTGATTTGAGAATTTTTGTCACAGCAGCCTTTCAAATTCCTGTAATGGAATCCTTGACCACTACGATAAAAAATGCTCAAACTTGAAAAAAAAAGAAGTTCAGCAAGGACAAAAGAAGATTTCAACGGGCCATTCCCAAATGAGCAATAATTGGAGTGTCCGTACATCTTTCACAAAACGATTTAAATTTCCTTACCACACAACAAGTCAAGTCTTCATGACATGGATCAGCCGCGGCAGCTGTAGTGCGCAACGCAAGGTCAAGTAGAGACTGTCTCAACATAAGAAATGCTATGTTATAATAAACCCTGATAATGGCTGTCATCAATCTGTAACAAGAAAGCAAAGAGGACACAGAAGCAGTAGGAGAGAAACCACCTGCAGTTTCTCGACTGATATTTCTTCAGGCCTCTTGGTGAGCTCATCTCGAGCAATGTCCATAAAGTGAACCAAAAAGTCACCCTAGGAGACCAAGGATATTGCTATGTGTGAACATTTGAATAATCAAACATAGTTTATATTTACAAAAAAGATTTGATCTAAATTTTATTGGATTAAGCAAACTCATTAAAAACATCAATTCAGAAACCTTTCCAAGGGCAACTGTACATAGATCTGAAGCGACAAAAAACATGCGTTGATGCAAATTGGCTGGATATTATAAAATGAAATACTAATTGAAAACTTAACAGCTGCAAAGAATTTGAATATTGGGTTCCTCTACTCCTGAAAAGTGGAAATGTGCTGAAATACCTGGTCCAGAAGAAAATAGCACTTCATAGATCGCAATTTTCCGACAAGGTCATACTGCACGATCATTATTCTCACATTAGCTTTTGATAATATGTTAAGGGCAATGCAAGAATCCTCACTAGAAAATACATTTCACCTTATCTTTAATAAGACTCAAAAGCTTGCTGCTCGCGAAGTCATAAGCAGCTTTGATGCACTCAAGATAGTGATGATTTGATCCAAAGCTAATCAATTTTGAATTTTCAGGTAATGGAACCTAACAAACACAATACTGTAGATAGTTGATAGCATATACAGGATAAAAGATCTTACTTCCTATAGGAGTTAATGGTATTTTACGCGGTAGGAAATAAAAAGATATACCTGAACACTGTGCCCACATTCTCTCATTACATTCAAGTACTTTCCAGTAGTCAAAATTGTCCCTGCAACACCTGTAAGGAAGCTAGGAATGCCATCTTTTAGGCTGTACCGTTGTTGCCAATACTTCGCATCATAATCTTGTGTGAGGCTCTCCTGCAAAAGTATGTACAATAGGTTTCTGGAATATTTTAGTTGACGACATTGAAAGAGGGCTGCAAATTATAGTTTCCTTAAGTACCTTCTTAAGTGATTTGTTTTCAGCAATGAAAAATTCACCATATGGGTCATCAATAACGCCCTCATATACCCATCTGGAGTTGAGGATTAATTTAAGAAAAATAGTTAGCAAGCGATTTTAAATAGATTCAGATGAAGTTCTTCCACATAAATAAGCCCAGAAACAAACCCTCCGTATGGTCAGAACCAAACAGCTAAACCTATATCAGATATAGGAGAATAAACACTGGACAATATTAGAATCATCATCATCACACCAAACCTTTAGCCCAGCAATATGGTACATTCTAGGTAAAAGAGAAAGACGACAAATTTATAATTAAAACTTCAGCTTCACTAAGTCATACACTAGCAAAGATCTAAATGAAGCACTACTTAATGAATGGAAGATAGCCATTTATAATCTCATTGGCAATTAGCGAATAGTTTAATAAGAATGAATACCTCTCCAATATGGCTAGGTAAGCAGTACTTGCATGTTCTGTCATCTTCTCAAGTAATGACCGAACTGCATTATCGCCCGCCATAGCCTTGGCCTGTAATGCAAATTAACCGTAATTTCCAGAAGTTCCATCTAATAATTAACTGTCTAAACTCTAAAGTATATAATTTTCAAACTGTAGAAGATATAACATGAAATGATACATATTATATAAATGAAAAAGATATAGAGCTTACAACCATAAATAATTCTAAGCAATTTAAATATTTTATTTCCATATTGGCTTGCCGATTGGATAGTTACCTGGCTTTGCAGAAGGTTAAGAGTTGCAGATCCTGAGAAATTGTTAGAGGAAGCCTTCTCAACGACAATTGCCAAAGCATGCAGTAATCCCATCATTGGCTAAAAGGGGCATAGAAAGGCATGATTATCAAAAGAACTCCCCACAGCAGTCGGTTTATGAAGGTAAATATAAGGAATAACCCAACCTGACAGTAGAACCACAACCCTTGAACTGAAAGTCTTCCAATACGGAATTGATGCTCTAGCTGGGCAACCATTGCCTGGTAATCCTGAAGTTAAAAAAGATATTAAATAAATAATAGTTTTAAGATATTTATTCCCATGACACGTTGAAAATATAGGAGTATTCAGTGGAACTGTGGCCACGTAATTGCTTTCTCTAAATAGGAGAAAGCAAAAGAACAAACGTGTATGTTGTTCCTCCTAATGGGGATAACCTAATTAGAACAACATGAAGAAATTCATAATTCTGAACAAAAAAAGTAACAACAACAAATTTGCAATTAATGACACCGAATCCTAATTGAGGAACAACAGTTAAGCTGACCATGATCCTTTTATGTAGAGAACAGATATTACAAGGCAATTAAAGCCAATATTTTTCAATTAATGCTCATCGATAGTGACTAATGGACTGGAGAGAAAACAATCAAAGAGCCTTAGTATCAACTCACAGAGATTCAAAAGAAATCCTCTAGACATAATAACTAACAAACATCCACATTAATGTCAAATTATCAATTATCATAATATTTCATACACAAATATGCAGGATTTTGTACATACAACTAGGAATGCATTTAGAGCAGCAGCGAAAGCATGGTTGACCAGGCCATTCTTGAAATGTGACTTGGACTCCACAAACTGACTAATGAGCACAAAGTCCTCACACAGAGGGAAGATCCGCTGTGTCAATTCCTGCGTCAGGTAAAAGCTAATTAACCCTCGGAAACAAGCTCGCATTTCTAACTTAAACAGGCAACTTAATATTGTTCCCTTCTCACAATTCACCTGCAAGGCGAGGTCCATAGACGGATCGATCTGAAACACCACATGCCCGTCCTTCCCCCGCACTCTCTTAATCGAAATGTACCGCCCCTCGATGCCCACCAGTGCCGACAACAAGTCCTCGATCACCAAAAGCTCCTAGTTTTCCAAACACATCACAACCCCCAATCCATCACCTCATCTAATTCACCAAATTTCCGAGCTTTACAACACAATCATACCTGAACGGATACGGGGTACGATCCAACGACATTTCCGGTGCCCCGACTACCAAAAAAACGACAAATTTCACAACAACTTCAAGAAATCGACCAATTGATCAAAGAAAGGGAGGTAAAAGTACCTAAAGGAGTCGATTACGTAGGGTTTGGACCCCGTAGTGTGATTCGGGGCTCGGATCTCCTGCAATTCGGGGAATGGAGACGAGGGTTTTGGCGATGGATCAAGAAGAGGATGAAGGGGGAGAGTAGAAAGAGGGGAAGTGGGGAAGGAGGAGTACCTGGTGGAATCGACCGGTGAGGAAGGGGCGCTCGTGGTTCCACCGAGGGGTGGGCGGGGTCGGATCCATCGCCGGAACCCTAACCCTAGTTTCGAATCGTTCGTACTGTTTTCGTGGAGTGAGCTAAACACTCTAGAGAGCGCGAAGGGCGGGGTTTATTTATTTTCCTCAAATAAATGTTTTTTTTTTTTTTTTTTTGAGATAATGATTACGAACGGTGGTGGGCCCGAAGGATAGACTCGGTCCACCAAATTTCAAATGTTAAAAAATATAAAAGCCCCTATTTATGAGAATTAGTGAAAAAAAGAATTATAGGTATTAAGAATATAGTATTTAAGGATAGTTTGATTATATGAAGTTGTAACTGTACTGTAATTATAATATCATATGAATTCAGAATTCAACTACTGTAGTTGAAACTGACGAGAGGGTTCAAATGCAGCAGTTGAACTTATCTTACTAACTACACCGAGATGCCAATTTCCTGTAGTCGGAGTTCGCTTTCGTGGCTTTGTACCAATATCGGACGAAGTCGGAATCATGAAAGTAAAGCTCACGCCGGTTGGACCTCTCAAGTTCTATGAGATACGAATAACGGAACTCAGTGAGTTCGGGTCGACATCCGTTTCAGGCACTCGAGTTCAATACAAATAAACACATTCTAAAGTTCGCTCGCTTGCGTACCCGACTCGATACTTGGGCCCACATTTAGTGGGCCGAGAAGGTGGGGCCCATTTAGTGCGCCGATAATGGGCAACTGTGTGGGCTCTTAGCAGTTTTGCGGCTAGTATTTGAAGTCTCAAGTTCAAAATTTAGTTGTTTTACATTTCCAGCTAAATTTATTTTTTTAAAAAACGAATGAAAATAGAAAAAATACTGTATGACTGCATCCCAAAAGAAGAACAAGTGGATAATATGCTAACTTTTGTTGGTTTAAATGGGTCAGCATTCTTTCCTTTGGCGGAAGGCCAACTGGGCTTAGTCACGTTCGAAATGGCATGAGATCGACTGCCCCGAGTTATATTCGAAGTGACGTAAGGATGGGTGGGCTGAGTCACACTCGAAATTCGTGGGTATTGTATCTATATGTTTTAAGTGAATTTATTGAGTTTTTTTTAACAGTAATGATTAGCGCTAACGATCCGACACCTTTCTCTCTCTCTCTCAAAAAAAAAAAAAAAAAACCTCTTTCAAATCTTTTTGGGCCTAACACTTTTTTTTGGGCCATATTGGAACCAGATTGAACTGAAACTAAACCGCGCTTTTCTTTAATCCAGCCTAGAGATGTCAAACGGTCGAATTCGGAACGGATTTTTACCCGAACCCGATTCCGAACCCGACCAAAAATTCGAAACCCAAATCCGAAAATTTGAACCCGAAACAATTATTTATTTTTTCAATATTTCAAAATATATTATATTAAATCTAAATTTTTAAAATACAAATTTAAATATAAAGTCAAATTTTTATATATATATTATATATAATACAAAATAAATTTGGGTTCGGATTGGGTACAATCAAAATTCATATCCGAATCCATATCCGTCAGGTTTCTATTTTTGATATCCATATTCAAATCCATATCCATATCCATATCCATTGGATATATCTGTTTCATTCGGGTTCGGATTCGGATTCGGATAAAATTTTGAGCGTCCATATCCATCGACATCCCTAATCCAGCCTACTATAGTTAGGCTACAGTTGTAGTTTCCACCATCATATCATAACATTAGAGTCAAAAAGATTAAAAACTTTTTCAAATTTTTTTCGACTCTTCAAAACATGATAGTTGTATCTTTCTTTCTTTTTATGCATGCTTAGAAGAAATTCTTGTCGCGTTCAAACTGTAAGGAGATTTTGTTTAAAAAAACAATTGCTAGCATTAAATTAAATGCATCTAAAACTACTCTAGCTCTACGAGATATTGGATCCAATGAGAAGTATCAAACGCATCTAGTAATAATTTTTTCGATTTATTAAACTCTTTATTCTGGGTTTTTTTTTTTTTTTTGTTTGTTTTTTTTTTTTTTGTGTGGGTTCCTTTGCTACGACTGTAATTGTTAAAAATTTATGAATTATAAAATATAATAATGTACTTTGTATTACTTTGTAATAATAATATATGATTTTTCACCAATTTTTGAGTGCCCTATCATGTTTTATGTATATACAGAGAGAGAGAGGGAGAGGGAGAGAGAGAGAGAGTGTGTGCATTTGGGATACTATTGAGAGCACGAAGATTTGGTACTATCAAATTTTCTCATTAGATTTACCTTTTTTATTATTTTTATCCGTTCGATTATACTATTCAACCAATCACTCACTTAACCCTAGTGCTCATATCATCGTAACCGCACAACTTTTAATTCAAAGACAAAAAATTTAATAGCACAAAGTTATTAATGCTATTAATAGCATTTCAACCTAGTTTATATATATATATATATATATATATATATATATATATAGAGTAGACTATTGTACTATTAATATGGCGATTCTTGTGCTCTAAGTTTTAACAATCATCAATTTTTGATGGGTGGTTAAGGTGAAGAGAGAAGAGAAATTGAAGAGAAATTAAAGTTCTCAATTTCTAATCTTTCTGAATATCTCCTCAATTTCTCTTCTCTCTCTCACCTTAACCACCCATCAAAATTGATGGATGGTTAGAAACTTAGGAGCACAAGGGTTGATGTGCTATTAATAATAAATATATATATATATATATATATATATATATATATATGGTCCTACTATGCTATATGAGCACAATCGCTCGTCGTGACTACAAGTTATTTTCAATGATGGAGTTTCCGAATCGACGATCCACTCCGTTAAATATAATATAGTATTTGAAATTTTTAGAAAATAAATTTCGTAAATTTTCAAAATCATAATAAAATCCATCAAGTGGGCATAAAATGAACGGTCAAAATCGAACGACGTTCTAAAAAAAGATGATCGGATCCTTCGACTCAAGATCTCGTAAACTTTCAAAATCATAATAAAGTCCATCAAGGGCATAAAATGAACGGTCAAAATCGAACGACGTCCTAAAAAAGGATGATCGGATCCTTCAATTTAAGATCGGAGTTATTGATCTTTATCTATGTAGTGAATAAAATTTTCTATCAAAAATTCAACAAATTCTGATTCTTTTATACCGTTAAACTAGCAAGTATCCCATACCGGCCGTTAAAAATTGTCAAATTTGTGACCTCTTGATCGTAAGGTAAATGATGTCGAAAAATTATAAAATTTTATTTCTAGAAGTTTTAAATGCTTTTTTTTTTTTGAGAGATAGAAGTTTTAAATGCTGTAAATAACGTTTAACGGTGTGAATTATCGATTCGGAAGCTTTATCATCAAAAACAACTTATAAGTACGAGGACGATCGTACTCATAATAGTATAGTAGCTGTACCCTATATATATATATATATATATATATATATATATATATATATATATATATATATATATATATATATATATATATATTCACCACACTTCCACGAATGATCATGATCTACATAACATAAATAAAGAAATAATACACGTCGTGAATTGCTCATCCAACGCAATTAATACAGCTATAAATTATAAAATAAAATATAATGTGCTATATATGAATATATGAATTTTCCTCCTAAATAAAAAATGTAACCTTCATTTACTCACCTATACGGATCCCTCAATTCAAGATCGGAGTTATTGATCTTTATCTATGTAGTGAATAGAATTTTCTATCAAAAATTCAACAAATTTCGATTCTTTTACACCGTTAAACTAGCAAGTATCCCATACCTACTGCTAAAAATTGTCAAATTTGTGACCTCTTGATCGTAAGGTAAATGATATCGAAAAATTATAAAATTTTATTTCTAGAAGTTTTAAATGCTCTAGATAATGTTTAACGGTGTGGATCATCGATTCGGAAGCTCTATCGTAGAAAGCAGTACATGAGTACGAGGACGATCGTACTCGTAATAGTATAGTAGCGGACTACATATATATATATATATATATATATATATATATATATATATATATATATATATATATATATATATATATATATATATATATTCACCACACTTCCACGAATGATCATGATCTACATAACATAAATAAAGAAATAATACACGTCGTGAATTGCTCATCCAACGCAATTAATACAGCTATAAATTATAAAATAAAATATAATGTGCTATATATGAATATATGAATTTTCCTCCTAAATAAAAAATGTAACCTTCATTTACTCACCTATACATGCCTGTATATATTAATCTAATTAATCACCTCATTTTTCTCCATTGTATTCAACACATATATATTTTAGAAAAAACTTCAAAAAAAAAAAATCCGTGTGGTTTCGTAGTTTTACTTTAAGTACCATATAGTTTAAAGTGTATCAATTTGCTCCCCTGTGGTTTCGTTTTTATATTTTCGGTAACTTTTTCGTTAATATTTTTGTTAAATTATATACAAAAACTTCGAGATACCCATCTAAATTTATCGAATATTCACTTTACTATTCTTTAATTTTAACTTTGTCAATGATATGAGAGGGAGGGTCGGTTACTCAACAAATATTATATATATATATATATATATATATATATATATATATATATATATATATATATATATATATATATATATATATATATATATATATAGTCCTACGCTTCGTGATTACCGTTGTTTTCTAAAATGGATTGACACTGCAAGATTCCAAGTTGTTAGATCGACGATCGGCTCATAATTTACGTGGCTACCAAATCGGACATCAATTCGCTATACCAAATTTACACTATTGAAAGTATTTGGAAACTAAATTTTAGATTTTGACTAGTGATCAAAAGATCTCAAAATTGACAATTTTAATGGCCGATGGTGGTGTGTTTGTGAGTTTAAAAAGTGTAAAATAATTCAAATCTCATGAAAATTCTATAGTAAAACTGTATTTTCACTATTTAGAGTAAGATCAGATGTCTTGAATTTAAATCTTTTTTTTTTAATTTTTATAAAATTTTTATTCTGATCGAATATCTTGTATATAACTTTGTAAAAATTCACTAGGTAATAATATATACAAGACACTTATATGTAGCACATTAATTTGATATATTATAAGCTAATGAGATTGTCAATTAGTTTTTATTTTAAAAACTTATATTGTGTGTACAAAATGGAATCATTGGTGCAATATTAAATAGTTGAGATATATATGTTGCATCCTTTGTGGTATGATATATATATATATATATATATACACACTCTTACAAAATAAAGAAGAAAATGCACACACGCACGCACAACATTACTTAGTCGGCTGCACATCTCCCCTTCCACACCCTCTTTATGTAAATTATATTTGTTATTATTATTATTATTATTATTATTATATCACCATCATTTCCCACCACCTAAAAAAATACATGATAAATTATATTATAACAATAATATATTATTATTTGTTGACCCCTCTCTCTTTGCACGCCTCGATCACTTTATGAGAGCTCTAATAAAGCTTTAAACAAAACCAAAGTCCACTATATACACACAAATCATATATTTCCCTATCACATATCCTACCAAAGTGGCATGGTGATCCGTAAGATCGTGTTTGGTTTCTCGAAAAAGTGTGAAAAATTATATTTATTCTTAGGGGCAATTGCTAATATATCCCTGAAAAGTTTCCGATTTTTCGATTTACCCTCTTGAAGACTAATATTGAAAATATATCTATGTTCCAATCTATTTCTAATATACCTTTAGAGTTAAAATCTAAGTAACTCATATCTCCGTAAAATTACTATTTTACCCTTTTCAAATATACCCTTCTACCATCATTGTCTTTCTTATTTGCCCTTAAAGTCAGGGGCACAAAAAGTATTTCGACTTTTGGTCTTTTTCAATATACCCTTCTATCGTCACCAACCTTTCTTATTTGCCCTTAAGTTAAGGGCAAAATTGGTATTTTAATTTTTTTTAACTGTGGTAGATGTTTAACTCACGTTTAACCCAGATTAGCTTAACAGCTGGGGTATTTGTATATGTTTTCTCACTTTTTATTTTTCGTCTCATAAAATTCGAAGTAAAACTGTATTTTCTAGAAACCAGATGTTTTTCTAGACAGAATAATTATTTTCTAAAATAATTATGAATTATATATAGTTATTCTGATCGAATATCTTGTATATAACTTTGTAAAAATTCACAAAATATATATATATATATATACAAGACACTTATATGTAGCACATTGATTTGATATATTATAAGCTAATGAGATTGTCAATTAGTTTTTATTTTACAAACTTATATTGTGTGTACAAAATTGAATCATTGGTGCAATATTAAATAGTTGAGATATATATGTTGCATCCTTTGTGGTATGATTAATACATAGAAAACTCCCCTCTACATTAAAGGACAAATGCAGTACCCTTTACTCAACCCCCACACCCCACTAACTTTTTCTTCTTCTTTTTTTTTTTCTTATGTTTTTTTTTTTTTAATTTCTCTCTTCATTCTCCATGGTTATCATTTCCACCCTTTGACCAACTCCCCCTCCCCCACCCACAACCCACCCACAACTTTTTAAGCTCTCTCTCTCTCTCTCTCTCTCTCTCTCTCTCTCTCCAAAGTAAGAATAGTGATGTGTTATTTTATATATATATATATATAGAAAAGTTGACTATCCTATTAATAGGATAGGAAAGACTGTCTATCAGTTTTAACTTGGATGAGAAATTGTAGGGTTATGTTGATATTAGTCAATTATAATTGAATGATCCCCTAGGGTTGAGTGGTCCCTTATAATATTTAATCCAATGGTTAGAAATGATGAAAAGAGTTGATCCAAAGGCTAAAAACCGATACAGTGCTTCCTATCCTATTAATAAGATAGTAGACTATATATATATATATATATATATATATATATATATATATATATAGTCAGCTAGCTTATCTTATCAATAATCTAATCTTGATCTTCTGGGATTTTTATAGATTAGATCCATCTCTTTAATGATTTTCATCCGTTAGATCATACTATTCAACCAACCACCCACTTAACCCTGATGCTCAGGAGATCCACCATCTACCTATTTAAGGTGTCTTGTCTATATTTTCCGGATCTTTTGCGAATTCGAACATTTTTGTCTCTCTCTCTCTCTCTCTCTCTCTCTCTCTCTATATATATATATATATATATATATATATATCTATATAGAGTTGAGCTAAAATACTCTCAAAAGTATCAAAAAATTGGTGATTTTGAATTTTTAGCCATTGGATGGAAAGATATAGGGTTGAGATCGATGATGGTGGTAGATGGTGGTAGGTGGTGGTAGGTGGAATAGTGTTTGATCCAAACGTTATTAAGTAATCGAGGAGTAGATCGAAATTTAAAACTAAACTCAAGGCACAAAAAATTATTAGGTACTGCATCGCAGACCCCATGTCCTCCTCCATCAGCTTCGCCACCGCAATTGCTCCGTCACCGTCAAGAGCTGTCCCCACCGCCACCGCCATTGCCGCCCGCCTGCCTGCTCCCATACAACCACCGCCACCGCCACCGCCCTGTAAGTACAACTTCATCTAATTAATTGAAAATTCATATATATATATTTTTTGAAAATATAGATTGTATCTTTATTCAGTAGTTTTTGTTGATTAAATAGTATAATCTAACACATGAAAATAATTAAAAAAATAGATTAAACGGCTAAAAATTTATAAGTACTAGAGACTCTATACTCATAATAGTATAGTAGTCGGCCCCTCTCTCTCTCTATATATATATATTTAAGGAATTAAAATGATATATTATTATTGTTAAACTAATAAGGGGTTATTATAGAACCCAATTCACACATCAAATTCCAACAAGAAGCGACAAAACCCGGAGTTAAATTACAGCACCAAAAAGCTAAGCTTTTCTTAAAGAGAAAGGCTCACTAAAAAGAAAAAGTTGACACAGATGGGAAAAGGAAAGAGAAAAGTTGATACAAAAGGAGAGAGAGAGAGAGAGAGAGAGAGAGAGTATAAAATATTTAACATTGGAGCATTTTTTTTCGGTTATACTCTTCACTACCACTAAATTTTTAAATTTACTTTTCCATACTCAAAATATCCTTCTAAAATTCATTCTCATTAGTAAAATTTAAAAGAAAAAGAGATATTTGAGAGAATTTTTTTAAAACCAACTAGTGTTAGATATTATCCCTTAAGCATTTATAGAAAAATAGTCTTAATCCCGTAGGCTTATTTAGTGGGGCGTTTGAATTGACGTAATTATAATTCCGCGTTATAAATCAAATCGTAATGATGCTCAGGAGATCCACCATCTACCTATTTAAGGTGTCTTGTCTATATTTTCCGGATCTTTTGCGAATTCGAACATTTTTGAAAGAGACTTTTTTTTTTTTTTTTTTTCGAGAAATTAAGTTTCACGAACGAAATTTTTGTTTTTATTTGTTTTTCTTAACGCTAAATTAGATCCGACAACAAATTACAATTACATCAATCCAAACGATGTTCTTCGAGGGGTTTACACTTCCCCTTATCCTTTTAGGACTTGGAGACGGAAGCACCGTCCTTAGGGTTTCGCGTGACGTCGCCGTCGGAGACGCCGTTCGCGGTGGCGGACTGCACCGTGAGCACCGACATGCTAGGCGATGACGGGCCGTCCGCACCGCTGCCGTGGGGGAGCGGCGGCGGGCCGGGAATGAGTGGGTTGAGCCCCAGAGGGCCTGGGACGGCTGCTGCGGCAGAGGGCGAGGGGGACGGACGGGGGTGGCAGGTGGCGGAGGAGATGGCGGAGGCGAGGGAGATGGGCATCAGGCAGAGGCCCTTCCCTTGCAGGTACTGCATCGCAGACCCCATGTCCTCCTCCATCAGCTTCGCCACCTGGTGCTCCGTCACCGTCAAACTGTCCCCGCCGCCACCGCCATTGCCGCCGCCGCCGCCGCCACCGCCCTGTCGTACAACTTCATCTAATTAATTGAAAATTCATATATATTTTTTTTGAAAAATAAATTGTATGCTATCCGCTTCGTTTATTTCATTTAAAAATAAACTTAGCTAGAAATATGAATCATCAGATACTTATCGTCAAACTCTTTGCCACTTACGCTAAAGACCGTCAGTAAAATTGATACCTTTTTATTTCCTTAAAAAGCTTAATTGCACTCCACTATAGCGTACTTCAATTATTATTATTATTTTTTTCATTTGTCGCGCTATATTTAGTTATTTTTAAAGGCATTATTGAACTATATATCTCACTTTATCAATCAATCTCTAAATTACCGTACATAGGTCTATTATTTTGCACAAAAGTTAGCAGCTACTTTAAAAACCACTGATTATAAAAGTAGAAGAATTTATACACGTACGGCCTATTTTATTTTAATAAAAAGAAGATACAAAAAAATGCACCTGCGAATAAAAAATATTTGCGTTTTTTTTTTTAGTTATCGTTTAATTAGTTAGTGTCACTTAATAAAATTGTTAAAAAATAAATTGTAGAAATTGAAAATAATGCTTAATAATATAATAAAGGTGTAATATGCGCCCTTTTTTTTTTGTGGAAAGAACAAAAAGTTAAGGGGTGTATTGGGGATTTCAACAGGGGCACGCATGCCACTGTTGCTACGGTCCCTGATCAATCGCTATCACTATTCACTATTCACTCAAGTATATATATACATGGGCGGAGAGAGAAACGGGACGAGAGAATACCAAAAGTTAAAGAGTGAGGCTATTATGTTTCTGGAAGAGCAGAGCTTTCGTGCTTCCACGTTATTTTTAATATTACGACTTTCGAATTGTCGATCGGCTCCGTTAAACTTAATCTAGAGTATTTGAAGTATCTAAAAAATAAATTTTATGATTTTTCGATATTATTTACCTAGTGATCAAAGGAGCTCAAAATCAAAAAATTTTAATGGCCATAGTGAGTCGTCTGGAAGTTTAACGGTGTAAAAATATTCAAATCACGTAAAATTTTGATAGAAAATTCTTTATACTATATAAAACAAGATCAATATTTTTGATCTAAAATTTTAATGTCATATTATCACATTTTGTAAGATTTTTATTTTCAGACGTTGATTTTCAGCCCCTTTGTTCACTAGGCAAATAATATCAAAAATTCGTAAAATTTATATTCTAGGTACTTTAAATAATCTAGATCAAATTTAACGGAGCTGATCGACGATTCGAAAGCCGCAATATCAAAAACGACGTGGAAGCTCGGAGCCTTTCGTGCTTCCAGAAGCATAGTAGCATTACTCAAAGTTAAATGCCAATTATTAGAAACATCAGGGACAAAATTGAAATTTACATAGCCAGATTGATTTTTACCTAATTTTATTAATTTTCCTTTCTTTAACTTAAAAATTGTAATTTTTTTAAACTTCTTCTTTAATACAGAGGTGTAAAATATATATCCCGATACGAAACGCGCATGAAGATTTCTCATATAGTAATTTGCCGAGATAGGGTTGAGGGGGTACCTCGGAGGACATATTGGCGACGAGAGGGGCCACGGCCGCGGCTCCGCCTAATCGGCTCATGCTCAAAACCTGCATTTTTTTAAATTATATATAAATATCTCATAAATTATTTACAAAATTTATGATATGACTACTGCTTAGTTTGATATTGAGATCTATCTAACGCTATTAGATAAAATATAATTGAAAAAAAAAATATCGTAACCGACTCATTGCGATATACAGAACGCAATATTAAGTACGGTTTTCACAATATTACGTACGGAAACAAATAGAATATTTTTCTAACGTAATTTGCAAATCTCTCTCCAATTCCAAACGAAACATATATCCATTATTATTGAGATGAATGAAAAGGCACAAAAAATGCTAGAATTTACCAGGCACATATTGTAATTGTAATATACAATTGCTCAACAAAAATATTATAAGGTATTCAAACAGGCCCTTATATGTCTTCTAATATTTTAAAACAATAACTAGAAAACTATTAAGTTAGCTTTTGTATAAAGAAAAAAATGCTATGAAATTTGTAATTAATAGGCAAAGTATTTGGGGGAGATTTATTTTTACCTTGACCTGGAGCTGAAGGAACTTCACGTAGTCGATGATCTCGTCCAGCATCGACGCTTTATCCGTCTGTCAGTCAAACAAACAGCAAAACTAAAAAGATAATACTGGCCGGTCCGTTCTCAAAAATTAGATCAAACCAAAATTTAGACTAAATTATATTTTGATATTTCGATTCGTTCGTAGATCTCTTAATTCAAATCTTCTCGGTATTTATTTATAAACACTAATCCGAGGTCGGAGGTACGAGTTCCAAATATAAGCTCACACAAGGATTTAGAACCCATGAACTCATGATTTGTAGTAAAAGCTAAATTTAAGCTCTCACATGAGGACTCAGAACTACCCGCAACGATCACCTAATTTCCAAATAATGAAGCTAAAAGTGATTTAAATCTCTCAAAATATTATCTTTATACATTAATAATCTTTATATGATGATACTCTTAAAATGCATGCATTCCGTCTATTACAGTAATACTATTGTTTCGACAGATTTCAGAGCCTGAACTCGTTGACTTTGAGAAAGTCGTAAGCGTTTCTCAGATCATCCGAACTTTTACTTATAATTGTATAAAAATCGGCGGTTCTAACTCCAGTGGTGTGAACTGTTTTTTCACTTTCCGACTTTCTGCTTTCGAACAGCACCGTAGTGGGAAACGGCCCGGCGGCGACACGACCTCTCCACTTACGGTGCGATTCCCGAGACAGTGGCCGAGTTTAGGGGGCGGGGCGGGTCTCGTGCTCCGCGCCGACACGGCCTTTAAACAGGGGTATGTCATCTATAAAGAACCCTCCGAAGCACATCCCACGACACTACTACTGCTGCTGCTACTACTACTACTGTTACTGCTAAATAATCACATTTGTTAAAATTAATCACTCTTTTTTTTTAAAAAAAGAAAATTATTTTTCCTTAATTCCAGGTGTCCCCAGGTGCCTCTCCACGGCTCCAAGAGTCCTGAGCTTCCCCCTTACCTTAAATGACCGAACTACCCCTACCAAATAATAATAATAACCTAAAATTGGGAAAAAAAAAAAAAATTTGTAGATTTATTTATAGTGTTGGTTTTTAAATTTTTATAAGTAAATAAATAAATTGTTTTAATACCTTGTTGGCGTTGGGGACTAATTCTTGAAGGGCCTTCATTCGCTCCGCGATTCTCTCCCTGCGAAGCTGTACGCACGGAAACAAACGAAGATCAAAACAAAACGATACTGAGAAAATCATAATTAAAAATTCTGTTGAATTTTTTTTTTTAGTTTATTTTTCAATGTAAAATAAAATAATTGGGAGTTAAAAAAGAAAAAAAAAGAAAAAGAAAGAGCTTACTCGTTCGGCGATGCTGTGAGGGTCGGTGGCTTGTCCGCGCCGCGCCCTCACGCGCTGGCGCGGCGGCGCCGCCGCGCCGCTGCCCGAAGACGCGGCGGCCTGCGGCGGCGGGGCAGCTCCGCTCGGCGGCGCTCCTCCGTAGCTCTGCGGCCCCATCGCCCCACCCTGTTGTTCCACAAAAAAAATAAAATAAAATAAAATAAAAAAGAGAAATGGTAATGGAGAAGATTTTTGTTTTTAAATTTTTGTTTTGAATTTAGAGAGGAGGATTTGATTTAATTGATTTAATTTTGATTTCTTTTTTCAAAGTAAAAAAAAAAAAAAAAAAAAACCTGAGGGTGGTGGAAATGTTGGTGCGACGCGCGCTGAAGCGATCCGGCACCGTATCCGTTGTAGAGCACCGCCTCACCTCCCTAGTAGTTATGGTTAGTTAGATTAGATCAAAAAGGGAAAAAAAAATTCAAAAAATTCAAATTCAAATTCGAAAAATTGAAAAAGGGGTGGAGAGAATTGTTAGCGGAAACGTACGGCGGGGCTTGGGGATTTGAAGGGGGAATCGGCGTCGTCGCGCGATCCTCCTCCTCCGGCGCCGCCGCTCCCTAGGGTTAGCGGAAGAGGGAGGAGCCCCGAATCGGCGGCGACGCCGCCGCCTCCGGCGGAGCTCGGCGATCGCCCCATCGGGGAGAGGATCATCGGGTGGCCGTGGTGGTGGAGGTGGTTGTTGTTGTTGTTGTTGTTGTTGTTGTTGAGCTGCAGCATCATCGGCTTCGGCGATCCCCCTCCCCCTCCCCTCCGCCGCTGATCTGGTGCTGCCGCAGCCGCGACGCGAGGAGCGAGCTCTCGTCGTAGGCGGCGGCGGCGCCGCCGCCGCCGCCGAAGGGCATCGGCTCCGCCGCCGCCTCCTCGGGCGATCGCCCGGCGATCCCGAGGTGGAACAGCTTCTGGACCTCGCCGGCGCCGGGATTATGCGCGGCCCCCGCCGCGGCGGCGGCGAGCTCCCACGGCGACTTAGGGTTCCCGAGCTCGGCCCACGCGGAGGGTAGGGTGGAGAGCATCTGGTCGAAGAAGTCGTCGTGCCCGCCTCCCCCGCCTCCGCCTCCGGCGAGGGACTCCGCCATGCCCTGCATTTCTCTACTGGTAGGTTGCATCGTTCTCAACTCTAGGGTTAGGGTTAGGGTTAGGGTTTCTAGCTCGGTGTGTTTGGGGTGGTGTGGAGAGCCCTGAGAAGAGGAAGAGGGGAATTCGTATGCTTCGTATATTTATATTGGCTTCGGGGGGGGGTGATCACTGTGCGTTGTGGTGGTAAAGTGTTCTTATCCCTTTTACCCTTTTACAGGTTTGGCGCACAAACATTTGCGTGGACCCGGTCTACCACGTCAGCCTCTCTACGGCCCCACCATGTACATCTATCAACCTCTATACAAAAAAAAAAAAAAAAAAAGTAACAAGATCACAATTATTATTCACTTAAATTAAACAAAAAAAAAACTTTAAAAATATTAAATTATTGATTATTTCTTTTGTCTTCTTATATTGTTCGATAAAATTATTTTGATATAATTTTTATATATACAGTATATGTATTATATTTTTGTCGCAATGAATATCTTTATAATTATAATATTATTTACTGAAGTTCTATCTGAACACGAAATATTAATAAAATATTATATTAATATATATATATTTTTATTATTATTATTTTTTAATAAATTAGGAGGTATAGAAATTTTTGTGATATAAAAATTATAAATTTTTGTACATGAGCGACATGGTGGACCGAGTTTAGGAATAATTTGATAGGTGTACTTTTCTAAGCCTTAGTTTGATATTGAATTCTATCTAACGCTATAGATCGACAAAAAAACATATATGGATATATTTCTATGGTCTCCGATGGAGCCGCAGAAAATATATCGTAATCGACTAATACGTACGGAAATAAATATAATATTTTTTTATCGTCTCTTCTTATCGCATGTAATGCAATCTCTCCGCAATATCAAATGGATAAAGTAGTGTGAGTGGTGCATGGATGATGTGGTAAACCAGGTCTAGGAAATAAGTTCGCAGCTGGGTTAGGTAAAGGGTGTTAAGTTAGAACGGGGTTTAGGGTTTCGGGGGCGGGGTAGCTTTCGAACAAAGAGGGGGTGGGGCCCACGAGTGGGAGAGAGAGCCAGAACATCACGTCCGTCCGATTTTTTTTTTTAAATTATAAATTTTATCCGAACCGTTAGATATTTTAATTTCATTCATCCAACTTTTATTATGTTTTAATTTTAGTGTCTAAATATGTAATTTACTTAATTTAAATAATTAGTAACTATTCAAATACAAAATTTAAATTAATTATTTATTTTATTAAATTTATAATTATATAAATAGTATAAAATATATACTAATTAAATCAGTAAAAATAAACAATGAATTCAAAATTTAAAATTAAAGAGTCATTAATTGGCTCTAATTAAATATTTTAAGTAAAAATGAATAAAACTTATCTATAATCAAATTCGAATAAGTTTTAGGTTTTCTCGCACGTGCGAGTACCCGAGAGTTATGCTACGGGTACTCTAGAACGTACACAAATACTGTGGCTTATACTTTGTTCATTGGAAAAGCTTGATTTTTTTTTTATATAAATTTTTTTCCCTAATTTTTCGTTCGTTTGAATTTAAGCAAAACTAGTTTTTTTTTAAAAAAAAATTTCAAATTTTTTAGCAAATTAATATTTTTGTTTACGGATTAGTTTTTTTATAAAATTTGAAAAGAAACTCTCTAGAAAAGCTCTAAAATAAAGTTATTTTCAGTCGTCAAACAAATAGCGGGGAAATAATATTTTTTACCTAAATTTTAATGTAACTAGAAGTTATTTTCAATCTTAAAATTAACATGAGATGTTATAATAGATAATTAACTTGAAAAACATTCAAACAAATAGTGGTGAAATAATAAGTTTTACTCAATGTTTATATAGTTAAACTAAAATCCATTTTCAATATAAGAAACAATGAGAGATGTAATGATATGTAGTTAACCTTAAGATTTTGCCCTTATTGAAAATACCCAACCTATTTTTAATATACTCATAGAGTTAAAATCTGTTAATTAACTTTATTATCTATGTAAATTTACTATTTTGTCCTTTCAAATATATCCTTCCATCATCGTTACTTTTCTTATTTGCCTTTAAAGTCAGGGGCATAAAAAGTATTTTGACTTTTGATCTTTTCCAATATACTCCTCTACCGGCACCAACATTTCTTATTTGCCCTTGAGTTAAGGGCAAAATTGGTATTTTAATTTTTTTTTAACTGTAGTAAATATTTAACTCACGTTTAACCCAACTTAACTTAACAGGAGATAACTGTAAGAATATTTTACAATAACGATGGAATATATGAAGGATATTTTAGAAAAAAAAGAGTAGGAATAAATCGAATATTTTTAAATGTACGAGGGTATATAGGCAATTATTCTTTAGAAAAAAGGAGTGCCCGGGGTATGAAGTAGATCATAGAGAGAGATATGCAAAAACATTCAATGTTACATGCATTATTATTAATTACTTAATATATATTATATACAGCCCTAAACTTTAGGTTAGATTCAACTTTGATGGCTTAATTCTTTGTCATGCCACTTTTAGTTAAAATATAAAATTACTTCATCCAAAAACCACTGCAGGGTTTCAAAAACAATCTAATTATTTACTTAATTAGCCAATAGCACCTAATTTAGGATCATAATGGATTGAAGCAAAGTAAAAAAAAAAAAAAAAAAAAAAAAAATATTATAGAGAACAAAAGGTCATCAAATGCCTAGTCTTGTAATCATGCAAATTATTGGAAATATATACTTTCAACTTTTGAACCCTCGGATCTCTCGAGTTTACAAGTATATATAGTAGTAACTCAACTCTGTAAATAAATTTTATATTATATTTACAAAATGATCCAAGAGAAAATTTCGTCTCCCATGAATCATATCCATCCGTCTAATGTTGAATACGAAATATAAAAAATATATATATATGATCTTTATAGTCGTTAAAGCTTTTAGAGTAATCAGTTATCGAATTTCGTAAAATAGATGGTAAGTAGACTACAGCGAACATGTTGTACGGATGCCTCGTACCTCGTCAACGAGTAATAATTAACTTTTCTTAATCCAATCCAAAACTTGGGTTCTCTTTTATAAATGAAGATATATATAGCTAGGATCAGTACTTGTAGTAGTAAAAAAAAAAAAAAAAGGAAAAAAAATACGAGCTTATGTTCTATAGAGTTCCACTGGGCATGAACCTAATATGATTCCACATCATGGAGAAGAGGCAAGTTAAGAGAATGTACTTAGCCCAAAGTCAAGGATAATTTAAAAAAAAAGAAGAGATAATCTTTGTACTAGCTAGGATTTGGTCAACATCCAATATCAAGGTAATGCATGCAAGATCAACTTGTTTGATTGGAATGTGCATCATGCATTAATCTCTTCGATCTTGTACTTAATTAAGTTTCTTTATTGGCTCACTAATGATATATATATATATATATATAGAGTCCGGCTACGGTGCTTGTAAAAGCACCAAGCACTTGGTGCTTTTGAATTTTTTACCGTTAGATCTACGTCTTTGATCATTTTTATCCATTGGATTATACTATTCAACCAACCACCCACTTAACCCAAAGGAGCCCACATCATCTTAACCGCACATCTATCAATTCAATGGCTAAAAACTTACAAGCACCAATGACTTTGTACTTTTAAAAGCATAGGAGCTCAATTCTCTCTCTCTCTCTCTATATATATATATATATATATTCAGCTATTATTGTACATTGTAACTAGTCCAAGAAGAGGCGAGAGAAAGGTATCATGTTAATTACCTACTTTGTTTATTTCTTTTAGAAGTCGACTTAGCTAGAAATGTGAATCAATTAGAATTCAAACTTACGACCTCAGATACCGATCACTAAATTCTTTGCCACTTGCGCTAGGAATGGTCAGTACCTAGATGTGTATTTTATGTTCAACCAAATCTTCGTAGGTTAGTGAGACCCATGTTGGTTTAAAGGGGCCAACATCGATCTTACCCTACGGCGGATGGTCGGATTGGACTGAATCACGTTCGAAATGGCGGAAAGTTGGGTTAGGCCGAGTCATGTTTGAAGTGGTATGAGGTTGATTGGACCGACTCACAATCGAGACTTCTAGACGCCGCATCTGTACGCTTTGTATATTTCTAACAACCCTAGCTTTTGTGATCAATAGTTAGCGCCAACAATCCAATAGGCTAAGCAACCCTATATTAGGAGAAATTGACCTTTACGTCTGTGTATCTATCTATCTATCCAACTCATATGCACTGCTTAATTCCTACCAACTCTTCAAATATACTCTTCTATTATCAACAACTTTTCTTATTCACCCTTAAGTTAAGGGCCAAAAAGATTTTTTTTTTTTCAATTTTGTTAGACATTTAACTCACGTTCAACTCGAGATAACTTAACGGGTATACGTAATTGCAGAGGTATTTTAAATAATAAAGGAACATATAAAAGGTGTATTAAAAACAAAAAAAAGTAAAAATAAATTAGATATTTTCGAAGCTTTCAGGGGTATATAGACAATTATCCCTATATATTAATTACCAAGCAAATCCTCCACCACAATTCTTTTCAAGTGTGGTGAATGCACATGATTCCATCTCCATTTATTCCTCACAATTTTTATTAATATATATATATATATATATATATTTTTTGAAAGTATAGGATCCAAATCTCTTTTGTGTTGGGAAAAAGATCCAATCCTTTTTTACAGCTTCATTAAATCCCTTTATTATCTACTTAGAAGAAGCTTTAATTTATTGACACGATAACGAGTATAATCTTTATAAGAGATTTGGATACTTCTCCCTCTCTCTCTCTCTCTCTCTCTCTCTCTCTCTCTCTCGAAGAAAAAAAAAAGAAAAGAAAAGAAAAGAGATTTGGATAGCTTTAAATAAAGAAGAGAGTACAACGCGCCACTATAAAAAAATTTTACATTTAAGGATACTTTAAATGATATTTAGCGACGCTTGTAAAAGCGTTGTGTAAAATGTCGTTAAATAAACATGTCGGGATAAATATACCGACGTTTTAATATAGCGTCGGATAATTTATATAAATATTTGATAAAAATATGTTTATTGACGACGCTTAATCATAAGATCAAGAATGCTAAATATTAAAGACGCTAGAAAAAAACGTCGTTTAAAAAGCGTCCTAAAACATATTTTGTTGTAGCTTCAAATGTTTGGTTTATAAAATATTCAAATCAGTATTTTTTTTTTATAGTTTTGAGTTTTGAAAAAAAAAACTATTTATTTTAAAAAAATTTCAAAGCTTATAAAAAAACACTAATTTCGTTTGTTAGATTTTATATCGAAATGTTCCTGAATTATTTTTTAAAAAATAATTATTCTACTTTTATTATTACTTGAAACCTTCACATGTTGATATTGGAATCATGCAAATTGATTAAACTAATATTTTAATATTTATTAGTGAAAAGATAAAGAGGATTCTTGTGATAGGGTTTATACTTCAATGCGATAAACATAAAGAGTGAAATTAATGTTTAATCAAAGCATGGTAAAAATGTGTGGAGAACCCTGAACTATATGACATTTCAAAATGCCCCCCTCAAAGTAAAAAACTTAATTAATTACCAGATTAATTATAGATGAATTCATTAAATTCAGTATTTGTAATCATCGCAAATAAAATTATAGAATTATCGCCAAATAATTAATCAAATCATTAAATTTAATTAATAATTTTTTTTGACTTAACCAATTAGTAGAATAGATTAAATTAAAAAAAAAAATTAGAAATGAACTCCTAAACTTTGTTTAGTTTTTGTTTTGACTCCCCTAAATTTTAATTATTTAACTTGAGAAATGTGATTAATTACTACTTATTGGTGAGTCCATCGAATTTAAAATTTTTAATCACTCTTTAAGTAAATAAAAACTAGCACAATTAACAGCTAATAACTAATAGAGTCATTAAACTCAATAAGATTATGGACATAGCTAACTAGAATTATTTTAATGGAAAAATAGAAGTTAAAAGAGGTTGTAGTTGAGGGGATCTCCATTCATTTTTTTTTTTTTTTGGGATAACTTCAAAAAAACCCTTTGTGTTTCAGCCACTTCAAGACTTGTGGTTTAAAGTGTATCAATTTACCCTCCGTGGTTTCGTTTTTCTCTTTTTATTATCAATTTTATTATTATTTTTTTTAAATCGGTGATAAAGTTAAAATTAAAAGAAAAATAAATATTCAATAAATCTATAAGGGTATCGAAGTTTTTTGTATATAATTTAACGAAATATTAAGAAAAAAGTTGCGTAAAAGATAAAAACAAAACCACATGGGAACAAATTGATACATTTTAAACCACATGATACCAAAGTGAGAAAGTGCGAAACTACGGGGGGTTTTTAAAGTTTCCCTTTTTTTTTAAAAAAAAAAACCTTATTAAAGAATTCAAAGTTGAGGGAAATGGGGGAGGAGTGGTGAGTTTTGTGTACTAATGGATTGCATCAACTACACATGTTCAATCTCTTTGTTGCCCTAATTATTATTATTATTATTATTAGTTATATATACAAGACATGTTGCAATTAATGGAAATCATGTGGTAGTTTTGTTTAGTTAGTTATCTTCATGAGCTCAATAGAACTACTTTTTTTTTTGGGGGGGGTGGCATATGTGATCTTCATTTAGTTGCCAAGAGATTTAATGTAGAGTAATTTTAGAATTTTATTAAATTTCTCTGCATGGTCATAAATTTCAGAAACCTGTAAAATCTAAATTTTTTTATATATAATTATTTTTTATTTGAGAGATAGGTAGCACGCTACCTGTTTCGTTTATTTTATTTAGAAATAAACTTAGCTAGAAATGTGAATCAACTAGGATTCGAACTTGGGTCTCGGATACCAACTCCCAAGTTCTTTGCCACTTGTTTTAGAGACGGTCGGTTATATATAATTTTTTGAAAATACAGTTTCTTAGAAAATGGCCTTTTATCACATACTTATATATAATGGTATAATAAAACATTTATTAAAGAGGAGTTATTTTTCTCCATAGGAAACTTTAATGCTAAAAACAGAATAAAAAAAAAAAGAGAAAGAGAAAAAGAAAATAGGAGCTTTTTAATTTGTCACTATATGGATAGTTTAAGCAAGGCTCAGCTCTTGTGTGTGTGTGTGTGTGTGTTAAAACTACTTGGTTATATTTACTCATATACTTTGTAAAGGAACAATTTTAACTTTGTGTTGGGGCCCACAAAAACTAAAGCAAAAAAAAAAAAAAAGAAAAAGTAATAAAGGGAGAGAATCATGATGCAAATCTCTTTTAAGTTCTTAAGTAATTAATTGTCAACCTTGATCAATAATTCATGTAGAATAGTTAAACTAATCTAGATGTGTTATAATCTTAAAAAACCATCATAATTTTATAATAATTGAAAGCATTAGATGAATAAAAAGCATCCAACTCCTTTGATTATCTCTTGGCTAATTATTATTGGTTAAAATAAGTCTAACTTTTAAGCTGAGTTGGATGAGCCCAATAAATTGAGTGATTCTGCAGTCCACAATAAATATAAAAATAAGAGACTCAATAATAAACTTAAAAGTCCATAAGCGTTGCAGTTAAAACTCTTAAAGTGCGCGGTGGGCGCGTCCTTTTTATCGGTACGTACTTTTAAAATAGTTGATTAATTCTTATGATTCACATTATCTTGCACAAGGAGCTTTTTGTAAACACAATATTTTGGAGCCAAAAATCAAAAATAAAATCTAAACCTTTGTTTGGTACAATTATTTTTTTTCATAAATAAACACAAGAGGGTTTTTTTTTTTTTTCTCAAAATCTAAAAAAGTGGGAAAAAAAATTGTATTACTCAATTTTTTTACTTTGTATTATTAATAAATTCTCCAAATATAGACTGAAAATATTTTATCATTTATTGCATACAATTTATATTTTAGAAAATATTAATAAGACCTAACAAAGTCTAAACTTAAGAACCCATTTAATTTTTTTTTTTAGTGAAAAATATACCCCTTTCATTTATTTATTTTTATTTTTATTGAGATGAACTCAGACAGAAATATAAAAACCAAACAATTTATATTTTACGATTTGTTGCATACAATTTATATTTTACAAATTTTTAATAAGACCTAACAAAGTCTAAGCTTAAGAACCTATTTAAAATTTTTTTTAGTTTAAAATGTACCCCCTTGGTTAATTTTTCTTTTGAGATGAACTCGATTAAAAATATAAAACAACTACTCTGTGAACTTAAAGATATCGGATACTAACTATCAAGCTCTTTACCATTTATACCAGATACTAACTCGACTAGAAAATATAATCTTTTACAACAAAAATAAATAATTAAATAAATGATGAAAACGTTTCAAACTCATCTAAACTATAGACTATTTTGAGCCTGCTATCCAATCTTTTAAAATTTTAATTTTAATATCTAAAATTTGTTTGATTTAAGTCGGTCAGCAGCATTTGACTTCAAACTTTGAATTTTTTTTCTTTTTTGAGAGATAGGTAGCATGTTACCCGCTTCGTTTATTTTATTTAGAAATAAACTTAGCTGAAAATGTGAATCAAATAGGGATTCGAACTTGGGTTTGGTGTCAATACCAAGTCTTTCTTCACACTGTCGGTAACTTTGAATATTTTGTTTATTTTTATAGACATAGTCAGTATACTTTATACAATCCTCGCAACTATAAACTTATTAAAATTAATAATTAGTTTAAACTTCGAAGTCAAAAGTACTATTAACTAATTCAAACAAACAGGTTTGATAGTCAAATCCAAAATTTAAAATATTAGGTAGTTGATTCAAAACGGACTATAGTTCAGATACGCTCCGTATATTTTTAACCTAAATAAAAATAAATAAATTAAAAAAAAAACATGGCTCCTTGCTTGTGATTGGGCAGTATGAGAATGGTGGGGCCCAATTAGTGGGGACCACAAAATGTCCCCCAAGATTTGGTGGGAGTTGTGGAGCATGTGGAAGTGTTGGCTCTCTTGTGTCTTTAATGGTTGCACGTTTTTGCAATAGAGGGATTCCTTATTCCACATCAAATGTGTTAAAAATAACAAAAATAATAAATAATAATTTTTATGTTTATTTTTATTCTTCTCTACCAACCTGTTTGGGACAAATAAAGTATGGCATAAATAGTTAAAAAGAAAGAAGTTGGTCTTTGCTGATACACCCTTAAAAATATATAAAATTGTGTAAAGAGTTCGCTGCAAAGTGTATCGATTTGCCCTACTGGTTTCGTTTTTATCTTTTCGACAGTTTTTTCGTTAATATTTCGTTAAATTATATATAAAAAACTTCAGATATCCATCTAGATTTATCAAATATTCACCTTAGTACACTTTAATTCTAACTTTGTCACTAATTTAAAAAAAAATAATAATAAAATTGATAATAAAAAGAGAAAAACGAAACCACAGGGATCGAATTGATACACTTTAAACCACATGGTACTAAAGTGAGAAAGTACGAAACCACAGGGAGTTTTTTTGAAGTTTTTTCTAAATAAAATAAATTTTGTGAAACCACATTTTAAAAAAATCTCAACAATTTTTTTTTTTCTATGATTCAAGTGGTGGATTGGTTAATCCAAAAGTAAGGAGTAATGAGCCTCTAATAGTAGAAAAGGCCTAAAGTAGTTCACTTATTGCGAGATCCACTTTTTTGGGGGTTAAAAGGAAGAGATCGATTGCCATAAGATTAGCTCTACCAAAAGATTCTTTCCCCTGGGAAGATAAAACAAAATATATGTGTTACTCTCTTATGTACCAATCAATGTTAGCACCCAACTAGGATCTCTTTAGATCATCTACAACCAATTAGGAAAATAGTTATATAATAATATGGCACCATAAAGATGTAGCACAAGTGTGTAGTTGATGAGTTTGATGTGCAATGTGAGAGTTAAAATTTAGTCAACTAAATTGGGTTGTGGGACCAGATTACAATAATTTTAAAAATTCAAGCTAGAAATTGCGATAATTAGAGTTTAAGAACAAAAGTGTCACCCGCCTCATAGTTTGAGGACCATACTTGTCATTTACCCTTCTTTTAAATACCCCAAGGTTTTTAACTTACATTTCTTATTAAAAGGGAAAAAAAAAGTTTCTATTTTGACTTCAATTAGGCTTATCATTAGATTAATGTCACATGCATTTAGAGATGTCAACGGGTCGGATTCGGGGCGGATTTTTAAAAATCCGAACCCGAACCCAAAAATTTGAACTCAAAACAATTATTTCTTTTTTCAATATTTCAAAATATATTATATTAAATCTAAAATTTTAAAATACAAATTCAAATATAACATCAAATTTTTATATATATATTATATAATACAAAATAAATTCGGGTTCGGGTTGGGTACAATCAAAATTCATATCCGAATCCATATCCATCGGGTTTCTATTTTCAATATCTATATCCGAATCCATATTCATATTCATCGGATATATCCGTTTCATTCGAGTTCGGGTTCGGATAAAATCTCGGGTATCCATACCCATTGACATCCCTACATGCATTAGGACTTCCACATTTATGGGACCAGTATTTAGTAAGGGACAAGTCAACTAGCAACATTATTACAAGGACAAGAAGTTTCTTCGAAAAACAGCATGATTTGTGGCTTTCAATTTTCAATACATAGATAAGGTAATAAAAGACTCATTGCATGATTTGTGCCTCTCAATTTTCAATACATACATAAGGTAATAAAAGACTCACTGCATGATTTGTGCCTCTCAATTTTCTAGTACTTTAAGAAGTCTAAAACAAATGAAAATGAGACTTTGAATTCAATCAGAAAGCTATTATATATAGATCTAATAAAAGAACTCTTACGATTTCTTCTAAGAGTTCTATTTAAACAGCACTTCTACAAAAGCTAAGATCTGTATATCATTCTATGATATTCGTCAATAACTTAAACATCTTTTTCCACTTTGGTGTGGAACAACAAACACCTCCTTTTATATGCATATACTTTAAACTTCTCATATATCTTTGTGAAGAATGACATGCCTTGTTACTTCTGGCCCTATCAAGAGCTTCTACAGTTGTGGGGCAGTAGAGATATTCAGAAAGTCCTAACAGGTTTTACATTAATATCAACACATAAGAGTATGGAAAACTAGCCAAGATTAATAACGGCGACTAACGTTGTTCAATGCTAGATTTTCGATGAGGAAGCATGAGACAATGCACCAAATCAACAAAGATTACTTTATAATTAAACAGGGAAAAGAACACTAGAATGCCAGATGGTACTGCTTACTTTGCATAGACCTCATGGAATCTTACCCTCCCTAATAAACAAAACTAAACAAAAGGATTTCGCTACACAGTAGAAATGCGTTGCATATTTACCTCAGCCAATTACTTGTTATGTCTTTTGATCTTTACGCCCAAAATAATCCTCCCATGAGTCATGGAAATTGAGTTGGTATTGATAAGTTCTAATGCTTCAAGCTGATTTTTCTTTTCTAGCATTTTGAGATAGTGAGCTCCTTCCCGAGCATTACCTAATTCATGGTTACAATCAAAATGAAGCAAGTTAACTTGTTGTGAATGGCTGAATGCAAGAGCCAAGTATAGTAATACAAGTGGTTGGTTGGCCTGGCCTCTTCATCTGCTTCTCTATTCCAAAAAGCAAAAGCTTTATGAAACTGATCGTTTAGGCCCAAGAGTAGAAGTTCCAATTTGAAGCTTCTACTAATACTACAACAAGTTGTAGAGGAATTTAATAGATAATACTTGTGCAGAGGTACCAAGGGTGCCAAACAAACCAGAAATACCAACCTTAAAAGTGCTTCATCCTTGTGTTGTGAGACCAGCCTCGCAGTGTCCCTCCACCAATATATTTCTCTTTCTTTCTCACGGAGATTATTTTCGGCACAAGCCAAAGCTGACTCGAGCTCTCTTATTCGTTCTTGCTGCCTTGTTTCTAGTAGCTCATGCAATCTCCTCTCTAGCTCACGTGCAGAAACTCCACAATTAGGAATGCTTTCTTTTTCTTCTGCTTTTTGTTCTTTAACCTCACTGTCGTCTCCGCAACTCAAAGATAAGCTTTCAGAAAGATTGCTCTTTCCATTTTCCGGCTGTAAAAGAGAAAAAGAATGTGGTGATGAATATAAATATCGAGCGGTCTTAACTAACTACTGGTTTTGATTGGCCCCATTGCCAATGCCTAACCCTGACTTTTTCCTGTGAATTGTGTCCATTCCCTTAAAAAATGTGGCCAGAAATGGTGTACTAGGATACTTCGTGCGAGAGTTCAGTGCCCACGGAAAATAAATTTATGACAAGGTAAATCCCAACAAAACCAGACTAACCATCAGAACATCAAAATCAAGCCAATTCACACATTCTTGAAGGGTATATATATTCTATGAATAGAAGTCTTAATATTGCACTTACAAAAGTTAAGAGCTAGGACAGAGTTCATTTAGTTTCAATATCTGGAATTAAAAAACAGTTTTGTTTTGGAATTAAAACACAGTTTTGGTTGCATGTTTCAAGATAATTTTAGCTTTCTCAGTGTGTAGAATATACACCTTGAGTGCATTCTAAAGATAGTAATAGAAGATGGTTATTTAACCTCAAATAGGTTGAGCATTGAAATAAGGTTCATCAATACGAGCATAACCTCTGTAATTGCTGTGTGGAAACCCTACTTCTAAGCGGAAGTTTTAATCACTTCAAGAATATCCAAAGTGAATTATAAAGATGATTGTGCAATTTGAAGAAATAACATTTAGTATAACACAAGGACAATAAGCTTTACTCCATCCAAGCATAGTCCAATTAACTCCTAAAACTTATGACCAAGGAAAGAGTGCTTAAGTTGCTTCTCTACTTCTAAACGCGCAATTATTCTCAAATCAGATGTGGCCTTTATTAGGAGAAGCATACTTCATTACCGAATGAATTCATCAAGGCTCAGATGCACCAAAAATCCCAAACCCAAACATAATAAGCTTTTTGACACAATTACCAAATCTGAATTCAATCAAACCAACGAAATGGGTTTTTGTGAAAGGAACTATGTAAAGCTCAAAAGTAGAATTTGATCCTCTGGAAATTGGGTGAGCTTGCTAGCCAGAATTTGATTTAAGTGACAACAATTGTGCACCAGAGTTTAATCCAGGGCATGATGTACAGATCAAAATCCATAGAAGAGAGACATTTAGAATCCTTTTAAGTGCTAGAAGACAAAGTAACAATTGCTAGAGCAAAACAAAGCTAAGCTCTGCTGTAACTAGAATTCTAGATACCGGCGTAACCTAAGGTTTCTAAAAAGAACCTTTTCCCAGGAAAAAAAAAAGGTTCCTAACAAGAACAGATAACTAATCATATTGCAAATAATATATATTTTCAAGGCTAAATTGCAGGAAACCCTTCTATAAGCATCACAATTTTCACATCACCCTTATGAAACATTAAAAAAACCTACATTATAGCCAATTGAGATACAAGAAATTTGATACATATTGCCTGAACAACATTTGACAAAATCAGGCAAAGTAATACAAAATTACAGTTTAATGGGGCTATATATTGCTTTTAATTCTTCAAGGTGGAACAGGGAAAATTGGAATACTTAAGAGTTTCGTTGCATTTTAGACAATTTCAACCAGTTAACCTACTACATATAAAAAAAAATAAAGCTCTAGATGAGGGTTTTACCTCCGATTCTCCATGTGGTGGAAGCTGCACTGAATTTTTGGCATTCATACTGAATTGTAGGAGTTCTAGTTCAACTTCAAGCTCTGCTTCTATCTGATCCATTCCAATGCTACTTTGGTTTACTTTAATACTACCACAATTTGGATTTGTACTAGGATTAAAGGCACAGTGTACTGTTTCCAAACAGTGGGATGATCCATCCTCTTGGTAAACTACAGACTCGCCTCTGTTAACATTTCCAAAACTACTCGACCCAGTCATAGGCGCATTATTCGACTCCTCGATGCTGAAGGAAACATTCTTCTTTCTCATCTGATTCTTAATGTCCACAAGCAGCATTTCGATCTGCCTTCGTAATTCTGTTATCTTATTTAGTTCGGTCGCACTCTTCGTAAGAAGAAAGACCAGACTTACACCCATACCAAGAGTCAAACAAACATCTTCTGGTTTATGTCCTGGATAACAAAGAGATCGTTAACACAGTATTTTCTTAGCAAAAAGTAACTAAAGTGTACTTGTTTATTGTCGACATAATCTTAAACAGAAAAGTTGAAAATTTAATACAACAAATAAGATTAAAGGTTTACGCAGTCGCCTCCAACAAGGTTATAACTTATAATTGAAGTAGGAGATTAATAAACGATGTACCTTATCATCTTTCAATATATTGTCCAGTTCGGAACATGCACAATAAGATTCAGGGGGGTTTAAGAACTTCAAAACAAATCTGAGCTATAAATTGAAATAAATCATTCATTTGTTCTAAAAAAATTTAGACTAAATTGATCGTTCGTATGGTAAATTTAAGCTTCCTAAACTCTGAATGGTTATTTGATTTGGAGTATATTTTCCCTAAAATCAAGCACAAAATGGAAACAAAAAGAGGAGAAATCAAATCGCCTCTCACCTGAGGAGATGGAGATCTCTTTACTACGACTCTCGCCGGAACCAACCCCACCTCCCCCAATCTCCGCCGCTCGATCCCGCTCACACGGAACCCTCACCTCCACTCCCCCTTCTCCTTCCTCCTTCTCCTCCTCCTCCTCCTCCTCCTCCTCATCATCATCATCATCACCACCATCGCCCTCACCATTTCCCTTCTCCCTCGTCTCCTTCCCACCGGAGCAATACCCCGGGATCCGCACCCGGCACCCGAAACCCTCGCTTCCACCGCCGCCGCGGCCGATCCCAGCCGCCGCCGACGAAGGAGACGCGCGGCGGAGGGGGAGGAGGAGGCGGAGGCGCGAGAGAAGCGACCGAGGAGAGTATTTGGAGGAGGGAGATGGAGAGGCGAGAACGAGCTCTGATCCTCTTCTCCTCCTCCTCTCACTCTCCATTATCGCATCATCATCAACATCCATGGCGTATTCTTAAAGCTCACTCCGACCATTTATATATACGAGCCCTAGAGAGAGAGAGAGAGAGTGTGTGATATAGCGGGTTTTGAATGGGTCTGGATTTGCTACAAATAAGTTTGTAGAAATAGATACGAACTTATTTGATCCGTCGCTCATTCTCTTCGGAATGCACCTTCACCGTCCATATTGGACGGTGACGATTAATTATATCTCTAATGAACGGTGAGATCAATCCAGAGCGAAGCGATTTCTATGCATGGGCTTGTACGCATGTATTCCGATTTGAAATGGGGTGGTGGGTCCCACTGTGCGCATATATTGCTCCCTGCGGGTTCCCGGGAAACACCCGCATTTATGGAGAAACCGTTGCCTGCACCTGGTGTACAATTACATCTCATACACCGCCTCTTAAAAATATTCTAATTTGCTCTATGCATTTTACAACATTAAAAAAAACTATATATATATATATATATATATATATATATATATATATATATATATATATATATATATATATATATATATATATATATATATATATAATTGAAAATATAAACTTTAAAAATCTATTTTTCACAAATCAAACAGAAGTAATGAATTTATCATTAAATTTTAAGACTGCTTAATTACTTAGTTAAAATATTTTTGAATCTTATACTTTTTTTGTAAGTACTACTACACATCTCTTATAATATTATCATTATATATTGCAAATTTATTAAAATACTTTTTGAAAGAGTTTAATTTGTTGATAATATATATCTATGTATATATATATATATATATAATTAAATTTCAAAATTAGATATGGTGCATGAGGTGTATGGATACACCGGGTGCAGGCAGTAATTTCTATGGCATTCTACGTGCAACGGTCGTGATTAGAGCGCGGGAAATTCGGTTCTTGTAAAAATATACAAAAAAAATTTCTAATTTTCCAATTTTTATGCCTTAATTTATTTTTAGGAGTTGATTAAGTGTGGAGTTTGCGTAATCCAGGGATTAAAAAAAAGAAACATATTCGAACCTACACTATTTAGCATAATTTATTGCATTAACTTACCAGGGAAATTCAAAAAGAATAGTAATTTATTCAAATTAATGCTATACATCCACCTATAATTAATTACATTAATGGGCCACAAAATTTGAATTAGGGGAATCTTGGTTAGCTGTAGCATTTAAACCAATTTCAAAAAAAAAAAAAAGAGAAAATTTGTGAGAAATTTGGTCGATTTTTTCGGCTTGTGTAGTTTAAGTTTTTATAGCGTATTAGTAGTAAGAGAGGTAATTTCTGAATAATAAATTACACTCATTTATAAAAGTAGATTAGTGTAAAATTTAGACCAGAGTGGTTGATTTTTCTCAAATGATATCAGCGACGTATCATCTGATAGTACGCATAAACTCTTTGATAACATAGCTTTTACCGTCCAGGTTTAATTATCTGCATCTGCAATTTATACAAATTTTGATTCTACTCGTATCTACTTTCGGAAAGAAGGGGCGTAGCATTACTCGCATTTATCAAAGCACCCTTTTTTTTTTTTACAACACTATTTGAATGTTCCATTTGCATTTAATTGATTTTTTTGACCTCCTAAAAGGTTTTGTAGCAATTGGAAAATAAATTTTGGCAGATGCATGCAGGTGTTGTATATGTTAAATACATGAGCGTGGGAATTCACAAGTAAAGCGTGACTCATTTATTATACTGAGACCAACTTAATTATTGTTATATTTCAGATGCATAAATACATATATGCTCATGACTTGTAGTGCTCAATAAATGTGTTGAGCTCAAATATTGGAAATATCTAAATACATATATGCTCATGACTTGTAGTGCTCAATAAATGTGTTGAGCTCAAATATTGGAAAAAAAAAAACTTCAAATATCACTACCGTGGTTTCACATTTTTTTCACTTTAATATCATGTAGTTTCATTTTTTTTTATTATCAATTCCACTAATTTTTTATTAATTTAGTTCGTGCTATCTTTTATTTACTTTTATAAATCACAATAGCTTTTGTTCTAAAAGTGAATAAAAGTAAATAAAAGTGATTTTGTTCTAAATTTATACTCGCCCGTTGTATTCTAAAAACCGTTGTTCTCTAATAGCTTAAGTTTAGAGTACAACGGTTGTTTCCCCGCAATTGTAACCATTTGATCAATTTTACCTTTTGCAGACCTTGGAAGGAGGGTTTTGGTCCGTTGGACCAACTTAAACAAGTTGGTCTGATGGACTAAAATCCACTAATTATATTTAAAATAATAAATAATAATTTATTAATTTTTAAAAAAATTAAAATATTTATAAATCACAATATAAATTTAAATATGTATACTTAATTAATCATAATTTAAAATTTTATATTTTTTTAAAAAAATAAAAATTTTAAAGGGCCAACCTGAAGCCTGGTACAGCCCGGCCCGGCCTGGACCTTCCGGGCCTGGGGGCCGTCGTAAGCCGAATGGTTGGTGCATCCGGCCCGGCACAGCACGGATATAAATCCGGGCCGGGCGGGGCCAACTCCTGGCCTGTTTCGATCCGGACCGGCATGACCCACATTACGCCCTCAGTTATTGTACATAATTCAAAACACGAAAAAAAATCACCAACATATTACAAGTCCGTAACCAGATTCTTTTCCTTATCCCCAAAAGGGAAACACATCGACTACGCCAGTTTTTATACACTGAATGATCACGCCGCTGATAAACAACGAAATACGTATAATAAAATTATTTTGATACAGAAATTTACTGCACACAGGACTGCTGTGGACAAACTGCAACACTACTTCATTCATCAACACCTCAAATACCATCTCCACCAGTTTGGAAAGTTCCAAGTTCCAACCGTCCCCAGATCCCAACACATTGGCGCCAAATTTAAAATGTGCCTCCTCACATTGTTCTCATCTCCCGTACAACGGTTATATATCACCTTTCCCTTACACTGACATGTGGGACCCACACACACAACAGTGACATACAACCTAAAACAATTGATATATGTAGAAAGAGAGTGGGAAACCCTCAACTATAAGACTTTTTCAAACTACCCCCTCAACTTCACATTTTTGTAATCTTTTTTTTTCACCATTTATTAATATAATAATAGCATCATATTTAATAGATTTAATTAACTTTTAGCAAGTAATTAAGGCCATTAATTGATGATAATTAATATGTTTATTAAATTAGAAAAAAATTTAAAGCAACAATTGCGTTGAGAGGTTTAATTCACAATATGTTATAAGTTGAGGGGTTTCTATACATTTTTACCACGGATATGTAATGTAACCGTGACATGTAACTGCCATAGACAAGTATTAACTACGTCTCCCTCTTCGTCTCCATCCTCTTCGTCGTCCCCGAGCTTCTCCACGAGCCCTCTAATGGCGTCGTCTCCTACGCCACTCCCCCTCCTCCTCCTCTTCCTCCTCCTCCTCTTCTCCGGTTCAACGAGCTCGTTGCCGACTCCTCCCTCTCCGCTCTCCAGCTGCCGACTCCTCTCCCCCACCTGCCGCCTCCACTGGACCCTCGTCCCCGAGCTCCGATCCATGGAGATCGCCCTCGAAGCCGCGGTCCCCCTCGACTACTACCTCGCCCTCGGATGGGCTGCCGCGCCCCCGCTCCTCGCCGACGGCGTAGTCGTCGCCGGGTTCTCGCCCCGTGGCGCCCCCTTCGTCGCCGACTTCTTGTCCACCACACACGCCCCCTGCTCCCTCGGCGCCGCGCGCAACGGCTCCGAGAACGCGCGCTTGGTGTGCGCGCGCCGGCGCGGCGGCGTCTCCTACTTCCGCTTCCGCCTCCCCACCTCGCCCCCCGTCGCTGCCGTGTCCGTGGCGTGGGCTACGGGCCCGATGCGCCGCCCCTATTACCTCCCCGACGATCACGGAAGCTCCTTCGGGCGCATCATCCTCAATGCGTCTGAGGTGTTCGACGAATGTCCCGAACCACTCGAAGCAGAGGAGAAGCCTCTCGAAAAGGGTGTAACTCCAAGGTTTTTGATCGAAGATGGGGATTTTACCTATAGGTATAACAATAGTGTGGGATTGGATGATAAGGAAGTTACCTTCTTTTGGAAATTGTCTAATGGGTCCATCTCAATCGCGGCTCGGGGCGAGAGGAGAAGCAGGTACCTCGCTATTGGGCTTGGCGATCGGATGGTTAATAGCTACGCCTATGTAGGTTGGATAGACCACGAGGGGAAAGGCCGAGTGAGCTCATACTACATCGACGGCCGCAGCCCGTCGAATCTGCATTTAACCTTAGAGAACTTAACACATGTTCGATGCAGATCAGAAAATGGCGCGATTTTGTTCGAGTTTACCCGACCGTTATCACCTTCGTGTAGCGGGAAGGTAGAGTGCGAGAATGTGATTGATCCGACGAAGCCTTTGAAGGTGATTTGGGCGATGGGGGACCGCTGGTCGGAGACCCATTTGAGTTCTGGGAACATGCATTCGGTTATGAGTGATAGCCCTGAGCGCGTTATGCTGCTTAAAGGATTGGCGGAGGCGGAGAAGGATTTGAGGCAGGTTTTAGCTATTCATGGATTTATGATGTTTGTTTCCTGGGGTGTTATATTTCCTACAGGGATATTGGCCGCGAGGTTCCTAAAACATTTGAACGGCGATAAGTGGTACCGAGTCCATGTATTTTTGCAGTACTCCGGATTAGCTGTCGTGGTTTTCTCTATTTTTCTCGCAGCTGCGGAGCTTGGGGGAGTTTTTATTAGCTCCATGCATACTAAATTTGGCGTGGCTGCGCTAATATTGGTTGTTGTTCAGCCAATAAATGCATATTTCCGACCAAATAACGAGCCTGCTTCAGTAAGAAGAAAAATCTGGGTGAACACTCATAGTTTATCAGGACGGAGTGCGATTATAGTTGGAGTAGCAGCGCTCTTTAGTGGACTGATGCATTTTGGGGACAGGCACGATAGTGAACTCGCTGAACGGCTCACGTGGGCTCTAGTGTTGTGGATTTTGATAGGCGTTTCGGTTGTTTTGTACTTGGAACACCTAGAATTGAAACGGAGGAGAAGGGATAGTAATTATTCGAGAGGAGCTTGGAGATTAGGGGGCGCTGAGGATGATGATGATACAGTCAATCTATTGCGTCCTCGCAGAACAGTTTTAGGACCCGATCCTGATCCATTTGGAAGAACAGAAGTGCAGCTTGAACATCCAAGCATATAGATACAATTCGCTGGTTTGTGTATCCTTACGTAAACCATCAATATGCCTCCGAATGAGTTCCAGTTGTACAAACAGTATCGCATGCATTACAATCAATGCTTCGTGTAGATACCATAGATCGCTGTTCATTTTGTGGATTGGATCTAACAACTTGAACCCGCATTGTGATCGCGACTAATTTCGACGAACGCATATTAACCCGAGGTGAGAGCTTCTGCCTGTTTCTCCTCCTCCTCGAATTATCGCTTCTGATCTATTTCCTTTCGCTGTTGTTTTCTGCAATGTTGAAAGGTTCTAGTTGTTCCTAATAGTGCTCTGCATTCGTATTCCCTGAAGTCAAAGTTTGTCCGGTTCGATTATATCATAAGACTTTAGCTATGCAATCGTTCGCGACCGACATTGTTGGCCTGATTTGGAGCCAGAAAATTTCGGTCTAGTACGGTATGTTCGACAAGTACTACGCCATGTAATGCATGACTGATTGACTGATAAGGGTACCTTATGTACCTTGATTCGCCTGAAGTGACAAGGCAGATCGAAACAAACTAAAAGGATGTAGAGCGAGCGAAACGGTTGTCAAATGCATTCTGATGAGCCACGGTGTCGGCGAACTCTCGTATCCGTGGGTTACAAGTGATGTGGGCCTTTTATGTATACGAAAATCGTAAGGTACATGCTGCTGTTCTTCACTTATTAAACTCCGGTACTAGTTTGCGGCCGTGTGGTTATGTGGATTGTAAGCATTACTTTTTCGCTCTTTATGCTTTCTTATGACATGTTATTACCATTTTTTTTTTGTTCAGATGTTCAGTTTCCTTAGGGGTATGTGGCATGTCAAATGTTGGCAACTTGTTTCATCATCATTTGATGTTGAAGTTCTTAGGCTACCTGAAGGTCACATATTACAGTTTGTACATTTTCTTTTTCCCTTCATATAGTTGAGAGAACAGTAATCCTTGTTAAAGCCAAGAATGTTAAATTCTTTATAAGAGTTTGTATCTGCAATACTCTTATGAGTATAGACTCCCTTCTATTCATAAATTTTTAACCGTTGATTGATGGGATGTGTGGTTAAGATGGTAGTGTTTCTCATTTAGAATGATAGTGATCCTCCAGAGTTGAGTGGGTAGAGTTGAGTGGGTAGTTGGTTGAATAGTATGATCTAATGGGTGAAAATGATCAATGGAATGTTAAATTCTTTATAAGAGTTTGTATGGACCGGTTGAGTATGTAATTTTATTTCTTTTTAGGGATAAATATGCAATTAACACAAAAGAAAAGTTGAGGGGCCAATTTCATAATTTCGTGTAGTTGAGGGTGGGCTCGATAAGTTTTTTACCCAACTAGAAATGGTGGACGGGGGCGGATTCGACGAGGTGGTGATGATAACGAGCGAGAGAGGTAAATAGCGGGAGCCCCCAACAATGGCGGGTGCCATCGCTCCCACCGCTGCTGCTTCAACGGTCACCGTGCTCGCCTCGCGCCTCTGCTACTCCTCCCTCGCCTCCTCCGCCGCCGCCCACCGCGTCGCCGCCGCCGCGCTCCGCCGCCCACTCTCCTCCGCCCTCCTCCTCGCCGGCCGCCTCCGCCGCGGCGCCGCCGTTCGGATGGGCCACTCCGCCGCCGCCGCCGCACGCGCCGCTCTCGGGCTCACGAAGCCCAACGCCGTTGAGGCCCCTCAGGTCCGTTTCCGTGCCCGTTCCCCGCGTTGGTGTTTTGTGGGTGTGTACGTGGTGGTGTGGCTTGCTAACTGTTTGATGAAATGTCTCACTGAAGAACGAAAATATAGGAAAAAGTTGCATCTTTTCTGTTTTCCTGGGTGTGTAGTAAGAAATAGGAGGAATTGTTCTCTGTTTCCATTCACTTCCTACCGGCCTTCCTAAGCCCAACGCAGTAGAGGCTCCTCAGGTCGTTCTCTTGCCCATTCCCTACGTTGGTGTTTTGTGGGTGTGTATGTAGTGGTGTGACTTGGACACTAACTGTTTGATGAAATGTCTCACTGAAGAACGAAATTTGAGTTTACTTGTTTTTTCCTTGGAAAAATTGCAACTTTTCTTGTTTTCTGGGTGTGTGTGTATTAAGAAATAGGAGGAGTTGTTTTATGTTTCCATTCGTTTCCGCCACTGGCCTTGCGAAGCCCAACGCAGTTGAGGTCGTTTCCCTGTTCACTGCCATGTTGATGCTTTGTGGATAATATTGGTGATGTGCCTTGGATGCTAACTATTTAATGAAATGTCTCACCAAGGAACACATTAGGCTTATGATTTTTAGTTTTTTAGGCAAATTTGAGAATTTTTCTTAATATAAATTTTCCTGGAAAGATCGTTTTTTCCCCATCAATTTTAGATGCCGATATTAGGAAATATGCTAAGTTATTCTTTATTTCCATTCATTTCCACTCTCGATCTTGTAAAGCCCAACGTTGTTGAGGCCCCTCAGGTTGTTTTCGTGCCTACTCCATCATGTTGGTTTTTGCGTGTGATGTGGTGGTGTGTCTTGGACGCTAATGGTTTGATGAAATGTCTTACCGAGGAACACATTAGACTTGTCGGTTCTAGGGGATATTGTCCTTTTTTTCTTTGGGTATTTCGTCAGAAAGATTTCAGTTTCCTCTTTTTTGGATGTGGGTATTAAGAAATATGATGCCTTGTTCTCTGTTTTTTTTTATTGCCTGTATCTTTTGTTTTAAATTATTGTACAAATTAATTTTATTGCTATTTGATCTGCTTTATGTACATTTTTGCCTGTTGGATCAATGATTGATTTATGGACTTGAGTTATGGTGTACTTACATTTGAAGAATGATCTTAACAGTATTCTTGTTGACGGTATAATAGATAGCAAAACCAACCATGGACTTTAAAAAACGTTAGGCCTTGTAGCATGAGCGCCATAGGCAAATTTTCCCTGCACTAACAAAATAATTTATGCTTCACATGGTCTTGGACAATCACACTTTGGATCTTCTTTGTCTTAGAAGGTGCCAGAAAATTAACTTGAAACGCTTCGCAAATCTTATGCAGATCACCTTTTCAGCAAAAGAGATAGATTTTGCGGAATGGAAAGGAGATATTCTTGCCGTGGCCGTCTCGGAGAAAGATATGTCAAAAGATTCAAATTCAAAATTTGAGAATTTGATCTTAAAAAGATTGGACGAGAAGCTCGGTGGCCTTTTGGCAGAAGCTTCTGCAGAGGAGGACTTTACTGGGAAATCTGGACAGTCAACGGTTCTCCGCTTGCCAGGCTTGGGCTTCAAGAGAATAGGTCTAGTTGGGTTAGGCCAGCATTCGCCATCCAGTACAACAGCTTATCAGGGCATTGGCGAGGCTGTTGCAGCAGTGGCGAAGACAGCTCAAGCAAGTAATGTTGCTATTGTTTTTGCATCTGCAAATGGAGTATCGGAAGAGTCCAAGCTAAATGCTGCTTCAGCCATCGCTTCTGGTATGTTCTATATAACCTTTACCTAGTAAATTACACGGCATCATGATTGGAAGGTAGAAGAAGTGCTATGGGTTGGGCTGGGTCGGGTTTGAGTATTAATGAGGTACCTAGAATGGAAAGGATTTTGTGAAAAAAATCCATAACTGTCCACCTTCTGAAATGGGTTGTGCCCAGGTTGAGTCTGGCCATTTGGGTCAGATTAGGTAATAAACAATAGAGTATAAGGATAGTCCCAATATAATCCCGACATTGCGACTTGGTTCCTGAACATTTTCACTTAAACACTTTAGCCTCGCAATTTCTCATTTATTGGAATTCCATCCATGACATAAAATGATAGTATTTTTCTTCAAATGGCCATCTTATCCGTACTGTAAACTGGTTTTCTTGTTTCAGGGTATTTGAAACAGGGTTATAAAGGTCATTTATATGAAAAGTTCACTTTTTACCCGATATTTTAATGGCTAGGGATAGAATTGCATAATATGAGAAAGTTCAGGGGCTAAAGTATTTGAGGGAGAAGTTCAGGAAGTTCAGGGGCTAAAAGTATTTGAGGGAGAAGTTCAGGTTCTAAGACAATACCAGGATAGTTCAGGGAGTACCTGTACATTTTACCCTATAAAACATTCCCCTATCCTACCCAAGTTAAATTCAGGTGTGGTCCAGGCTTTTAAGTCCGCAAGAAAACTCTACTTTAAAGGCCTTTTCTGAAATATATGGAAGCAGAATGATTATAGCTGGTGAAATAATGTGTTCAGTATTTACTGGATGGGGCATCGGATCACCTTTAGACATCTCATGTAGTAATATTTTGCAGGAACTGTACTAGGTGTGCATGAAGATAGCAGGTTTAAATCAGAGTCCAAAAAGATACAACTTAAAGCTGTAGATATTATTGGCCTGGGTAGCGGACCGGAGCTGGACCAGAAGCTCAAGTATGCAAGTGATGTTAGCTCCGGAGTGATTTTTGGAAAAGAGCTTGTTAATGCACCCGCAAATGTGCTAACTCCTGGTTAGCAAAGCTTTTTCTGTACTTACCGTGGTGTAATTATGCAGCATCCTTTTTCCCTTCCTAATTTGTTATTTTTTCAGCAGAAATTTGTGAATTTTCTCATAATATCCTGACTTGCCTTTCAGGTGCTCTCGCTGAAGAGGCTTCAAAAGTCGCGTCAACGTACAGTGATGTTTTCACTGCAACAATATTAGATGCCGAGCAATGTAAAGAATTAAAGATGGGATCATACTTAGCCGTTGCTGCAGCATCTTCAAACCCCCCTCACTTTATCCACTTACGTTATACACCCCCAAATGGTGATGTGAAGAGAAAACTAGCTATAGTTGGGAAAGGATTAACCTTTGATAGGTGATTTTTCATTTTCTTGATCACAGAACTTACTGTTCTGAGTGGTATGGAAAAAATGTTAATTGCTCATACATAATGATTTGGACTGGAATCACACTGGATTGATGAACTGAACATGGTCCAATTTTTCAGTCCCACTTTTAACTGATGATTAGTCGCCATAAATATTATGTCATTTACTCACCAGACTTTTTGCTCTTATTAATTCAGTTTGCCTTCTATGTTAGTTAAGCAGCAAATTATTTGTGTGAATTATTATATAGTTATTTCATTTTTTGATCCTATAGTGGTGGTTACAACATAAAGGCTGGGCCAGGCTCTATGATAGAGTTGATGAAGTTTGATATGGGAGGTTCTGCAGCTACTTTCGGTGCGGCAAAAGCCATTGGTCAAATTAAACCTCCAGGAGTAGAGGTAATTTCTTATATATTTGGTGGAATTGCATTTCGCAAATATCAATGAATTAGTGTCATTTTTTTTCCTTTTCTCAGTACTCTTAGTTACTTCTCTGCTTCCAGGTTCATTTTATTGTTGCCGCCTGTGAAAATATGATCAGTGGCACAGGCATGAGACCAGGTGACATTGTCACAGCTGCAAATGGAAAAACAATTGAGGTAAATAGTTTCCTGTAATTAATTACTCAGGCGTGGAAGAAAACTTTTTCCTAATCTTGCCATTTACTGGAATATTTTAATCTCAAAAATGAAGAAAGAACGATAATTCCAATTTGAAGTAGTCTGATTATCTTCTGGAACATTTGGGAACATCTAGTCTAAGATCTTTCTTTTTCTTTTTCTTTTTCTTTTTTTTTGCGGGACTTTTTCTGTTACTGCATTTTGGCTTTCTTGTTGTAAATATGTTAGTAGTTGAAACGGCATCTACTCTTTTGGTCCATCAGAGCTTTTCATGTTCTACTTTATTGATGACTTCTTTTTCTCCCTCTGAAGAATTTATCACATTTTACTAGTTTAATATTCTATCAATAGAAAGTGTACCTCATTCTTTATCTTTTGTATATGCAGCTTGAATAACCCAAAGTAGTCGGGATAGGTTTTGTTATATCTTCAGCATTTGCAGGACTGCCCCTTACGCATTCGCTATGGACCTGCTCTTATTATGTTAATTCCAACTATGGGTACATGTAGCGCGTGTGAACCTTTTCTTTTTTTTGTTGTCTTTCAGGTGAATAACACTGATGCAGAGGGAAGGCTTACACTTGCTGATGCTTTGATATATGCTTGTAACCAAGGTGTTGAAAAGGTAATGGCGTATTGTTGAGTTTAGGGTTTAGGGCATTTAAATGCAATTTTTCTTGATCTTTCGGTACATTAAAGATCTTTATTTGCATCAGTTTTGGTTACCAACATCAATTACTAGTGTGGTATGAAGACCAAAATTTTACGACATAGAAGCAACTCTTTTTTGCCTTCAAAACATTCGTGAGTTTGCCGGAAAGATAATCAAGTACGCCTCAACATAATTTCAATGAGAACAATAAGAGACATCCATATCTTACTATCATATTCCTTCAATGACGCTATTTATACGATACTTTGTTTCATTGTCACGATTTGTTTACATTACTTTTCATTAATTTTGATTCTATTATTTTGATATTTCATCTACTATTACATGCAGATTGTTGATCTGGCAACACTAACTGGAGCTTGCATTGTTGCTCTCGGGCCTAGTATTGCAGGTAAACTTATCTATCCTCAACAACTCTGAGAAATTTTATTTGAATTAACAAGTAATTTTATCATAGTACAAAAGCTGTTATAAAGACGCATTTCAGAATAATTAGAATAGATTGTTAGTTTGTTACTCAAAAAAAAGAAAAGAAAAAAAATATCTGTGTCAAAATGTGTCGGCATGGCCCCGTGCGTTCTTAGAGTTGCTTTCTCTTCTACAGTGCTTTTCTTTTGCAGTATAACCTAGAAAAATCTTTCCTCTTTTTATTGTTTTCCTCCCCATAAATTAGAATCGTATCGAAGCGCTCCTTTTCCGAACATTAAGACAAAGGTTTTCTTTATTTATGTAGGTTTTTTCACACCCAATGATGATCTAGCCAAGGAGATTGTAGCAGCATCAGAGATCGCCGGCGAAAAGCTCTGGAGAATGCCGCTGGAGGAAAGCTATTGGGAGTCGATGAAATCAGGTGTAGCTGACATGGTTAACACCGGAGGTCGTCAAGGCGGTGCTATCACTGCTGCACTTTTCCTGAAGCAGGTTTGCCATCCTTTTCATTTCCTTCCTCTTGTTTTATTAATCATGCAGGAATTTTTCATACAGATGAAATAGCAGTTATTGAACTAAACCTGAATTTGCTCCTACATTTGCAGTTCGTCGACGAGAAGGTCCAGTGGCTGCATATCGATATGGCGGGGCCAGTGTGGAATGATAAGAAGCGCGCTGCGACAGGGTTCGGAGTGTCGACTTTGGTAGAATGGGTTCTGAAAAACTCTTCTTAGATCAAGTTGGAGTTTTGTTTAATCAAATCCAAAACTCTGCAAACGGCGAATCGGTTTCTTCTCGGTATAAAATCTCTTCCGAGAGTAAGTCGCGACAGTTTCAGAAGGGATATGTCGGCGATCGTCGTATTATACGAAATCGAAGGAATTGGTTCAGGACAACCAGTTTCTTAATGCATTTCACTTCAGTAACTTAATAGCAGCAGCTTTAGAAGTTACAAATCCACTTTCCAACAATGAACATTTCATATTTTAAATAGAAAAATGTTTTCTTTTTTGGTTTTTATTGTATCTCTTTTGTGGATTGTTGTGTGTTTAATGTACTCTCTACTAAAAAAACTTAATACTAGGAATTTGCTTATTTTACCTGTAGCTGTCATATATTTTTATATGTATTTCTTGTATCCTTTATATCTGTGCCCAAAAATAGTCTCAAAAAAAGAAAAAAAGGGCTCTTAGTAAACAATGTAAAATTCTTCAGCTATAAACTATTCTGAGATAGCCCTCAACTTTTTTATTTATAATTGAGATCCCTCAACTTCTAATTTTTATTTATTAGTGTAAACTTCAAATACCAACCCAGTGGTTTCGCAGTTTCTCATTTTAGCACCATGTAGTTTAAAGTGTATCAAGTTAGTATCCTGGGGTTTCATTTTATTTTTCATCCGTTTTTTCGTTAATATTTCGTTAAATTATATACAAAGAACTTCAGATATCTTATATAGATTTATCGAATATTCACTTTAGTACTCTTTAGTTTTTAACTTTCTCACTAATTTAACAAAAAAGAATTAGTAAAATCGATAATAAAAAGATAAAAATGAAACCACATGGTACTAAAGTGATACACTCTAAACTATAGGGTACTAAAGTGAGAAAATGTGAAACCACAGGAGTGGTATTTGAAGTTTTTCCTTTTATTTAAATTAAAAATTGTACCAAATTTAATCACTCCATTAGTTATTAATCGTTAACTAACCTAGTTTTATTTGCTAAGAAGTGATTAAAATTATTAAATTTAATGAAACTCAATCAATAAAAAAATACTAGGGGTGAAGGGACCTATTTTAGAACGTCCCATAATTGAGGGGCCTCTTTACATTTTTTTCACCCATGCTTAGAGGTTATTGCGTGGACCAGGTGCAAATGAATAATTTAGAACCCCACCCAAAAAAAACAAGCACTCTCCAGTGTTTTCCTGCACCAGGAACAGGAAATATTTAGCGAAACCCGGTTCATCTGGTTCGGAATAAAAAAAACCAAATCGAACCGGGTGTGTCACCAATTTGTTTCCCGAGTATTTTAGAAGCTTCCAGAGGCGCGAGGGCTACAGCGGCGATTGTGTGGGGCTACTACGTCTCGAGGAATCGAAGTTTCCCAGGTAAAATTTTTTAATTCTTTTCCTCCTTTTATTTTAATTTTTTTTTTTCCGATCTGATTTCTTTTGGTAATAAAACTACTAATTCATTTTTCCTAGTTCTTTTTTTCCGTATATTAATTGTTAATTTCTTGTCGAAATAAGCATTTTTGATCGCTGAAAAAAAGAATCCTTTTAGAAAATTGAAGGAATTGGTTTATGATTGATCGTTCTCTTTGAGATGAATAGGTTATATGGATTGGTCGTGGATTTTTTTTAGAAAAAATTGTTTTTTTGTGTTCAGTCGGGGTTCGTGAGATGTGCGTATCAGGTGTTTGTTGAAATGTCTGTGTGTGGCAACTTCATATTTCTGAATTAGTAGAAAAAGAAAAAAAGGTGAGTGTTTTAATGTGGAAAGGAGGTAAAATTGAGATCATTTGAAGGGTTATTGAATTTTCCCTTACCAGTGAATAAAAGTTTTTAAATTGCACATATTCGGTAGCCGAAGGATTGGTTAAAGATGACGATATAGTGTTTGAATATAGTGTTAAAAATGTCATTTTCTAGAAGCTTAAACTTATGGAGAACAACGGTTGTTTTACAATTTTTAACATGGTATCACAGCAGGTGGCACTGAGTTCCGAGCGTCGCAAGGCTCCTAGAGTTACTTAGATTTTGTCTTATTTAATTGAAGTTCATATCTTGAGCCTATCAAAATGTTTCGTATCTAGATGTGAGGGGCAGTGTTGGATATAAATATGAAAAATACCGTTCAATGAAAGTTTAAGCTTTGGGAGAACAATGGTTATTTTACTGAAACATTCTTATGTTGGAAGACTTTTCTTCAAAGTTTTTAGGGTGCGAGTTAGGTTCAGTAGTTGATAGAGTGTTTTCTGAGAAGAAAAGGATTGCCGTAAACAAGGTACCGCATTGAGTTCTTGATTGCGGTTAGTGAAATGGAAAAGTTAGAAAAGTGGCGCGCATTATCAAACTCACCGTGCAGTTGTAAGTTGTGATATTACTCTGTTCCTCGTAAAGATGTAACTCAATTTGATGGACCAAAATGGAACTTTTAAAGTTTGTCTTTTAGGGGAAAAAAAAATCTACCTCATAAGATTAAAATTGATTGGCTAACATTATTGCCATCACTTAAAAATTTGTGATGTCCTAAAAGTTGGAATTGTGCACTTTATGTAGTTTGGATTCTGGAAACAATGAGAAGTAACAGATATATCTTCTGACAGCAAGTTTTTGGTCCTAGAAATTGTTATATGGCTAGATAATAGGGGGGAAAGGATCAGGGCATTAATTTTGGGCTAAAACCAGATAGCCAAAATTTTCTGGTATATAGAGGATAAATCGGTTTGCTCTTTCTAATTACCATCGGTTCATTTGGAATCATGTTTGTGGCTTTGAAGGTGTTCCTTTGGGTGCCCCTCGTATGGCCATTTGCGAATCTTTTTAAACAGACTATCGGAGTGTTCTTTTGGACTAAGTATTCATTTGGCCCATGCAAACATATGAACCAAATGCCATTTGTGTGATATTTATGAAGGTAGTCATGATGGTAAAATCATTCTGTGGATTTTTTATTTTTATTTTTTCAATAAGGTTGAAACCAGTTGTTCTTTAAAGAAGTTTCAGTTTATAAGAAATCTAGATTGATATGCAGTAACTGTTTGCTTCTTTAACCTGATTGTTTTTCATAGTCATAAGCTCAGCAAGTCCTAAGGAAATTTTCCGATATTAGATAAGCTTTAATGGGCCTACTAAGTTATTGTTTCATGAAAATTATCATGTTTCACTGTTACTAAGCTTGTGTCGGATCAGCTTTATCATATCTTAATTGCATAGTCACGCGCATCTCCTGCTGCTGTGTCAATGTGAAAGGTCTTACTGTTTTCGGACCTTCAAAAATGCCTTCCCATTAGTGAAACTTTCGTCTCCGTGTTGATGTTCAAAGGCAAGTAGTGCTTGTCATCCTTTTGTCATTATCTTGTCTTAATTATGCTTATGCACTCTCATTCTTTTCTTGCCACCTTTTTCTTTGTCAAGCATTTTGCTTGCCGGCTGGTTTACAGGGAACAAACAAGAAATACTTGTAAAAATTTCATGCTATATATATATATATATATATATATGTATGTATAACCGTTCATGGAAGTTGTATGGTACTATCGACTACGGCTAAAAAACATTCCCTGCGTACCTGTGGATAAGCTGGACTTTGTTTTCTTTCTTCTTCTTTTTTTCCGAAATTTTTTTATAAAAATAATGGGAATATGTAATTAGTCATGCTTGCGTGTTAGACTCTGTTATAGTTGAACTAGTGGGCTATGGTGACTTGTATTTGTCTCAATTAATCATAATTTGTTACTTTTCCAATACTAACCGAGACCCGTGTGTTCTACTGTTATTGGATTCGTGTTCCCTCGGCCATGGCTTGTTTTAAAAGGAAATGCTTCGGTCTGTTTAGTAAATTTACAAATCCTCACATTTGCATGCCACCATTCCGTGCCATAAACTATGATCTGTTATTCCAGGAAATGATTCAGTTTTCCCTTTCTATTTTACAGAAACCTATTATTTGGTGTATTCTTCATCGGAGATATTATTCGACCGAGTAATTGTATGTGGATGATTTGGTCATAATCGCGTTGTCATTCTTGTACTTTCGTTGGGCATTTTCGTTATTGAATTGTGAAGTTTCATTTTTTGGATTTGGGATACAATTTGTGGAACATATTCCGTCGTGGAAATTTTCTCACTTAAATCTGCATCCTACAGCAGCTACGACGACCTCGTTCCTACGGTGATAACTCGAAAGTTACGAGTTTGGAAAATCAGAGGCAAGGCGCATTATGGTTTAACTCTGTCTTGAATGTTTTGCAGTTCACGTCCTTACTTCGGAACAAATGGCGAAGACGAGCAACGTAGAGGTCGGGATGCCGTTGCCGTCGAAATCGCCCCAACCCCCAGCTGCAAACGAGGCTCTGACCTCGCCTAATCCGCCCCCGGAATCAAAGCCTAAGAAGAAGATATGCTGCGCCTGCCCAGATACGAAGAAGCTGAGAGACGAATGCATCGTGGAGCACGGCGAGGCTGCTTGCGGAAAGTGGATTGAAGCCCATAAACAGTGCCTCCGCGCCGAGGGGTTTAAAGTTTGACAGTAATCTCGACGACAAAAGAGAAATAAATTTTTTGAAAGGACTAATACTTATACTGGAACTGGAGCTTCATTTAACTGGATAATGAGTTCGTGCACTATTTTTTTTTTGGGATTTGTATGAATAAACATGACCAGATGTTATCTTTAGGGCCAAATTAAAAATTCATCTTGATGTTTTAACTGATATATCTGAAGTTTCTTTTAACTCTTTAATGCAGTAGCTTCTTTCTGCAGCAAAATTGCGGGTAAAAGATCTACCTAAGCTTCGTTTGGGATTGCCGGAAGATTGCATTACGTGCGGTGAGAAAATACGTGGAAAAATATCATGTTTGTTTCAGTACGTAATATTGCATTCCGCATATCGCGATGAATCGGTTATGATATATTTTTTTTACAATTCTATTTTATCTAATAGCGTTAGATGGTTCTCAATATCAAACTAAGCCTAAAACAGAGAGAGATTTTGATTTGTAAAATGTAAAATGTTGAGGACCAAAATGAAAAATTCAGTTGAAAGTAACTCGCGGTGCAAATTAACCATTGTCTTCTTTGTTTCGCATGAGATGATGAGCTCGATCGCCATTTCTCTTTCCCCTCCTCGTTTTCCAGTTTTGGTGGGAAATGAGACTCGCACCCAATCGCCTCCTCTCTCTCCCCACTCCCCGTTCCCTCCTCCTCCTCCCTCCTCTCCATCTAAACCCTAACCCTAATCGCCCCCTCTCTTCCTCGTCCTCGTCCCAAGATCCGAAGAACCCTGACCCTAACCATGACCATAGCGCTGGTCCTCGCGGGCTCACTCCGCTGGAGCAGCAGTTCGCGAACTGGGTGGAGCGCCTCCGCCCGGGGTTCACCGGCGCCGACGTTGCGGCGGCGGTGCGCGCCGCCGCCGACCCCGACCTCGGCCTCGACCTCTTCCGCTGGGCCTCGCTCCGACCCGGGTACCGCCACCCACCGGAGGCCTACCTCGCCGCCCTCTCGGTCGCCGCCTCCTCCGGCCGCCTCTCCGCCGCCGAAACCCTCGTCTCCGACGTCCTCTCCGGCGCCTGCCCCGTCGACCTCCCCCTCTTCAACGCCGCCATCCGGTTCTGCTGCTCCCGCCCCCGCCTCCTCCCCCGCGCCTTCGACCTCTTCAACAAGCTCCGCCGCTCCCCCCCCGGCCACCGCCCCTCCCTCGACACCTACAACCTCCTCCTCTCCGCCGTCCTCCGCCGCATCGGCCGCCCCCCCGCCGCCCACGCCTACCTCCACGCCGTGCGCTCCCTCGCCCGCCACATGAAGGCCTCCGGCGTCGTCCCCGACTCCCTCGCCCTCAACCTCATCATCAAGGCCCACGCCCGCTGCCTCGACACCGACGGCGCCCTCCGCGTCTTCACCGAGATGCCCCTCTACGGCTGCGACCCCAACGAGTTCTCCTACGGGTACGTCGTCAAGGCCCTCTGCGAGAAGGGTCGGGTCGACAAAGCCATGGCCTTTCTCAGGGAGATGAGGGGCAAGGCCCTGGTGCCCACCGCCTCCGTGTACATGGCCGCTGTGTCGAGCCTCGCTCTTGAGCGGAGGTTCGACGAGGCCGTGGAGGTCGTGCTCGACATGTTGGAGAACGGGAGGGCGCCGGATTTGCTGACGTACCGCACGCTGCTGGAGGAGATGTGCAGGGGCGGGCGCGCCGATGACGCATTCCAGCTGCTCGACGAATTGTCGAGGAGGAGAGGGGCGCTGGATCGGAGGACGTACTCGGACTTGCTGGAGGGGCTCCACTGGATTTGCCAGCCCGTGAATGCGGATCAATTCTGCTCGAACGATGCCAATGCTCAGGATTGATGCGCGCTGCTTCGGCCGATTCATCATTGACGGATTCGATCTTTATTTCGGTAAAAACCTGAACTTTATTATAAGTTTTGCAGTAGTTCTGAAATTTAGTATCTAACCATACGGTACTTGGTATATCTCCAGAACATAGTGTTAGAGATTATCGAATCGAAAATGTTACCTATGGTATAAAATTGGATAGTAGATCAAAACTGGTGAGGTTTAGCTAGTTATTTCAAAAACACTATGAGGTTTGATAGTAAAATCAAAACTTTTCGCCTGGTTCAAAATGCGCCACGGTTTTTAACCTCTGTTTTCGATAGCCACTGAATGAGTGCTCTCTCATTGAACAATTGATCATGGCACAGAGTTGCAGTGCGCGAAACGAGCTGAATCTTTTTGAGTAAGTGATGCTGCAGTGCAATTTCACCCCATCAACGGCACTAAGCATCTACCGTTGCTGCACGCGAATTGTTCCGAAGCAGTTGCATATTTTCGAAGAATGGTTCTACGCAGGCCATGTTGTCGCGTGCGCCATTGGATATCGCTGGACTCAGAAATCGAGAGGTAGGTGGTTTAATAATACGCCAATCATGTGAATTGTGTTTAATGTATAGAATCCATGAGAAGGATTATGTGTAGTTGAGATAGTAGCAAATTTTGTTTGATTTGTGCATGTCTTTAGCTTGTTAACTTTATATTCTTCTTCTCATTTACTGTACACATCTTAGAATACCTCAAACCAAATGAATGTGGTGCAACTTTTGTTGTGTTCTTCTTAGACACTATGTTGGAAAAGCTTGATATTTTTCATGATGAAACTTACTAGTTAGGAGTTGAAATGAGATTTGTGGAACTTCAATTACAGCTTTTCTTAGTTGACCAAGGATTGCAAAATTGGGGTGTATATTTAAGCTTCTTTTTCCATCGTATGATAGGGGCAATTGCTTTTATATCCCTGAAAAGTTTTCAATTTTTGCTACGTTCCAAGCTATTTTTAATAAATCCCTAGAGTTAAAATCTGTTAATTAACTCTATTATTTTTGTAAAATTACTATTTTGCCCTTTCAAATATACCTTTCTACCTTCACATTTGCCCTTAAGTTAGGGACACAAAAAGTATTTTGACTTTTGGTCTTTTTCAATATACCTCTCTACCGTCACTAACATTTAAGTTAAGGGCAAAATTGGTATTTTAATTTTTTTTAATTGTAGTAGATATTTAACTTACGTTTAATCCAAATTAACTTAACAGGAGATAACTGTAGGGATGTTTTGCAATAACAGTGTAACATATGAGGGGTATTTTAAAAAGAAAAAAAAAAGTAGGGGTAAATCGGATATTTTTAACCGTACAAGTAGTATATAAGCAATTATCCCTATTTTAAAATGTTTAGGTCATTAGAAGAGTTAAAGCTAGAATGCTTTTGGAAGCACCGAATCCTTCGTATTTTCATATTGTTTCCGATGATAAAGTATCTAAATTGATGATTGGCGCCGTTAAACATGATATACGGCTCGAGAACTCTCTTAAAACTATATTTCGTAATTGTTTGATATTGTTTAGCTAAGATCACTTGATCACGTAAATAATGTTAAATAACTTGAAATTTTGGTGGTTAGGTAGTTAAAAAACTTATAAATTATGTTTAATGGTTGTTGATGGTTTGTTTTGTGAAACAACCGTTGTACTCTAAAAGCTTAAACTGTTAGAGAACGATGTTTATATAATTTTATATTCAACACTCTCCCTCATGTCTGGACTCGAGATTTTTTGTAAGGTCCATAAGCTGATAGAGAACGATGTTTATATAATTTTATATTCAACACTCTTCCTCACGTTTGGACTCGAGATTTTTTGCAAGGCCCATAACGTGGACTTGAATTAAAGTGGAGGAAATTAATAATGCTAGGAGTCTGACGTGATTCGAACTCAGGACCTCCTGTTCTGATATCATGTGAAACAACCGTGTTAGTTCTTACTCTAAAAGTTTAAATTGTTAGAGAACGGTGTTTATACAATTTTATATTCAACACGTTTTGCCCGATCCGGCGCGGCCCGACCCGTCCCAGGACGGGTTGGAATGGCTCGGGTCGGATCGAGTCCACTAATAAGAACTGTATCATGGGCTGGACCGGGCCACGGGCTTATATATTTTTTAAATCTCAATTTTATTGTTTAAAAATCATTCTTAGTTTTATAGAGTACGTATTATTATTTACTCAATAAATTAATTTTAAATTTTTTTTAATAGAAAATTACTCAGAATTTGAATACTTGAACCCATACCCGATTACCCGAGAGAAGAATAACAAATAAAAAAATATATATATATATATTAAAAAGAAAAAAAAGAAAAAGGAAGAGTTACAATGCTTTCGAATAAAGGTTGGGGACCAGCGGTGCAGTTAACCCATTAAAATTTCATAATTATATAATTCATGAATTAGAAAGCTTTCGCTCGTGCCGAACCAGTAGATCGAGTTCGTGACGAGTCGAGTCCGTGTTAGTCACATACAAACTCATCAGTTTTGTTAATACCCTAAAAACCTAAACCCCGGGCAGTGTTTGGATTGGGGATAAGGGGAGGGATAACCTCTTATTCCTCCTTTATATCCAAACGCAAATTTTTTATCTGAAAATAGTAATTTTCGAATTTCTGAAATAAGCTGGTATAATTATTTCCACCAATATCTTTATTTTCTATTCCATATTATTTATTTCAAATGCTATTTTTTTTATTCCCGAGAAGAATCCAATTTTCATCTGAATACTATTTTGTTTATCTTCATATTTGTATCTATTTCTATAATAGCTAATTTTTATTTATACCTGAATCAAACGGTACATTAAGATAATCATATGCTTATAGATTAATATTTATGCGTATAACCACACTTTGGGCTCTGCATGCATGGTATAGTTATTCCCCTCCATACGTACGTACATAAGAAAGGTGACGGAAACAAACCATCTTGGCATCTTCTAAACATACAAATATTAATAATTTATGTCGGCAAAAAATAATATAATCCATTTATACACACACCCCACTGTAGCCACCCTATCCTCTATGGATAAAACCATGCAAAATATTTATTTAATATTTATTTATTTTCTCTCTCCTCTCTCTCTCTCTCTCTCTCCTTCGCCTCATGCTCATTTATGTCGTATGATAATTAATGAGAGAGCATAGAGAGGAGAGGAGAGGAGACCTTCGTTTGTGGGGCTTCGCACGCATTTCAAAGAGCCTTGAATGGTGAACCTTAAAGAAGCTTTTATGAGTGGGTCTTGTGAGCACCGTGCTTTTAAGTCGTTTTTGATGATGGAATTTTCGAATCGTGCGACGTTCGGTTCCATTAGATTTGATCCAGAATATTTGAAGTTTCTAGAAAATAATTTTTTCGATTTTTAGATATCATTTACCTAGTAATCAAAAGGATTCAACATCAATAATTTTTAATGGTTGATATATATCTGTCGTTTTCAAGTTTAACGATGTATATGCATTCAAATAATGTGAAATTTTGATACAAAATTCTTTATACTATCTACAACAAGATCAATATTTCTGATTGAAAATTTTAGTGCTATATATATCACCACTTTTAAGTCGTTTTCGATGATAGAGTTTTCGAATCGTGCGACGATCGGTTCCATTGGACTTGATCTAGAGTATTTGAAGTTTCTAGAAAATAATTTTTTCGATTTTTTGATATCATTTATTTAGTAATCAAAAGGATTCAACATCAATAATTTTTAATGGTTGATATATATCTGCCGTTTTCAAATTTAACGATGTATATGCATTCAAATCAGGTGAAATTTTGATACAAATTTTTTTATACTATCTACAACAAGATCAATATTTTTGATTGAAAATTTTAGTGCTATATATATCACCACTTTTTATAGAATTTTTATTTTCAGCCGTTAAAAATTATTAATTTTGAATTCTTCGATTGTTAGCTAGGTAAATTATATCAAAAAATCGTAAAAATTATTGTCTAAAAATTTTAAATACACTAAATCATACAAGTCTAACGGAGCCGATCCTCGGTTCAAAAATTCGATCAACGAAAACGGCTCTCACTTGTCAATTCACATACCTATGTATAAAAATTAATGAGAATGAATTTAAGATTTTTAGATAGAGTAGGTGTGGTTTGTTATTGGGGCTCTCACTTGTCAATGTCGCGCAATTAATACGTACCCAACCTGTCCTCTATTTGAACAACGAAATACAAAATGTATGGTTTTTTCAAAAAATATTTCAAAAAGATAATTTTGTCTGAAAAAATATTTTTTTGTCTAAGGAAATTGTTGCACATTTATTAATTTTGGATATGCTAACATCATCACCACCCATTTTTATTGATATTTTTCTCAACTTTTGATTCTTTTAATTTGAGCAATTTTACTTAAATAAATCAATAAATTTACTAAATCCAACAGTTTTTGCATGGAACTCAATGATTATAAATGTTGCTTTTAATTTTGGCAAATAAACTATATATATATATATAGATACAAATTTAACAAATTATATAATTTAACTAGCTAAACAATTAAAGCCAAGCCAAAAAAAAACTTAATAAAAGTTTAGTGCCAAGAAAAGAAAAAGATCAACATAGTTGAGGGGGTGATTATGCTTTTTATTTTTATTTTAAAAATGTATGTGCTACGACGCGCGTTTACCCATTTTCGGCGTTGAGCAGAATGTGAATCAGCATAGATCTATATTTCAGTAATGAGGATACACTACAAAAAATCTTGTATTTAAAGACACTTTAAATAATAATTAGCGACGCTTTAAAGCGTCGGCAAAAATAATCCCGACGCTTGTAAAGTATCGTTAAATAAACATGTTGGGATAAATATACCGACGTTTTAATATAGCGTTGAAAAATTTATATATATATTTGATAAAAATATTTGTTATAGTGATATCTACCAACCGAGCTACATGATAAAAATCTCTATGCATTTTAACCATAAGAAATTAATGAACCCAGAAGCTTCTTGAGATAGAACAATATTTAAGGTCATTCAAAGTCCAATCCTATATATATATATATATATATATATATATATATATATATATATATATATATATAAAAATCTCTATGCATTTTAACCATAAGAAATTAATGAACCCAGAAGCTTCTTGAGATAGAACAATATTTAAGTCAAAGTCCAATCCTATATATATATATATATATATATATATATATATATATATATATATATATATATATATATATATTGTGAATGAAAACAAAAGGCTAAACCCTAATAAGTAGATAACAAAGGCTAAGCTAAATAATAAACAAAATAGCATTCAATTTAATATAAAACACATTAATTAATTGTTTGGTTCCTAGCTAGGGTTAATCCTGTACATATAATATAAATTACATGAAATATATATACCTCCCTAGTGAAATGGTGGATTGTTCTATGACAAATATATGGTTCACTCTTTTTAAGGCACCTATATATATCATTGTAGATGAGCAATTTTTTGGAAACTTTGGCCCATGTGAATTGTGACAAAGAAACAAGTAAAAGACATTAAAGGGTAACACCATAATTATTATTTTCTGCCATCTCACTAAGGGACAAAAGCTAAATTTGTCAAGAGGTTGCACAAATAGTATATATAAATTATTATTATATTATTTTTTTTTTGGAAAAATTTCAAAAACCCCTTTTGTTTTCGCACTTTTTCACTTTACCATCCTGTGGTTTAAAGTGTATCAAGTTAGTACCTTATGGTTTCATTTTTGTATCAAGTTAGTATCCGTAATTTCATTTTTCTCTTTTTATTATCCATTTCGGGTTTTTTTTTTATTAAATCAGTAATAAGGTTAAAACTAAAGAATACTAAAATGAGTCTAGATAGGATATCTGAAGTTTTTTTTTGTATATAATTTAATAAAATATTAAACCACATGGTACTAAAGTGAGAAAGTGCGAAACAATGGGGTACTGAATTAATTGATACACTTTAAACCACATGATACTAAAGTGAGAAAGCACGAAATCATATGATACAAATTTAATACTTTTTAAACTAAAGAATGCTAAAATAAAAAAGTACGAAATTACAGAAGTAGTATTTGAAGTTTTTTCTTTTTTCTTTTTCTGGGTCAAGTGGTCAAAACATTAGACTTATATAGAAGAGAACAACACTTATTTATGAGGCCCCATAACATGTTTGAAAACACCATCCAACTCATTAAATAGGGAAAAAGAGGAGGGGCATTGTTTTGACCAACAAGCTAGCTAGTACCTCTCTCATGCCAATAATGGATAAGGTATTTAATATATATTTTGGGTCATTAATTAGCAAAAACATGTTTGTTCTTTTTTCTTTCTGAGAAAAGGATTCAAAAGTTAGGTCCTATATATTCAATTGGCCTAACACCCCCATCTTTTTGTGTTGCTGTGTTGCAGGTTAAGTACAATTTGTCAAAAAAGATATGCATGGTGGTTGAAATATTAGTTAGAAATATATACCTGTTATGTGTGACAATAAATATATATGACTGTAATCCTAACTACCACAGTTTAAAGAGTAAGTAAGCCTTAATTAATCATCTCTTGGCTCTCTGTTTGAAATTATAATAGAGTACACATTATGCGCACTTAATATTAAACTAAAGTGATAATACGCCACGCAAATCATAACAGTTTGTTTAAGATATAGTTTTCACAGTCTCAATTAAAATAAATAATTAATATCTCTAGGTACAAATAAATGGGCCCACTAATTGTCCCATTTCCTGGCCTCTCCACTGCAACTTTAAAATTCAGAGTAGAGCTATTATGTTATGATCGGAAGTATAGAAGATCTGGAGCTTTTGATTTTTTGGCCCTTAGATTAATTCTGCTGATCATTTTTAACTTTTGGATTAATATTATTATCCTTTTGGGACCACTTAATCCTAGGGATACTATTCAACTCTGAGAGGACCGCAATCATCCCAACCGCATAATTTTTGATCCAAGAATCAAAAAATCGAAGGCATCGGATACTCTATGTTTCCGATAAAGATAGTTTCTCTACACTATATATATATATATATATATATATATATATATATATATATATATATATATATATAGAATGGGCTCCTATGATTTCAAAAATATTAAGTCATTATTGTAAGTTTTAGCTTGGATTAATAGATGTGCGGTTATGATGATATGGGCCCCCTTGGATTAAGTGGGTGGTTGGTTGAATAGTATAATCTAAGATGAAAATGATCAAAGTCGTAGATCTAACGGTAAAAAATTCACAAGACAAGCTTGGTGCTTTTACAAGCACGTAATCGAACTATATATATATATATATATATATATATATATATATATATATATATATATATATATATATATATATATTTAAGTCATTGGTGCTACCAATTTTACCAAGTTTTTAGGATTGAGAGATGTGCGGTTAGGATGATGTGGGTCCTTTAGCTAAGTGGGTGGTTGGTTCAATAGTATGATCTAACGGGTGAAAATCATCAAAGGGGTGGATCTAACGTAGAAAACTTGTAGCACAGAGTGCTATTGATAGCTTTATTATATATATATATACTCTCTCTATATATATATATATATATATATATATATATATATATATATATATATATATATATATATATATATATATATATATATATATATATATATATATAATTGAGCTCCTATACTTTTAAAAGTATCAAGTCATTGGTGTTTGTAAGTTTTTAGCCCTTATATTTATAGATGTGAGGTTAGGATGATGTGGGCCCCCTTAGGTTAAGTGGGTGGTTGGTTGGTTGAATAGTATAATCTAACGGATGAAAGTGATCAAAGTCGTAGATCTAACGGTAAAAAATTTACAAGATCAATCTTGGTCTTTTTTACAAGACCATAACCGGACTCTATATATATATATATATATATATATATATATATATATATATATAGACACACACACACGCATAAGTTTACCAGCTAAAGTAGGCTTTAAAATACAGTGATAATCATAGCAGTAATATGCCATAGTTTCCTCCCAAGAAACCTCACTTTGTCACATGACTAATCCAAGGTCACTTCTTTCTCTTCTCAAACCAAACCCAGCTCATCTCTCCAAGTCCCCATAGCCATTATACCCGCTCACACACGCATCATATTCATACATACACACTCACTCACTTAAAGAGAGAGAGCTATAGAGAGAGAGAGAGAGAGAGAGAGAGAGTAACTGTTGCATTGCATTTATTTCCAACTCCCTATATATATATATATATATATATATATATATATATATATATATATATATACTTGATTTGAAGCAAATATTAATGGCAATGTATAGGTCTCCACCACCCCTACTTTGCCTTACTCATCACCCATTGTTGCATCCCCTCCATTTTTAATATATATATATATATATACACGTAGCTACAAACTATATATATATATATATGTATCTTGTGTGAGAATAATTAATGGGTACACAAAAAAGACCACCCCACTACACCACCATGCACTCTCCCTTCATCTTCTTCCTCCTCTGGTTTTGGTTACTGCTCTTATTAGTCGCCATTGTTGGTGTCGTTGTGGGGGACACTCGGGGCGAGCCATGCTCACAAGCTGATCGGGATCGTATAAGGGCCCTCCCCGGTCAACCCCCGGTGGGCTTTGACCAGTTCTCCGGGTACGTCACCGTGGACCGGGTCCACGGCAGGGCCCTCTTCTATTGGCTCACGGAGGCCACCGTGGACTCTTCTGAGAAGCCCCTCGTTCTTTGGCTCAATGGAGGTTAGTCCCTCGTAATAATAATTAACATTGTTGTTCTCTTTTTTTTTTCTTTTTTCTTTTTTCTTTTTCTCTTTCTCTTTTTCTTTTTTTTTAATATGTACACATATCCACATATTTGTTGAATATAAGTTATTAAAATATCAGTTTAATAATATCTTAGAAGTTGAATCTAAAGTTCAAAATTTTTAAAAGATAATTATTTCATATATTATTTGTCATACATTAAAAATAATTATCTTTTCTCTTTTCTTTTGTGTGTGTGTGTGTTACTTTGAATATAAAACTAAAAGGGAGTGTGCTTTTCATTTTTCAAGAGGGTTTGTTTAATTTGCTTGGTGTTATCATTTTTATAAGGATTAATTAAACCTTTAATCTAATTCTTTAGACTTAATTAGTTTCAAAGTTTTAATCATCATCTCTAATACTCTTTAATAAATAATATTTATTTTAACTTATCAATTTTACGTATTTTTTATTCATCATATATATGCTCATCAAATTGATATTTTAGATAATAATTGTGTAATTTTTGTAAAATTTTTGGAATTAAATTAGTGAGCGACATTGATTCGAAAATGATGAGGTAATTGAGCAAAATCTATGTTTAGGTACACATTACCTACCCATATTAAATGCCCCACGCGGGAAAACTCTATGACCAATAGGCCACGTGGCACAAACTTAGATAGCTTACGTGGCGGTCGTAGTGTGGGTCCCACCTACTGTAGATATTGTCTTTTCCTTTTTTTGGTAATATGTCCCTATATTGTTGTAGTATTACGTATTAGTCCCTCAAATTATTTACCATGATTTGTGCATTAATTTCACTAGATCTCTCATTTTTTCTAACTATAACATTACATTGCTATTTGGATGTTTATACAAAATTCTTTGTATTGGTTTTCAAATAAATGATCAAAATATTAGTATTTTTTGATAATATTATTTATAGATATATTTGCTAGCTTTTATATTAAGAAATTTGGGTGATTTATATGCAAAAAAAATCTAATAATAATAATTATTAATAATAGACGTATTGTATCCAATGTATTATTCTAGGTTAACTAGGAAAAAACTATATAAATACTTTAGAGAAAATTTCAAATACCACCCTTATGGTTTCGCACTTTTTCACTTTAGTACTTTGTGATTTAAAGAGTATCAATTTAGTACCGTGTGTGGTTTTATTTTTATCTTTTTATTATCAAATTCATTAATTTTTTTTATTAAATTAGTGATAAAGTTAAAACTAAAGAGTACTAAAGTGAATATTTGATAAACTTATGTGGGGTATCTGAAGTTTTATGTATATAAATATTAACGAAAAAGCTAACGAAAAGATAAAAAATAAAATCACGAAACACTAACTTGATACACTGTAAATCACAGGACACTAAAGTGAGAAAGTGCGAAACCACATGGGCGGTATTTGAAGGTTACCCACTACTTTATTCTGAGGATATAATTTACCAAAGTTGGTAGTAGTGTTTTGAAATTTGCAAATCTTTTTGCACAGCTCTTAGTCAACACAAACAGTGATGAACATGTTAGGATCATTGATGTCCCTTTTGAATAACTTTTTGTCCTTTAGGGAAACTAATAAGAGAAGCTTTTAATTTAGGAGTTATAGGATATCAATAAGAACAACACTGACCATAGATTTAAGTTTGGAACAATGCATTAAGTGCTTAATGATCAATAGGAGGGAAAATAGAGAGAGAGAGAGAATTAGGCTGAAATACTATTAATAGTATTTGAGCTTTTTTGCAATCGATTTTTTAACCATTAAATAAAAAATTATAAAATTAGGATGATAGTAATCCTCTACTAAGATTTAGTAGGGATCCCTCTAAGGTTGAGTGGGTAATTGGTTCAGTAATATAATTTAAAGAATGAAATTGATTAAAGTGTAGATCTAACGTACGGCTAAAAAAATCGATAGGAAAAAAGTCTAAATACTATTAATAGTATTCCAGCTCAACTCTCTCTCTCTATATATATATAATGTTAATATGGTCTTAATAATCCCCAGCTACACTATTAACACCCTCACATGTGAATAAATTTTAACCTGTTTAGTTGTTTTATTGTTAATTTAAAGAAAGAAACAAGACCCTAAAAATTAACCAATAGTAGCATAGCAAGTACTTATTTAAATAAAAGCAACAATTAAGGATCTAAGTAGTAAAAAAGGACAAGGCAATATAAGACAGGGCACTCATATCTTTTTTTACTGTACTAGTTAAAAAAGTAAAAAGAATACACAAATAGAGACACTGTGTGAAAGATCTTATGGTCTTATTAAGGACAGGCAAAAACATCCAAACTTTATCTAAACTGTAAATTATTTTGAGTTTGCTATATCCAACTTATAAAAAATTTGATTTTGCTATTCAATTTTGCAATTTGTTCGATTTGAGCCGGTCAACAACACTTTGACTTCAAAAGTTGAATATGTCATTTATCTTTACAGATTTAGTTAGTTATACTTCACGCAATTCTCGTAAAAGTAATTAGCTTAAATTTAAAAGTTAAAATACTCTTAACTGACTCAAATTCAATAAAATTTTAAAAGATTGAACAACTAATTCAAAATGGTGTATAATTTAGATAAATTTTATACTTTTTACGTTAAGGATAATTTTTTTTTTCTTTTTTTTTTGAAAGATAGGTAGCACGCTATCCGCTTTGTTTATTTCGTTAAGAAATAAACTTAGCTAGAAATGTGAATCAACTATGATTCGAACTCGGGTCTCGGGTACCAACCATCAAGTCCTTTGCCACTTGCTTTAGGGACGGTTGGTACGTTGAGGATAATCTTTTTTTTTTGAGAGATAGGCAGCACGCTACCCGCTTCGTTTATTTCATTTAGAAATAAGCTTAGCTAGAAATGTGAATCAACTAGGATTCGAACTCGGGTCTTGGATACCAACTACCAAGCATTTTGTCACTTGCGCTAGGGACTGTTGGTCGTTGAGGATAATCTTATTAATGTATTTGTTAAGGTGTGTGTGGCACCAAAGTTGGTTGGTTCATGTGACTGAGTCAGGCTATATACAAAGAGATCTAAAAAGCTGTGGCTGGTCTTCTCCTTTGGCCTGCACCTCTCCATTTTTATTCTTTTTGCTGCATCCTTTGTAATCATCACCCTGTGGATTTCACCCAAAAAAAAAAGAAAAAAAAAAAGAGAGAGAAAAAAAAGTAACTACAAACAACACACCACCAGCTACTTTTTCTGCCTCACAGGCATCAGCAATCTTGTTTAGACTTAGTCCACCATGTTAGCTGTGGACCACCCACTCATCTGTCTCTCAGTCTATATATCCATCTCTTCACAAAAGTTCTAAGTCTTGCAATTTTGGCGCTTTTGATTTCACGAGCCAAATTAGCATGAAATTACTATTATTTATTTTTAAAAAAGGTTAAACCTACTGTGCGGTGGTATACTTTTAGGCTTCGTTTGGTTCAGGCATAAAGCAAGAACTAGTTATTACAGAAATATATACGAGTATAGGAATACGAAAAAAGCGTTTTGATGAAAAGTGAATTGTTTCTGGGAATAAGAAGAAAATCGTTTGGATATATAGATAATATGCAATAAGAAAAATAATAGGTAGTTATATATAGAAAATGAAGATATTGGTGGGAATATTATATCAGTTTAGTTCAGATATCCGAGAACTACTAGGGTAAAAATTTTACATTTGGATATAAAATGGGAAATAAAGAATTATCCCTCTCCTTATCCCTGATCCAAACGCCGCCTTAAGAAAGAAACGAATAAGATCATGTTAAATATAAAAATGTTTAAACATCGTTCTCTAACAGTTTGATACCATGTGAAACAATCTTTCTGTTAGAGAACGGTGTTTAAATATTTTTATATTTAATAGATCGTAAGAGTAGATAACTGGGCAGTCCACGATGATAAGTGGTGAGCTGGATTCAGGCAGCAGTAGTTTCTCAACCTTTCTGTTTTCCTCTCTTTTGGTGGGTTTGCAGTCTGTGCCAAAGGGCTGGGAGCATGCCATCAGTGCTCTCTCTCTCTCTCTCTCTCTCTCTCTGTTTCCTTGACATAACATGTGAGTTCACTTGTTTCTGTGTCTAACATATGGATGGTTGGTTTGACTTGGTTACAAGAGAGAGAAAGAGAGAGAGAGAGAGAGAGAGAGAGAGAGTGAGTGGGGGCAGGTAAACCCTGATGTGAAGTAAGGCACGCGCAGCGAGTTGGGAGGAGAAAAGCAGGGGGCATTTTAAAAAGCGCCTCCAACTTTTAATTATTTGCCTCTTTGTCTCTGTTTGTGTGTGTTTGTTTGTGGGAGGAGAGAGAGAGAGAGAGAGAGAGATTTGGATTTGGATTTTATGATTTTTTATATTCTTATTAGTTGTTTCTACTTAGTAAAGAGTTATTAGGAGATAAAACGAAGGCCACGGCTACTGTACTATTATTATGAGTATTGGAGACTTACTACTCATAAGTTATTTTTGATGATGGAGCTTTCGAATTATCAACGATCCATTCCGTTAAATATGATCTCGAGTATTTGAAACTTCTAAAAAATAAATTTCGTACATTTTCGAAATCATAATAAAATTCATCAAGCGGGCATAAAATGAACGGTCAAAATCGAACGACGTCCTAAAAAAGAATGATCGGATCCTTCAATTCAAGATCGGAGTTATTGATCTTTATCTATGTAGTGAATAGAATTTTTTATCAAAAATTCAACAAATTTCGATTCTTTTATACAGTTAAACTAGCAAGCATCCCATACCGGCCGTTAAAAATTGTCAAATTTGTGACCTCTTGATCGTAAGGTAAATGATGTCGAAAAATTATAAAATTTTATTTCTAGAAGTTTTAAATCGTAAATAACATTTAACGGTGTGGATCGTCGATTCTAAGCTCTATCATCGAAAACAATTTATGAGTACGAGGGCGATCGTACTCATAATAGTATAATTAATAGCCGGACCCTAAAAAGATAAAGAAAAAAAAAACTTTGGTGAAAATTAGGCCTGTCAATCCAGCTTGTTGTTTGTGAGCTAATTCGTGTTTCGCTATATATTACAAATTTACTCCATTTTAATTTTAAACCAACCCAAATATAATTTTTTTTTATATATTATGAATTTTATAAAATATGTTATTTTTATATTTGTGTGCAATATATATAGAGCGTTTGATTGACCAATACTGAAAATAAAAATTTGATGTTCGGATCCTTAAAATCCGATCCGATGGCTCACACATATTTCGTTCGTATGTATAATAAATTCAATTTTATTATGAATCTCGTACTATTTCGATTTTGATTTATTTGACGTTTCTGTAAAAATACTGTTTGAGTAATATGATGCTTGCGAACAATAGAAATATTGCATACACATTCGCATAAGCATAGCATTACTCGAGAGTTATTCGAAGAAGTACTAATTAATGATCCTTTTCAATAAATTAATCACAACTAACCGCGCATCTTCGTGATAGAAGCAGGAGATTTCGAATTTGAAGCTTTTACTTTTACAGCCCAGAAGCTCACGTTAGATCGAGCACTTTGTGATTGCTTGTTGTTGCTGCTCTTTTGAGCAGGTCCGGGTTGCTCTTCGGTGGCTTACGGAGCGTCGGAGGAGGTCGGACCGTTCAGGATCAAACAAAATGGCTCGTCACTGTACCTGAACAAATACTCATGGAATCGAGGTAAATAGTAACGACCGGGCTTACGTGATTCGGAGCACCAGTTTTATACTCCGTATTCTGCATGAATATCGCGCGGTTTGCGAATTCGAAACCTACTATTCGATTTATAGAACAACATTCCTAGTCCTATTGATATGCGTTCTACGCGATAAGATTGATATGATTCATTGTTGCAGAAGCAAACCTTCTTTTTCTTGAATCACCCGCGGGCGTCGGGTTCTCGTACACAAACACCAGCTCTGATCTAAAAACCTCAGGGGATAAACGAACCGGTACGCCATGAAATCGAAGATTCTATAGCCTTGTTTCTGTTTATTTTAGAATCAAAGTGATCATTTTATGATATCCTTTTGCAGCTCAGGATGCTTTGCAATTTCTGGTTGGTTGGTATTCGAGATTTCCACAATATAAACATCGAGATTTCTACATTGCAGGGGAGAGCTACGCAGGTAAGGCTTCGAAAGTTCCGAGTTTACTGCAATTATGTGGCAGTGCAGCATCGTATTAGCGTTCTGGCGCGGTAATAATATTCTGTCGAAAAATGCATCGTCGAAACTAGTTTCTGAACTTTTTTGTTTGTTTTTTTTACTGCAATGTGTTCATTTGCGTCGACAATTTCTGTTTAATTTTCAATTTACGTGTTCAAGATGTTAGAGATTTGAACGGTATCGCAATCAGAGTCGATATAGAGGATGAAAAATCAAAATTAAAATCTATTTTAGCAGCTTCTAGCTTGTAATTGGTAAGCGCTGACGATCTTCGCTGCGATTTCTGTATGTTTTAGTTTCGATATTTCATTTATTACCCCTTTTTTTTTTGTTATAGATGTTTCTTTTTTTGTAGGGCACTATGTGCCTCAGTTGGCAACGAAAATAGTTGACTACAACAAAGCCATATCGAAGCCCTTCATCAACCTCAAGGGATTTCTCGTGAGTATTTACTCTGGAAGTTTAATCATTTTGCAATCAATTGTAGCTTGGATTTCCTTTTTCTTGTTGTGAATTATCTATCTTTTCGATGATTCCGTGCATACAATTTTGTAGCTATTATTTGTTATACAATTTTTTTTACATTTAGAACCTCCGCGCATTGTAGATTGCTCTTAACAGTTTAGAATTCAGATTGCTCTTAACAGTTTAGAATTCGCAATTGAAGTGTCTGTAGGATTGATTATTTGTCGCGTAGGTCGGCAACGCGGTGACGGACAACTACTACGACAGCATCGGCACTGTTTCCTACTGGTGGACCCACGCCTTGATCTCCGACGGCACCTACCGCTCCATTCTCTCCTCCTGCAACTTCTCTGCCGTCAAGACGTCCCGACCCTGCGACGGCGCTGTCAACTACGCCATGAACCACGAGTTCGGGGACATCGACCAGTACAGCATCTACACTCCCGCCTGTGCTGCTGCTGCCGCCACCTCCAATTCCTCCGCACGCCACCGCCCCCTCATGCGGCTCAAGAACAGCTTACTCCGCCGCCGCTCCTATTCGGGCTACGACCCCTGCACTGAAACTTACGCCGAGAAGTACTACAACCGTCCCGACGTGCAGACAGCGATGCATGCGAATATCACGAGAATTCCTTACAGATGGACTGCCTGCAGGTGCGAATGCGACATTCGATTCGTCCGTGTTTGATCATTTCGATCTAGCTGTGACTGTTTCATTTCTGTTTCTGATTGCGTAAACAGCGACGTACTGATAAAGACGTGGCGTGATTCTCAGATCTCCATGCTGCCGACGTACAAAGAGCTGATCGGCGCAGGTCTGAGGATATGGGTGTTTAGGTAAGCGGTTATTATCGTTCGTCAGCGCTTACTTCACCTGGCTTTTGAAACAGCTTCTCTCTGAATCGAGCTATTGACAAAATTTAATGAAGTTGCTGTGTGGTGATAATGTACACAGTGGGGACACTGATTCAGTGGTACCGGTGACGGCGACGAGGTTCTCGATCGGCCATCTCCATCTGAAGGTGAAGATCCCTTGGTATCCATGGTACTCGGGGCGACAAGTAAGTCGCAATAAAATGCGCAAAACGCTACATTTTGCGTGATAACATGATACAATCATTTTCTGACGTAATAGAACAAAAATCGTAGGTCGGAGGATGGTCGGAGGTATACGAGGGGTTGACGTTCGCGTCGGTGAGAGGAGCAGGGCACGAGGTGCCGTTGTTTCAGCCGCGACGAGCATTCGAGCTGTTCCAGTCATTTTTAGCAGGAGAACCATTGCCAAAATCTTAAGACCTGCAGCATAGAATGTTGTTTCTGTTTGTGAAATTTGAAGCAGTTTCAGATCAAAAGAAAATGAGGAGGGAGAGTGTGATGGTGGATAGATGAACTTAGGATTAGGAAGTTGGCTGGAAATAAAAAAAAAAATGTATCATGAAGGGAGAGTGATTCATTGGCACTAGAAAATTCTCTGCTGGAAATAATGCGTTGAACATTTGAAAGCAAATTATTCGTTCATTTTCTTTTGGCTCTTACTCATAAGTTTGTTTTTGACCGTTGCATGACAGAATATGTGGTTAAGATGATAGTGATTCATGATTAGAATAATAGTAATTTTTAAGGTTAAATGGATGGTTGATTAAGCAGTATAAAATGATTAAAAAAATAAATTAAACGGTTAAAAATTTATGAACACAGAAAGATCTATACTTATAAAAATATAGTAATCTGATTCTATTATTTATTAACTTTTGAGACGCTTTAATTAAACGACCAAAAGCTTAGATGCAAATGCATTTAAGGGCAAAAAAGTTGAAAGCGTTAATAGGCGGTGATCGGTTCAAACTTGTGATGAACTCAATAGATCGGCTTACAATTTGTTTGAGTCAGTTTGTGTTTGACTCGTTCTATGTAACGGGTCGGACACGATCTGACCTCAGCCCGCTCGTATTTTGCCCTAGCCGCTCTTTCCTGAGCGCACCTAAGTTTAGAATTCCGAAAAATCTTTTTGTTGTATAAAAAGGCAAATCCAAATTCAACTTTTTTTTTTCTAAATAATAATAATAATAAATAAATAATAAATTATAGTTTAGACTAGTACAGTAGATGATTATTATTATTATTATTATTATTATTATATATATTTTTTACAGCTCTCAACGGACACGCGTCACGCATAGATCGCAGAGCTGCTTATCATACTCCGCATCACCGTCCACTTCGTTCCCACACCCCCCACCGAACCAATCGTCTCCCCAAAACACCCGACGACGAATCCCTCCGCCATTAACGCACCGAAGAAGCTTAAAGAAGAAGAAGAAGTAGCCATGGGCGCTTGCGCCATCTTCCTCGAGATCCTCTGCGCCATCCTCCTACCCCCACTCGGCGTCTGCCTCCGCCATGGCTGTTGCACCGTACGCCTCTCCCCCTCTTTCCTCTACGATCCATCGCAAAACCCTAACCCAACCCTAACAATCTCTTCGATCTCCATGACTGCAGCTTGAGTTTTTGATCTGCTTGGTGCTCACCATCCTCGGCTACATCCCCGGCATGATCTACGCCATCTACGTCATCGTCGCCGTCGATCCCGATCGCTTCCGCAGGGAGTACGACTACTACTACCCCGTCGCCTAGCTCATCATCATCATCATCAGCAATTAGGGTTCGTCGCCTCCGATCCCTCTTTTCCGATCTTGTCAATATATTGTTCTCGATCATGCTTCTGTTTATGGGATTAATGGCGAATCTGTGATGGAGATGATGAAATTTTCAATTAAGTTATGCTTATTTTGCCATTTGATCTACTTGATTTGATAGTGGATGATCTTGTATTATGTTTACTCGGATCTTTCATCATGTTTGCATGTTCATGTAAACTTCAAGCGATAATTAGATGATGAACATTGTAGAGCTAGAACATAATGGTACATCAGATGAGTTTCTTTAGATGCAAAATTAGAAACAGAGGATCTATGGAACCAACAATTTACGTGATTGCGGTGCCGATAATTCGATGAGGATTTGCGAGTTTTATCTTCATTCAATTGTGTAGCCATGTTGCAAATGCTCTCTAAGTTTTCAATGTGTGAATAGATGCATAACAATGGTAGTTGTATAGCAACCTGAGTTCTTAGGATGTGTTTGAGTTGATTGGAGCTTTTGGTCGGAAATGCTGGTTTCGTAGTAAAGCTTTGCAAATTCATGAAGCTCCTACCAACAGGTTTCTTGTGAATCAGAAACTCCGAGTTGGAATTTCTAATTTTGAAGGCCAAAAGTTCATAGTAAAAGCTGTGAACTTTTTGCTTTGAAATGTCTATGTGCTCAAGTAAAGAAGCTATTTTTGAAGCCAAGCGAAGCAGGTATACTCCTATCCTCTCATATTCGACAATGAGCTTTGGAGTTGAAATAGAATTTGGGAGATTAGGATTCTGTTTTCTTGGCATAGGTAATTGTATCCTTGTAGTAAACTGAAATTGAGGAAATTAACTTCTTAGGTGGTGTTTTGGTAGTTATGACAGGAATAAGTTGTAGGTGTGATTTGATTAAACTGAAAGTGAAGCTAGGGATAGTAGCTTTGTAGTTCAATTCCAAGTAAAGCGAAGTTCGAAATAGCGAAAGAATGTAGGATTTTGTGTAATGATGGAAACCGAAGTCCTGGTTCCAGTTGCAATTTCGATCCCTAGTACTGCATAAGTTTGGATTTTGTGAAATGATGCAATTTCAGCGAACCCTAGTACTGCATAAGTTTGATTTAAATGAGAAAACTTTTGCGATAATCGAACACTCCGCGATAAATTGTGATTGGTTTAGTCAACTTTCTCCTTCCAATGTATGTGCTCTTACCACTTGAATTGAATCCCAGTAATCTTTGCCATTTTTCTTCTTCTTTTCAAAGAGAATGTTCTCTCTAGTTTTAAATGATTGATTGCCTTTGATCTACTTCCTAATAGCATTATTCAATTATCATTTCATCACAAGCTGTATCATCCTACTTCACTCTATAGCACGGCCGAGTAAGCCCCTTAATCATGGCAAATGCTCGGTTTTCCATCCAAAGTTTCATGGAGTTCTAAAGAAACTTCATATATATACCCATAAAACTAGAAGAATCGCAACAACAGAGAACATTAATTTGTCCCTATGGCACCTAGTTTTTCTCAACAAAATCATATTTAAGCCCTCTTAGAACAAAAGTGCAGCAAAAACTTACAAACTGAATAGCCAATGCGTGTAGAAATGTGTAGAAATACAAAATCAGTTTAGTTTACTAACCTTCTTGGATCATCCTCTAAGGTGTTTTTGGATCATTCATGTAGCTAGCTTTTGGATCTTTCCCGTATCGTCCCCTCACAATATTAATAATAATATAGCATAATATAATCTACACCATGGAGACCCCTCGCTCGCGCTCCGAGGAGGAGGAGGAGGAGGGGATGGTGCGGGGGATGAGGGCGAGGGCGAGGCGGGCGAGGGCGAGGCCGAGGAGGTCGGCGGCGGCGTCCTTGGCGGAGGCGCCGGCGGAGCCCCAGAGGCCGAGGGCGTCGGCGGCCTCCTTGGCGGATCCGGCGAGGAAGGCGGCGGCCGACCCGAGGGCGGCGCTCCGGCGGCGGATGATGGGGCGGCGGCTCCGCCCGGCGATGGCGGAGGCGACGAGCGCGATCGCGAAGCACGCCACCACGTGCTCCACCTTGTCGGCGGCCAACCACTCGTCGCCCCCCAACAACAACTCCATCGCTCCTCCCTTCCCCCTTCTTCTTCTTTCGGTTCGTTTCTTTTTCTGATCTCGATTCGGCTCATCGGACGTACGGGCCCCCCCTGTAACCTGGAATGGTCGGGTGGGCCTACCGGGCCGAAAAGGTCGTGGGCCGGATTAGGTGAGAGATTAGCAAATGCTGAAAGACTCCAACAACAGCAGATCTTTTGTGTGGGCCTTGCGTGGCCCAAGAGTTCTTTCAATCTTGGGTCGCCTGTCCGAGTTCGTGTATATGAGTCGTTCATTTTTAGGTTACTCGTTTACCAATCAAGTAAAAGTTAAAAAAATTATGAAATTTAGTTTTTAGATAATTCCGATAGCGTAAATTATGTATAATGGAATAGATTGTCGAATCGAATGTTCCGTCATCGGAAATAATTTACAAGCTCTATGGTAAAGTATAGGAGCCTATAGCTTTCCATTTTCCATTTTCAAAAGAAGACAAAAGAAGACACTCATGGACTCATTTATTAGTTACCATATAATATTCATCACCAAGTAAAAGATTTTTTTAAAAAAAAAGAAAAGAAAAAGAAAAGAGGATACATGCATCTCATGATGAGATAGATGGGAGTCACCATGTATGCTCGACCAATCCGTTCAGCGTGTCCGGCGGCTCTTCTTTCAAATCTGGTAAATGAGTTTGCCGAACTCGTCCATGTGCTCCGCCTGCAACGATATGGCGATCGACTGGCTCCCGTCGCCGGTCGGGCTCGGGAGCACGTACGCCAGCCCCTCGTAGGCGATCCCGCCGGGCCCCATGAACACTGGCCGGCCCCACCCGAAGTCGGCGTCGTGTATCGGCAGCCGCACCCAGCTGGTCATCCCGAGGTTTGGGCACCGGAACGTGTGCGGTCCCTTCGCCAGCGCCGATAAATCCGGCTGCACCTGCAGGTAGTCCAGCACCGACTTCATGTACTCGTCGTCCATCCTCGCCAGTGTGCCCTGGACCTTAGCGGCGGCCACGGGCACCCCTGCGACGACCTCCCCTGCTGTGGCAATTGGAGTTGCCGTGAAAATAACGTTCCCGATGTACCTGTTGAAGATAAAAGCATTAATTAAGCTACCGTTCTCTGACCGCTTAAACATTCGTAAAAAAAAGAAAGAAAGAAAAAACAATTGACTAGCTCACATCTTTCAACAAAAAAGGAAGTTGATAACAACATCAAGTGCATTTTCATACTAGTAACTGTTAAATTGTCATATTTAACGGTTTAAGATTTTAGAGAACAACGGTTTTCTTTACCCGTCGGGCAGCGGCGGTTTCAGACGCTGTCGTCCATCCACAGCAATGTACAGTTTGGTGAGCTGGTCCGCCGGTAGTACCCGCGCGAGGCACGCGCACCGCCACACGTGCCCAGCGACGAGAGCGAACGAGCTGAATTTCGGCGATCCAGGGGGCACCCTAGCCCGGAGTTCGTCGATCTGTGTCCGAGTGAGCTTGAACATGCGAACGACGGCGGCTGTGGCCTTGTTGGATGTGGGGGACGGTGAGATTACCTTGGCGGACATGGAGGGAGGGGGGTGGTACTCGACGTGGGGGAACGAGGGGGTCGGGGGTCGCGGGCGCGGAGGAGGGTGCGGTCGATGAAGGGGCGGATGGTCGGCGGGAGGCCGCGGGCGAGGTTGGCCCACGAGTTGATGAAGTTGATTCCGGTGTACCCATCTGCGACGTGGTGCTGCATCCCCACCCCTAGCGCGACACCCCCGCATTGGAAGTAGGTCACCTGTTTCCAGATTTCACTATTAGTGCCCAACACTTCTGCTTTCAGCTACAGTTATTTCGTGCAAAAAAATATGTTGCTAGACACATCTCTTTACTTTCGCGAAGTATCAATAATAATTTTCTCAAATTCAAACTGAATGTCACACGACATCTAATAAAACAAACGATGGAAATAGCTATAGATTATCATTACCTGTATTTATTTTTTACTTAAAAACTAATAAAAAAAAGTTTAACAAGCGTTTTCTTTTTAAATTTTGATTTTTGTTTTTTTTTGAAGTTTTGAGTGACATATTAGATATGATTTCTAAAATGAGGCTTTTGTTCAGATATCTCTTACTATTACTAAAAACTTTTAAATTTATCTTTCAATTTATAAATTATTCTTCTAAAACTCTATTTTATTAATAAACCCTTGCGGAAAAGATTATGTTGGAAGAAACTGTCAAATTATGTATTGTTAAAAATATATAATTAATACATATAATTAATTCATATATATGTCATATATATATATATATATAATAATTTGTTTGGATTAGTAACGATATGGATATATAATCACAATAATAACTATAACTATAGTTTAATATATAATTAATACACATAATTAATCCAATGTTGTCATATGTTACGACAAATCGCACAAACGGAAACTAAAATAGCGAACACAAACACAATCAACCACGATCTCACGCCTGACGGCCCGAGCCCTCCGCTACCCACCACATACATTCATTTTTCCTCCATATATTTTCTTTTCCAAATTGGTCGCACCGCGAAACTGTCGGCGAGTCAGAAACCCGAACTTGAGCCAAATCTGAATTTCGAGTCAAAACTAACATCATATATATAATAATTTTTTTGGCTTCCATGATTAGTAACTGAAAGTAATTAACTCCATACTCTACATTAAACAAATAAAATTTTTTAAATTAATGCACATTTAGTTTGTCTCTTTTTCGTTATAAGAGTGGAATATTTAAATAAAGTTTCCAATAATTCTTTTTTTAATTTGGCAGGTCATTTAATAAAAATTAAATAAGAGGATTAAATTTCCAATTTACTCTTTTTTATATTGTCTCTTCTTTTTCATAGATAACTGTTATAAAAATTTTCACTTAAAAGCACACTATAAATATTTACTAGAGAGTAGATCGAGTGAAAAATTTGTTAGATTTTTTGTCTATAATATTGTTTCTTTTCTTGCTTTCCTAATATAGTAGATTACCTTATTCTTTTTTTCTTTTTTTTGTTTTTCATGCGTTCATAGCGTTCCATTTTTTTATTTTTTTTAGCCAATTTGCATCATTATCCTTCATCGAAAAAGTAGATTAATATGATCAAATTAATATATTCATTTGATTAGAGAAAAAGATAATCAATTAAAGATTTAGTGTAAGTTAACCAATTGATTTTTTTTTTCTTTATGTTTTTTTTTTTTTTCCTTTAGGAAGCAAAGACCATATTAATTTTTAATATATTATGCCACAAAGATTTGATATACTCATCTATAGATAATTTATTATCATCTATATAAGATATAGTGCATATTTTTATATATGCAGAAAATAATCCGTGTATCATATTTGATACACTTAAGATCCGGTTGGATTGGATACAAATTAAAATTTTTAAATTTGCTAAAATACTACAAACTATTTATTAAAATTTGTATAAATTAAAATATTTAAATTTGATAAAATATTATTTATCGGCCGCGAAGCTCGGGCTCTACACTAGCATATAATTTTTTATTGAACTAGCGGGAATGTATTTGGTATTAGTCTATTAGGTTTTTTGTTTTTAAATAAAAAAAAAAAAATACGGTTAGGATGATATGGGCCATTTAGAATTGAGTGAGTTAATTATTGGTTGAATAGTATAATCTAACAAGTGAAAATAGTCAAAAGGTTAAATTTAACGGTGAAAAATTAATTTAATATATAGTTTCAAACACTTTGTGCTATCGAGAGTATCCCAGCCGGACTTATTATTTATTTATATATATAAATATAAAGTTTATTTGTTGGAGCTACTATTTAGCTGAACAGGAGCAAGAACACTTTAGCTCTTGTGTTCGACGTTTACTAAATGAGCGATTCGATTTCGAACTCATTCCGAGCCGAACATGCATGCTCTGGCTCACAAACGGCGAGCTGAATTGCGCACCCTTACCTGAAGCACGAGGAGGGGAAAGGAGGAGACGTCGTCGGCGTACTCGACACTGGGGATGAGCCGCTTCATCTCCGGGGTGGGCGCGAAGTCGCCGAAGTCGTCGACGGTGCCGTCGGCCTCAGCGGCGACAAAGAGCACCCCTCCGCATTGCAGTCGATCTCAATTCGCCCGTCCTCGTCGCGCGCGAGCCGCCCCGCCACTGGGTAGAATTGCACCAGCACCCGCGCCAGCGCCGCCTCGAGCACCGCCGTATCAAAGAAGTTATTGAGAATTCTTGCTCTGCGGTAGAAGTACACGCTCGGCGTGTGCCACCGCACCACCACTAGGTCCAGGTTTGAGTTCCACAGCCGCCGCTCCGGCGTCGGCTCCGACGGCCTCACCATCGCCGACCGCCGCACTCTGATGTTCATTGCTCCTGCGCTCGCCGCAACTCGCAGGATCGATCGTCAAATATAAGAGAAAGTAAAGAATGAGAGACCATTAATTTTTCATTTTTATTTGGCTCTACTTCTGCTTCTGCTTCTGCTTCTGCTTCTGCTTTTTAAAACTAAAAAAGTTCTCAAAAACTTAATTTTGGTACAACAAAAAAAACATATTTAGTTCCTAAAACAAGTGGCAAAGGGGTTGGTGACCGGTTGGTACTCCAGATCCAAGTTCGCATTCTAGTTGATTCATATTTCCAGCTAAGTTTATTTCTAAATAAACGAAGCGAGTAGCGTGTTACCTATCTCTCAATATATATATATATATATATATATATATATATATATATATATATATATATATATATATATATATATATATATATATATATATATATATATAGAGTTGTCTTTGATATTTTTATAAGCACGGAGGCCTCCGTGCTTCCACTTTGTTTTTGATGTTCGGACTTTCGAAACGACGATCGGCTCGTTAGAGTTGATCTAGAGTATTTGAAGTACCTAGAAAATAAATTTTGCGATTTTTCGATATCATTTGCCTAGTGATCGAAGAGGCTCAAAATCACTAATTTTAACGGCCGTGGTGAGCCGGTTGAAAGTTTAACGGTGTAGAAATATCCAAATCACATGAAATTTTGATAGAAAATTCTTTATACCATATAAAACAAGATCAATAACTTTGATCTAAAATTTTAATGTCATATCATCATATTTTGTAAGATTTTTATTTTCAGCCGTTGATTTTGAGCCACTTCGATCACTAGGCAAATGATATCGAAAAATCGCAAAATTTATTTTCTAAATACTTCAAATACTCTAGATCAAGTCTAACGGTGCCGATCGTAGATTCAAAAGTCCGAACATCGAAAATAAGTAAGCACGGAGGCCTCAAGCCTCCATATAAGCACCCCAGTCAAGACTTATATATATATATATATATATATATATATATATATATATATATACTTAGTCTTACTTTTATTTCTGCTTTTGAAGTGCGATAACTTTTTATATTGCGAGTTGTTCAGAAAAATCTCGAGTTTTGGTTGTAATAAGAAGAAAATTAAATACAAATCCTATTAAAAAAACAAAATTTACACTAGGTATTAACTATAAACGAACTGTTGAATAAAATAGAGAATGGAAAATTAAGAGTGAGAGGAGAGAAATAATTATGTAGAAAATAATATGTACCTCCCATGAGAGTGAGTGAGAAAAAGGAGAGGGTATGAGATTACTATGAGGTGATGAGGAGTAGAGAGGGGGTTTAATATATTGGCTCTCTCTAATCTATTATTTATTACTATATATTAGACACCGTTTGGTTAGGAAATAAAAATAGGAATAGATCCTTATGCCTCATTTTATATCTAAACGCTAATTTTTTATCCGAAAATAGTAGTTCTCGATTATTCCCACCAACCTCTCCATTTTTTATATAAAACTATTTAATATTTTTTTTATTCTCGGGAACAATTCAATTTTCATCCAAACGTTATTTTTCTTATTCCTACATTTGTACCTATCCCTGTAATAGCTAGTTCTTGCTTATACCCGAACCAAACGGTACTTAAAGTTCTATGCCGCCACGTGTCCGCGAGCTATTTTTAGTGCACCTGGTGCACCATAGACCAAAGGGCTATTTCTGGTGCACCTGGTGCACCATAGATCAAAATTTGTCGAGCCATGCTATTGTGTTGCCATGTGTCCATAGGCGGTCTAAGATACATCTGGTGTATCATAGGTCGTTGATTATGGACATATATATGGTCCATGAGGGAATCTTAGGTATATCTTTTCTATATATATTTTTTTACATTAAAGGAGTGTACTATAAACCATCCTCCCCTCATCTCTCTTCCTACCTATATATATATATATATATAGGGTTTTAAAATTTTATATTATAAAATTTTAAATTTTGGATATCAAAATTTTAAATTCTAAATTCCAAATTTTACAATTTTAAAATTTATAATATTTATTATCAAATTTTCAACTTGAAAAATTAAAATTCTAAATCCCTAATGTGCTTTCTCTCTTACTTATTTTTTATTTAATTTAATGTTTATATCTTTTTCTCTCCCACCGAGAAATGTGCATGCTGCTTTCCTCTCTCCTTAGTTTAATTTTTAATTTAATGCTTTCTTTTTTCTCTTTTTCCAAACAAAAAATATGAATCTTTAAAATAATTTTAAACTTGAATTTAATAATTATATATTTTTAAAAAAATTTATTTTTTTATTTTTTTACATTATGAGTAAAATATACTAAAATTAAAAAATTTTAAAAGTTAAACAACTGATTCAAAATAATTCATAATTTAGATAAATTCTATAAATTTTTTACTTTATTAATATAATATCTTATTCCTGGACCTGGTTACAGCTACATGAACCCAAACAAGAACATGGGAGGCATTATTACTAGCTAGACCAAACTCTAGTGATTATTTGAAGAAAACTATGCTTTAGTTTCTAAATTTTAATTTATTTTACTAAAAGTTAAAAATTTTGTAATGATAACCATCAAGTTTGGACAGCTAGATTTTTATTTTTATTTTTATTTTTTGAGAAAAAAAAAATAACATGCAATCTATAATTTATTCGGTTTTTAAAACGATCAGATAGAGTAGTGAAGCAATTAGATTTAGAACTTAAAATCTCGTATGTCAACCATTAAACTCTCTGCCAACTATAGTACAGTCCGTTATAACTTTTCGATTATACAGCCATGATTTACATGAAAAATTTCAAGTCAATATATACTAAAAATAGAATATAATATTTACTTTTAGGATTTAATTTAACTTATAGTTATTGCAAATCGAGTTAAATCTTAATTAAATTAGAATAGATATAATTTAATTGCATAGATTTGAATATGTGAATCCTATTTGTACTCTATATAGGAACTTGGTGTATTCTATATGCTTAATAAGTAGTCATGATGTAAGTTTAAGTGGAAATGAATGCATTTCCGCACTATTATAAGTAATTAAGTTGAGTGAATAGATAGATTATTGGATCATGCCACATCACTTATTCTGCTCCGTGACAATAAGTTCAAAAGATTAATAAGTTGAGTTGGGTAAGAATAAGTTTAGTGGAGGTGCGGTTTACAAGAGACCCAACGACAAGAAGCCCAACAATAGATCCAACGTTCAGCTGAGTTAAGTCAAATCCAACCCTGCGAGCGCTGTAGCCGAGTCCTTAAGTGCGATGGGTGCGCCCTTCCTATCCGCACGTGCTTTTAGGATAGTTGTTTAGCGCTTACGATCCACACGTACTCTATATAGGAACTTAGGCTTTGTTTGGTTAGGGGATAGGGATAGGAATAGGCCCTTATCCTCCCCTTTATACCCAAACGCTAATTTTTTACTCGAGAATAGTAGTTCTCGATTATTTCCACCAACACCTCTATTTTTTATATAAAACTACCTAATATTTTTCTTATCCTTGGGAACAACTCAATTTTCATCCAAACACTATTTTTCTTATCAATATTTGGTTAATCCTAACTTGCATCAGACAAACAGTACCTTAGTGTATTCTATATGCTTAATAAGTGTTCATGATGCAAGTTAAGTGGAAATGAATGCATTTCCACACTGTTATAAATAAGTTGAGTGAATAGATAGATCATTGGATCATGCCGCATCACTTATTTCATTCCACGGATCTTAGGGAGCCTGTTCCTGAATGACGTGATTCGAAAAGATTTTTCTTTGTTTAAGAGAGAGAGGGGCCGTCAGCCCGGCCCGTAGGCCTTTAACCTAAACACACGCATCGAAACCCGTAAACCCGATTAGTTCGGCCGAGTAATAGGCCTAAATTATGTATGAGAAATGCTATCAGTACACCTAGATAATAGGCGTAAATCTTACACTCTAAATAATAACATAACAATGATATCTCGAATAAAATCTAATGATTAAATTTGATTACGATAATTATAAAAATGTAGGTCTTTTAAAAAGACATTGAAATTTGAAATTAAAATATGATACTTTTAATAATTTGAAATTAAATTATTAAAATATGATACTTTTAATAATTTAACCGTTCGCTGTACGTAGATCCCGCGGATCCGGTCGCGGATCGTGGACCGTCGATCGCCGGCAAGAAGCCCGGGATTTGGTGCCATAGAGGCCTATAAAAGGGGGAGAACGGAGCACACAGCGGGGAGGGAGAAACCAAGACACACACACAACCCATCCACACACACTGTGAGCATGTAATGACCTGAACCAGTCGCTGACCGAGCTAGGGTCCGTACTCTCCGCCGCGCGGCCGCCGCTTGCCCTCCGCGATTTCGGTGGAATGGTCGCCCTCGCACCCCTCTTAGTACATCTCTCTCCATCTCTCTCTCTCTCTCTCTCTCTCTCTCTCTCTCTCTTCTGCGCGCTCCCCACTCCCCTTTCTAGAACCCTACTTACAAAATATATTTTCAAATCTGCAGATCAGCTGTTGTGATTGGCTAATTTCTAACTAAAGGCAATCATACTTTGAAAGGCATGGCAGGCCGAATGGCCGCACGGTAATCCCTGCAGCCTTCCAGTATTGCTCCAGAGTTTCTTTATGATTGGTTGATTTCAATTCCAAATTGCTATAAATTAATTTGTACAAATGTATCTATTAAGATTTGTTGATTTTTGTTCCTGCAGCCTTCTAAATGCATCTATTATGATAGATTGATTTCTATTCGAAATTGCTAAAAATTTGTACAAATGCATCTATTAAAATTGGTTGATTTCTATTCGAATGACTTACAGCCTTTCAATTGCATCTATTTAGGGGGTTGTCCAGCCTGTGCTTTACATACTTGCTTACTTAGAACAATACATATATATATATATATATATATATATATAACTACAGTGAAGAGGCACTTCCACTTTGGACTCTTCGCAAACACTTATTAGAGAATGCTTTCTCATTGATCTCATCATAAAACAGCTGCTTAAATCTTTCCATGCAATCTACTTCCAGTGCCAGTCTCAATCCCACCCCCCCATCCTTTCTAGGGCTTCTTACAAGATATCCGTGTCCGCCGCCGGAGAAATGCGGCCGCGCGGCGTAGATCGGCTCCCCCCACCCGAAGTCTCCGGCGTATGACTCCAAATTGAGCCAGCTTACGATCCGCAAGTCGGTGCGCGGGAGCTTGCCGCTGGCCGGTAACCGCGAAATGCCCGTAACTTCTACGTAGTCGACGACAGATCTCACGTACTCGTCCCCTACGTTGTTGAGCACCCTTCTAATGTGCTCTGCACCATATCTAATAGAGTGCGATGTAAGTTTTTCAACTTTTGTAGTCACAGATATGCGCACTGCCGCGTTACCCAGGTAACGCGGCGGGAGCGGCGGCTTCAGGCGGCCGCGCACGTCGGTGATCGTGTGGAGGCGGGTCTCTTGCCTCGGCAAAAGCCCGCGGGCGATGCACGCGCACCGCCACGCGTGTGCGGCGACGGCTTGGAATGTGGACACGGCGCCCGGGGGGTTCCGGTCGCCACTGCAGCGAAGCTTCAGGGATTGGAGCTGGTCTTTGGAGAGCTCGAATAATGCGACGACGAATGGCGCTGCGGGAGCATTGTTGTCGTCGGAGGTGGAGATCGGAGAGTATTCGGGGTGGTCGAAGGTGACCTTCGGAGTCGGGCGAGCGCGGAGGCGGCTGCGGTCGAGTAAGAGAGAAACCGGTTGCGTGCCGTCGACATGTCGGGCGATGTCGGACATCATCTTGATGAACTCGAAAAAGCAGCGGCCGTCCGCGACCGCATGGTTGATCGCCGTGCCTAAGATCATGCCACCGCATCTCAGGAACGTCACCTGTTTATATATTGATTCAAACTTGGTTAGAAATATATTAACTTTATTAATGAAAAGGGATTGTAATCTCACAACTCTTAATCATAAAGTTGAGCTAGTGTTGCTCATGTTGCTATAGTTAAAATAGTAGTTATATATATGTAGCAGGCAAAAAAGGCAAATTCTAAAAGAGGAGCTTCTCTTATGGAGGGCAAACTCAGAAATAATTCAGCTCAACCGAAGCTAAAACTATATAATTCAAAACTAAATAAATAAGCTACTTTTTATTCAATGCAAAACCTGGGATTTTGGTAAAAATTATATAATTTCTATGGGTAATTAATACTTAATACAAGTAAGGTCATGTTTGGTGATATTAACTTTTTGAAAGCAAGCTTTATAAATATATAAATTGACTAATACCTTGCTCAACAATATTAGCGACACTTTTAAATGTAGCTACATGTCAAAAAAAAGTACTGCTAGCTAAGTTACCGACATTTTTAAAAAATATTGTTATATATAGGATCGCTAGATATGTAGTGATAGTTAAAGAGTGTCGCTATAATCTAAAAAAGTGCTGTTAATTTACCAACACTCATTTAAGCATTTAATAATCACCGAAACTCTATCTCGTTGGCTGCGGTGGCGGAGGAGGACGACAGGAAAGACTCTTGGTCTAGAATTTCAGTGAATTGAGTGAAGAAAAAAGAAAAAATGATAATTATTTTTTTTTTCTTTTCTGTTTGTAATCGGGTCATATGGGCTAGGTGTGGTGAGTTGAGTAGAATAATTTTTTTTATTTTTTGTTGGATTGGACTTTATATTTAGACAGTAGTAGATGTTTTTTTAAGTTTTAGTATAAATAAGATACTTACTCAAAAGTATTCCATATATATGTCCCTATAATCTAATTCTGTTTTATTGTTTGTTTAATTATAAGGCTATTTTATATTTTACTAAAATATGATATTTATTTTTATAAATTTCCTTGTACTAGGAATCAAACACTTGCACTGGCATTCTATAAAGAACATATAACAATAAATTAAATAACAATAATGAGGTTGCACACCACTTTCTATTTAAAATATATATATTAATTAATTTGTTTTTTCCCATCAATTGTCCCCACACACACACAATTAATAGACTAATATATCATCCAATATTCTATGTATGGCGCAGCCCATGTGCTCCTAAATAGATGACCATTCAATCTTAATCTTTATCTTTATTTATTAGAGAAGTAACTTTCAATGTGTTAGGTACTTAGGTATAGAAAAAATTTCACATTATATTTTAATAATATTAGTCACTTAATGTCCACAAATCATTAATGTTATCTACACACTAAAGTAAAAAATATAGTACTTTGGTTAGAGATTTATATGGTTAGAAATACATTATTATATATATAATTACATATAACTTATTTGATTGCACATGCTTGAAAGCAATACTATAAATTATAAATAAAAAATTTGGTTACACGCACATTTAAATGTTTGTTCATTAAAACCTTATGAAATTGATTTCAAAAAGAAATATAAGAAAGTCTAACTACAAAGAGCACATCAATCCTTACAATCAAAATGGACTATAACTCTATAATGATTATGGCTCCGTTCGATTCAAATATAAATAAAAATTATTTATTTCAAGAATAAATATATATAAGTTTAAATACAAACAGAAATTAAAATAATTTTTTGTTTGAATGATTTAAAAATAAGTAGAAATAAAAAAACAAAAGTATTTGTGTTGAATATAAAATTGTATAAATACCGTTCTCTTACAGTTTAAATTTTTAGAGTACAACGATTGTTTCACACTTTTTCTTTCTTTTTTTTTTTTCCGTTTGGATACAAAAGATCCTTATATCCCAACTAAACAGGGTGTAAAGATTAAGTATCTTTAAATCCATATGAATCCAAGTATATGACATGTCTAATAAAACTCATCAAATCGAAAAAAAAAAAAAGCGTAGGTATACTAAGCTTGAATCCATCAGTATATATTAATTTTTCTCTTTACATTGTTTATAACTATTCGACGTGGGACTATTTACACGTGAACTAAATATGCACTTACCTGAATCACAAGTACGGTGCACGGCAGTTCATGGGACTCGACGGCGGGCACGAACAGCCTCCTCATCTCGGCCGTGGGCACGACGCCGTCGACGACGTCGTCGACCGCGTGCTCGTCGGATTTGGCGGCGACGAAGAGCGCGCCCTCTCCGGTGCAGTCGGCCTCTATCCGGCCGTTCTCGTCGACCGCGAGCTTCCCCGCGAGCGGATAGTAGATGGCGAGCGCCTCGGCGAGAGCGGACTTGACGGTATCGACGGCGAAGGACGGGGAGACGCCGGTGCGGCGGTACACGTGGAGCACCGGCGTGTGTCCCCTCATGGCTACTACGTCGAGGTTGGAAAGCCATAATTTGTGTTTCGGGGTCTCCTTGCTCGGCACTACCATGCACGACTCCAATATCTCCACCATCCTCTCTCTCTCTCTCTCTCTCTCTCTCTCTCTCTCTGAGCAGAGGGATAGAGAGCTGATTAATAAGAATTAGAGCTTTGCTGGAATACTATCGGAAGTAAACCGAGCGGTTTACTACCGATTTATTTTTAATGATAGAGCTTTCAAATTGATGATCGGCATCGTTGAATATAATCTAGGCTATTTAAATTATTTGAAAATTAAATTTTATGATTTTTTGGCATTACTAACTGAACGATTAAAGGGTCACAAAATTTATAATTTTAATGACCGATACATTGGGTTTGCTCGTTTAACGGTATAGAAAAGTTCAAAGGGTAAATTGCACTGTTGCTCCCTGAACTTTTGGCGGAGTTTCACTTTACCCTCAAACTCTTAAAACGGTCATTTACCCCCCTATACTTTAATATTGCATCTTGTTACCCCTTCCGTCAGTTAACGTTAACGGAGCTGAACAGGAGTTAACGGAAGGGTTAGATTTTGGCGAAAAATCTACTGCCTATACTGTCCCTTGTTCCAAACAACTCACTTTTATTCCTTAAAAACTCTTTTTTCTCCATTTCTATGCACTCCAACTCTTCTTCTCATAGTTTTTGCATCCCAAAAATCGCCAAAATCTAATCCTTCCGTCAACTCCCGTTCAGCTCCGTTAACTTTAACTGACGGAAGGGGCAACAAGATATAATATTAAAGTATAGGAGGGTAAATGACCGTTTTAAGAGTTTGGGGGGTAAAGTGAAACTCCGCCAAAAGTTCAGGAGGCAACAGTGCAATTTACCCAAAATTCAAATCAACTAAATTTTTGTTAGAAAATTCTTTAAACTATTTAAAATAAGATCTAAACTCTAAATCTCAAATATAAAAATTATATCATCACTCTTTAAAGGATATTCATTAATTTTCAGCCATTTATTTTTCTGTTCATTTGATGGACAAAAGAATAATATCGAAAATGTGTGAAATTTGATTTTCAGATAGTTTAAATAATTTGGATCATATTTAACGATGCCGGTCATCTATTTGAAAGCTTTATCATCGAAAGCAAACCGATAGTAAACCAATAGTATTCTAGCAAAACTCTAAAAGCTACCGTTTGGTTCGGGGTTAAGGAAAAACTAGTTATTCCAGAAATAGTATTAAGTTCAGGGTTAAGGTGGGGTTAGAGTATTTTTGTGTTTGGTTGGGGGTTAGAGTTAGTCCAGAATAGTAAAAAATAATGTTTGGTTGGAGTAGGTGGGATAAGAAGGATAGTGGGTTATTATGAATAAAAAATAATGTTTGGTTGAGATTTGGTAGGGTTAGGTGGTGTTAGCTAAGCCGGGATAACCCATTTGAGGTGAGGTTAGCTAATCCCACCTATTTTTAAAAATGTTTGGAAATAATATGGGGATTAAGGAGTTATTCCACCTCTTAACCCCCAACCAAACGGAGGCTAAGAATTAATTACATGTAATTTTCTATAAATATATTGAATAACAAATATATTAATATAAAATTTATTTTTCATTTTTAATATCTCTCTCACTATCTCTCTTGAATAGTTGAATCATGATAAGAGAGAGAGAGAGAGAGAGAGAGCCAATTAATAAGAGGTAATTGTATACCCCTTCAAGTAAATATATTGTTTAGTATCTCTTTCGAATCATCGAAAGTTAGCCTTTTTTTTTTCTTTTTTTTTTTTTGAGAGAGAGAGATATTAATAAGAGTTAATTGTATACAACTTTCTTAAACATATTGAGCAGTAAATATATTTATATAAAGTTTATTTTTTATTTTTATCTCTCTCTCTCTCACTATTTCTCTCAAATCATCATGGAGAGAGCCAATTAATAAAAGTTAATTGCATATACCTTTCTGTAAATATATTGAATAGCAAATATATTTCTATAAAATTTAATTTTTTATTTTTATTTTTGTAAAAGTTCAGCAATATTTATATTTGTCTCTCCGATTTGTTAGGATTAGAGTACTATTTATTTTTTAACAACCGCTAAATAAAATGATATTTTTGTCCTTATAAATATATTCTTTCAAAAGTCCTTACTATATAGAAATGTCTTTTCAAAAAAAGATTTTATCCAATAATACAAGAAGGTTAGAAAATTGATTTAACTCATTCACTAACCAAGGCTAAGTATTTTACTCAATATTATTAACTATATTTTTCTATGATTCTAAAAGCAAGAGTATATTTAAAAAGGGTCAAACTTTTATAGAAATAAAATAAAATATTAAATTTTATAGAAATATATTTTTTATTCTACACGTTTATAAGGAACTATATACAATTAATAAAGAGGATTAAGCACTAACCAACTGGCACGACTACGGGCTAGGCCGTGGCCCGGCCCGGCTCGGCTCAACGAGCCATATCAGAGCAAGATTCTGTGATCCGTAGGCACGACACGGCACGACACTCCCAGTGTCGGGCCGAAAGGTTGGCTCCTACCAGGCACGGCACAACCCGGATAGGCCGTGCATGCCGATACGGCCGGTACAGCCTAAATACTTTTAAGGCACCTATGTATGAATCAGACAAAATTATAGGCCTCGCAAACTCAGGCCTATATGGCCCGGCTTAGCTAGGCCTATATAAGCTAGGCATGCCCTTTAGGTACCCAAGTCCTACTGTCCAAGGGTCTGGCAGGCCCTTATTTTATTTTATTTTTCCGGAGAAATACTTTATTATTATTATTATTTTTAAATAAATTAAAAAATTAAAAATAATATTTTTTTGATCAAAATGACTATAATGTCCTCACTAACATTCAAAAGTCTTGCTATTAAAGAGGGCATTTTGGTCAAAAATTTTAAAAATATTTCTTAGATTTTTTCTTCTATTGTTTGCTAATTGGTTGTATAAAAAGATACCATTTTATTTTAATATATTTTTGATATTTTTAAATTTTTGTACTTTTCTCTAATGTGATTATATAATATGATTAATTCAAATTTTATATATATTTTCTATATTTTTTTGAATGTCAATTTCTCTTCAAATAATAAAAAATTATGAAGACAACTAATATTAATTATTAATATTATATTATACTGTTAAATTTATTGTTTGTCTTTTTTTTTTTTAATTTATAAAATTTTTCAAAGAGTTTTTAAAAAAATTGAGTATAATTGTGTAAATTGAAAAATATAAAACAAAAAGTCATAAATTGTGTAAATTGAAATTACCAAACATAAAATAATGTCAAAACAAGGTGTGCCCTAATAGTTTTACTAATATAAATTGTTACGTACCTGTATATTAAATATGTCTCAAATTCTATAACTGTGAGATTTTGGCCTATTCTATTTTATTTATTCTATAAGTTAAATTTAAATTATGTCTAATTTAATTAAAATATTTTTAATTTTAATGATTGATTTATATTTCTAACGTATTAGGATTTAGTCACTATTGTAAATATACTATTTATTTTAATAATTTAGTGCGGCATATGAGAGTGAGTATAGGTATATTTTTTACCACTAAAATTTTATAAGAAAAACATATTTTGTACACCACTTTGATTAAAAGGAAGTCGATCTCGTCTTAGTTTTCATCACGTAGGCGATGAACCACGTAAATATTTGGTACTTTATTTTTTTTTCTCTTTTTCTTCGATTTTTTTATTTTTTATAATTGATTCGATCACAAATTAAGCATAAAAAAAATCTGCAGTAGTTAGACTGACCGTCATCAACATAGTTGGTTAATAATTTGATGGTTGATTTTTAAAGTTACAAATTTGAAGCTTAGTTATATTTTTAGCTAAGTTTATATATATATATATATATACATAGAGAGTGTCCGGCTGCTATACTATCGATAGCACTAAATACTTGGTGCTATCAAGTTTTCTGCCGTTAGATTAATTCTTTTGATTATTTTTATCCGTAAGATTGTACTATTCAACTAACCACCCACTCAACCCTAAGGGGCCCACATCATCTTAACCGCAAATCTTTCAATTCAATAGTAAAAAACTTAATAGCACCAAGTCATTGGTGATATTAATAGTATTCCAAATTAATTCTATATATATATATATTTCTGTGCTAATAATATTAGAGCAGGTCCTTGTCTAACTTTCTAACCACCCATCAAGTTTGATGGGATGGATGGTTAGAATGATAGAGGGATGAGATATTAGGAAAAAATTGGGTGTTTCAATTTCTCTTCTCATTGAATTTCTCTTCAATATCTCATCCCTTTCTCTTTTCAACCACCCATCAAACTTGATGGGTGGTTAGAAAGTTAGAAAGGGTTACTTATGCTCCTAATAAAGACATAAAGTCTTGCTATATATATATATATATATATATATATATATATATATATATATATAAAATAATTAATAATAATGTTATTATACTATCAATAGTACCAAGAGAGCTGTATGAAATTAACTCATTAAGTAATCGTTGTAATCAACAGGGGTGATGTACGTACGCACGTACACTTGCCACATGCATGATTTACTCAACGTAGAGGAGAACATTAGGACATAGTAATTAATTAACACAACAAAAGTAAATAATTTATTTAATTCCCTCTTAAAACATCACTCACACAGTCACACGTACTTACCACATGATTTACTCAACGTATTAGAGACCATTAGTACATAGTAATTAATTTACTCTCTTAATTAATTCCCTCTTAAAAGATCACTCACACAGTCACACCTACCACATGATTTTGTTGGTGTAAAATCCAAAATTTCCTAATTACTTTCTTTTATTATTATTCTATTATTTTATTACTTTATTTATTTTATTTATTTTATTCTCTTTCTTAAGGGGAAAGAAACTAACGGGATATTTTTTTCGTTCTGTTTTTTGCGCCAACGGAATCTCGTTCCGTTGCGCGGGATACGCCTTTTTCTTGTAAGGGAAAAAGATCGTTATATCTTCTTCCTCTTTTCCTCCTCTGTTTAAGGCAGAGTAGGGAGATGAAATTTATGATAATTAGTTAATCTCAATTTATTCATCTTTTATATTTTATTATTTGAAAATTCCTTTTATCCACTGGGTGTTGAGAATCTCCGTCAACCTCCTTCACGATCGTGCTCGCAGGAGGAGGAATTCCGATCGTATCTTGGGGTGTTATTTTCGGTTAATTCCGCACGTAAGGACGGAAATACGCCTTAGGACAGTGCTCGACGCTTAGGATAAGATCAAATTATATTTTGGATATTTGCGTTTATCTGTAAGTTGATTTATTTATTGTTATCACAAATTTAGTTAGATCTTTAATCACAATCAGATTCCTATGTGATATTTGTTCTAACATTTGCCAGCGTAGAAGAGCCCATTAGTACATAGTAATTAATTAATTAACACAACAAAAGAAAATAACTTAATTAATTCCCTCTTAAAAGATCACTCACACAGTCACACTTACCACATGATTTACTCAACGTACGTAGAAGAGACCATTAGTACATAGTAATTAATTAACGCAACAAATGAAAATAACCTAATTAATTCACTCTTATTAAAAGATCACTCACACAGTCACACTTACCACATGATTTACTCAACGTACGTAGAAGAGACCATTAGTACATAGTAATTAATTAACGCACCAAAAGAAAATAACTTAATTAATTCCCTCTTAAAAGATCACTCACACAGTCACACTTACCACATGATTGACTCAACGTAGAAAAGACCATTAGTACATAGTAATTAATTAACGCAACAAAGAGAAATAACCTAATTAATTCACTCTTATTAAAAGATCACTCACTAGCTCCAGCACATATTTGATGAAAAGCCTAATCAAATTTTCAAATCAACTTCTAATTAATTTCGACCTCCTCGTAGAACAACTGCTTGAACTTCTCCATGTTCTCCGGCTCCAGCGCCATCGTCAACCGGACCCCCCCGTCTTTTCCGGCGATCCTCACCATATATCCATGGCCACTGCCGAACACATGCGCCCGTGCGACGTATCTCGGCTCCCCCCACCCGAAATCCGCGTCGTAGATCGACATGCCGAGCCAACTCACCAGCCGCAGGTCGGTGCGCCGGAGCTGATGACTGCTGCCCTTCTTCGGCTGGCCCGACGCGTCCGTCGCCGCCGTGCGATCGATAACCGATCTCACGTACTCGTCGTCGACCTGATTGATCACGCTCCGGATCTGCTCGGCTCCGGATTTACTAGGGTTCGATATGAGCTCTTCAGCTGGTGCTGACACTTTGACGCGCACGGTCGCGTTTCCGAAGAAGTGCGGCGGGAGCGGCGGCTTCAGGCGGTCACAGACGGTCACGATAGTGTGGAGCTCGGTCGTCTCCCCGGGCCGGAGCGCCCGCGCGATGCACGCGCACCGCCACGCGTGCGCGGCGACAGCACGGAAGGTGGATATGCTCGAGGGGTTGCCGCCGCCGTAGCGGAGCTTGAGGGAGTTGAGCTGGGCTTTGGAGAGCGTGAAGAGCTCGACGGCGAAAGGAGCGGCATCGGCGTTGGCGTCGGCGGCGGGGGAAGAGTTCGGGACGGTGTAGCCAGGGTGTTCGTAGGCGCCGACCGACGACGGCGGAGAGCGAGCGGAGAGGACGGTGCGGTCGAATGACGGAGGCTGCAATGACGGCGGCGCTTCGAGGCCGCGGCAGACTGCCGACCATGTTTTGATGAACTGGAATGCAGAGCGGCCGTCGGCGACCCCGTGGTGGTTGGCGACGCCTAATATCACCCCGCCGCACCGCAGAAATGTAACCTGCAGGTCAAATATTTGGTTTAGCAAGGTTAATTTAAGAAAATGGAGAAAATTTATCTTTCTTAAAGATTAAAGATTATAGTTGCTCTTAAAACCCCAAGCAAAAATCAAAATATTTTTTTTAAAAAAAATTATATTAAATATAAAAATATTTAAATATCGTTTTTTAACAACTTAAGTTTTTAAAGTATAATAGTTATTTCACATAATATCAGAAGGTTCTGAGTTCGAGTCACGTCAGACTTCTAATATATTAAATTTCTTTCATTTAATTTAAGTCCACGTCACCTGAACCATGAGCACGATGCACGGCGGCTCAGGAGACGCGACGGAGGGCACGAACATCCTCCGCATCTCTACTGTCGGCACGACGTCGGTGACGTCGTCGATCGTGTAGTCGTCGGACTTGGCCACGACGAAGAGCGCGCCCTCTCCGGTGCAGTGAACCTCCATTCGGCCGGTCTCGTCGACCGCGAGCTTTCCTGCGAGCGGATAGTAGATAGCGAGCGCCCTGGCGAGAGCCGCTTTTAGGGTGTCGACGCAGAAGAAGGTGGACTCAGTGGTCGACTTGTATACGTGAAGGGTCGGTACGTGTCCCCTCGTGGCCACAATGTCGAGGTTGGAGAGCCATAGTTTGTGTTTTGGGGTCTCCTCGCACGGCACGACCATGCAAGATTCAACTATCTCCACCATCTCCACCATTTTCTCTCTCTCTCTCTCTCTCTCTCTCTCTCACTCACTCATACAAACACAAATAACACTGAAAATAGTAGGAAGTGTGTAGCAGGAGTTAGCTAGCTAGTTATGTATACCGTGCCAGCAATTATTATTGCAGGCTTGCAGCTCCAGCACTAAGCAATTATTGTGAGGAAATTAAAGAAATACTATTTGTACGTATATATATATTTAATATTATAAAATAAATTTATAAATAATATATAAATATTATATATATATATATAATACTTTTTATAATATAGGCTAGGGCTACTATCCTATTAATAGGATAGAAGCACTTGTCCTATTAAGTTTTTAACCCTTGGATGAAAAATTGTAGGGTTAGGATGATATTAGTCGGTTAGAATTGAATGGTCCTCTAGAGTTGAGTGGTCCCCATGAGTTATAGTATTTAATCCATGGTTAGAAATGATGAAAAGAGATGATCCAAAGGCTAAAAAATTGATAGGACAAGTGCTCTATCCTATTAAAAGGATAGTAGTCTATATATATATATATATATATATATAGAGTTGAGCTAGAATACTCTTAAAATACGTGGCGATTCTTTTATATAGTTGTTTTCGATGATAGAGCTTCCAAATTGATGATCGGCTCCGTTGAATATAATCTATACCACTTAAAGTGTTTAGAAATCAAATTTCAAATATTTTCGACATCATTTGCCTAATGATCAAAAGGTTTCAAAATTTGTAATTTTAATGGTGGATAAGAGACATTTTCTCGTTAACGGTGTAAAGATATCCAAATCAATTGAATTTTTGTTAGAAAATTCTTTAAACTATTTAAAACAAGATCTATACTCTTGATCTTGATTACAAGACTCCTATCATCATTTTTTAAAGAATATTCATTTTCAACCATTCATTTTCTCACTAGATGGATACAAGAACAATATCGAAAGTGCGTGAAATTTGATTTCTAGGTAGTTTAAATGGTTTAGATCATATTTAATGGAGATCGTCAATTTGAAAGCTCTATCATCGAAAACAACTCGAGAGTAAAATAGACTCGGTACTCTTAAGAGTATTCTAGCTCAACTCTATATATATATATATATATATATATATATATAGAGAGAGAGAGAGAGAGAGAGAGAGAGAGAGAGAGAGAGAGAGAGTTGAGCTCGAATGCTATCTATAGCAAATCGAAATTTTTACCACCAATTTGTTTTCGATGATAGAGCCTCCAAATTGATGATCGATACCGTTGAATATGATCTATACCATTTGGAAGTATTTAGAAATCAAATTTCATACATTTTCGATATTGTTCTCTTATCCATCGAGTGGACAAAAAAATGAACCGCTGACAATGAATATTCTTAAAAAAATGATGATAGGAGTCTTGTAATCAAGATCAAGAGTATAGATCTTGTTTTAAATAGTTTAAAAAATTTTCTAACAAAAATTCAATTGATTTGGATATGTTTACGCCGTTAAACGAGAAAACGTCTCATATCGATCATTAAAATTACAAATTTTGAAACCCTTTGATCATTAGGCAAATGATATTGAAAAATTTTGAAATTTAATTTCTAAATACTTCAAGTGGTATAGATCATGTTCAACGGTGCCGATCGTCGATTTGGAGGCTCCATCATCGAAAACAAATGGTTGGTAAAAGTGCCGGTTTGCTATCGATAACATTCTAGCTCATCGATAGCATTCTAGCTCAACTATATATATATATATATATATATATATATATATATATATATATAGAGAGAGAGAGAGAGAGAGAGAGAGAGAGAGAGAGAGAGTCCTACGTATGCTATCATCAATAGTGAGATCCAATTAGCGAGGAGGTTTTACGTTCATCCTTTGCAATATACCAGTTTTAGTAGTTAGATCCTACAAGTTTTCCTTTGATTAGATCAATCCCTTTGATAATTTTCACCCGTTATATCATACTATTCAACAAACCACCCACTTAACCCTAAGGGACCCACATCATCCTAACCGCACATCTCTCAATCCAACGGCCAAAAACTTGGTAGCACCAATGACTTAGTGCTATTAATAGTATAGTAGCCTAGTTCTATATATATATAGACAGAGAGAGTCCGGCTGCTATGCTATCAATAGCACGAAGCATTTGATACTACTAAGTTTATCTTCGTTAGATCTACTATTTTGATCATTTTCACCCGTTAGATCATACTATTTAACCAACCACCCATGCGCGCGGTCCTCTCTCTCTCTCTCTCTCTCTCACTCTCTCCCTTCACCTCTCTCTCTCTCTCTCTCTCTCTCGCTCTCCATCCAATGGTTAAAAACTCAATAGCACCACCCCAATGGTGCTACTGATAGTATTCTAGCTCAACTCTCTCTCTCTCTCTCTCTCTCTCTCTCTCTCTCTCTCTATATATATATATATATATATATATATATAGAATTGAGCTAGAAAACTCTCGATAGTAAACGGAGCGTTTTACTATCGAGTTGTTTTCGATGATAGAACTTCCAAATTGACGATCGGCTCTGTTAAATATGATCTAAACCATTTAAACTACCTAAAAATCAAATTTCACGCACTTTCGATATTGTTCTTTTATCCATCTAGTAAACAGAAAATGAATAGTTGAAAATGAATATTCTTTATAAAATGATGATAGGAGTCTTGTAATCAAGATCAAGAGTATAAATCTTGTTTTAAATAGTTTAAAGAATTTTCTAACAAAAAATCAATTGATTTGGATATCTTTACACCGTTAAACGAGAAAACGTCTCTTATCCACCATTAAAATTACAAATTTTGAAACCCTTTGATCATTAGGCAAATGATGTCGAAAATATTTGAAATTTGATTTCTAAATACTTTAAGTGGTATAAATCATGTTCAACAGAGCTGATAGTCAATTTGGAAGCTCTATCATCGAAAACAACTCGATAGTAAAATGCCCCGTTTACTATCGAGATGTATTCTAGCGCAACTATATATATATATATATATATATATATATATATATATAGATAGAGAGAGAGAGAGAGAGAGAGAGAGTCAGGTACTATCCTTTTAATAGGATAGGAGCACTTGTCTATCGAGTTTTTAGTTTTTGGATCAATTTTTTCATCATTTCTAACCATTGGATTAAATACTATAACCCGGTGGAGACCACTCAACCCTAGGGGGACCATTCAACTCTAACCGACTAATATCATATCCTAACCCTACAATTTCTTATCCAAGGGTTAACAACTTGATAGGACAAGTGCTCCTATCTTATTAATATAATAGTAGCCTAGCCTAATATATATATATATATATATATATATATATATATATATATATATATATATATATATATATATATATATATATATATATATATATATATATATATATATATATATATATATATAATTGAGCTTCGTGTTTTTAAAAGTATCGAGTCATTTGGTCTTTGGTAAGCTTTTAGTCTTTAGATTTATAAATGTGAGGTTAGGATGATGTGGGGGTTAAGTGGGTGGTTGGTTGAATAGTATAATCTAACGGTGAAAATGATCAAAGACGTAGATCTAACGATAAAAAATTCACAAGCCAAAGTCTTGGTGCTTTTACAAGCACCATAGCCAGACTATATATATATATATATAAAATACGGTTGAACAATACAAATCAAACAAATTAAAAAAATTATATAATAAAATTAAAATTTTAAAAATTAAATAGTAATTCAAAATATTTCATAATTTAGATAAATTTAATACATTTTTTACTTTATGAATATAATATCTTATTCCTTGACCAGGTTACAGCTGCATGGACCCAAACAAGAACATGAGAGGCATTATTACTAGCTAGACCAAACTCGAATGATTATTCGAAGAAAACTATGCTTTATTTTCTAAATTTTAATTTATTTTACTAAAAGTTAAAAATTTTGTAATGATAACCATCAAGTTTGGACAGCTAGAGTAAAAATTTTATTTTTTGAGAGAAAAAAAAGATAGCATGCAATCTAATTTATTCATCTTTTAAAACGATAAAATAGAGTAGTGAAGCAATTAGATTTAGAACTTAAAATCTCGTGTGCCAACTATTAAACTCTCAGCCAACTATACTAATTAAGTACAGTCCATTATAACTTTTTGATTATACAGATTTTTCGGCCATGATTTACATGAAAAATTTCAAGTCAATATATACTAAAAATAGAATATAATATTATTGTTAGGACTTAACTTAATTTATAGTTATTGCAAATCGAGTTAAATCTTAATTAAATTAGAATAGATATAAATTAATTGCATAGATTTGAATATGTGAATCCTATTTGTACTCTATATAGGAACTTGGTGTATTCTATATGCTTAATAAGTAGTCATGATGTAAGTTAAGTGGAAATGAATGCATTTCCGCACTATTATAAGTAAGCTGAGCCCCTGTTTAGTTGGGGGTTAAGGGGTTAATGGGTGGAATAACCCCTTAACCTCTATTTTATTCCTAAACATCCTCAAAAATAGGTGGGGTTAACTAATCCTACCTCAAATAGATTATCCCGGCTTAACTAACCCCACCAAACCCCAACCAAACACTATTTTCTATTCATAATAACCCACTATCCTTCTTATCCCACCTACTCCAACCAAACACTATTTTTTACTATTCTGGACTAACTCCAACCCCCAACCAAACACAAAAATACTCTAACCCCACCTTAACTCTGAATTTAACACTATTTCTGGAATAATTAGTTTTTCCTTAACCCTGAACCAAACGGTAGCTGAGTGAATAGGTAGATCATTGGATCATGCCACATTACTTATTTCCAGTGACAATAAGTTCAGGAGATTAATAAGTTTTTTTTTTAGAATAGGTAGCACGTTACCTGCTTCATTCATTGAAAATATGAATTTGGCAATAGAGGTGAGGCAACAAGGCCTCGAGGAAGTACAACGACAGTAGGACCCCAAAAAAAAAAAAGAAGTCAAAGTAGATCTTTCCACAAGCGCTACATAAGATATCAAACGGTAAGAGGCCCAACAATAAACCCAACGTTCAGATAAGTTGAGTCAAATCCAACCCCGCGAGTGTTGTAGCTGAATTCTTAAGTACGATGGATATATCATTCCTATCAGCATGTACTTTTCGGATAATTGGTTAAGGCTTACAATCCTCTATGTAGGAACTTGGTGTATTCTATATGCTTAATAAGTGGTCATGATGTAAGTTAAGGGTGTGTTTGGATACCCGGTAAACTCCTCTGGAAGTTGAAAATTTTTTTTCTTGTTTGGTTGCAGGTAAAATTTTTTTTGGAAAAGTACTTTTACAGATTTTTGGAAAAAGGTGGGCTTTTCGTTTTCCGCTTTCCATCCACGGAAAACAAAAAGCTACAGTAAAGTAGCGTGGTTTTTGGTGCGAAGGGTAGCAGCGGGGTGGCGCGGTCCACGAGGCCACTTCGGCCACGAGGCCACGAGATCCACGAGGCCACGAGGCCACTTCGGCCTCGTGGACCGCATGAGAGGGAGGTCAACAGTGGACCTCCCTCCCTATATATATATATATATATATATATTCATTTATTTTTATATAGAAATATTATTATATAATATTTTATTTATAAATTTGTAATTATTTATTAATATTTTTAAATATATAACTCTTATATATTATGTAATATATTTATTATAATTTTAAATATATTTAATTTATATATAAAAATTATAATAATAATATATATAATAAAAAATATATTAAACAACTTTTCATCAAAAAAAAATTTTTCCTTCCAACCAAACAACTATCATGGAAAACTATTTTTCTTTTCCTACCAACCAAACACTAATTATGTAAAAAAAAAAATTTCACTGAAAACTTTTTTCCACGGAAAACTTTTTTTCCTAGTTTTACGTCAAACCAAACCGCCCCAAAGTGAAAATGAATGCATTTCAGCAAAACAAGTTTAGTGAATAGATAGATCATTGGATCGTGCCGCATCACTTATTTCATTCCACGGATCTTAGGGAGCCTGTTCCTGAATGACATGATTCGAATAGATTTTTATTTTTTTAAGAGAGAGAGGGGCCGTCAGCCCGGCCCGTAGGCCTTTAACCCAAACACACGCATCGAAATCCGAAAACCCGATTAGTTCGGCCGAGTAATAGGCCTAAATTATGTATGAGAAATGCTATCAGTACACCTAGATAATAGGCGTAAATCTTACACTCTAAATAATAACATAACAATGATATCTGAAATAAAATCTAATGATTAAACTTGATTATGACAATTATAAAAATGTAGGTCTTTTAAGAAGACATTGAAATTTGAAATTAAAACTTTTAATAGTTTAGGAACCATGCTTATAATTTGTACGGGCTTAATTTAACCATTTTATATGGGCTTTTTACTATTTGGGAGTTCTAAGGGATGAAGAGGCCTACTAATATATATCATGTGCTTTTTCAGCATACTAATACCAAAAGATAAAAACATACATAAGTTGTCTGAAGTATGAACCATTTTGAATTGCCTCTCAAATCATTCAAAATTTTGATTTTAATATTCAACTTTTTAATTTGTCTGATTTGAGTCACTACGACACTTTAACCTTAAAATTTGAAAACGTTATTTTACTTTTACAAATTTAGTTAGCATACTTTGTGCAGTTCTCGTAACTATAAATTTATTAAAGCGAATAATTAACTTAAATTTTGAAGTCAAGCTATTGTTGTGACTGATTGAAATCAAATAAGTAAAAAGGTTAGATGATAAAGTAAAAAAGAATTAAAATTATTAGATAGTCGATTCAAAATGGTTCATAGTTTATAAAAAGCTCTGGACGATTTACCATACCATAAAGTATTTAGGAATAATTTCATACAACTCTCTCTAAATATATTGAATAATAGATATATCTCTACAAAGTTTACGTCTTCAAATTTATTTTTCAAAATGTCCTAATGATTTTAAATATACCCCTATCTAGGGGTGTAAAACGGGCCGGGCGGCACGTGGGCCGCCCGGCCCGGCACGGCCTCGAGCCGTGCTAAAGCCCGGCACGGGTACTGTAGCACCCGTGCCGGTCCGAGGATCTCGGCCGTGCTGGGCCTCCTTTTGGAGCCCGACAGCTCGGCACGGCACGGCCCGAAACGGGCCTGGGCCCTGCCGGGCCGAGAGAAAGCGGGCAGCCCGGCAAGGCATGGCCCGCTTGGGCCGTGCTAGGCGGGCCCGGACCCCATGGCCCAGGGCAACTGTCTTGGGCCATTGTGTTCTGAGCTCCTGGGGAGGCCCTGCCCTCCTCCCCAGGAGCTCTCCTCCCAAGGTCTGTGCACTTTGGTCCAATGGACCAAAAAAACTATCTTTTTAATTTTAAAAATATTTTTTATTTTAAAAAAATAAATATTTACTTTAGTATAATTATTTTTATAATTTTTTATTATTTTAATCAAAATATTAATTTTAGATGAAAGTATTGGATGTTTATATTTTGAACTTTTTTTAAAAAAAAATTAAAAATAAATATTTTATTAGGCCGGCCCGAAGCACGGCCTGGCCCGGCACGGCCCGTGCCTCCCGGGCCAAAGGGCCGGGCCGGGCCAGATGACATACAATTTGGGCCCGGCATAGCCAGGCCCGAAATTAAATCTGGGCCGGCCCTGAGCCCGTTTTAGCCCACATTACATCCCTACCCCTATCCGTTAGAAAAATATAGCTAACTATAGATAAGAGACTTAATCTTGATTAGTGAGTGAGGTAATTAACTTTTTTATCCCACTGATATTATACATTTTTCTCTCCATCAAAATTCTAAAAAATCTTCTTCCTCTTCTCTCTCTTCATGCACATTCCAAATTCATAACTAGATTTTTTTTTTTTCTCATGAGCACTAATTTATTTGTACTTTAAATTTTTTTGTAAATACATTATTTTTTTAGAAATATTTTTTTAAAAAATAAATAATTTTTGTAGCGAATTCGGAGAGGATTCGGAACGGGCTAAAAATTTGTCTGTTTTTTGCCCCGAATCCGTCCTGAATAATAAAAATTACTCTATTTTTCATTCCAAATCTGTTTTTTTTTTTTTTATTTACTGTCTCATTCGAGATTGATCAGGACGAGAGCTCCACCAATCCGAATCTTTTTGCATCCTTAGGTTAGGTAGGTGAATCTTATTGCATCCTTAGGTTAACGTTGGGTAGGTGAAGAACAATTTGGTGGGTGGGTCGAGTCAATGAGCTTGAACATATTAACGACACGGTTTGACTTTTTAGGCACGAGCCATGCATTTTCTCTAGTTCCCACCAACGATTTGATATTGTTTTCCCCCAAAAATTTTGAAAAACGGACAATATTATATAATTGCTTGTGAAATATATATAAGTCCCATTAACCACCCAGGAGAGTACTTAGGTGAGAGTTCAACAAGTTAATTAATTTGTTTTCAATGGGATTGATAAGATAAGATCTAAGTATGATGATGATGACACATAAATTAATTGATGAAAAATCCATCAATAAATGGATGCTTAATTAATTAATTAAGCGGATGTTCATTAGATTAAGTATTTAATGACGTAGATGAGGAAGAGAAGATCGATCGAGCGGTCATATAAGCACAGAGCTCATGAGCCAGATTCTGATAATTAAGAACGATCTAAGTTTTATTTGAATGTTGGAATAGATTATTCTTGAATAATTTATTAATTTAGCTTGAAATTAATTTTGTATGATTGGATGTAAAAAAATTTACTTTTGTTTTTTTAAAGAGTATTGTCATTCATGATTTGACAAAATAACATATTTACTATCATGATAGAATAATATATATATATATATCTACAAGATATATAGGCTGAGGCTACTGTACTTATATCAGTGTAGAACCTTTTGTACTCATAACTTTTCGACCGTTGATCAGATGAAAAATATACGGTTAAGATGAGAGCGGTTACTGTTAGGTTAGTTGATAGTGGGCACTTTAGGGTTGAATAGTATAATATATATATAACGGGTAAAAATAATTAAAAGATAGATAAAACGGCCAAAAACTTATGAGTACAAGAGGCTCTATATATACTCATAATAGTATAGTAAGGGAACTCCTACAAGCTAGATATATAATTTATTTTATTTCAAAAAATAATATAAAAAGTAGAATAAGTTATTTCATTGTAGATGTTTAATCATATTTCTATCCATCAGATAGATAGTACAACTTCTTTAGTAAATTAAAAATATATTCGAAATAAAATATTCATGTCACAATACTAGTAATGTTAGGATTTGGTTAGATTTGTAATTAAATCCTAGTTAGATAAGATTAATATTTAAATCTGTTGGAGATATACTAAGATTTAAATATTAATTAGAGGATAAATCTAACTAGATTAGGATTAATATTTAAATCTATTAGAGATTGATTATGATAGATTTAGATATTAATTAGAATAGAAATCCTAAATATACTAGGATTTGGGTACGTGGGGTGAGCATTATATATAATGCTATTGGGCTAATTAAGCTATGTGTGCTGAAGAGCCGAAACAGAGAGGTGTACGGCTGGAGCTTTGGCTACCGTACCCGAGAGAGAGAGAAAGAAGAGAGAGAGATTTATTTATGTTTTGGATGCACCGTGTGCACGGGTGTATTCATGAGTAGTCTTTTAGGTTTATAAAAGACGAGAGAGCACACGGTGTATTCATGAGTAGTCTTTTAGGTTTATAGAAGACGAGAGAAGGATAGAAAAGGTTCAAGAAAGAGGGCTCGGGTTGTAGCTACTCTGTGCAGAAGAGGAGTCAGGTGTAATCTTCTCTTATTGAATGAATCTTATTTTACCCGCATATTTTCGGTTTTGGTTTTTTCTCTCTTTTGTGATTGTATCAGCTTTTGCTGAGGAGACGGGTTTATGGTAAAAACCCGATTCGACGCTTCCGTTGCGAAATCCCAACAATCGATACCGGATCCACAACAGTCGGTATCGGAGCGGGTTGCGGATTCACGAGATCCGGTACCGGGGCGAGTGCCGGATTCCCAACAAGTAAGTTAGTAAGAGGTGACACACAAGTTGATATAGTTGCCACGTATGCTACTATATATGGTGATTAATTACTAAACTAAAAATTTCTTGCTATAGCTAGTTTTAAATGTGAAATTAAATTTTGATTTATATCCTTATTGGTCCCGAATTTGAACTGTATTCAAATTCATTTTGATCAAATAAGATTAATTACAAAAATTAATATTTGCTTAATATCAATATCGAAATTCGCTTGGCGCGTACATTAAATATATACAAATGTAAAATATAATTATTGTCAAATATTTTATTTTATTTTTCTAATTACGTAATTGATGCCTACATTACTACATATATTCCAAGTTGAAAGCAAGTGTAGGTAATTAAAGTATGGCCGAGACCTGAATATAAATATATGCATGTTGAGATCGAGTCAAAGAGAGTTGGTGAAACCCATTTTGTTGCATGGGTTCGATCGGTGTTCCCAATCCCACCTACCAATAATTAGAACTTTTCCCAAAATGGAAAAAAAAAGAAAAAAATTATTCGTTAATAGGATCTCCTGATCACCTCTAATTGATATATGCTTGATTCATTAATTAATTGCCCTGCAGAGCACGCACGCACGTAGATGAGTGAGAGTTCAAGGCACATTAATTAATTAAATAATTGATTGATTAGTGCAAGTATAGGTGCGTGGATCCTTAATTAATTAAGGCATAAATATTTAAACAGAAAATGTATTAGTTATTGATTGTGTTGGAACATACAAATAATTCTATACACGTACATTAAATTCATATACTGCATATATTAACACGTATGGGAAACCAGCGGGAATCAAGTGTCCAACACTTTGATTAATTTGTGCATGATGAAGAGAGAAAAAAAAGAGGAAAAATTAAAACAAATTAAAAACCTCTCATGTATATATAATATATAGTTGCATGTTGCATGGCGCCGTGCATGCATGTCACGTACACTGGCTAGCAGGCAAGCTACGTACTACTGGTAAAATTGTAGAAGAGGGAGCTAGGGTACCAATTAATGTAGTACGTACGCATATATGGAGCTGCATGCTAATTACATACATGTTCAATTCAATTCATTGCAATTCACAGGGATGATCGGCGGGCGCAGGCGATCCGTGCAGGTCCTGGAAGAATAACTTCTTGAAGGCGGGGAGGGTGTCGGGTTCGAGCGAGACGATGACGGCGACGCTGCCGTCGTCCTTGCGGGGGTTGTTCATGAGGTAGACGAATCCGCTGTAGTACATGAGCGCCGGGCCCATGAAGCTCGGCTCCCCCCACCCGAAGTCGGCGTCGTACATCGACATCCCCAGCCAGCTGATGGCGCGCAGGCTCGACCGCGACACGCCGCTCCTCGGCAGCTTCATCATGTCCGTCGACTCCAGGCAGTCGATCAGCGACCGCGCGTACTCGTCCCCCTGACTCGTCGCCCCGCGGATGCGCCGCGCCACGCTCGCCAGCGAGGCCCCGCCGCCCAAGCCCACCTCCTCCACCCTCGCCGCCACCGACGTCCGGATGACGGCGTTGCCCAGGTAGCTCGGCGGGAGCGGGGGCACCAGCCGGCTGCGCATGTCGATCATCGTGTACAGCCGCGTCTCCTCGTCGCCCGCCAGCCCGCGCGCCTCGCACGCGCACCGCCACACGTGCGCCACGATCGCCCGGAACGCCGACGCGCCCGCGGGCCCGCAGCGCGCCTTGAGCCCGTCGACCTGCCGCTTCGAGAGGGTGAGGATGGCGGCGGCGTAGTCGGAGGCCGCGCCGGAGGGCATCGCGGTCCGGTCGGGCTTGTACTCGACGTGGTCGTAGGCGACGGAGGGCGGCGACCGCGCCCTCAGCAGGGTGCGGTCGAGGAAGGGCGAGACGATGGGGTCGGGGGATCCGCGGGCGAGGGCGGCCCACGTCTCCATGAAGTGGCAGGCGCTGCGGGCGTCGACGACGGCGTGGTGCATGGCCGTCCCCAGCACCACCCCGCCGCACCGCAGGTGTGTCAGCTGCAGCATCAGCAGCACGCTGGGGTCGCCCGCGGGCGGCACGAACAGGTCCCGCATCTCCGCGGACGGGGCGAAGTCCGCGAGATCGTCGAGTGTGTAGCGGTCGGAGCGGGCGGCGACGAAGAGCGCGCCCTCCGCGCTGCAGTCGATCTCGATGCGGCCGTCGCCGTCGTCTTCGTTGCTGCGATCTTCCGCGAGGCGGCCGGCGAAGGGGTAGAAGGGGACGAGGGCCTTGGAGAGCGCGGCCTTGAGCGCCTCGGCGGAGAAGAAGTCCGGGTCGCCGTTCGGGCGGTAGAAGTAGACCGTCGGCGTGTACCCTCTCCTCGCCGCCAGGTCGAGGTTCGACAGCCAGATCCTGTGCTTCGGCGTCTCCTCATTCGGGACTACCATTTCCGACCCCACAACCTCCACCATCCCGCTGCTCATCATATATACCTCTCTCTCTATCTCTCTCTCTCTATGGCTCGATCGATCGATCCTAATTTAATTAATTCGATATTGTGTTTGCGTAAGTGTGTATATAGTGAAACTCTGAATGAATGAATGTGAGCACACCTTTTTTTCCTCAGGAATTGGTGGGTATTTATATTGGTTGGAGATCAGGGGGGGGCGCGTTTGATGAGTCCTGGACGCCGATGAGATGGGGAAAGTTTCAACTTTCAACGATGGTGTGCAGTGCACAGTTGTAGATTCTCCAGGTGAGTAATGCGCGCGCGTGACCAAAATAATATGATTGGTCCACTAAATGGGACAAATTTTTGTGGGGGTAGTTCAGATGATTGTTTCAATGGACAGTGGATGATACTTTTTTAACTTTAACAACCGGCCGTCTCTATAATAAGTTACAAAAGATTTGGTGATTGATACTCGAGATTCAAATTCGAATCTTAGTTGATTTATATTTTCAGTTATGTTTATTTCTGAATGAAATAAACGAAACGAGTAGCATGCTATCTATTTTTTATCCGATAATAGTAGTTCTCGGTTATCCCCACCAACACCTTAATTTTTAATATAAAACTACTTAATATTTTTCTTATCCTCAGGAACAACCCAATTTGTATCCAAATACTATTTTTTTTTATCTCCATACTTGTACCTATCTCTGTAAATGAATTGGCTAAACCAAAGAGGGGTTTATAAAAACCCAAATTTTATAAAGTTTAACAACCGTGCGATCTATATAAACAGGCCCCACACTGCTTTAATTAGTACGGATACATTCCCTTCTCAGTATATATATATATTGACCGAGAACAAAGTCGAGTCATTAATAAGCAACTGTTGACATGGACTGTTCCAATTTGTGCAAGTGCCAAAGATGGTTCCTGTGGAACTTAATGAAGGGCCCCTTCTCAGGAAAAACCCACTAATTACCTTAATTAAAAAAACACAATTAAATTAAGGACATGTTTTTTTTTTTTTTCTTTGGGTGGTGGTGATGGAGTAGTTTCCTGGAAATTGGAAATGGCTGCTGCATGCATTAATTAATGTTAATTTGATTATGTAGTCAAATTAGGGCTAGGTTTTGGTAATTTGGTGGGGGTTGGATGGTCTATCAAAATACTTTATTACTGAATCTTTTTTTTAATTATATATATATATATATTTTTTTTTTTCCTTTTTTCTTGGGTTGGTAGGGATATTGCTCTTTATTGGAGATCTCAATAATTTAAGGGAAAAAAAAAGTACATGGAGAGATTGTTTCACACACCCTAGCTATTATGAATTGGCATATATACTAATTACAAAAGAGCACATCTCTAAACTAAGAACACATCAAAGGTACTACACCATGTTCATAACTTAAAAGACACTACCATTTGATTCAAAAATAAAGTACAATTAAAATATATTTAACTCCAAACAGGATTAGTTGATTTCCATTTGTTTTTTCAGCTGTATGTAATCTTAGAAAATCTAAATTAATTTTTATATAAATACACCTACCTTGATGGAAAGATATCTATATTTTGTATTTGTTAATTATGAATTATGAATAAACAATAAAAGGATTATTTGTTTCCTCCAGGAGAGTTAAAGTTTTTAATATGGTATTATTTCTGTAATAATTATAAGAATAAACAAAGATAAAAGTTTACAAATTTGAGGAATTAATCTATATGTAATAGATAATTTTATGATGGTAAATGCGTACACGCATCTGATTTATTGTCCTATCTTAAGGTTGTAGTGGAGTGTGGATGTACACAAAACAAAAGAATTAATTGGGTTTAATTAAGTTTCTTGTTATGTAAGCTCTCTTTCACTCTAATTCTGGTTGTATTATGAACATATGAGATTACGGGATAATCAATTTTAATAGAGAATTTAACAAATAGATATATAATATGTACTTTGGTATCATAGAAAACTAAATTGAGATTTTAAGGCTTAGTTTAAATAGAATTTCTAATTTGAAGCTTCTAAATCTGCTACGTGCAATTTTTTTTTTTTTGAGTAAACATGGATAAACCCTATTTGAGTAACAGTTAATTAAACGAACGAAACCAAAACAACAGCCCATTCAGCGAAACACGACCCCACACTAATTGAACCGTGCAGAGGACCTGAGGCAAACAGGTCAGTATTACATAACTGCAGCAAATTAAGAGGGAACACACACGAAGAGAAAAAACTGGGAAGAAAAGAAAAGACACTTTCAGACACTATGTAAGAGTTGTCGTCAGTTCTTAAACACTGCGGCCCATGCTACGTGCAATCATTATAGAGTTTTCTAATAATATTTCTAGATCTTTATTCAACAAATAGCACTATACTTAAAATAAATAAGTTTTTTTTTTAAAAAAAGTGGCTTTTGTAGTCAATATTCCAACTAGCTTTCAAAAAGAGAGATCGTTTTTTCTAGCACAAGTAGTAAAAAATTTGATGATTGGTATTTGAGATTTTAAATTCGAAATTTAGCTGCTTTATATTTTCGGTTAAGTTCATTTTTTAAAAATAAACGAAACGCACATACATCATATATAATATACTATCACTAGAACAAAATATGTTTTAGACGACGCTTTTTAAACAACGCTTTCTTCTAGCGTATTTAATATTTAGTATTTGCCGACACTATGATTAAGCGTCGTCAATAAACATATTTTTATCAAATATTTATATAAATTTTTCGACGCTATATTAAAACGTCGATATATTTATACCGACATATATATAGCTTATTTAACGACTCTTTACACGACGCTTTTACATGGCGTCAAGATTATTTTTGCCGATGCTTTAAAGCGTCGCTAAATATTATTTAAAGTGTTCTTAAATACAAGATTTTTTGTAGTGTTGCATGCTCTCTCAAAAAAGGGAAAAAAAAAACTTTCAAAAAGAGATGAATTCAAAAGTGAGAAATCATGGAGACAAAAATTAAGGCGGAATGAGTTACTTGGGCAGCATTTTATATCTCATCTATAGATTTCATATCCAGCAATTAAAGTTCATGCATGAATCACCTGAAATTAAAGTTCATGAATCATCACCCATAAGAGGAAAAAAAATAATAAATCAAGCTTATCTAATTTGTGGCTAAGTTCTTAATATTATGTAAAATTGAAAACTAATATTTGTTATGTGTGTTAAATAATGTGAAACAATGATTAAGACGTGAACTTATTAAATGAGAGAAAAATTAGCTCGAATTCTTTAGTCATATTTTTAAAAATTTTCTAGCGGTATGATAATAACGTTTAAGTTTGAATATGCATGCGGTGATTCGATCATAGGATAGCTTTTTTTCCATGGTATAAATTGATATTTACCTACCAAAGATGCTTCACATTGTGTCTCAATAATCGTTAGCTTAGAATATTTTGTATTCACATGATGTTGTGCTAATTATTCAACTATTGCCCTAGAAAAAAAAGAAACAATTTTTACCAATTAACCACGTTTGAGTGAGAGATGTGTTCTTTTGAAACTCTCAGTTAATTGTGAAGGATACATCTCCATCAAAATTCCCACAAATTAATTAATTCTCAATGAATTTTTTTTTTCTATATAAGTTGATTAATTAATTATTATCAATTATTATAAGTCAATGTAAATATCCTTGTTTGTTGTATGGCCCAAGATATATACGCGTGTGACTCCACTTAATTTGTATACTTAAACTTTTCAAAATTACACGAGATTCACGAAATCCCACCTAACTTTAATAATATTATAGTGTATATATATATATATGTTGTTTGATGTGATTCATTGATGGGAAATATATATATTCCATGCATCCGTGTGTACATGTACATACGTAGCTTTTTCAAAGGGTTTATTTTACTATAAAAGGAATAATTTATCTAGATATGATAACATAATGCGACCTAACATACGTGTTGCATCACCCTCGCAAGTGTGGTTGTTGCCATTTGCAGACTGACGTCCCACGCTCAATCCTAACATTCACATTTCTAGCCTAAATTTATTTCTAAATAAAATAAACGGGTAGCGTGTTATCTATTTTTCAAAAAAAAATAAAAAAAATATATTAAGGAATAATATTATTTCGTGTTAAAGAAAATAATATAAATTAGATAAATTTAAATTCAAATACAAAATGATATCAAAATCGAACGACGTCCTAAAAAAGGATGATAAGATCTTTCAATTCAAGATCGGAGTTATTGATCTTTATCTATGTAGTGAATAGAATATTCTACCAAAAATTTAACAAATTTTGATTCTTTTATACCGTTAAACTAGCAAGTATTTCATACCGATCGTTAAAAATTATCAAATTTGTGACCTCTTTATCATAAGGTAAATGATGTCGAAAAATTATAAAATTTTATTTCTAAAAATTTTAAATGCTGTAAATAACGTTTAACGGTGTGGATCGTCGATTCAGAAGTTCTATCATCAAAAATAACTTATGAGAGGCGATTATCAGACTCATAATAAGATATAGAAATGGATCCTGTGTGTGTGTGTTTCGCATCACGAAAAGATGGACAAACATGACCAAAAGATTCCGCTTTTAATAAAAAGAAGATACTAATTATTTTTTTAAGGCTAATTTGCAGAAAAATTAATCAGTTATGCATTTTTTTATAAAAATATGTCACTTTCTTAAATTTCACTGATTAGATAGAAATTTTTAGATCGACCGACCAAAATATTTTTCCTTCCCTGTCTCTTAATTTCCTTTCTTTCTTGTTTATTTTTTCTGCTCTTGATGAGTCTAGCTCGCTCCCTCCTTTCCATCTTTTTGTCTCTTTCTCCTCCTGTTTTCTCTCGCTCCTCCTCCTCCTCCTTCATTCCAACATCAATATTGTGTTCCTTTTTTTCTATCTTGCTTACACTTCCGTCGATATCGACGGCGGCAACACTGACTCGAATATGGTATAGTTTGCGGAGGTGAAGTTGCAGCAAAGAGCGCGGCCGTGCACAGCAACAACGATGATGATGAGTGTGGCGTAAAATTTGAGAACAACGAAAAGGGAGAGCACGTCAGGACAAGGGCGCAGGAGAGGGCACAGTAGCGAAAAATGATGTGAGAGAAGAAGAAAAAAGAAGGAAAAATAAGGAGAAAAAAAAGGAAAAAAAATACAAATTTTATCTTCTAAAAGGACAATCATATATATCCCGTGGTTGCTATAGAAAAAGGTAAAAGGTAGAGGAAAAAAAAAAACTTTATTACATGAGACAAAATTGTTCTCTCTCCCGTTTGGTTGGGGGTTAAGGAGTTATTCCACCCTTTAACCCTCATTTTATTTTCAAACACCATAAAAAAGAGGTGGGGTTAGCAAACCCCACCTCAAAAAGTTATTCTGGCTTAGCTAATTCCATCTAACCCCACCAAACTCCAACCAAACACTATTTTTCTATTCATAATAATTCACTATCCTTCTTACTCCACCTACTTCAACCAAACACTATTTTTCACTATCCTCGACTAACCCCAACTCCCAACCAAACACAAAAATACTTTAACCCCACCTTAATCCCAAACTTAACACTATTTCTGGAATAACTAGTTTTTTCTTAACCCCGAACCAAACCAGGGCCTGAGACTACATGTACTTTTGAGATTAAGTTGCATCGTAAAAATATAAGATCAATACACTGTTTGAGATTTAAGTTGCATTATTTGAGAGAATGCAATTTAGTTTCAAATAGTGGTGCAATTAAAGTTTTAAATAGTGCAACTTAGTCTTAGTTACAACTTTTTATTTTATGTGATATAATTTAGTTTCAAATAGTTTTTTTTTTTTTTTTTTTTTTTAGAGAGAGAGATAGGTAGCACGCTACCCGCTTCATTTATTTCGTTGAGAAATAAACTTAGCAAGAAATGTGAATCAACTAGCTAGTTAGGATTCGAACTCGGGTCTCTGGTATCAACCACCAAGCCCTTTGCCACTTGCTCTAGAAACGGTCGGTATTTAGTTTCAAATAGTTATAACATATAAATATTTCAACTTACTTTCAAACAATGCAACTTTATTTCAAACAAAGCAACTTTTTTTTTCTCTATTTCTTAGCATTTTTGTAATGACGACAACGTATATGATTGTATTTTTAGAAAATAAATTTTATTTTTTTTATTCATTCTGTTTTTTCTTCCACCTGCATCTCCTCTTTCGTCCACTTCCACAATAGCCATGCCCGCCTTGATGTGCTCATCAAATCCTGCAGTATCTCCATTGCCATCACTATTCACTGCTATGCCCTCCGTGATCTGAGCCATATCCGAGCCTACATTATATTGTTGCCGCCAAAGTCGGTGAAAATGTGGTCGAGGTAGAAAAGAGAAGCATGGTTTCAACATGCATGGGGGCAATATAAGAGAAGGAGGGCAGCATTTAGTGTCATATGCTGCTAAAACTTTTAGCAGCATTTGTTGATTATTTACCAGCATAAATAAATGCCGCTAATGACTAATTTTCTACTAGTGTACCATCACTATTCACTGCTATGCCCTCCGTGATTTGAGCCATATCCGAGCCTACATTATATTGTTGCCGTCAAAGTCGGTGAAAGTGTGGTCGAGGTAGAAAAGAGAAGCACGGTTTCAACGTGGGGGCAATAGAAGAGAAGGAGGATGGAGAGAAAGCAGGAGGAGAAACAGACATTGATAGCGAGGAGGAAGAAGACAAAAAAATTAATGAATAAGAGATAAAGGCGAGAGAAAGAAAAATAAAGTATTTTGGTCAGTTTACTTAAATCTAGACCTAATATGTAAAATTTAAAAAAATATATATATTTTTATAAAAACACAAAATCGATAGATTTTTTATGCAAATTGGTTTGTTTTTTATAGGGCACTCTCATAGAACAATTTCAAAAAGGAGCAAAACGACAAATCACATAAATATTAAGAAGATTAATTAATTATAAACTTTTAAATATTTAAATGGATAGTAGTTAAAAATATAAAGCAACTGAATTTTAAACTTGGGACCTTGACTACAAATGATCATCAAATTCTTTTGGCACTTACATTAGGACGTCGTTGGTGGTATTAAACTTAGAACTTTGACTACTACTCTATGTTTTCAGTGTAAGTGGCAAAGAGTTTGATGGTTAGCATCTGAGCTCCCATATTCAAAATTTAGTTAAATTTAGATTTATATTTTTAAAATTAAACGAAGTGAATAGCATATTTATCTTTATCTTAAAAAAATATATATTTTCTTATTGATTATCATGAACACCTTTCAGCTATATATTCCGCAATCAAAAGTTCAAAGTAATCGACTGCCTTGAAAGAAATTGCAGAAAGAGTTTGAATTCTATAGTTGATTCACATTTCTAGCTAATTAAGTTTATTTCTAAAAAAAAAAAATAAAAAGAATAGCATGCCACCTATCTCTCAAAATAAAAAAAAAAAAGTTCAAAGTAGAAATCCTTTTTCAAGCTTTGCAATTAAAGATCTCATTATAATAATCAAACTGAGGTAGGTGAAGAGGAATTAATTGGCACATCCAATAACTGTATAATAAAACGAAACATTAACACCCCTGTTTGGCAATAGTACAAGATGGGGTATAAGGAACTTATATATCCAAACATAAATTGGGGTGGGTGGGAACAAGTGTTCCCACCCGAGAGAGAGAGAGAGAGAGAGAGAGAGAGAGAGTGATTAGTTTTAAATTAGAATTTAAAATTTAAAAATATTTAATTTAGAATTTAAAATTTAAAATTTTAACTTTAAATTTTAAATTTGATATTTTATATTTTTTAACTTTAAATTTGGTCTTAAATTTAAATTTTATAATTTAAATTTTAAATTTTTAAATTTATAAGTTTTTAAATTTAAAATTTAAAAATTTTAATTAAAATTTATAAATATAACATTTGATGTTAATTAATTAGATAATATAATTTTAATTTCAAATTATAATTTTTATTCCTTTTGTTCCAATCTAATCATCCAAACTAGTTCCAGCTTATACTCACAATTTCATCCAAACAAAAAGATTTCTTTTTTTTTTTATGAGAAAATGTAGCAAGCTACCCGCTTCATTAAGAATAAATGAACTAGGCGAAGGAGGCAATAGGCCTCCTGGGGCAAGAAGCCCAACCGAGCCGAACCGAAAAAAAAAAAAAAAAAAAAAAAAAAAACGCTCTAAATTGTAAGTACGTGGGCCAGTCAGCCAACAGACGTCTCAGCCTATCGGAGGAGTGAAGGGCGTTGTGGGGTAAAGTACGGAAAATGGAATTATTTCTTTCCGTCCATACGATCCAAACAAAAATATTTCTTTGTTCTTATAAAATTCATACTTGTACCTATCCCCTGTCCCCGGTATAACTAGTTCTTATTAATTCCCAAACCAAACGAAGCCTAAATTGGCTAACTCTAGCTAGAAACTCGTACCTCTCTAGTTTGACGTCTAATTGCTAAAATTGCCAGGTCCTTTTCTCTTCCTCCGTAAACCTAATATTTCTTCGGAGTGCATTAACGCATCGACAGAGCCCGGCACGCGGCCTAGTCCAAAATCCCCACGTGTCTCAGCAGGCATTTCTGGGGAAGTAGGTGGGTCAGCGTAAAGCGGCAAGAGAAGCGTGGAAACGACTTATACTATGACCAAGCACAAAAGACCACTTCTTTCCATCAATAATGCCTCAACAAGAGTTGTTGTCCCCTATGATGTTGCTGATGACATGATAATATTACTGTTATATTTTATTATAATATTCCAAATATTGTTATTATAATATAATATTTTAAACTACAAAACGCTATTCTCTTCTGTGTACTCTCTATCTATCACATGATTCACATCATTAATATTACAGGGTATTCAAAAATAGGATCTCCAAAGCATTTCTTTATATATGGCACATTAATCCATAGTAGTCCTTGTCCCACTGAAGTGATTGGCCACCCACCCCAACTATGTGCCACTCCTTCAATTGCCCAACAACTCCTTTGCTTTTTCTTTTTTTTTTTCTTTTTTCTTTTTCTTTTTTTTCTGTGGTGGATCAATGGAATGGATATTCGAAATTTTATTCAAATTCGAATCCGAATTAAACGGATATATCCGATGGATATAGATATGAATTCAGATATGGATATCAAAAATAGAAATCCTACGAATACAAATTCGGATATAGATTTTGATTGTACTCGATCCGAACCCGAACCCGAATTTATTTTATATATATATATATAAATTTGATGTTATATTTGAATTTGTATTTTAAAATTTTTGATTTAATATAATATATTTTGAAATATTGAAAAAAAAATAACTATTTTCGGTTCAAATTTTCAGATTCGGATTTCGGATTTTTGGTCGGATTCGGTTTCAGGTTTAATAAATTTGTTAGATTTTATCTAAAACAGTAACTTAATAGTAATATAAAGATTGACGAAAAAATAAATAAATAATATCTATGAGAACAGAAAATAGTGCAAAATATGAAAGTAAAAAAATAAATCTAAAATACAGTATAGAAATTAATTATAATAAAATATAATTATATAATTATATTTTTGAAAAAAAAATTGTATAATATAGTAAAATAAAAATACACACTAAAGTACCTATGGTGCAGCAGAGTTGTTTTTTTTTTTTTTTTTTTTTTTTTTTTGAGAGAGAGAGAGAGAGAGAGAGAGAGAGAGAGTTACATAAAGACACTACCCGCTTTATTTATTTCATTTAAATAAACTTAATCGAAAATGTGAATCAACATGATTCTAAATCGGCCCCTAATATCAACGCATCAGTTCTTTTCTTTTGCCACTGGTTTGCATGGGCTTGCTGTCGCAGAGTGTTATTAAGCCTTCAAATAACTCCTTACAAGAAGTTCTTGGCAAAAAAAAAGTGGCCCTTAGTCAAGGCAACTACTAAAAGAAGGTTCCTAACTTCTAGGGTAAGTAATGGACTAAGAAAGAAAGAAAAAAATACTTTGGACGCGCTTCATCATCTTAAAAGGGTTCATCACAAGTATATATATAAATTCAAACATGCTAGGACAACATGTACAAATTAAGACACAGATTTTGTTGAATAATATTATGATATAGCAGGCCAGGGAGAGGCTAGAGTTAGTACAGCATCAATTTGACCTGGTCCATTCACACTCTGGATTCTTTTCCTTGGATGTTTTAAGGTAGCAATTTAGGTTAATTACACACCACAAAGAATAATTTAAAGAAGTAGATTAAACATGATTGAACTATAGCTAAGCTCGTGTTGGCTCATTCAATTTTCAATAAAAAATAATCCAATCGATCACGATCGATCGAGCATTGTATAAAGTATACAAAGAAATTGCCTGCAAATTAAAACGAGTGTAGATTGAAAGGTTCCTTGTTTAAGGTAAAACTCATTCAACAAGATACTGTACATTACACTTACATCATTTACTTGGAGTTCTTTTATTACGACTCAAAATAATCCTCTCATCATGTACATATTATTATATATAATATAATCAGATCCTTTACTCGATCCTGTGTACATCATTATATGAATTGAGATTAATCAAGGCGAAAGCAAGTTAGCTATAGGCTAAGCTCAAGCTCAACTTGCCAAACATTAATTGAGCACCAAACAAAAGCCAATGGTTTGATGATCGAAAGTTCTAAATATTCCCTCTAACTATCATTGAGCCAACATGGACTTGGCTACATACAATGTCAAGTTGCTAACTTGAATCCATGCATGTGGACTTCTCAGTGGAACTAGCTTAATCTTTGGCAATTAAGCTCAACCCTCTTGAATACTCGGATCAAAAGAGTAAAAGCTTTTGAATACACAATCCCACATCTAGATAACTAATGTACAAAGTTAAAAATTACTACATATTAGCGAGCTCAGATCTATCAATGTACTTAACTTTTGGATTCAAGATCAGTTTTATTAAATTTGTCACATCCTTTCGTCGCGTAACCCTCGGTTAATGAACACTCATGAGTCCTTTTGGATCATTTGCCAATTGCTACTTAAGGAACTATATACGGTATTACCAAAGCGTTCCCTCTAACATCAGGGGTGGGGTTCACCAAATTAACTACCAATTCTTTTTGACTCGTTAGCGTAACCATCTTCGCACGTGCACGGTTTCGAATAGTTCATCTCAACAGTTATATTTTGACTCGTTCTAAGGCCGATATATAGAAATTAACCAATGGTCCCATTTCTCAGTTGTTAAACAAGTTGTGTTATCTAAACAAATGATCTGTATACCTGTTAAATATAAAAATATATAAATATATTATTCTCTAGCAGTTTAAGTTTTTAAATTACAACGATTATTTCACATGGTATCAAACAGGAGATCTTGAGTTCGAGTCATACTAGACTCGAGCATTATTGATTTTTTCTCATTTAATTTAAGTCCACGCCTTTTAAACTTGCCCCACCTGCAACTTCCACAGATGTAAGCATGAGTCATATAGATCAGTACTGTTGGATGGATCATGCATGAGAGAACCAAGTATATCATTGAATGTTTAGTGAACCCACCCACCTATTCAATTCATTTCCTGTTCCTCTTTTCCTAATTTTTGTCCGGCGCGTTACTCACCTGTAGCACGTACCAATCAGCATCTACTACTGCGCACTGCACGCCATCGTTGAAAGTTGAAACTTTCCCCCTCTCATCGACGTCCAGGACTCATCAAACACCCCCTGATCTCCAACCACAATAAATACCCACCAATTCCTGAGGAAAAAAAGGCGTGCTCACACTCAGTCGTTCATAGTTTCACTACACACTTACGCAAACACAAGATCGAATTAAATTAGGATCGATCGAGCCATAGAGAGAGAGAGAGGGGTATCATCATGAGCAGCAGCATGGTGGAGGTTGTGGGGTCGGAAATGGTAGTCCCGAATGAGGAGACGCCGAAGCACAGGATCTGGCTGTCGAACCTCGACCTGGCGGCGAGGAGAGGGTACACGCCGACGGTCTACTTCTACCGCCCCAACGGCGACCCGGACTTCTTCTCCGCCGACGCGCTCAAGGCCGCGCTCTCCAAGGCCCTCGTCCCCTTCTACCCCTTCGCCGGCCGCCTCGCCGAAGGTCGCAACGAAGACGACGGCGACGGCCGCATCGAGATCGACTGCAGCGCGGAGGGCGCGCTCTTCGTCGCCGCCCGCTCCGACCGCTACACCCTCGACGATCTCGCCGACTTCGCGCCGTCCGCGGAGATGCGGGACCTGTTCGTGCCGCCCGCCGGCGACCCCAGCGTGCTGCTGATGGTGCAGCTGACATACCTGCGGTGCGGCGGGGTGGTGCTGGGGACGGCCATGCACCACGCCGTCCTCGACGCCCGCAGCGCCTGCCACTTCATGGAGACCTGGGCCGCCCTCGCCCGCGGATCCTCCGACCCCATCGTCCCGCCCTTCCTCGACCGCACCCTGCTCAGGGCGCGGTCGCCCCCCTCCGTCGCCTACGACCACGTCGAGTACAAGCCCGACCGGACCGCGATGCCCTCCGGCGCGGCCTCCGACTACGCCGCCGCCATCCTCACCCTCTCGAAGCGGCAGGTCGACGGGCTCAAGGCGCGCTGCGGGCCCGCGGGGTCGTCGGCGTTCCGGGCGATCGTTGCGCACGTGTGGCGGTGCGCGTGCGCGGCGCGGGGGCTGGCGGGCGACGAGGAGACGCGGCTGTACACGATGATCGACATGCGCAGCCGGCTGGTGCCCCCGCTCCCGCCGAGCTACTTTGGCAACGCCGTCATCCGGACGTCGGTGGCGGCGAGGGTGGAGGAGGTGGGCCTGGGCGGCGGGGCCTCGCTGGCGTGCGTGGCGCGGCGCATCCGCGGGGCGACGAGTCAGGGGGACGAGTACGCGCGGTCGCTGATCGACTGCCTGGAGTCGACGGACATGATGAAGCTGCCGAGGAGCGGCGTGTCGCGGTCGAGCCTGCGCGCCATCAGCTGGCTGGGGATGTCGATGTACGACGCCGACTTCGGGTGGGGGGAGCCGACCTTCATGGGCCCGGCGCTCATGTACTACAGCGGGTTCGTCTACCTCATGAACAGCCCCCGCAAGGACGACGGCAGCGTCGCCGTCATCGTCTCCCTCGAGCCCGACACCCTCCCCGCCTTCAAGAAGTTATTCTTCCAGCTCGACCTGCTGCACTGATCATCGCCTGCCTGCATGCGCCCGCCCGCCGATCATCAATATCGATCCCCTGTCGACAATTGCACTGAATTGAACATGTATGTAATTAGCATGCAGCTCCATATATGCGTACGTACTACACATTAATTGGTACCCTAGCTCCCTCTTCTACAATTTTACCACTAGTACGTAGCTTGCTTGCTAGCCAGTGTACGTGACTTGCATGCACGGCGCCATGCAACATCCAACTATATATATATATATACACATGAGAGGTTTTTAATTTGTTTCAATTTTTTCTCTTTTTTTCTCTCTTCATCATGCACACATTAATCAAAGTGTTGGACACTTAGATTCCTGCCGGTTTCCCATACGTGTTAATATACAGTTAATATATATACACTAGTGTAGAGATCAACGTGATGCGACGGATAGATAATAAATGTAAATTTTAAAAATATTAATAAAATTTATATTTACAGTTTAGTGATATATAGAAAACCATATCATATTAAGAATAACCAATTTACAGGACAAAATTCACATAGTAAGCAGGGGCCCGCGCGGACCTGCTCAGCGGGCACTTTTATAGGCCATGGCTCGATTTCGCAGGACGATATTTTTTGAAGGAGATAATGTTCTTCAAAAACTCTTCTTCCTTTTCTTTTTCTTCTTCGCTAACACAATGAGAGAAAGAGGAGATGAGTATAGAGTAGGAGATTAGACGATAATGATTTTTTTTATAGTGCATGCAAAAGAGTTACGAAAGTGAGGGATCGATGGAAGATTAAAAGTGGAGGGGAATGGATTAAAGTTATAAAATACATTCATTAATAGAATATTAATATAGTGCATGTAATTAAATATTGCATCTTATTGTAATTAAAAGGAGTGGGGAGGTGAAGGGTTGAACGTTGAGAAGAGGAGAAAATAGTTTGATGTAAAGTTGTATTTAAAGTTGCATGTAATTAAATGTTGCACCTTACATGTAATTAGAGGAGTGAGGAGTGGGGAAGTGAAAGAGGAAAAAATAATTTGATTTAAAGTTGGGTTATAAAAATAAAGGATAACATGCCACGTGATAAAAAAATATTGTGATTTCATATAGATTTATAGATTATAGATTATAGAGAATATAGATGCTGTAAGAATTTAAATGTGTATAAAATAGAATTTTATGTTCCAACACAATCATCAATTAATGCATTTGCTGTTTAAGCACTTTAATTTGCCTTAATTAATTAAGTATCCTCGCACCAAATCTTGTACTAATCAATTAATTAATGTGCTGTTTATCTTAACTCTTTGAAAACAAATTAAACTTGTTGAGCTCCCACGTACGTGCTTACGCGCGTACTCTCCTGTGCGTAATTAATGAATCAACCATGTATGATGTATCCTATTCACGAGCAATTTTGTCCTTTTATTTATTTATTTATTTACTCACTCTTTTTGGAAACATCAAATCATAGGTAGGATTCATATGAACAAAACAAAATGGGTTTCAACTACTCTCTTTGACTAGATCAACTTGCATTTATATTCGGATATTGCCCATATATTAATTAATTTTTTTTGAGAAAAAGGTCGGATGCTACTCGCTTCATTCATTCGGGATATGAATTTAGCTACATGCATGACTGAGACAACAAGGTCTCTAAAAAAATAAAAGACAGGGCGGAGACGAAAAAAAAAAAAAAAAAATGATCGGCTGTAGAAGATTTTTTTTTTCGATTTGAGGCAGCTTGGCTAAATCACGAAGAATTAAAGACAAGCTTCCGATTTGAGACAGCTTGGCTAAATCACGAAGAATTTGTTTCCAAACTGTCTATAGTTGGTGGCAGGAGCCAGGATGGGTGTACGCAGAACTGGGCCAGTCTTACGTTCACGGCGAAATTGAGACACTGCCGTAGAAGAATTAAAGAGTGGTGGGCCATGTATTAAATGTTGGCCGCATTAGGTTTCGTCAACCACCCACCAACCAGGGTCCTGGTCAACCATTCACCTACCAAGTTTTTACTTTGACCTTGTAACATATGTATACGTACGTAGTAGGCAATGGTTACGTAAGTGGGGATTATGTTGAACATTGCATGTACCTAGAGGAACAACGTACCGCATAAAATATTTAAACAAAAATTATATTTCGCATCCATATTTAATACATGAGCACGATTTACATACTTTTGTTAAATAGATATTAAGTTTTATAATCTTATATGATACGTACGAATCAAATTAGGGACTAATTAATGAGGATACGTACGTATCAAATTTTCGAGTTTTAAAATATATAGCTGGTAAGGAACTATATATCAGGTATATGATTAGTTAAAAGCTTTAATTTCCTTTAACCAAAAAAAAAGAAGATATTTAAAACAAATTCTTTAATTTGATTTGAAACTAATGTTTACAAATTTACTATACCAAGCTCGATCTTCTAAATAGTACATAGCTATTTTGATAGATCAGAGTACAATTTTATTTTGAAGATGAAACATTAAGATTTTGAATTGTGTTTACATTATATTTGCTACTTTTTTTCTTTTTCTTTTTTCTGAGTGCTCAACTTATACGAATGCGGATATTTGGTTCCAAATCCGTGTCCAACTATCTTAAGAAAAATCAGATTTTAATTTGAATTCGAAATGTTTTTAATATTATTACTGTATGTATATGAATTAATCCAAATTCAATCGAATAGCCAATTTGGACATCTGAATCCTGCAGCTATGCTTCAATTAGGTTGATCAGTTTGATATGATAATATCCTATCAGCTTTCACCCCTAGATAACGTTGTATATCGAAAAATATACCGCAAAGTAATTTCATATATCATAGGAGATGGCAAAAAATCTAATAAAGACAATATGATTAATCTTGATATTATAATAATATTTTCTAATATATATATATATATATAGAGTCCGGCTGGTATGCTATTAATAGCACGACGAACTTGGTGCTAGTAAGTTTTCTACCCTTGGATTAACCCCTTTGATTAATTTTACCCGTTAGATTATACTATTCAACCAACCACCCACTCAACCCTAGGGGGCCCACATCATCCTAGCCGCACATCTTTTAATCCAAAGGTAGAAAACTTACTAGCACCAAGTCATTGGTGCTATTAATAGTATTCCAAATTAGTTCTCTCTCTATATATATATATATATAGAGTAGGGCTACTATACTATTATGAGTATAGAGTCCCTACTACTCATAAGTTGTTTTCAATGTTGGGATTTTCGAATCGGCGATCCACACCGTTAAACATGATCTAGAGTATTTGAAACTTCTAGAAAATAAATTTCGTAATTTTTCGAACTTATTATAAGGTCCATCAAGTGGGTATAAAATGAACGGTCAAAATCGAACGACATCCTAAAAAGGGATGATCGGATCCTTCAATTCAAGATCGGAGTTATTGATCTTTATCTATGTAGTGAATAGAATTTTCTATCAAAAATTCAACAAATTCGAATCTTTTGCACCGTTGAACTAGAAAGTATTCCATACCGCCATTAAAAATTGTCAATTTTGTGAGCTTTTGATCGTAAAGTAAATGATATCGAAAAATTATAAAATTTTATTTCTAGAAGTTTTAAATGCTCTAGATAACGTTTAACGGTGTGGATCGTCGATTCGGAAGCTCTATCATCGAAAACAACTTATGAGTACGAGGACGATCGTACTCATAATAATATATAACTATATATATATATATATATATATATATATATATATATATATATATATATATATATATATATATATAATTAGTGGAATACTATCAACAAGACCATTAGTTTTTTAGCTTTTGGATTAAGAAATATACGGTTAGGATAATGTGGGCTCTCTAGGGTTGAGTGGGTGGTTGGTTGAATAGTATAATCTAACGGATAAAGATAATCAAAAAATTAAATCTAACAATGGAAAACTTAATAGCATCAAATCCTTGGTGCTATCGATAGTATTCCTGCCGGACTATATATATATATATATATAGAGTTTTGCTAGTATACTATCGGTAGCGGTTTACTACCGATTTGTTTTCGATAATAGAGCTTTCAAATCGATGATCGGCACTGTTAAACATGATCTAAACTATTTAAACTATCTGGAAATTAAATTTCACATATTTTCGATATTGTGATGGAATATCTATATTCCATCATACGGAGACTTATGATGGAATATAGATATTCCTAAATGGGCCAAATCGACATGAGCCCCTCTTTGGTCAGCCACTGGTTGGCCTGATGGCCCAATGGCCCGGCCCAACATCATTTCCATTCCTATTATAGTTTCTAGATTTCATGAAAAATGCCTCATTTTTGTCTTTCAAATTTTTTTATCTGAAAAACAAAAATTAGAAGGAAAAAAAAAAGGTGTCTTCCATTAAAACTTTTTCCCTTTTACAATACAATTTTTTTTTCACAATTTTACTTACTGATTTTAATCCAAATTCAATAACAGATATAATTTTCCATTTGGTGTATCTGTCACTTTTCCTTTCCTTGCAATATATGTGAGCAACAAATCAAATTGAAAAAGGGAAAAATTATAATTTGATTACATATAATCTCTAATTGGAAACAAAAAATTTGCCATGGAAATCACCAGTAATCACCACAGGAGCAAACCCCATCTCTGAAATGGTGAAACCTGGTAGCATCCCTGACAACTATCAACCTGTGTGTCACCTCTGATATGAACTTACAAGCATTGTGGCAATCCAAGCAAACCCTAAGGTTCTTGATGATCCTAATCTCGCTCCCGGGCTCCGTGCTCATAAGCCCGAACGCGATCGCGAGCTTCTCGCTGTGAACCTTCACCATGTGCTCTTTCTCTTCCTCCTCTACGTCGTACAAAGCCGCGTCGGTCTCCGCCCGGTACCCGGCCTCGACCATCTTCGCGGTTATTTTCTCGAGCATCGAGTATATTGCTGTCGATTGCGCGTGCGCTCGGTCGCCCGCGGTAAAGATATGCGGCACGTCGCCAATCTCTATAAGAGTATAGCCCGGTGTTTTCGCTGCCTTCTTGGTTTTAGCTTCTGCTCTCACTATAGCTGCTTCTGAGTAGTTCCTTTTTGCCGAATATATATTGGAGAGGAGAACATAGTAGCCGGAATTCTCCGGTTCTAGCTCAAACAACTTGGTTGACGCCAATTGCGCGAGGTTAGTCTCCTTGTGAATCATGCAAGCACTAAGAAGAGCACCCCAAACGCCCGGGCTAGAACTCTCTGGGAATGTGTTGATAAACTCGAAGGCCTCGTTTAGCCTACCGGCTCGGCCCAGGAGGTCGACCATGCAAGTGTAGTGCTCTTGGGTCGGCTTGAGCCCGTAATCGGAGGTCATCGACTCGAAGACTCTGCGGCCCTCATCAATCAACCCACCATGGCTACACGCGTAGAGGACCGATAGGAAGGTGACCGAACTGGGAGCAATGTGAGACGCTAACAAGTCATCAAAGAGTTTCAGAGCTTCGAGACCTTGGCCGTGGAGGCCGTAGCCCAATATCATGGCGTTCCACGAGACCACATTCTTTTCGAGCATTCCATCGAATATGTTCCGTGCCTCAGTGATGCGCCCGCACTTTGCATACATGTCGATTAGGGCAGTTAGAACATAGACATTAAGCTCGAGATCCTCCTCCGTGATTATCCGGTGGACCCATTTCCCCAAAGAGAGCGCTCCGAGCTGCGCACAAGCCGATAAAATGCTCGTCACCGTGACGGCATTCGGCCGGACGTTGAGCGCCTGCATTTCACGGAAGAGCGAAATGGCCATCTCCGTCAAACCGCTCTGCGCGTACCCCGATATCATGGCATTCCACGACGCCGTGCCCTTCACGGGCATTGCATCGAACAGCTTCCGCGCGGAAACCGTGTCATTCAGCCGACAATACACGGTGGTAAGTGCCGTCGACACTGACGAATTCAGATCAAAACCTGCTTTCATCGCAAGACCATGAATGGTTTGGGTAAGAAATTCGTGCCCGAAGGGATTAAACACCGGAATCAACCCGACCATAGTGCTCGAATTCGGCATCCCACCCGAAGCCAACAACTCCTTGAATAGGCCTGCCGAAGAGACGACGAGGCCGTTCGAGGAGCACCCAGATATCATAGCATTGCGAGCAACCAAATCCGGCTGATCGATCCGATAGAAGAGGAAGGTAGCGGCAGGAACATCTCCGCATTTGGAGTACATGGAGATCAAACCGGTGACCACATGGGGGTGATCGGCGAAGCCCGATTTCACACCCAAGCAATGCACCCCCGCCCCCAAGCTCAAATCTTGGAGCTCCGCGCAGGCCGGGAGGACCGCCGCGAGCGTGGTGGAGTCGAACCGGGCGCCGCCGGAAGCGGCCATTCGGAAGAACACATGGACGGCCTTCGAGAAGGCGGAGTTCCGGACGAGGCCGGACAAGAGGGTGTTCCAGAGGACGGTATCCGGGCGGGGAATTGCGTCGAACACCTTCTGTGCGGCGGAGAGGTGGGAGAGGTTGAGGTAGAGGTTGGCGAAGGCGGAGGCGACGAAGGGGTCGGCGGAGAAGCCGGAGGCGAGGGCGCGGGCGTGGAGGGCGCGGGCGAGGGGGAGGGAGGAGGCGGCGGCGGGGGCGGCGAAGGCGAAGGTGAAGGAGTTGGGGCGGAGGCGGGGGAAGCGTCGGAGGAGGGAGAGGAGGGTGGAGGGGGAGGGGGGGAGGGAGCGGAGGAGGAGGTAGAGGAGGAAGAGGTCGGGGGAGGGGAGGGAGGAGAAGAGGAGGAGGAGGCGCGGGGCGGGGCAGAGGAGGTCGGCGGCGCGGCGGAGGAGGGCGGCGGCGGAGACGAGGTCGGAGGGTCGGCGGCCGGAAACAATGGCGTGGGCGAGGATCTCGTCGAGGTGGCCGAGGGGGGTGGCGCCGGAGAGGAGGCCGAGGGAGCAGGAGGAGGAGGAGGAGGAAAAAGCGCGGGAGAGGGAGTGGCAGCGGGAAGAGCTCACCATCGACTTTTTGAGCCATTCATCAATGTTTTAAACTTTGGCTCGCTCCAGCTTCATTAATAGGCACCTGTTTCGACAAAAAAAAATAAAAAATAAAAAATAAAAAATTACCGACCGTCCCTAGAGCAAGTGGCAAAAAATTTGATGGTTGGTATCCGAGACCCAAGTTCGAATTCTAGTTAGATTCATATTTCTAGCTAAGTTTATTTTTTAACGAAATAAACGAAACGGGTAGTATGCTACCTATCTCTCAAAAAATAAAAATAAAAAAACATTCGGCAAAAATTTTATGGACATAATCCCCAAACTAATTAGTTTGGAGACTATACAAATGTACGCTATATAGCCCACCAACGGTCACCGATTAAAAGAAAAAAAAAATTACCCTATTTTTTAAAAGACGGAGAGAAAGGAGCAGAAAAAAGTATTTTCTTAAATCGGCCACGTAATTCCTATCTGCACTGTCCACAAATTTTTATCACCGTTCAGTAGAGTATTTTCAGTCCTAGTGTTTTGATTGTCGGTACCTGAAAGCTAAAATTTTAAATTTAATTATTTTATATTTTTAACTAATTTTATTTTAAAAAAACAAAAACAAATCGAATGGTTGAGACAGAATTATTGACACTAAAAATGTTTGGTTATATGTAAAATTGTGAAAATTAATTTTTCGTAAAATAATTTATGTTTGGTTATAGTACAATTATTTTCCGTAAATTAAATTTTGGTGGAATAAAAATTTTATATTTTGTAGTGTTTCGTTTGTAGGTTTTTTCATGAAATTTTTGTTTAGTTGAAAGTAAAAAATCTATATCTCGGTGAAAAAAAACAAAAAAAAAATTATGCAGCTTGAGTTTTTATTTTCTGTCGAAAATCAACGAAAAACATAAACACTCTATTTTTCTCAAATCTATAAAAAATGTTTTACAAAAAAAAATAAAAAATGTTTTACATCTAAACAAACATATGAAAAAAAAAATTTCAAGTCGAAAAATAATTTTTAATATACTTTACGGACAAACCAAACACAATCTAAACAAAAATAATTTTGAATACGAGTATAAAAATAATAAAAAAAACCCTTATAAATTTAATTGTGGACATAAATTTGGTCTATACACAACCTGAATTTCAGATTCCAATTCATGTTGCCATTTTTTATTAAAACTCACAACCACCGCCTTTTCAGTTAAGTAATTTTAATAAAAGAAAATCTTTTTAAAAATTGGATAAAATTTATTATCACCAAATTTAACAACATTAATTACTTGTTAGCAAATATTACTCAGTCAAATAAGAATTTAATAAAATAATTAAGTTTAATAAGATTTTTAATTTATTTAATTAACTATATAAAACTTAATTATTTTATTTATTTATTACTATTTTTTTTGCTTCTGTCCAATCCTTAGCACCCACTCTCCACAGATATCGCGTTGTCGGGGCGCCACGTGTCCCGACTCCCCCACACCCTCCAATTTAAATCGAACGAACGAATCCCCCGAACCCAATCCACTCCCCCAAAACCCTCTCTCTCTCTCTCTCTCTCTCGATCGATCGATCGATCGATCTCTCGAATCCTCTTAGCTTCCCCCATCCAAACCCTAATTCCCCGAATCCTCCAAATCGCCAAATGTCTTCGTCTACGCTCCCCTTCTCCGCCACCTTCTTCTCCGCTGCGACCCTCTTCGGCCATGGCGGGGCTCGGCCCAGCTCTCGTTTTGCGGCGTTCCCACACCTCTCGGCTAAATTCGCCACCGGGCTCGCGAGATCTCCCTTTTGGGACCGGGTTTCCGCCTCCCTGTTGCCACAGAACCCTGGATTTGTGTCGAAGAGGTGGAGGAGTCCCGGTGTGGCTTATGCTACTGCGGCGACTGAGAAGAGTATCTATGATTTCACCGTGAAGGTAAGTATTTTGTTTCTGGAATGGTCTCCTCAATTTTAATTTTTTTTCTTAATTTGCAATATTCAAATTTTGATTTTTTCCCTTTTTTTTTTCTTTGCTGATTTGAATGATTTTAATTGATAAAGTTGAGAAATTTGTGGAATTCACTGGTGATTTCGTTAGATTTAATGGTTTCAATCATTTTTTAGCAAATGAGCAACAATATTTAACGTATAATAGCTAATAGAGTAATCAAATTGGTAAAAACGTACAAAACTTATAGTTCTTTTGAACTATAGACTATTTTGAGACAGCCATTTGACCGTTTAAAAATCTGATTTTACTATCTGATATCTAATTGAGTCGGTCAACGGTACTTTGAATTTAAATTTTGTACGTGGCGTTTGTCTTTACCAATTTAGTTCGCATACTTTATATAATTCTTACAACTATAAATTCGTTGAAGTAAGTCATTAGCTTAAATTTTAAAGTCAAAGTACCGTTGACTGATCCAAATCAAATAAGTTGGAAGGTTAGATAATAAAATCAAAATTTTGAAAGATCGAATAACTGACACAAAATGGTCCATATATTTTCTTGCTTATTAATTTTAACAAAAGTCGTAATGTATATTAGTAACTCAAATTTATATTTTTTAAAAAAGGAAAGTTGAGAGAGCATTCATAAAAAGAATATATGAAGGTGAGGGGCTTATCTCTGCGTCTCTGCGAGGAGGGTTCAGTTCATTTTTAGCTTTACTCTTTTGGTGGATTGGATTTTTCGATGTGCAATGTGTAATAGTTGAAGGTGTTGATTAATCTTTGACGTAATCTTAAAATTAAATGGATTTAAATCATGATGACCTGAATTTCTTAAACCAGAGTGAAACATTTTGTCGTTTGGTCAGAAGGAAATCCCATTCCAGCTTCATTGAATGGAATTGTTTAATCCCTTAGTTGTATAATGGTCAAACTGACGCAAGTGTGTTCTCATTCCAAATTGGTCCTGTTCCTATTCGACTTGTCAAATAATTGCGTGGACGAGATCGGTCATTCACAGTTTGATTCCAAAACATTCCAATTCCGTTTCAGATCTTAGTTCCGATTGCGAACCAAACACACTCTTCATGGTAGTAAGAATTGATTTTTAATTTTTAATTTTTTTCCTTGTTTCTTTCTTGTGTGTATGTGAGCAAAGGATGCAGCTGTACTTTAACAAGACAATTGTTATGATTAAGTAGGCTAAATTAGGAGAAAATAGTTTGAAACTTGCCTAGCTGCTAGAGAGAACGCTTTGCCGACTTTGAAATCCCATTTTGATTTTTGAAAGATGTAAGCACATTTTTGTTTCTTTGACATCACTCACTCGCAGCCCCTAATTGAGGACCCAGAAAACATTTTATGGTTTGAAGAGTGGTAGTGTGTGTACGCCACATCGTTCTCTTGTGCTTCGTGGGTTTTTATGTTTCGGGAAGTTTTGATTTCCATGACAGGAGAATTATGTTTAATTTCTGAGTTCGTTTTCCTTAAGATTCTCCTGTCTCCTTTCAGGATAATGATGGAAAAGATGTTTCTCTCAGCAAATTCAAGGGCAAAGTTTTGTTGATTGTAAATGTTGCTTCAAAGTGGTAATTTTATCTCTTGAAATGTTACCTATGCTTGCTAGTATTTATTAATACGGCATGAAAGGCTTTGATATATGATGTATCTTAGCAATATAGTTCTTATCTTGGTGCCCTTTTATCTGACATAAGCATTTGTTTGAATTACAGTGGGTTGACGTCATCAAATTACACTGAGCTCTCTCACCTCTATGAGAAGTACAAGAGTCAAGGTAGTGTTTAACTTCTCTGCAATTAGGGCGTTTTAATTGGTTTTCCGGATTATATTGCTGCTAAATGTTTGGTAAATCTGAAATGTAGGATTCGAGATTCTGGCTTTTCCTTGCAATCAATTTGGGGGACAGGAACCCGGTTCAAACTCAGAAATAAAACAGTTTGCTTGCACAAGGTTCAAAGCAGAATTCCCAATTTTTGATAAGGTATTTCAACTTGGAGCCAATTTAATATCCTCACAAGAGTGCACACAACTCACTCATTTAATTTTATTTCTCAAAAAAAAACTCACTCATTTAATTTGCTGTGACTGAAAATTGTCAAACTTCTCTTTTGTTTTAACAGGTTGATGTAAATGGACCAAGTACAGCTCCTATTTATCAGTTTCTTAAGTCTAGTGCTGGAGGATTTTTGGGTGATCTAGTCAAGTGGAACTTTGAGAAGTTCTTGGTAGACAAAAATGGTAAGGTTGTGGAGAGATATCCACCTACAACTTCTCCTTTCCAGATCGAGGTATGTGGTTTAGACTTCAAAGCTGTTCAACATTATCTTTTTCCTGCCTATCATGCAAATTTAATATCTAGAAATGACAGTACTTTCCAATGTAACTTGCTTGATCAAAGAAGTGTGCAGCAAATTAATCGCTAGATAAATAGAAGGACATGACTGTCTCACTTATAAACGGCACACCATAATTCACAGAATGCCTTATGCTTGATAAATAAACTGCCATATGCATAACTTTTTGATATTGCATCTTTATTAACTGCTACATGAAATTTACCAATCATGAAAAGGTGACTTGGGTTAAGATTTTTTGTTAAATTACTTCTTGGTGGTAACTATCTTGCAAACCATTGCTTCCATTACAGAACTATTGCAGTCCTACAGATCAAGGACCTTCTTTTATTTCGCTTTGTGTGTCCTGATCTTTACGCGCATCAACTATCTTGATTTTTGTAAATTTTTTAAAAAAAATTCCAGAATCAATCACCTTCAACTCTACAAATGTATGAGGTATTTCTAAGGTGCTGCTAACAGCATTCCTGTGTCAAGTTTCTCATCCATCGGAGAGGGTATTATCATGATATCCTTTATTCTAGTTCTGAGATGGTAACCGACTTGCTAGGAATAGGATCTAATATCAAACATTTCTTGAAGAGAGAATTGGTTACTTGGTCCATGGTGGACTAGGAATGATACAATCCACCTTACAGGATTTTTGTCGACTAGCTCTCAGTGATTATAATTTGCATTTATTGTGCTCTCTTGACAACTATGGAACTTTCATTACATTGTTGTGTTTCTCAATTTGCACCAGGATAGTTTAGATTGCGCTAGTTAAATAGTAATATGAGAATTCCAGTGCAACTTCATATTTTATTACTACTATTCCAGTACCTTTTGACCATTGAATGCGTGAGGGGAAGAGAAGGCGAAATCTCTTCATCCTTTCTTAAGTTCTTTTCTATACATTTAGGTACTTTTCTTTTATTATGATTTATGACTACTCATGAACTCTCTGTATATTCTTTTGTGGTACAGAGGGATATTCAGAAACTTATGGCGGCATAGGAACTCGGAGTTTCTTTGCAGATGTAAATACTGCATGTGCCCTTGCCTCCTGGTGAAACTTCAGTCTATCAAAAGTTCTACCCTCTTTTTTTTTTTCCCTTCTGCACCTAAAGTTTTACTTTTTGCAGTGTTTTTATATACCAAAAAATCATTTTATTGCCCGCCAATGTATTAGTACAGTCGCGATAGCTTGATATGTATTTCATAAATATTGTACAACTACGAGAACGCAAAACTTTTCGAGCTGTAAGTTTTTCACTTTTCAAGCTGTAAGAGTTTTGACATGTCATTGAAATCCTTTATGCCCTCATAAAGTTCTAAATCATCAACTGACAGATTAGATTTACTAACGCAAAATACTGTATGTGTTGTGAGGGTGTTTTCTTGTTTTACGCCATACTCAGTGTTTCCTTTTAAGATCTATACAACCCTACTTTAAAACTATATTTGGAATGGAATCTTTAAGGGATTCTGTCAGTTAATTAATATCTATGGTGCATCGTCAACTGGTGACTGAAAAGCATTTATCATTGAGAGATATTTGAAGGTGCTAAATTACAAGGCTGTAGGAAAATTGTCCCATAGAATGTCGGCACCTTCCATGTGCTGTGTCAACAATCTAAAAGCCCAAAATGATTACCAATTTGTAATGAAAGTCTATTTGCGTTACTATGAATATGCTGAGTTAATCTCTGAAGTTTTAGAAAAGTGCATTTCTATAGGAAGAAAACCATCATGGTTCAGAAGGATGCAAACGAAAGCCAGGTTCTCTATTGAAACATACTTTACTAATCTTTGTATTGCTTTTTCGTTGTATTGTTTTCATGTTTTGTTGGCTCGTTGCCGGTTGCCGTGGTTTTGGCTCTGTTATCACATTGTTCTACTTACTGCCATTCTAGAAGGGCTTTCCCTGTTTTTCTTTGATTGCTCATTTTACCTGAATATTTTTGTACTTTTCTTTCAATAAAGCAACTATAAATGTTTCCTCTGTTCTGCATTTGAGATGCTATTTGGTGTTATTATACTTAACAAGCCACCACCCTCTTATGTTTCCTTCATCATCCAATTTTTTGTTGCTATTCTTTTCTTTTTTTCTTTTTTTTCACTGTTTACTACTGAGTTGTGACACCTGATTCTTAAGATTCAGGGAAAATGAAATACAAATGATTTATCCTTGTTTATTTGCCTTTTTAGCCTCTGTTGTTTACCGACTTGCATTTATTGTAGAGAAAAGTTTAGAGCTATTTTTCTCGTGGGAAGCTCAGATGGTTGTTGATAAATCAGCATAACACTGGATCAGAACTCAATCACAAAAAGGTTTGTATTCAAGTTTCGACTATTGAATACCATCAAAACATGCAAGTGTCAGTCACATTTCAACATCTAAAAAGGGGTATATGGGAATGTTTAGAAAGTGCATCTTTGCTCTACTGTTTCCTTTAGTGGCAGCACTTTTTGAGTGACAAAATCATTTGTCCTTTGATTTAATCTGCACACAATAGCCTCCCAAAATGCACACCCCATATTGCTACAGCATAGTCTTATGATCTCCCTGTGCATGTTACTTATGTAAATAACCAGGATATTTATTAGCTGACATTTGTGAAAGTTGGGGGAAATTATGATGAAATGCATGTGGCTGTCCTTTGTTACTCCTACCACTAAAATGTGGGAACTTTTTAAGCTTCTTTCATGAAGCTTTTGCATTAATGGGTTAGGCAAAAGCAAGTGAGTTTGTGGTTGCAGGACTCTTTTAGTGCTTGATGAGTTTGATGTTGAGTTTGATGTTACTAAATGCTTCTCCAAAGGATAATGGTGTATTTTATTTTATATTCCTGGGGAAAAAGAAGGATAACATAGTCTATTTTTTTTTTTAAAAAAATCATCATCTCATGAGGTCACTCACCAATCAAAGTTTCATTAGATGCTAAACCTCTTTGATTATGTGCACTTAAATGGCCTGTTATTGGAGGGCAAAGGTACTGTAGTATTTGCAAGCTTAATTATCAGAGTGCTTATGGAGTATTAAGTATGATTAATCTCTAATTATGATTGTCCCAGTTGTAAGTGAAGGGGCTAGAGAAGTGTCACAAGTGGTGGTCGAGTCACCTGATACTTTCTCAGGTTTCTAACCTAAGATCACTAATCACACACTATTATATTATAATCAAAACTTATCAACAATATATTTTACTTTATCACCTTTTCTGTATAACAATTAGAAGCTTCTAGGCTTTCAAATTATTTTAATTGATAGGACAACTGAGTCGACGATCGACTTTATCAAATATAATTTATATTGCATAAGTATGTAATTGCGCTACATTTGCTTAGTTATCAAAATTGATATCAAAATTGATAGTATAGAACAATTTAAATAAGATAAAAATTTGATGAAATTTTTTTTGCACTATCTAGAGCATGATCAAGCCTTCGTCTTGAGGTTATTTGTTCATTAAGAAAATAATATTAAAAAGTCATAAAATTTAAGTTTTAATGTACTTTTAATGATGTAAATCATGTCTAATAAAATCGATTATCGATTCTGATGTTTCATCATAAAAAAATAATTTAATAAAAGTACAAAAACTTTTCTAATTTCAAAAGTATTCAAAAGTATTTTAGCTGAACTCATAACACTAGTGTCCTCTTCCATCCTATACTCTCTCTCTCTCTCTCTCTCTCTCTCTTATTTTGCTCTATGAAAATGTTATCAATCTTTCAGATTACATTGCTTTAAAACAAGACCTGGGACCCTCCTCTCTCTCTCTCTCTCTCTCTCTCTCTCTATTAAATATAAAAATATATAAACACCGATTCTCCAACAGCTTAAATTTTTAGAGTACAACGGTTGTTTCACATGATATCAGAACAGAAAGTTCTGAGTTTTAATCACGCCAAGTTTTTATAGTACAACGGTTGTTTCATACTTTTTTTAATACATATATAAAGAGGGAATAAATTAAGAGATCCGGATCTTTGCAAAGTCTCCGTTGCTGACCTTTTTGGGTGCTGGTAATACCAAACTCAAGCAGTTTCGGGTCGCAGCATTTCAACATTGTTTACACTGTGCAGGTAATAACTCATTTAGCCGCAAATAATGTATGTTCACTCTACCGAAGAATAGACAAAAGCAGAATACGACACGCCATTCTGTGATTTGCATAAATTGTTTGATGAGTTGCTATTCTGATTCTACTCTAATTTACTGTTGAAATGAAGCGGGCATGGCGCTATTCCCGTCATTAAATATTCCTGATAGCACGGGAGCGGCTGTCTGCGAGCTTTGGGCCAAAGTATCAGAAACCCCCGATGCTGCGACGAAATCCAAAGGCTTGACTCATCTGGCGGCAGCCTGGTGGGTGGTTTAGACAACTAGAAATTTCGTTATCTTTCAGGCCGCACCCCTCAATGCAGTCTGATTTGAACGCATCAACAGATTGATAAGCGACTGGAGTATACTGTCCTAACCCTGCTTTTCGCCATCTCTTCTTTTTAGTTTTAACTTTCTTTTTTCTTTCTTCTTTCACTGTTTTTTCCCCCTTTTGCTGCTCTCGGAGGCCGTTGTTGTTTCCATCCTGTACGCTTAATTCATCCCGCTTTATGAATGAAGTAGGTAGCTTGCTATCTTTTTCTCAAAATATATATATATATATATATATAGAGAGAGAGAGAGAGAGTTGAGCTAGAATACTCTCAAAAGCACCAACCCCTTGGTGCTTTTGAGTTTCTAGCCCTTGGATCTACTTTTTGTTTACTAATATCCCTTGGATCAAACACTATTCCACCTACCACCATTTATTACTACCTACCACCATCATCTCAACCCTACATCTCTCCAACCACCTGCTAAAAAAACTCAAAAGACTAAGCATGCAGATTTCTTTTGTAATATTCTACCAACTCTCTATATATATATATATATATAGTTTCAAGGTGTAGGTATTTTAAGATGGTTTGACTCAAAAAGTGGTCCAAATTATTAGCTTAAATTCTTTAGTTACCTCAAGGTTATTTTCAGTGGAAAATCCTTTCCTTTTTTTTTCTATATTATATCTTGTTATGATCCACTAACATGTGTTTTTCTCTTTTTTCTTTTTTTCTTTTTTTTTTTTATCTTTCTTTATACGCTTTTGCATATAAGTGGGTCCAAATATCAGAGTGAGAATTTGATGAGTACTATCTCTGTACTAAAATCGTCAACTACGTTGTAATTTATTGCATGCATTAATTGCTCAAATTTTGAAATAGTGTCCACAATAATTTTGACATATTTTAACTTAGAAAATGCTCTGAGTATTTTTTTTTTTTTAATTTTTGTACTTCAGTAAGAATATATAAGTGTCTGTTACCTAAACATGTACTAACATATTTTTTTTAAGATAAGCTGTTCTTTTTTTGGAAACCCAATAAACAAAAAATAATTTTCAAACTCAAAAACACCTTAGAATATATTTGGTTCATGATTAGAATAAAATTTTTTTAAAAAAATTATATTGGAATGAAAAATAAGATAACGAATCATCCAAATATATTGTAATTTATTATTAGAATAAAAATTAAAATGGATAATTGGGATACCTAAAATTTTTAGAAAGAATTTTGATTAACAGAGAAAAGAGTGATGGAGGAAAAAAAAAATAAAGATTTTTGTGTGAGAGAATTTTGAGGGATTTATTATAGAATAGACCAATTTAAAATTCAAATTCGAATTAAGTAATAATGAATTGGATTATTATTTTTATTAAGTGTCACCATCTTCTTTTCTATTTCTCGTTAATCCCGTCGCAATCGTAGCGGATCGAACCAAATCCCCAACCCAACACTCCATGTTTCCACGCATCTCCAAATTCAGCTCTGTATCGAATTGTAGAAAAATTGCGTTACGTGAAGTGTCAAAATGTAAAAGAATAAAAAAGAAAATATTTTTATCAATGTGTAATACTATGTTATATATATTACGAGAAATTAATATACACTTTTCTCAAAAGTGAAAATAAAAGTTAATTAGTTGAATAAAACAGTCAATTTGAAATTAAGGAAAATAAAAAATGTCATTAAAGAAAATTTAAAACTGAGAGGACCAAATTCAAAATGGCCAATAGCGAGGTGGTCTCCGTACAATTTTTTCGCCGAGAATAAATTAATTACTTCCTCCACCAACCAAATATCCGTGCAATAATAATATTAATTAAGTCCCCAACCAATTAAGTAACAATAGTATCTGTAATCCACTATTATCTCCCTCTAATCCACGCCATAATCCCACCCAAATCCAACTAAACGCGAACGAAACGGATCCGCTACATACGACGTGTACGTCTCCTACTCATGCAACCCATCCGACGTGGCCCCATTTGAGATCCGCCACGTGTCCCGTTTCTCCACCCAGGTCAAAAATTTGGCGCCAAATGTAACGGACCCGTCAACGGCAGTTAGGCACCCACCATTTCTTTCTCCTCCGCCACCTCTGCGGCCCTTAAAATCTCGGCGGTGTAGCAATCCCATACAATTCATACGTCGTCGTCGCTGTAACATACACCAACCATGTTCACGTCCCTGATCCTCGTCCTCCTCTCTTTCCGATTCCCCGCTGTCGCCGCCGCTGTGGTCGTTCCTGTCCCTGGCCAATCCCGCGACCGCGCTGCGCTCCTCGCCTTTCGCGCCAACGTCTCCGACGGTGGCCAAATCGACGATTGGGGCTCCCCGGACGTCTGCGGTTGGACCGGCGTCACTTGCCACCCGACTAAGCGCCGCGTCGTGCAGCTCGTCCTCACCGGCCGCGGGCTCCGCGGCGCGATCGCCCCCGCGGTCGCCAACCTCTCCTTCCTCGCCGTTCTCGACCTCTCCAACAACTTCCTCGCCGGAGGCATCCCCGCGGAGCTCGGCGCCCTCTCGCGGCTCAAGCAGCTCAGCCTCGCGAATAACCTCCTATCAGGGCCCGTCCCCGCGGAGCTCGGCTTCCTCCGCAGGCTCGTCTACCTCGACTTGGGCGGCAACCGCCTTTCGGAGCGGATTCCGGGCACCCTCTTCTGCAACTGCAGCTCGCTGCAGTATGTCGATCTCTCGAACAACTCCCTCGCCGGGGAGATCCCTTACTCCGCGCAATGCCGGCTCGCCGACCTGCGGTTTCTCCTCCTTTGGTCGAATAACTTGGACGGCCCGATCCCGCCCGCGCTTTCCAACTCCTCGATGCTCGAATGGATCGACACGGAGTCGAATTTCCTCTCCGGAGAGCTCCCGTCGGATATCTTCGACAAGACGCCGCGGCTTCAGTACCTCTACCTCTCGTACAACAACTTCTCGAGTGGCGCAGGGAACACGAACCTCGAGCCGTTCTTCGCGTCCTTACGGAACTGCACTCGGCTGCAGGAGCTCGAACTCGCGGGGAACGGCCTCGGCGGGGCGATCCCGCCGTCCGTCGGCGAGCTCTCGCCGAACCTTCGCCAGCTCGATCTGGAAGAGAACTTCATCTCCGGGCCGATCCCTGCGAACATATCGAACCTCGTCAACCTCACCTACCTGAACCTGTCCAACAACTACTTGAACGGGTCGATCCCGCCGGAGATATCGCGGCTGCAGAAGCTCGAGAGGGTCTACTTGCTGAACAACTTGCTCGCCGGCGAGATACCGCTGTCCCTGGGCGAAATCCCCCGCCTGGGTCTCGTCGATTTCTCCGGAAACCGGCTCTTGGGTACGATACCGGACACTTTCGCGAATCTCACACAGCTCAGGAGGCTGATGCTTCACAACAACATGCTCTCAGGTGCTATACCCCCGAGTTTAGGGAATTGCATGAACCTGGAGATCTTAGATCTCTCTCACAATAGGTTAAGTGGCATAATCCCTGCTGATGTCGCAGCTCTTAGTAGCCTCAAACTGTTTCTCAATTTGTCTAGCAACTCGCTAGAAGGGCCGATTCCCCTGGAGCTGAGCAAGATGGACATGATATTGGCATTAGATTTGTCGTCCAACAATCTCTCGGGCGCGATTCCTCCGCAGCTCGGAGGCTGCATCGCGCTCGAGTACCTCAACCTCTCGGGGAATTCGCTTCGAGGCGCTCTCCCGAGCTCGATAGGTGCTTTACCGTACCTCCGCGTGCTCGACTTGTCGGCGAATGGATTGGTCGGAGCCATTCCGCAGTCTCTACAAGCTTCCGATTCTCTCCGGCAGCTGAACATCTCCTACAACAACTTCTCAGGAGTGATACCAAATGGAGGAGTTTTCTCCTCCCTCTCCGCGGATTCCTTTCTCGGGAACTCGGGTTTATGCGGCTCTATTGCGGGCGTCGATTCGTGCGGCTCGACGAGACTGCGTGTGCGTCGGTCCACGATCCTGCCTATAGTTCTAACCTTAATCGGCACGCCGTGCGCTCTCTTTCTCTTCCTGTATCCGGCGGTAGTTAGGCTGCGAGCAAAGTCGACTCGCCTCCTGACCTTCAAGCGGCAGGTACTAGTAGATTCTGAAGAGAGCAACAAGGAGAAAGAACACCGAAGGATCTCGCACCGTGAGCTCGTCGAAGCCACGAGAGGATTCGCCGACTCGAAGCTGATCGGGGCGGGGCGATTCGGGATGGTTTACAAAGGAGTCCTCCGCGACCAAACGAGGGTTGCGGTGAAAGTCTTGGACCCGAAGAACGGCGCGGAGATTACCGGGAGCTTCGAGCGAGAATGCCAGGTCCTAAAGAGGACCAGGCACAGGAACTTGATCAGGGTGATAACAACATGTAGCCGACCGGATTTTAAGGCGCTCGTGCTTCCGCTGATGCCGAAGGGGAGCCTCGAGAGCTACCTCTATCCGTCGGAAGGGCCGAGCCGCGGCCTACACTTGAATCAGCTTCTGAACATCGCAAGTGATGTAGCTGAGGGGATGGCCTACTTGCACCACTATTCTCCTGTTAGGGTTGTGCACTGCGACCTCAAGCCGAGCAACGTTCTCCTCGACGACGACATGCGCGCGGTCGTCTCCGATTTCGGGATCGCGCGCGTCGTGAGAGAGGCAGGAGATGAGAGCAATGGTAGCATCACTGATCATGATCATTCTACTACCCCATGCAATTCCATCACAGGATTGTTACAAGGATCAGTTGGTTACATTGCACCAGGTATATATACGTACGTACACACACATATATATATATATATACATATGCATGCATGCATTCATATATATACTTTGATATCTATATATATATATATATTTCTCTCTTTGATATATATATATATATATATCAGCTTTTAATGAGAGGCAAATTGTTGATTGCATGCAGAATATGGGTTAGGAGGAAATCCTTCAATAGAAGGTGATGTATACAGCTTTGGGGTTGTGGTACTGGAGCTGATCACAGGGAAGAGACCAACAAACGTAGTGTTCCATGAGGGGCTCACATTGCATGAGTGGGTGAAGCATCACTACCCACATGACATTGAGTCCATCATCGCGCAGGCGCCGCTCCGGCGGTCGCCTTCCTTTGCCGACTCGCTGAGCTACCAGAAGCTGGCGTGGGACGTCATGTTCGAGCTCGTCGAGCTCGGGCTCGTGTGCACGCAGTTCTCGCCTTCGGGGAGGCCGACCATGGTCGACGTCGCCCACGAGATCACCCTCCTCAAGGAAGACCTCGCCAAGCACGGCGGCGACGCCAGCGAGTCGTGCTCGACGCCAGATTCGTCTTTCTGATCAGATTAAAATAATGCCGAGGCGATCGCGAAAAGATCTCGTTTTTGATCAATTGGTTTTGCTTTGTTGCGCATCATCAACTTTTTCAAATTTTTTCCGAGTTAATTATTCTTTAATGGAGTGCCCACTTTGAGAGATTCACACAAAAAGTTTGCGAACCTTCTCATTGGAGCACATATATATATACCACTCATCAAAAAAGAAAGATACATATATATATAGCTAGCTAGGGTTCAAAGTTAGGTCATCGTTCAAATTCTTGTGTATGATAAACAATTAACATATAGTGGATTTATCTTACATCGATCTTACATATATAATTAATACACTCATGGAGTTAATTAGCCTCTCATCTTAAAAAAACACCATTTATAATTAAGGTGTTCATATATATGTACTTAATTAGCTCTTTTTTCCCTTCCTAATTGATACTAATATAATATGAACACTCTCTCCATGATGATCGAGGTGGTTTACTTCGTCGTCCATGCATCATGCATGTGTATAATAATTTGTAATCCTTCATGCTAAACGTATAATATAAATATGAACACACACTCTTTATATATATGATGATTCAGTTTAATTCATCATCCACTGTATCAGAATTCGAATAGTAAAACAATATGTTTGAGTTGTAGGATCTGATCAGATAATTAATTATGACCATTAATATAAAGAATTTGTTGACATAAATATTAATTAGTGCATGTGTGTCTAAACCAAAATTTTAAAAATTTGTTATAGATGAGGTCAACCCTAGCAGTGCTATATATAGATTGGTTCATATTTCATACTTTTTCCTTTTAGCAATCAATATTTTTTTTTTTTCTTTTTAAGCTACCAAAGATAGAAGGCATAAAGCGCAAGAGACGCAAATTGAATACTGTTGTTACATTTTATTATTAAATATTAATTCTTTTATTATAACTTGTGCATTGTGTTGAACATGATATAACCTATATCTTTAATTTTAATTGGTGAGTTTTGAACCTACTAGACTTACCCTTGTAAACTCCCCACTATGAGCTTTAACTATTAAAATCTATGGGTTTTAATTCTCGCAACTCCTATTTTTAAAGCCTATATCTATATGTAGAGGACTTCTCTATTCTCTTCAACACAAGAACACAAGACAACAAAAAAAGAAAAATAAAAAAGCCCTTTCTATTCTATTTGTGAGAGAGAGAAAGACAAAAAAAAAAAAAAAAAAAAAAAAAAGGTGTTTTTTGGGTAGAGCTTTGGGCTCATCTATTTATGCAGAGTTGGCAAAGCCACACGACGAGAGTTGAGCCATAATATTCTGAAGGGAACAAGCCCATATTCTACTGCATCGATTCAAAAGTTTTGCCAACCGCAGAGCTTGAATCTCTTTAAACAGAGCGAAATTTTCGTGCCTCGGCTTGATTGACTCGTCGACATTTTTTTATATTAGTTTGTAACTAACCTCTATTTTCTTTTAATATATACACCAACAAATACTCAATCTGAATTTTTCACTAAGGTTGATTCATCGGAAAAGTGTGAAAAAAAAAATTTGAGAAAAAAGTTTTTCATAAAAATTTTCTTTTTCGTTTATTTTGTTTTTTTTTAAAAAAAAACTAGCTTTTTTAGAAATTTATTTTTCAAATTTCATGGCAAATTAATGTTTTCTTTTTCTGGATTTTTTTAGGAAAATGAAAAATGCTAGTTTTCCATAAAATTTGGAAAGAAGTTTTTTTTAAAAAAAAAACTAATTTTTTTTTGCTTTTTTAACCAAACAGACGTGGGATTTTTTTTTTTCGGAAAACTTTTTTCCATGCTTAGGCTCTAATCTTCGAATGAAAAAGAATTAAACATAACAGTAACATGAATTTGGACGTAGATGTGGTATCATAATGCAAGCAAAACAAAATATGAGCACACACTGATTGAGCATTCAAAAATCAAAAGTAATGTTTTTTGTGTATGCTTCAATTTAAACTAAAATGGCAAGATATATAACAAGAGAACAAATTGTTGTTTCTTTAATTAGAAAACAAGAGAATAAATTGTTGTTTCTTTACCCTTCTTTTTTTTTTTTTGGTCCGCAAACTTTAATTTGCTGTAATTTCTTGTAGAATTACTGCAAACAAGTCTCACGCCCTAGTTTAGTCAGCTAAATGTTAATAAATTGCTAATGCAGAAGTGATGTGATAGTATTATGATTGATAATGCGACAACGATTAAAATAATATGTCATTTTCACTTCAACGATACGTCAATATTTAGTCACATAAATTGGATTGTGCGGCTTGCATGATTGCAACAATTCTAATACAGTTCAAGCCAGAAATTATAACAGATTAAAGTTTGAGGACCAACGTGTCAAGTGCATCATAGTTTGAGGACCAAATGTGCAATTTACCTATTTCTAAAGATATGGAATCAGGAAAATAAAGTGCTCGATCATTACAGTATACATAATCAAAAGCCAAAATCTTTTTCGAGGTGTATCTGAAATATTAGTGTAATGTTGCACATGATATACAGATATATAATTCTATAAATTCTAAATGTATGTGCTCTCCTCTCTCTATAAACTGTACCAGATTGATAAGATTTTCATTCCACACAAGTTATTGGCATAGAAATTGTCGATTTATATTCATAATTTCTTCTAAACGAATCCTGTAAACCTGGTTACAAGATTCGATCCACTATCTTATAAAAGAATTAAAGAACCAAAGAATAGTTTTCCAAAGCCAACAACCAAAAGATATGTGACAAAACCGACATCTAAGTATCTACATATTTACAGATTTCAACTGTTAGATGAAAGATAGACTTAACTATTCCATGACAAATTTCTAACTGGCTTACCTCTTTCTTTCGGAGGGTAAGTTGGAAGTTACGTCGCCCGATTGTCCAAGTCCTCAGATGTCAACTGGAAAATTTGAGGCATCGAGGCTACTCGAGGAATTTGAGTCAGTAAGTCCCCATGAGATTCTTCTTCTCTAGAGATCGCTGTTGGCGGTCCATCATCACCAGCTTCACTACCTGAATTTGGCACCTCGTTTGTGCCGTATGAATTATTGACTGTACTCGTGCCATCGCTGCTCGCTGTCTCGGCCGTTGAGGCAGGGTGCACTTGAATTAGACAACGAAGGAAATCAATTGTAGGAATGACAGACTTCTCGTCGTAGGCTCCTTGAACATCCTGGGTATCATCAAGGAGGCACCGAATGAGATAGCCCAACGTTTCATTGTCTGAAGATGGACCGCATGAAGCCGTTTGTTCAGAAATGCCGTGATTCATTTGATTCACGAAACTGTCCGGTCGTACTGATCCTTGAAGCCTATGCACATTATATTGGCCCGGAAAGATTGGGTTCGACAAATACTGCATTTCACTGAAAGCATTTCCCTCAGCAGTTTGGGTATTTGTCGGGGGAAAAAGAAGCGGTCCTGAGGAAATCAAAGTGCCGTTAGATTCGGTATCTCAAACATCAAGAAAGCAGGGCAAACCACTCAGAATGGAAATAACAGTGATTGCAGTTGTTTGCATATGAGGCGATTAAGTGGCTCGAATACTACAAGCAGGAAGAACATACTTCATATTCTTAAGAACACGAGATGTTGGAGCTTGTGTTCTAATATGGCAAATGCCAGTAACAATAGTCATGATAAAACATGAAGGCCAAATGGAGTTCAGCTGCAAGAATCTTCTCTCCAATCTAGAAACTGATTCGAAGAAATAAAAAATCAAACACCAATAAGGATTTAAACGATCGCGTACGTCAGAAAGAGAAAAAGAAAACACCAAGGGTGTATTAACATTTAACTTAGTTTACCGAATCTCTACTCTGAAAATATGAGTTAGTGCTGCTATAAGTGATATTGTCTCTATTACTAAATGATCATGCATACAGAGGGAGTATACTGAAAAATGTAAGGCCCTGTTAAAACTACGAAATTTAACATCGACTTTTTCACTATCACATCGGAGAAGCTAGTAAACGTTACCTGATTGTGGTAGAGTGATTGATTGAGGGACAAATTCTGATGCCTTTCCGAGACCATTTGCAGCTGGAAACATTGAAATGCTTCCAAAATGAGGATCAGCAAATATAGAGCTGTGTGCGTAATACTTATCCAGAATATAAGGAGCATTGCACATCTGTGGCTCAACTTGATCCTCAAAAATGAGGCATTGCAGTTCATCAGGAGAATCCAATATGGTGGCTCCTTGTTGGCTGAGTATATTAAGTTTTGCATCAAATTGGAAAAGCTTTCCAAAGTTCTTGCTTAACAAGTCTGAGGGGCACTCTAGAAAATGCCTCCTGCATGCAAGAATTTAAAAACTTCAAATTCTTCGTCACCAGCTGCCCAAATTAATTCGAAAAGAAAAATATACAGAAATGCAGCATAGCTGTCCTAGAACAGGATTCTGTGCCTGCAGCACTACCATTGCTCATATTAGTAAATCACAAAACTTTCAATTAAAAGGAGCCCAAAACGCTGGGATAGATAGATGTTAATTAATTAATTAAATAAATAAAATAGAGGAACAACTTGAATATTATCTATTCATCTAAGGAAAAGAGAGTAAATGATAACTGAGTTGGGGATATCATAGGATACAAAAGAAGATAGAAGTAACATATATGGCATCTTAAATTTAGTTGACAAATTAATGTTCAAGAATCGAAAAATCAGCTGTTTGTTTGTTGTTACAATCATAAAGAAAGAGGGTAAAAAGATGATAAGCAGCAAAAACAAAATGCATCATTCAGCAGTCGGTAGTGTCTCTAGATAATTGTACTATAATTAGTTACCTTGAGGTGAGGGTGTATCACCTAAATTACATTTATTTTATTCATCATTTATCTCTCTTTCATATACATGATACTTATCCAATCGAATCTCTATCAAATCGTTCTAAGTTGGTCAAACCTATAAGCACATCCCTGGTTCCATACAAACTTCTCTGGCTATCTGTTAACTACTAAATTGCATATACAATCTACTTGGCATTAAAAAGAAGAGCCTATTTTCAAATAAACACGCAATAACTTTCCAATCTGTATTTGAACTATGTTACATGCCTACTTGGAGTGTAAGCTAGTCAGAGGGCATTGTAAATTCTAATCTTTGATCTGAGGAGGCCTAATAAAGAACAAACAATTTAGTATGTACCATAAGCTACTATACCAAAATCTTAAGCAAGTGATAGTCAAACTCCCATAACATTGGCATGTACGTAAGCAATATTTCAATGAGTAATAACACGGTCATTTTCAGATCTTGACAATTGTCAAACAGGACAATGAGGGATGCATATGAAACTGGAAATTATAATAAATTTCCCATCAAATGGGTATTTACAAGATAAACTTGAAAAATATAACAAAATATAAATATACCTATATGTGCTTGCTCGTCCGCCGGTAAAATCTGCAGTAGTCTGCCATATGGTGTGCCTCCTAGGTTGAGGATCAGTTTCCCTAAAGAAGAAAGGACGTCTCGCCAACTGTGAAAGGCAATCAAATATTATTAAAACGTAAAATTTATCTTTTTTCAAACAAAATCAAATACCAGATATTGTCTTTTATAAAATATTACCGCTACATCCAAGGTTCCAAGTCCATCTTCAGGGCAAGTTGCTTTGATTGCAGAAATATCCGACCACCGGATTTCCATCTTGTTCTTTAGACCGTCACTATCAAGAACTTCCCATACAAGCTTACGCTTTGCAAAGTAGATTTTCGCCATCAAATCACTTTCATATGTCGATGTAAACTGCTCATAGTACAATTCACTCAATTGTAAGCTAACCGCTACAAAATTTTACAAACGTGAAGTTGAAGAAGAGACTCCAAGTGGCGTAAGATATCTGATAATCTAGAACGCTCAATTCAAGTACCTCAAATGACCATAAAGAGAACACATTATATATACATTTGATTTTGGTGAAGAACATAAAACATGTGCCAATAAAATGAACTTAAAAGTGTACGTTAAGACAATAATTTACAGCTTTATAAATGGAGAGCAAATTGGGACCCTTTATACAAAGGATCAAACAAGGAATAAAAAATAAAAAAAAATTGTATCAAACGTGGAGTTCCTCACCGACCAATCCCCGATTGTCAATCTTTTTGCAGGAAAATTTGAAGCTTTCACCCTATCAGGAGTGCCGTTACCATTGTTTGGCATAGCTTTTCTCTTCTTTCCGGTCACAGAGTACCCATCATTCGTGACACTGGCAGCCGCATTTGCTCGATCATCAAGCGTCCTCTGAATCGAATCCAATAACGACTGACTCTTTGTGAGTTGTAGGCCTAGTGTGCTAGGTACATTGTGTATATCCTGGAAATAACAGTATTAGTATCCAAAGTCCGAATTCCATCATTCACATGCATTGTCGAAAACAATAACAGGATTTACCAATAGAACATATAGTCTTCAGAATCAGATCTTACAAATAGAACCTATACATTGAAGAAAACACACGGCGAGGATGGAACAATGATTTTCTTTTTTTTTTTGAGAGATAGGTAGCACGCTACCCGCTTCGTTTATTTCATTTAGAAATAAACTTAGCTGGAAATATGAATCAACTAGGATTCGAACTTGGGTCTCGGGTACCAACCACCAAGCCCTTTGGCACTTGCTCTAGGGACGGTCGGTGGAACAATTGCCACTTGCTCTAGGGACGGTCGGTGGAACAATGATTTTCTTGAAATTGAAATATAGGGTGATTTCCTATACATTTCATTAATTTAAAAAAGGATAAAACATGCATAACTTACCTAAACTACAGACTATTTTGAATCGGCTACCCATCCTTTCAAATTATTTGATTTCATTCAATGGCACTTTAACTTTTTTGATTTTTATAGATTTAGTATACTTCATGCAATTCTCGCAACTGTAAATTTATTAAAATAAGTAATTAGCTTAAATTTTAAAATCAAAGTAGTAGACTCAAATCAAACAAATAAGGTTAGGTAGTTAAATCACAATTTAAAAAGATTGGGTAGCCGATTCAAAATGGTACATAGTTCAAATGAATAAATTCTTTACGTTCTAACCTTAAAAAAAAAAAAAAAAAAAAAAAAAAAAAAAAAAAAAAAAAAAAGTGTAAAGAGAAACCTTGGTTTTAAGTGCCCGTCAGACGGTAGTATCAGCAAATCTTGCGTCTGCCGTGCTAATAAGATACCGGCGTAATCTGAGCTAAAATCTTTCTTTAAATTAATAAGTATTTTTCTCAATAAAGTTTAAAAAATGTGATAAAAAGATATAATAAATAGTTAGAATATTTTGTTGCTAAAAAAATAAATATTTCATGCTATTATGTGTCCGCACTGCTTTAAAATTTTTTTAAGTGCACGTAGTCGACACGCACCGCACGCGCCGTACCGTCAAGTTTCCGCACGAATTTACTCACGGCACTAAACTTCGCCCTTCTTCAAATCCTTGAGAGAAACATCATTACGATGCTACAACTACCTCCGCCACCAAAACAAACATATCTTTCCTTTACCAAATAAGGAATAAGATTCAAATCGACATGCTCAATATCATGCATATGCATTTATGATTCCACAAACAATATCATGCTTATGTACATATGATCCAAAGACATAATAAAATCACATACGGATCGTTGGTTCGGAGAGCCGTGATCTTCGTTCAACCGATCATCGGCCTTCGCCTCCGCCGCTTCGGTCTCCGGTTGCCGCGGCGTTGTGGCCGAAGCCGCCGCATGAGGGCGCCCACTAGGGGAGGGTTTATCGTCATCTTCGGCCATTACAAACCCTAGCGAGGGAACAAAAACCCTAACCCTAGAGCTCCGAGATTGGGGACGAAGCGAACTCGGAAGCAGAGAGTTGTGGGAGGGAATGCGAGGGTTTTTGCGTCGGAGCGGGGAAGAAGAGGGCGGAGGTTTTGAGCGGGAGTCGATGCCGAGGAATTTATAGTTTAGGGAAATAGAAAAGGTAATTTTGCAACATGGCCCAGGATGTTTTCATATTTTCAACTACGGGCCTATCATTTTGTTTTTGTTTAAAAGTTAGAACAAAAGCTTTTCAAAATTTCATTCTTTTAATTTTACGTTTAATTAATATCGGGTTGTTTCCATATTAGATCACTTAATTTCGTGGGTACTAATGTGTATATTCTCTTTTATGTTGTTACTACTAATGTACAGCTACTTCAATCATGTGAGAAACAAAAGAGGGAGGAGTGATATTTTTGAAATTTAGAAAAAGTTAGTAATTAAAGTTCAAATTTGAAAAAAAAAAAAGAAAAAAAAAGGGGTATGTGAGTAATGGCTTTAATGGCATTTAAAAAAAAAAAAAAAAGGGAAAACTTCAAATAACCTTATGTTGTTGTTTTTTTTCTCACTTTAGTACCTTGTGGTTTAAAGCGTATCAAGTTAATACCATGTGGTTTTGCACCTTTTCACTTTAGTACCATGTGGTTTAAGTGTATCAAATTCATATCCTGTGGTTTCGCAATTTCTCGCTTTAGTACCCTGTGGTTTAAAAACCATACAGTACTAACTTGATACAAAAATAAAACCACAGGGTAATAACTTTATACAAAAATAAAATCACAGGGTACTAACTTTATACACTTTAAACCACAGGGTACTAAAGTGAGAAAGTGCGAAACCACAGTGTACTAACTTGATACACTTTAAACTACAGGGTACTGCAATGAAAAAATGCAAAACTACAGGGGGTTTTTGAAGTTTTTCCTTAAAAGGGGTGTAATTCATCAGTCACATGACTGGTGAGCAGATTTCCACCCAAGGATGGGTGGGTTGTAAGATGTACACCCCTTTTTAGGGTGTACATCTAGTATTACTCAGAAAATAAATATACCAGATTTTGAAAAATACTCAAATAGTAATGTGGAAAATGTTTGCTTCATTTGGATGGAGAGAGAAGGAGAGTCCTGAGGACAAATAAATGAAAGTAAGTTTTTCTTCTGTTGTTTGGATTAAGAAAAGAAAAGGAAAGAAAATAAATTCTTGAAGAGCAAAAAAAAGAAAAAGAAAAAGAAAGAAACTTTTTATAAAAGGTCATTTTTAGTCTCTTTTCAAAGAAAGAAAAGTTCTATACAAAAGAAAGAAAATAGGTTTCTCTCATCCAGATATTTTACTGGGGACATGGGAGTACATTCATGCATGATTCTTAAAGAAATTCCTTTAACTTAGCTCTAAAAAAAGAAGAACAGATATTGCTTTATGCGCATACATATTTTACAGCCTGATATGAAAGAAATTTCTGCACATCAGATAATCAACCGCGCATACGAAGTATCCATCTACCACTAGATACTACCTCCTGTTGATCAATCACTAGATTGCAGAAATTGGTAGCTGTAATCTTACCCTTTGAATGAATAGTTGAATCATTCAGCATGCATAAATTTTCTGCACATGAAGTTATAGAAAACATGTGCCCTAGGGCTTAAGCCTCTCATGAACTTGTTCCAGTTTTTTTACTGTTGCTCACTCGAAGAAAGTAAATACCAGCATCCCACAAAAGAATTATGAAGAAATAAACCTACCACAATAACATAATTACTTGCTTATTCCATTACACAAATTCTTCGCAACAAATTCAGTTCTTTTTACAGCTCCTAATAGTTTATAGAATGGTTAACTGATCAACAAAAATAACTCAAAATTAAGGTTGAGGAAGGTTCAAGATAACTGCAACAACGATAACTCAAAAATTAAGGTTGACGGAGCTTCGAGATCATGGCAACAAGGATAACAAATGAGAAAGGGGAAAACTAAAACTGAATAAACACATTCTACTTACTCCACTGATTTTTTCCAGAGATTTATTTTGTACTCTATCATGCAGCAAAAGCACCTCATTAAGTCAACTTTCCTCGTGGCTATCCTCGCTCTTAGTTCGAACAAGTACCGGCAGAAGCATATGCACATTATTATCTCACATAACTGAGAAAAAGTAAGTTATTCTATTTTCAAGATTCATTTTTTGATTCTTAGTGTCATTTTATCACTTAGGGAGACTGTCGCGTCTCTCTTCCACAGGTGGCATCATGATGCCTTTTCCCTACTAGCTTGAAACCTCAACGGCCTCAGCTTCGCCATCACTGTAATCAGCCCAGCTCTTTGACTTCTCCATCACCGCTGTTGAAGAATCGGTAGCTTCTTTTTCCACCACAATATCCTCAGAAGGACTTGCCGAAGGAGTCACACTTAAATCACCTTCCACATTGCCAACTTTAACTTCTGAAGGCTCCTCGACTTCTAAATTTTGCTTCTCTTTAGGAGATTCCTCATCAACCTTATCATTGTTATCCTTTCCTCCATCATCAACTTCACTGTTTGTGGCGACTTCTGATGGTAAAGGTGTAGGTGAGGTTACAAGACTATTTGGTGAAGGTGGTAACCCGTGCTGCGATAGCGGTGCACCATTAGGGGACACTACTGTGTACCCATTAGGAATCCACGGTTGACTCGGAACAAACTCAACAGCATTTGGGTTCATCACTCTAGGAGGGAAGCAACTCCCATCAGCAAAAACTTCACAATTAGGCAACAATGGCTTGTTTCGAGGGCCCCGATGCCCCGACCTATTATTGTACCCACCAGCAAGCCGGGGACCATAAGGAACCCTAGCAGTTGCTGATTGGTGAGGGTGTTTTCGAACAGGAACACTCAACATGGGGGGTATGTTTATTGGTGGTGGCAAGATTCCTCCGTGTTCTTTGAAGCCCGGGATTGCAACTGAACCAAATACAGGACTAATAGATGGATTGAATGGAGGAGCAGCGGCAGAAAGTTTGCTGCTTGGCTCTTTAGCAACTCCAACTATATCTTCGTTCCCTTTGCCTTCAGTAGGCAAAGACTTCTCATTTTCACTTCTATTTTCTTCCTTTTCGTCTTCAACAGAAGCAGAGGAATCACTTTCAGGACTAACCAGGGTTTCTTCTAACGGAGAAGAATCAGCTTCATTTGCTTTCCCTGTACAAACTTTATCTTCCACCGACCCCGATGATTTTTCCAAGATGGAAGGAACTACATTACTCTCCTCTATAAAGATTCCCTCCCTACGAGAAATAGTTTCAGGATCCGATGCTTTCTCGTTTGATACTGCCAAAACTTCTTTATTCTCAGACTTGGAACCCAGAGCTTCATCATCAGTTTTTGATATTTGTGCAGCAGCAACAACTTCTGGAGATGTATCTTTCTCTTCATTGTTAACCTTTTCCACATTTTTCTCTTCCTGAACAGGACAGTCAGTTTTATCTAAAGATGGAATGGTTTTCTCTTCATTGGAAAATTTTGGCGTCAAATCGGAAGCTGGTTCGGTGGCAATCAGGCCATCCTGCTCTTTGGAATCCTTTTCTTTAGGAGAATCATCTTCTATTGTCTTAGCAAGAGTTCCTGGTGCAGCCAAAGCCACCTCTTTGTACGACAAAGTTTTTCTTGTTGACTGAACAGCAACCGGCACTGTCGATGAGTTTGATGACTTGACAGCAACAGAAGAAGCAGGGCTGGTGGGCGCTGACTTGGCATTACCAGATTTCTCTGCGTTGTTCGATGAAACAGGAGTGCTTGCTTTGGAGGTGAAGCTCGAACTCTTTGCCAATTTCTTTCTAACAGAATTTGAAGCAGCATTGGGAGCCACCTCGCCAGGCGAAACCCTAGGAGAGAAGCCAGAATGGGGCCTTCCTCTGTACTTTCCATTCTCTGCAGCATTTAGTGCATTTGTATTGATTTTTGCAAGGCGCGGTCTCCTCGCACTTGCATTAGTTTTGCGGCTTGCTAATGATCGGTTCTTTGGCACAGCTTCTTGCCATCCTTCATCGGATGTGTCTTCTTCTGTGAAATCATCTTGAGAACTTAACTGAGTTACATGAATTATAGTGGGACTGAGCTTTTCATCTTTAGCTTCAACAGGTTGGATTTGAGTGCTGTTCTCTTTGCCATTAGAGTTACTCATCCATGAACTATCTTGCTTTGAGGTTGTGTCCCCGTGATCTTCATCTTCCACAATTTCCCACTGGTTTTGATCGATCTTGTTTTTGATCTATGACATAAAAAATAGACAAAAACCTCAGATGGAAAAACGAGCATGGTTGTTAATAAAGAAGCTAAGAGGAAAAATACCTTAGCACGGGCTTGTTTCTTTTGAATTTCTCTTGCTTTCAGCTCTGCATCTGGATTTATATAATCCAAAAGATCTGACACACTAAAGAAAAGGCCACAACGTGGAAGATAAATTAGAAAATATGGGATCAGTTTAGGCCATCGAAAAATTATAACAACACTCATCAGACATGATGACGATCAATAGATTTTTCTGAAAATTTTCTTCATTTTTACGACTTCAATGTTTTGCTTAAACAAAGTAGAAAATCTAACTTGAAACCATACAGTATGCACAATTTACCAATAGCAAATTGACATGTGATAGTAGATCAAGCAGCTCAGTTTCCTATCCTTCTTGGTACTTGATGCAACCACACCTGTGGAGAGTCTCCAGAATTGCTGTTTGAAAAAAGCTATTGATTTATAATTAAAATCCTTCAACAGCTTTTTACTACAGCAAAAGCAAAAGCTTCAATTCAGAGCATCTGCTTTTGAGGCCACCAAGAAGCTCATTTCAGCTTCTTGTCAAAACAAAAGCTTCAAAATTTAGTTTGTCAAATGTATAATTCTTGCTTCTCAGAGGAGCTATTGCAGAAGCCTAGCCAAAGTGCTGCTGTTAGTGTTATATGTTTAGTTGCTCACCTAAGATGACCTTTACTAGCAATAGAAGCATCAGGCTTTGGAGTACCATTCCGTGCGGCTTCCTGCTGCTCTACTACTTTGGACTCAAAGTACTCAAGCCATGCAGCAGCATCCTGCATAGGACTAATAATGTCAGTTATTTGTCCTCATTTATACCATCTAGAAAAACCAGGGCTCGCAAACAAAGAGACTATACAACGGGCTTACCTGTGTGCGAAGATCTTCTGGTCCAAGCTTTGCTTGAAGTATCCGGAGTGTGGTCTGCTCATGTTGGACGCTTAAAGAGAAGGCTTCCATCAAAGAAAGAGCAATAGCAATAGCATGATAACTCGCAGCAGTCTGTGGAAGAAAACTAGGTTACAGGTTTGAATGTCCAGCAAGAGAGAGAGAGAGAGAGAGAGAGAGAGAGAGAGAGAGAGAGACCTGAATGTGATCAGCTCCAAGGAGTCGTTGATTGCACTTAAGAGCTTCATGAAGGTATCTGAGAGCAACATGAACATTTCCCAATCCTTCTTCCATCATGGCCACGTTGATATAAGTTGCAGCGGTGTTCGGATGTGAAGGGCCACATGTAAGGTGCAAAAGATATAATGCACGGTTTACATACCTGAAACAGTTGCACGAACCATAATTCATCAGAAAAAAAATTAAAAGAAGAGGTGTATTGCCAAAGACAAATAACACGCCAAAAGAAAGCCCAGTCCATCCACATAAGACTCTTTCTGTTTTATTTTGTAGGAAAAATCATCTCAAATGTATCGGTTTATAAGCCTTTGAAGAAATGGAGAGAACTAATGGGTTATTAATACAGATGAAAATAGTGAATATTTCAATATTTGTATTTTCAATTCAATGGAGAGTGCCAAAATTTTGCCAAGTCTATAGTTTCACTATTAAAGAGAATTATTAATCTGATGAAGAACAACTTACTTTAATGCTAATTCAGTATGTTGAAGGCGGTAGTAGAAAACAGCAAGATCTCCGTAGCTTTTCATTGTATCTGGATGATCGAGACCAAGTTCCCTTTCATTAATATCCAAAGCCTTCTGTTGGTAGATTGTTGCCTGCTTGAATCATGCACAAGCATCAACATATCTGAAAGTTCAGCTTTCATGTAGTGTAGTAATCACAGCAGCACTTGATTTCATGGCATTTCAATACATCAAAGTGTGTCATATGCTTCTCTGAAGAAAAATGTAATTTACTTTCCATGGCATCTATCAAAGAGACCAAATGATGATACAAGAGTAACGAATTATCAACCTACGAATCAAATTTGGTTGGCTGACATTCTAAATGTAACCATATTAAGATCTATCCTAACCAAAACTAAAATGCTTCTGCTTTGAATTTCTTTGAACGCTAGTTTTGAATTGCCACCAACTAAAATGGTAAATTTTTAGTTCATATACGGAGTTTTGGTTCAAACTTCAAACCATGTATTTTAGTTTTACATACAGAGTTTTGGTTCAAACTTCAAACCATGGAGAGTAACACTGAACCTACTGATAACCACAAAATTAGCAAGAACTTCTCTAAGATCGACTGTTGTATATTTACAATCCAATAGTCGATTAATAGTTGCTTTTTGTTTGATTTGCTGACTTGATAGAGAATGACACAAGGGAATAATGCAATAAAGGAGAACTGTATTAGAGGCAGGTACCTGGTTGAAGTCACCGGTATGATAGAGTACTACAGCCAAAAGGCTGTATGCTCCTGCTGTCATTCTGTGGTAAGGGCCACATACTGCCACAAGTTTCGCAAGTGCCTTCGAAGAAGATAAGGAAAAAGAGAATAGATAAAGATACTTAGGGCTTGCTAATAAGCATAATGAGGAATTTTGAGTTTTGACCAATGATTTCATATACCTTTGTGCCATAGTTAACAGCGTCATCCAGTTTGCCTTTATCCAAGGAAGTCTTTGATGACTCCAAGAGAGTTCGCCCATCAGCAGATGAGCAAGCAACATGCTGCACAAAATGGGCCATAGATATTATAGTTCCTGAACTCCAACCTTAAATTTATTCAAGGAAGCCAAAGCTGTTCTTACTTTGTAGACAGGAACCATACTGATAATATCTGATTTTCTGAAAGGACATGGAGTATCCATATCATAATCTCTAGTAACTAGCTCAAGTCCTACCTGCATCGCACAAATTCTGCTGTAAGACAATGTTAAAAACTTCATTAAAAAAAGTATAAATATTAAGTGATATGTAACATTTACCCATATAAAAAGTTATCTACAAATTCCTACGCATTTTCTTTTTATGAACTTCCAGCAAATTTGAATTTCTATTTATGCCCTGGGAAAATAACTCCTTACGCATATACCTAATATTTACAAAATGCTCCTTTTAGGGGGAAAAAAAATTGAAAAAACTTATATGATGGAAACAAACTTTTCAGCATGAATTAGATGAACACCTATCATAAGAATAATTTTTCATAAGGAACTGCACTTTCAAGGAGAATTTGATAATACAGCTGTACATTTATGTCAATACATGATTTTTGCAAGGATAATAGATAAAACCCCAAAAGTTGATTTGAAAGAATGGTATGATTGAGGTACAGCACCTTATGGCAGAGCCCGCGAAGAATAGCATATTTCCTCAAATCAAGGCTATATTCATCTTTCCATCTCCAACCAAATCTCTTCTCTAGGAAAATCTCTAACCATTTTTGCTTGAGATTAGTATCATCCTCAGAATTGCAGTCAACATTCTCTGCCGGTGACGAGCCCAGCAATATATTTAAGCACGAGGCAATCGACCCGGCCATGTCATTTATATCCTCAACTGCTGCAACAACAGCTTGCAGTATATGCTTGAAAGCTCGAACAATCATCTCATGTACACAGAGGGACTGTATGTGGGGAAGCTTATCTGCGAGTTCAACCTGGTAAAAAGGATCAATAAGTTTTGATAGAATTTTGGGGTTACAGAAGCTACAAAATCAACCTTGGACTAGTTTACTATATCAGACAGTAAAAACAACTGATCATATACCACACGACCCAGTGAATGCATTTGCAGGCCCCTAGTGTGCATAAAATCCGTCAATGTCCTCCCATCAACAGGAGAAAGTTCAAGTGAACCAAAATCAGCAACCTAATAAAATATCGCCAGACAACAGGAGAGTATTAGGTAATTTAAAGCATATAGTCGTTCAAACAAGACCAGATTTTAAGATAAAGCCAACAATACCAATTTTGGAAGAGCAGTATCCTCATAATATTTATGTGCCATCTCAATCAGCTCATCAGGTGACTGCCAAAAATTAAACCGACTTACATTAAAAGAAATTGAATAATGCGACTGCAAGTCTGCAAGTTTGTAAAGTCAAATCGAAGTGGTCATGCTATTGTATCGTCAACTCCATAAAAATAGAGAGTTCCGAACTGAGCAAAGAGTTCAAGAATTGCAAGAATAAAGCAAATGATGAACATAACACGGAGCAGAGGAAACCTTAACATGAAGTCCAGTTTCAGACTCTTTCAGGCGTAAGAACGCTGCTTCAGGAAGCACTTTACGCAACAGCATTTCCTTATCCTCCTTCGAATTGGCACTTTCGGCCCCATATGTCTTATTTGCGTCTTCTCCTGTAGGTGAAGAATTTTCTCTTGCTATATTAGTCTTGCCACCCTTGTCCTCCACCTTCTTCTTTATCTCTTTAAGCTGCCCAAATTGTTTGCCAAGCCCCTTTACAGTAGGCTCAACTTTAGTATCATCGCTTTTCTTAGAATCAGTCTTCTCTGAAGCCTGGTTCTGTAAATGTTGAACCCAGCATGCACCAAGCTCCCACCTGATTGATCTTCTTTCTCTCTTAGACTCTCCTTCTAACTTCATTAGACTATCTGTTAATACCTTTTGCACAAAGGACTTAGAGGACTGCATATCCTCAATCTCTGCATTTTGCGGCCGATGAAGTCCACCAGCTGGGTGAGTGGATGATTTATGCAGTAACATTCTCAAACTGAAAATAAAGGAAAAGATTGTCTTAACAAATCACCAATATCATAATAGTAGTCGAGAATTGCATCACATGGTTGTAATGACATCAAACAAGCAATAAGTGACAACTAAAAGTATCAATTTATAAATAATTTTAGCCAAGAAAACCTGTGGAAAGCTACTTCAGAGAAGTAACGATTATCTTATTGACCATTCAAGGGGCCTTCATAATATACAGTACCTATTAACATTTAAAGCATTGCTACCACCCTCAGGCTGATCTTCGATGTCAATATCCTGTTCAGTTATTATAGCACCCTCCAAGCCAGCCTCCACTGGAACTTGGACAACAGCTGTATATCCACAATGCCTCACAACAACTACACCAAGAGTAGCAGTATCCTGCAGAATCATTAAGCTACTTCAGCATTTAGCAAGAATACCTAATGATCCCAACAGCACAACAAAAGGAAGAGTTGATAACAAATTTAGTATCTGAAGTTTGACTCTGATTCGAAGCTGCGAAATTTAATTTTAACAATTACTCACGGAAGTTTGACATGCTTAATACTTTTGAGTCTTTCTATTAGTGTGCCATCTGAATGAAAATGTCACATCAGCATTGCTTTTAGAGTTTACTGGCATGTCGGTCTTTTGATGTTTCAATTTTTACAGTGATGTTGATTTAGCACTTCTCTAATACTTACACAGCATGGAAGCTAAAGGACATAATTATTACATGGATCAAAATTCAGGGACTAAATTGTTAAAACTGAAATTGTCAGGATGTATTTAAAGTTGAGAACAACTTCAGAGACTAGGTAATCATAATTCTTACATGTACTGTTGCACTCTCATCAGCTGTTATCCCTTTCAGTAAATTTCTCCGAGCAAGCTCATCTCCAGATATTTGTAGAGTTTCACTTCCATCTAACTTAACATCCAACTTAGCACTTGCATTGGCTTTGTCTCTCATTACTTTAATTCTTAAATCTCCAACTTGTTCCTCGTAGAAGACAGAATCAAAGCTTCCATTTGATGTTTTGTGAAAACAATGATTCCCAACGACGAGTTTTTGAATAGCAGCAACAGCTTTAAAAACTGCAACATCAACGAAGAGGCTGTGAAGTAGGAATGCTTTTCTGTCTCGGACTTGTCTTTCCTCAGCTGTTTTGCAAGGCATTGAAGCAAGGATCGAGAATTCTTTGGCCCATGGCCTCAAGTCATGCTTCCCGTCTCTTCCCTGACCTCCGCCACTTCCACCCCAAGCTTCGTCCTCAGCAGGAAGAGGGGGAAAAATAGAGGGTGAATCGGCAACAATCGGAGGAACCAACCATGTATTTGCTCGGAATCCATAAGGCAGATTCCCAAACTGAAACAAAGGCAATTAAGATATCAGTATTGAAATCAATACAGATATTTTAATGTGTTCTAAGTTCTTCATTGATAGTTTTCTTTTTTTCTTTTTTTTCTTTTTTTTTTTGTATCAAAGAGAAGCAATATAAATGCTATCTTGAGCTGCATATCTTGAGATAAATTGCAACTTGTAGTTCACAAGTGTAACTCAACATTCTTATTATAGACGAACGAAATATCACTAGGAAGAAGATGATTAGTAATTTCACGGATGACATCCCAACCTCTGAAAAGACTACTACTGTAGGACAAGCTCCAAATTTAAAAGGATTTAAGAAGACAATCTCACCTTATTATGCTCGACGAAAGCTTTCATGAGAGCTTTGTATGCCTGCAAATGCAATTAAGTGTCGATTGACTAATGATCATACACAAAAAATAAAAAATAAAAAAAAACAAAGAACCTGCAGAATCTAGTTTTCTACTTACACCATCAAACGACCGGCTAATTTGTTGCAATAAACCAACTAAAGATTGGTTAAGAAGCGCCCTCTTTCCTGCTGGATAGAACCCGCTTCGAGATGCTACAATCGTCACCGGCTTCCCATTGCAAACTCTCACCTGCCCATTACATCAACGGCATCTCCTTTCAGTCATATTAGTTCAACGCAATGTGAAAAGCCAATTTTTACTGAAAATAAACGACACCAACATCAATCTGAAAGAAGTCGTCCTCTCTTTTATCCTCCAGAAACAGTCGTGACGACCTCCGTATGTCTGCAACAAAGTGCAAAACGCATGTCAAGCTCCTTTCATCCGAGAAACCAACGAAATGGACTCGAAGGTATGTGAAATGTATCATCACTACTTGAAACTTTGCTGCACGAGTGCACTTAGCTTCTTAAACTAAATTTTGGCCGATAAATCCGACTAACCTCTTTTTTTTCTTTTTTCTTTTTTTGACTTCCACTCTACATGATGCCATAATTATTTGCAAATATGATGAACACACGATCATTTAACACAAAAATGAGGGGAAAAAAAGTTTCTTTGGAATCGGATTTCATGATAAAAAAGGGGACAGGAGACGCAAAGTGAACTCAAATTTTCACCATTTCACATACTGAAAAGAACACGGGACATCTAATTGCATAACAAATAATGTTAATGACATTTCAGTTCAATCTAAAAGTTTAAGCAGCGAAGAGCAATTGGTCAGCGGGGGAGATATAGTGCTCAGATGAAACAAGGGATCGAGGAGAGCTCACAATGGAGGGGAGGGGAGAGGTGGGAGAAGGAGAAGAAGTCGTAGAACTGCCCCAGCTTCGGCGGAGGGTACATGGGCTCGTCCTTGTGGCTCCCCCCCGCCGCCGCCGCCGCAGCGCTCGGCGGAGCTCCGGGAGCTGAGTCGGCCTTCGCCGCCCGGGAGTGCGGCGGCGACGGCGCCGCCGCATCGGAGGAGGCGGCGCTCTTCGCCGGAGCGGCGCCGAACGCGGCGGTGGAGGCGACGATGTCGAGGAGGCGGCGAACGTGGGCGGCGGCGAGCTCCTCGGTGTACTCCTCTGCGGGGGAAACGAACAGGGTGTTAGAGCACGTGCACCTCACGTGATTGAATATTTAAATATAATATTTTTGCTTTTTTTAGGTAGCAAAATGCGTGCACCCAGTGTATATGGAGGGCCTTAGAGATTGGTTGAGTGCTATAATCTAGGCTTTGTTCTTGTGGTGAGGGGCACGTGGTTCACGGATGACGTGGTAGACGAGGTCCAGCGAAACGACCTAATGGGGATCGTGCAATATATTACCTTCAACGATGGTGAGATGACACGGCTTCAGCGAGGCGATCTCGACCGTCTCCTTCAGATTCGCTCCGCGTACCTGCTCCGTACATGCACACCCATACTGTCACCAACTCGAATCTCAAAGCAAACAATGACCGTCGGATCATCAGGCCCTTACCTCGTGGGCCAGCGAGTAGTTGGTGAGGTGGCACGTCTCCACGTGTACGGCCAGGAGCTTCCGCACGTCCAAGATCCTGTCCGTCGATAGCCCCTGCATCAAAAAAGGGCGCGGCGTTCACACGTCGACCTTATCGTGCGCCGGAGGCGCACCATGCTAACATACGCACTCTAAATAAATAATAATAATAATAATAATAATTGAATATATATATATATATATATATATATATATATATATATATATATATATATATATATATATATATATATATATATATATATATATTATATTATATTATATTATTACCTTAAGCGTGAGCTGTGCGTAATCCGGGGTTTCAACTGTAACGTCGAGAACGGTGGGCAAAACTGCAATTTAAATTAAAAAAATTTCAATTTAAAATTTATAGTAATCCGTTTAAAGAAAATGTCATATTATATTGATTTTGAAGAGTTTAATAGCACCTGAAAATGTATGAACATAGATCTCTCAAGCAAAATCTATTCTGACTTAACAGCGTCTCAACTTTGCTAAATTTTATTTATTTATTGAGTAATAATTAAAACTATTATGCATGCATGATAGAATTTTTGATGAATTTAATGAAAAGTTAAAGAGGATATTGATAAAAGACTACGGTGAGAGGGTCTCCTGTGTAGAGCTACTATGCTATTGAAAATATAAAGCATTTGATGTTTTCGATATTTTGACCATTGAATTAAAAATTATACAGTTGGGATGATTGCGTCCCTTCAAGATTGAATAGTATTCCTAAGGTTGACTGGTCTCCACAGAATAATAATATTAATCCAAAGGCTAAAAATGAATAAAGAGTCCGATCTAATAGTCAAAAATTTGAAAACATCATATTCTCTATGCTTTCGATAGTAGCTCTACTCGGGATCTTCTTTTTTATTTTTTTTTATTTTTTAACCAATAGATAATGTAAGAGATGTGGGGAGAGAGATTAGAATTGAGGTAGGAAGAGAGGAGAGGAAAATAAAAATAAAAAAGAAGAAGAAGAAGAGAGATTGTTTGTTACCTTTCTCTTCTTTTTTCTTCTTCTCACCCTTGGGCTTGTGAGGCTTGGCTTTTCCAGCTTTAGGAGCCATCAAACATGAGCTTTATAAGCAAAAAATGCTCTCTCTCTCTCTCTCTCTCTCTCTCTCTCTCTCTCTCTTCTTTTGGAGTAAAGAAGCTAGTTTACAAAAAAGCACTTATAGTGCCTCACATCTAACTAAGGCCTAGAGGGTTGGATATATAGCTAAGCTTATATATTTGGGACATAAGGAATGAACTAGAATGAAGTAGTGAGAATATTAATGGGTAGGAGAGAATGAGTAGGTGAAGGAAAGGTGTAGGGTATAGAAGAGATGAGAGGAGTGTGGATAGGAGATAAGGTTCTATGCATAGTCTACTTCTTAAGCCATGTAGAGATAGATAGAGAGAGATACAAGGAGTTTTAAGGAGAGAGAGAGAGAGAGAGAGAGAGAGAGAGAGAGAGAGAGAGAGAGAGAGAGAGAGGGAGGGGAGAGGTTTTAAGGGGGGGGGGGTGATGAGGGGGAATTGGAACCTCTCATTTTAAGGGGGAGAGAGACCACCTCCCCCTCATCATCTTATTGAGCCAAAAAAATTAACCTCTCCCTATCAAATCCTTACACTTCTTTAGCTCTATCTATCTCTCTTATGCCCCTCCACTTATTTTCTGAAATCCCATATCCCCCCTGCTTTGGAGTCTTCTATGTCTTATCCAAGGTAAGCAACTGTTTGAGTGCTTCCACACTGTGGAATTGCGTGTGCATGTGTGTGTGTGTGTATGCTCCTGCAGGTAAAAAAAACTTCACCTTAACTACTGTTTCTGAAGCAAGTGACAAAAGGGCTGGTGATTGGTATCCAAAATTCTAGTTCGAATGCTAGTTGATTTATATTTATAGCTAAGTTTATTTTTAAATAAAATAAATAAAAAAAAAAAAAAAAAAAAAAATTACCTTATATAGAGCTAGATAAAGAAACATAGCAAATTATCTGGTCATTTTTTTTTTGTTTTATTCAAAATTCAGCTGAAAACGTAAAAATTTATATTTGCACGTATGGTCCTCTCCCTACTGTGCGAGTATCACGTTTGTAATTTTAAATTGAATATTATAAATGAATCATCATATTTATATCCACATTCTAGTCCCTTTTTTCTTACTTAGGGACCGAAACAAAAAAAGTTTAAATATGGTGATTAAATCACCGTGTTCAACTTAAGAATACCAAATAAATACTCGTGTGTGGCAAAGAAAGAGCTATTTATACAAATATAAATTTATTAGGTTCATTTATAAATTTCTTTTTGAGGGGGATAATGCAAAAAAAAAAGCCCTTGGATAATTTTAAAAAAATAATTTTAATATTATTTTATAAAAAATGGGGAAAACTTCAAATGCCCCCTTGTGGTTTCACTTTTTTTTATTTTAGTATTCTATGGTTTAAAGTGTATCAAGTTAGTACTATGTGATTTCGCACTTTTTCACTTTAGTACCTTGTGGTTTAAAATGTATCAAGTTAGTACCCTATGGTTAAAACCACAGGGTACTAACTTGATACAAAAATAAAACCACAGAGTACAAACTACTAACTTGATACAAAATAAAATCATGTTAGGGTACTAACTTGATACACTTTAAACCACATGTTACTAAAATAAAAAAGTAAGAAACCACGGGATTTTTTTTAAAAGTTTTACCTAAAAAATATGAGTAATGCTAGATGTACACCTCAAAAGGAGTATACATCTTACAACCCATCCATCCAAGAATGAAAATCTGCTCACCTGTCACATCATGTGATGGTGAATTACACCCCCACGCAAGAATGGATGGAATTTTAAGAGCATTTTCCAAAAAATATATGCCAACACCAACCTAGGCCTTGGAGCTTCAGTAATCTACTGATCCACTCCGGCCCAATATGGCTTTTCCGTTTGAACTTTCAACGGGTTAGCGGGCTTTTGCGATCCATCCGACCCGAAGTCGAGTTAGCGGGAAATTCAAATTACAAATCCAACAGCTGAGCGCGGCAGAGGCTTTGGAGGGACAGAGATGGGGGAGCGGTGGCCGCGGCAGCAGCAGCAGCAGCAGCAGCACCCGGCGGTGAACGACGTGACGGCGGTGCTGAGCAAAGCCAGCCGCGACCTCGGCGTCGTCCGCCGCCACCTCGAACTCGAATTCCGCCGCTCCTACCCTGACCATGTGGCTGCTGCTCTGATCTATTCCCATCACCTCATCTCTCTACGGCCCTACATCATCCGTTCCTGAATCTCGAATTGCCCGTCAATTCTGCAGGTGAATCCGTGCGAGGTTGTCGCCCGGATCAAGACGATCCAGGAGGAGCTGGTCTCGCTCAAGGAACTCTGCCGCGAGCTCCTCGCGGAGAAACAGGTATTCCCAGAGAGATTGCGTTACATGCGATGAAAAAGTATAATGAAAAAAATACTCTGCTTGCTTTCATATATAATATTTGTTAGATTTGTCTCGAAATTTGGTTATCGACTTCGATTTTCGGCGCTTGATACATTGGTAGTTTTGCGATGCGACAAATTTAGAAAAGAATTAATAAAGGAAAAAAAATGGATGTCTGGGTAGCGGAAGCCTCGGGCCGATAGGGATCCCGTGGTACGGATCGGATCCGATAATAAATAAACTCGTTAAGCATGATACAGTGTATTGTAATCTTTAAAAAAAATATTGTACAAAATCTCTTTTTCTTCATCCTAGATTTTTTTTTTTTCCCTTGCAAAGGGTTTTCTACGTAAATTCTTGTGTTCTATTTTATTTTATTGTTTATGTGATTTGTTTATTTTGGGATCGTCTTTTGTTATTTTTGTTTGTGCGCCTGTCGTAACAATATTTTTAGAAACTTGCGCTCTAACATTATTTTACTTACTAGCGTTAGATGAGCTCAATACTAAACGGGCTCGCAGAAAATAAGTGAATTTTTTTTTTTATCGGCATAGCGGTGGTAAATTGATAATTTTATCTGACGGTCGGGCAGTAAAGTGCAGCATATAATAGAAGTTCAGAAAAAGAGATGAGTTTCGTGTTTTGGATCACAGGATCTGATCGACAAAGCTAGGGCAAGTTTGGTTTCGCAGAGGAGTTCGCTGCAACGGTTGCTCGCGTCGTCTGGCCTGCCGCTTATGAGTGAATCAGATGAAACCGCATACGCAAATCTTAATCAGGTGACACTCCCTTTGCTGCCACTGCATTCTTACGGCTTAAATCAGGGGTTCAACAAAATAATAGCTATAAAAAATGATTTGCAATTTTTACAATTCTGTATTGTATTTAAGAAATTTCTGATTTATGTAAACTTGTGCTTTTTACGCACTTTTTTAAGCTTTAAGAGGTCAGCATTTTGCCCCGTAGCGAGAAGTTAGATCGGGCTGAGTCACGTTCGAAATGGCGTGAGACTGGTCGGGCCAAGTCACAATTGAGACCCGTAAGCGTTGTGCCTGTACGCTTTAAGTGACCTCGAGCTTTTAGGATTGATAGTTAGTGTCAATGATCCAACACTTAGAAGCAGCGCGATGTGAATACTATTAGTAAGACAAAAGGTGTTTTGAGCTTTAAACAGTACAGAAGGTAGCCTGAAAAGTAATTCGCGAGCGTCCTGTCTGGGAATGCTGTCTTGCCGCCTTTTCTGAGATTGATCTACCGCTGAAAAAGGCTGAGAGTGTGAGAGGGTCTTAGAACATCTGATGCATTTCTACTCCATGTTTCGCCGTGATCACTATTTATTCTACTTCAAAAAATCACTGTTAGGAATTGAAAATCCGTCACTGGTGATCTGTATATAAGCTTTCGTTAGACGCTGGAGATTTACGTTCTTGTGTTACTTTACATTAGCTATTGAGAAAGAGAATTTACTCCACAAACTTGTTTGGCTAATCAGAAGTTTTCTGCTACTGTCGGAACACAAAAAAAAAAAAAAAAAAAAAATCTTATCCACATTTACATACTCTAGTGCCGTTTTGATGCGATTTTGTAGGTTATTTTTGTGATTAGCAATGCAAATTCTGGGAACAAAATTGTATTTTGATACAAGTGATACATGATCGAGGAGGCTGACGAACTAATTAAGAATTTTCGGTTTCAACACCGCCTTGCATGATTACTGTTTGTAGGAAATTGCAGCTAAAATCTCCTAACTAGTGATAAATGAGATATTATTCTGAGTAGTCATTTGCGTGTCTGCAGATTATCGATGAGTGGACTGCTCAAGTGAGGGCAAAGAAAGGCAAGAAGATGATGTTTTGCTTGTACAAAAGTATTGCGAAGAGTAAACAAAAATACTTCTTTTTATATGTATATTTTTAAAATTTTTCAGGGGACGAGGACGATGCTGCTGAGGATATCAATAAGATGCTGTTCTCGGCAATAGTTCAGAACAACTGAAATTCTGAAAGAGGCAGCAGCAGAGGAAATGGAGCCTAACAAAGTGTGATCTCTGTTGTTTCTGAATCTTGCTGTACATGTTGCCTGCATCTGTAGCCTGGAGCCTGGCAACTGCTTGAACTTTCCATAGTTTTGTTCTGTCTCTTTCTTTTGTCGGTACGCCTAATTGTGTGGAAAATTCAATTTTATGATAAAAGTTCCAGCACTGTAAGTTTACAAAACAGTGTGGGTTGATTTCGCCTAGCTTGTTAGAGTGCTAATCAACTGATTGAAAAGTTTAATCATCAACCTTCTGAATTGTCGCGATCTCAGTCCTTTCTGGTAAATTTCTTTGTTGAAATTTGTGTAAATTATCAATCAGAATATAAAATTTTCATTCAAATAATGGAGTGGGTAAGTATAGCCCATATTTCTTCATAATCTTGCATTTTCTGTTGAAGAAGCTATACTAAAATACTTGCCTATGAAGGGCTTTGAACCCTTATTATTTAACATCTCTATGTTAACTGTTAGATTTGACATACAATATATAAAAGATTTATGTATAAAATGATCATAGATTCATAGTCTTTAGAGAAGTTTTATTTTATATATCTTTTTGTGTGCATGTGGAGGAATCAAATAGTTTCTTATTAAAACTTTTATTAATGAATAAATGTTTTGTTTTATGTGTGAATATTTTTGCTTGGTATATCTTTTTTGATTTACTTAAAAATTTTATATATTTGATAGACAAGAAGTATGATCAAAATATATAGAATTGAATATTACATTTAGCCTTCAAGTTATTTTTTAAAAATAAGATTAGATTAACCTATAGATAAAATATACTACCCTATCAAATTATTATGAATATTAATATAGAACTAGGCTACTATGCTATTAATAGCATCACGTCATTAGTGCTACCAAATTTTTAGCCATTGGATTGAAAGATGTGTGGTTAGGATGATGTGGGGCCCATAGGGTTAAGTGGGTGGTTGGTTGAATAGTATGATCTAACGGATGAAAATCATTAAAGGGGTGGATCTAACGGTGGAAAACTTGGTAGCAAGTCTTCGCTTCGCTATTAATAGCATAAAGAAATAGGATTTCTATTTTTTAAGAGTAAAACTCAAATTTCTTTCTTATAATCACATTATTATGAACCATTCACCACCTTTAGTACAAAATCCTACAGCTAAGGCCTCATTCCCAAATCTTTTTTTTTTCATTTTCTTTTTTGTGCTCTCGAGGAGGTGGTGAATCATTTACCATTTTTTCGAGAAATATACAAAAACGGTGAACGATTCACTGTCTTTGTGAGGAATGACTGATGTGGTGCCCGCGTGGCGAAAGGAGAATTAGTTTTACAAATAAAATTTTGAGAGAGTTATTTTGCCAAATACGAAATTCTATAGGGTCATTTAAAAAAAAAAAAGCCCCAATAATACTAGGTATTCTACAGTATCACACTTACACCACATCATCAATAACAAACCAATCACATTCCTTTTTTTCAGACAAAAATACAGTAAAAATATTTTTTTACAATAATGATGTGATATATATTCTTAAAAAGATATATATATATATATATATATATATATATATATATATATATATATATATATATATATATATATATATATATATATATATATATATATATATATATATATACACCCGTTGCATTCTAGATTTTTTCCAATAATACCAAATAAAGGTATCAAAATTGAACTCCGAAAATCCACTAGATGTATTTCAGGGAGCATAGTTGCAATTTATCCTATTATTTACCACACCCTTCACCATGGTCGGCGCCGGCGCCGGCGCCGGCGAACCTCGGCTCCCGCGCCCGAAGAAGCGGAGGCGAAACCCTAACGCGGAGAGGAATCCGGCGACGGCGAAGTATTGGCGCGGACGATACCGGCTCTTCTCGCGGTACGACGCGGGGATAAGGATGGACGAGGAGGGCTGGTTCTCCGTCACCCCCGAGCCCATCGCCGCCGCCGCCCACGCCGCCCGCGCCGCGCCCCTCGCCGACGTCGTCGTCGACGCCTTCGCCGGCGTCGGCGGCAACGCCATCCAGTTCGCCGCTAGGTAAGTTGTTCGCTTTGTTCATTTTTCAGAAACGAACTCATCTAGAAATATGAAATGTGAAGCAACTAAGCTTCAAATTTGAGATCTCGAGTATCGAACATCAAGTTCTTAGCCAACTATGCTCAGTTAATCGTTGATTATCGCAGCTTTTCTGTGGTGAAAAGTTATTAAAGTCAACGATTTAAGTGCCCGTTGGTGCCGATAACATATCGTCACGATTCGATCCCGTGTTGATAACATAGCTCACAACTCTGTTTTTGGAAATTAGTTAGTAGATATCTCAATAAAGTTCAAAAGATTTGACGAAGATATACAAATAAGCAATTAGAATATATTGATGCCAAAAAAAGTATTTTTTGTCGTTATGTGTTTGCACGCATCGTACCGTACTGTGCCGTGCCGGTAAGTTCTTGGCTAGATCCCGTGCCACGAAACTTAAATCATTAATTAAAGTCATTAAATTTAATGAAATTGCCTTTGAATTTTATAAAATTCTTAATTTAGTTTATGAAAATAAAGATGAGGGAGGCATTTCAAAATGGCCTATATTTGAGGGTGTTTTAATACACATTTACCTAAATATAAGACATTAAATTATTATGTAAAGCGTTCGTTATGTTATATCAGAGTCAACTATAAACCCCTTTAGTTCAGACTGTTCAGTGAGTTTGTAATTTCAATCCCCACGGAGCATGTTTAATGAGTTAGACGCGCATCTCTTACCTCACTTGTTAATTCCGTATGCCTTTTATATCCACAATGCGTGTGAGAATGTGCTAGCATATTCTGGTTCATTTCCTATAAATCAGTATTTTAGGTAACATGTTATCAGAGCGCGAGGAGGCTTTGAATTTAAGTCTTTCCAGGCTTATAGTCTCTTTAGTTTCCTCTCATTATTCAAAAAAAAAAAAAGTTCTAGTCGTGAGTGGGAGCATAAATTATAAAATGTTTAAACAAAATTATCCAGCATCTTAGTGATAATGTATTGTTTCACAATCTCGAAACTGGTTTCTTGAGACAGGGGCTGTTATGTAGTCGCTGTAGAAATCGATCCTCGGAAAGTCAAGTATGCTCGCCATAATGCAAAGATATATGGGGTGGAGGATCGTATCGATTTCGTTATTGGTGACTTCTTTCGGCTTGCCCCATCCTTGAAGGTGTGATCTGTGAGTTATGGGGTTGCCCCTAGGATCTATCTAGATTGTATCCGACACCTAGAGGGGGGTGAATAGGTGTACCGGCCAAAAATCACAAATAATCGATGCGTTAAAAGTAAATGCGGAAATTAAAAACACACCGAAATTTACGTGGGAAAACTCCAAACTCGGAGTAAAAAACCCACGGGACCAACACGCGAATAACAATCCACTAAGAGAAAAGATTACAAGGTGATTACCGACTCCACGGACTTAACCTCTCTTAACCTCCTATGAATCTCCGCGCACTCCACCGAGTTGTCCACGATCACGTCCGAATCCACGAACGCCACGTTCCGAATCCACGAAACGCCTCCGCTTCGAATCCACGAAGTCTTCAACACGCCGAATCCACGACGCCACTCGAATCCACGAGCCAACGATCCGAATCCACGAATCGCCTTCAAACGCGCCGAATCCACGACGCCTCACGCCGAATCCACGACGCCGTTCATGAGAAGCATCATGAGTATGGTGATCCTTCGCTTAGGAGTATCGTAGAAAACCGAAAAAGAAAACTCCAAGCGAATCGTAGATCAAATCGACATATAGAGTAGGAATTACTATGTCTCGATTTGACCTAAAGAGGCTATTTTGTAGAAAATAGGTTTTAGATGAATTCCTAGCCTCTAGGGTTTCTCAAACATGTATTTTCATGAAGTACATGAATTAATGGAACCCCCATCGCTTATTTACAGATTTAGAAAACTTAGAAGTAGACTAGGATTGTGAAAATCTAATTTTGGAAATAAATTAGAGATAGACTAGGATTTGAAAACTTGTTTAAAATCAATTAGAAAACATAGAGAAAGACAAAGATTTGACAACCTGTTTAAAATGAATTAGAAAACATAAAGATAGGCTAGGATTTGAAAACCTATTTAAAATCAATTTTGTCCATATATGCAATTTAAAAACATCCTAAGTCTTCCAAATATTTTTAAATATTTATAAATCATCATCAATAATATTTGAACTTACCGAGCATTGTGGATTTATGTTTTGAGTCTTCGAGTCTTCGATCTTCATCTCTTCTTCTTTAAACCTTCAAGACTCCGGACTCGCTTCACGAAATATGCCAACATAAAATCCGTAATAATCTCCCCCTTTGGCAATTTCGTGACAAAACCCAAAATTACATCACAACGCTCAACTCACAAAAAAAATGAAATTCATTGCCATCACCAAAACAATGAACTTCTCGCGTGAAAGATCCAAAGAGAAATACAAAATAACACTTTTAAAACTCCTAAACAAACTCTATGACTTAGACGCAACTAGGAGTCTTGAAGTCTTCAATGATCTGCAATTAAGTTACTTTTTCCACGAACAAAGATCACAAACAAAGTTAGTAGTAAAAATATAAAAATAAAATTCTCTCCCCCTTTGTTCATGCATCAAAAGATTAAAATTTAAATTTAAAAATCAAAAAATATCACGCCTCCTCCTATGATCTTCAATTCAAGTTTCAATTCAATTCAAGTTTTCTCTTCTTCTCCCCCTTTTTGTCAAAAATTGCCAAAAAGAAGTACCAAAAATGAGAGAGATACAAACTAGCAAAAAGAACGTAGTCATGTTATAGTTATAAATCTAGATACCAAAAATAAGCAAACTAAATATAGTCCACGGATGAGAATTCGAAAATTTTGCCTTGTTTCTCAAAAATTCCTCCAAATTAAGTTAATTTCATGAAAATTAAAGATTGTACTCCAAAAATCATTATGATGAAAATAAAATATTATAGGATTTCAAAACACATTGAAACATCAAAATTTGATATTAAAGATAATCTAATGTTTCAAAACATCAAGATGCAAATTGATGAAAAATAATTTTTAAAAATTTGGCAAAATTGACACCAATTTGTCGCAATTGCTCAAAATAGAGATTTAACTAATAAGGCACCGGGGGTGGCTCTTTGAGCATCTTTTTCAAACTATCACCTTATATCACCGAAAATTCTAAAATATTCATATATATATATATTTTTTCAACCTTTTCGGTTTTTCATATAATTACCCATGGTAGCTTCACACACATATCGGACGACCAGGTGGTAGCTCTTTCCTACATGTAGTGGTAGTTTTCACACTCTCTTTTAGGATGTAATTCTTTCCACATCTTTTAAACTTAGGAGTTTCTCCTCATCCTTTTTCTTAAAAATATTCAAACTCCCCCTAAATTAGACAATCTCACATTTGAAAATAATTTTGACGAATCTTAGTCAATTAGCAAATATCCATCAATTATATTCAACATTCACTACCAAGATGAATTAATTACTAATAGATTAAAATTAATTTTAAAATTTTGATGAAAGTATGTAAGAAGAAATCATATATTAAATTATCGTCAAAATAATAAAAGGTGGAGTAAAACCAATAATTAATATGAATTTAATTCAATTTGAATTGACTTTAGATACCGGTTAAGGCTCTTTTAAAAACCTTTAATCTCTCTAATTTAATGATTTTCAATCATCTCCTTTCTCAAAAATTTTTAATCAAATTAAAACTCCCCAAAAATCTTTCCTTAAAAACGATTTTCAAAATAAATTTTAAAGATCAAACATCGTCTAATCATGTAATGTAATGAAAGAAAAATATGCAATATGCACCAATCAAAACATTACATAAACAATAAAAACAAACTAAGACGAAAAGTAAGGAAAGATATCACCTTTTCGGATCCAAATTTGTCGGATCTTTCGTTGGCTTTGCTTGTCGACGTTAGGTTTGAGTTGCTTTGATTTTGGATCAACCGTTGGTCGTTTCGTTGCTTGAAGCTTCGGTTGATGTTGTCGTTGAGGCTTTGAATTAGAAATCCGGTTCTCTTGACGGTTCGGTTTTGAGATCCAATTTGGTCGTGGTTCTCGAACTCGCCGTTGCTCCTTAGAAAACCGGTCCGAAAGAGGCACTCGACTCAAATTAATTTTCTTTTGATTCCTATGAAAGCCGAGTAGTAGATGATACCGATTGAGGTTTCGATGTTGCCGATCGATTTTTCTTATCCTTATTCGGGCAACACTTTTTGATGTGCCCTTTGATGCCGCATCGGTGACACACCTTTTCCTTCGAATTTGTTGAGATATTAGATGTTGACGTTCGATCCTTCTCAACATAGGTTCGTTCGTATCCGAGGCCCAACTTGTTCGTTTGACCTAACCCAAGCATATGATCCAATTTCTACGATCCTAAAGAAAATTGTTTAATGTCGGACTTGAGTTGATGAACTTCCTTGGTCAACTCTTTGTTGGATTTGTGCGATTCCTCAAATTGATGCTCCAAAAATTCAACTTTGTTCTTAGAGGATTTGATCGTTAAATCCGCTTCATCTAGCTTCTTTTGGAGGATCGAATTATCTTTCAATATTGCTTCTTTTTCCTCTTCGAAAGCTTTCGTCATTATTTTCAAATTTTTGTTCTCCACTTCAATGTCAAGTAGACGCTTCCTAAGCCTTTTGTTATGCTTCGCCATCTTTTTAGATTCGACGAGGCGTTGATGATACGCTTCCGCTAAATCCTCGTCGTTTGATTCCTCATCGCCGGAATCCGAGTCCACGTCTTCTTCCTTTGATGTTTTCAACGCAATTCCTCTACTTTGAGAAAAAGACTTGGAAGAAGATTGGTTAGTAGGAAAAGTCATATCATAAGTTTGCAACAAACCTACTAACTCTTCGGCCATTAGATAGCAATATATCTAGATCCCGCTCTGATACCAATTGTGAGTTATGGGGTTGCCCCTAGGATCTATCTAGATTGTATCCGACACCTAGAGGGGGGTGAATAGGTGTACCGGCCAAAAATCACAAATAATCGATGCGTTAAAAGTAAATGCGGAAATTAAAAACACACCGAAATTTACGTGGGAAAACTCCAAACTCGGAGTAAAAAACCCACGGGACCAACACGCGAATAACAATCCACTAAGAGAAAAGATTACAAGGTGATTACCGACTCCACGGACTTAACCTCTCTTAACCTCCTATGAATCTCCGCGCACTCCACCGAGTTGTCCACGATCACGTCCGAATCCACGAACGCCACGTTCCGAATCCACGAAACGCCTCCGCTTCGAATCCACGAAGTCTTCAACACGCCGAATCCACGACGCCACTCGAATCCACGAGCCAACGATCCGAATCCACGAATCGCCTTCAAACGCGCCGAATCCACGACGCCTCACGCCGAATCCACGACGCCGTTCATGAGAAGCATCATGAGTATGGTGATCCTTCGCTTAGGAGTATCGTAGAAAACCGAAAAAGAAAACTCCAAGCGAATCGTAGATCAAATCGACATATAGAGTAGGAATTACTATGTCTCGATTTGACCTAAAGAGGCTATTTTGTAGAAAATAGGTTTTAGATGAATTCCTAGCCTCTAGGGTTTCTCAAACATGTATTTTCATGAAGTACATGAATTAATGGAACCCCCATCGCTTATTTACAGATTTAGAAAACTTAGAAGTAGACTAGGATTGTGAAAATCTAATTTTGGAAATAAATTAGAGATAGACTAGGATTTGAAAACTTGTTTAAAATCAATTAGAAAACATAGAGATAGACTAGAATTTGAAAATCTGTTTAAAATCAATTAGAAAACATAGAGATAGACTGGGATTTGGAAACCTATTTAAAATCAATTTTGTCCATATATTCAATTTAAAAAACATCCTAAGTCTTCCAAATATTTTTAAATATTTATAAATCATCATCAATAATATTTGAACTTACCGAGCATTGTGGATTTATGTTTTGAGTCTTCGAGTCTTCGATCTTCATCTCTTCTTCTTTAAACCTTCAAGACTCCGGACTCGCTTCACGAAATATGCCAACATAAAATCCGTAACATGATCTGAAAACTGATTCATCTTTCTATGCAACTGTAATACATTTTAGATAATCTACAATGAAATACTACAGTAAAATTTAGACTTTGGAAGTGCAGGTATCTATTCGACAACATAAGTAAACTATGAAGTTGGTGATTGTTTTGTTTTCATGGGAAGCTAATTGTTCCTCTTCAATCAGGGTGATGTCGTGTTCCTTTCGCCGCCATGGGGAGGTCCATCCTATAGAGAAATCCAAAATTTCACTCTTGATATGCTGAAGCCGAAAGATGGGTATGGCAATTTTTTTTTTTCCCTTGGTTCCACCATTTTCTCCTACTCAGTTCTCTGAATACTTACTGTAACACACTAACCCTTACCTCCATAGAAAAATTCCAATTGAGAGAAAGTCGTAGGCTTATACTGATGGATTCTGCATGGAATATTGTCTTGCATTTTACTTGGAATATTAATATGCCTACAAATTTTTTTTTTTTGTTTGACTGTTCAACTGTGATGTTTTCTGCACTCGGAGAATTACAGAAACCATCCAAACTTGCAAACTTGCTTAAAAGAGGCATCTTGATCAATGAAATGTTTATTTGTGCAGGTATTCGATATTCCAAGCTGCTCAGAAAATAACACCAAATGTCATCATGTTCTTGCCGCGCAATGTGGATATAAACCAAGTGGAGGAACTTTCTTGGTTATCGTCCCCTCCCTTAAGTTTTGAGGTACTCCTAAAGTTTTCTCAATCGAATTATTTTTGCATCATAGACTTCGATTGCTGTTACTTACTAATGGTTGCCATAACTGCATGGTTGGGAATTTGATAGCAAATCACTTTTAATAGAATTTTCATTTACTAGATCGATTTTAGTAGGTGCAGATGTGCAGTTGCTTTCTGACAATTTCATCTGCTAGATCGAAGAAAACCACGTACAGAATCATGTGAAAGGGATTACTGCCTACTTTGGCGATATTGTATCTCGATCATCTGGATTATCAAATGAGTTCTCGTACATCCTCATGAGGTAAAGTGTTACGAGGGATGAACTTCAGGTGTAATTTTTTTATATCAAATCCTGAGGACATAACTAAACGGGCTCAAAATACAAGGACTAAATTCTGGTTAATTTAATTCATTAACCTAGTTTCAATTTACAAGCAGGAAGGCCCGTTTTTAGTGTGAAGAATATATTTATCTTTGCTTTGGCTGAATCGTAACTTTACCTTTCTGTAGATCACTTCAGAACTAAGATAAGGGGAGTAGAAGACCTTACGGAAGGTAAGTTCTAGTGCATTCTGTGTGGACTAAATTTTTGAAGACGTAGAATGCAAATGTATAGAAGCAGCATAGGGAGTTGCTTCTTTATTTTGACCTGTGTAATTTATTTTGTGAAGAAATGGAAAACTACATGGAGGTTGGTCTGTCCATTTAACAAATGTAGCCCTTTCTTTAGGAGTATTACAAGTCATTGACAATGCGCTATATTCTCGATTACAATGTATTTCTACTTACGGACAAGCTGAATACAAGCGACTGTTTAGGAATAGGTTATGGATCATCCTCTGAAGTAATTTGGAGAGAAACTGTTGCAGGAGTTTTATAGCTTGTTACCCAATACAGATGACTATTTTGGACCCTGTCTTTGCAGATCAGAATTTGAAGTAATCCATGTATTATTTCAATATTGCGAACTAGTTTCTATTTTTTTTTTTGCTTAAACACCTTAGACCTTGGACTCTGTCACATATTGCAACTCGGTCCCTGACCGTAAAATAAAATTTGAAAATATATGACCTTTTCCTTGAGGTTACTGTTTCAACACTGTTGTTTCATATTAATATAAGGAAGTCGACTGCCATTGTAAAACTAACACTGTTTTGCTCATCAGCAATGGAACCACAGTATATACAAAAGTTTAGGGACCTCAAGTGTTTAAGTGAGAAGGACTAGACTACAATGACAGTACATACAAAGGTCTAAAAGGAGTTAAAAGTGTTTAAGTGAAAAGGACTAGGTTGGAACATCAGAATAATATGGAGACTATTTCTGGAGTTTGAGGTTTGTTTGTTAAAACATTGACCCATTTCAAGCCCAATTTGCACCGTGAAGGTGTTATTCAAGTTACTCATTATGTTTGCATATGCTGATAATAAACATCACGATATGTCGAATTATTAATTAACCTATTATGCTTGTAAGTGCTGATATCGAACATTACAAAATGTCCACAAATGAAAGAAAAAGATAGTACATAGGATAAATATATATATATTTCTTTTATTCAAGATATTAATCATCCATTACAACTTGTTATTGAAAATATTACTTCTAAAACCATCTAGGAGAACTAGGAGGAGGTGGAGGGGGTGCCACTCTTCACTCTTGAATCTTCGGTGGTGGTGGCGAAGGCAGATATACCTTCCTCTCCTCTTGAATCTTTGGTGGCGGGGGCGGGGGCGGATATACCTTCCTCTCCTCTTGAATCTTTGGTGGCGGGCGCGGGGGCGGGGCGGATATACCTTCCTCTCCTCTTGAATCTTTGGTGGCGGGGGCGGGGGCGGATATACCTTCCTCTCCTCTTGAATCTTTGGTGGCGGGCGCGGGGGCGGGGGCGGATATACCTTCCTCTCCTCTTGAATCTTTGGCGGCGGTGGTGGCGGTAGCTTCTTCTTCGCCAGTTGAAACGTTGGAACGGTGTAACCTGAAACAGAAGTGATGATAATATCATTAGTTATGCCAATTTTTTTTGTAAGAATGGTGGCGAAACTAAGAATGTTATGAAAATATACGAATAGATTTTTTCATGTAGGGATGGAGCACCAGGAATAAACTGGGCTTAACTCTGAAGGGCAATGTTCTTGCACATAGTCCAGATATTAGAGTACAACATTTGCTACGGTTTGGAAGGGGGATTTCTGTCAACAAATTAAATATTTCTGATGAGTTCGCTAACGTAATTTCTTTTTTTCCCCGATGACCGCAGGGACAATTTGGAATTGCAAGCTTTCACGATAGTTTCACAATTCCATGCTACCGAGAAGTCACAATCATGTTTTGGTGGGATACTGAAAGATAAGCATTTTAACTCTTATCCCTATTCTGTCCTCTAATCAAATGCTATGTATGGCATATAATGTTATTTGATAAAGTGTTGTCTGCACAGTGTTATCGTGAGAAGCACGATAATAGTAAACCCCTAGCGGTTTTTTCCTGAGCTGAGTCGAAAGTATTAAATGGAGCTTTTGCTTTTGAGGCTCAGAATCTTAATTTCTGCTTTCTGCTACAGCAGAAGCTCCAGCTCCACACTCTTTTACTCGACTTACTTCCACACTTGGTTCCGCTCGGAAGAGGCCGCTTGCACTTCTCAGCGACATTGGCGAGTTTCTCCATATCGATGAACCTCTCGACGACCGGAGGGATGTATTGGCAGATACAGGGCAAGTCTGCGTTCTGAACTTCGCTGCAGCACTCCTCCGACGGATCTTCCTCGTCTCCATCCTTCTTTGGATCTTCCTCCTCTCCATCCTTCTTTACGTACTCCTTGCATTGTCGGTACAACTTGATTAAGTCGCCACAGCATAGTATCCTGGTCAGAGCTTTTACGTCGTTGTCGACGTTGTCGAGTTCAGCTGCGGCTTGGTGACTAGAAAGTAAGCAGGCCATGACTAATGTCGCCAAGGCCAGGAGCAAGAACTGAACCTTGATGTTCACCATCTTCTCTTCTTAGGCCTTTCTAGTACTCTTCTTTCAAGTACTTACTACTGCTTTTGCATTGTGATGTGAATGGGAAATGAGCCTCATTGTTATCTATTTATAGGGTGATGTTGGTGAGTGATGGGGAATCATCCAAGAAGTAATTATAGCTAAGATTTGGGTTTATTAAATGATGTGTGTAAAAGAAAATGAGAAATAAAAGAGACAAAGAAATTGATATGAGGAACTGTTTCTTATTGGCCAAAATGAGATTTGATCCCATTGAATACTAAGTGTGTTTATAATGGCCTGACCCACTAACAATAATTACTCACTGAATCCAAATTATCAATCTAAAATATTTAAGTTCAATTATTATTATTATTAAAGTGCAGTCTCGTATATTTCTTTTTCACACTCTTTTTTATTCGATATAGAATTATTGGAGTGCCATAGAATATAGCAGGTATGTGGTATCCGTTACGCTTCGGATTAGGGGTGTGATAGTAGTTGTGTCTCTTATTCGTCAATATCATTTATCTTTTGTAATTTAGTAGGCAGGGCTATTAAGAACATTAAATTCTTGGTGCCATATTTTGATCATCAATACTATTTTGTAATTTTCTAACTTTATTTATTGTGGCCTGATTTGGAATTGCAGTGCTAAAAATATTCATTTTTCATTCTTTAAAAGACTAAAAAAAAAAAAAAAAAAAATTGAAAAGTGCCTCTTATCCTTCTTCCAAGCATGTTTGAGATGTTAGAATGTAAAATTCATACCTATGTAGATTTATACTAGCTTTGCATACGTGCAATGTTGCATAAAAAAATATTTTTAAAATGGTAATTTATTTTTTTTTTTGAATAAATAAATTAATCGCCGAAGATGTAGATATGTAGAATAGATAAATAAAAAAAATAAAAACAAAAAAACAAAAAAAAAACTCTCTTTTTAAATGAAGAATAGATATAGATATGCAGCATTGCTGGTAATCACTAGTATCAAAATCTTCTACGAAGACAAGACCACCCGTCGTAACTCGCAATTAGGGATCCGGATCCGAGATGGTGGAGCTCCCGCCCGATCCGCCCCAATAGGGGCAGTAAATGGGAGAAAATAAACGAATTCGAGGCCCGATCCGTCTCGACGGGCAGTAAATGAAAGAAAATAAATAAATTCGAACAAGAAAAGAAATAAATTTTACGATCCGAGACGGATTCGGGCAGAAAACGGGAGAAATATTGACCAACCCCGAATCCGCCTCGAAAATTATTTATATTTTAAAAAAATATTCCTAAAAAATAATGTATTTATAAAAAAAATTTCAAAATACAAATAAATTAGTACTTTCATTTTTAATGTATTAGAAACTTTTGAATTTTGTTTTGAATTGTGATTGATATTTTTAATTTTTATAATTGATATTGTTAAATTATATATATATATATATATATATATATATATATATATATATATATATATATATATATATATATATAATATTATTAAAAATTATTATTTTATATTTTACAAAATATTAATAATATTTTAATTTTATAAAAAAATATTAGTTTGCGGGACGGATTCGGGGCGTCGGCGGGAGGCGGGTTATGACTTATGAGGCAGGACGGATTATAGGATATATTTTTTAACCGTCACGGATTCGGAACGGGAGGCGGGACGAAATTTTGCTAGTCGGGACGGGAGGCCCACAGATCCGTCCTGTTTGCATCCCTACTCACAATTTGTCTATCAAATCGAAAAAGTACGTATGTCGACTAAGATGTTCATGAATTCTAACAAGATTGTAATGGACTGTAAGACTTACTTCCGCATCGAGTTCCGCTCCGGATTGGGTGTCCACAGTCACTGGCAACAATTGACAACTTTCTCATGCTAGCATACCGCTCCAGTCGCGCTGGGATCTCACGGCAGATGCAGTACAAGTCGGCTGCCTCGACTGCCCGACAGCAGTTCTTCGAGGGGGTCGGCACGAGCCAGATCCTGCTGGCTTTTATATATCTTTTGCAGAGCCGATAGAGCTGACGAAAATGCCCGTTGCAGATAAGCTTGTATCGCGCTACGTTCAGACGATCGTTACGAACTTCCGCCACGACAAGATGACCAGAAAGTAACACGGCCATGACTGATATTGCCACCATGCCCAGGAACTCAATCTTGACCTTGACCATTTTTCTTTTTCTCTTTTTTCCCTCTTACAATTCTACTAGAGTAGTATATATATATATATATATGTACATGCAAATGGAAATGGATCTTATGTAGATATGCATTTATAGGACTTCATTTTTGGTTCTCTTTTAAAATCCCATACCACAATTAATTCGGTCGGTTCGGATTTGGATATATATATAATTTCTTAAATTTAAAATGTATTGAACTATTAAAAATATTTAAATATGTGCATATATTTATTTTTCCACAAATGAGTTGTGTCAATTCTCTAATAAAGGATAAAGCTTTTGTAATATTTAGTAGTAATTTTCTTTTTTCTTCAGTGATAATAAATGGTGGGAGATAAAAGGAGACGATATATATGGAGAGAGAGAGAGAGAAAGAGTTGAGCTCCGTTACTAATTTTTTTTTACCTTGATATCGTCTCAAGATCGGTACGACATCACTAATAAATAGGACTTAATGTGATACGTTATTAATATTGCACAGATTTTGAAGCAACGAGATGGCTAAAAAGTTATAAGCATAAATATTTTTGTATTTTTAAAAGTACAGGAGCTCAACTATACATGCATTTGCATGTATATATAAACCCGAGAGCCAACCAAGTGTTGGGAAAATAATGATATTGGGCTTACTAATCAGATTGTGGAATCTCATTCAATTAATATCACTTGTCTTTTTCAATTTAAAGAATATATGAAAATGAGTATTCCAATCATAAAAAAAAAAAATGTCCTTATCTTTGCTTCAAAATTCAGTTTAATTACATTTTGATCATCAAACTAAGCTGATAACATGTTAATAATCAGATTTTAATTTATTATAATTTTGGGATCAAAATTTTTAAATAGTTATGATTATATTTTACGGCACAATTTAACTGATTGAATGGTGATGTGTATATTACAGTAATAAAGTAGTAGCAACTAAAATATCACATTATTATCAAATCGATGAGACGGTATTATTAAGTTACTGTTTCAATATATACAAGTTTAGGGACTTAGGTGTTTAATAAATGAAAGAAAAAAAACCAGGTTCCTATATCAGAATAGTGAGGGGACTATTTTGGAGCATGAGTTTCATTAAAAGTAACCCATTATGCTTGTATATATGTATGCTTAGAACAAACATCACAACATGTCCACAAATGAAAGAAAAAAGTTGTACAAATATATATAATGTTGGCATTCAGTCCAACCGAGTTGGGTGCGTCTATGATCGGATTCGATGTGACGATTATTTTATTATCTAAGTAGACTAGATTTAATCTCACTTTTAATTTGAAAAGCTAATTAGAGATATATTTTAATCATATTAATTAGAATAGCAATCACAAACCCAGTTCGATTTTATCTTCTAGTTAGCTATTAGGGTGTTGGTATCTTTTATAAATATATGGACGATTCTCTTATAAAATATAAACAAGAAAAAATAAAAGAAAGATATATCTAGAAATTTGTGCATCATCTTGGGAAAGAGACAAACCATATCCTTATTAACCTTTAGCTTCTAAAAAATCTCGAACAGTGGATTATAGATCTAATTTGTTCGTTCGTGACTCGATCTTTCACTAGTTTGGAGTGTTAGAAGATCTGTGTAGATAATCTGAGAACACGTGAATCAATCTCTACGATCCGAAGCTTATCTAATTATAGCGTGAGTCGCTTTCGTCTAAAGTAAGAATGAATATTTTTACTGTGTTCTGTATGTAGGATAATTTTTTTTTTTTTATTTGAGGTATTAATTAACCATCCATTACAACTTGTTATTGAAAATATTACTTCTAAAATCATCTAGGAGATCTAGGAGGAGGTGGAGGGGGCACCACTCTCCTAGATCTCTTCTTGAATCTTCGGTGGCGGCGGTGGTTGTAGCTTCTTCTTCGCCGTCTTAAACGTTGGAACGGTATAACCTGAAACAGAATCGGTGATAATATCAGTAGTTATATTAGTTTTATGTTGTGGTGTGCATGGGACTGGGTCTTGTATGTATATATAAGTAGTGGTACATTTTTGCTTACATTATTAGAAAATTCGAGATATTTATGCATCCAAACGAGTCTTATTAACACGCATATAGTTAGACTTACTTCCACATTTGGTTCCGCTCCGAATACGTTGTTGGCACTTTCGCGCAGCAGTGGCTACCTTCTCCATGCTTACTATCCTCTCCAGGCGGTCCGTGATCTCTCGACAAATACAATACAGATCGATACTCTGGATTGTTCGACAACACAACTGAGAGGGGGCCGGAGTCCATCTCTCGTTGTTCGCCCTTATGAACCTCTTGCAGTACCGGTACAAGTGACGAAAGTCGCCGTTGCAAATAAGGTCATTTTGCGGTGGATTTCGACGATCGTTACAAACTTCCGCCGTGGCAAGATGACCGGAAAATAATGAGGCCATGGCAAAAATCACCACCATACCTAAGAACTCAACCTTGGCCTTGTCCATTTTGTTTTTGTTCATTTCTTGCAATTTTACTAGAGTAGTATATATGTGAATGGGGATGGATCTTTTGTATGAATTTATAGGAGTCATTTTGTAGTTTTTTCTCTTTTTTTGGGGTCAAAACTGAACCAAAGTTAATTTGGTTTGGTTTGGTAATCCGGTTCAAACTGCACGAATAGTGTGCACAACTATCCAAGAAGCAACCGACCATCCCTAGGGCTTAGTGGTCGGTATTCGAATCTTAGTTGATTCACATTTCCAGCTAAGTTTATTTCTAAATAAAATAAACGAAGCGGGTAGCGTGATACCTATCTCTCTCAAAAAAAAAAAAAAAACTATCCAAGAAGCATTTAATTATGGATTTTAGCTAAATTAAATGAAGTAGATTTGAAGGAGAAAGCTCATTTCTTCTCCATTTCATTCAATGAAGCCAAATATTATAAAAGCTTTCTTGTTCTATAAATGCTGAGAAAGAGATTTGGACAATTAATGAGTAGATTGCAAGAATCTCAATTGTTGAATATTTTTTATCTTTATCTTGTCGGATTATTGGCGCTAATTATTCTTTTTAAGGATCGATGAGGTAGCACGCTATCTGCTTCGTATTGAAATTGTGAATTAGGCTATAGAGGTGACGCAACGTAGGGCTCGAAGGTTGAAAAAAACAAAAAATTCAAGTCAATTGGCACTAATCATTAATTTTAAAAATTCGAGTTGTTAAAAAGATATGTTAAAGTATAATTAGACACAATTAATGCTTACGGATTTCGATTGTGACTCGACCCAACAAGTTTTCCGTCATTTCAAACATGAGTCGGTTGAACCTGACCTCCCGCTATTTCGAATGTGACTGAATCTAACCCGACCTCCCGCCACATGAATCCCATTTTTTGAATATTATATATTATCTATCTTTATAATGCGTAACTTAAAAAAATAAGTTAAATTATTAAAAGGTCTTAATTAATTATGCACTTTTACCTTTGTTTCAATTACCCTCCCGTGTTAAAAATTACATCAATTAATTAACTCCCTATATTCTACTGCAAGTGTATATAAAAGTTTTATAGCGTTTGGTTCGGGGATAAGTAAGAACTAGCTGTTCCAGGGATAGGTACAAGTATGAGGATAAGAGTAATTTTGTGTTTGGATGAAAATAGATATAAGGATAGGGATAAGGAGATATAAGAAAAAAAAGTGTTTGGATGGTATTTGGGGATAAGAGGATAGTGAGGTGGTAAAATGTTAAAATTACTAAACTACCCCTATGTGAAAAAGTAAATGGTTATTTGTAGGATTGGCATGAGAAATTTTTTAACACTAGTTCAATACCTCATTTTTTTTTTTTAATTCCATATCTTCAATTTAATAAAAAATTGACTTCCAACCATTTGATTTTGATTTAGATTTTGAATTTTAAGTTGATATTGATTTTTGATTTTTGATTTTGATTTTGATTTTGATTTTGAATTTGATATTTATTTTGAATTTGCTTTTGCTTTTGAGTTTGATTTTGACTGTGATAACTTATTTTGATTTTGATTTTGTATTTGAATATGATATTGATTTTGATTTATGATTTAGCTTTTGATTTTGATTTTGATTTTAACTATATATGATTTTTTCCCTTGATTTAGATTCAGGTTTTGACTATGATTGTTTATTTTGACTTTGATTTTGATATCGATAATGATTTTGATTTTGATTTTTGCTTTTTATTGTGATTTTGATTTGGATTTTGATTTAGAATGTGAATTTGATATTTATTTTGAATTTTGTTTTTGCTTTTGAGTTTGATTTTGACTGTGGTAACTTATTTTGATTTCGATTTTGCTTTTGCTTTTGCTTCGGCCGGAGCTAAAGGGAGGGGTAGGAGATGGGAGAGGGGTGGTGGTCGGAGAGGTAGGGCGAAAGGAAGGCGCGGCGGAGTGAGAGAAGCCCCGTCACTATTGTCGTCCGGGAGAAAGGGGAGAAGCAACAAGAATCGGCACAAAGGGGGGTGGAGGAGGCGGGGGTAATTTGGTCTTTTTTCAATTACGGGCGGAACAGGGGAAATGGGGGGGGGGGGAACTGTTGTTCCCCCCTCCCCCACAGCTTATTCCCAAAGCTTGGGGACAACTATCCCCAAACAACAAAAAATTGTTTGGGGATAAAATTGGGGATAGCAGGATATCCCCCTTGCTATCCCCAATCCAAACAAATTGAGATTTTAGAAGTGTCTGAGTGAAAATGAGTAGGTTACAACAACATCTTTTTTGTGCTTGTTTATGTTGAAAACAAATATCGCATCATGCCGACAAATGAAAGAAAAATTATATATTTAAGTAGGATGAATGTATAACATTTACTCTTATTCAAATAAATCATTCATTACAACTTATTATTGAAAATATCACTTCTAGAACCATCTAGGAGACTTCTCTCCTCTTGAATTTTTTGTTGGGAAAAAATCCGCAACAAAAAAAATTCCATCGTGACTAAAATCTAATGAACGAAAAAGAAAATAGAATAAGAAAACAAAAAAGAGAAATATAGAAACCAACAACATCCTCCATTAACCTATTATTCTGGAGGGGCTTGAATAGTGGAGGTTTTGCGATCGTGCTCGTTTGTAGTTTGATTCACCGGAAGTTCGGAGCGTAAGAAGACTTTCAAGGACAATCCAATTCAGGACGTGAATCAACCTTTACGATTCGGACGTTATAGCGCGAATCGCTTCCGCAAAAAAATACGAACGAATACTTTTGTTGTGTTCTACAATCTCAATAGTCATACATCGGATAAAAATAAAGAGATTGAGATTGAGAATATATGAAATAATGGACCTTAATATTAAAAACTCAGCGTAAACATTTTGGGTTAGCGATTTGAGCTCAACTTATTGCTAATGGATCTGGTCGTTATATTAGATATCAGAACTGATTGCCTATTGCTATTAAGGTGTTGGTACCTACCTTTTATAAATATACGGGAGATTCTTTTATAAAGTATATATAAACAAGAAAAAGTAAAAAAATATATCTAGAAATTTGTGCGGCATCTTGTAAGGGAGGCAAACCATATCCTCTATTAACCTATTGCTTCTAGAAAATATTGAATGGTGGATTGTAGACCTAACTCGTTCATTTATGACTTGATCTTCCGCGGGTTTAGAGTGTTAGAAGATCTGCATAGATAATTTGAGAATACGTGAATCATACTCTACGATGCGAAACTTATCGCATTCTAGCGCGAGTCGCTTCCATAAAAATACAAACAAATGCTTTCGTCGTGTTCTGTATTTAATTAGGATAAATATATATATTTCTTTTATTCGAGATATTAACCATCCATTACAACCTGTTATTGAAAATATTACTTCTAAAATCATCAAGGAGATCTAGGAGCCACTCTCCTCTCTTCTTGAATCTTCGGTGGCGGTGGGGGTTGTAGCTTCTTCTTCGCCATCTGAAACGTTGGAACGATATAACCTGAAATAGAATCGGTGATAATATCATTAGTTATATTAGTTTTATGTAATAATATAACAAATAACCTACTTCCAATTTAGTTCTGTTAGGAATGCGTCGCTCGTATTTCTCAGCAGTTTTGATAGCTTTCTCTATACTCCATGAAAAGTCTCAAATCCTGACGTGACCTCACGACAGACACAGTCCCAATCTGTCGTATGCGCTACGGTGCAACACATCCTACTCACACTCTCCTTCACTCTTAATTGTCCATCTCTTCCACGTACGATACAGATGTTATGTCACCCTGTCGGATCATTAACTATTAATCCCAAAAGTTTGAGCTGTTAGAAATACGCAATCAATTCACTTAAAGCGTACAGAAACAGCGCCCACGGATCTCGATTGTAATTCGACCCACCCAGCCTCACGCCACTTCGATCATGACTCGGCCCAATCCAACCTCACGCCATTTCGAACATGGCTCGGCCCACATGACCTTCCGCCACAGGACAGGATGCTGATCTATTTAAGCCAACAACCCCTTGCAAAGTAGTCTACGAGGCGGTGACACCGCCATTTCACCAGCAACACTAGAAAACTCTGACACGGTTCACGGCAAAAATATTGTCGGGTACTAAGAAGAATAGGTGAGCAACCTTCGTGTTTACTACTATATATACATGTTTCACTCAACCACTCTTTTTATATTGTGGTGTGCATGGGACTAGGTCTTGTATACATTAGTAGTGGTACATTTTGCTTTCCATTAGAAAATCTGAGATATTTATGCATTCAAACAGGGTCTTAACACGCGTACAGTTAGACTTACTTTTCACATTTGGTTCCTCTCCAAATACGTCGTTGGCACTTTCGCAGCCGTGGCAAGATGACCGGAAAGTAATGAGGCCATGGCATAAATTGAATGTATCAAAATGAGTCGGTGCCTAGGATTTTAGCTGAATTAAATGAAGTAGATTTGAAGTAGAAAGCTCATTTCTTCTCCAAACCGCCCAAATGCTTAAGCCCAGTTATTATTCGGATCCAAATCAGATCACAGACGGCTCCTACCGATCTGTGTAGCTCTTCGTTCCCCAGTTGACAAACTAACCGTATAGCACTTAGCTCTCACACTTCCGGCTGGTATTCAGTTCTGATACCAATGTAACGATCCAGCCCACTAGCAATAATAACTCGCCGGGTCCAACCATCGACCCAAAATGCTTAAGCCCAGTTACTATTACTAGCGTGTAGGCCTCATATAAACCGAACGAAATCAGCATCTCATCCGATGTGGGACTATTGGGGGCGAGCGTTACAATTTATGACCGAAAAGTTTTTATTAAAATTTATTTTTTAGATATTTTTAATATTCTTGGTCAAGTCTAACGAAGTTCATCGGCTATTCAGAAGTCTCAGAATTAGAAACGATAATTGACAGTACGTACAGAGGCCTCAGTATTTCTAAAAGCACACAAATAAAGTATTCATGAATTCGTATCGGGTCTTAACAGATAACAAGACTTACTTCCGCATCTGGTTCCGGGCCGAATTGGCCGCCGACATAGTTCTGCAACGTGAGCCACCCTTTCCATGCTAACAGCCTTCTCGAGGTGCGACGTGATCTCGCGGCAGATACAATACAAGTCGACGGTCGGCACCGTGTGACAACACGTCCATGAGGGGGCTAGAGCTTTCCTCTTGGTGTTAGCTATGGATCTTCTGCAGAACTCAAGGAGCTTGTTAAGGTCGCCATTGCAGATTGGGTAGTTGTGCGTCGCCTTACGATGATCGCCGTGAACTTCCGCCGCGGCAAGATGACCATCACCGGAGAGTAATATGGCCGTGACAAAAATTGCCACACATAACAACATGACCTTGACCTTGCCCATTGTTCTATTTCTTATAATGCTACTGTATATGTGAATGGGCATGGGCCTTAACATCTCTATTTATAGTTCCCCCCAGGGGTTTTTTTCTTTTTCTTTTTTTTTTAAAAAAAAAAATTAATTAATTCTGGTCGGTTCGATTTGGTTTGGTTCGGTTTTTTCGGTCCGTATATATTTAATACATTGAACTATTAAAAGTATTTAAATGTGATTAAATTTATCTAAAAATTTTTAATCCAAAGATGAGTAGTTAAATTCTCTAATTATTTAACTATAATTAATTTAATAATATTATCGTTGTTTTAAAATATTTAAAATCGGTTAATTTAGTTATTTTGGTTTTTTTAGCTTCACCTTTTTTATCACTTGCATGCTCGTCTGGGCCGATTTACACATAAAATTAAACCAAATTGACTTGAAATGAGCCGGTTCGATTTGGTTATCCGGTTTAAACCGAATAATTAAGAAGCATTTACAACTAGGATTCAGCATTATTAAATAAAGTGATTAGAAAGATTTGAAAGATTAGAAAGATGAATTAGCTTTTGTATAATGTTTTATATTATTATTATTATTATTATTATAGTAATTAATGGATGGAGATAAAATGTATGGATATGTAACACCAAAACAGCCAACCAATTGTTGAGAAAATAATCATTTGATTCTCACTAATCAGATTGTGGAATCTCATTCGTTTAATTTCACTCACCTTTCTCAATTTAAAAAAAATATATCAAGATTAATATTTCAATCAGAAAAAAAAAAAGAAAAAAAAAAAAGAATCCTTATCTTTAGCACTATATCTAGCTTCTTGCAAAACTTAATTAGTACATTTTCTAAAAATATTTTTTTTTTGTTGAAATCACTCACATCATGTATCCACCGTCTGTGTTGCGTTAGAATTCGATTAAATCACATATTTCGGTACTCGAACTAATTACCAACATTATAATTTTAAATTATACGTAACTATTACTTACAGTATAATTTAATTTACTGAATAATAATATATTATTGATGTGACGTCAATAACATGACAACGATTAAGATATTGTATCACTGTCGTATCAACAATACTAACTAAATTGTAATGCTAGCCTTAATTGCAACAATCTAAAAAATTCAAGCTAAAGATTTTAAAATTTAAGATCAAAGAATCATCATAGTTTGAGGACTCAAAATATTATTTAGCCTCAAAATTTGCATCAATTTTGTGATAAAATGGCTTCATATTGGGACCTATCCCCACCAAATTTTTGTCCTTTGTGATTGGAAGGTCAAGGATTTGTACTGCTCAGAGGCCCAGAGTCTGAGAGGATGCAGGAACACATGTGGCTCAAATGATTTCCAACCAAGTGTGTGGTGATAAATGAGAGGATTGGAGGATTCAAGAACCTACCAAATTTGTATGCATTTGGTGCAGGGTTGAGATTGGTCTCAGCGTTTTCCACACCTGACTTGTAAAAAAATTTATACTTAGTATTAAAATTGAAATATGAGATGTGACAGATGGGTGCAAAGACGTAAGAAAGAGGTGCAGAAGGTGTAGGCAATAACAACTTCTCAACATTTGATTGGGTGGGACAAAGAGTAGTGGAAAAGAAGTAGAAGCAATCCACTTTGGAAGTTACAAAAGGAGAAATCAAAGTGTTCTAACTACAAACAAATATGGCCCTTCTCTTCCCCTCCTATTACTCTCTCTCCCTCATCTCTCCCTCAAAAACCCTAGAACAACCTCACTTCACCTCCCTTGCCACAAATTCTCCTCCCAAAAGCACTTCTCTAGCTCAAAAGGCCCTGCGAAGGAGCGAAAAGAGGCGGTTTTGTGCTCACGGGAGTGCGGCGGCGGCGACGGCGGCGGAGGAGGAGGTGGTGACTCCTAAAGAAGTAGAGGAGGTGGTGGGGGATAGAGAGAGAGTGGAGTATGATTGGAGGGAGGAGTGGTACCCTCTCTACTTGTCGGCGGAGGTCCCCGCCGACGCCGCGCTCGGCCTCACCGTCTTCGACAAGCAGGTTGTGCTCTACCGCGACGCCGACGGCGCTCTCCGGTGCCACGCAGACCGGTGCCCCCACAGGTTTGCATGTTCCATCAGCCATACTCATACAAACATATATGGTGAATTTGATTGTGTTTGGTAGTTCATTTTTAAATTTTATGTTGATCATGTGATGTTATTGTGGGGGAGAGAAGTAGAGGCCAAGAACATTTGCATTGGATATAGCATTTCGCGAATGTTTTATCTGTTCATACAACTCAGATCGTAGAATTTTCATTCATTTTTCTGAGAGATGAGAATGGCAAAGCTTTTACCGCCTCTCATAGAATCTTATCATCAGAGTAGGTTTCGAACTGCGTCGGGTTTGTATCGGGCGACCCTAAACCCAAGATCGGAAGCGAAATTGAGCTGGGATGCTTCTGAAAGCACAATGACCTGCATCCTTTTAAATTATTTTCGATGGTGTGACTTTCGGTTCCACTTCAAAGTCCGAACCGAGGTCCGGTTCGACCCGGAATATTATGAATTTGGGGGAAAAAAATTTTAAGTACCTGTGTTACTTTAGCTGTAGAAAGAGTGAATTTTGTTTTGTAAACACTCAGATTAGCGAAGCTCTCGGAGGGTCAGCTCGTCGACGGGAAGCTCGAATGCCTCTACCACGGATGGCAATTCGACGGCAACGGCAAGTGCGTGAAGATACCGCAGGTCTCTACTTTGCTTCTTTGCACTTGTTCTTCTATTTTTCTCGAGATCGAAATCAATCTTTTGCGACGTGGTAACGAGACCAATTCTAAAACCCTTCAGTTTAACGCGGTGTTTAACACAAAAGAATGATTTAGCTATCAGTTCTCAGTGTTCTGATCACGGAAACGTGTGGTTTTTGTACCTTTCAGTTGCCGGAGGGAGCGAAGATCCCGCGCAGCGCCTGCGTAAAAACATACGAAGTGAGAGACTCGCAAGGCGTAGTTTGGATTTGGATGTCGGAGGAGAACCCTCCGAACGTCGAAAAGCTCCCGTGGTTCGAGCACTATGCCCGGCCGGGCTTCAACGACAATTCCACCATCCACGAGCTCCCCTACGACCACTCTATCCTCTTGGAGAACCTCATGGACCCGGCTCACGTCCCCATCTCCCACGACCGCACCGACTGGACCGCCAAGCGTGAGGATGCCCAGCCGCTCCTATTCACCGTCGTCGAGCGCAACCACCGAGGCTTCGCCGGCCGGTGGGGCCGGTCTCGAAACCCCGCGCTGATGAACTTCCTTCGGTTCCAGGTGCGAAAACATAGTTCAGTGTTTCCGTTTGATACATTCAACAGCACTCATGTTAGAGAGAGTAGAGCACTAAAAGACCCAACCGTCGAGTCCTACTGTGATATCATAACTTAAGCTACTGGAGAATGGTGTTTTAATATCTTACATGTAACAACACCAGGCGCCTTGCGTTCTCTCGAACGACTTGGAGTTTGTCGACAAGAACGGCGTGAAGCAGTACTTCTCGGGGCTTTTCCTCTGTAGGCCGGCTGGGCAGGGAAAGTCTATGCTCATCGTGCGGTTCGGGGGGAGCACGAGGAGCGCGCTGCTGAAGATGATACCGAAATGGTTCATTCACCAGAATGGGTGCAAGGTGTTCGAGCAGGACATGGGGTTCCTCTCGTCGCAGAACGAGGTGCTCATGAAGGAGAAAGTGCCGGCGAAGGAGCTTTATATCAATCTCCGGTCGTCCGATACGTGGGTGGCGGAGTATAGGAAGTGGATGGACAAGGCCGGGCACGGGATGCCGTACTACTTCGGTCATAGCAGTGTGTCGCTTCCGAAGGAGCCAGCGGTGGTGGAGCAAGCACCGGCAGGGCTGGTCGCGGGGATCGCGGCCTCTTTTCCTGCAAAGGGAGGGATTGGAACTCAGCATGCGCCGAACCCGGCAAATCGGTACTACCGTCACGTGGTTCACTGCAAGGGGTGCCGGAGCACCGTCAAAGCATTCCAGGCGTGGAACAACGTGCTACGGTTCCTCGCCGCTGCAGCGGTGGCGGCTGCGATTCTGGCGTCGTCGCGGCAGTGGAAGAGCCTACTGTTGGTGTCTGCTGCGGTCCTCGCGGCTGGATCATATGCTTGCTCAAGTGTAGTTTCAATCATAACAACAAACTTTGTTAGGAAGCACAGAGGATTGTGAGATGAAAAATACACATAAAGGCCCTTTTTCTTAATTTATTAAATCTAAAGGAACTAACCTTGTTTATGGTGATTAATTGATGGAACACGATTAATTTGCTAGTGTTTTTATTCATTACTGTTTGCTAACAACCATGATTTATACTAAGCACACTTAACAACAAGTTTCACCACCACGCAAAGCTGTATATAGCATGCAACACGCTCCGCCGCACACACCGGAGTTTACTCGACGACACACAAAAATAGAAAACATCTATGTACATATTTAGCATTACTTAAAAACTTGGATAAGTTGGATAGAACTTAAAACTCCCTGTCAGGGAACAGAAGGGGGGCGACGAGGGACCAGATGTAGAGAGCTGCCGTCCCCCACTGTGTCACGATCCTGACCCACACAGACGGCCACCCCACATCGACGAGCTTTCCGCTCTCGCCGATTGAGGTCGACCAGCCAGTCAGGAGCATAGCTGAGTACATGCTTGCTAGAGAGAATATGAGGTGGAAGAAAGAGTATGAATAGGAGACCGGCCTCGGCGCATCCTTCTTCTTGTCTTCTTGTCCATCTGACTTGTCAAAGGGCAGCAAGGGCTTCTCGGAACCTATAGTGGACAAGAGATAAGAATTCAGATACAACCCATAACCTGTTAGTCTAGGAAAATTTGCACTGTTGACTGCAAATATTCTGAATCAAAAATTTAGTCGTAAAACTCGTTCTGGTACAAATGAAATCTATCACTAGCCTCTGGTCCGAAACAAGATGCAACACCAGAGGTCTCTAACATGGTATTTTTTTCAGGTTTCAATTTTATCCATGCTGTTGGTGCAGCATCTTTCTTTAGATGGTAGACTAAACAAAAGGATCTAATTGTCATGCAAATATACGTCAGAGACTAAATTGTTAATATTGAAACATTAAGGATGCCATGGGAATCAAGATCAAACTTCAGAGAGTAAATTTGAATGAACACAAAATGAGAGACAGCATACTAACCGGCACGTGGTGAGCTAGGAGGAGAGATAAAGGTGGTTGAAGAACCAGCACGAACGGCGGAGTAGACCACAGAGAGGACTGTTGTGATCAAGCCCAAGGTGAGACTGCCAGTTGAGACGGCTTTTGAATGGTTGTGGAGGCCATTGCACTCGAAATCCCTCGGTTCACTGGAAAGGGCACTGTAGCAGAGATAGGTGCAGTAGAGAGAAATTACTGATGCGGGCAATAAGCTGCCATTGACCTGTGGGCACCGGTAAATATTATGTCTTGTAATGAAGAGTGTGGGAAGGATTTGAATGTAGTTAACTGCAGATAGCCTCACTAAGTTTAAGTTTAGCATTAACTAGTTAATTCCCTTGAAACAAATAAATATCAAGGTTGTTTCCACTTAATGCATGGCAAAACATATCTAATGACTCTGGTTTGCAATTACTAGGTATGTCAGAGAGGCTAGTCGTGAAACACTGTTAATGAACAAAACAAATCGTGAAACTACTAGCAACTACAAAGCCCGATCGATCTCTCCTTTATTCTATATTTATATTTTTTATATTTTCCAGCCAAAAAGACATACTACTAAGATATTTCTTAACCAAGCAGTAAGCTGTCGCAACATGGTACAACATATGGAGCACCTGTGTTATCATAAAGCATATCTTGGGTCTTCAAAAATTTAAAATCAACATAAATCATCATACTCTATATTGGTCAGAATGTACAGATAAACTTAGTAAAAGCTTGAAACAGAGAAAAAATATAAGGTGGGCATTCTAGATAACATTGAACAACTCAAATGTAATCGCCTTCTCAAATGTCAAATCTAATGGAGTTCAAGTTGTCCAACTCAAACTAAAATGTGTAATAAGTACATGTGCTGTTCAGAACACTGCAAGACTATATGAAGATTCAATCTACAGCATCAACCAATTTTAATCACAGTTACAGTTACTTAAGCTTGACAAGATACACAGTAGCATTAGATTGAAATGTCACACAAGACAAATAATATATAGAAACATATTACGTATTCTTTTTCGAAAGTAAGAAAATAAACTGCACACTAAACAATCATGCAAAACTAACAATCATTTGCAAAATCATACCTTTGGATGCAAGGCAATAACAGCAAATACAACGGCAAATATCAATGTCAGAACAATAAAAGAAGTGTTGAGTCCACAATCATGCCCCGACGGTGCAAACCAGTGAAAGAGGAGCCCCGAAAAGGAGAAGGTGGCAATGTAGCTGATGAGTGAGACGATGAACAACGCCATGTACCTACAGAGAAAAGACGGCAGCAACAGTGTAAGGCAAACCGCACCAAATATAACGAAGCCTAGAACCACCATCTAATCCATGAAAACAAAACAACAACAAGTGTCGTGAACAAACCAGAACTGCTCATCCTTAGAAACCCAGTTCTCGTTCCATCCGTGCACGAAGTCCAACAAGAGAACAACCTGAACCAGAAGGAACAATCCTGACCCAAACTTTGATATCGTCTCTGCAAAATTATAATTATAAATTAAGTGCTCACAATGATAGAACTTGTAGTTCCAATCATAGATACTTAATACCAAGACACCGAACAATCAAATATGCAATCCTAGCAAATTTTTTTTAAAAAAAGTTATATTTTGATCCGCTAATCTAAAATTACACATGAACAACATTAATTGGTAGCCATGATTGTCACGAGTGTAAGAAAAAACCAGAGCAACTCCCTTACTACTAAATTCCTTCAAATTTTCTCCTCAATGTCGATCAGAAACTACATAGATGTGAATCCAAGGTCGATAGATATCCAGTTATATTAAGAAACATAATTGTTCAAAGGAATAACAATAGGAACCTCACCATAGAAGCTGACGACGCCGTTCGGGACGAAGAACATGAGGAAGACGAGTACACACCAGCAGAAGATCTTGGCCATCCACCCGCCGTGGTGCAGCTTATCGCGGGGGTCCTTCTGATCCTTGATCCCGGCCATCAGAAGCGCCAGGATGGTGAAGAACAAGAAGTTCCCGAGGCTAACGCGGAGCACCGCATCGGTCTCGAACCACTCGCGATCCGGAGTGCGGTGGAAGTGATTGATCCCTAATCAGAACCGCCTCAAATCGCATCAGAAACCATAATTAACCAAAAGATCGGAGATCGAGAGGGTGGGAAGGGGGTTTTACAGGGGAGTTTCTCCATGAGTGGGGCGGCGACCTCGCGGAGGATCCAGGAGACGATGAGGGAGAGGGCGAAGAGGCCGCAGTAGGCGATGCGCGCCGAGCGGCGGCCGATGCTCCCCACGGCGGAGCGGCACGCCTCGCACGCGCACGCGGCGCAGCACGAGGCGAGGCACGACGCGGCCCACATCTCGCTCCTCGATCCCCTTCCTCTTCTTCTTCTTCTTCTCCCTCCTTCGAAACCCTAATCGCTCGGGATCTGGGGATTTGGGGGTGGGGAGAGGAGAAACCCTAGAGATTTGTGAGGGGGGGGATCGGGGTGAGGAGGACGAGGAGTCGTTGAATTGTTCTATGCGGTATACGCCGTACGCGAAGCGTATAGGTTTGTGAACAATTGCATTTAGATACTTAACCTTTTTTAAATTATAATATAGCCCTTTCCTTTTTTGCAATGAGATCCCTAGCCTGTAAGGCCCAAATTATCAGGTTAATTACGGCCTTTTGGGCCCAACCATCAATTTTGCATGTATTATGACTTATGAGTCCAATATAATCTAATTTAATATATCTAGTTGATTACATTTTGAGATTTTTATTTACAAATATATGTCAAATTATATTAAACTATAATGTAACATAATAATAATTTTGATAAATTCCATTAGTTGGTGCTCTCTTCTTATACAAATCCTTTCACTCTTCTTTTAGCCATTTACTTCTATACCGGTTCATAAACATATTGTCCTTAATCAGTAACTTGTTTATTCTCAGACATATCAGTATAGAAGTTACTATAAAAAAATCACAGTCATGGAAGTCAACAGAGTCGACATTTTTTTTGTTTTGCGGATGTCAGAGAATTCATATATTTCAGTGATCCAGACGGACCATAACACTAAGCTCCGGAAAGAAGTTACAGCTGCACAGGCAGGAATTTACTCTTATATCTGGATCGATGAATATCTAAATACTTAAAAAATTAGCGAGTATAGTTTTAACTTGTTGATTTTCTCTATTTGTGCTCATTAATTAATCATGTTGTATTTTCAAAGAGTATATTGTAAATTTAAGTGAATTTTTATTAAGATATATATATAGAGGTGTGATTATACCTTTAATTAAGATCACATGTGCAACGTGTCAAATCGCGCTTTGACCCCTCTAAATCCAACTTTTTTCATCGATTGGTCCACGTGAGAGCAACACGGAGCCAAACGGGTTCAAGATACGACCAATTATGCCGAGGAAATGTCACGGAAACAACCCTTAAAAAAAAAACTATTTGTTTATACACTTTTTTTATTTTATATTTTATATATAATATATATATATATATATACTATGCAAAGAGCCCCTCAAACATCTCATGCATGCACGAAAACCGATGCCAAAAGCTGAGTGGATAAGCATGATTTGGGTGATCATCCTCAATAAAATTCAATTATTTACTACATATCTATACTTAGAGCATTTGGTGAATATGAAATTCTTAAAAATATAATTAAGCACAATTTTTTTTTTAATTTTCAATGCACAAACTTAACTTAGATATATAATTATAAATAAATATGGTATAGTTGAAGATGCATATTATTGGAACTGCAACAGTTATAATTACATGTATTATGTTTGATTGGATGTAATAGAAAAAACTGCAAATACAAATAATTTATTTAGTTGTATGCAGGTGAGAAATAATTTTTGAAATCTTATCATTTTATATATATATCATTGTGAGATTACCTCTAATATAAAAAAATTTATTTTTTGTTTAAAAAATATTTAAAGAGTTTAAAGTTACTTTTTCCAACTGCTGCAGTTAAAACTACGATCAATTTGAGCATAATTTCAACTGTTGTGATTGAACATCTTTCTGCAGTTCTTACTATAACAGTTGGAGTTAAATACATCAAATCAAACACTGAATTTGTATTTGTATATAGTTATAACTACATGCAACCAAACGACTCTTATTTGTAAGTCGAAAAAATCAAAAGCACCGACTGCGTCTAATGAAAACTTATAAGCGCGAGCAAAAATCTCTAACTCTAAAACTACGCAACGACAATTCAGATAACAAACACAACAGTTGTGGGTTATAATACTAGCTACCACCAACACACAAAATGTGAAAATTAGGATGAGATTAAAATAAAAGAAAATGGGGGGAGTGAAAAGTGGAGATCCACCAACTTAGTTAATGCATCTAATTATTAGATCCATCTAATTAGGAAAATCCTCAGACCCTTTTCCTCGGAACTCGCGCCTGCTTTTGGAATTGAAAATCTTCTGTCCATTTGCTTTCCAAGAAGCTCTGCCTCTCACTGCCCCCACTCACTCACTCACTCACTCACTCACTCATTAATATTATCATTATCTTATTATAATAGTTGCAACTGGAGTGCATGTAAATACAAATTTCGTATTTAGTTTGATATATTTAATTCCAACCGTTATAGTAAGAATTACAGGAAAATGTCCAAATACAGCAGTTCGAATTACATCCAAATTGACCGTAGTTCTAACTGCAGCAGTTAGAGAGAGTAACTTTATATAAAAAATATGCTTAATTACCTCCTCAATATTTTTTAAACGAAAATTAATTTTCTTTTTTATATTGGAAGTAATCTTATCATCATATATATAAAATGATAAAATTTTAAAAATTATTTTTCAACTACATGCAATCAAGCAAATTATTTATACTTGCAGCGCTTTCTACTACATTCAATCAAATAGGATTCATGTAGCTATAATTACTGTATTTCTAATTACATACATCTCTAACTATACTGTATTTATAATTATATTTAACCAAACGACCTCTTAATGCTACATTATACCCACAAATTATTATCTAATCATATCTAGTACAGTTGATTAAGAATTCGATCGTAGATACTCAACGCGGAAAATTCGAAATTTCATCATATTTGTAGTAACTAAGTTTGTTTCTAATCATATCTAGTACAGGTTCCTTAAATAGAGAAGGTTTTAGATTTAAAATATAGGTTCACTTTTTTATTTGAATATTCTGTAATTTAAAATGTATCTATTTAGTACCTGCTATTTCTTATTTCCTTTTTATTATCTCTTCATTATTTTCTTTTTATTAAATCAATGACAAAGTTGAAACTAAAAAGTACTAAAATAAATTTTCGATAAACGTAAATAAGATATTTGGAGTTTTTTTTATATATATAATTTAACGAAATATTAACGAAGAAATTGACGAAAAGATAAAAATAAAACTATAAGATACTAAATTAATACAATTTAAACCGCAGCCGCAGGATACTAAAGTAAAAGAGTGTGAAACCAATCGTGTAGTATTTAAAAAAAAAAATTCTGCATTAAACTTAGCTAAGAAATAAACTTAGCTAGAAATATGAATCAACTAGAATTCAAACTCGGGTATCAACCACCAAGCCCTTTACCACTTGCTCTAGAGACGGTCGTAGTAGTATTTGAAATTTATCCTTAAAAAGTTTACAATATTAGATAAATAAGAAGTGCCATAACATGTTTTCCAACTTAGTTTATTCAAATATTCAAACAAGCACAAGACCCCAAATATCAAATCTCTGCATTAAAATCCAGTGTACAAGTAATTAACCAATCTCTGTAATAATTAAGATCTCTTACACTGTGTGTAAAATAAAACACCACTATATAGAGCCAAAAATCCTTTCCATGTTCCTCTCAACCATCTTATCAACTGGTAACTACCTGAGCATCCAGTTTAAGAAGATGCACACTTTTTAAACTTTACACTCTGGTCTTTGTAAGGGCCCAATATGTAGTTGCTCACTTTATCATATTCAAACTTAATTCAAAAAGAGAGAAAAAAAAAAAAAAAATTTGATTTCCAATTTTATCAAATATTGCAACAATATAGATTGTCAAAGTGATCAAATCAAATGAATGAGAGAAAATTAACTAACAAAGATTAGATCATTGTCACATTATAGAGATTAAGAACCAATGATTCAATTACTAATCCTTAATTAAAACCAACACTTAAAACTATCTAGCTATAGGGCTTAAAAGGGGTTAGGGTTTTTTTTATATGTTACATTTGTAAGTTCTAGCTTGTTAGAAAAAGAGACAGGGGTCTACATAGGAGGAAGTGCACCACAAATTGATTAAATTAAGTAAACAAGGTTTTAGATGTATAAAATTAATCAAGTGGTGCCCAACACCCAACCCAAAAAGAGCCAAGCAATAAGAGACAAAAGAGCAAGAGGGTGACTAAAATTAGAAGATAGAGTGGTGAGAGGCCAAAAAACAAAACCAAACCCCAAGACCCACAATAACAAGATGGAAACAAGATCAGGAAAAGGGAGATGGGGCTTAATATAAAAAGCCAAAGAGAAGCAACAAAATAATTTGAAATTTTTTTTTTTTTTTTTTTTTTTTGTGCACCATCATAATCATGATCACCACCACCACCACCACATATGTTCATTTACATGCAAACAAAGTAAGGAGAAGTAGCCCATCTCAGGGCTCACATGATCAAGCTATATATCAAACAAGAGGACAAGACAAAGAAGGAGATATTTTCTTCTTCTTCTTCTTCTTCTTCTTCTTCTTCTTCTTCTTCTTCTTCTTCTTCACTTTGGAAATTAAGATAGATAAATTACAAACAAAAATCATGTAAATGTACTTAACCCACAAAAATAAAAGAAAGAGAGAGAAAAAGAAACAAGCCCCACAAAAACAACACCAGCAACAATAGAAAGAGGAAAAGCAAAAACAAAAACAAAATGAAAAGGAAAGTGATTGAGCCTATTAAGCCAATATCACACACACACTCACACACCCACCCACCACAAAGTGGAGACACCCACACCCACACACACACACACTCCCCCCCCACCCCCTCTTCTCAGGAGAAGAAGAAGACACCAACATGTTCTTGCTCCATCAATGCTTCTTCTTCTTCTTCTTCTTCTTTTTCTTCTTCTTCTTCCTCCTCCTCCTCTTCTTCTTCATCTTCTTCAAAAGCCATGTTGTGTGCTTAACTTGGAGTGCAGTAAAAGACCAACTTCAAAACCTGTTTGTTGTGTGGCCATTAACACTCCTCCTCCCCTCCATCTCCTCCTCCTCCTCCTGAAGAAGAACAAGAAGCAGCAGCAGAAGAAGAAAAAGACAAAGCAATACAATGCAACTAAAACCTCTCTCTCTCCCTCTCTCTCTCTCTCTCTAAACCCACTACTATGTAACTTTTTCCCCTTCTACACACCCTTTACAATCTACCAAATTTAATGTACCTCCTTGTAGTACAGTGAACTCACTGCAACAAAGTTAATGGCTCCTCCCCCTCTCTCTCTCTCTCTCTCTCCTTTGCTCTCTCTCTCTCTCTCTCTCTTCTTCCTTGTGTTCTCTTTCTCTCTCTCTCTCTCTCTCTCTTTGCTTCATCTATCTATGTATCTATCTATCTAATCCACACGAATTGGCACCGGACCTGAAATAGTATAAGCTTTCTACGGGGCTTAGTCGAGCCCGAGTGGCCCCTGCGTGTGAAATGACCAAAATGCCCTCGGTGCGTAACGGGGCAGTAAGAAGGGCGAGGGAGAGCGGGGACGGGGGCAATTTCGGGTCTCGGGAACCGAGAAACGTACCCCCCGGATTTTACGTATCCATAGTGGGAACTGGGGTGGCGACGGAGACACTCGAACCCCCCAAAAGAAGAGAAAATTAAAAATTTCAAATTTCAAATTTAAAATTTTTAAAAATTTATTTATTAAAATTTAAAAAATAAATTAACTTGAATATTTAAAAATATTAATCAACTGTACTAAACAGTGGCAGTACATCATGATCTGATAGCGACTAAATTATCCGTAACTTGTTAATAATCACGGCTAGTTTAATTATAATTATTAAAAAAAAAAAGAAAAAAAGAAGAAGATGTTGAATTAAATTTGTAAATTATTTATTTAAAATTTATTTTTTGAATGTTGGCAGTGATAGCATGCAGAAGCTGCAGCGCCGCTGCTGCTGCCCATGTGCCCGCCCCTGTGTGCATCCCGGGACCACATTTCCCAAAATACCCCTCTCGGTCTCCACACCACCCATCCAACGCCTCGGGGGCAATTTGGTCGTTTCACCATTCAAAGACACTGACCGCGCACCCGGTGCGCCACATCAGTGGTGCACCGCTGCGCAAACGCCAAATCTAAATACAGTAATATTAAATTTCTGTTCATAATTTTTTAAAAATAAAAAAAATTTGTAATTTTAATTTTATGAATGACTTCTCTTATATAATATTCCTTGGATGAAACACTATTCCACCTACCACCACCTACCACTATCATCTCAACCCCACATCTATCCATCCAATGGTTAAAAACTCAAAAGCACCAACTAATTGGTGCTTTCGAGAGTATTCTAGCTCAACTCTATATATATATATATGAGTTGAACTAGAATACTTTCAATAGCACAATTGGGGTGGTGCTATTGAGTTTTTAGCCATTGGAAGAAGAGATGTGAGCTTGAGATGATGGTGGTAGGTGGAATAGTATTTGAGATGATGGTGGTAGGTGGATTAGTGTTTGATCCAAGGGCTATTAATAATCAAGGAGTAGATCCAATGGCTAAAAACCTAATAGCACCACGTACCACCATCATCTCAACCCTATAATTCTCCGTCCAAGGGTTAAAAACTCAAAAGCACCAACACATTAGTGCTTTTGAGAGTATTCTAGCTCTACTCTCTCTCTCTCTCTCTCTCTCTCTATATATATATATATATATATATCGGAAGCATGGAGCATTTTGATGTTTCTGATATTTTGATCATTTGATTAAAAATTATACGGTTGAGATGATTGCGGTCTTCCCAGGGTTGAGTAGTATCTCTAGGGTTGAGTGGTCCCCACAGGATAATAGTATTAATTCAAAGATTAAAAATGATTAAACTGACTAATCTAATGGGCAAATCGGAAGTACGAGATCCTCTATGCTTCTAATAGTATAATAGCTATATATATATATATAGAGAGAGAGAGAGAGACCAGTTATTATGCTATTAATAATAGGAAGCACTTGGTGCTACCAAGTTTTCCGCCGTTAGATTTATCCTTTGATCATTTTCACCCGTTAAATCATACTATTCAATTACTCAACTCTAGGGGGGGCACATCATCATAACCGCACATCTCTTAATCCAATGGCCAAAAATTTGGTTGTACCAATGACTTGGTGCTATTAATAGTATATTACCCTAGTTCTATATATATATATATAGTCCATATGGTAATTGTAAAAGCACCAAGCATTTGGTGCTTGTAAATTTTTGCAGATTAGATCTACGACTTTGATCATTTTCATCCGTTAGATTATACTATTCAACCAATCACTCACCCAATCCAAAAGGGCCCACATCATCCTAACCGCACATCTATTAGTTCAAGCTAAAAACTTACAAGACTAATGACGATACTTTTAAAAGCATAGAGCTCAATTACGTATATATATATATATATATATATATATATATATATATATATATATATATATATATATATATATATATATATATATATATATATATATATATATATATATATATATATATATATATATATATAGAATTGAGCTCCTATGCTTTTAAAAGTATCATCGTTATTGTAAGTTTTTACTTTTGATTAATAGATGTGCGGTTAGATGATGTGGGTCCCCTTGGGTTAAGTGGGTGGTTGGTTGAATAATATGATCTAACGGATGAAAATGATCAAAGTCCTAGATCTAACGGTAAAAATTCACAAAGACTGTCTTTGCTTTTACAAGCACCATATGACTCTATATATATATATACAGAGAGAGAGAGAGAGAGAGTGGAGCTAGAATATTTTTGGTAGCACCAATCCCTCGGTGCTTCCAAATTTCTAACCCTTTAATTCAATCCTTTATTACTAATACTTTTTGGATCAAATACTATTCCACCTACCACCATCATCTACTCAATCCTACATCTCTCCATCCAATAGTTAAAAACTCACAAACACCACCTACGGGTGACGTGGTGCACGGGGTGCACGCAAACGAACTGTGGAGTTTGAACGCGGGTTTCGGATCGAGGTTCGACAGAGAGCGACAGACCCGCAACGGACCGGACAATGGAATGTCTCTGAGTAAGCAAAACTCCAAGCCCGTGAATTAATCCCTGGACGTATTATATTACGCATTTACGTACACTACATATATATTATTATATTACTATTACTAAATATTATATTAATTATAATTATAATAACATTATTTTATAGTATATTTGTGAATAAAAAATAAAATAAACACTACAACAGAACTAGATTATAGGGACACATGTTTGAAACAATTTTGAGTAAGTGTCCTATTTTATTTAAAAATATCTACTAATGCCTAAATATAAAGCCCAATCCATCAAAAAATAAAAGATTACTTTACTCAACCCACCACACTCAGTCCATTTAGTCTAATTACAAACAGAAAAGAAAAAAAAAAATCAATTACTATGTTCTTTTCTCTCTTCACTCAATCCACTGAAATTCTAAATGAAGAGTCTTTTCTGTCATCCTCCTCACGCAGCTAACGAGATAGAGTTTCGACGGTCGCTAAATGCTTAAATAAGTATTGGTAAATTAGCAGCACTCTTTAACTGTCACTATATATCTTGCGATCCCACATATAGCAATATTTTTTAAAAGTGTCGGTAATTTTAGCTAGCAACACTTTTTTGACATATACTTATATTTAAAAGTGTCGCTATAGATCGTTTTTATTATAGTGAAAATTACAAATAAATTAAGCATGTAAACAACAAGGACAAGTGCACACACATGGGGAGAGAGAGAGAGAGAGAGATAGAGAGAGAGAGAGAGAGAGAGAGTTACCTCCAAAATAAGGATTCTATTTGTCTCACCTCTATTCGATAAAATAATAATAATAATAATAAAATAAATAAAGAAATAAATAAGGCACATTTCTTAGTTTTTCTCACATTCTTTGTAGTACTATATTAAAGAGAACACACCACTAGAAGGTTACATAAAAAATGTTTGGTAGGTGTTTCTAGAATATATACCATATTTGACAAATTATATTTTGGTGGTTTTTAATTTTAAAAATCTATCAAATATATCTGTGTTTTGATATAACATATAAGATAAATTACTTTGTTTTTTCAAATTTTATAGGGATATATATTTATAATTCAGTATGGCACCGTTTAAATTAAGAATAAGGGGTGTAATAATCACTATCCTCCTTTTATACTCAAACGCTAATTTTTTATTCGATAATAATAATTCTCGGGTATATGAAATAAGCTGGTATAACTATTCCCACAAACACCTTTATTTTTTATATAAAATTATCCACTATTTTTATTATTCCATATTATTTATCCAAATATTTTTTTTCTTATTTGCGGAAACAACCCAATTTTCATACAAACGTTATTTTTCTTATTCTCATACTTGTACCTATCTTCGTAAAAACTAGTTCTTGCTTATAACCGAATCAATCGGTGTTTATATTTAAAGACACCTGTACGAAATTAAACCTTTTTTTTTTAAGAAAAAAAAATATTCTCCTTTTAGAGAGAGCGAGAGATCTATTTCTATAATAACTAGTTCTTACTTATATTCAAGCCAATCGGTGTTTATATTTACAGACACTTGTACGAAATTAAACCCTTTTTTTTAAGAGAAAAAAACATACTCCTTTTAGAGAGAGAGAGAGAGACATTTTTTTTATTCTCATATTTGTACCAATCTTACTTATACCCGAATCAATCGGTGTTCATATTTAAAGTCACTAGTACGAAATTAAACCCTTTTTTTAAAGAGGAAAAAAAAAATACTCCTTTTAGAGAGAGCGAGAGATCTATTTCTATAATAACTAATTCTTATTTATACTCGAATTAATGGGTATTTATATTTAAAAACACTTTTTCGAAATTAAACCCTTTTTTTTAAGAGGAAAAAAAAAATACTCCTTTTAGAGAGAGCGAGAGATCTATTTCTATAATAACTAATTCTTACTTATACTCGAATTAATGGGTATTTATATTTAAAGACACTTGTACGAAATTAAACCCTTTTTTTTAAGAGGAAAAAAAATTACTCCTTTTAGAGAGAGCGAGAGATCTATTTCTATAATAACTAATTCTTAATGGGTATTTATATTTAAAGACACTTGTACGAAATTAAACCCTTTTTTTAAGAGGAAAAAAATACTCCTTTTAGAGAGAGCGAGAGATCTATTTCTATAATAACTAATTCTTACTTATGGGTATTTATATTTAAAGACACTTGTACGAAATTAAACCCTTTTTTTAAGAGGAAAAAAAAAATACTCCTTTTAGAGAGAGCGAGAGATCTATTTCTATAATAACTAATTCTTACTTATACTCGAATTAATGGGTATTTATATTTAAAGACACTTGTACGAAATTAAACCCTTTTTTTTAAGAGGAAAAAAAATTACTCCTTTTAGAGAGAGCGAGAGATCTATTTCTATAATAACTAATTTTTACTTACACTTGAATAAATGGATGTTCATATTTAAAGACACTTGTACGAAATTAAATTTTTTTTTTTTTAAGAAAAAAAAAAAAAAAAAACTCTTTTTAGAGAGAGAGAGAGAGAGAGCGCTCGAAACTCGAGGTGGGTGTGGTTTCTTTTGTTTTGGCTGGCACGGGTGTGACGGCTCGAAGAGTGGCAGGGGCCGTAAATAGGAGGGTGTTCCGGGGCCAATTTCGACGCTTCGTGGTGTGGACTGTGGCCTGTGGAGTTGGAAAGGGGCCGTTGAACGGGGGGTGGGCCCCGCCCCCTCACCCCCGCGAAGTGGCCTCGGAGTTGGCGCTATTTACGAGGCCGCCCACTCCACTGGGCCCCGCGGAAACGTCCCTGACCGGGTCAGCGACCTGACACCGTCAGCAAAAGTTTGCGTGCGCCCGGCGTACTCTCTAGAAAAAAAGACCGCGCTCATTTAATTTTCGGTGAACTTCAAATCCCACCTCACTGGTTTCGCACTTTCTCACTTTAGTACCCTAGCCACTGTTCGGTTCGGGGTTAAAAAAAAAACTAGTTATTCCAAAAATAGTGTCAAGTTCAGGATTAAGGTGAGATTAGAATATTTTTGTGTTTGATTGGGAGTTGGAGTTAGTCCAAGATAATAAAAAATAGTGTTTGGTTGGATTAATGAGATAATAAGATAGTAGATTATTATAAATAGAAAATAGTGTTTGATTGGGGTTTGATGGGGTTAGGTGGGGTTAGCTTAGCCGGAATAATCTATTTGAGATGGGGTTAGCCAATCCTATCTATTTTTTAGGGCGTTTGGGAATAATATGGAGGTTAAGGGGTTATTCCACCCCTTAACCCCTTAAACGGAGGCCTATGGTTTAAAGTGTATCAAGTTAATACCATGTAGTTTCGCACTTTCTCACTTTAGTATCCTGTGGTTTAAAGTGTGTCAAGTTAGTACTCTATAATTTTATTTTTGTATTAAGTTAGTACCTTATGGTTTTATTTTTCTCTTAATAAAATATTAAATCATAGAATACTAAAGTGAGAAAGTGCGAAACTACAGGATACTAACTTGATATACTTTAAATCACAGAGTACTAAAGTGAGAAAGAATGAAACCACAAGGGGATATTTGAAGTTTTCTCTTTAATTTTGGGTAAAGTTCAAATACCATCCATGTAATTTTGTAATTTTTCACGTTAGTATTTTATAATTTAAAATGTACCAAGTTAGTATTATGTGATTTCATCTTTATCTTTTTCTTAATTTTTTCATTATTATTTTATTAAATTATTATATTAAAAAAATTTAGATATTTTATTCACGGTTCAGGTAAATTTGATAAAATTTTACCAATTTTTAACATAGTCGGTGCATGAGGTGAACGCTGATACGCCAGGTGCAGGGAATAACTACCTCCTGACAACAGTTTCCTGAGATGTGAAACTGGGCGCCTGCGGAGCAACTACCAAAAAAGAGTATCGAAAATAGAACAACTTTTTTTGAATTTTTGAATCCCAAGTTTTAGGTGGATGCCCATTTTTAAACAATTGCTTTTAATTAGTCTTTTTTACTTTTTTATTAATAAATTGTAGGCAAATGCACAAATTCACGAGTTAAGTTGGAATCTTATCGATATGGCGGTTAGTTGTCAACATTTTATTTTGATGATAAAGTATAGAATCGATGATTGTGTAGTTGAATATTATTTATACCACTTGAAATATCTATAAATCAAATTTTATGCTTTTTCGATATTGTTCTCTTATCTATCAAGCAAATGCACAAATTCAGGAGTTAAACCCGAATATTTACTATACTATTTAGCAACCCGGTTCCGTCACTACATTGCTTTCAACGACAGTAGCCCTCCAAATCACGACGACCAAGACGGTTGAATATTATTTATATCACTTGAAATATCTAAAAATCAAATTTTATGCTTTTTTAATATTGTTCTCTGATCCATCAAGTGAGCGTAAAAATGAACGGCTGAAAATGAATATCCTCTAAAAAAAATGATGATAGGAATTTTGTAATCAAGATCGAGAATATAGATCTTATTCTAAATAGTTTAAAAAATTTTCTAATCAAAATTAAATTGATTTAGATAGTTTTACACCGTTAAACGAGAAAACGTCTCATATATTTAGTTACCATTAAAATTATAAAATTTGAAACCTTTTGATTATTAGGTCAATGATGTCAAAATGATTTGAAATTTAGTTTCTAAATACTTCAAGTGGTATAGATCATGTTCAACGGTGCCGATCATCAATTTATAGGCTCTATCATCGAAAACAAATGGGTGACAACGGAGCCGGTTTGCTACCGATAGCATTCCAGCTCAACTCCAAATTCAGTATGATAATTATACAAGAATAAGATGAAATTGGATTTAATTAGTCTCTAATACCATATTATATTAAGCTGGTCAGATCCAGGTTAATTTTTTTTTTTGGGTAAACTCCAAATACCCCCACGTGGTTTCACACTTTCTCACTTTAGTATTCTGTAGTTTAAAGTGTATCAAGTTAGCCCCTGTAGTTTCGCATTTTCTTACTTTAATATCCTGTGGTTTAAAGTATATCAAGTTAGTACCCTATAATTTTATTTTTCTTTTTTTATTATCCATTTCACTAATTTTTTTTATTAAATCAGTGACAAAGTTAAAACTAAAGAGTTCTAATTAAAATGAATATTCGATAAATCTATGTAGGATGTCTAAAGTTTTTTTTTTGCATATAATTTAACGAAATATTAACGAAAGAGAAAAAATTAGTGATAAAGTTAAAACTAAATGGGACTAAAGTAAATATTTGATAAATCTAGACAGATTATCTGAAGTTTTTTATATATAATTTAATAAAATATTAACAGAGGAGCCAATAAAAAGAGAAAAATGAAACCACAGAGTGCTAAATTGATACGCTTTAAACCACATGGTACTAAAGTGCGAAACCATAGGATACTAAATTGATACACTTTAAACCATATAGTACTAAAATAAAAAAATACGAAACTAAAGAGGTGATATTTGAAGGTTTTTTTTTTTTTTTTTTTTTTTTTTTTTTTCAACTGAGAGGTTGTAACTTGTATACTATATAATAATTAAAATAGAAAGTAAAATTTAATTATCCTACGTGGATTATTATTTATTTATTTATTGTCTTTACCGCCACCCGAATACCACGTCATCAACAAAAACGTTTTACCCCCAAATATTATTATTATTATATATATATATATTTAAAAAATAAGAAAAAAGGGGAACGAGAAACCCTAAATTCCACAATCCCCAATTGCGAATCACCCAAATTCGCCAAACCCTAGCAATCTCCCATGGCGAACGCCTCCTCTTCGCCTTCCCAAATCCTCTGCGCCTCCTTCAACCAGGACAACAGGTGATCCAAACTCTAATTCCCGATGCAATTCTATAGTTTTTAGGGTTTTGTTCGCGTTGAGCTCGTTATCCGAATCTACTGTTCAGAAGTATGTATTGGTTAGAAATTTGGGAATTTGGATTGATTTGGGGGGATTGGGACTAACAATTCGCTTTGATTGAGGTGAATATGGATTGTTTTGGTTGATTGCGTTAACCAATTATGCTTCTTTTTTGTTGTGTTTGCAGCTTCTTTTCCATTGGAACAAAGGAAGGGTTTAAGATATTTGAAGCGCGGACTGGGAGATTATGCTATGAGAAGTGTGAGCTTTTTTTTTTTTTTTTTTTTGATTTTTTTAAATTGTTTCTTACTAAAGCAGGGAACTTGTTAGGTACTTCTGATATTTGTTGTTTATGCATTTTACAGTAAGAAATTTTGGGTGGCTACAATGTTTAATTCTTCTCGGCGATGATTAAATCATAAAAAGTATATCAATTATGTGGTTATTGATGACTTGTTTGAGATTTGAATGCAAGGATTTTTTTTTGTTTTTTCGAACTTCATATCAAATAAAATTTAATGTAGACTCTTTATCTAATTTGAAATTTCTCACATGATGGTTCTCCTGGAATTTATGTTGCACGATGCGTTGTTTCGATGTAGTTACTCCGCCCGTTGCCGTTGTTCAATTCATTGTATCATGATCCTTTACGAATATTTCAAGATGTTATAATCTAGGTTATTTGTTCGCAGCTCTTGGAGCGTATAGTATTGTGGAAATGCTATTTAGTTCGAGTCTGCTTGCTATAGTCGGAGCAGGTGAACAGGTATATGGAAGCAAATTTTCCATTCCATTTTTTTTTTTTTTGTTAATGTTTTAGTTGGTAGGTTTAACTTGACTTTAGAGCGGTTAAACTTGGTAAAGCTTTATCCAGCGTATAACTATGTACTGATGGATTCCACAGCCATCGCTGTCCCCTCGCCGACTTTCTCTGTTTAATAAAGTCACCGGAGCTGCAAGTAAAGAACTGAGCTTTTTGACGTCTATCATGGCTGTCCGAATTAATAGAAAAAGGTATTTTATGCTTTGATTGCAACTAGCTTTGTAAAAACCTTGCAATTCATGCGTAATAGGAGATCTTGTGCTTAATGCATGCAATAATAACTGATTATAATTAACTAATGCAGTTCGTGCTCTGTAACTTTGTCTTCATTTTGAATTTGTTTTTATAATTGATTATGGCCTTTTCGGTCTGCTTCATGCAACTCGAAGTTATATTCCATTAGGTAGATAATGGACAATCAGATACATGTCTGTATCAATGGCTAAACTTTGAATATGCGATTGTCTCATTATTTCTTATTTTTAAGTGTGAAAGCGGTCATTCTCGTGCTGTTCACAGTTATGCTTTCTTGAGAAATTTGTACCTAAAAAATGTAGTGTCAAGTTACTTCATGTCTTTTTTCTGTCGTGATGTTCTAATGGAATTCACTCGCATTGTACGCAGGCTTATTGTCGTATTGCAGGATAAGACATACATCTACGACTTGAATAGTACGGCTATCTTGGATGTAATAGATACTGTACCAAACACAAAAGGTAAGGTATCTATTATTCTGCATTGAGCATTCGACGATAGGTTGTTACATTTTACGATGTTCATTCATTCTATGCAAGAAAATTTTCCGTACATCTTGCACATACCTCGTCGGGTTATTGATGCTTCAAGGTGATGTTGTATGGAATTATTAAAGCTTGTTATGTTCTCCCCCTCCACCCAACCAACCCACCCCCCTCCTGGTTTAAAGGAGAGAGAAATAAACCAGTTTGTCATATTCGTAGTTATCAAGCTCTTCTGTGTTGTGTGTTGTGTGTCAGGACTCTGTGCTTTTGCTCCTAATTCTGAAGGCTGCTACTTGGCTCTTCCAGCAAGTACAACCAGAGGATCTGTTTTAGTATACAATGCATTGGAGCTTCAGTCACTTTGTCAGGTTATTTGAATTTACTTCAATCTTTTTTGGAATTTAATTCGTTCTGCATATATTTTTACCACCACCTGTTTCATTTTAAAGTAATTTTCCTCACCTAGTCATCGCTAACCTGGGATCTTTCCTTCCCAGATATATTTCTAACGTCTTCACACAACTATTTCTTCAAGACAACTTTCAATATCTTTATTTTTTAGTCTATCAAGTAAGTTGCCTCATATGAAGTTTCTTTAAGCAGATAGATGCCCATCGTTCTCCGTTAGCTGCAATTAGCTTTTCTTCCACCGGCACATACCTCGCAACAGCTTCAGAGAAGGGAACCATAGTCAGAGTTCATCTAGTTTCGCAAGCGACTAAGGTGAGACAACTTAAATAGTTAAATATTTAAGTTCGAGATCTTTTGTCCTAAACATTACATTAACCTATAATTTGATCTTTAGTCATATAGTTTTCGAAGAGGTACATACCCGTCAACAATCTATTCCTTAGCATTTGCACCATCTCTGGATCTTCCGGATATTCTTCTTGCTACCAGCTCCTCAGGCTCTTTGCATATCTTTCTTCTGGAACCTGTGATAAATGGAAGGTGACAAGGATTTCTCACAATCCTCTTCTCTCTTTTGGGTTTTGCTAGTTACCTTTTCTAATTAGTCAGTTTTAACGATATCTGTCTATTTCAGAAGAAGGCATAATAAGCTGCTTGGATCAGTGATTCCTGACTCAGTAAACGATGCCTTTGACCCTGCTAATCATCATGTTCTTCACAGTGTTGTCCCTGCAGGGGTCAAGAGGTGCATCTGATATTTCATTGGTGTTCACCATTTCCTTGATGGATGATTAATTACTGAAATTTGATCTTACTTTACAGCTATGTTACAGTCTCAAGTGTCGAGAGTGCTCTAAGTGCTTCCACACTTTCTGCTTTCCGGTGAGATACCTACAGCATATGTATCTCCCTTTCCCCCCTTTTCAGCAGCATAGATCAATTAGCTTTAATTTATGTATCACTTTTGTGTTTACCTACAGCATATGAATAAAGTTTCTTGTCCTTCATGACATCTAGACAAACAAACTGGATTAAATGATAGTTTTGTTTTCTTGTATTCTCAGGGCGAACATTTACATCATTACTCAGAACGGATACTTCCGCGAGTATACGTTACAAATCACCAAGTCGAACGAGTCCTTATGGAGCCTGGAGCGTGAATTCAATCTTCTCGACACAATCCCTTCAAAGTTCTTACCACAATAGCCTGCAGGCATGCTACAATCTTGAATCTTTAGTGGTAGCGATCTCTTGCCGATCCATGTTGTTTGCGTGTTCAGCAATTGAGAATGGCACATTGAAGAACAGCAAACTGTTGCTTGCGTCAGCTTGTGAGGCCCGCAAGAGTTCAGAAGCAAACAGTGGATTGATGCTATCGGAGAAAGATTGAAGCATCTGAATAATTCGAAGCAGCAAAAGAGTATTTATTGGCCAGGATCCGAGGCCCGCATTTGTAGATACATACTTGTAAATACGTTGTGAGGTGTGGGTTTCTCCCCGTCACGTCTTTGGATTGAAGAGCATTTGGATACGAATTTTATGATTTGATCGATGTTTTAGCATGGAGTTTTTTTTTTTTTTTCTCTTTGCAATGCTGGTTGTGTCTTGCATCTATTTATTTTCAGTCGCAGAAAGTGTTTGTATCAACTGGATTTGATGCGATAAGAATGAGTTTTATTCTCGGTTATGCGCTCGCGATAGAGAGTGTTGATCATTTTAGTTGAAGAGCGATTTTCGTGTTATAATCTGAAGAGAAGTTTCTGAATTGTTTGCGGCAGATGCTCTCAGTTAGCCCTTTTGTTTCTCTTTCATACTTTCAGTTTTAATTTTTCTTCTTTGATTTCTTTTGTTGTTTTTCTTTTCCATGCTTACAGTCACAGATCAGGCTCTTGAAACCGACCAAATTTCAACCACATTTGGTTTAATCGCTCAGTTTTTGGTTTTGTTGATCAGAACCAAATTCAGAGTCATCTACTACTGCAGCTTTTCGTAGGAATGCAAATCGATCTGGGTTGGTGGAGCTCCCGTCCCGATCCGCCCCATTCGGGGCGATAAGTGGGAACAAAAAAAATATAATCTATTCTGAATCCGCTTGGATCCGTCAAGTAAATAGAGCGGGAGGCGGGTGACTTTTTTCTTTCTTTAATTCATCCGGATCCGTCAAAAATTCGCTCCTGCCACGATCCGTCTCGAACGGGGCAGTAAGTGAGAGCCAAAAATAAAATAAAAAATAATTTATCCTGAATCCGTTACATTTCGGCAAGAAATGGAGCGGAAAGTGGAGGAACCCTCTGCTCCTGGATATGCCATGTTTGCATTCCTAGCTAATTTAATTTGCATTAAATTGTGCCATTTTAGCACAATACTAAACTAATTTTATAAATCTTTTTCTTTTGTCTCCTGAGTTCATAATTTGATTTTAGATTAAAGAGAATCCAGAAAACAAAAATATAATTTTTTATATGAAATTTGAAAAAAAAAAAAATTAGTAATCCTTCTTTTTTTTTTTTTTTTTTTTTTTTTTTTTTGTTTTAAGGTCGAAGCCCCGAAGCAAGAGAGAGCCAAAAAAAGGGCTCTTCCCTTCCTCTTCGTCCCGCCACCTCTCTCGAACTCTCGAGCACGGAGCTCGTCGTCCTCCTCGGCCACCCCAACTCTTCTAGGGTTTCGTCTTAGGGTTTGGCTCTAGGGTTTTGTGGAGATGAAGCCGGTGGTGGGGATCGTGGTGTCGAACAAGATGCAGAAATCGGTGGTGGTGGCGGTGGACCGCCTCTTCCACCACAAGCTCTACAACCGCTACGTCAAGCGCACCTCCAAGTTCATGGCCCACGACGAGGACAACGATTGCAACATCGGCGACCGCGTCAGTACCCCACACCCCCTCCCCCTCTCTCTTTCATCACGAGCACCAGGTGCTCGATCAAATGCCTATGTGAAACCTCTTGCCTGGATCTCTTCTCTTTGGAAAAGAATGGTGACAGAGCAATCGGAAATTGCCTCTTAATTGCTCAATTTTGATGCCCTGCGTGTGCCCTTCGTGATCCCGTTCGATAACGTAGTCGAATCTGTGAAAAAAATTCGATCTTGAAATGTAGCAGTAGCAGTAGTTTACTCCTCACCATGCTCCATTTATTCCTATTCTTGCGTTCGGAAATCGCTTTGCTATTCTGATGCTATGTATGTGTTCTTTGTGATCCCTTCGATAGCATACTCGAATCTGTGAAAAGAGCCTATCTTGAGTAGTAGCAGTAGTTAACTTCTCGACATTGAGCAATTTACAATCCCACTGTATTCGGCGCCTAAAAACTTTGCTCCCTTTTGGCCCCCCCTAGTGTTGCAAATTGGTGCAACGAACAACTCGAAAGATTCGCAAGCGGTGAACTTGTAGGAGTCTACCGTCCGTCCGATGTTGTCTTAGGTTTGTTGGAAATTTTCCAGTTCAATTTGTTGTAGATGGAAGAGAGCCTTCTATGGACCAAAGGGCTTAGATCATGTAACTATGTTTTTGAAGATGTTGATGAAACCCTTCAACATTTCGCAAAAATATGATTCGACCTGATGGAAAGCCGAGTGATACAGTAACCGGTAAAATTAATAAGCAATGCGGTGTTGCCTAGGGTTTGGGATGTCGTTCGCTGCGAAGCTTGTTCAACTGTAAGAATGGAAACTTTGCGTAAATGAGCGCTACCATTATTACAATCCATGTGGCCTATTCTTTAATTTTTTTTCCCTTATAAGAGACTTTCGACTTCTATTCTGTTCAATCTTTTAGATGTAATATATGTTGCGCCGCGCCCTATTATAGTTATGGCTAGCAACAGTTCCCTGATTATAGAATTTCTATAATGCTATCTAAGCGTGTTAGTTAGTAGTCATCCTATAGCCAGATGCAGTAGTATGGTGAAGTTCATTCAAAAACAATGTCACTGATTTGTTCTAATTGTTCCTCAAATTTGGGCATGTAACTAAACCGTAAATTGGAGCCTTAAATTATTGTAAAGTGCAACATAATGTGATCCTATCCCTTACCATTACTTATAGCCTTTAATATCTCTATAAACATTTTGCTTACATTTTTCTGGCATATTCAGGTCGTCAACTTTCTCAACATTAGTTCTATGCACAATTAGATTGGTTGCCCTTTTTATTATGCATGGTTGAATGGTTATTTTTAGTTTCAGAAATTGAAGTGAAAGCCGATAATTTTAGCGTGTTTCTGCTATGCCTCTCCATTATGTTTCTCTTATGCATTTGGCTTATAGTTTCATCTGTTTTCTGCTCCCATGTCCTGCTTTTCTTTCTATTGTTTTTTGGGACACTAATTTTGATGCAATTCCTCGTTAGCAAATATTATACGACCCTATCTGATGTATATCAATGAGACAGTGTTAGTTGCGCATATTCCACGTTTCGGTGCCTTCTATTTGCATTTCTATACACATCACAGGATTATACTTTTTAATGGTCTTCTTTTTCCAATTTTTTCCTCCTATCAGCATAATATAATAATATATGGATTTCTCAACCTAAAAAGGTCTCATGCCGTGGCTATCATGCTTGTACTTCTATTTGATTTATTTCGGGAAAGAAGGTGAACTTTGCCAAAACTTTTTAGTTGACATCTCTCTTATGAGACTCGGTCCTTTCCCTTTTTGTTTAATCCAGGTAAGGTTGGATCCTTCGCGACCATTGAGCAAACAAAAGCACTGGGTGGTCGCCGAGATCCTTCGCCGAGCTAAAATCTACGTCCCTCCGTCACCTGTGGCTCCAACGCCGGATCAAGCGGGCACAGTTCCCAAACAAGCTCAAGCTACGTAGTCGTCATCTCGAGATTCTCAGTAGACAAGATCTCTCCTTAATCATTCTGTGTTGTTCCCACTCTAGAAGCTAAAAATTTGCTCCTCAATGTCATCCATATGGAGATGGATATGGATATGGATATCGACATGTGTAATATGAACCAGATCTTTCCAAATGTCTGAGATTTTTCTTTCTATTTGTGCTGCTTGTCCCATAATAATCAATATATAAATAAACACTAGCGCAAAAATAATGATAACTGCTTTTTCTTCAATCTGGTAAACTGTACATGACTCTTGCTGGATTTATCACTGTGCTTTGCACTATATCATTCCTATTAAAGATCATGAAGGACTTAAATCTCTATGTTGTTATCAGTTGTGTTTAAGTGTCTTACAAGTTTCAACCAATCTTGTGACGCCCCAACTTCTCAAGAGGTCATCCATTCTAGGACTACTCCCGTCCTAACATGCTTAACTCTCTTAACTTCTTCAGTCTTGTCATCACTCAAAATGTTTAAGCCGGGTTAAGAGTTTAACCATATTATATTTCATATATAGGACTATCTGGGGTCTCACAATCTCTCCTCTTTTTAAGCCCTGACGTTCTCGTCAGGTTCAAACTCACAAGTACCAGGCGATGTGAGACACGTTTCGCTAGCCCGTCATCCAGATCCTGGCTCAGCCGAGACTCATCTCACACTTCCGGCTGGTAATTGGCTCTGATACCATCTGTGACGCCCCAACTTCCCAAGAGGTCACCCATCCTAGGACTACTTCCGTCCTAGCACGCTTAACTCTCTTAACTTCTTGGGCCTTGCCACCATCCAAAATGCTTTAGCCGGATTAAAAGTTTAGCCCTATTATATCTCATATATAGGACTATCTGGGGTCTTACAAATTTGACACTCCGTTGTAGTCTAGTTGGTTAGGATACTCGGCTCTCACCCGAGAGACCCGGGTTCAAGTCCCGGCAACGGAATTTTTTTTCGGCGTTTGGCTTAATTTTTCCACGCCCCAAGATAAGGAAGAGTGTTGAATATAAAATATTATAATTATAAGAGATTTAAATACATATTTAGCTAATTCTACAATTGCCTACCAACTTCAACTGTAAATATAAGCATAGAGCAAACTATACCCATAGCTATCCGACCAACTAGAACTAATGTGCACAATTCTAATGAGCATAACATTTTGTTCATCAGACAAATCATCTTAATCTGATCTTGATGTGCTAAATTGATGCTTTAGGTGGTGGTAACAAGGAGTTACCTTTGCCGAAAGCTGGATTCAGGAGGTGCAAATGAAGAGGGAGTTGGATTCATATTCGCGGATGTCGAGGCATTCATCTGCATAGTGAAGCAAAATACAAGATAACACGAAGATAAGATCAAAGCAGAAAATATGCGATTCTAAAATCAGAAACAGTCATGCTCAAATAACAATGCAAGAAGGCGAACGGTGAAGCAAATGTACCGCGTCATCGCCGTGATTTTCTTCTGAAGGAAACCGAACATTATCAGCATGTTCTTGTCTCTCTTTTTGAAGAGCATTCATACATTTACAGATAAAGAACAGAAGCACCCCGCCAAGGAGAATCATCATGAAAATCTCGATAACTAGTGCTGATCCAAGCACTGCAGCATATCAACATGCAATTCCCATTCATTAAAACCAAGAAGAACATTGTAAAATACATGACGAAATATCTGATGCATGCTTCGATTGTGATGTTTTAGTTAAGTGATTTGAATATTTCAACTTGTACTAAGCTTTTCTTCTGAATCGATAGAAAAATTATAAGGCAGAGTTTCGCCGGTGACGACCAGGAGATAACTCAAGCGACAGCTTCTTTTTACCGAACATTAATGAAGACTGCTTAGGAATACTCATTCATATCGAACCGAGTCATTCTAGAATCGCCAAGGAACTGCTGTATCTGTTCCCTAAAAATTATTCTATCCCTCCCTGTATTTTCTACTGCCCCTTAAACATTTAGCTAATCCTTTATCATCACAGTTATCCATCTAACCATTATAGCTACTCCTTTAATCTAAATCCACATATTTTGTCACTTGTCCTGGATAGAAAGATTATACGGGGACGAAATAGATTATCCCCAAACGCGTTAAGTTCAAAGTCTTTGGATTCTAGTTGCTACGCTACTGCAGTTTTGTATTTGAAACTATGATTAGTACTTTTCGGCTTTTGACTTTTATTTCTTCAGTGATGTTGAAGAAGGAAAATAAATGCGGGCATCAGGCAAAAAATATTGGTAGAAATACTGACAAAGTGTTGTTCTTGAACTAATTGGCCTCCTCCTGATTAGATTTATGGTAACCTCAGTGGAAAGCGGTGACGACATCATGTCGGCGCAATCTGGATAGCATCCATAGTTGCCCATATCATTTACGGTGACTGTTAAAACTGCATCATGATTTGTGCCCTATAGGGAAAGAAGATATTACAAGAATTGTGATTAGAAATCAGTAAAATAGCATTCAAAATCTACTGTAAAAAAAGGATCGACATAAAGGGTTTTTAGTAAGAAGAAACATGGCTGAGAATGTTGAGAAAAGATCCATAAGCAAGGCTTGATATAAACTCCCCAAACAGATAATGGAGACTTGAAATATTCATCGCATATAGCATTGTGGATGATTCAAAACGCGTCAAAATCAAATAAATAAATGCTCCAAAGTAATGTGTACATGTCCCAACTCAAATTCGTCTAATATCGCACTTAAGTAAAGAAACATTATAATATCACCACTAGACGGTTCAGAAAAGGAACTCCACGCATTATGCTTCACTTATCACCTGATAAAACCAGATCATCGTTTGATTGAATAAGGTCGAAACTTCAAATGCCTACGCAATTGAAAATATAAAATCTGAACAAATAAACAGAAGTTCTAAGGCAGCAAATTAGAGCTTCAAATCTAAACAAAGGTTGTAGAGTTAAAACTCATAAGGATAATTATTAACCAGCTACAGCATTTTCTTTCTATATAAGTTAAAACATTCAACAATTTTGATAATTATCAAACAGAAATAGTGGGACTAGTTTATAGTTAAAGAGGAATAAGGACATAGATGCCTCTCTCTTCCTTGATAACTAAGCTCTGTTGAAAATGCTTAATTTTGAAAATCTATTTTAACAGTTAGCTGCATTCAACAGCAACAATAACAAAAAAACTTCTAAAGCTTTTTTTTTTTTTTCCTCACTATATTAGAAACTTATATGTCCTTAAAAAATGTGGCGACAGCAGATTACCATTCACCGGAAAAACAGGACAACTCAGTTCTAATTGAAAATTAGAATGGCTAACGAGAGAGCGGTAAATTTACTTGATAAAATAGCTGCTGTAGTGCATTATTGCAATCCCGAACTGACCCACGAAATCTGAACCCTTTGCCTTGAAGCACAAAATGGTTGGAAATTGTTACATAAGTTTGAAGAGGCTGCCACTGATCATTCCCTGTGATCTTCAGTTCAGCTGTACTAATGAGATTGACAGGCAGAAGTGTCGACAAAGATCCATCATTCACTTCCAAGGAGAATGTGATCACAAAATGAGATTTGTTCCCTGAGAAATCAAATAACAAATCACGAACTTCTATTTAGCTCAAAATAAAGTCCAAACAAATGATAAATTTCAGTTCTATTCTCATTGTATTACCTGGAAAGCCAAAAATATCTGGTTCAACCACTAAGAAATCAAACACATCTCTTTGCCTGTCATATATCTGATATCCGTTACTTGATTCCGTCTTTCCAAGAACTACAGACTTGGGAGCATGTATAATTGGTGGATCGTTAATGGGTTGAACAAAAATTGGCACGCGAGCATCCTGTACTCCATTCTTATTCATGGCATATAGATTGATAATATCATTTCCGCAGAAATTCTCGTTGCTGCATGAAAATGAAAGAAATAAGTACATATAAAAATGAAGAACTTAAAAGCTCCAAAAAATCCTTACAATTTTGCATGGCATATACTACATGTAGGATCATTTGAAACAAAAGGAAACCTGGACAATGTAACTATAAAGCTATCTCAAACCAAACAATAGAAAACCAATCAAGCAATCAAACGAAAACATTTCATCGGAAGAAGGAAAAAGCACTGACATAATATTAAATAAGTCAAATTTAGAGAGCAATTATCCAGGATATATATGTAGAGAATGCCTATGTTGAAACTATAAACAAACCTAGAAAAGACGAGAAAAGATCAATATTTAGACAGTACCCAATATATTGTACCGACTCCAAAGCAGTGTTAATTGTTTCAACTTGCCCCACCAAGGTTAACTCCTTCCCAGCTCTGCCACCTTGGTTCACTGCAAGCAAACTTCCCAGCGGTTGGACCAAGTATATTGACATTGGAGCAAGATACACCGTGCCGAACCGTGCACTTATTGTAACAGAGATATTTTCTGCTACATCTGAATAAAACACTTCAAACCCCGAAAAGCCACTACTATGCACAAAATGGAAAGAATGAATTATAATGATATGAAATTAACCTTAAAGAGTTGGAAATAGCTGATAAGTCAGATATGTAAATACCAATCTCATATGGAACTGTACTTACCCGAATTTTGGACTAACTACATCTTCAGTTGCACGCAATTGAGTGGGCAAGGAAACAAATTGAGGTGGCTTGCAGAGGACTGAGATGAATACAGTGGCAGTAGCATTATTATTATTTGTATCCGAAAATGTGTATGAAAATGAATCGTTCCCGAAAAATCCTTTAAAAGGAGTGTAACGAAAGAGTTGTCCGTACAGCAGTAGTGACCCATGTTGTGGCTTTCAAGACAAAAGCAACAGTAAGTTCTAATCCTCAAATAAGCATGTTATTGCAATATGTTAGATTATCCCGGCAGCATGAACCATTACTGGGACATGCATTAATCTTATAATCTGATAAGAACAGCACATAATGCATAGATTTGCCATGCATGTTAAGTTATTAACAAGATGGAATGAAAATATAGTGTGGACATTGGCCTACTAAAGTTGCTAAACTTAAGGCCACTCACTAACCTGGATTTCCTGGATGCTTTCCAATTTTAAATCTATAAATAAGTCAGAAAACCATTGAAGTAAAATGGAGTAAATAAGATAAAATCTAGGATTTCTATGCATCAGTTGACTCTAATTGAATGCATTGTAAAATGGGATTCTACAGAATTTTGAAGCTGATGGGTCGAAATGCAAACTTGTCTCAACCTCAAGATTAGTGCTCCAAGAAAAAGTGAGCTAATGAAACTTGTATAAGTGAAACAAGCAGGAGAATGGCTGACAGGAATCTGAGAAACACAAAACACAGATATACTAACAGTTGCAATGTCTTACTACAGATGAGTCAATTAGTTTTGCTTGGCCTCCTGCTACGTAGTCATTTAATAGCACATCAAAAGCAACCGACTCATCCTCCCAAACCAAAATGCTATCATTGTGTGTCTCTGAAAAATAATTACCTACAAGAATTTTCAACCATTTAACAATTCATTTCATTGTTGATAGAAAATAATCAAAAGGAACTAAAAATGCAAGATTATTTCAAATTCATGAGATTTTAGGAGGGGGGAAAACAAAAATGCAAGAAAAAAAAAAGAAAGAAAATTCCTTTTGAGAAAAAAAATTCCAACGTAGCGTCCATCAACATGCAAGATTTGAACCGCTTAATAGATAAGAATGCTGTTATATTAAAATCACTATATGAATAGCTCTGTGAATTAGAACACTTCTGCAGACTTACTACTTCATAACTCCATTAATTAGTGACTATATACATGTAGCCATATAGGAATTGAATGGTGCATTTTTGAATTTGTTATGGTTACCACCTTATATAACCAACAGAAAGGCATCAGTTTCAAGTTCAAGGACTTACTTTCATACACATGGACCTCAAAAGGACAAGGAGGCAAATGGTCATCCTGAAACAAAATGCATATGTTGAAGGCACCAGTATCCCTTGCCATATAGTAGCCAGTATATGTTCCATCTTCATTGTCGATGAATGCCCATGTCATGAAACTTGAATTATTTGCTCCTAAACTCAATTTTGACTTCTGTGAGAAAACTGGGTTCAGAAAAGAATCAGAAAGTTGCACAACGACTTCATTCTTCATAAGCCTCTTTACACTAGGTGCAAATTTTACAACACTTGATAGTGATGTACTAACCAAGCCTGCAAAGAAGCCAACCAAGAATAATCATCAACTACTAAATGAACATACAAATATCGTCCACAAATATTCATGGGAATGGAATACAAAGAAATAATGAAACTCACAAAAACAGTACAATTAACTAGAATATAGTGGAAAAGTTAAAGCAGAAAATTAAACAAAACTTACTCAATACAGGAAATTATTCAAAGAATTTATGAGATGCCTGTTATGTAGTAGTCTATGTTATTATGCTGCAGAATTAGTATAACAGGAGTTAATAAAAGAACCAGCCAAGTACCTGGTAAAACTTTCAACAAATAAGGGCTCTCATTGTTTATTGCAACGTTTCCGCATGACACCCAGATCTCATAATTTCCAGATTTTCGAGCAGTAAAGGCGACATGAAATTCACTAGCTCGAACTGTTGATCTTCCAATGATCTAAATAGACAATAGCGGAACTTCAGTATCATCCACACATATTATAAAACTGTGAAGCACAAGTTCTCTTGTGGTTTGACCTCATTTTTGGGCAATGAAGGAACATATCCTGAAGGTCCTTCAGGGAAGTAAAATTGTCCAGAAACAGGAGCGCGCTCTATGAAAGCCATATTCTAGGAATTATTATTCTCATTAAGTGTTGAAATAAAGGTTTGGAAATGAGTAAAGAGCCTTACCACTAATATTTCTCAGAGGGAAGATAATTGTGCTCACATCAGATGTGCCATTTTTGCAAAGGATTCGCACATAAAGCCTTTCCGCTTCAATTGGAGATGGGTTATGGTACTGATCCTCAAGAAAAACTGTGAAGAATGACATTCTACCGGCAGTAGAATGGGCTAAACCAGAACCATTCGCAAAGCTGTTTGACCCATGGCAATAACCTAAAAATGTAAAGTCATATTGAAATCCAGTTAACATGGAACAGGAACTTAATGCCAGGGATTAAGTAAAAAAGATTTTTAGATGCAACATGGTCCCTTTTCCTAGATTACAAATAAACATACCAAATGGGATTTACTACTTGCTCAGGCTTGTAGGCTTGTGGCCTCAAACAAGCATATGACAGAAATATTTCCCATTTTATGAAAAAGGTTCCATAAAATGTAGAGGAAAAAAAAGAAGGATAGATTATGATGAATCACAAGAAAGATGTAACCATAAATAGATACCTATAAATACATAATAATCATAAACCATAGGAGATATGCTTTCATTCATTTTTGTGTCAAAAATGATTAGTGTGAATTCCCCAGGTTCAGAAACTGTGAAAGAAAGCAACTGAATTCCCTCGGCCACAACTTGAAAGAAAAGGTCCGCTACTGGAACCGACAAATTTGTAGTCCTTTTGACAACCCGTGCATCGAATGGATAGAAACCTGGAGCAAGGTTTCCGAATGAATCTCGCTGGTGTACAAGTATTTCCGGCTTAGAGAAGATTTGCAAGAAATTTGTCCCGCATTTCCACATTCCCATGCTTTTGGTCATATCTAGTGGTCCTGCAGGAGGGTAGACACAAAATGACTAAAAAGATCTAAGAGGGGAACAAAAAGGATTATTAGTCAATTTTACATTAAGTGCAAATTATTCATTTTTTTACATTGTGATGGTTCATGTCAAACTGATCATCGGTAACTACCTTGAATGATTCTTGTTTATCACAAAAGTCGAACTAGTACAAGATATTTAGCTTGCACATGTGCACGGTGTCACAGGGCAATCTTCCAATGTAGATTTACCCTGTTACACGGTGTCCTTGTTTCTTTGCTTCTTTAGAAAAGTTTGAATTTACAAGCTATCTGGCAATAACAAGAATATGAAACCCTACCCACTTGCAACATTTAATTTCGTAGAATTCGAGGAAGGTAAAATGTAAGGGTAGCCAAATGAGTCCTAATATTCTTCTTTCAGAGTTTATGTTCATTAGTTATATCATTTTAAGGTTAGTGCTAAATGATTGTCTGATCTTGCATTTGTCTGTGCATTGAAGTGATAATTACTGTTATTATAGTGAAGTGGTTCTAACACCAACATTGCAGGGCATTGAACTGTTTCAATCATAATAATTTGGAGCTCCAAACAGAAATGTTCTGTTCACATCAAGAGCAGCATCTAACAATGTTGAGCTTTGAATTCACAAGCTTATGTATTATCCGTAAAAAATGCATTTCACCTCTCATTAGCAACGTATACCATCAGTGCCTAGAACAACCCATCATTTGCATTTAATAGCGAGTAATCACAAAATCTGCATCTGGTGCAAAAAGACTTTATAAAATAATATAGAAAAATAACTAACCTGGTTTTACCAATAATGGTAGAGGAGAACCACTTAAGCTCTTATTATCACCATAAACATGTAAGAAAAAATTTCCAGCGAGTTTTGGAACAAACTCGAGGCTAATATATCCAGCTTCGTTCCAACCATTAGATCGGAAGTCAAACAAGTCCACATTAGATCCATTGTCATAAGATGCAGAGACATGAAAGTAATCATTGCTCAGACCCTCAACTCCTTGCAAGATGTCATTCCCAAATGCATCTTTAGGAAGTATCAATATGTTTGCTTTTGGACCAGCAACATATTCAGTTGTAAGATCTATCCAAGAAGCCACGCAAGCCGATGGATATAAATGGCCTTCAAATAAAAATATGTTAATTAGAAATACTAGAAACTATTAAGTGTATATAACTAGTAATTGAACATACACGAGTTCATTAAACAACTCAATATGAAATCTTTCTGCTAGTTATATTGAAAAAACAATATTTACAATAAAATATAGATTTCATTTTCAAGATATCACAAATACGTAGGCATTACTTACCAAAGAAATATCAGCACTAAAATTGCACACCGTTTTATCTTAAAATTGTAGGTAAATTAGAGAGTAATGACATAAAGGTTAGACCATACCAGCTGTAACATTAAAATGAAGGGATGAATCAGTGATGCCAAAATGATCTTCTGCGACAACCATAGTAAACTGCCCAACCCAAATTGGAATAAAAGAAATACTCCATAATGTAGGATCCCCCTGGAGATACTGAACAACTCCAGAGATATATGAACTATTCCCTTTCTTTCCATTCACAGATAGAGAAAAATTCATTGCCTGTCGGCTTAAATCAGAGGTCTTATTATTGACAGGGTTATCCAATATCTTGACCTTAATTGTTGCTATATCACCAGCTTGGAATGTAGCTTTATCATCTAACCAGCTAAAGGAAAAGCTGGGCGTGAACAATGTACGTCCGAATCCTGAGAAAAGAATTGATAGGAGCAGGAGTTCAGAAGAAGAATGAAGCAAATAATACTATCGATATCAAATTATATCTTAATTATGACAATTTCTTGGTAACTTTTTGTATGATACTCATATCAGTATAAATGGATATCATGGTAAAGATGAAAACTAAATGAAATTAAAAAAAAAATTAGTTAAGAAAACAAAATGAAGGTTTCTTTAGCGCATTAACATTCATGTCAAGATGACACAACTACTAATTGTAATCATAGGATGCAAATTCAGAAATAAATTTGGATAAACTTAAAAATACAGAAACCGCAGGTGACCAATACTGCTATTTGTCATCGTATTTGTACATAAACGTATAATAGCTTAGATACCTTTTCCAAGTAATTTTCCTAATATACTAATATGCGTGAATATTTGCACATGATTTAGAAAAAAAAGAGAGCCGAATATGCATATAAAATTTATGGGTCCGTAGAATGTCTCCTTCATACAAATCTCCATATAAATATATATTATTTTAGAGAAAAATCTCATCTCATTATAAATATTGTAGCAGAATCTATTATTATGCTTACAATATCCGCAACGTGCAAACCATTTGCATCAATGTGAGCACTATAAATGAATGAAAATATTATTTTGTAACATGGTTCAATATATTTAACCAAACAAAATCTAGTGGCAAAAAAAAAGAACTAGCAAAGAACCCTAGCACCAAAACAATAGAATAATCCACAAAAATATAAACGACTACTGGATTCTCATCGAATAGATACTTTGACAACTTGTTTATTCACCCCATATCAAGATTCTCCACAATTAGATAAAAAAAAACTGCACCAAAATTAAAGAACCAAGAAAAACCCTAAGACCATGGAAACCCACAATTTCCTGTATGAAACAATCTCCAAAAATTCAAAAATCGCACCTTTAGGATCAGATGGAGATGCTCGATAAGCTAGTGAACAAATTGGAGGCAAAATCGACATAAAAATGCATAAAATCGACGAGCAAACCCTAAAAAGATGCTTCATTTGTGGAGATTTGGCGAAGGGAGTGGAGAGGAATTGGGGATTTTGTGGGGGGAGGGGGAGGGGGAAGTGAGGAGAGTTTGAAAGAGAGAGGGAAACGAATTATAACGGTCGCTCGAGTCCACTTATCCCACGTCCTGATGTTAATTGACGGATATGCCCTTCGTCTTATTGGTTATTTACGGGATCCCCCCAAGCCTTGTTAATAGCCGTTGGATTAGTGTTGTAGGGTAAAAATGTACGGATTGCCCCTGTACTCTCCCAATATTGCAACTTGGTCCCTATGCTTGCTTATTTTGTAATAGAGAATGTAGCAAAATATTTATACATTTGTGTCAAAAAAAAAAAAAAAAAAAGTGAAAACATAAAACATAATAGAAGGGATCAAACAATGCTTTATTTTTTAAAATCACAATTTTAAAAAGGGCATTTCAATTATTTATCTATCAATTAAAAAGAACTAGTTTGCATAAATATTTTCTTTTTTATTTTTTATTAATTTCTGGGACCTTCTTTCTTTTCTTTTTTTTTTTTTTTTTTTAATAAAAATTGCAGTTTTTTTTTTTAATTTTAAAAAATAGGAAAAGTAAATTCTAGTAAGATATTGTCCTCAGGGCACCTTAGATTTGTCACCAAAAAAGTGATCTTTCTCATGAATTGGAATAGCTTCTTTAAGCTTTATTAGCTTCTTTTTCTTTTTTCTTTTTTCTTTTTTATAATGGCCACTTAAACAACCACATCAATCAAAGATGCTTCAAATGCAATTTAAGCTCTCTTAATAGCTTTTTATACTAAGTGGTTCTTAATTAATATGTTATTTTCATTTCTTTCACCAAAAAAAAAAAATTTGTTGCTCTAAACGGGCATTTGGCGAGTCCCGACGGTGATGTTCATTAGATTAATTCCTTTTTTGAATGTAAGCATAAGTTATTCAGTAATAATTTGTGCGATATGAGAGAATTTTCTTTCGTGACTAGAAGTTAAATTACTCTTTTAAAGATCTTAACATTCATAATTCAGTAGAATACGATATGATGAGAAAATAATTTAAAGATCGAATATTGTAATTTTTAGAATAATTTAAAAAAAAACTAAGAAGAATAAGATCTTCATACATCCAATCAGGGAATAAGATTCAATAATTCTAAGTTTGATTATTACACAGCTTAAAAAGGAATAAACTGAAAGGAACTCTTTCTAGAAGGCCACATGCATAGTAAGACTAAACCAAAGATAAGGAGGTAATTAAAGAAAAAGATATGAGAGAAGCAAATAAGAAAGTGAGATGCATATATTTGTACATTAATTAAATTTGTGTCTATAGAGATTTGGGTGCTTGTTTTATCCAATATGCTTTCGTATTGAAAATAATTAGATAATTCATTCATATGATAAATTTGATCAGATTCAATAATAAATAATATTTTATTTTTTCAATTTACACTATATTATTTTTGTAAATATCAACAGAAGATAGTGGGTCTCTTTTCTTGAAAAAAAAATAAAACACTAGTAGGTTGAGAAACACTTCATTTTTCTCTCCATCGAAACAAAGTATTAGTATAAAAATTACATTTGTGTGGTTGGAAACTAATTAAATACGATGTACGTAAAAGTTTAGAACTAAAATGTTCGAGTAAGAGGTTTTTTTTTTTTTTTTTTTTTTTTAGAGAGAGAGAGAGAGAGAGAGAGAGAGAGAGAGAGAGAGATAGGTAGCACGCTACCTGCTTCGTTTATTTTATTTAGAAATAAACTTAACTAGAAATGTGAATCAACTACGATTCGAATTCGAGTCTCGGGTACCAACTATCAAACTCTTTGCCACTTGCTCTCGAGGAAGAGGCATTAGGACTAAGTCGCAGCATATCTTTTACCTGGTGTGAATAAGAAAAGGTGATTATGGATGTTTAGTCCCAACAACAGGCTTAAAAAAGGAGAGAACAAATGGATGACTTAAACAACACCACAGAGTCCTTTGTTGAAAACTTACAAAATGAAGAGCACCAAAGGGAGTTGGTTTGATTGGTCAAGTGGGCAATTTCTCATCAGAAAATAAGCTCCAATGTCAAAGCATCTCATGTTTGCATTGTTTTCATCGCAAGGTACAGGAACAAGGCAAAAATCCACATATAATAGAGCTTAAGCCTCCGTTTGGTTGGAGGTTAAGGAGTGGAATAATTCCTTAACCCTTATTTTATTTTCAAACACTTTCAAAAATAAGCGGTGTCAGTTAATCCCATTTCAAATGAATTATCTCCGCTTAGCTAATCCGACCTAATCCAACCAAATTCCAACGAAATACTATTTTCTATTCATAATAACACACTATCCTTCTTATCCCACCTGTTCCAACCAAATATTATTTTTCACTATCCTGTACTAACTCCAACCCCCAACCAAATATAAAAATACTCTAACCTCACCTTAATTCTGAACTTAACACTATTTTTAAAATAACTATTTTTTTTTTTAACTCCGAACCAAACGTTAGCTAAGAAAAGACATTTTAAGATTCTAATGAAATGCATGTGTTTTGCTAATCTCGCGGTGACATGTGGGATTGGCGAAATTTGTGTTGTGTGGCCCATCTAGAAACAATGATGTGACAGTCGAATTTGAATATTTAATGTTCCTGGAACTATCTTGTTTTCTACGTCAATAGACGTGATCATAATCTTTTGCAAATACTTGTCTAGTTTGAATTTAGATTTAATATCGCGTACAACAGTTGATAGGTATTTTTTTTAAAAAAATTAATGTTAATTAACTGGAGTTTAAAAAAGCTCCAGAATATGAGAATAATGCAGGGAAATATTACTTTATTAGAATCACTTAATTCTAAAATATTTATAAAAGTTGCGAGCAACTCAAACAAATTTAATAAAAAAAGGGATCTCCTTTTAATCGTACGGCTGAGAGAGATTAAAAGGGAGCTAATCAGAGCCGTCCACTCCCGAACGCGTTCACGCGTTTCCCTGTCACTTCCTTTTTTCCCTTCCTCCTTCCTATTTATACTCACCCCCCCATCACTCCAAATTAAAAAAAGAAATTTTTTTTTTCACCAAAAAAAAATAAATCCCTTACACCACTACATTCCCTGGTCTGCTTAATCAATAATCAAATCCGAATATTTTCTTTATATTTTAATTCAATTTATTATTATTATTATTATTATTTTTTACCTTCTACGGTACTGGATTCGAAAGAGGGGGTGAGAATATCGGCGAGGATGCGGTGCGGCGGCGACGGCGACGGCGATGTATTCCCGTCGACGCCGGGGAAGCTGAAGACGTGGTCGGGGGTGGGATCGTCGGCGATCGGTCGCCACCACGTCGGCGTCGTGCACCGCTGCTTCGCGTCGACGAGCACGTTGTTCCTGTGGGCCCTGCTCCTCGTCGCCCTCACCGCGTCCTACCTCAGCCTCGCGGGCCTCGTCGACACCTCCTCCCGCTACCTCCTCCTCTCCGCCTCGTGGGCCCGCGGCGGCGGCGTCGGCGGCGGCGGCGGCGGGGGCCCCACTGGGAGCGACGCGTCGGCGAGTCGGCCCGGCCGGGGCCCACCGGGGCGCGCGCGGGATGTCGGTGCTGGTGACCGGGGCGGCGGGGTTCGTCGGGTCGCACGCGGCGGTCGCCCTCCGGCGGCGCGGCGACGGCGTGGTCGGCGTCGACAACTTCAACGCCTACTACGACCCGTCCCTGAAGAGGGCCCGACGAGCTCTCCTCGCGTCGCACGGCGTCGTGGTGGTGGAGGGCGACGTCGGCGACCCGGGGCTCCTCGCCCGGCTCTTCGGCGCCGCACCGTTCACCCACGTCCTCCACCTCGCCGCCCAGGCCGGGGTGCGCTACGCCATGGAGAACCCCTCCTCGTACGTGCACTCGAACGTCGCGGCCCTCGTCGCCCTCCTCGAGGCGTGCCGCGGGGCCGAGCCCCGGCCCGCGCTCGTGTGGGCGTCGTCGTCGTCCGTGTACGGGCTCAACGAGAAGGTGCCGTTCGCGGAGTCGGACCCCACGGACCGGCCCGCGTCGCTCTACGCGGCGACGAAGAAGGCCGGGGAGGCGATCACGCACGCGTACAGCCACATATACGGGATCTCCGTGACGGGGCTACGCTTCTTCACCGTGTACGGGCCGTGGGGGCGCCCCGACATGGCCTACTTCGCCTTCACCAGGAACATCCTGCAGGGCAAGCCGATCACCGTCTACAGGGGCCGGGACGGGGTCGACCTCGCGCGGGACTTCACCTACATCGACGACGTCGTCAGGGGCTGCCTCGCGGCGCTCGACACGGCGCGGCCGAGCACGAGCACGGGCACGGGCGGGGGAGCGCCCGCGCAGTACCGGATCTACAACCTGGGGAACACGGCGCCGGTGACGGTGCCGCGGCTCGTCGACCTGCTGGAGAAGCACCTCGGGGTGCGCGCGCGGCGGAGGGTGGTCGACATGCCCGGCAACGGCGACGTCCCCTTCACCCACGCCGACGTCGCCCGCGCCCGCGCCGACCTCGGCTACCGCCCCCGCACGAACCTCGATGCGGGCCTCAAGAAGTTCGTGAAGTGGTACCTCACCTACTACGGCTACAGCAGCAGCAGCATCAGCGGCGGAAGAGTAGGAGGGGTAGCGGGGACGAAGACGACGAACAAGCAGCAGCAGCAGCAGAACAGCAGCTTGCGGTAGAAGCGCTTTCTGATTAATCAATCAATCAGTTCCTATTTTCTTTTTCTTTTCTTTTTTTTTTTTTTTTAAATGGGAGATTATCAGGGTCCTTCTCTTCTCTGCTAAATTTCCTAAATTTTTTTAAAATATATATATAGTTCGACTACTATGCTATTAGTGCTATTAAGTTTTTCACCTTTAAATTTGTCATTTTAATTATTTTCATCCGTTGTATTATACTATTCAATCAACCACCCACTCAACCTTAGAGGGTCTACATCATTCTAACCACATATCTCCTAATCTCGGTGTTACTAATAGTATAGTAGCTTAGTTCAATATATATATTTGAGAAAATTTCAAAAAATTTTCATGTGGTTTCGTCTATTCTCACTTTAGTATCCTGTGGTTTAAAACGTATCAATTTACCCCCATGTGGTTTCGTTTTTATCGTTTTGAAAGTTTTTTCGTTAATATTTTTTTAAATTATATACAAAAAACTTTAAATACCCACGAATATTCACTTTAGTATTCTTTAATTTTAACTTTGTCACTAATTTAAGAAAAAAAATAAAATAAAATTAATAAAAAAAAGATAAAAACGAAACCACAGGAGGGCAAATTAATATGTTTTAAACCACATGGTACTAAAGTGAGAAAAAATGAAACCACGGGGGGGTTCTTGAAGTTTTCTCTATATATTTTATTAATTGTAGCTTTGTTGTAGGGAAGGGAAAGAGGAGGACCTGTTTGAGAATATATGGGTTTTATTGGGCAATTTATTTATTTATTTATTTTTTTCTCTCTTCTCATCATTAAAAATTGGCTTTGCCTCTGGATTTTTTTTTTCTTTTTCTTTCTGGGTAGGTAAAACTTGCGCTGAGACCCCTCATCTCGGGATTATTTCGGAGGGCGTCTTAAAACTTTATTTGTTTAAATTATTTTAGTCAATTTAAGTGGGGAAAAAAAAGAGTTCATTATTAAGACTTAGTTTGGTATTGAGGCCTATCTAACGTTATTAAATAAAATGGAGTTGTAGAAAATGCATATAGGGATATGCTTCTGCGTTTTTCGGTGGGAACGCAGAAAATATATCGTAATCAATTCATCGTGATATGCGGAACGCAATATTACGTACGAAAATAAACGGAATATTTTTCCAACGTACTTTTTCATCACATGTAACGGAGTCTTCCCGCATTACGAAACGAAGCCTAAATAAATAGTTAGTGGAAATGGATAAGAGGATGAGAAATTTATGGGCCTGATTGAAAGAGGACTATAGTTGGTGGGGTTCAACTGCGATTTTACGTACTCCGTGGCAGCGTCGTAAATAGCGGCGAAATGTTGGCTACTTTCGTTGTCTCCCGACGCAAACGGGAGAGATCGGCGCCAGCTGGCGCACGGACGATCGGGTGGCGACAGCTGTACACGGTAGAATCGACGGCTCTGATTTTTCCACGTGGCGGATAATCGTACGGCATCGGCTGGTCCGTACGGGGCTTTAAAAAGCTTCGTGCTGCGTACCGACGGGGCGCGGAGAGGATGACGTGGAATACACCTTTTCGGTGGCCCCCCGACGAGAACTTTGGGCGGTCCGATCAGGTGGGCCCCCCCGGTACACGTGGATCGCACGATCAGGATTTGTTTCCCGCTACGCGAGGACACGGGGGCGCGTGCGCGACTGATGGACTCCGTGCGGTCGCGTAATTAAACCACGGCCGTCCGATCGCGATCGCGCGCGAATTTTAAAGATTCTCCGTACGGAAGTCAAGTGGACGGTTGCGGTGGCGCCACGTCGACGCGAAGCAGCGAGGAGAACAAAGTTAGATTTCGCGGAGATTTAATTTCTCTCTCTCTCTCTCTCTCTCTCTCTCTCTCTCTTTTTAAAAAAATTTACTTTTAATTAATCAAAAGACACATCTAAAACAATGATTAGGACATTTGCGTGTGGTGTGGCTCAGGTGTTTGCATTATAACTTGTCGCTACAATGATTAAAGTACGATTGCCTCGATGTGATCTAAGATTAAATCCTTTTAGATAACTTTTCAATAATATACAATTTAATTAGCCAATGATCTAAGAATTTTAATATGTAAATTAGTAGTAGTAAATTGTATGGAAAAAGTTACTTTGAGATTCAAATTTGGTAATAAGGGAGCGTTTAGCCTAACTTTTAAAAAACGCTTCTGGGTTGAAAAGTAATTTTTGACCCAACAGAGCGTTTGACAACCTAAGCTGCTGCTTTTAGCCACAACAATTTTTAGTTATTGTCACGTCTATTAGAATGTTTATTTATTTATTTTTTTAAAGAAAAAGTTTTGTATCTCTAATGCAGAGTGAAGTTGTTTAAGGCTTCGTACGGGGAGATTACGTTATGTAAAGTAAAATAGTACGTTGGAAAAATACCATATTTGTTTTTGTACGTAATATTGCGTTACGCATAATATGATGAGTCGATTACAATATATTTTCTGTGGTTCCACCGGAAAACGCAGAAGTATATTTCTATATGCTTTTTTCCGAATTATATTCTATCTAATAACGTTAGATAGGCAGCAAAACCAAACTAAGGCTTAGTTTGAGGTCTATCTAACGTTATTAGATAAAATGGAGTTGTAGAAAAAATATATAGGAATAAGCTTCTGCGTTCTCCGGTGGAAACGCAGAAAATATATCGTAACCGACTCATCGCGATATGCGGAACGCAATATTACGTACGGAAACAAACGGGGTATTTTTCCAACGTACTTTCTCACCGCACGTAACGCAGTCTCCCCGCAATACCAAACGAACCCTAAGCCTAATACTTGTTCTCGAAAATCACTAGGTCTCGAGTTCAAACACTGCGTGCGCGCACACAAACATATAAGCACATATTGGGCCCAAAAAAGAAGGAAAAAAAGCCCAATAAATTGGGCTGGCTCAAATATATTTTTTCGGCCGGGCCGGGCCGGTCATGGAGGAGGTAAAGATCATGTTATTCTATATATAAATCTAGTTGGTTTGTTTTGCTTTTTTTAAGATCTAGTTATAATTTTTTTTTTTTTTCTGAATCAAATTGTTCATGAGATGATAATCACCATAACCAAGAAAGATAGTTTTTTTTTTTAAAGAAAAAAATTCCTTAAAATTTGATTCTAGGATCACATTTGCCTACTAATTAGAAGGTTGATTGAAATTAATGCTTTTGGATCAACTAAAATTTAGGGTTCAATGTTCCAATTTTAAGGCTCTGTTCCGGATTGCAGGGAGATTGAGTTACATTATATTACATACGGTGAGAAAGTACGATCGTAAAATATCATGTTTGTTTTCGTATGTAATATCGCGTTTCGCATATTGCAATGAATCGATTACGGCATATTCTTTACAGTTCCATTAGAAAACATAAAAACATATCCTTATATATAGGGTTAAGTACATACATCTCCCAACTGTTAGTATCCGTTAGAAAACATATAATTAACGACAATTAAAAAACTTAACCTTGATTAGTGAGTGAGATAAATTGATCTTTTTATTCCTTTTATATTATTTGTGATAGTAGAAAGAAGAAAATGACCGTTGAAGATATTTGGAAGGATATTTCTATATGATGTTAATAGTTGGGCCCTTTGGAGAGACATATTTGTGATAATAAAAATATTATTTCACTTATTTTCTATTAAAAAATAAATAATAACCAGAAAGGTAAATATAAATATCATTGGACAAAATAACCCTTATATATATATATATATATATATATATATATATATATATATATATATATATATATATATATATATATATATATATATATATATATATATATATATATATATATAACTTTTTCTTATTTAATTGTGTTAGATCCTTAGTTAGTTAATTCACGAATTATTGAAATTCCGAATAAAACGGTCCATATACGATTTATTCCCCAAAAAATCGAAATAATACGTGAATTTTTTGGGTTAGATTTATTATTCGTGAATAATTCGCATATGCCGAACGATTCGGCTAAAAAAAATGCGCAAATTTTTTACTTAAAATTTCTTTCCGAATTATTGCCGAATTATTAAAAAACCTCATGAACTTCTGGAATATGTGGATTATGAAAAAGATAAAGATGGAGACGACGATAAAATTTGTTGTTGATTTTTTCACTTAATCTACTTTATTTTGTAGATCTCTTTTTTTATATTTTTAAGAATTTATAATTATGTACGCTAGTAGCATAAATCTAGAAAAAAAAAGCTTAGTTTAATAACCGAATTTTTTTATCTGTATTCTTAATTGGTGAACGTATAATATTATAAATTGTGTATTTGAATAATTGATGAATCTGCTTTTTAAGCCGTATTTTTCAACAAATTTAAAAATTGAGATACAAATTTTATTCGAATTATATCTCGTATTGAATTTTTGCGGAATTTGAATTAACTAACTATGGTTAGACGTAGAGATGTCAACAGGTCGGATCCGGGGCGGATTTATAAAAACCCGAACCCCGACTTTAAACCCGAGACCCGAACTCGAACCCGACAGATTTTAAAAATACATATCCAAACCTGAACCCGACCAAAAATCCGAAACCCGAACCCGAACCCGAAGCAAATATTTCTTTTTTTAATATTTCAAAATATATTATATTAAAATCTAAAATTTTGAAATACAAATTCAAATATAACATCAAATTTTTATATCTATATTATATATAATACAAAATAAATTCAGATTCGGGTCGGGTTCAATCAAAATTCATATCCGTCGTCGGACTTCTGTTTTTGATATCCATATCCGAATCCATATTTATTTAGCATCATATATATATATATATATATATATATATATATATATATATATATATATATATATATATATTCGTTTCATTCATATTCAAATTCGGATAGAATTTCGAGTATCCAAAGTTTTTTTTTCTTTTTTCTCCTCAAAATTGAACTTAACTTGGGTATTGGGGACCAGTATTGAACACCACTTGCAGGAAAGTTTCTGAAAATTTCAGAGGTGGTTGTTTTGATGGAGAGTACGGAGTTTCTTGAATCTTGAATTACTCCATGTTCTCCACTGCCACCCTTTTAAAGCCTGACTAGTACAGCACCCGTGCTGCGCAGCGGATCGATAGCATTTCAATCGATTAATAATATAATTATTAATCTTAAAATTAAGAATTATAATAAAAAATCTGAAAAAGTATTTTTATGAATATTATAAAAATAAACTTTTATTAATATTATTTTCTTAATTTTTTGTAGCTAAAAGAGTTGAAGTTGGAGGGCTTTATATATTTTTTAACTAAGATGTTAATGTTGGAGAACTTATTTAAATTAATTGAAAAGGTCGTCCTCCGATCATCTGAATCGAATCTTCTGTGAGAGATCGAGCACCTCGACACTCATCTCCCCTTTCGACGCCTTTTCGTTTTATTTTGCCATGTTTTTGCTTTCCTTCTCGCCTTGCCATTTGTTTTACTCGCTTTTCTTATTTTTTCGGAGGCCCTAGCTGACTTCACCCTGTATGCCTAGTTCATTTTTCTTAATAAATAAAGCTATGTAGCTTTACCTTTTTCTCAAAAATAAAATTTATTGAAAAAGGTGAGGTGACTTTATCTTAATGTTAAAATTGATAGGAAAAACAAAAAACTATTGCATGCACCTGATATATATTAATACTCCGTACACCGCAACTTATATTAGATAACTACTATTCTAATATTAAAAATAAATATGATCTACACAGTCTAATAATTTAAATTATTAAAGAGTGTTAAGTATGTGGTGTATGTACACATATACATTAAGTACAGAGATTGCTTATAAGGTGCACTCAGAATTCCAAGAGAGAGGATAATTTTTTGTTTGCTCCTAGTTTATACTAACTCCATATACATCGCATAGTTTATTATTAGATGATTAATAAAATATTTGATAATTAATCCTGTAAAAAATAAAATGATTTATTGTATAATATAATTTAGGCTAAATTACATAAAACCCCCCCTGTGATAACCCGCTTTTTCACTTCTTCCCCCCCCTGACATTTAAAAACCTACACTTTGTCTCCCTGTAAAATGAAAAATGTTCACGGGGGGTTATGGTATGTAAAATGACCATTTTGTCCTTCGTCATTTTCGTCTTCTTTCTCGTCTTCTTCGGCTGCACCCCTCGATTTCGGCGACAACCGGGAAGAAATCGAAGGGTGTCGAGCTCGCGCACCCAGCCGGCGTTGCGCTTGACGAAGTCCTCCTCGAGCAGGTCCCTGCCGGCCTTGACGTCCTGCTCCGTCATGGCGAGGCGGCACTGCTCCGGGACGCGGTACTTGTCGAGGTCGCTGGGGCGCACGCTGAGCCACTTGATGTCGGGCGTGGTGAGGTTGGAGCTGTCATAGGATGCTGCGGAGGAGCACCGCGTGGACGAGCGAGAGGATGCGGGCGGCGAGGCGAAGCAACAGAGAAATGGCGGAGAGGTATTTTCGGCAAAAAAAAATATTTTCTAACGGAACCCTAACGAAACCCTAACGATAGGGGGTGAAGTGCACATTTTTCATTTTACAGGGGGGCAAAGTGTAGATTTTTAAATGTCAGGGAGGGAAAATGAAAAAAACGGGTTATTATAGGGGGGTTTACTGTAATTTAGCCTATAATTTATTTTTGATACATATTTTAGAACGCGCAACGGGTGCATCCAAAAATTTTATAAAGTATTTGGTAAGGTCCTATTGGCTCATGGATTAATTGGCGTGCAATGGGTGCATCAAAAAATTTTGTAAGGTATTTTGACAACCTCCTATTGGCTCAGGTGACCCAAGTGCCAATTTATATATTGTATACGCCTTCATAACTCTCTTCTTTATTTCCTTTGTCTCCGTCGCGTCGCGCTCTGATTTCTACAATAATTTCTCTGCTCGAAAAGTACAATAAATTTATACGTACGATAAATTATACTTTTAATAAAATAATTTCTCGGCTCTGGAAACGTGCATAACTGATCTGAACTATCGATTATTTTGAGTCGACTTTTTATTTTTTATTTTTTTATTTATTGAGAAAAAATAGTATACTAGTACCGTTTCATTCATTTAGAAATTAAATAAACTTGGCTACAAGGTGAGGCAGTCAGGATCTCGAGAAAAAAGGACAAGAAAAATACACTAAACTAAACACTAAACTAAACTACAAAAGGAAAGATAAAAACGGAAATATCAAGTCAAAATACGGGTGCAAAGACTACGCCAAAAGTCTTGGAGGGTTCGGATCTCTGCCAATAGGTACGCCAGCGGACGTTTTGTCTTCTCGAAGATTCTCCTGTTCCTTTCCAACCAGAGGATCCACCACGTAGCGGCAATAATTGCTAACTCACTACCCCCCTGTGATCCGATGCTACTGCTCCCCTCAATATATCCCCCCGACAGATGCACAGTTATGTACGAAGCGCTTGTTTGGTAAAAGTCTCTCCAACAGAGCTTTGACACCGTCACACGCTACGAGCAGGTGATCCGCAGTCTCCAGTTCCTCCAAACAATATACACATTGATCATTCCCGCTCCAGCCTCTTGATCTTTCAAAATTTTGATTTTACTGTCCAATCTTTAAAATTATGTGATTTGGTTATAAGTCAACAGTCATTTGATTTCAAAATTTAAGCTAAAATTACATAAAATATCCTAACTAAATCTATAAAGATAAACGACTCATTCAAAATTTGAAATTAAATAGTCGTCGACTGATTCAGATCAAAAAAGTTGAAAGATTTGATAACTTACTCAAAATGCTCCATAGTTCAGGTAACTTATGTAAATGTTTTTTACCTAAAATTTTTACGGTTCTGATTTGGCGGGAAACTTGGGCATATATAATTCAAGTCCTCAAATTTATCTACCTGCACTTATTAAGCAACATCTTTAATTTTTACTTCCACATAAGTGTACCAAAATGACAAATGATTTGAAATTTTGGCAAATTAAGGGTGGGAATTATTTGAAGGGCACGTTTTAAATGTAGAGTAATTCACTCTTGTACTTTTACCGTCGGTGTCGGTACAGGTCACGACGTAATTGTCCGCGCATTAAAGAATTTTGAAAATATGGTAAAATTCAGTTACTGATTCATTAATAATATCAAAATTATTAGCTCTGCTAATGACACACCATCCCTTTTAGAAGAGCAATTTTGATTTGCTTCGCCGCATCCAATTTGAAACTTTCTACGACTTAGGATTGTCGATCGATCGATTGATTGATAGATATCGCTAACATTCCAACTATCCATATTAATGAAATTGATGAAGTTGAATGAGTGAAGCAACTAAATTGGGTTTATTGGACGGCTAGGGTTTTTTTCTTCGATTTTCTCTTAACTTAAAAGTTGACCATGCTTGCACCATTGCACAATATATACTTTGTGACACAACATGTGGCATATATATATAATCCAACGTTTAACTAACAACTTCTTTTTTCATTTAGACTTAAATTGGGCTTGCAAAAGAGGATTTGATGTATCAATTAATTGAATCTGTTGAAAAAATGGGACCTTGAATGCCACATGGGAGTTTATAGTTGTTAGTTGAGGACAAAATATATATATATATAAGACTAAGAAAAATGTAATTTTGCAACCGTATACTTGCGGTAACGCACGCGACATATTAGTACTATTCTATATCCATAAATTAAAACTCTCTCTCTCTATATATATGTCACATTTTCGCGTTCTAAAGTATGGCTTTGGTGTATCTTATAAGGTTTTATTTTCTGTTATTATCACATTATTTTAAATAAAATATAATATAGATTAACAAAAATATGTTGGTTTTGTGAGGCATTAATTGTATCTCCCTTTCCCTTCTAGATTGGAGAAAAATGGGAGAATTGTCACATCCATCACTATTCAGGAGGTTTGCATGCATGATTTGTCATCTAATAACTTATGGGGTGGCTTCTATTGATTGAGAAGTTTAACTACATGCACTAATCTTAGGCCCCGTTTGGTATTGCGGGAGATTACGTTACGTGCGGTGAGAAAGTACGTTGAGAAAATACCCTGTTTGTTTCCGTACGTAATATTGCGTTCCGTATATCTCGATGAGTCGGTTACGATATATTTTTTGCGTTCCCACCCGATGATATGCTTTTTCTACAACTCCATTTTATCTAATAGCGTTGGATAGGCCTCAATACCAAACTAAGCCTTAGTAAGGCTACTATATATGCTTCCAGATCGTTTTTCATGTTGCGATTTTCGAATCGTCGATCGGCTCCGTTAAACTAGATTTAGAGTATTTGAAGTACCTAGAAAATAAATTATGCAATTTTTTGATATTATTTGCCTAGTGAACGAAAGGGCTCAAAATCAACGGCTAAAAATAAAAATCTTACAAAACGTGATAATTTGACATTAAAATTTTAGATCAAAGATATTGATTCTGTTTATATAATATAAAGAATTTTTTATTAAAATTTCACGTGATTTAAATATTTCTACACCGTTAAACTTCCAAACGGCTCACTGCGGCCATTAAAATTATTGATTTTGAGCCCTTTTGATCACTAATCAAATGATATCGAAAAATCATAAAATTTATTTTCTAAATACTTTAAATACTCTATATCAAGTTTAACGGAGCCGATCGACGATTCGAAAATCGTAACATCGAAAACGATCTGAAAGCACGGAAGACTCCGTGCTTCCAGAAGCATAATAGCCTCATATGCACCACTAATCTTATCTTTATCGTCCCTAGCGCAAGGGCAAAGAGATTGATGGTTGATATTTGAAGCCCTAAATTCGAATGCTAATTGATTCACATTTTTACCTAAATTTATTTTTAAATAAAATAAACAAAACGAAATGTATGTTACTACTTACCTATCTATATGCACTAATCTTTCAAAAATGTGCACTCAAACATGAAAATTATTATTATTATTGTTATTTATTGTAAAGTACGTACGTAGTAATTTTCTATATAAAAAAATATTAAAACACGAACGATCCAAATTAAACTACGTACGAGGAAACCAAAAAAAAAAAACACTATTAGGAGAACCATAATAAGCATATTATATTACAGTTGAGAAGTCAAACAAGAGAAATTTTTAAATATCTTAAATATTTAGGGACGAAGAGTCAAAATATCATGTAGAGAGAGAGAGAGAGAGAGAGAGAGAGAGAGAGAGAGAGAGAAAGAGAGATAATAAATAAGCATATCACAGTTGAGAAGTCACCATCATGCGACTCAAAATGAGAAATTATAATAAATATCGATAAAGTGCGTGGTTGAATCGTTTTAAATTTAGAGAGATATAGTAAGCATATTACAATACACTATACGTTAGGAAATTTTGTCGGTTTTCATATTTAAGAAAATCGTTAACTAAGTGGCACTATAAGTCATACGGAATTTGTCATTCTAATATAAGATCCATGTACCATATTCTGAAAATGCTGTTCAACCTTGGCAAAACGAACTATATATATATATATATATATATATAAAATTGAGCTCCTATATGTGTTTAAAAGTATAAGTCATTGATGCTTGTAAGTTTTCGGTCTTTGGATTAAAGGCTGTGCGATTAGAATGATATGGGCCTTTTAGGGTTGAGTGGGTGGTTGGTTGAATAGTATAATCTAACGGGTAAAAATGATCAAAGTCGTAGGTCTAACGGTAAAAAATTTAATTACAAGCACTGTTTTTACAAGTACCATATGACTATATATATATTCTATGCTTTAAAAAGTACAAAGTTATTGGTGCTTGTAAGTTTTTAACCCTTGGATTAATAGATGTGCGGTTATATATAGAGAATTGAGCTCATATATTTTTAAAAGTACAAAGTCATTGGTGCTGGTAAGTTTTTAGCCCTTGGATTAATAGATGTGCGGTTAGGATGATGTGGACCTCCTTGGGTTGAGTAGGTGGTTGGTTGAATAGTATAATCTAACGGATGAAAATGATCAAAGTCATAGATTTAACGGTAAAAAATTCACAAGTACCAAGTACTTGTACTTTTACAAGCACCATAATATATATATATATATATATATATATATATATATATATATATATATATATATATAGGCCACATTATTATCTTATTATGAGTAGTGGACCTCTACTACTCATAAGTTGTTTTCGATGATGGAGCGTCCGAATCGACGATCCACTCCGTTAAATATGATCTATAGTATTTGAAACTTGTAGAAAATAAATTTCGTAAATTTTCGAAATCATAATAAAAGCCATCGAGTGGGCATAAAATGAACGGTCAAAATCGAACGACGTCCTAAAAAAGGATGATCGGATCCTTCAATTCAAGATCGGAGTTATTGATCTTTATCTATGTAGTGAATAGAATTTTCAATCAAAAATTCAACAAATTTCGATTCTTTTACACCGTTAAACTAGCAAGTATTCCATACCTACGTTAAAAATTGTCAAATTTGTGACCTCTTGATCGTAAGGTAAATGATGTCGAAAAATTATAAAATTTTATTTCTAGAAGTTTTAAATCTTTGTAAATAACGTTTGACGGTGTGGATCGTCGATACGGAAGCTCTATCATCGAAAACAACTTATGAGTACGAGGCGATCATACTCGTAATAGTATAGTAATGGACTCATATATATATATATATATATATATATATATATATATATATAGTCATTAGACGAAGCACTCGGTCTTTATCAAGTTTTACTGCAGATTAGATCCATGCACCTCTTTGTTGATTTTCAGTTAGATCATACTATTCAACCAACCACCCACTTAACCCTAGGGGACCCACATCATCCTAACCGCACATCTCTCAATCCAATGGCTAAAAACTTGGCAGCACCAATGACTTGGTGCTATTAATAGCATAGTAACCTAGTTATATATATATATAGAGAGAGAGAGAGAGAGATAATAGGATAGGAGCACTTGTCTATCAATTTTTTAGTCTTTGGATCAACTCTTTTCATCATTTCTAACCATTGGATTAAATACTATAACTCAGTGAGGACCACTCAACCCTAGGGGGACCATTCAACTCTAACCGACTAATATCATCATAACTCTACAATTTCTCATCCAAGAGTTAAAAACTTGATAGACAAGATCTTTCTATCCTATTAATAGAATAGTAGCACTTATATATATATATATATATATATATATATATATATATATATATTGAAACTCTACGTATATATATTTGGTGTACCTTACTCATCATTCTTATAGTTGTGGGTAGTTAATTTGGGATCCTTTTCCATAGGGATGTGAGACCAAACTATATATAAATACATAAACATAGGTGGTGGTTTGCAAACTATTTATAAAAGAGGAACCAAAAGAACCCTCCACCACCCTCTATATCTCCTCTTCCTTACTCTATGTGAAAACAAAGACTTTTGGGATATATCCTTTTCCATGGGGACATGAGACCAAACTATATATAAATACATAAACATAGAGGTTGCAAACCATCTACAAAGAGAGGAACCAAAAGAACCAACCACCCTCTCTCTGTCTCTCTCTCTCTCTCTCTATATATATATATATATACATCTCCTCTTCCTTCCTCTTTGTGAAAATTAACAAAGCCAAAATGAGTAGTGCTCCTTTCTCTTCTTGGCCTTGGGAAAAACTTGGTGTTTACAAGGTATCATATGTAACCAGCTCTCTTTGCTTGTTCTTTTTCCTCTTCTTTTCCATTCTCTATTTTTACTATAAGAGGCTCTCTCTCTCTCTCTCTTTCCTATCCTTTTGTAGTATGTACTCTATGGGCCACTTGTTGCTAAGGCATTTACCTCAAAAGCATGGGAGTTTGGTAATCCAAATAAATGGTGCCTCCACATCCTAATCCTCTTTGCACTAAGAGGCATTGTCCATCAACTTTGGTACATCTTTAGCAACATGCTCTTCCTCACCCGTCGCCGCCGCATTTTCACCGACAGCGTCGATTTCGATCAAATCGACAAAGAATGGGATTGGTATATGCAGTATATACATGAACTTTCTTTCTTTCTTTCTTTTTTTTCCCAATTGAAGATTTTTATAGATCTTTTCATCTTCTTAATTTCTCTTTTCTTAGGGACAACTTTTTAATGCTGCAATGCTTGATAGGAGCCATGAGTCTCTACACCTTCCCAGCACTCAGAGATCTCCCTCAATGGGATGTGTGGGGGGTTTTATTAGCATTTTTTCTCCATGTCACAATCTCAGAGCCTTTGTTCTACTTTGTGCATAGGGCCTTTCATAGAGGCCACCTCTTCTCTCTCTACCATTCCCTCCACCACTCCTCAAAAGTGCCCCAGTGCTTCACAGGTAAATTAATGAGCACAAAAATTCATTCCCAAAAAGACTTATTTTTTCGTATTCATATCTCATATATGGTATCAGAGCAGAAAAACATGCCGTTTTACGACTTGAGTATGCTAAAAATTCTCGAGAATGGATGTAAGGAGGAAATTTTAAATATGACACATTAAAGTACCAGTATTTAGCATCTTAACAGATCATATATAGTAAAGCGCACCGTTTCTGTTCTGTTCTGTTCTTCTGTTAAAAGGGAAAAAACTTACTCTGCCAACTTTTTAAGGAAAACCAATTATTTTAATCTTTTTGATAGTACTTTGATTGATGTTTTTGGGTTTTTTTTTTTTCCTTCTTTTTCTTTTGTGTGTGTGTGTGTGTTTGTTGTAGCTGGATTTGCCACACCATTGGAGCACCTCATCCTAAGTGTTGTCATGGGAGTTCCCGTCCTTGTGCCGTGCCTTGTGGGAAATGGCTCTCTTGGTTTGATCTATGGCTATGTGTTGCTCTTTGATTTCCTTAGGTGTATGGGGCACAGTAATGTGGAGGTGTTTCCCCACAAGCTTTTCGAGGCTCTTCCTCTCCTCAAGTACTTCATCTACACCCCAACGTAAGTGATTATATATCATTTCGAGATCGATTAGATTCATCGATAATGAATTAATATATCTGTCAATATCAAAATTTAGTCGACTAGCTAGTTATCTAACAATACCATTCTTACCAACATATGCTGGTACAAATGATATTAATTAATTGTATATATTTGTACAATTTATGAGAACAACAGTTTACTTTATGGGTTGAATGTATGATAATATAGAACAGGTTTAAAAAACAAAAAAAAATTAAATGCCAAAGTTGTAAAACATTATAAATGGCCCAACCAGTAGTTTTTTTTTTTTACTAACTATATAATAATTAATTACCAAGTACAATGATCATAACCAATAATTTATTTTACCAATATTAAATTACAAAGTGTTAAATCAATTACCCTCCATTAATGGGTTGCTCATTAATTTTTGAAACTTTATGGCAAAAATCTAGGTAGGTTTACTTCTTTCTGGGAAGATCACAAGTCATGCTTTTCTTGGTGTTTATTTTCATCTCTCTCTCATTATTCCTCTTCTAAATGTAATGAAGTTTACACCACAATAAATGAAATTTGGTAGGCTTTTTGTTGTTACCTTGTCTTTTCTAAGAGCCCCATTAAATTTCAATATTAATTGTAATGTGTACAAAATGGGTCCACCAAATGTATACACTTATTCATGCTATATATGCTATGAATCTAGAACCGTTATATTCTAAAAACTTAAGTTGTTAAAGAACAAGCTAGTGTTTAAACATTTTTATATTTAGCAACTCCCTAAATGCAGGTTCGGAAACGATCGGCGATGACGTGGGCTTGAATTAAATGGGAAGAAATTAATATGCCAGGAGCCTGACGTGACTCGAACTTAGGATCTTCTTGTGATCTGTGTGAAGCAATGATTGTCTTTCTAAAAACTTAAGCTGTTAGAGAACGGTGTTTAAACATTTTTATATTTAACAAAGTTAATATATTTTTTATTAACCTCAAGGAAAATATTTGAGGGAGTTTAAGCAATCAATTATGCATACCAATTGCTTTTAATTTCCTTCAATTTTTTAGTATTAAGTATCACAATTTTTTTTTTTTTTTTTTATTCATTATATCAAAACTAAGACTAAAAAATGAAATACACTTAACTGAGCTTGGTGAAAATCTATTAATTATTTTGTACTATCTTTACAAGGGAGACAATAATTAATATTTGCATCCTTTTCCATTATCTATATATGAATCTTTCCTTAAATTATGATTTATATTACCATTAGAAAGAAGAGAAAATAATGTGCCTAGCTACTTCTCCATGCAGGTATCACAGTGTTCATCACATGGAAAAGAACTCAAATTTTTGCTTATTTATGCCTTTGTTTGATCTTTTGGGGGGGACACTTGATAACAAGACATGGAAGCTACACAAGGAGATAAGCTTAGGTATGTGTCACATAAAATCCAAAGAAGTATATATATATGTCTCCAAATTAATGTTTGAGATTAATTATCTTATCTTAATTAAATTGCACTTTAAGTTTGTTTTCTTTATTTCATGCCTCATCCTTGAAAAGAAATTTGTAAAACTTGATCAAACTCATGGTAATTAATCCCCTCTTCAATGTTTAAGTTTTAACCTATGTAATTAATTAAACAGCGCAAAGTTATACGAAAATTTTCGCATTACAAACACTACTATAAACTCAAAGAGCTCGATCGCCATCTATAAACTTTAGCGCATGCAATTTAAGATCACCATTTGAATTTTTTTAAAATGCTAAGTTTGCTTGAACAGTACTATGATTTATTTAATGATAAAACCGCCTTAAGTGGTTTTACATCGTATTCGAAGTGCACAGGTGGATCATGCATAACCTTAAATTCGTACGTGACAGTTCACGTGGTTTAATTTTGAGGCCTTTTCAATTCAATTAATACAAGAAATGTGTAATAATATTGAAGAGACAATGTGTGATTATTAATTGTCTGGCAATATGAACCATTGTACCCAAAAAAAAACAAGAGGGGTAATTGATGTACAATTTGACTTTATTACAGTAAAACTATCTTATGCCAAACCTAATTGGAACCCACCTTTTGAATGTAGCCAAAATTTATCTAGTAGTGGACCCCTAAAATCATTAAATTAACAGTTGAAATCAGCTAGCTATCTGGTGGGTAGTTTGGACCGATTTTAGAAACGACGTGTTCTTCCGAGCGAAACAACGTAATCCCATGCACCCGAGCTCTGGATCGTATCAAACTGCGCATGCTGATGGCTGATTGGTTGACGTAGTAGTAGTAGTAGTATTTGTTATACTATTTCGCTTGATTTATTTGTTATTTTCGTCTTTTGTTTTGTTACGTCCTTTTCCGATCCTTTTCAAGAGACCCTGGCTGCTTCCATTATGTAAGTCTAATTGATTTTCTAAATGAATGAAGCAGATAGCTCGCTATCTATTTTTCAAAAAAAAAAAAAAAACAGTTGTATGTAATTAGTCCCACATGATATTCAATTGTAAGTTTCATGAGCCCACTATACAATCAAACTATTTGATTAATTCATCAAAGTATATATAGAGAGTTGATCTATGTTCTATAGGCTATGCTACAACAACACCTTTAGCTATATAGTAATGCTTTCCTTTTTGAACTAAGAGAATATTGAAAGAGAAATTAAACAATAATTTCGTGGGACATCACCTGATCAGCAGCGAATCTTAAAGTTATTTTAATGATAGATGAAGTAGTCTCACACGCCGAGAACTGTTCTCAATTTTTTTTCCGATTAAGTTACCCTCGTACCCCATGGCCACATCAGAGAGTACAATTAATAGACTCAATTATTATGTGGTAATTAAATTGGTTAGATGAGTCCAAAATTAGCATAATTGATTGGTTCCTTGCTTGTAAGGCAAAACTTGGATGCATTAAATTCAATCCTGTACCCTTTATACAACACTCTTACTCAAGGCCACATGACAATAATGTAATTAAATTACCATGAAGAATAATCTACCACAAATTTGAATAAGTTTGTCATTTGATTTACGTAACGAGCCCTTTTGTATCAAATTGATTTTTTGGATAACACGGTATACGTCAGAACAAATTTTGTTAATTTGAACTTTTACTTAAGGATTAAGTTCATAACTTAATTATAACCCCTTCTTTAGTTGTGCACAAAGGTTTAAATTACTTTACTAGTTTTCCACAGCTGTTTATGTGTATTGGAGAATGGTCACTGAATTAAAAGATCTGATCAATTCCTTGCAGGGAGAAATGATCAGGTGCCCGACTTCGTCTTCCTCGCTCACGTTCTTGATCTGGTATCGGCCATGCATGTGCAGTTCATATTCCGATCGTATAGCTCGATGCCGTTCACGGTGAAGCCCTTGTTGCTGGTGTTTTGGCCTGTTGCAATTGTGGCCATGCTCTGCATGTGGGCTTGGTCCAAAACTTTCTTGGTCTCCATGTATACATTGCGCGGTCGATTGCACCAGATTTGGGCCGTCCCGCGGTTCGGGTTCCAGGTTAGGTTAGGGTTTTGATTCGATCGACCTCTAGAACAACTTTTGATTTTTTTTTTAAAAAAAATAATTAACTTTAGATTAATACATTGAACTAACCATTATATGCAAACTATAAAACAAAAATAAAAATAAAAATAAAAATGTTGAGGAAACTCTTTCAAAATGGCCCATTAGTTAAGGGTGTATCACTACATGCAGTTTATCTTCTCCCCCTCTTCCCTTTTTTTTTTTTTTTTTAAATAAATACTGTATCTTTCTACTTACTATTCAACTCTATATGAGTTGAGCTAGAATATTATCGATAGCAAACAGGCTCCGTTGTCACCTATTTGTTTTCGATGATAGAGTCTCCAAATCGACGATCGGCACCGTTGAATATCATCTATACCACTTGAAGTATCTAGAAATCAAATTTCATATTTTTCCGTTATTGTTCTCTTATCCATCAAGTGGGCGTAAAAATGAAGGGCTGAAAATGAATATCCTCTAAAAAGTGATTATAGGAATTTTTTAATCAAGATCAAGAGTATAGATCTTATTCTAAATAGTTTAAAAAATTTTCTAACCAAAATTCAATTGATTTTGATAGCTTTACACTGTTAAACCAAAAAACGTCTCATATCTACCATTAAAATTACAAATTTTAAAATTCTTTGATCATTAGGTTAATAATGTCGAAATAATTTAAAATTTGGTTTCTAAATACTTCAAGTGGTATAGATCATATTAAGTGCGATCGTCAATTTATAGGCTCCATAATAAAAAATAAAAGGTGGCAAACGGGCGGTTTCTTCTGGCGTTATATATATATATATATATATATATATATATATATATATATATATATATATATATCTGTGTGCGCGCGCGCTCTTTTTTATTTAATTTTATTTATTTTGCAGTATTTTTTACCATTTGCTAAAGATGGAATTAATCACCACATTGAGCTTGCAATCCTGAGGGCAGATAAGATGGGTGTTAAGGTTCTGAGTCTTGCTGCATTGAATAAGGTAACTAGTTGAATATATCTACTTCAATTATTAATTCTATGCCCTTTTTCTTTCTTTATTTTTTTTTCTTTTGACTTAGAGAGAGTATAAGAACCACAATACATAGAAATTAAACAAATGGCTAGAGATAGGAATAGGCCCTTATCCCCCTTTATACCCAAACGCTAATTTTTTATCCGAGAATAGTAGTTCTCGGTTATTCCCACCAACACCTTCATTTTGTATATAAAACTATCTAATATTTTTTTTATCATAGAAACAATTCAATTTTTATTCAAATCTTATTTTTTTTATTTATACTTATCTTATTGTAATAACTAGATTCTTATTTATATTCGAACCAAACTATACTTAATTTTATATATATAGGACATAGATGGAGAGAGAACATGCTTTGTAACTCCACATATGAGAGAGAGAGAGAGAGAGAGAGAGAGAGAGAGATTCATAAGAACAATTATTGCAAGGAATAGTAACTTGGTTTTTTAAACAGGAAAGGACATGCACGTGAACAATTTTACAAAAAGTTTGGTATACATACAGAAATTATCTGAATTATTGGTCATTTTGAATTAATTATTAATTTTTTGATATTTTAATTTTGCTATCTAATATTTTAATCTATTTGATTTAAGTTAGTCGAGGATGCTTTGATTTTAAATTTTAAATATATCGTTTGCCTTTACAAATTTTGTAATTAGTATAAATATTTTATACAATAATCACAACTAGAAAATTATTAAAATAAAAAAATCAGCTTAAATTATTTTTAGAGTCAAAATAATATTAACTAATTCAGATCAAATAAATTAAAAAATTAAATAACAAAATTATAATTTTAAAAAACTTAATAGTCGAGATAAAATGACCGATAGTTCAGATAAATTACTTTCATTGTTTACCTAAAATATATTTACTCTTTCTTAGCTGGCATGGGCAATGTAAATCCTATGACAATTAAGTAAGTAATTAAGCTTTTCATTAATGGTATTTCCATTCTTGTACTATGATATTTTAATTAATTACTAAAGAGATTGAGACAACTCACACGTACCCTTCTTTATGCATTCACATGTTGGCAACTACTTCAATTACCATCGATTTTTTTTTTTTTTTTTTTTTGATAGTAATGTCACATTTATATCTATAGATAGAATATAAATTTTTTACTTTATATTTATTTATTGATTAATATTGTTTATTAATTTTATCAATTTTATTAAGAATAAATTTTAAATATTATTTCTATGATTTCGTGCTTTTTCACATTAAAGTGAATATTTAATAAATCTAGATGAATTATCTGAAATTTTTTGTATATAATTTAACAAAATATTAATAAAAAAGCTGAGGAATAGAGAAAAATGAAACCACGGGATACTAAATTGATACACTATATATAAACTATATAATACTAAAGTGAGAAAGTGCGAAACCACGTAGGTGATATTTAAAACTTACCATATATACTAAATTTACTCTGTACTGCGTAGTAAAAACTAAAATATTACAAATTTTAGTATTTAGCAGGAACCAAATTTTTTTAAAAAAAAATCCTACAAAAATTGTTGAGCCACGAGATCAACTATGGACCATGAACTTTTGTTATAATTTACTTTAAAGTAAATTTATTTATTTACTTACTTTTAGAATGAAGCGCTCAACGGCGGTGGAATGCTTTTCACGAGCAAGCACCAAGATCTGCGAGTTCGAGTTGTTCACGGAAACACATTAACCGCAGCTGTGATCTTAAACGAGATCCCAAAAGATGTGCAAGAGGTTTTTCTCACAGGAGCAACATCCAAGCTCGGAAGAGCCATTGCATTGTACCTGTGCCGCAAGAAAATCCGCGTCTTGGTATATTTCAATCCTGCAACTCTTTCATCGCAAAATTCGTCGTCCGATCTGAATTACTCTGCACTGTTTTAAGATTCACGTTCTAGTAGAGATCTTACGGTTAAAAAATGTTGCGTCTGAAAGGAACGATCTGCTTTCGTGTGATGATTAAACACCATTCTCTAAAATACAGCAGTTGTTTCACATAATATCAGAGCAGATGATTCTAAATTCGAGTCATACCAGGCTTCTAGTATTATTAATAGGGTAAATTACATTGTTGCCCCCTGAACTTTTAGCGGAGTTTCACTTTACCTCCCAAATTCTTAAAACGGTCATTTACCTCCCTATATTTTAATATTGCATCTTGTTGCCTTAGTCGAGTTAAAGTTAACGGAGCTGAACGGGAGTTGACGGAAGGGTTAGATTTTTGCGGTTTTTGGGATGCAAAAACTATGAGAAGAAAAGTTGGAGGGCATAAAAATGGAGAAAAAAGAGTTTTTAAGGAATAAAAGTGAGTTGGTTGGAACGAGGGACGGTTTAGGCGGTAGATTTCCCCAAAACTTAACACTTAGTTAATTCCGTTCGGAGTCCGTTAAATTTAAGCGACGGAAGGAGCGACAAGATGCAATATTTAAGTATAGAGAGTAAATGACCGTTTTAAGAGTTTGGGGGGTAAAGTGAAAGCTCAAATCGAAAGTTCGAGAGAACAGTGCAATTTACCATTATTAATATATATAAAATATCAGGGCATTTGTTGATCTTTGATTGCAATTTTTTTTTATGGTGATTCAGTGATGTGTGTTTTGTGACAGATGCTAACTCTATCAACTGAGAGGTTCCAGAAGATTCAAAAGGAAGCTCCTCCTCAGTTCCAACAGTATCTTGTTCAGGTCACCAAAATCCAAGCTGCAAAAAATTGCAAGGTATGTATGGTTTCATCAAGCAAAATTAGTTTATGTTATAATTTTTTGGATTAAGATATCGACCGAGAAAAAGAAGAAGAAGAAGAAGAAGAAGAAGAAGATGACGATGAAGTTTTCAAATTAAAAGAAAGAAAGCGGAAAGCAAGAAAAAGGGAGAAAATAAATTTACGACGCTCTAAAACTAACTAAGACGGTTTATAATTGGCTCTGATATATCTTCATCGTATTAATTAATACTAAAAAGAAGGAGCGGCTTTTGCCTTCGCAGACGTGGATAGCGGGCAAATGGCTATCCCCGCGCGAGCAGCTGTGGGCCCCGCCGGGCACGCACTTCCACCAGTTTGTCATCCCGCCGATCATCAGATTCCGGAAGGACTGCACCTACGGCAGGCTGGCCGCGATGCGACTGCCCAAAGATGTGCAAGGGCTCGGAATGTGTGAGGTACCGTCACAAATTCACAATAGCCTACAAATATCGGCCGTCTCTGGCACAAATAGTAAAGAGCTCGGTGGTTGATGATACCTTAAAGTTTCAAATTTGAATACTAATTGAATTATATTTTTAATTAAATTTATTTTTATAAGAAATAAAAAAAATTTACTTTTGGTCACATTTTACTAGTGCTTGTTGCACACTTTTCATGAGTTACGTAAGAATAGTATAAAACTAATTATTTCGATACCACAGAATAAGTAGAAGTATGGATACCAATGGATACGGATACCAAAATTTTATTCAAATCGAAATCCGAATGGAATGAATTTATTCTATACTAAATGAATATCAAAACGGATTTGAATTCGGATATGAATTTTGATTGTACCGGGTCCGAATCCGAAATTATTTTATATTATATATATATATATATATATATATATATATATATATATATATATATATATATATATATATATATATATATATATATATATATATATATATATATATATATATATTCTTATCTTTATTAATAAGAAGCGTTCGGTCTTTCAAGTTTTCCCGTTAGATCCACCCCTTTGATGATTTTCATCCGTTAGATCATCTTATTCAACCAACCACCCACTTAACCCTAAGTGACCACATCATCCTAACCGCACATCTCTCAATCCAACGATATAAAAACTTATATATATATATATATATATATATATATATATATATATATATATATATATATATATATATATATATATATATATATATATATATATATATATATATATATATAAATATTTGATGTTGTATTTTAATTTGTATTTTAAAGATTTAGATTTAATATAATATATTTTGAAATATTGTAAAGAGAAAAATAATTATTTGGGTTCGAGGGTTCTGTCTCGGGTTCAGATTTCATATTTCTGTCGGGTTCGGATTTGGATATGAATTTTTAAAATCCGTAGGATTCGGATTCGGGTTCAGATTTCAAATTTGGAGATTGGATTCGAGTTCGAGTTTTCAAAAAATCCGCCCCAAATCTTAACATTCCTAAACAGAAGTTCAAGTTAATGATTTGTTTTTATCTTCATATATATATGTTATTATTATACTACATCTAAGTTTCATTCCTCCTTTTTTTTTTTTTTTTTGTAATTAATTATTGGGCTTTTTAAAAAATAAAAATAAAAAGTTTCTAATGATGCTTTCCTTTTTTTTTAACTTTTTTATGGGTGTGGGTGTGGGTCCCACTCGGACACGGGTGCAGTACACGTTGGCGCGAGGGGTGGTGCACGCGTGCCACGCTGGAGGGTGGTGCACCTGCTGGAAGGGTGGACCCACCACGAGGTGGGGCCCATCGACGTGGACCGGATCGACGTGGTTTGGCGCGCCGCGCTCAAGCACGGGCTCGCACCTCAGCTCCACTATTAATTACCTTCTTAATCCCCAACAATCAAATTAATCAATTAATTAATTCAAACCCCCCAACCACCAACCATTAGCTTTGGAATTTGATTAATTTGGACCCAACCCACATCACTTAATTACCCCCACCCACCCACCCCCAATTTCTGTATATCGAGTTGCGTCGAATTTGGCTCTCTACATTTATGGTTATTGCTTCGAATATTGGATGGTTTATTTGGGCTTTTGCAAAATCATATATGTACTTTTATATTTCATCTCTTTTGCTTCATTTAGATGTTGGTGGATGTTTCTATATATCATGTGTGTGTTGGTGGAGAACAGGGTATATATGATGAATGAATATTGATGATGATGATCTCCAACTTATATATATATATATATATATATATATATATATATATATATATATATATATATATATATATATATATATATATATATATATATATATATATATATATATATATATATATATATATATATATATATATATATATATATATATTCCATCAATTTCAACGCCATACATATATAGAAGAGACTATATAAAATTTACGTTTCAATTTCTCATCTTTTCAATATCTCATCAATTTCTTCTTCTTCTTCGATTTTAACTGCACCATCAAAATCAATACCATAAAATCTAGTAACACGCTAAGCCATTATTATTATTAATAAGTACATGCATGCCATATATATATATATATATATATATATATATATATATATATATATATATATATATATATATATATTTAATGCATGTGTACTATATAGGCATGTAATATTATTGTGGAAATTGCTAGGAGGGAGCAAATTAATTAAGAGAGCTAGAGATAGAAAGGAAGAGAATCTTATTACATTATTAGTGATGAGATAATTTCATTTAATTTATTTCATAAAATTTGGCAAAAGGGTGATGTTATTCTTGTACACATTCATCAAATCCAATCAAAATTTGATCAAATTTAATAATTTTTTATATATAAATAGTAAAACAAACTCTATTATATAGTAAGATCTAAAGGGTGAAAATCATCAAAGGGATGGATCTAACTGAAAATTTGGTAGGAGTCTTCGTCTTATTGATAACATGACTCTATATATATATATATATATATATATATATATATATATATATATATATATATATATATATATATATATATATATATATATATATATATATATATATATATATATATATATATATATATATATATATCAAACGCTATCACACCTATTTGTTTTTTTTATGATAGAGCCTCTAAATTGCCGATCGACAACGTTAAACATGATCTATACTAGTTGAAATGTTTAGAAATCAAATTTCATATATTTTCGACATTATTTTCTTATCCATCGAGTGGATACAAAAATGAACAGCTGAAAATAAATTAATATTTTTTAAAAAATGATGCTAGGAGTCTTGTAATCAAGATCAAGAGTATAGATTTTATTTTAAATAGTTAAAAAAAATTTCTAACAAAAATTCACTTGATTTGAATATCTTTACACCGTTAAACGAGAAAACGCTTCATATCAACCATTAAAATTACAAATTTTGAAATTCTTTAATCATTAGGCAAATAATGTAAAAAAGATTTAAAATTTGAATTCTAAACACTTCAAATGGTGTAAATCATGTTCAACGACGCGATCATCGATTTAGAGGTATTATCATCAAAAATAAATAAGTAACAACAGAGCCCATTTACTATCAATAGCATTCCAACTCAACTCTCTCTCTCTATATATATATATAATTACTTTGAGAGACTTCTAAGAAGTATCAGTTGCAGCTCTAGAAGGCAAATGTACTCGGCAGTTTGTCGAAGCAAGGCCTCCGCGCCGACGTGCCGACACTCGGGAACGACGATCTTCTTGAGCTTTCTAAGCTTCCTTAGCACTTGCTTTCTCGACGACGACGACGACGACGAAACCATCCTTCTTGTTCTCCTCATGGGGAGCGAAAAACGCCCTCTTCTCATCTCCAACAGCCTATTCGATCAATTAGTAATTAACCCTGAATATTTTTGATGATAAGTGTATATTTTGATGGGCAAAGGATGTAATCTATGCATACATTTATATATATATAGGTGCTAAATGCTAATTAACTAAGGAGTTTTATTTGGAAAGCTTGGAAAACTACACGAATCTTGAAGGGGTTATATATAGTGGTAGTGCTCAACTACTATTAATAAAGGAAACAAATTAATAAAACAAAAAGAATATCTTATCTTATAGATAGTGAATTATATATATAAATGTTTAATTGATTGCGCATAAATTAATGGACCCACAAACATATTTCAAGCTAAAAATAAGTTTTTAAAAAAAAAATCTTTTAATTTGAACTATTTTTCAGAATTTTTTTTGGTGGAAAATAATCTTTCTATTTTCCTTTCCTTAAATTAAGCTATATAGATGCCATTTACAATTTATCAAACTGAAAAAAAAATATGTACTAGACAAATTTTGAAAACAAAACATTTGAATTATTTTCGAGAGTTTTACGTATTTATATAAATAAATATCATAAAGCAATTAAAGCATATGATAGGCTTATAATTAATTGGGTGTGCATGTGTGGATGTGATCAGTGGACAAGTTGCATATGTGCATGTCCCCCCAGCTACGTGGGGTGCATTAAATTGCGTGCACGTGCATGGATTGTTTCACCCATGCATGATTACTTGGGTTTGAATGATCGCAAAACGAACACGACCACATACAAACAAACACAGATGAGAGAGAATCAGAGAGATACATATATGCATAATGCATGTAGTACTCTTCTACATCACATGTGATGTGTTGCTTTAGACATAATAATTGAGGTATGGGGAAGGTGAAAAGCAACATATAGGGTTAATTACTGATCGTTCCTAGTGCAACTGGTAAAAAATTTGATGATCAGCATCTGAAATTTCAAACTCGATTCTTAATTAATTCGCATTTGTAGCAAAATTTATTTCTAAATAAAATAAACGAAGTGGATAGCATACTAGCATGCTACCTATCTCTCTCTCTCAAAAGAAAAAGAAAAAAAAGAAGGTTAATTGTACCACGAGTTTGGTCCCTAATCCTTTTTTACTTTTTTATGGTATTAGATTTCTAGCTGTTATATTTTATTTAGTTAGGTTCCATCTATGTCAACTCCAATAAAATTTTGCTTACGTATATAATAATTCACAGTCATAGTCTGATAGCTCTTGATCAATCTCAGCACTGACGTTTCTAAATTTTTGAAAGAACTTGATAGGACGTTCGACTCCGCACCGAGAAAGGCAGCAGGCATTACGTGTGACATTAAGAGCGATGAAATTAGGCTTGACGCAATATGCGTATATTTGAGAAGAGATTAGGTATCAAACTAAAAAAAAAAAGGTACAGGTTAGGGACCAATGGTGCAATTAATTCTACAAGTGAAGTATCTGATTGCAAAAACTAAGAAAATTGGAAACCAAATGAAAATATGGGGGTGGTGCAAGTAACCTAAAATCATACTTTATCATATTTATCATCACATCTTATACTTCAATTTTTGGATCGGAGGGATTGGATACAGATACAGCTCACTTTGATGAATTGAAATTTGAAATAAGAGATTTTTTTTTTTTTCTATAAAGTTGTTAGTAATTTTTTGAAAAGCACTTTTCTACGGCAAAGCAGACACAATTTTAGGAACATCACTTACCATTTGGAGACAATCTGAGAACTAAAGCTCATTAAATAAAACTCGTGGTCATTTCATTCCAGAAAATAGAAGATCAGAGCATCTCTGGTTTATAAATAATAAATAAATAAATCAACACGGCGGCAGTGGCGGCGGCGGCGGCCTCCTCATGTTCCACATGATATACAGCATCACAAAAGAAAATAGTCCAATATATACAAACCCCACAATGCGCGAATGCACTACTCGCATCGATGACAAATTTCGGCAGCAGGCATTTCGGCGAGAGACAGGTCCACGCGGCAAAGCACACATAGGTCGAGAAAACCGCAAAAACAGGCGGGCGAAAGACCCAAAATACAAGGAATAGAGAAGAGTTCAGATGCCACCAGTAGTAGCTGCGATTTGGTTGACGGTGACTAGCCACGACCTCCTGCTGCTCTCTCCTTGAGAGGCCGATCGTCGCAGGCTCGATCCCGATCTCGAGCACCTTATGAGGCACGGGCTCGTGTCGGGGTCGCCCATGCAAAAAGTCGTGTTAAGCTTCACAGAAGGGAACCTCTGGCAGCTGAGGGACCGGAAGGAGGACGAGCCGAACTGCGGGATCCGAGTGCATTGGAAGTCGGGCCTGCAGTACTGGGCGGGGATCGAGGCGTCCGAGTCCGAGCTCACGGCGGGGCACGTGGTGCACAGGGACAGGGAGAGGCTCGTCCGAGGCAGCTCACGTACGGGGCTCGCCGTGCCGGGGAGCGCGACGAAGGCCACGATCGCGTGGCGGCAGAGAGGGCACGGTATCGCGCCCGGCGGGCCCGGCACAGCGATCGAGGTGCTGTTGGTGGAGCACAGGTAGAGGGCGCATCTCGTGCAGAACTCGTGGTTGCAACCTGCGGCAGGGGAGCAGTCTTTTGATCAATGCGGGTAAATAAGTCGATTGTGTCGGTTTTTAAACCAACAAAATAACAGATTATCTAAAGAATGATCACATGAGATGCAGCATTATGATGATTTTAAATGAAATATACTAAACAGTTGTATTAGAAATTACCTTCTGCAGCTACGGTGCATCTCCGTTCCAAGCAGACAGCACATGGGTCGATATATGCAGGTGAGAGATCTGTACTTTTCCATCCATACTCTCTGCAGAGACAGAAGAGTCTATTCAGATAACTAAAAATATCTACCCATTGATATAACTGAAGACAAAGGCAGCAAATTACCGCAGCACGCGGAAAGCAAGAGCTCAACTAAAGCATAAACTACCTAAGCTGAAGCAAAAGCAGGACAAAGGTATTCGTCTAAAACTATATCCCGTCAAAGAAAGAGGCGCTGCGAAAATAAGTAAAACATGCGCCATACTAACCTGGCGATGCCCATGATACTCATAAGAGGGAGAGATAGATAGGGAGATGGAGGAGTATGTATCCGGGCTTCTGGCTGCCTGCTTAAAATGCCCTCGAGCCAATTTCTATGCCATGATCGAGCGACCATCAATGGAGTCCAACTGCAATCATGTACAGAATTATCATATGAGGTTAAATAGTAATAACATTCTCATTTCTCACCATAGTTAGAGATCTTGATATTTTGGATTCTCATGAACAAAGTCAGATACTACAAGCTCCTCATAAAGATACAAAATAATAAGGTCATTGAATGTATTATGTATAAACGGTAAAAAATCTGCTAAATCATGTCGAAAGCATACCCGTTAGAATTTTCAGCATTCAAGTTGGCTCCTCTGGCAATGAGAATCTGCATTAAAAAGGTCTCATACTTAGATCTCCAACAAAAAGCAACCAAAGATAAACAAATGTTTTAAAAACATACTTGACAACACACGGCGTTTCCTCCACAAGCAGCATAATGAAGTGGTGTGCTCCCTGCACCTGCTATATGAGAATATAAGTTATAAACAAGTGATATTGTCAAATAAATGAAGCTTTACAGGATCAACAACCAAGAAGTTTATGCAACATAACCCAACAACTCTAAATGCGGGATATAATGAGGGGACACACAGGTTATAGTTTTGCCTACTGTGCACTCTCCTCATCGGAAACTCGCAGTTTCTATCCCATAATCCATTCTTATGTAAATGTGAATATGAGATCTTTTATGTTGGAGCATATTTGAGCAAGGATTTAAGTGCCGTGGCACGGGGTCGAGCCGGAAACTGACATGATACGGGGCGGTGTGTGCCGAGCTGTGGAGAGGAGATTTAATGGTAGGATTGAAAATGGGTACATGATATTTGTCCTGAACTCGAAGAAAATGATGCAAAATTTAACCAAACGAACTGAGCCATGCTTTATGTGCGCACACAGCCTCAAGTAAATCATCATCCACGTAGAAGTGTAAAAGGCGAAGCTTCATATTTAAGAACAACAGCAAATATTTGAAGCACGACTGCAGAAAACAAAAGGCCATGAAGAATAAGGCGGGCAAGCAAAGAACCTATCAAGTCAATTGTTGTCCCGTCCTCCACTGTGACCTCGGAGACACGAGCGCCCAGGTCCAATAGCAACTGCACAGCATCACCATGCCCATTTAGAGCCGCCATGTGGAGCGGGGTGATGCCGCCGTCGGCTTTTCTGTTGACTATCGTGTCTAAGGCGCTGACATTATACAAGACGTGATTACGAATCCCCGTAAAAGAAAATTAAGCCAAAAGGGGAAGAAAAAAGAGAATCTCTTACTCGTCATCAAAGTCTACAATACAAACTTCTTCTGTCGATTTCCGTCTCATAATATTGCAAAAGTGAGGAATGCTAGGCACGAAATCGGCAAGAAGAAGACGGATACAGCGAGAGTGACCATTTAGGGCTGCAAAGTGAAGAGCGGTTCCGCCATTGAGATAATCCGTCCTGTGAATCTATAAACAATTGGACATTTTCGTATTACGATTGTGTGCGAAAGATGTTCGATCACAAACGAGTTGGTGAGAAGTCGAATTAATTACATTGGCTCTGAAGAGCATAAGAGTCTGTACAACCTCCCAGTGACCATATTGACAAGCTTGCATTAAAGCGGTCTGCGTAAAATTTAACCAACATCGGTTTATCGAGATTCATCGGTATCGAGTAACTAAGAAGAAACAACAAGATAAATAGGAATGAATTGGAGATAAATTTCTTACCTGGCCCCTGAAATTCCTGAGATTTATATCGACGCCGCACTCGAGTAACAGAGAGACGATCTAAATTGCACGAATTACATATTATTAGCATGAATGAATCGAGCTGAAACCACGCATTGGAACAACAGATTGGGATCATAGGTGATTTACCTCGTGGTGGCCCTGCGCCGCCGAGTAATGCAGCGGCGAATTGCGAACGCCGAAGGTGGAGTACCGGGCGAGGCGGGGGTTGTACTCCAAGAGGGCCTTAGCTTCTTGGAGATCACCATCCCTCGCCGCGGAGACGAGACGCTCCCCGGAGGCCGAGCACCCAAAGGAATTGCCCATTATGCTCAGAAACCCCATAATCACCCAAACCCTAGAAACTGGGAGGTGGGTGGGGGGAGAATCAAACCCTATTCCGCAGGATTCCTCCGTCGCCCCCCTCAAATGGAATGGGTGCCCAATTGGAACCCCTCAGCATTGATCAAAGGTGCGATTTTTCCCCATCGTCTCAAAAATTGAAGAACGGAGCCCCCCAATCCCCGCAAAATCGCAACCGAATTCAACCAAAAGAACAAAGGAAAGGATTAAAAAAAAAAACCCTTTTTGACGCAGGGAATGAAGAACCCTAATCGAAATCGCCGATCAAAGGACAAATTGAGGAGAATCCATTCCCAAATCGGCACCTTTCGCCGAGGATCGGCGCCAAGATGGGATTCTGGGGCCGAGGAGCCGCGTTTGGGCGGTGTTTACAACCCCAAAAAAATAAAAAAACAGGGGAAAAAAAAAGAAAGAGAATTGAAACCAATGAATAATAATGCAATACGCAGCGAGAGACAGGGCAAATACAGCTAATAATAGGATGCCACGTCGCCGCTTACAAAATTACAAAATTAAAAAAATAAAAAAGAGAGAAGAGGAGGAGATGGGGGAATTGGGGATACTTTTTACTATTAACGGATGTTTTTTTTTTTTTTTTTTAAGGAGAATAAAGGACACGGTGAGATTTTTTTTATCCCAAAATATATATATACTTTACATTATATAAGAGTATGTATTTTTAAAAATTTAAATTTAATATAATATATTTTGAAATCTTTAAAAGAGAAATAATTGTTTCGGTTTGGGTTTTAGATCTTTGGTCGGATTTGGATTTGGATTTGGATAAAGATTTTTAAAATCCTTCGGATTCGAGTTAGGGTTTGTAGTCGGGTTTGAGTTCAGATTTTTTGAAAATCGACCCGAATATAATGAAATTGATAGAAATTAAATAGAGTTAGAGATCTGATAAAATTTATACTCAAGAGTCCTTTCTCTGATGTCTTGTTGAATAATGTGAAATAATCGTCTTTTATCGAAAACTTCAACTGTACTTAAAGGATGATGTTTTTAATATTTATAATATTTATATTCTACAGTTGCATGTTATACCTAAATGTCTACTTTATTGATGAAACTAATTAATAATTATTTGTTAATTATTAGTTATATCTTAATTCAGATGGAAAATAGTTTAATAAATATAATGCTCCCCATGTTCAAATTTTGCTCCTCTTTAATCTACTTTTTGCCACACATGCATGAATGTGGCAGAGTTGGTTTTTGGAATCAATCTGATTCGTTTAACAACTTACATAACTCACAGACCGTCCCAGGGCAAAGGGCTTGATGGTTGGTATCCAACGTCCCAAGTTCGAATTCTACTTGATTGATATTTTCAGTTAAGTTTATTTTTAAATAAAATAAAAGAAGCGGGTAGCGTGCTATCTTTACATAACTCCAACTCTACGGGACCGTTTGGTTGCATGTTGTTGTAACTGCATGTAAATATAAATTTCGTGTTTGGTTTGATGTATTTAACTTCAACTGTTACAGTAGGAACCGCTGGAGGAGGCCCAAATGCAGCAGCTAAGTATTTTGTTTTTTGCTTCTAATAATTTGATCATACTGATGTATATAATCAAAGAAACTGGGAAAAAGTTTTAAACCCAATAAAGATGGCTAATTGCAATGATCCCATGCACTAATAATTTATTATTTCTGCCGCGCAGGTGCTACGTAAACATCACGCGAGTAAAGGTGGAGCGTTGGAATGAATTGAATATGATAATTTATTTATTGCGTTTAAACAGGACGATGAGTGAGCCATTGACATGGGAATATGGCATCTAAGTACGCCAGCAGGACTTTTCTTTCTACGCAGTAACAGTACGGCGGCCCTCGCGTACTTCCACGGCGCGCAGACTACTGCAGGAGGAGGAAGAAGAGGATATAGGAGGGATGGAGAAGGGTGGCGTTGGTAACGACGACCACAGCAGCGGCGGTGGCGGTGGGAGAGAGCACGTGGTGATGTTCCCGTTCATGGCGAAGGGCCACACCGTCCCGCTGCTACACCTCGCCGCCGCGCTCTCCCTCGGCGGCGCCGGCCTCCGCGTCAGCGTCGTCACCACCCCGGCCAACTCCCCCTTCCTCCGCCGCCGCCTCCCCAGCTGCGTCGCCCTCCTCTCCCTCCCCTTCCCCTCCCACCCACGCCTCCCACCGGGGATCGAGTCCACCGACAACCTCCCCCCCGACCTCTACCCCGCCTTCCTCCGCGCCACCGCCCTCCTCCGCGCCCCGCTCCGCCAACTCCTCGCCTCCGACTCCTCCGACTCGCCTCGCCCGCTCTGCTTCGTCGCCGACTTCTTCCTCTCCTGGTCCCTCCCCATCGCCCGCGGCCTCGGCGTCCCCGCCCTCGTCTTCCACGGCATGTCCGTCTTCTCCATGGCCGTGTGCAAGTCCATCTTCTCCGTCCTCGTCGCCTCCCCCTCCTCCTCCGCCGCCGCCGCCGCCGCCATTAATGGCGGCGACGGAGTCACCTTCACCGTCCCCGGGGACCCGCGGAGCCTCCCCTTCGCGGCGTCCGAGTTCCCCAGCGCAGTGCGCAACTCAACGAACCCGGAGGACCCGGTGACCCGGTTCCTGGTCGAGGAGATCGGCCCCGCCGAGCACCCCGCGAGCTGGGGCGTGCTGGTCAACAGCTTCGCCGAGCTCGACCGCGAGTACGTTGACTTGTTCGAGGGGTTCTACCGCTGCGGCGGCGGCGGCGGGGCCCGCGCGTGGCTCGTGGGCCCCATGTGCCTCCTCGCCGCGGGGGTCAACGCCGAGGAGGAGGAGGAGGAGGAGGAGGACCCGGAAGGGTGCCTCGCGTGGCTCGACGAGCGCCGGGGCGGGGAGGCGGTGTACGTGGCGTTCGGGACGCAGGCCCACGTGGCGGACGCGCAGCTGGACGAGGTGGCCCACGGGCTGGTGGGGTCCGGCCACCCGTTCATCTGGGCCGTCCGATCCGAGACGTGGGCCCCGCCGGCGCCGCTCGCCGCGCACGTCCAATCCCGGGGGAAAATCGTCCGGGGGTGGGCCCCGCAAAAAGCGATCCTGGGCCACGTGGCGGTCGGGGGATTCGTGACGCACTGCGGGTGGAACTCGGTGCTGGAGAGCCTGTCGGCCGGGAAGCCGATGCTGGCGTGGCCGATGATCGCCGAGCAGGCGCTCAACGCCAAGCACGTGGCGGAGATCCTGGGGGCCGGGGTGAGGGTGCGGGACAGAATGAGCGACGGAATCGTCACGCGGGACGAGGTGACAACAGGGGTGAGGGAAGTGATGGGGGGAGGCGGGGAGAAGGGGCGGAGGGCGCGGGCGAGGGCGGCAGAGCTGCGGGACGCTGCGGCGGCAGCCGTGGCGGAAGGGGGTACATCGTCGGCGGCGCTAGAGAGCATGCTGCAGGAGCTCCGAAAGATTAAGAATTATGAAGCCGAGAGTAGTACTCCAGAAAACATAATGAAAGACGATATTGGACGCCATAAGAAAGTAGAGGAATCGCAATAGAACTGAGTCCAAATTGTTTGATGCAGTTATGCTTTGCAGCACACCTTAGATTATATTGGATAGAATAAGATGAAAGAACAAAGAACTCTTTTCCTCTTCAATCCAAATCTGCTTGTAGCATAATGTCGTGCAGGTAATATGACTGTTGTATGAGTATTTTGTTGTACTTTGTATTAGTAATTTTGTCTGTAATGTTAGAAATTATTAGGATTAATTTCATATAGGTTCCAGTAAATATAGTGAACTGCAAATATATTTTTACAAAGTTAAACTTTTTTATGTTATCTTTATAAAAGCTATGATATTTTTAAGTATATTCCTACTATCCATTTAAAAAAAATTAGTTAATCATAGATAAAATATTTAACCTTAATTAGTTCATGAGATGAATTGATCTTTTTATACTTTTTTTAATTAAGAGTTGAAACTTTTCAAGAGATATATTTGTGATGACAAAAATGTCACTTTACTTATAAAATAAACAGTACTTTAACGATAACAAACCAAATAATATATTTATATTTAATAATATTAAGATTTTTATAGGAACAATATGAAAATTAAATTTTATAGAAACATATTTATAATTCAAAAGATGTACGAAATTAACCCACTAAATTATATTCAACATTCAAAATTTAGAAAAAGGGGATGTTTAATCTGAATGTGTCCACAACTCAGTGGTCGCAACCTGTGAAACAACAATATTTTATTCGTTTAAAATATTATTAGAAGTATAATTAAATATTTGGAATAAAAAATTATATTCAAACATCAAGTTATCTTTTTAGAATAAAATAAATTAGTTCGTAGGTAAAAATACACTATCCTGTCGAATTATTATGATCAACACGATATTTGAAGAAATAAAAAAAAAATCATTTTTATCTGCTTCAAGTCATCTAGCTCTGACAATACTTGTTGGACTAGCAACATTTATTTCTGTACCTATTATTGAAACTCTCATCAGAGGAAATAGGCTGATATTACGTCGTTATTGATGTGTTGGCGTTCATAATATGCAGATAACATGTGATTGAATAAAGTTATTGGTGCTATTAAATTTTTAATTTTTAGATGAAAAAAATATACTGTTAAAATGATATAAACTCTCTAGGGTTGAGTGTGTTAATTGTTCGTTGAATAGTATAATCTAACGGATGAAAATGATAAAAGAGTTAAATTTAATGGCAGAAAACTCGATGCATCTGTAAGTGTTTGGTCTTATCGATAATATCACATTGAACTCTATTAATTATATATAAAAAATAACATTACGAGGCATCTGTAGAAGGAGTTCGATCGGTTACTATTCTATCAATAGCACCAATCATATTTTTCGCACGCTAGATCTATAATTTTTTAATCATTTTAATATTAGTAGGAGTACTGCTTTAATCTCCGATGTTCTATCACTGTCATTATCAGGCAACAGAAACATTGAATAGGCGAAGGGTTTAGCCCCCAAAAGAAAATTTATAGAATACAACGAATATATTAATGACGTGACGTAATAGATTAATCAAATATTTTTTAAAACAATATATATTTAATTACAATTATAAAAAAAAATTTATTTTATTTTTATTTAAAAAATATATATAATTAACTTATTATTAATGATGTGTAATAAATAGAATAGTATAGAATTTCTCGCCCCAAGGGCACCAAACAGGTTTTATTGCACCTGCCACAGTTTTGGTGACATTTTTTTATCCACATTAAGTACTAGTTCTCGTACTAACTGGTGCGTTCGTATTTTTGCTATTCAAGTATTTATTATTATTATTATTATTTTAATCTTTTATAACCCTTTGATATGTATAAATCTGTTGTTTGGTTAGGAGATAGGGATAGGAATAGGAATAGGTCCTTATCCCCCTTTATATCCAAACGTTAATTTTTTACTCGAGAATAGTAGTTCTCGGTTATTCCCACCAACATCTTCATTTTTTATATAAAATTACCTAATCTTTTTTTTATCTCGAAAAATAATTCAATTTTCATCCAAACGCTATTTTTCTTATCACCCAAATTTGTCATCTAATTTTAATTATTATTCATTATCACTTATACCCGTTTATCTTAAAAAATAAAAATGATAAAAGATTACCATTGCATTTGGGTGGACGCGGACCTGCAGCAGTTCTCTCCTTTGTCGATTTGTTACTCTCACCAGTCACCACCACACACACACACACACACACACTCTCTCTCTCTCTCTCTCTCTCTCTCTCTCTCTCTCTGTAATCAAAACGATCTCATCTCCTTCCTCTTCTTCTTCTCCTCCAAAACCACCACCAACACCAACACCGCCATGGCCAACTCGTCCTCGAAGCTTCCCCCGATCATCTCCATCCTCCGCGAAGCGCTTCTCCTACCGGCGAAGACGCTCCCGCTCTTCCTCCCCCTCCTCGTCTTCTCCCTCGCCTCCGCCGCGCTCCTCTTCTCCTCCACCTTCCTCTCCATCTCCCCACTCCTCTCCGACCTCCTCCACAAGGCCAAGTCCCTCGCCCCGCCCCGCCCCCCGCTCCCCGCCGACGCCCTCCCCCGCCTCCTCGCCGACGCCCTCCTCGACCTCTTCGCCGTCGCCCGCCTCCACTACGCCCCCATCCTCGCCGCCTTCGCCGCCTCCCTCATCCTCCTCGTCGCCGCCTCCTACGCCTTCGCCATGGCCTACCTCGGCTCCTCCCTCTCCCCCCACGCCCTCGTCGCCCGCGTCGTCGATCGCTCCTACAAGGCCATGGTCACGCGCCTCTACGTCCTCGCCCTCTCCATCGGCTACGCCTCCATCGCCGTCCTCGTCGTCGCCACCGCCTCCTCCCTCGTCGCCGACGACTCCCCCCAAACCCTAACCACCTCCGCCCTCTCTCTCTCAGGTGCTCCATCTCCCTCTCTCTCTCTCTCTCTCTATATATATATACACACTGACGCACACACGATTCGTTCTAGTTTCTTATTATTATATTAATTTTTTTATATAATAATCGATCGCACACAAGTAGAAGCACTTTTGTAGTAATATGATTGGGGGAGATGCGCATCTCTGTAGCAGAGTCATCTGATCAAGCTTAGCTCTTAGATCCCCGTGATCTCATTTCTACATAATTTTCAAATTAATCGATTAGATCCCTCGTTCTAAATTTAGATCTAAACAAATTCGCATCCGCTTTAATCTTCTAGAGTTTAGAAAGCGCTTTCGACGATTGATCTAATGTCTTTCGCAAGCGCGAATTTTCAAAGTAGATCTTAGTCACTGGAAAAGTGCTTTCAAAATTCGCGTTCTTCTCTCTCTCTCTCTCTCTCTCTCGATGCGGAGAAAGACGTTTAAAAATACTGCTTTGTTTCGACGTAATATTGCGTTCCGCATATCGCGATGAGTCGGTTACGATATATTTTCTGCGTTCCCACCGGAGAACGCAAAAGTATATCTCTATATGTTTTTTCTACAATTTCATTTTATCTAATAACGTTAGATATGTCTCAATACCAAATTAAGCCTTAATACTCTAGAATTTGAAAAGCGCTTTCGAGAGATCTAATGTCTTTCGGAAGCGTGAATTCCAAAGTAGATCTTGGTCGCCGGAAAAGTGCATTCAAAATTTTATACGACGGATGGATGGATGGATCAGGGGTATCGATCTTGCTCTACTTCTACCTGTACACGCGATGGTCGATGAGCCTGGTGATCTCGGCCGTGGAGGAGACGTGGGGGATCGGGGCGCTGTCGTGGTCGGTGGAGCTGTTCATCGGGAACAAGGCGACGGGCACGGCCCTCACCCTGATCCTGATGGCCGTGCGCCTCTCGATATACGGCGCCTTCGCGGCGCTGGTCGTCTCCGATCCCCCAACTCCCCCCGACCAGCTGATGAAGGTCGGGGCCGCGGCCGCCGCCGCGGCGGCCGCGTGGGAGCTCTACGGCGTGTCGGTGTACACCGTGTTCTACTACCACTGCAGGAAGAGCCATGGATTGGATGAGCAAGTGGTGAAGGTGGAGGAAGGGTTCATCTACTCTCCCTTGCCTTATTCTGCTGCAGTTAAGATCGGTGCAAACTATTGATCTTAGTAATGTAATAATAATTAATCTCCCTATCTCCTAATCTCTCTCTCTCTCTCTCTCTCTATATATATATATATATATATATATATATATATATGTCGTGTGTGTCTAAGTTTGCTACATATATAAATATGTAGCTGATACTTGTTTGGTACTTTGGTGCATATACGTGCATTTGATCTTGTGCTTAGTTATATCATACATTTGGTACCTTGGTTGATCTTATTGGTGGCCTTTTTTTTTCTTTTTTTGCTTATTTGCCTGTTCTTACTATTCAGGATTTCTAAATTTGCTAGATAGACCAAGTTTGACCCTTTTCTAGGAATCTACAAGATTATTAAACATCTGTTCTGATGAGTCAGTGGGAGGAAAAATTATAGAATGCAATGGATATATTAGCGACATGGCGTAATAAACCAATCAAATTTTTTTAAAAAAAAATATATTCCATCATGATTATAAAAAAATATTTTTATTGTATTTTTGTTTGAAAAGAAGAAAGATGATTGACTTGTTATTAATGAGGTGGTGCAAGTGTGATAGTGTAGGAGCAATTTCTCTCAGTAGTTAGGTACCATTATAATCGTTTTTTTTCCGCCCTCCTCGAGGCCTGCAATGTCGTATCTATGTAGCTTAATTTATTTTTCTAATGAATGAAACAGATAGCGTGCTATTTTTTCTTCAAAAAAATTTCTGAATTTATTTTAAAATTATTGAAGTATTTTTTTTTTTAATTTAACTTCATTAGAAGTTACATAAAGAAAATGAAAATATTTGAAGTAAATTTTTTTTATAATTAATAAAAATATTTTAGCCTTCTAAAAATAAATAAAATATTTCTAAAATTTGATAGCCTGGTGAAGTCTCGGCCGTGGAGGAGACGTGGGGGATCGGGGGCGGGCGCTGTCGTGGTCGGTGGAGCTGTTCATCGGGAACAAGGCGATTTGGCACGGCCCTCACCCCGATCCTGATGCGCCTCTCGATATACGGCGCCTTCGCGGCGCTGGTCGTCTCCGATCCCCCAACTCCCCCCGACCAGCTGATGAAGGTCGGGGCCGCCGCCGCCGCCGCCGCCGCGGCGGCCGCGTGGGAGCTCTACGGCGTGTCGGTGTACACCGTGTTCTACTACCACTGCAGGAAGAGCCATGGATTGGATGAGCAAGTGGTGAAGGTGGAGGAAGAAATTTCATCTACTCTCCCCTTGCCTTATTCTACTGCAGTTAAGATCGCTGCAAACTATTGATCTTAGTAATGTAATAATAATTAATCTCTCCCTCTCTCTCTCTCTCTCTCTCTCTCTCTCTCTCTCTCTCTCTCTCTCTCTCTCTCTCTCATATATATATATATATATATATATATATATATATCGTGTATATAATTAATTAACATCAAAATATTAAAAATATTAAGTAAATGATATTTAATAAATTAATTAATTACTTTATCATGAATATTATTAAATAATCATAAATGTCAATTAATAAATTATTATAAATTAATTAGGAGATTAATTAATCATTAATCAATTTTCCTAATTAATAAATCATTAATCAATTAACCATGAGTACTTTTAATTAATAAATTAACTAACTATAAATAATTTGATAAGTTAACAAATTAAGCTAATAAATTAATATATTAGTAAATTAATTAATTAATGAATTAATTGTTTAATTAGTTATATTGGTCGAAATATTAATTAATTAATCAATATATATATATATATATATATATATATATATATATATATATATATATATATATATATATATATATATATATATATATATATATATATATATATATATATATATATATTAGTTATTATATAAACACACTAAATAGTTATTAAATGCATTAGCTAATTACTCAATTATACATTTAGTTAATAAATTAAGTTGATAAGTTAAAATATTAATTAGTTAATTATTATAAATAATAGTTATCATTTGAATAAACATATTAATTAATTTATCATTTGATTAGTGATTGATTATAAATAATCAATTATTTCTTCAAGTATTTAATTAAATATACATTAATCTAATAATTCAAATGGTTAGTAAATAATTAAATAAGTTAATTAGTTATTAGTTAGCAATATGTATAATTATTAGAAACTAATTAGTAGATAAAAATATTTTAAGGATTGATTTGTTAAGAATGTAATATACTAATTATCATAGTTTAATAAATAAATTATTATTTAAAGGGAAGAATAAAGACCAAGAGTTGCTATTCCATAGGGGAGGAAGAATAGTAGTTCTCCTCTCTTAACGGGTTATTCTAGAATAACCCGTTAAGAATAATCTTTTTATCTCGTTTGGTAGAATAAGGGGGATAAACATCTTTATTCCATGTTTATCCCACATAGGTGGGGTCTAACCCCACCTCAAATGGGTTATCTCGGCTTAGCTAATCCCACCTAATCCTATCAAATCCCAATCAAACATTAATTTTTATTTATAATAATCTACTATCCTTCTTATCCCATTTATTCCAACCAAACGTTATTTTTTACTATCCTGGACTAGCTCCAACCCCCAACCAAACATAAAAGTACTCTAACCCCACATTAATTCTGAAATTAACATTATTTCTGGAATAACTAGTTTTTTCTTAACTCCGAACTAAACGGTTTAGTGAAAACTAGTTAACTTAATGTATTTTAAATCATAGGGTACTAAAGTGGGAAAAAATAATACTACACGGGGTATTTGAAGTTTTTCCTTTAAAATATAGAGTAATGCTAGATGTACACCCCAACTTACAACCCCACCCATCCTTGGGTGGGCTGTAATTTACCAGTCACATGATGTGATTGGTGAGTAAATTTTCATCCAAGAATAGATGGATTATAAGATGTACACTCCTTTTGAGGTGGGGTTGTAAGATTACATCTAGCATTTTCCTAAAATATATGCTTTAAATGAGTTGGTGTACGGAGCAAGCGGTCCTAATCGAGTGTGTGGGCCCGAGAAGTCCGTGTCGGCTTTTACTATGGTGGCAAAACTGACCCTCATCTCATCTGCAACACGTTTCAGCTCTTTTTGACGTAAAACGTAACCACCACACAACGACGTAGACCCCCAAATTATAAAAAAAAAGAAGGGGGAAATGGAAAAACAAGAATAAAAAAAAGAATCCGTAGACAAAATGACAAAAGAAACGTTATTTTCATCATCTTTCCAAGACACCGGAGTGGGAGACCTATCCCTATCGTTTTTAATGTATGATTTTTTTTTTTGTGGTGATTTTAAATATCACCGCCGTGGTTTCGTACTTTCTCACTCTACTGTCATTTGATTTAAAATATATCAAATTAGTATTCTGTAGTTTCACTTTTATCTTTTCGTCGACTTTTTTGTTATTATTTTATTAATTAAATTACATACAAAAAATTTCAGATATTTTATCTAAATTTATCGAATATTTACTTTAGTGATCTTTAGTTTTACCTTTGCCACGGATTTATCAGAAAAAATTAGTGAAATCGACGATAAAAAAATAAAAATAAAAACATAAGGCACTAAATTGATATATTTTTAAATCTTAGTAAAGTAAAAAAAAAAATATGAAACCACAAAATTAATATTTGAAGTTTTTAAATTTTTTTTTTTCTAGACTATAACATTTATGTTACTCAATTTTTTTTTTTAAAAAAATTCTTTTCTCCTCATCTCTTTCGGCCTATTTAATCCTGAAGTCCATCTAACAGTAATAAGCAAAATGTATATTGTATATTTAATTTTTAAATATATAGAATAGCCAAACAAGGAATTAGCCCTGAGGTTACTACTAATCTCCTTATTAGGGTTTCTAAACACTAGAATATTGCCAAAAAACTTAATCGATTCATTTAGCAAACCAAGCCAACAACACAACAAGAAAAGTTTTTTATTTTTTTTAAGAAAAAAAACAAAGAATCAGACATCAGAAACAAAGCAAACACGAAATACAAAATTATGGCCGGCCGAAGAAGTGCGAATGCTCCGATACGGCGGATGAAATGGACTTAATTCTCAGGAAACTGCATCGTCGTCGTCGTCGTCTTATTCACCATCTTGTTCTTGTTGTTTCTGTACAAAAATATCTCAAGCTGGAAAGCTTCAGAACTTCATTAGCATATAGCATGGATAGCATCAGAGAACAAGCAGTGAGAATCCAAAGCTCATCCACTACCATTCTTGGTGTTTTAGAAGAGTCTTAAGAGAGCCCTCCACTATCTCTCCTTGCTAAACTCGGGGCTCGCGGCCGCGCAATCGCCCTCACCATCCTCTTCCCCTTCTTCTTTCTCTCACTAGGATTCAACATGGCCTCGAATACTATCTGAACCCCCACTGAGCGAGGTTATGGAACAGTTCCTTCAAGCAGAAGTGGTTTCAGCGATTGGGCTCGGCATTTTTTGCGTCCTTGATACTGCTACTAACTCTCCGTTCGACATCTAGTTTGCACAGAGGGAAAGAACTCAGGTTGCATGATTTGTCGCGCAAGATCAAGGCGGTATGGACGAGACCGGCGATCACCTTCTTGATTGTTCTCCTAATTATTGTCTACTACTTCTTCGCCATGTTCTCGATCATCTCTGCCGCAATCTTCGGCAGCGGATGTGTGTGCTTAGTTGTCCTAGCTAATACAGTGGTCCTTGTGGGAGATATTCTTCTACTTACACATTGCCAACATATGGATATCAGTAATGGAAGATGAGTTCATTGGAAACGAGGAGAAGGGGAGAAAGCTACAAGGGGTTGCCTTAATGGTAGTATTGGCTGTTAGTGTTGTTAATCCAGCAAAAGTGGTGAGAATGAAACATTTATTCGATCGGCGGCTGGGATCGGGATTTTGGGTTTCTTCTATTTGGTGAAGCTCATCGGTTTCATGGTCTACGCTGTTTTTCTCCATGAGTGTAGGAAGGCCAAAGAAGAGCAAGTAGAGATTGGAGAAAAACAGGATATCGCTTTGATTACCGACAATGAGGTGTGATGATGAATTGGGCTCAAGGATTTGGTTTCTATCTTTGGAATATGCAGAAGAAAATGAATGAATAGAGTGCGTCGTGAATTCTCACAATGTTACTCTCTTTGATTTAGTAAATGTGAAGGAGCTTACAGTTTTTCTGAATTTTTATACATGGCCTTCAAAAACCTAATTTCTTATTATCCATGCACTGAAAAAAGTTGCCCCTGTTTAAGATACTTGTCCATGCATTAGCTGACACCCTAACATAATGACCCTAACATAATGTGAATTCTTATAAGAAACTACATGTATATCCGAAAGTTTAGGCTTAACAGGGGTATAAATCAAACAGTAATTCTGCAGGGGTACACATGTAAAAGCTCCTGAATGAATGAGATAATTGCTTCAAAATATACGCCAAAAGTGAACAGCAAAGGGTTCGAGATGTACCTTGACCTCGAACCTAGTATTAGGACCTCACTCAAAAAGGCGTCGGCAGCATCAGTTCTCTACTCATGCCAATCTCTTAGCACCGCTGCTCGTCATTAAATCTGAATAGAGATGTTTAATGATGAATTCGAGAGCAGCTCTGATGATCGGAGTCGCCTCAATTGATCTTGCAGATTAGTAGGAACCCCCGATCAGCAACCACTACTAACCAGTAGTGGAATAATCCTTCACCATTAAGATCTCCCCACACAACTTCTTGGGAACTTGTTCTAGGCTTTTCCCTTCTTGCCATGCTTGTCCAACTAGGGTACCTGGTCCGGCATGACGTATGTAGAAAACCAATTGATCGTTGAACGGCCAAGGATGTCTTACTGAGATCAAGATAAGAGAATAAGAAGAATAAATATACAGAATCTGAATACACTGAAAACTGCATAAAATATAGAATAGGTGAAACCTCAGTTTTCTCATGTGTCAAACAAGCTACAACAGTGTTGCAGACAAGGAACTTAACACATAAAGAAGGTTTCAGGCATGAATATGGTGCGACAACATGAACTTTTGGGCTTTTAAAAGCTTGATCAGTAAATACAGAAAATAAACTTCTTTTTTTTGTGAGAAAAAAAGATAAAGATGATGATGATCAACTTTGATTAACCAAGTACGCAATAGCAAATGCATATAAAATGGTAAAATATGGAACATATAACTACTTGAGCTTTTTTGTTGTTCTAGATGAAATGGCACAAGTAATAGTTCTTTTCAGCAAGCTATATGCTTCTTGTTTACTCATTTACCCACTTATACACTCATCCAAAGAAAATACAAATAAACTTCTGTACTCTTAAAGGAAAATATTTCTGAAATTTTTTTGCTCTTGAGGAGTAGAAGTACTAGCAGAAAGTAAAGAAAATTATAGTTATAAACGAACTTGCAATGATACTAGTAAAATTTTGTCTAGCTAATTTGTCTTGAGAATTTAGACAGAATTTGATCATGGCAACTTAGATAGAATTCGATGATCAAGACATTAGACGCAGCCTATAAAACTCAATGCATCTAAGACAACAACCAATTAATTCCAATATAAGCACCTAGTGACACTAGAAGTTTCAAATTCAATTAAAATGGGATAGCATACCAGGTCTCAAAAAGTTCTCAGGAAAAACATCATGGTCAAAAAGCCCATCCCCAAATTCATATGCCAAATCACAAGGCTGTTCGGTGGGCATTACTTCCACAACTTGCTTAACTTTGAAGTACAATGGGTGATATGACCTCGCCACGCTGAATGGATTCAATCCACCTAAAGGCAAAAAGAAGGTAGTTTAGCATGTACAGATCAAACAGAACACCCAAATGCCATGAAACTGAGCCGTAACTCAGAATGTCAAACATAGATTTCCCTCGGGAAAAATAAAAATTGTAACATGAAAAAGTAGATTGAAGCAATCAACAGTCTACATACATGCGCATGCGACCAACTGTCTCATGCACGAGTTAATTCTAGCAATCAGGTTTGTAGGCCCTAAAAGTCAGGATCTAGTATATTATGATGCTACTATACTGGCCATGTTTCTGGTTTTCGTTTGCTTAAGATTCTCTATAATCAAGCACGAAGACTAATATTTTTTTTGAGGACTCCAACTGCAATAATTTCATCATAATACTTTCGAGCCCATTGCATGTCTCAATCAGCCTCATGGTTTAAAGTGTGCGAGTGATATTTACTTGACATTTCTGAACAGAAAGATAAAAATCATATTACTAGCATTGCCTCCAAGCAGTTGATACTGCTGTGGTGACTTTTAAACAATGTTATGTTGACATCTCATAGAATGAAAACCAAATATCTTGCTGGCATTATTGTAAATTAAATACAAAAAAGTAAATAATCATATACATGTACGATTTGCATAAAATCAAATATTTTTAACAATACCAAAAAATTTTACCAAGAATTATTCGCCCATATGTATCCCCATCCTTGCCACGGAAAATAACCTGTGCAACATAGACGAAGTTATATCAAAGTTGTAAACTAGGCAATAAATAGCTATATAATGTGAAAAGATGAGGGAAAGCCTGTAGCTAGAAAACCTTCTTGAAGTCATTAAACCAAGGAACTGGTAAAGCACCTGTTTGAAATTTGAATACACAATAAGTGTTAGAAAATAATCAGATTTTTGAATATGTAGAACAAATAACAAGATGATAGAGCCAAATTATATAGTGAAAAAAAAATGTATATGTGAGTTCTCAGTTCTGACAAAAGTAAAATAGAAATAATGAGAGAAATTTCTTTTCCTTTTTCTTATTGACTACAGATTTCTCCTAGGGAAAGCACCTTTGCTTGTTCTGCAAGTCCAAACTTCCGGAGCTGGCGAACTACTGCTCATGGATAACAATGGAGATGAACTTTGCTTTGCCAATTTGACATCTTGGTAACGCGTCCCAGCTAGTTCCCACATCCTAGATATGTGCCTAAACATTGCAAACAATAAGCTCTTCTGAATCTAAATGTGCATAACTTGTTCCACAATAGCAAAACAGAACTTCAATAATTCATTATAATTTATTAGTAGTGTTGCTTGGCATCAGAATTCACCTAGATTTCAGCGTAGAGAGTAAATGATCTCTTCTTTCTTCAGGTATATCTCCAATTTTTTTCCTGTAAAATTAAATAAATTTAAAAAAAAAACCAGATAAATTTGTAGCAAACATGAACATTTAGTAGTTCCCTAGCATTCTAAAAAGGAAAGAAGAAGCTCAAATGATAAACACATAAGAACTCATAGACCACAACCACATGATGTAAAAGGACATCATATTGTGCCAATAAATGGTGAAAGAGCAAGCATTGTGGAGTGTAGTGCATATACATGCTTCAACACATAAACTTTTTTTTTCCCCGGATGCAATTAAATTCTAAAAGTTGAAATTGAAACCAATTTGAAGAAGAAGAAGAAGAAGAAGACGCTTGGAATGGTAGCTCACCAGAGATAGGAAGCGGGGTTGTAGGAATCAGGATCGATAGGGATGAGCTCCTTAGGGGGATCGAGGAAGCTCACCACGTCCTGCTCATCGAGGTACGCTCTCCTCCCCTCTGGAAGGAGCTCGTAGGGCTCGTCGTCCCATGACGACGAAGACGAGCTCCCCCCTCCCGCACCCCTCCTCAACGAAGCTTCCACTACGCTTCCTATGGGGAGAAGCTTCCACCGGAGCTGCGGCGAGCGGCGGCCGAGGGGGACGGCACGAGGAGAGCGGAACCCTAACCCTAACCCTAACCCTAGATCGAAGGGTTGGTGCAGTGGCTTTTGGGGGAGAAGAAGGGGTCGGGGCGAGGCGAGCGAAGAAGCCATGCGGGGGCGGAGCACTCTTCTTCGGAGAAGAAGAGTTAAAGAGGATCGAGCGATGCGGGTAAGCGGGTTCGGGTACTAATCGCCCGATCCGAGTCATACGGACTCGTGCTTGAATAATTATTATTATTATTATTATTATTTATTTATATTATTATTATTAAATAAAAGTAAACTTTTAAATACTTAAAATATTTTATATTACCATAATTAATTTTTTAAATAACTAATGTTTTTCAATCTCTTTCTCTTACGTAATTGATTTTCAAAATTACGATCGTATATAATTTACAATGAGTCACAAAATACAATAAAAACATTTTTAAAAACATTTTTATATTTATTTACGATCAAAGAGTCATCTAATAACCAAGGCATATTTGGCACTATCGAATGCTATTAAATAAAATAGAGATCTCACAAAAACATATAGGTGGTGTGGGATGCGACCTGAGAAACGCAATATTACATACAGAAACAAACATGAAACATGATATTTTTCTAACGTACTTTCTCACCATACGTAACGTAATTTTTTCGCAATCCCAAACGAAACATAAATCACTCTCATCATGTTGTAAATACTTAATCAAGATCATCCAATATCTTCAAATATCGTGCAAGGTTGCTTAAGAATAGCAATTTATCGTAAAATGACTTGTCGCTGTTGTGTTATTTTCTTAGAGCCTGAACAAATGAAATAAGTTTGCTCTAACCAAAGAATCCCCACTCATCACAACAAATGAGTCCCAAAAAAAAAAAAAAAAAAAAAAAAAAAAAAACCCTTGGAAGTTAATGCACAAATAATTTAGTAAAAGCATCCCAATATCCAGCTAGCTGAAAAGAAATAAAAAGGATTAGTGATCTTATTAAAGAAGTAATGAAAAGATAAAAGAAAAGAAAAAGGGATTGATTATATGAAGATGAACTTTACTTGGCCCAGAATGCCCTTTCCGGTTTGACCTTCTACAACCAGGCCTGCTGCGAGACCGATCATCGCCCACGCTCCGTTGATGGCCTCCGTGCGGCGTCTCCTCTGAATCAAATTTCACCTTACTACAACTTGAGGAAGAAGCGTTACGAGAATTTCTACGTCATCGATTGTTCGGCGGATGAGAGACGGATAACTTAAGTTATTCCTGGTCTTCTAGAAGCTCAAGGAGAGTTGTTCTGGTTAAATCGGGTTATTCTACGGTCGAACTACTATCGGAGCCAACCTATCGAGTTAAGGGAAGCTTCACTTTGTCCCTAGATATCGCTTATGTTGTTGTAGTTAAAATCGGAAACCAAATGAAAAGAATGGCTTTGGTCTTGGTTACGGGACTAAAGATTTAAGAACCAGACTACGGCATAATGGCGATAATTAGAAAAAGACTGTTTAACAATGCACGAAAATTAAGGCAATTGCGAAAACAAAGCAAAGGTCTCACACACCTTGAGCTTTTCTTTCGCCTGAATTTCTTGCATCTGTTTGGTGGCCAAGCGCTTTGCTTCGAGGGGGTCGACCATTATAACGTCATCGCCGGAACTTCTCTTTCTTTGAGACGCCTAAGTTGTTCAGTGTAGCTAATCAGCTTTAAGATAAGCGAAAACCAGAAGAAAAGGAAACCGCCAAAATAAATGCCGGAAATAGATAATCACCAAAACTAGAAGCATTCCTTATTGCTGAAAATCATTAGAGCCAATAAACTATGATTCAATTAACGAAGCAACCTCTAATGCAAAGTAATTGACGGAGATTTTCTACTAAAAGTTGATCCTATCCAAACCAAAAACTATCAGTATTAATCAGAAGCATAAATACTTACATTTGCATTAGCAAAAGCCACGAAGGTTCGCCTACTGCCCCTTTGAAAATTAGCATACATTACTTGTCTTCTTTGTGAGTTCCAGCTAGCAGAGAAACAAGAAAAATAGATACTTCAAATACAGTATTATTTACAAATACAAATCTCCTTGCAAACAGCAGGACCCGGTATAATTTGCAGATAACTCACAATTACTTCTTAATTTAAAATGCTAAAGAGCGAAGTCGAACATTATGAAACCTGTTTAAAGCTTTTTAACTATTTTAGTGCTCAAACAGCAGAGAAAAATGCACATTCGAAGAACATTGTGAGATAGAAGAACAGTGAAACCATCAATCAGTATCCTCCTTGTGCTCTTCAAGAACATTTTGCATAGTTAAATATCTGAGGGGAAAATTAAGTTCTTAATCTATTGTCCACATTTTTCTCCGAATTCCACCGCAATGTGCACGGGCACAGCAAGCAATTCAATCAAGGTTAATTTTTTTTTTTGAAAGATATCTGATACTAGTAAAATACTAGGAACCTTTTAATAGCAACATTAGAAACCACGATTATACTGTACAAACACTGATACACAAGTAAACTACTGTCATAGGCCATTTGCGCACCAAAACATGTTTTTGTAAGTTTGAGAATGGGGATTAGAGCATCAGAAACTAATCAAAATGGCAATTTTGATGTAAAATTCTATCGTCTGCTAATGGACTGTAGAAATTCTTTGTATAATCCGAAGTTCAATTAGGGTTTGACATGAAAAAATAGCATAGCATGGAAAGCAAAACACCTCTAAACTCGGTGTATTCAAGTAAAATTAAACCGCAAGGGGAAGAGGAAGAAGAAGAAGAAGAAGAAGAAGAAGATAAAGGAGCTCACGAGCTCTCCTCGCATGGCGACGACGAGCTCTCCCCTCCCTCTCCCCTCCCCAAAGAAGTTGCTACGACACTCCCCACTGGGACAGCCTTAACACGGAGCTCCGACGATCCGCGGCGGAAGGGGAGGAGGGTGAGAGGAGATGGAGAGGGCTCCGGAGCGGCGTGGTCGGGAAACCCTAGCCCTAACCCTAACCCTAGGACGGAGCGTTTGTGGGGGAGAAGAAAGGGTCGGAGCGACGACGCAACGCTACACGCCATGTTCGGGACGGGGCTGCGAAAAGAGCCCCTTTTTTTTTCTTTTTTGTTTTTATGTGGTTTATTTTGTTCGAATTAAGTAATCACCATTTTAAGTACATACTTTGGCTAATATGCATAATCATTAAATAGTCATATAAAATTAGTATTTGTATACAGTAATAATAAAGTTAATTTTTGTAAAAATATGCATACTTAGACTTGGTTCAAAATCGCATGGAGATTGCGTTACATGCGGTGAGAAAGAACGTTGAAAAATGTCCGATTTGTTTTAAAATGCGTAATATTCGTTAAGCGTATCCTTGATGAGTATATTACGTTAGCGTATAAGCGATGGTGTAATGCGTTCATGTGCTCCCAGCGATGAGTTGGTTACGATATATTTTTAACGATTAAATGAGCAATGCTTGTCTCAAACTTTTGTGTTACCATTAATAATGTGTATAATAAAATAATAATAACGAGCTATTGGGTTCATCGAAAAAATAAAAAAAAAATTATTATTTTAAAAAATTATTATTAATATTTTTTTTTGTTCTTCGAATAATTTTTTTTTAGTAAAAGCTTTTTTTAACTGTTGTGTAGAACGATTATAGAAGTTATCCCACTTTGAGCTTAAAAAGAAAATAAATAATAATAATAAAATTAAAAAAGAGATCAGATATAAAAGGAGGCTCCGTCATCTTTTTCAACGGCGCCGTGAGGGTTTGTTGCGTAGGGTCAAGGGTGGGGTGGAGAGTTCGCGACTCTGCGGCGATCTCGATCTCGATCTCGATCTCGATCTATCGCTTGGGGATTCCCCGATCGGGATCTCCTTTTCCTCTCTTCCAAGGTAAGCATCGATCGATCCCGCCCTCTTCATTTCTTTTGCTCGAGCTCTTTTTTCAATTAGGGTTTTGCAATCTCCCGATCGGGATGGCACAAATCCGTAGAACCATTTCCTGGTCGATCTCCCGCTTCACATGTCTTTCCGGTTTAGTTCGACCCATTTAGAACTGTTTGTAGGGCAACTATTGTTTTCGATGATTGATCGACTGCTTGTACTTTAGGGTTTGTGTGGGATCTAGGGTTTTTTCGAGATATTTTGCAGAAAAAACTGCGGGTACAGCTAATTCGCAGAAAAAGTTGCGGGCACTCGGGACAGTGAGTCGAAATTGCTGATTTGTTGATGAAAAGAAGATTTTGATCTGTCCGTGGAGATGGGAGAGCGAAAGCAGAAGAAGAAGAAGATAGAACTACTTTAATCATTAGTGAAAGCCCTCACAATATATGACAATATGAGTTCAAATATTTCCAGTATCTTTGATCACTGTAATTAAACTAATCGGTGGAAATCCACAAATATTTGTTGAACTAATTTAGATGTTGTTTCGTTTCAATATACTGCATCTCCTTTTCTTTCTTGCGGATTTTTAAGAAATTGGTTGACTTTAGTGATATTAGCAGGTTGGCGTGCCGGATGGCCGCTCGTGTTTACGTAGGCAATTTGGATCCCGAGCTACTGCACGGGAGCTTGAGGATGAGTTCCGAGTATTTGGGGTTTTACGAAGGTAAGCTACATGAAACGACACTGTGTACGTTAGTACGTAGCTTAGTAAGTGTCTTTGTAGTATATTTTCTCCTTCCTAGTTTCTAGTTTATGAGTGATCTTCATGCTACATATCTTTTGGTTCAAAAGTGCAGAGCTTACTTTAACTTCAGGGCATTTTGAAATGACACCTTACCTTTATTTTTTCTTAAATATTTAGCTGCCGTGTTTGTTTCTCTAAACAGGTCTTATTGTTGAGTTGAGCAGCAGGGTAAGTGAGAGGATGCTGCTATATACAATTGTGGTTTTGAACATCTTCATTAAACTGCGTCTTTTTCCTTTTCCAGTAATGTAATTAAGTTTTATTGATTTTATGACTATTTTCCAAAATGTATCTTGGATCTTACTGAACAGCTTGTGAATGATCAACAAGTATATTTAGCTAGAACCTCTTGTGCACACCCATTAATTTATAGCAATAGTGTTTTCCCCCCAGTCTTGCTCAAACTATTTCTTCAAACTCAATGTATGCAGAAAGACTGATTATCTATACAAAGTTGTTCCTTTCGTTGCTTCATGCATTCCAAAAAGGATATACTCTTAACCCTCCTATAAATTGGTGATTTATCTACTGGCCGCATAGGTGATATGTTGGTTGACTTGGTTTTCTTGATGCAGTGTGTGGGTTGCTAGAAAACCACCAGGTTTTGCTTTTATAGACTTTGATGACCGTAGAGATGCTCAGGATGCAATTCGGGAGTTGGATGGTAAGTAACTTATTTTTTGTTTAAAATTTTGCTGCTTATATGACATATCCCTTTGGTCCGGCATAGCTGTATTACAAAGGTATTTTACATTCACCTTTAAGTGATTTGCTATTTAGTTATATTCCTCTGCAAAGTCTTAAATTTTATATGTGCCCTCTAATTTTCATTTTTATATTTATATTTTCTTTGTTCTGATCCATGCATGTAATCTGGTGGATCATCTCATTGTATGCCTGGCCGATGATCTAAATTGCATTGATTCTTGTGTAATAGGTAAGCATGGATGGCGAGTTGAGTTGTCCCACAACTCGAGCAGTCGTGGCCGTGATCGCTATGGTGGTTCTGATATGAAGTGTTATGAGTGTGGTGAGGCTGGTCACTTTGCTCGGGAATGTCGCATGCGGATCGGCCCCGGAGGTTTAGGCAGTGGAAGGCGTCGTAGCCGCAGTCGCAGTCGCAGTCGCAGTCCTAGATATCGTAGGAGCCCGAGCTATGGTAGAAGGTAATTGAAGCTTCTGCACCGACTGTTACGAAGATTTTTTTCCCCTTTTTTTTGGTCAACTACATATTCCGAACTACATGTAATTCATGCTTAGCCATCACATATCTCATTGTCTTAGCATACAACCTGGAAGGCAATAGGTTCAGAATTGATTTTATGATTTCTCAGGATGGTAGAGTTTGCAGCTAAATATTTTTAATGAGGGGTTGTAGTTTAGGAAGTAATTTGGTGCTCTGTACATGATTCCTCTTTATGAATTAGACAAATCTGCTTGATCTTTCTCTGAGCATTTTCTCTGAGCATGTTTTGGACTGTAGATGATCTTTAGTTGTGACAATATCCGAATTACAACTAATTTCTCTGTGATCAGAAGCTACAGTCCTCGCGACCGGTCTCCAAGGCGTCGCAGTGTATCGCCTCCTCGTGGACGCAGCTACAGTAAGTCACCACCATATAACCGAGATCGTGAAGAGTCTCCCTATGCTAATGGGTAAGCTAAACCTACTTCCTGTTTGCTGTTGTTTTAGAGGTCAATCTTATCACTTGTTGCATTTACCGTATTGAACTATTTAATCTTTGTTTGATGATTCTTGTTCAGAAACAGTGGTGCCAGACACAGCCGCCGCAGCAGGAGCTAAACCTAATTAAGTGGGCACTATGCGTTCTGGATCGGCAATGGAACTTTTGGTGTTGTTGGCTATGAACTATGTCCTATTTGAGTGTCACAACTTCGACTGCGTGAACTTGGTTAAGTTTCTATAACTTCATTTGCCTTGTCATGCATTTCTATATAATGTCTTAGAGTTCGTATAACTTTATAGCAAGGATGTACCGTGCAACTAAGATTTATATCTTTTCTTTTGTGTGTTCAAAAGGCGTGGTCCTGCTTTAACGACTCGCCGGACTTCAGCACTCAATTTGCTTTTGTGGTTATACTCTACGTCGTCTTGTTCTTCGCTACGTCCTCACCTGCTAGCTTCGATCAAATTGAGAATATTTCCCTTCTTGACTACATGCTTCTGCGTGCTTTATATTCTTCGGTTAAGATGCTGCCTCATTACCGCCTTCATATAACTTGAGAAGCTGCAGGGGAGCTTCTAACCTAAAACGTCTTCTGAAACCACTAGGGAATTCACGATCTTCGTAGGCCTACGACTTTTCTGGGTCTTCTCTCGCTTGTAATTCAAGGTGAGGAAAAACCAAAAACTGCTTCCCGTTCATTCGAGGATCGAAGACCTGCTTCTTTTCTCCGGCTGCATGATCTTCTGATGAATTCCAGAGGTGTGTCGACAGTATTCAATTCTGGGGTTTTATCGGTTACTCCGTTTTTCTTCAAACTTTTATCTATTAAACATCAGTAGTCGAAAATTTCCCCCCAGTAAGAATTTTATTTTCACGATGAAACTTCCAAATGTTGTTTTTTTCTTCTATTACTGGTAAAAATTAGAAATAAATGAGGCCTAGTTTGGGAATGTGTTGTCTGTATGCAACCGCTTGATGCTTTAAAGCCCCGAGAAAAAGCCCATAAGCTCACTTTGGAGCTCCGCTTCCTGGATCCTAAAAGATGACGGTGGAAACCTCAAATGAGGGAGGCATCCCGCCGTCTCGACGGGCCCAGCTCCAAAGCATCAAAATGGTTGCGCGTGGAGAACATATTCTCGCAAACGCCTGAAATTTGCCTGCTGATACTAAACTAAGTCCTTTCTGAATGAGATTGCTAGCCTATTTAATCCAAACCTGGGTTCATGTTCATGTGCTTTTACTTGATGGGGTCGCGAGAATCTTTGCTATGCTATCTGCGGTTATCTTACTGCTTCGGGATCAGATGTGTTGAATCTTGAATCTGACCCGTGTATTCAATCTGTCGACTAACATTCTGTTTCTCGGTTTTGTTGATCTGTGTTGAATTTGGTTTAACATCTTGCAGTGCAGCTGCATCTCTGTTTACTCCTGTGGTTCATTCTTTATGCATCCCTGATAGAATCTTGTAAAGGCATGTAATGTGTTCCTCAATTCCATTAAAAGTACTGCTTTTTCTATCAGAAAATTATAAGCGTACCAGTTTGGATAAACTGAATTTGCGTGAAAACTATCCATCTACATGTTTTATCGTTTTATTTATCAGTTTTTGTTTTTCTGTAAAGTGTATATTTGTGTGTTTCTGTTATTGGAGTTTTCTTTTTACCCGATATGCTCAGTGAATATAATAAATATTCAATCAAAGTTAGAAAAAATGGGTAAAATCTTTCATCTTGTATCGAGTACAAGAAGTTTTTTTTTTTTTCTCTTTTAACAGCATATTAATATGAATTTTTCCCTTTATTTATTATATATATATAATAATAATGGTAAAAAATGCATAGAATTATTTGAATTGTCAACCCAATTTTTTAAATTTATAGTTGCATGAATTATATTAAAATATGCTAATTAAATTGTGGTTAACTAATTCAATTTAAATAAATTTTAGATCAAAATGGGTGATAATTAAAAATTAGTTGTACAAATTTTTACCTTACATAATCGTTTGTAATTGATTTGTGTGCATAAGGATTTTTTTTTTTTTTTTTGGTTTGGAGAGAGAGAGATAGTATCTTATCCGCTTGTTTATTTTATTTAAAAATAAATTTAGTTAAAAATATGAATCAATTAGAATTTGACTTAGGACTTCGGATATCAATCATCAAATTTTTTTGTTACGGGAGGTGATACTCTTTATTTTATTGATTCAAACAAAAATAGGATTTTATGCCATTCATGTTTAATTGTTAATTAGCATATTTGGACCCACAAAAAAAAAAAAAAATTATGCCATTAATTTGGACAATTTATATAGGCATTCGTCCCCAAACTTTCCAAAACTAAGCGTTTGGTTCGGGGTTAAGAAAAGCACAGTTATTAGGAGATAGTGTTAAGGTTGGGGTTAAGGTGGGGTTAAAGTAATTTTGTGTTTGGTTAGGAGATGCAGTTAGTCGAGGATAGTGAAAAATAGTGGTTGGATGAAGTAGGTGGGCAAAGAATGGATAGTGGGTTATTATGAATAGAAAAATAATGTTTGGTTGAGATTTGGTGGGGTTAGTTAAGCCGAGATAATTTTTTGAGGTGGGGTTTACTAATTTCATCTTTTTTTGGTGGTGTTTGGGGATAAAATAGGGGTAGAAATTATTCCACCTTTTAACCCCCAACCAAACGGGGGCTAAAAGTTTAGGGATGTTGCGGATGGGGCCACGTGGCCCTGCACCTCCTCTGTGAGGAAAAAAAAGGAAAACAACGCGGGCCGTCAATTTTGAGAAAGAGAGAGAGAGAGAGAGAGAGAGAGAGAGAGAAAAGATGAGCATGCATTGGCCACACGGCACCCATCCCCATCCGCATCGTCCCTAAATAAACTACTAGTTTGAGGACTATGTTCATATAATTTTTGTTTCATTAATTAATTTTTATTTGGGTGAATCTAAGTAACATACTAACAACAGTCAATGCCCATAATAATGTTTTTTTTTTTTTTTTTTTTTTTTTTTTTTTTTGGGGGGGGGGGGTCCCATCACCGGTTGACCTATTGACTTGGGGCTTTGCGGGTCCTAACGACCCTACTCTCGTCTCTGGTCACGGCGGCGCGTAATGAGGAAGTTGCCTTGCATATGGTGTACTGCAGCCACTCATCACCACCGTTCATCAATGGGAACTCCTTTTTTTTTTTCCTTTTTTTTTTTTTTTTTTGCCTTTTTTAACATGTGTAATATAATTATATATATATTTCTCGTTAGAAAAAAAAATTTAAACTCGCATTTTACATTCAAAAAATAGAAATTAAAATTAATATAGCCAACAGTTTTTAAGTGATTTTAAGTCATTCTTTTCATCTTATTACAGTACCAATTTAAATACTAAAATTAAGTAAATTACTATTCAAAAAAAGAGTAAATATATATAGAAACTGTATAGGTGCCTAAAAACTTAATAATTAGTTCGAAAGCTTAATTACTTTGGTAAAAAATTAATTAAACGAAACAGGTAGCTTGATATTTTCTTAATTTTTTTTTTTTTTAAATACTAATTTTCAGAGTTAACAACCATTTTATATTACTCTTGTTTTCAGAGTTAACAACCATTTTATATTACTCTTGTCGTAAAAAGGTCCCTTACCACACAAATGAATAAAAAATATATATAGAATATATATATATTATAATTAAAGTTTTTATTAAAGAGAGAGAGAGAGAGAGAGAGAGAGAGAGAGAGAGAGAAAAAGTGGTCCTTGGAGTACTACTACTGCTGCTACTAAGTTCTCCTTTTTCCCCTCCAAATCCCAATTTGGGCCGTAACAATCGAAACCCTCGTTCATCTCCGAGCTCGGCGCCGATTTCTACACCTGAATCCGAATCCCCACGCCGACTCTTTTTCCCATTTGAGCTGATGCGCGCATGAGGGGGCGATGAGGAGGCGATCCATCTCTGGAACCGCGAGGAATGGTGGTTTCTACTGGTTTTAATCCGAATTTTTGGTGTTTTTGTGGGGGATTACGACTAGGGTTTTGATTTGTGGGTGAATTGAATCGGTTTTGTGAGCCATTAGGTGTAGATTCATGGTGGGTTTTGTTGAATAGTACTTTCCCATGTTTGGATCGAGGAGAGTTGATGATATGGCGGAGCTCAAGAGGCAGAGAACCGTGAGGTGAGTGCACAAATCTTAAGTAAAAATCACATTTTTAGGAGGAACCATGTAGAAAAATTCGATCTTCGAAAGGGTTTCTTAGATATGGAAATCAAGCATAAGCTAATTCGAAATGGCCAAATTTCTCGAGTTTCCGATTCTTAGATTGTAAAATTTTCTATAATACTGTAGGCGAATTCGCATCGATATTTCAATTTTGTGGCTTCAACTAGGATTTACTCTACTCGATTTGAGAAATGAAGTAAACCATTTTAATTGGTGTATTTAGCCTAGTTTCAATTATTCATGTTGGAGGGATAGGATTATTTGATGAAATTCTATGCTAATTACATGTCCAGGTTTTATTCTGATGAGAAGAGAAATTTAGCTATTCCCACCCACAATGTCCCCCAGCAAAGATTTGGAGGTGCTAATAATAAAAAGAGCAAGTTACTTGCCAAAGACCACGAGCCGTGGCGAAAGGGGGTGCTCGACCCAGGAAGCGACTTTGTTTTGCATTGGAACCGTGTTTTCCTGATTTCATGCTTGATTGCTGTATTTATAGATCCTATGTACTTTTATTTGCCTTCGATTGATTACGGCAATCGCACTTCATGTATTAAGACAGATCGGCTTCTCAGTGTTGTCGTTACTGTTTTCCGGTCGCTTGCTGATTTCTTGTATGTATTACACATCGTCTTTAAGTTTCGGACTGCATACGTCGCTCCGGACACGAGGGTTTTCGGACGGGGAGAGCTTGTCATGGATCCGAAGAGAATTGCTTGGAGATATTTGACTTCAGACTTTGTTATAGACCTAGCGGCTGCATTGCCTTTGCCACAGGTAAAACTGTTTTTATCTGTTTTTTTTCCCCTTCACATTGGCTTCATTTTTGGATTATTCTTGTAACATTCCAAATGACTCAATCCACTAGTATTAGCAGTTTGTTGGTAGAAGAGGAGTGTGATCAAATGTCGAGAATGGAATAGCATTTTCGACCTTCAAGTAATCTTTTTCAGAATAAGATAAATCACTTTGGAAGTGAAATATATTATCCTTCCGAATATCATAGATGTCAAGACTTTTCAAGGAGCAAAAATCAAACTTCTTGCTTGCAATCACACAAGAAAATTCTCGTACCAAATTAGTTATCCTTGGATAACTTATTCCAACGTCCAAACAGGGCCAAAGTGTTCACCAACCAATTGCGTTGGATTCTCAGTTGGCTTATCATTTCTTTTTCCTACAGATCTTTTTGAGCTCTGGCTACTGGCTGAAATTCTTCCTTTTCTTTTGCAGATTGTTATTTGGCTAGTAATACCAGCTGCTGGTAATTCAAGTTCTGAACATAACAATAACACCCTTGCCATGATTGTTCTAATTCAGTACATTCCAAGATTATATCTCATATTTCCTTCAAGTTACGAGATAATTAAAGCTACTGGAGTTGTTGCAAAGACTGCCTGGGTTGGAGCCGCATACAATCTACTGCTTTACTTGATAGCTAGCCATGTACGGTACTTGCATAGCTTAGATCATTTGATATGTTCCGAACATTGTTATATACTCGAACAATTCTGGCCTTAGTTTATATTGGTGATATTCACAGTATCCCTCTGCAAATGATTCTTTTAAGATGCGTATATTTGCAATATCAGAAATTTAATCTATGCCCTTAAGAAACTTTCTTTCATACATATATGCCCTTGAACTTGCAAATATATTGTCATGTCCCCCCTTTTTAAAGCACTTTCACTTTCTATTGTGTGAAATTAACATGTAAAATTAAGTCACTCTACCAAATCTAACTTCTTGCAGGTCTTAGGAGCATTGTGGTACTTGTTATCAGTTGATCGCCAAACTACGTGTTGGAAACAAGTATGCATGCAAGAGGATGTCACTATGAACACCTCATTTTGCAGTGTTAAGTATCTGGATTGTGACTTCTCAAGCCAAGAAAAACAAATTTGGGCGAATAGCACAAATGTCTTTACGGACTGTGATGCTACTAATAGTAGCATTTCCTTCAACTTTGGCATGTTTGGGCCTGCATTGTCCAATTATGTTCCTGCTCAACAGTTTGTCAAGAAGTACTTCTATTCTTTTTGGTGGGGTTTGCAAAACCTTAGGTATGATTTTCTTATTTCAAAATTCACATCTTTTATAGCTAATCTGAGTCGTTATATACTTTTTGTTCTTATTTTTCTGGAAATGTTTCTCTGGATTGATCTGAAATAGTCAACTATATGCTAAACATGTTCTTTTTATGTGTTCTTGTTTTTGCCATTTCTTCTCATCATATCTTGTCGAGAAAATTAATATTTCCATGGTTTGGTCCATATGTAATGTACATTGTGTGAACCTGCAGAATAACATATTGTTTAAGTTGCTACAGATCATTGTGTGTGTTACTTAACTGGAAGAACCATAGGGGAGTTAATGGTGATTATATAGCGGGAATTCTTCAGGATTAATTCTTATCCGAAGATTATCAATTTTAGTTTGACAAGTATTCATTGACATTTCCTGAATATCTTATGTGGCTTAATTGTTCTTTTTCTTTTCCTTTTTGACAGCTGCTATGGCCAGATTTTGACTGTGAGCACTTTCATTGGGGAGACATTGTTCGCTATATTTTTAGCAGTCCTTGGTCTTGTCTTATTTGCCCATTTGATTGGAAATGTGCAGGTATATAGAAGGCACTGCTCCTATTATCATTTATTATTAGACATCTATCTACAAGCAGTTAAGGTTATAGTTTTCAGAATTTCCTTAAGTTTTAGAACAGTATTTGAAGTAATTCCTTTTCTCTTATAAAGTTCAAAATGTTGAACTTGGCTTGCGAAGTCTTGTTTTATCCTTTTCGTCTTTATCAGTTAATATTCAGCTAATTTACATTCAAACTCGTATCATATTTCAGACCTACCTTCAATCAATTACCGTGAGGGTCGAAGAATGGAGACTAAAGCAAAGAGACACGGAAGAGTGGATGAAACATCGCCGACTCCCTCATGAGCTGCGAGAAAGAGTTAGGCGATTCATCCAATATAAGTGGCTCGCAACGCGTGGCGTGGATGAAGAATCCATGTTTAAGTGTCTCCCTGCAGATCTTCGTCGAGACATCAAACGCCACCTCTGCTTGGACATTGTTCGCCGGGTAAACCATTATCGATCCTTTTCTTTCCTAGATTACTTGAAGAAAAATAAAATTTTGAAGATATTGGAAGTCAGCATATCAAATGTTGCTTTAGACTTTATTCTTCCATATATAAAAAAAAATCCGATGAATAAATGATAGTTGTATACATTTTACCTGAATCCAACAAGTAGAGAACTTTTGAAAATTACTAACTAGCCCCTTTCCAAACCCTAGGTCTCTTTCTTCTCCGAAATGGATGCTCAACTCCTCGACGCCATCTGTGAGCGGCTTGTATCTTCCCTGTGCACGGAGGGTACCTACATCGTCCGTGAGGGTGACCCAGTGACCGAGATGCTCTTTATTATTCGCGGAAAATTAGATAGCTCTACCACCAACGGGGGCCGCACTGGCTTCTTCAATTCCATAACTCTAAAACCTGGGGACTTCTGCGGCGAGGAGCTTCTAGCATGGGCCCTCCTCCCGAGGTCTGTTGCCAACTTGCCCTGTTCCACCCGAACGGTAAAGGCTCTTGTCGAAGTAGAGGCCTTTGCTTTACGAGCTGAGGACCTAAAATTTGTAGCGAACCAATTTAGGCGGCTTCATAGTAAGAAGTTACAGCATGCCTTCCGGTTCTATTCGCACCACTGGAGGACGTGGGCTGCTTGCTTTATTCAGGTCGCATGGCGGCGGTTCATGAGGAGGAAGAGGGCAAAGGAGTTAAGCTTGAGAGAGTCATCTTTCTACTCAAGATCCGAAGTGGAGAGCAGTTCAACCGCGGCACCTTCTTCTAAGTGGAAACAGAACATTGGGGTAATCATTCTGGCTTCCAATTTCGCTACTAATTTGAGAAAAGGGGCACGGAGGATCAAAGACATCGATATGCCTAAGTTGCAGAAACCGGATGAACCAGATTTTTCGGTTGAGCCTTTCGATTAAGGTGTATTGGTTTATGGTGGCTCATTATGATGGTTATTCTTTTATTCAATTCCCCCGATGAATGAAGGAATGGTATAGAGGGTTGCTTTCTGTATCATTTGAGGTTGATGGTATCTAATCTCCAGACAAGTAGATCACAGAAGCAGAGTGAAAGCGCAGCATCGTATCAGTGATGAAGCCTATCTGTTTCATCCGTGGATCTGCAAGAGGAAAGGGGTTAGTCTTTAGTATTTTAGTGTTGTACATTTCTGATGTATTTATTGAATTAATATTACTAAATCGACAAGCATTGATCATTATTACATTGCAATTGTCTTAGCATCTCCTTACTGTTAGAAATTCTCGTGAGTTTTTTTTACCTATGTAGGCCTTTTAGACTGTTGTTGCATCCCGTGGATGTAAGCCCTATGCTTGAATTTGTAGTTAGATTTGGTGGAAGTGTTTACATATTCAGAATCTCAGATTAATAAGATATTTTGCCGCCAAACAGAAAAAGGTACAGTGACATTGAGTTGAGCAGGAAGGCAAATATCCGACTTATTTGGCGATCATTTTGAGTGTTCTTGTCAAATCGATAAGTTTTATTAGGCAACGATTTCTATACTAGAACAAGAAAGTACAGAGAGAGTCCAATGTGCTTGAGGTTTAGGGACATTGAAAGGAGGAATCATTCACAAAACCTTGAAAAAAAACACTGGGTATAGAGCCTCCACTTGCTTTACATGGAGCCTCACAGTACATCTCTCTCTCTCTCTCTCTCTGTCTCTCTCTCTCTCTCCTTTTATTTTCGTAACAGCTTATACGCTTCATTAAACCTTACCAGGCCCCATTTTTAGCGCAACCCGGGATCAACCCTGTCTTACCACAGGAGCTGCAGTGTGTTTGGTGTCTTTTATCAATCTTTGATCTGAGTGATCTTGCATAGTTCTGGTGTCCAATATTCCTCTTTGATTTTCAGCTCTCCACCTAGGATTGAAACCTTATTTCAACAGATAACACATCAAAAGTTCCCTGCTTTTCGAACCAATGGAGTTCACATTCCATCCTACAGCACTGCGCATTTAAACATTAGGATTGGCCTTATAGAACAATGGTTCTGCTAGCTATTCTTACTTCATTAGAGAACACCAAGTTTTTCATTCTGGCATGCTGCATATGCCGATATGCGCAGAATACACCAGAATTTGATCTGCAGTTTGATTTGAACTCAATTACTGCTCGGCTTCAGTCCTGTAGGAATTGGATGGCTATCATCAAGATGGCTCATCTCATACTTACTGCAGGTTAGGGGCTTTGACTCATGTATCCCTGCCACGCCATCTATTTACCCAAAATTTGCGGTGCATATTTGGATCTCAGATTTTGCAGTGATACGCATGTAAATAGATGATTTTGCAGGGGCATAAATAGAAGTTCCTTTCATTGCAACCAATATAGGAATCACATGTCAAATCTCTGTTACACTCCAAATAAAGAGGGATTGCATTCATGGGGTCCTTATACTTATTAGAGAGACTTGTGGGCACTCCCCACTCTTAGTTGTTCAGCAATAATGCAGGGGATGGTTTACAGAAACAAAAACAAAAAGAAACAAAGATGAAGAGGGTGATGAGCAGTAACACAATCTTTGTTCTCATTCAGACACTTCTTTGTCCCACAAATGACCTCCGCCGACAATTTCATATACTAAATCCAAACCAGACCAAACCAAACTAAACCCAAACCCCTAGTTAACATCAACCAAAAGAAGCAAATAAGAGAGAGGAGGTTAGTAAACTGAAAAAGGAAAAGAAGAGCACATGAGAAAAGGAAAAAGGCAACATGATGCATCATGTATAGTTCTCTGTAATATCCCCGATGTCGCGACTTGGTCCCTTTAGCCTAAGTGAACTAAAATATATGAGTCATTTGTAGGAGGGAGTCAGGAACTGAAGTACAGTATATCTGAAACTTCAAATGAGATGAAACTTTTTTAGTAAACCCTCCTGGTTTAAAAGAAGCTGAATCAATACAATAAACAAGTAAAATTTTACACACAACCTCACTATCTCTGAATGAGACTGTAAACAAACATAATCATTTATATTCCCCACCTTTTCTTTTCTCTTTGTTTGGGGTCCCTTTCAACTTCTTTAAGTACACGGTACAGTGAAAGGAGCTAAAATGAACTCCATTCTCTGAGCCTGAAGTATCCACAAGGAATTTCTCAATTAAATAAACTTAAATTTTCTCCGAGACCGTCGACATAAATGCGAACGATTTCACCGATTAAGTATAGAATACGCGACCGAGAACAAACTTGGTATATTCTCTTCTCAGACTTATCCCTTTCACATGTCAGCTCAATTGCTCGCCGACTAGATCGAGACCCACAAGAAGAAAAACTGCGCCTTGAAAAAGCAGGAAGTAGAAATGAATCCCCTGAGCAGTTAAAAGACTCCGAAGTGCTGCAGTGAGAAGCAGAAGCGCCAAAGCCAGCTCCTTCTTGTAGATCTTGTTAACTTTTCTGACAGTAGGTGGAGCAGCTTTTTCCTGTTCCTTCACTTTGTTGTTGGTCATCTCATTCTTTGTTTCCTTCTCTGCCGAATCCAATAGGTTCGATTCTGACGACCTGCCCGCTTTCTTAGTGACAACCCACTCATATGAACTCCCCAGTTTGAACAAACCCGAAATCGTAGCATTGAATTTAGTAACCGACATGGTGTTCTCGAAAAGGAGGTACGGAACTACAAAAGGAAAGGATTTCGGTGCGGGAAATATGTTTAACAAGGACATAAGAATTGGCACGTAACAGATGACCCAAGCAGGCAATTCGGCCTCCGGCACGAACATTGTTACCGGAAGGATTACGCAAAACAATACGAACGAATAAAATGGCAGAATCAACTTCCTTAGGAGAAAGAATAATAGTATCAAGTTTGCCTTCTTCCATACAGATATCTGCGAAACAGAATATGTTTAATTTGTTCAGAAGATTTTCAGATGAAGATGTACAAACCTTACTTGGAACTATGTTATAAATTTGATCTGACCACCTAACGCCTTACAGTATTCGAATTGTAAGAAAGTTAGGTCAAATTTTGTCAGAACTTGACGGTCGAAAAAAGATTACGGAACATTCTGTCAGAAAAGTTATAAGCACTACTAGCATGACAAATCAAAGATGCTGAAAGGTTGAATGGTAAATCAAAACTTCTAAACATCAAGTGCTCTATGCATTTTTACCAAATTTTTACAGCAAGATGTATCGATTGCGTAATTCGAACTCAAGAGGATTCCATACCTTTGATGTTATGATAGATGGAAGGCATAATCGGAAAAGGTGGATCGGACCCGAGTGCCATCGGTGCTGCTGCTTCCGATAAGCCTCGTATGATTCCGGAACTTCGCATAAGACCTTTGGAACAAAGTGTGTGTTTAATCAACAAAACTGATCTGATTTCAGAAGAACTTCATGCCAAAGAATGCTGTGGTAGTAATTTTTGAGTACCTTGACATCATTTAAGAAGATGAATTTCCACCCGTTGAGATGAGCGCGAACAGCGATATCCATGTCTTCGACAGTGGTTCGCTCGAGCCAACCTCCCGAATCTTCCAATGCTTTGATTCGCCAAACACCCGCCGTTCCGTTAAATCCGAAGAAATTTAGGAATACTCCATTCACTTGTTGCTCCACTTCAAAGTGGTAGCACAGATTTATATACTGAAGACGAGTTAACAAGTTCTCATCCTTGTTTACGAAGCTCCACGCTTGAACTAACCCAAGATCCGGATTTCCCTGCGAATAATCTCGAATGTAATGCTGCATATAAGTATATAACTCTTTTACGGGATTAATGAGCAGAATAAGTGATTATTTTACCTTAAAATGCGGAATTGTTTGCTTCAGGAAGTCGGGGTTGGGTTGGAAGTCGGCGTCAAATATCGCAACAAATTCACAGTTCTTAACGTAGTCGCAGCTCATCGCGGACTTCAGATTCCCAGCTTTGTAACCGGTCCTAAAGAGCCTATGCCGATAAATTATGTCGGTTCCTCGCTGCTTCCATTTGGAAACTTCAGCCTTGATCAATGTCTGGATGCTGTCGTCGTCTGAATCGTCAAGAACTTGAATCAGAAGTCGATCTTTCGGCCAATCAAGTTGGCAAACAGCTGAAATCGATTGCTCGTAAACCTGGTACAGTTAAATCAACACTCACTTGTTCAAAACAACTGTATTGAATTGCAGAAACCGTAAAATTTAGTTCATTACCTCTCTCTCATTACACATAGGAATCTGAACTAGAACCATCGGGTAATCGTACTCCGAACCATCATCTGCTTCAAAAGGATCTCCTTTGATTCTCGGTTTGATACTGTGCAGCTTAATCCAGAAGCACCCAAGGCACAAGAGGAGCCGATCAGCCGACTGTATGAGGAAGAGAACGACGCATATATTCGACACAACCTGAATCGGGTAAGCAATGTAGTTAGCGCGGAACGAAAGCCACGAGAGGTACGCCGAATGCGTCCACCCTCGAATCTCCCTGCTCTCCGGCAAATGCAAATTCGGCTTCTGAAAGTTCCATCCATTCCAATGAGCAACAAGCTCGAAGGCGAGAGTGACCAGAGACAGAACCAAGAACCCCCTGATGAACTTGAACAGTAAACTTCCCTTGCTGAGCTTATCACTCTTGGAGGGGACCCGGTGCTGAAGTGTTAGCCTCTTCTTTATGGTTTTAGGAAGGGCGCAAAGCGCGGCCCCTGAATAAGCGAGGCAACCGACGGCGCGGTGAGCTTTAAGAAGTAAGACCCATGTGAACTGCTTCGCATTCTTTCCGCGGCCCTTGTCGGCGGAGCGAGCGGTGGGGACGTCGATCTCGACTACCGAGTAATTCGGGCTCTCCATCGCCACGACCACCATTGCTTCTTTTCTGCTCCAAAGAACAAAACTTGCTCACACTGCTCTGCAAGCCTTTCACTACCCGGATCTCAAAATCGAGAATTTCGGCGGTTTTCGACACCAAAATCGAATCTTCATGCAGTAAACTCATTCATGGCCAGGAATATATCACACCAATGTAGTACAAATGTGAGGAGAAGAGCTTAAGAAAGTGTTAGGGAAAGGTATCAAGAAAAGCTGCAAAACATGTGAGTACTCCTTTTTTTTTGTTTTTTAAAAAAAAGATCTTCTCTAGCAAACAAATGTTCACCCTTCTTTAGTTACTGCTTCAGAAGTTACCTGCAGTTTGTATCAGGAAATATAATTTATCAACTCTTTTTTGGGTCAAAAGAGGCAACTCAACAAACTATTATTGTAAAACCAAAATGATAAAACAAAGTAGATCATAGATGCTCAGATAAAGTTGAAGGAAGGTTGAGATAAAATTGTATGTAATGGTAATGATATGTCCTTTTCAACCCAAACAAAAAAAAAAAAAAAAAAAAGGAAAATAAATCATTGTAATGGGAGGGATAAGAACTTACAGGGAAAATGGTGAGGTTCCAAGATGATCTTCTTTTTTGTGTTTTGGGTGGGAAATAAATGAAGACACTCCACTTTTTACTGTTGTTTTTTTTTTTTATTATTCTTTTCCTGAAATGTACAGACACATGACCACTGCCTTTTTTGTGTGCACAGTGAGAGGGACACCCAAAATGTAAATGCCAATTTGAAATGTAAAAGAGGGACCTTTGGCCTTTTAAAAGCCAAAAAAAGAAGGTTTTTATTTTCTATTTCCTCATCAATTTTGCTTCATCTTTCTATTGGGTAATATGGAAATAGAGTAAAATCCTTTTAAAAATCAGTTAGTTTTCTTCAAACTTAAATGGTAATTTACCCTTATAGAAAGTTTCAACTTTTATATTTACCTTCCAAAAATTGCTGTACTGAAATTTATCCTTATAAAATTTCAATTTTTTTCCGTGTATGATTAATAGAGAAATTTTAGATGGATATATTTCTTTTTTTCTTTTTTTCTTTTGGGAATAGAAGACGCTACCCGCTATTCATCAAAACATGAATTATCTTTCTGAGTATGATCCGTGAAAGAGAGAGACTACAACAAAAATAAAAATGAAATATAATACTAATAATAAAAATAATAATAAAAAAGTCATAACAGATCTATCCAAAAATCTATCAGTTGCCTGAGTGTTCGCACCACAAGTACAGGGTCTAGCTATATATCTCGAAAGATTAGGTTGTTCCTGGCCTTCCAAATAGACAGATATATTTCGGTATACCAATTTTCATCGAGTATAAATATAAAAGTCGAAAACTTTCGAGTGGTACGTAAACAATTATCTCTTTTTTTATGGGATTGACCAACATTTCTATGTGTGTTAGGAGGCACATCATAATCTTATCTAACAGGGAGAAATGACTAATATACCACCCTTTTCTTTAACAAGATTGGTGATGTGAAATGACTAATATACCACCCTTACATCATTATCAACTAACAAATGATTGATAAGCTGGTTTAGGGGGGGGTCAATAATTAATTAAGTTCTTGTTTTTGGCATTTTAATATCTGCAAAGAGTTTGTAAGATTGTATCTGTGTGTAATCAAGCTTTGTACTTCAACAAATGGTTGGTTTAGGTGCTTATTTAATAACTGGAGTGTTTAAAAATGTAGGTCCTAATTATAGTTCTCATTCAGATTATTATAATGTATTATTGAGGATAATTTCTACTCTCTATAAAAGTAAGATTTTATTTTAAAATTACACTTATGATTAAAAACAAGGTCATTTTTTTAAAAAAATTATTTACTTTTTTTGTTTTCGACAAACAAAGAACTAAAATATTAATTCCATAGTGACACAGGAATAGTACAGGGAGTTTTTAAATTTTTTGAAAAACTCAATATAAAAAATGTGGGTCATTTATTGTTTAGTTAAGGCCAATGCCCAGTAGAGGAAATTGCCAGCTCATCATCCACGTGCCACAATATTATAGGTCGCCCGAGAAAATGATTTTTTTAAGAAAATAAAATAAAAAACTTATTAGCCGCTCAAAAAAAAAAAAAAAAAAAAAAAAAAAGCCTTTACATTTTCTTATACTTAATTAAAAGTTTTCGTATTACATACAAAGTTTAACATTATTTGAAAAGAAAATTAGTTCTACTATATGCTTCTTCTACTGGTATTATTTATTTTTCTTTACTTTTTAAAATGATTTTTTTTTAAAATTTTATATAAGATGGAATTATTTATCATGAGAGGTACATTTGAGCTACCTCTCATGAGAACTTGAGATGAACTTTCCAATGCTGACGTGGCCAAAAAAAAAAAATCAAATGCACTTTTTTGAAATTTTTAGAATCAGGGGTGTAAAATTTATACGCTATAACAGTGTACAGATAGAATTTTTCATTGCTTGCAAGAATTTAAATGCCGCGGTACGAAATCGTGCGAAATTTTATCCGTATGGTACATCACGGTACATGCTTGGCGATCTTGATGCGTCTTGCGTTAAAAAAAATCTTGTGTCCTGACACATAATAATGACATGAATTTTTTATTTTTTTTAACAACAAAATATTATAACTATTTATTATATTTTTTTATCAATCTTTTGAACTTTATTGATAAAATTACTTATTAATTTTAAAGAATGAAGAGTTTTAAATTGTACCATCGGTATGGAGTTTATATTGTGCCGGTATTTTGTTGGCACGATACGACACGGTAGATACAACTCGTGCCGACGAGCATTTAAAACCTTGATTGCTCCACCAACCTTTTTGATGTGACAGTGAACTGCTTAGATTTTGTGATTTTGTGACCCCAAGTTGTAATGCACTAATGATGCTCTACCAAATGCCACAAAGGTTTTTCTTTTTCTTTTTTTTTTGGCAGTTTTAGGAGGGCTTTTATTCAAACTTTATGATCCCAAGCATTTTGTGGGTTGAGCAATCGATTTCTTTTCCTTTGAAAATGAGAGCATCTACTATAGATTTCTACAGTAGGTATCCTTTTATAGGAAATAGACATTGTAACTTCCAAACAAGTTAATCTATTATTGTGGAGGGGTCCCTAGCTTGTCTACAACCCTCATGCCTATTCACACCTATTTTTATGTTTTTTGTGAGATTGACTAGGGTGAGTGGACTTTGGGGGGTGTTTGTTAATTGAAACTTCACCAACTCGCGAGTTTGGGGAACTCGACATTCCGTGTCACGAATGTAAGTCTAAGTCGTGAGTTCGCACCATACGTAAACCGGCAAACTCGTAAGACACTAAGACGGGCCGGACGCGGGTCGAACTTAAAGCAAGCACTCCAAATGCCGATGGTTTAGATCTTCGTGGTCTCCGCAATTCTGCTCAGAGATGATGACGCATTCTGGAATTGCATAGATATTGCTTACTGACGGCGAGAATGTAAATGCTCTTAAGTTATTTTCATACGTAATATCGCAATAGGTAGCCTGAGGCCTCTGCACGGTTCTCTAGTGTGGGGGCATGTCTCGCCATAGAGGCTGTTGTTTTGTTTCGATTTGTTCGTTTAACTGTTACCCAAATAGGATTTAGCCCTGTTTACTCAAAAAAATATCACAATAGGTGTATCACTATAAACTAGTTGTGATATACATTCTAATATCGAACTGAAAATTAAGGAGACATAACTATTACATACTTCCGATCAGATTCTATTTTGTCTATTAGCATTAGATGAATCTCAACACCAAACGGATCTTATGAGCGTAGACCTGAGCAAATCCAGTTTGAGATCGTGACCCGACATGCTTGTCGGGTCTGAGTTCACTGGGCCAAACCACATTTACGAATTAGAGGCCCGATAAAATTCGGATCAAGCTCGAATTCTCAGTTTCTTCGACTAATCCAGGCCGAGCGAAGAGTTTCCAATTTGATTCGGCCCAGTTCAGTAAATTTGAACTGAACCCGGACCCAAAAAAACCATCATTGCCATATACGCTTGCAGAAGTATCTTGTTCGCAAAAAGAGTTTAAAAAAATCAGATTGTTCTTGCAATGTGTATGAAAGATTACAAAGATGATGATTTTCCTTCTTCTAAATAATGAATTGAAATAGGCTTTGATTTGGCGAAGATAGAAAGCTATCTCGGCTACTTTAACGACGATGATGATCATCAGTTTTTATTGCTTTTTTTCCTTTGAAAGTGTTGTGGCTCAATCGAAGTTATGGAGTGAGGTCGCGAAATGATATAGAAACTGAACACAGGGAGCGAGTGTGGGTACCGGAATTGGTTTCTACATTTTCCGTGCCTCTTGACTCTCTTCATCAGATTCCGCCTTCCGCACTTTTTTCTTCTTCTGCCGATACTTCGCGTACGAGTACCAAACACCGCCGATTGTATTGACGACCAGCCCGGTCACGTTGAGGGCGCGAACTTGCACGCCTCCCAACAAGACAAAGCCGAGGGTCTGGGGAGAGGATAAAAATGATTGCCTCGAAACAAACCATATGCTTAATAGGAAAGAGAGAGAGAGAGAGAGAGAGAGAGTACTCACAGTGGAGCCAACCCCTTTAAGAACTCCAACAATGGTAGTTGTCAACGCAGAATTGACAATGGTGCACAAAAACATGGTGAAGTTGAGGGCAATGCCCATTACAAGTGACAGAATAAGAATCACCGAGAACGACAAAGAATTCGCCTGCGTCGCGGAAACAATTCAGCATCTTAATTTACATCAACTGAAATAGAATTATGATGTGCAGCTGCAGAGCTGGAATAATAGAGTAAAATTGTTAGCTATAAATTGCAATAAAAAAGGCATGCTCCACAAGCTTTTTCTACAAACCAGGGAATGTTTGTTCAGAAAGTAAGAAGAGTTTAAGAAGCTCATAGCAAAGCCAGGAATATGGAGATGAATGAGAAACTTGATGAGCTAGTCATGCATTAGAAGAAAAGAAAGCCACCATAAGCACAGTAAAACAGATAAAACCTTATAGATATATCCTCTTAATTGCTCAAAAAATGACCGGCCTAGAAGGGGATCTTATTACCAACCTTGTCGAATAACACTGAAAGAGAGTGGGGAAATTCTCCTGTCGCTATTATGAGAAACATCAGAAAAGGAAGAGACAGCAGGCTATTATAAAACATCAGCTCGGCCGACGAAAGACCATCCTCTGCACCTGATTTCTCTACCAGAATCAAATACATGGTCTACATAAATTTAAAAGAGAAAAAGTCAGTTCCAAAATGAGAACATTGTCAAAAATTACGAAGAAATTCTTACCAAAAATCAATGGAGACAAAATGAAAGGAGCATGCATAACCTGGAAGAAGACAGATGTAAGAGCCATGCTGTAACCAAAGAGGTCAAAGGAGAAGTCACCAAGTGCCGCTATAACAACCCCAGTGGCAGTCAGAATAACTGATAGAGATACCTGAATGACCGCCAACACTGTTGAAGCAAAATCAAATAGCCAAAAGTAGAAGTAGCTATTATATATGCCAATCTTATGTTAATTATATTAGGGTAATTTACTTATTATAGTAAGTGACCTGATTGATTTTTTCATGACTATTGTTGTCAAATAGTCTAGGCAATCCCACAGAGCTCGACTAGATGACTGCCCTAGCAGCAAAACTTAACTACAAGCGAACAATTTTTATATTTTTTTTAATTTAGTTTAATCATTTGAACTCGCCTTAATCAAATTTCATAGCTCAACGTAGAGCACAAAATGATGTTGATATGGCTAGAGGAGTTCAGATTTCATAAACAACATACTAATTACCCAGTTATTAAACAAATGTTTAACTCTTCATCTTTTACAAGTATCGATGAAATATTACTAAATAACAAAGTTACTGCAACAAATAAAAAGCATGAAAGCTTTATTTACCTACTTGAAGTTTCAAAAGGCTAAATATAAATATATTCTTATCTGTTTAAATGGCCCATAGCACAGTTTGACGTCAACTAGGCTCCTAGGAGGTCCATTAGTTACCTAGGCAAGTAATACAGATTGTAGGCACAATCCCACTGATCGACCAATCTAGGCAAGTATAGCGTAGGTGATATGAGTTGCTCTAAACTTCTAGGGGGTCTACCAGATGCCTAGTTTATGTAATTGACCAGTTTAGCCGCAAAAGCTTTAGTGCTTATATATTCCAGTATGTTGTGAGAAAGTCCTAAAATAAAACCATCAACAATATTAATTTATCAACAGTTCTTCTTACTTGCGTTGACGGCTTTCCTTTCCCCTGAAACAATCCAGCCACTAGGACAGCAAGTGGTGTGAGCCTCTTCAACGCAATATACATTGGGATATTAACCCCTTTCAGGCTTGCTAGTGCAAACGCCACATTTGCATTATAAAACACTGAGACAGGAAGAAGTTTCTTTGCCGTCGTCATGTTGAAACTTTTGCCTTTAGAATACCCTGTAACTCGAGCGACATGTATAAGGAGTGCCGCAGCCAATTGCTGGCAAAAATTGAACAACAATGTTCCACTAAGAGAGCCCAAGAGCAAGTAAACCCAGATAACCTATATATCTACCTTTCTCCACTACCAAAAGAAAATATACCTGTAAGGTGAGAAGAGTCATGGAGTATGCATATTGCATAAGAACTGCCTTGTTAATAAAAACCATGGCCATGGATGCAACTCCATAGGAGAAGGCCGCAGACAAGCTGCAATTGAAGTAACAAGTAAAAGATCAGAATTAATGATTCTCCCTACCATCTAGATTCCACTGTGTTAGGTTCAGACTAATCACTTAAGAATTTGGTGATTTCTTACATACAGTCCAATAACTGGTGCGGTTTCCTAATTTCTCCCATTAACTGGGCATCTCTTAACGTAGAGCAATATCGCATGAAGCATCCACATGGCTTGCAATTTGATAAAGCACATAAAAAATGTGCTCTATAGACCAAGATCCTGTGCGTATACATATGTGCACATAATGCACTAATGCTGCTATAATTTATAAATGCCATTCTTTTTCAAACATCAAGAGCACGATCTTGATATATTTTGCACGTATGATAGAAGGTGATATAAATAATAAATCTTTGGCCTCCCCACAAGCTTCTTTAAACCACTCTTTACGTTTCACTCCATAAGCTTGATGGTGAATTTAAGTACCAAATGACAATTTGGCGATAATTCGCAAGTAAAGTAGCTTAATTCGGCTACTCGGACTCTGTTTTTTACCATATTAACTAATCAAAACCATTATTTATCAACTCTTGTCTATAGCAAAATATTCATCCGCCAAAATGGAATCTGAAGAGAGGCAAATGTAGATTTTAACCCCAAAATTAGCATCCGGTTCCCCTTAGATCAAAATCTCCCCGAATCCGAAACAACGGGGAAAGCTCGAATTACCTCACGAGCGAGCTCACATCGACACTGGCGCCGACCCCTTCCATGGCCGATCAAGGGCTACGAGAACGAGAGGGACGAGAAGGCGCTATCTCCTCCGACGCAAACTACATCACCGGAGTGCCCCGAACCGGATCGACGGCGCGGAGAACCGAAGCCTCCGATCGGCTTCGGGAGAATCGGAGCGGAGATGCAAAATAGGGTTAGGGTTCCAATACTCGAGGAGGTGGAGGAGGAGGAGGGAGCATGTGATGTGGGGGAAAGGCGAATGGGTGGCGTGGGATTTGGATCGGGGCTTCGTAATTGGCGGGGAAAAAAAAAGTTACAAAGAAAATAATAAATAAATAAATAAAAGGGGGAAAAAAAGTAGAAATCGACGGAGGAGACGAGCCCCGAATCCCGAGATGAGTTCTGATTTAAATATTCAAAGTTAATTCGAATTTAGCTAATGCTATTTAATTTATTTAATTAGATATCAGTGTTTCACTGATGTAATAATAATGTAATTTATTATTTATTATCATATTATATTATTATTATTATTATATTTCTTTTTACTAAAAAATTAAATTTTCCAAATATGGAGAAGATAACTAGAAAGAAAAACAAAGCAATAAAAGATAAAAAAAAAAAAAAAAAGAAAAGAAGGCGAGAAAAAAAAAGAAAAGAAGAAAAGACAGAGATTCTAGCATAATATCAATCATGATTACTGAAATACTATCAGTAGCAAGCAGGTTTCGTTATCATCTATTTATTTTTAATAATAAAACCTCCAAATCGACGATCAGTATTGTTTTTTTTTTATTTTTTTAAAAAAAATAGGTAGCACGCTACCCGCTTCGTTTATTTCGTTAAGAAATAAATTTAGCTAGAAATGTGAATCAACTAGGATTCGAACTTAGGTCTCGGGTACCAACCACCAATCCCTTTGCCACTTGCTATGGGGTTTACGTGATCGGACCACAATTCAAAGCTTGTTGTCTTATTGGGCCCCGGCCCATATCCGACCCGCTTCGCGAGCCCTACCAAAAAATTGGAGACGAGATCGAAGCGAGAAGAGCCTCCGCCGCGCCCGCGCCTCTCTCTCTCTCTCTCCTCCATTTTCTCCTCTCCTCTCCCCCCTCTCGTTCGAACCCTAATAAGTGAGCGTCTCCGAGCTCGCTACGGAGTGTGATGTGGAACCTCGCTCGCGCGGCGTGGACTCTGCGGCACGCGCGGAGGCTCTCCGCGGCGATCCCCGGCTCCATTCCCGCTCCCAAGGTCTCTTTCTTTGTTAATCCTGCGCTCTTGATTCGGTGGTGTTTTGCTAGGGGTTTTTTACGTGATCGGTGTTCGCTTTGATGCTCGTGGATGTTAAAAAGATGAGTTTTTCGTGTTTAGTAGATGATCTGAAGATTATTGAGTATGTGTTGAGCTGTGAGTAGTAGAACTAGTTAACTTGTTTATTCAGATTGAGAAATACAATGTTAATTGAGGTGTAATAATCTTCGCATTCTGGTTTTTTCGAAGTCTTTGTGTTAGTAACATCAAGTTATTTGTCTACAGTGCGAGTTTGTTTATGTACATAGTAGAATTGAACATTGCTTGATATTTGCTAAAGCACGAAAATTGCCAAGGAAGCATTAACACAAGCTATGCCTGCAATGTTATTATCTTGTTTATCCGAGCCTAATTTCCTTTGTGCGAGCGAAGTTAGATGTTGCAACGGGAAACTAACTTAGGTGCAAATTAGTTGTGCACAGTTTTAAAAGCTGTGACAAAATTTGTGGCTCATAGAATGCTGAAGTTCCTAAAATACTACGGTACTAGGTTCACCATGTTCTAAATTGTGTATATGTTTGTTCCATTTGAACATGTATGTCCTAAATCAGATGCTTTTTACTTCACTGGGAGAGGAAGGATGGCAAAGGGTTAATGGAAATTCATATCTTCAAAATTGCCACTAGTTAATCCTGGTATTAGCTGTTACTGAAGCTTTTTTTCCCCTCATATTTTTTATGCTTACAAGATACTCAGAACAGTTGGATTATTTGTGATAATTCATTAGAAAAGTTAGATCGGAATCAGTTTCGTACTTGCTTACCTCTGTAAGAAATAGGTAATATGTGAGACTTTTGTATACAGTGATGGCTAGTTATTAGCTTGAGTTTATTTAACAATTTAAATACAGCATAGCTTTTATTAATTGATATTTCTTGCTATATGAGACTATAGATGGGACTAACACTGGTTATTTGCAGCATGATTCACTGTTTACTGCATATAAAGGATACTCTACTGTCGAGTCTCAAGTGATGATTCCGCCAGAGTTATTGTCACATAAATCTGTCTTGACACCAGATCGAGTGTTCGGTATTTGCTTCTCTTTTCTGTTTCACACCTTACCTTGATTTTCTGCATAATAATGCCGCATGCAAAGTCAACTGTTTTTGGTACATTGATTGAGGCTGATTGCTTTGAATATATTCGTGTCTTTTGTGTGTATGCCCCTAACCGAAGGCCTCCCCACCCCTAACTGGGATTCAAACCTCGAGAGCCCCTGCAAGCCAGTCCAAGCCTTCCCCAGTGGGATCCTAGTGGTTTGGCTTGCTTTAGTTCAGACACATTTAGACTAGTTACATCTCTTAGGCATGAAACAAGGCTAGAAAATGCTAGATTTTCTCTCAAGAAGCTGTATAGTTTTTGTTTGTTATTTTTACTTTGGTAGCTCTTTCTCCCTGATCCATATCTAGGCGTGTCCAAATATCCATATAGGACATTGTTGTATGAGCTGCTAGCCTAATAGATATATATGTTGCCTCTTGTTTCTATGTAAGTTTGATTTTCTGTCTGGTAATAGTTTTCTGCATGTAGTTTGTTGCCTTTTCCATCTCATGAATAATTCAATATTAATGAGTCGCTTGAATATTGTTGTGATGTCATAGGGCAATATGAGGACCTAGTAACAAGAGTGACCAATTTCCATAATGAGGACAAAGGTTATATGGTTTTGGCTGGCGATGTTTTTGATGTGCCCATTAGAAAGGATATCGTTCACCGAGTTGTACGGTGGCAACTAGCTAAACGACAACAGGTACAAACGGGGACTTTTTTGAATTTAGAGAAACCTAACCTGCTTAGATTCCTTCCATTTTTGTCATTTCTTGGTGCATTTTCTCCAGCCATGTTTTTATTGGCTTTCTTTTATCCTTTTCTTGCATGAAACATTTTTTCCTATTATATGGCCTGATATCCATTGCATGTATTTGCTAACAAAACTTGGCTTTTCACATTTTTGACAGGGTACACATTCAACTAAGACGATTAGTGAAGTGAGCGGCACTGGGAGAAAGCCATACAAGCAAAAGGGAACTGGACGAGCAAGGCATGGAACACTGCGTGGCCCTCAGGTTCTAAAATGAGCTTTACAGTTGACTACTCTCTTGATGGCACCATTTGTTATCCAGATTTAGCAGTTGCTACATGTATTTCTAGTCCTGTTAAACCACTATATGTGTCTTCTACTTCTATTAAACCAATTGACAACTAATAGCTTCTTACAGTTTAGAGGTGGTGCCACCATGCATGGGCCTAAACCACGGAGTCATGCAATCAAGTTGCAAAAGAAGGTTCGCCGACTAGGGCTAAAAATTGCTTTATCAGCCCGAACAGCCGAAGGCAAGGCAAGTCTCTCTTCTCTTTGCCTTCCTTTTGGAAAAAGATAACCATATGCACATATATGCATGGGTGTGATCAACCTATTCTGATTTGGTAGTAAAATTTTTGTAGTAAATGTTTGATCTAGGGACTGTTTTGATATTCTAAACCAAGATGCATTATTTCCTTTCTAATTCGGTTGAACTCGGTACTCGATGGCTGCTGTGGTTAAGCTGTATGTATAAAGAGTCAAACTCAATGGCATTCATTTGCCTTTATAATGAACAAACATTTTTAAACTACTTTGGACCGAAATAAACAACAATTTGTTTCATAAATGACATGCATCACAGACCAGAATACATAAGGTATTTCTTTAATTCTCCCATTTTGTGACAATATTTTAATCAATCTTCTGATTCGTCTCCTGCACAGCTTCTGGTGTTCGAGGATTTGGAGGTACCGAGCCACAAAACAAAGAATATCGTGAACTACCTTACCCAGATGGAGAATACCAAGAAAGTTTTGTTGGTGGATGGCAGTACAGCTGACGACAAACTGAAGCTAGCGACTCGCAACCTGCACTACGTTAATGTGCTCCCTTCAATTGTAAGTGATGAAATGAATTGCTTTTTTAAAACAATCCAGACTCCGCAGACCAAGTAACAAACAACAAACTAGTTCCTATGAAATTCATGAAAAGATTTGTCCTGCTTATTTTCTGATATCTATGATACATATGAATGCAGGGTCTGAATGTTTACAGCATACTGCTGCATGACACACTTGTGATGACACGCGACGCCGTTAATAGAATCGTAGAGCGAATGCATACTCCCATCAACCGCTGACGAAATCGCATCAGCAGTGCCCGGAAGAGGAAATATTTTGTAAGTGGCCCTTGTGAGAAAGTTTTGTTCGAGAGACGGGCCATTTAGCCGTCCAGTTGCTTGTTCAAACTGGCAGATTAGCTTGACTTCATCACAGTGAGAGATTTAGAAACACCAAATGATCAAGAATCTAGGGTTTTCCTCGCCAATCTAATGCTTGTTTGTATTTCCAGTTTGTGATCTTTTATTTCGATATCCGGAACGCGTCTGGTTAGCTAAGCCAAATTCAAGGGAGTAAATGTTGTAATAATTTAGAAATTTTTTTTTGTTATAAATGAAATATCACCTGCTTTTCGATACCGTGAAACTGAACCAAAAGTTGCTCAAAACCGAACCGAGCTTTTGTACAATTATTATGCATTTATTTGCATTTATATATTTGGATCCATCAACTTGAAGTGGATTATGTTTTGTTTAGTTCGTTGATTATCTCATTTTGGTTGTACGACGTTGCAGATGTTGGTTAAGGCTTAGTTTGGTATTGAGGGTCTGTCTATTATTATTAGATAAAATGGAGTTATAGAAAAAACATATAGGTATATGCTTCTGCGTTCTCCGGTGAACGCGAGAAAAACATATCGTAACCATCGCGATATGCAATATTAAATCTGAGAAAACAAACGAGGTATTTTTTAACGTCTTTTCATCGTGCATGCTTGTGATCTCTCAAACGGAGCGGGATGTTTGGGACTGAGAGGTTAAAAAACATATCTTTTTTTTGGTAAAAGCGAAGTGATTAATTAATACAATAATAATACAACTTCTGTGTGGCGGATCCGTTTGACTACGTCTTAGCGACAAATCGGGTTCGACCCGTTTGCGTTGGGCTCGATCCGAACCGTAGTAGAGGGCGAGAAAAGCATATCGTTTCGACGACTCTCACAATAGAGACAATAGAGATTAGAGAGAGAGAGAGAGAGAGAGAGAGAGAGAAAGGGAGCTTGCGCTAATGGCGACTGCGTCGAGCGTATGGTTTACTCCGGCGACGGCGCACGGCGGAGCCCGCCGCGCCGCCGCGGCGTCCTCCTCCGCCTCGCGCCGCCTCCAATTGGGACGACGACGAGGAGGAGGCGGCGCCGCCGCCGCACAACCCCTGTGAGTCTCTTTTTCCCTTGGAAAAAGCTCGATTTTTTTTTTTTTTTTTTTACAAATCGCAGGATACATGTCGTCCTTGGAGAGATCGATTAAGTAGGGTTTGGTTGTTGGGAAGGTTGGGGGATGCATAAAAAGATCTTCTTTGGTTTCCGATGCCTCGGAGTCAGGGTGACCCAGAAGGATTAATGGAAGTATGTTAGTGAGTTTACTCGGGCTTTAGGTTTCCTAGGGTTTAGGCGGTGTCTAGGGTTTGAGTTACTGGTGCCCAGGGCCTCACAGAGATTAACTCCTCAGTTTGGTTGAATCCCAATCCAGTTTTACTTTGATTTTAGGGTTTAAAAAAACAGAAAGAAGAAAAAGAAGGAGAGAGACTCTTTAGTACCAAGAGTATGGAATCAGTTGAAGAGTATAGTGTTTGTGCTATAGGCCTCCCCTTTTGCATATCAATTATACAAGTTTGAAGCTTTTTGCTTTAGTTGAGAGTTTTGTAGTGAAACATTTGCAACAACTTCGCCAATGAAGATAATTATCCATGATGTTTTTGAGAATCCCTCTTCTTGGCTTATCAGACCTTCCTTTCTCATGCAAAAAACCTACCTTTTGACTCGCGAATCATCTGTTGATGGTAAATTCTCGCATTCGGTTTCGATGATGTATCATCTTAAATAATAATACAAAAATTTGCGCATGGCCGAGTTCAACATAGTACTTAATTGGAAAATGTCGCAGCCAACGACGAAGTTCGCTTGTTTTGGAATGACCTAATTGTCATGTTCAGCGCAGGACTCCAAACCCGGAGCTTTCGCCTACTAAGACCGGCTTTGGTAAAAAGCGAAGAGGCTGAGGGAAAGCCTAGCACCGAGGGCACGATATTAGACGAACAAACCCTGAAGCGTGATTTGGAGATCGCCGTCGAGGAAGAAGACTACGCCCGCGCCGCGAAGCTGCGGGACGAGCTCCGCCTCCTCCACGAGGACAGCAAAGCTTCGGTCCTCGCGGTGAATTCGCGATTCTACCATGCTTTCAAGAACGGAGATTTAGCCGCGATGCATTCCGTCTGGGCAAAAGGCGATCACGTCTGTGTTGTACATCCGGGGGCCGGAAGGATATCCGGTTATGAGTTGGTTATGGAGAGTTGGGAGTTAGTTTGCGGTTCTGATTACGAGTTCCCTCTTCAGATTGATTTAAAGAATGTCGAGGTTCATGTGAGAGGCGATACCGGTTACGTTACTTGCATGGAGGTGGTTAAGACCAAAGGAAGCAGTTGGGGGAAGCAGGTAGCGACAAATGTGTTCGAGCGGGTCGACGGGCAGTGGTTTATATGTATTCACCATGCTTCGCATATGGATGACTGAATGTGGATCGTCCACCGACCGCATCAAAATTTTCTTATGATGTTGAGGTAGCTATATGATTTGTCTTTGGATTTCACTTGCTTATTAAACTGAGAACACCTAAGGTTGTCTCCTTGCTATCCTTCTGTGTATGTTTCATTTTTTTTTTTGGTTGTAATATTTTGATCAACCTGAGTTCTCTGATATAGAGTGTGTCACTACATATTATTTGGTTGTAATTTGTGAAGGGTTGAATTCATTTTTGAATGGATTTTCGTTCGTACTCTCCTCCTGCAAACATGCAAAATTGCTCAGAAGTGTCTGCATAAAAGTTGGCATTTACATACGTGCTCTTGTAAAATTGACTCTTATTTGCATGCCACTGCTAGGGCATGGCACCAAATAAGCAACATTTTCGGGGTGGGTACAGTGTGTAAAAGCAAACCTTTGTACTGATATTTTGCGCAATTTGTACATTTGCAGGAATATGCATGGAAAAGTTCAGTAAGAATCAGTTTATCCGCCATGCGAATTGCGACACCCCCGGGGTTAAAAATAGTCTTACATCAGATGTGAAACCTATAATGCATAAATATACAAAGACTACATAGATTAGACTTGATAACCGAGCTTATAAATAACTTTAATCAACACTAGGATTTATCACAGCATATAAGCATCCTACAAGAAGGCAGAAACCACCATCCACCACATACCAGAATAAATTGCACATTAGAACAATTTCAGGTGAAAGAGAAAGGTCTCAACTTTGTTCCACCATTTCCCTACATTACAGCACATTCTATTGGTAACTCCTATGTACAGTAACAACCGCAATCTCTGACGCCGGCATAAGTACCGCCGGGCTTTCTTACAAGAGCAAAAGAAACAGGCGAAAGCTTCCACTCGACGCTACGATGGCTTTGCTTTGGTTTCTTGGTAGGTTGATGAAACCATTCTGTCTTAAAATATGTAGAAATTTGTTGTAGTAAATTCCTTTTACCATACCACCAGAGTCATTTCCTCAACTCAAGAGAGTAGTTTCCAAACTTATAAATCACCTCCTCCTGCCGTACCCTTGATAGAACCCACCGGATGAATATTGGCGCGGACGTGAGCCTCCCATCCGACTCGACCCGTCCCAACTGCCCCGGCCTGCAGGCCTTCCACCACTACTACTACCACTACTCCCAGCCTGAGCCCAACCCCCGGATTGTGACAAAATCCCATTTGATTCTTCTTCCTCCCTTTCATTGTACTCCAGAATCCTCCTCTTAATACTTTGTTTCTCCTCCAGCTCTGCCATTTCCTTTTGCTTCGTTCCTTGGACAAGGGAACAATCCTGGGGTATAAACATCTGCTTTGTTTGTTGCTTATTCCCCCTCTTCACGATGACTTTGACGCGAACTTTGTTACTACCTCCCACACTCCCGCCCTCTTCATCAACCGTATCTTCTCCACTCTCCCCCTCAACAATCTTTGGATCTTTACCTGGCCCCTCAAAAACATTCATAGGAATCATCATATTAATAGTGGGCTTGGCCCGCAACTCTACTTTTCGCGACTCCAAGCTCTCCTGCACTAAGGCCCGCAATTCGCGGTCAAACTCCTCCTCCTCTTTTGGATCAATTTCTACCAACTTCTGCCTCACCTGCACACTATCCTCCTCGTCAGTACCAAGGGGTCCGCCATCATCATCTTCATCGTCTTCACTTTCGGACCCATCATCACTTTTTTCTTCATATAGTAGCTCTTCATCAGCTTCATGTCCATCCTGATCAATGCTCCCACTGTCTGAATAGCTCTCGCTCTCTGCTGCTTCATCATGGCCCTCACCATTTTCATCAACACCGTTGGCTGTGCTCTTGCCATTAGCTGAACCAGCAGTAGAAGCTGATGGAGACTTACGTTTATGGGATTCACTATCCGAGTACTTCTCACCGCTAGTTTTCTCAGTTAAGGCCACACGCTCGTTTTCTTCGAGTTCGAGTAGTGCAGCATTGACTTCTTCAATTGATGAATAGCGAGTCATGTACGGCCGTAACTCAGCAAACATGTCCTGCAACAGTTAACAATATATGAGAAGAGTGTATTATTGGAAAAGCGGCTTGAATAAATGTACGTGGCACGCTGCAATCATCAAAGAAGGCAAAGAACACATTGAAAATTCACACAAATTAACATTAGGAAAGAAAAGACCTTCCAAAATCATCAACAAAGAATTAGCCTAGTATATGGGAGAACATCTCCCAACCAAAAGAAGGCAACTTGAAAAATATGTGATTCTCTGGGTACAACTTACAAGAATCGTATATAAAGCTCTTTATCTTACTACATATCCTGCATACTTAGAGGTCTACATTAAAGTATCTGATACTCAGGGGAATAAATGCAGTATAGAGAAAACAACTAACCTGAATGTCGAACTCGATATCAAGGGGGATCGGACCCTTGCTAAGAACGTATCTTTGGAAATAGATCAGAAATCTATCAAGTTTTCTTTTGGAAGAACCTCTATCAAAATAATGACCGCATGTATGGAGGAGCATTATTATCATCCTGATCCTGAAACAATCTTCTGGTGGATCCAGCGTATCTTGCTATACGACAAGAAAAACAAAAAGAAAAATGATCCATTAGGAAATTTCTAGCCTTCTCTTTTTCGTTCCGGACAAAAAATTTACATATTACTCAAGCATTGAAGTATGTAAACTATTGTGACAACACCACCTCTACTTCAGCTAAATATCGAGAAGGGAATAATTTTGGGAGAAAATAATGAGAGAGAAGTTAATGCTTACTTCTGGAGTTCCATATCCAAAACCAATAATCAAGTAGAGTGTTTCAAATATGACTGATGAATCAATATGCTCGTAGTTGTACAATTCCCCTAAGAACCGCATATGAGCAAGGCGTCTTTGCTGCATACTGTAGTCATTTAATTCCAGACCAACTCTAATCTCCTCAAGAACCTGAAATTCTTAAAGTTAAAAGTCAACTACTCAACAAGAAATCATTTAACTCCAGTAAAAATAAAAAATAAAAAAAATCAAGAAGCAGAAAACAAATAATCGGAAGTACTCAAACAAATGCACAGACATAATTCAGAAAAAAAAATAAAGACAATTATTTTTTTTAATATATATTTACCCATATGCAGCATAATAAGTGGATCGTCAGGGTCAAGATCACTACAGATAACAACTTTTATCATTTTCCAAGTGATATTTCATTTTCGAAGTGATATTTCGTTCAGAAAAAAATAAGTTGCGCGGTATCAAGACCCTCTATAAGAAAACTGACCTCATCAACTATAGCTACTGCAAAGTCATCATGATAGCGACCAAGTCCAGCAGTGAGGAGAGCAATCAGATGTACTTGGCTGTACTTTCCCCTGTGAACCTTCAGAAAGCACTTCACCAGATACTGCTCACATTCTGCCCAAGGTAACTTGCGCAGCTGACGAAGAACATTCTCAACAGTGGACTTGTCAAGGTCCGAGAAAAGTAGTTTCCTTATGTACTGCAGGAGAAAACAAAAAAAATTCAAGTTTAATACTTCAAGAATGAGTAACTTTAGATACACATGTTTCCATACATATTTCAGTGAAGTTATCTGTTTGCACATATATGTACTTATTCCTATCTAGTGTCAAATCTAATTTTTCACATATATTCTTCAAAGAACTTAATTTCCTTTCCCCAACTAAAGGTTTTTTCTTTTTTTAACAAAAATTTAGGGCGGGATAGAGGAAGAGGGAGATATAGATGACAACTCAGATTTTATAGGGTCATAAATGTAAAACATGACTTTGCAGGGATATATATATATGTATATATATATATATATATATATATATATATATATATATATATATATATATATATATATATATATCCCATTCAAATAAAAAATGGAGGAAAACGCACAGAAGCCTCACCTGATGCAACGGAGGGCGAACTTTAGAAACCCGAGCAGATCTTTCCGGTGGTTTGCACAAGTAGTAAGCATTCTCTACCAGTGTACTGTGACGTGGATCCAAGTTCTTGACATTTTTCAAGCGCATCAATATTTCTAACATGTTTGCCATTCGTATTGTAGTTTCTGGCGACCGATAAAGAAAGCGTCCACACGTCTCAAGAAGGTTGCAAGCGACATCAATATTATGGTGGGTGAAATCATCTAGGCATGCCTGAACGAAAAAAGAAAAAAAAAGACATATCGTAATTAAGAACATCCCAATAAAACATTTGGAATTTGGAATAACTGATTATGTCATAGGCATGAATTAGCAGAGTAAACATAGCTAGGTGTAATCATCATCAGTTACTCAAGAATAAAACTGAGTTCAAGAGAAGCAGGAAATTCCCATATAAATATCGTGATTTTTAAGATATGCTATTGTTGTTCATTATCATGGCTTTTCAACTAGTTTCTAGAAGTATTATCTCAGCTTAATAAAAGATAAAGAACGAGAAATACAAGGTGTATACTGATTTCTAAAGTCAGATCTACTGAGTGACACATTTAATGAAGCTCAACACACCCATGCATTTCAAAGGTGCACAGAAGTAATTAAATTCATAAAACCAACACTAACCAATCACAAATATATCATAACAATTATTTTAGACAAGGCTGCACCATCACATACCTTCAAGCAGCTAAAAACAAGACCTGGAGGGGCCATTCTGAACTTGCATAGCTCTCCAATAAACCTTATGTTCTTTATCTTTGTTTCAATGTTGGTCTGATCCTGAAAAAGAAAAAACAAAAAGTTATTGCACCAAAAGAGAAGCAAAAAATCCAAGCATGTAATGACTATATAAATATTTAGTAACTTCCATATACCACAAAATATGTTCTTTTTTTTTTGTTACTCAAAACTTCCATAATGACTAAGTCACTAAAAACTATTTGTTTCAACCTATGGAAACTAGAAATTCCAAACATGTACTGGCTACTACAAACCTTCTTATTTATCAGATAATTAAACTCTTCTTCCAACATTGACAACAGCAAACTCGGAACATCTTTCATACATGTTGACAATGTAGCCACCATCCGGGAATAGTAAGGCAATAGTTCCAAGGAAGTCCTTGGGACATTAAACAAGGCACGCACAAGTTTCTTCCGGTTTGCTTTTGAGTTTAAGTAGCAAAATTCCACCTGCAAAAGCCAAGATAATCTCATCCAAACGAGCTTTGAGTTTATAACACAAATTATATAGAAGAAAGTAATGGTGAATACCGTCAGCTGATCAATAAGATCACGGCCTACACAACCCGGAAGCCTCTGTAACAGATTATCCAAGCTTGTTCCATCATGACCTTTTACTTTATCCTTGTCACTCTCTCCTTTTCTTTCTGTCTCCTTTTCTTTAGATTTTTCTTTCTCAGGATCTTTTGTCTTTTCCTTATCTTTGTTTTCTCTATCCTTGCCTTTCTCATCTGCTTTCACCTCCCCTGGCGATTCAGACTCACCAGAAGCTTCAGCATTATCATGCACTTCCATGTCCACATCCACAGAAGATTCCTTTGATCAAAATCATCAAAAAAGTTTTTCAATAATAAATAAAAGGATGATGCCATCATAAAAAAGAAAAAGGTAGGAAACAAACTCTCCAGCCATTAAATTCTTACATTCTGTTGCTCCTGTCCCTTAGCTTGTTGCTCATTCAACTTTGGTTCAGCTTCTCCCAGTAATACAGCAGGAACAAATGCTCTGCTCAGAAAATAAGAACACGGAATAAGAAGAAAAGAGGGTTATCAAAGTGCTCAGCTGCAACAGAAATTAGTGAAATTTACTGTGAAGAAACCTTAGATCAGGTAACGATTCATAAAAAGCCTTTGTATCTTCATCATCCCAGAGTGGTTCAAGTGTGGAGTTTTCCTTCCCAGAAGCAGAAGAGGATGAATCAGATCCAGTGGTAAGCCTGGTTGTGTGCCCATCATCAGGCATTACAGGCGGTTGCATATCAAGGGCCTCAGCTAAACTGTAAAAGGAAGAGATGGTCACATCAGTTTCAGCAAATCACGGCGGCCTATTACGATGAAAATAGGTCAACAGAAACTTTTACATGAATCTACTGCTTATGCCACCCATTGACATTTATATCCCAGTAAAATATACATTTTTATGTTTTCCCCTTGAAAGTGCAGTTTCTTGCAAAACTATCCTTACCTTGCATAGTTGAGTCATCCAATTCATGGGGGGATGTTGGGTTGTATTAAATAAGTTTTCTGAAGTAAGACATTTTGCAAGTACAGGTGTATTATGTATCTGGGGAGTGGTGTATTATGTATCTGGGATATAAGTTCATTCGAAAAGAAAGAGATCAACTCTCCTATTATTGCAAAATGCAAAGAAATACAGTTCGAGGAAAGAAACCCACGAAGAGACGCCACGTAGTAAGTGATCATAAGTCTTCCGAAGCTTCTCATATGAGGCTGTGTTCTCATCACTGAGTTCACCTTTAGCACTCAAGATCTTCGCATTCTCGATTTCCATTACCCGAAGGGACTGTGCATTGAAAAAGAAAATGTTCTAATGGTTTAAGCAAGTCAATAGAAAAATTACAGGAAAAAGAAATAGACAATGTGTGAGTAGAGAAAACGAGAAATTTAGAAGTTGCAGCAGTTGTACATGCACACAGTATTGACTTACAGCATGCTCAGATTGGAGGAGTTCAGCTACAGCATCATAGTATGAGTTTAAGGCTTTCTTGAAGAATTTCTTTTGATCTCCAGTGACGTTTAGGCCCTTGAAGAACTGCAAAGAAATGTTAAGTAAAGAAATGACATACATATGCATCTACCTAAGTATGAAGATAAATATGTAAGCAAGTAGAGAGCAGCATTGTTGTAAAAAGCAGTGAATGCACCTGCAAGTTCAACGAGCTATGATGATACCATCAATTGACTGTCCCCACATAGGTATACTTGCACAAGGCATATGCAAGAGCATATGAGCACAATTCTATTATCATGCATTTAAAGTAAATTTAACTAGGTTTAGCATAATGATGTGTCTATGATCAGCTAATCAACAATTTAATATCAAAACAATATGCTTACAACTATGCTATTTCTACTTTCTACCCAGTAAACTCAACCTTCAACCTGTGTGATGTCATACTGCTGTACAATATATTTAGTTAGTCATGAAAGGTTTAAAATGTTTGGTATTATCGCTAATTCTTCTATATTTGTCCTTTTATTTATCATTTACCTTAAATATTTATACTGTATTCAACATAATTTACTTTATCTTGTGTAAACACATATGCACCTGCCTAAGATACAGGCACTATGCGGTACCTTGGCTATCTGCAAAGTGCAAACTATATCCACCTTTTATAGCATTAGAGAGAGGTAAACCAAGTGTACTTATAAAGAGAAAGGCATTAAAGAAACAAAGAAAGGCATGTATAATAACTATCAAACTAATAATAATAATCAAGCTTCCTAATAGTTTCTAGAAGGATATATCAAATTGCCAATCAAAGAGAAAGGCCTAACTCCAACGAATCTGCGGCAAGGCGAGAGTCTAAACTAAGAAAAAACTATGAATCTGACAATAATAGCTACTACCTCATCATGAACTTCTTGTCCTGGCTGCTGAATCCCCAAAAAGTATTTGCCTTGGCGAGCAAAACTGGTGAGAAGCGACAGATTTGTCTGAGTTGCCTCACGATCCTTTAGATGTTCCGATGAAGTTAGATCTTTTATGATGTTCACAAAAATGCTAGCATCCTCAACAATTGCAACAAAGTAAAGTTCCATAAGAAGTTTCAAAGTGCTCCTCTTCTTCATAGCTCTCAAGCTCTTATCGGAATCCAAATCATCTCCGGATTTCCCAGGGAAGAAGACTTTCAAGAGGCCCTGAATAAGGGAAGGAGAGAAGTCCTTGTATCTTTGATGAAGCAAGGAGCATACCTACAAGGAAAGGAAAAAGGTCAGATGGAAATAAACAAACTCCATCTTTAATAACTTCTTCCCGAACGCTAGAATAGCTTCCTACTCGTGGTCATAGTGCAACCTAGAAAGCCAAAGATGAATGTACTGTAAAATGTTGTAGAAACCCAAGAACATACAAGTAGATCAGGGATCGAACCTGAACAGCAGCTTGTATATCAGAAGATTTTAGTTTGGCGTCACAGATGGCAGACACTGCCTCACTAACAAATTTGCTCAAGTTGACACTTTTCACCTCGTCCAATAAACCTTCCAATTGCTCCTCATTAATCTGTTTAAGCTTCTTAATAACCGCTGTATTGCGTTTAATACTGGAATCCAATGTCCTCAGAAAACTCGAATCTAAAAGAAATTATCATCAGATTGTTACAAGAAAAACACATTTCTCAGTACTCAGATGCAAATGTGTTATTCAACTGCTATAGCATCAATTTAACTGGAGACAAATAACTGAAATAAAGAACAAATGTAGCACTAGAGAATGGGGCTTAGTACGATGACATGCCAAGTTTTCACATTGTTAAGAAGGCAGTCAGAATTCATGATTTTGGACAAACAAAAAAACTCGTCAAAAAGCCATACCTAATAAAACATTGACAAATATAGAGACATCTTGTGTTCTTTTTAGAACACCCTACCTGACTTTATAGGTTGGGAAGTTTAGCTTCTGAGACCCCAGGATTTGGAATAATCCTATATAAGATATAATAGAACTAAACCTCTTAACTTGGTTATAACATTTTGGGCGATAGCTAGGCCCAAGAGGTTAAGAGAGTTAAGTGTGCTAGAACTATGGTATTCCTAGGATGGGTGACCCTTGGGAAGTTGGAGCGTCATAGTTTGTATTAAAGCCAATTAAGAAAGTGTGAGATGAGTCTTGACTGAGCCAAGTTATACAGCGGAGAAAAAAAAGGCTCTCATGCTGATGACTGTTGTGGGTATAGTATGGCTCCCCCACAAGGTTGGTTTAAGGCAAGCAAAACGAGTCGCACATCGTCTGATACTTGCGAGTCTGAGCCCGACAAGGACGTCAGGGCTTAAAAGGGGAAAGAATGTGAGACCTCAGGATTTAGAATAGTCCTATATATAAGACATACTAGGGGTAAACCTCTTAACCCAGTTATATTATAGCATTTTGAGCGATAGTTAGGTCCAAGAGGTTAAGAGAGTTAAACGTGCTAGAGCTACAGTAGTCCTAGAATGGGTGACCCCTGGAAAGTTGGAGCTTCATGTAGCTGAACCCTATATGACTTTGAATTAAATATAGAAACATACATTGAAAACCTTAATCAGGTTCTTTCATTGTTTGTTCTGTTTCCAATAAGGTGAAAGCAAAATAAATAAAAGGGAAGAAAAGCAGGATTGCAAGACAATGTCTTGACAAATGATGTGATATTAATCTTGCAGATCAAAAGGATAAGCAAGATGAGGTAAGCTGCCTGCCAAGATTGCAAGAACTGTACCTTCCTCATAAATGCCCCAAAGGTCTCTAGCCACTGTCTATAGTTACTTATAGATTAATAAAAATAAGTCACGCCTTCTGACAAATATTTAAGAAGATTTTTCACCAATAGTTCTAAGAATCTATAAATATAAAACGTCATGAGTCTTGGGAATAACTACCAGCAGTCTTTCACTCACACTTTTTTAAATCCAGTAAAAGAGAACTTGAAAGATAAATGTCCCACGAGATAAGATACTTACCGGGCCTTTCAGGATTCAGATTACTTTGACGAAGAGTGATCTTCACATCAATTTGTTTTTTGTATTCCTCAAGGCGTGCAACGCTTTCCTGCAGAACATCAAATACTTAATAGTCAGTTATGCGTCACTTTACATTCGAAACCAAATACAAAGAAAAGGATAAACGGGGTCAAATCCAGATAGTATACCACATCCAGATACATCCTGTCAGACAACTACCAATCATCCCCGATAATAACATGACTATGAAGAATAACATACTAAGATGGTATTAACATGGTATGATCCCCATCCTAGCGGGACAAGCCAAAGATCCTTCTTTTCAAGTAAAATAACATTGATTTTCTGAATCGCCTTTACTCGTTTGTTCATTCATTTAAATGATACATTTTTCTTTCTAATTTTTCTCAGTGCTGCCTAGCTAATTTATTATTCAAAAAGATATTTACAATGTAAAACAAAAGGAAATAAGAGAGAGAAAAATGTTTAGGCAATTACATTTAACCAAAATGATATCAAGAAAATTTAATAAAGTTAGTTCTCTCATAAGTCATACTCGGTAACTGAACAAAACAATCTCAAATAATAAGCTATCTAACTTAGCACTTGGCCAGGCATCAGCTATACATCTTATAATTCGATGACTTAGATAACTCAGTGGCACAACCTAATCCTGACAAATGATCTATTTATAACTAATTAAGGATCATAGGATAAACATGCAAAAAGACGGCAATAAATGAATGTGTAAGCTAATATATAGATAAGGGGGAAAAAAACACGACAAGCCAACAGGGGTTACAACGAGTATTTGATCAAAACTCTGCAGTCATTGGGCATAAAATTCAAAATGCAGATACTTATGTGCTCTTATGAAGTTTCTTGCCAGAAAATTAACAAATAACATAAATTTACATAAGCAAGACTTACTTCATCATTCTGTTTACTGTGATGTTCACTGACAATTCGACATTCATCTTCTGTATGCTCCATTTCTCCTACCAATCATGCAGCCATCAATAGATAAGTTGTCTCATGAGAAGATAAGCTATATTGTGTAGAAGTACCTGACAAACAGTAAATTTATCCAACAGCCAAAAGGCTTTAGCAAAAAAAAAGTAAACTAAGATGAAAATATACCCTCGCATTAAAAAAAGAACATACTGAATCTCCAATCAAACAAAAAGTAGCAAAGGTTAGAACCCCACCACACATGCGCATGGACGCACACATGCATGCACATCAAAGTTCACCCATACACTACAAAAGCTTACCCACACCCACTTCGTGGCCGTGTGTGTGTGCGCACACACGCCAAGAGAAGGAGAGAGACACCCTTACAGAGTTAGAAGATAAATCACCACACGTAACAGGAGTAATATACCAAACTGTGACTGCAATAGCTTACAAACAATCATACAAGAACTCCCTTACTTTTTTAAGCTCTATTATACAAGAAATATTGTGATCAAATTTGCACAAGTGCTATTTTTTTTGTTATAAAAACACTCTAAATGCTGCATCGAATGCCCAGTATTCAAGTTTACATAAGCAGGATTTGTTTCTCAAAGCGCAAAAGGAACTTACGCACTCCAGAAGCCCTTTAAACTTTAGGTCCATAAAAATAAAAAAAGGAACTTTCGCATGAGTGAAAAAGTTTCCATTTTGATGGTTTTAGTGCATACTAATCAATGCTGGAATTACCTAACAACCAAATGGCCCCAATAACCAGCGATTCTAAATCTCCTCATGTTATTTGCAGTAACTGATTAAAATTCCTGCTAAAAGCTGGAAATTAGATGATTATACATTAGATATCGATACCCACAATTTCTCGCTTATGTTAAGGAATTAAACATACGCCACATCCCTTGATCGCACAAAAAACACTCAAAAATTCTTCAACTGAATTAAGAAATTAACCAAATCCGATGTCCCCGATACCCTAGAATTCGGAGAAGAAGCCGCAAAAAAGAGGCTTCTCTAGTGTTCAAGTACATCGACCTCATACAAAGCGCAAACAGAGTCCAAATTATGCACTTCCCAGTAGAAAAACCCTAAAATTGAACGGAGAAAAGCAAGATCAAAAATCACAAAGAGGAGGAAAGTACCTTCGATTCGCCAAACAAGGGATCAATGATCATCCTACTCGAAATCGGGAAGTGGGGCGCAGACGATAAAGAGGGGGGACAACGAGAGAGAGAGAGAGAGACGAGACGGCGTAGAGAGAGAGAGAGAGAGAGAGAGAGAGAGGAGTGCCCTTGCGAGATGCCGAGGACGGAGAACTTATTGCGTGAACCGGATGCACATCAAATCTCATACGCCGTAGTTTTAAAACTCTTTATATAAATTTATTTATTTATAAATGAAAGTCTAATTTAATCTATGTGTTTTCTGACATAAAAAGAACGTAGAAAAATTGCATTATATAAGATGAAAATAATATGATTAAAAAGTTTTTTTTTTTATTGCGGTTGCGAAATGTTAAATTATTTCTTAATCTAACTTTAGTGAATTTATGTATTACTTGTTATTATTATTCAATAGTGTTTGCTTGAATCCTGTTTTTTTTTTTTTTTTTTTAGAGATAGATAGCACACTACCCGCTTCGTTTATACCATTTGCCACTTGTTCTAGAGACGATCAGTGGTAATAAAAATTACGGATACACCAGGTGCAGGGGCTAAATTCTCGTGACGAATTAGTGGGTCGGTATTGGGCAAGTACCAAATGGACCACGTGAAGAATCGTTACCGTGGGCCTAGCTTAATTAAATTTAATTAATCAATCAAATGTAGAGTACGGCCCAATAACAATTCGGGTTATGGTCCGTTTGGTACTAAAGCCGTGTAAGAGCCCGTTTGGTGTTGAGGCCCATCTAATGCTCTATGCAAATAGGAGTTGGGAAAAAAATAAATGAATTTTTTATAAAAAAGAAAAAAACTTCAAATTCCATCACTGTAGTTCCACACTTTCTTACTTTAGTAACATGTAGTTTAAAGTATAACAATTTAGTGCCTTGTGTTTTCACTTTTATCCTTTTAGTATCGATTCGACTAATTTTTTTCGTTAAATCGGTGACAAAGTTAAAACTAAAGGGTACTAAATTGAATAGTTAATAAACCTAAGTACGATATCTGATGTTTCTTGTATATAATTTAACTAAATATTAATAAAAAAATCGATGAAAAAAATAAAATAAAATTATAGGACACTAACTTAATACACTTTAAATCACATAAAATACTAAAGTGAGAAAGTACGAAATTACATGTGTGGTATTTAAAGTTTGCTTTTTAAAAAATACATAGAAAAATAAACAAATTATTCCACATCTTATTCTTACCATGTATAACGTAATATATCTCCAATAAGATAGAATTAAAATAAAAGCTTTTAAAAACATGCTTCTCGATCAGTTTTCTGGTTCGCTAGTATGACTTTAGAATATATATCTCAACTGACTTAATGTGTGTAATGTGGTATTCACTAAAATAAATAATTATTTTTCTACTACACTTTTAATTATATATAATATAATATTTTCGCAATTACAAACGAAGTCACAGTAATACGTTCCCTTCGCCAATCTATGTACACTATTGTCAACCTGCCTACTATTTTAAAGAGAAATTTACGGAAAAAAGATACTGAAATAGATCTATTGAAAATTTATTTCGGATTTTTCTCAATCATTTCTAACAAAATTACTAATTCCCCCCTCAGAATTGTAAGTTTATGGACAGCAATGCAAATATTATTTGTATGTGAAAAAAAATTAAATATAATGCAGAAAATAAAAGTTTTTTTTTTTTTTTTTTTTTTTTTTGCAGTAATAAAAGTATACTGAGGGAGAATATATATATATATATATATATATATATATATATATATATATATATATATATATATATATATATATATATATATATCTTTGAGCCAAACATTTTCCGTGCTAGAATTGTCGCAACGAAAGCGACGACCACAAGTTTGACTAAGCACCGACCAATGGATCCTAAAAAAATTATTGAATTTTTGAAAGAGTACACGCGCAGGGAGAAAAATATTTTATTTTAAAAAATAATCACGAAATATTTATTTAAATAATAATAATCAGAGTGTCAGTATTATTCGTTGGAATCAGTTCGTAACTTTCCTTTTCGCTTCGTTCACTCTAGAGAGAGAGAGAAAGAGAGAGAGAGAGAGAGATGTCGAGATCGGCGGCGGCGGCGGCGACGGCGACGGGGAGGAGGGGCGGCGGCGAGGGTGTCGATATGGGAGTCGCTGAGGGGGTGCGGGATCTTCGGGAAAGAGATCGACAAGGAGGAGCTGCGGCGGCGGATCGCGATGCCCCGGTACCTCTGCGCGGCGGCGGCCGCCGCCGCGAGGAGCAAGGACGTGACCTCCGCCGCGGCGGCGGCGGCGGCGGCGCCGACTGCCGGCGAGGAGGCGGCGCCGGAGGCGCCAGTGGTCGTCTTCGTCAACTCGCGCAGCGGGGGGCGCCATGGCCCCGAGCTCAAGCTCTGGCTACAGGAGCTCATGAGCGAGGAACAGGTTAAGAGAAACACGCACTCTCTCTCTCTCTCTCTCATGCATTTTGCTAGGTTTATTGCGAGTTTTTGGCCTGAGATTTGGTCGGAGATACTCCAAGAGTGTCAAACAACTGCACTCTAAAGAACGATTTATATAAATACTCTATATCCATTACTTTTCTCATGCTTTGGTTTGAAACTTTTCAGTAAGCTCGAAACGGGGACTTGAATCAGATAGCGGAAAATTACTAAAACTGAAAGCCTGGTGTAATTTGAAGTCGGTTTCCAGCTTCCTCACATCTGGATCTGAATTAAATGGGAAGAAATTAATAAAATTTGGAGCCTCATGGGATTTGAGTCTCAAAATATGAAATTTCGGAGTACGGATTTCTAAATATGTTATATTATTCAACATGGAGTCGGTAGTACTTCGTGAAGGAATTACTGGAGTATATGTATGTACTGTTTCTAGTTACTCTGCAGTAAATGTATGTTAAGATTGTTCCTGTGGATGTTGCATAGTTGCTTTGTCATGCATGGTTCATAACATCCTACTGGAGCATAATATCGTGGAATTCGATTGAAATGATATAATCGACAAAACTCATTGTTAGCCAATTATATATATTATTACATTTCTTTGATCACTACGATTTCAATCTAGCATTTGTTGTGTTATTTTTGTGTATGTGCTTGCTCTTGTATATTCTGACGGACTATCTTTGCCATGTTACTTGACAAAAGTAATCCTCTTTGCAGGTCTTTGATCTTTCAGCTGTTAAGCCTTCTGATTTTGTTCGTTATGGTTTGGCTTGCTTGGAAAATTTGGCTGATGATGGAGATGATTGTGCAAAGGCCACTCGTGAGAAGTTGAGGATTATGGTATGTTGACTTATCCTTTCCTCTAAATTTATAAGTTACGTATGGCAACTGCCATTACTATGGTTGCATGAGAAGCATTTCACACTATCAAAATTACTGTATGTCCTAAAAAGTAATTGCTTTTGTACATTGTCTAACCTGGCAAGGTGGTTTTCTGATATTTTAAGGCCAATGAGAGGCGTCATATGTTAAGTCTTAGAATTTTAAAGTTTAAACTGTCAAGACTTGGCAAAATCTGTTGCTATGTTTTAGCTAAATAACATAATTGCCACCTAGGTGCTTTCTGTTCAACAGTAGGGTACTTTCCATACTTTGTAGCCATTTATGGGGTTGAAAGCAATCCGCTATAGCAGTGTTTTCGTAATATTATAATAATACGCATGAAGTCTCGGGTCTAAATTTGTCTTTGGACTATTATGAATAACAGAACAGGTTAATGAATTCCTATTTTAGGTGGTTTGATACCACATGTTCTTGAATGTACTCATTGTGTTTTGTCTAGTTCTAAGTTTTTCTTGCTTTTTTATGAACATAAAGTTTTTTGTTTAATGCACCCTTGCATTTGTGGTATGTCCAATAAGCCGCTGCTTCTTGTGTTTGGCCTATATATTATACTTTGCATTGTTGGTCTTGTGATGGTTTACTGGTGGGAGCAACTATACAAGTTGATTTCCTTGACAGGTGGCAGGAGGTGATGGAACAGTGGGCTGGGTATTAGGAAGCATTGCTGAACTTTATGCAATGAATAGGATGCCGATTCCTCCCACTGGAATCATTCCACTTGGCACTGGCAATGACCTCTCTAGGACATTTGGCTGGGTAAGGAGCTCTCTTTTGCTCCTATATGGTTTCAATCTTTGGAGGTTCCATTTATTCACTGACAACTTTTCTGTAGGGTGGCTCTTTTCCTTTCGCATGGCGTTCAGCTATAAAGCGTTCTCTTGACAGGGCTGTTACTGGTCCTATCTGCCGTCTAGACAGGTGACCTGTTAATGTTTCTTGAGTACGATCTATTATCCCTTTATTCTTAATTTCTTCTTTATGGAAACTTTTATTTGGACTATTGATAAATATAATCTTTGTTCCGGTTAATGCATTATTTAAAAATCTTGCAAATTCAGCTGTACACGCTACTTCAATATTTGTGTAACATGTGCCTTTGCAAAATATAGAAACGTGCTTGGAGTTATAGCAACAAATCTGAGCACAATGTCCATATATTCTGATTGGTTCTTTTTTCTTTTTGCTCGTATTGTTATTTCTTATTGGATGTAGCATAGTTTCTCTTGTCATGCATGGATGTGGCATATGTCCTGTTAGCACTTTGTTTATCATGTTAATATCCCATGACTTTTCGTGTGAGCAATATCTGTTATGAACAAAATGCAGTGAAATCCTACATTTGAGCATTTGATGTTCAAGGTAACAACTAATGTCTAATTAGATGATTTTATGACATATTCTAATATAAAGCTTCTAATGGAAGTTTCTTTTTGCCCTAATGTAGTTGGCAAATTGAGGTTGTGATGCCAGAAGGAGAAACAGTAGAACTGCCACACTCGCTCAGCCATATGGACTGCTTCGATTTCAGTCAGGTTTGGATTTTAGCTATTGATTTCGGTATTTTTCCAAAGAGGTTGTCACACAGATTCAAGCACCACACATCTTTAAGACCTGCTTTAATTTAATTCCATATTGATATCTTTTTCATCATGGTATTGCATGATCGAGATTGCTAACTCCAAAATATCGTATCAGTTTAGATTAGCCTATTAGTTTAGATTATTTTGCAGTGATCCATAAAATAATTCATACAATCATACATTATATGAACAACGCTTTTGCTGTTAGCTCTATATTTTGAGATACATTTACGCCCTTCATATGATAATCTTATGCACTAATTCTTTGAATTTCTCTTTCCTGCACATTGATGACACGTATGTCATAAAATCACTAACAATGATAACTGTACTGCAGGATTTTGACATTGAAGGAGAGTTGCCTGAAAAGGTTTCTTCTTATAAAGGAATATTTTACAACTATTTTAGCATTGGTATGTTTTAGGCCCAGTTTAGATCTCTTTATTTTCTGCTTTATTCACAATAATGTGCTTTGTAGATCTTTATAGTTCATACTATGAAAGATGTGCAAAAGTTTATGTGATATAAATCCATGGCCTATGATAACCATTGCATGAAATAATGACATGAAGGCCTTCTGTAGTATGGTTTGAGCCATGGCAAGATAATGTTCGTAAGTCTAGTACCATTTTTGAAAACATTAGATGAAAATTATATCTTGGTTTTTTTTCCAAATCAAATGCAAATTCCAGCTACTTGGTCTCAACTTTTTGAATGTTCTCGTCGTCGGCACTCATTATGTCAACGGTGCTCGAGTGAATGCTGTTGTTTTCAATTCGTTTTAACTTGCTGCCGTCATTGCATTCATTTATTTATCGAAAACTATCATCTTAGTCTAGGCAAGGATCTGAATTTAAATCCCGCATTTAGCTTTTCTTGAGTTGCTCTACTAACTTGCAACTTATCTGTTATTATTTACATCAATTATTTATTTTATTGAATAAAAAAGATCATACAACTCATTAGGCATTCTGGAAGGGTGGAAGTTGCTTTTGATTGTTAATTTATCTAACAACTTGTTACTTTTTATTCTATGCCTCTATTTATTCATGTTATCTTATATCTACAAATTCTTTTTCTCTTTATATGCAGGAATGGATGCTCAAGTAGCATATGGTTTTCACCATCTACGTAATGAAAAGCCATATCTTGCTCAAGGACCAATTGCAAATAAAGTAGTCTTAAGATCTCTTCTATTTTAGAAAAAGAAAATGATGTGATAAAGATTTAAATTCTTTTCTTATCCTTCTCCTTTATCACGTACCTCTACCTGTAGATACTTTGATACCTCGGTATATATATATATTTTTTAAAATATTTATGAACATGATTTCTTACTTACACTACTTCATATGCTTTTCAGTTCTTATGCTTCTAAGTATACCAATTTGTGATCTATTGCTACATCAGATTTATTATTATGTGTAGAAACTCTTCTCTCCTAGAACTAGCTTGTTCTTTTCAATGCTCATCCATAATGGCTGGTTGCTCTTATTTTCTATACTCTTTGTAGGATCGTTGGCGCTAATTAACAGTTCCAAAATCTCAGGTTATTAGAAAGATGTAATCAATTCACTTAAAGCGTACAAATACAGTACTCACGCATTTCGATTGTGACTCTATCCAATCCCACCTCCTACCACTTCGGACATGATTCGGCCCAACTCAGCTTCCCGCCAATTTGAACAGACTTGGTCCAACCCAGCCTCCCGCCACTAGGCAGGATGTTGACCCATTTAAGACAACACTCCCAGTGGACCATTTACTGAAATTTTTAACTGGAGAGATGTAAGGTGCATCATATGCTATCTTTTATCTTCTTGTACTGGACAAAATTTGAGGATCTGCTTGGATGCAGTGTGTGGAAAATTTGAAGCTTGCTTGTCATGTCTTACAAAGAGATTAAATTTGTTGTGGTACAGGTTACTGTGAAATAACTAGCTTGCAAATCCCCGTGGAAAAGTTCAAACTGTTGAAAATTAGTGCTAAACTTGTTTTTTGTTTCCTTTTATTTACTAGTTTAATAAGTGTATTTATAGGAGCCCAATGGTCTATTGTTTAAATGGGCCTCTTTTTTTTGTTCTTTTGAGTCAAGTTGACTTGTGGCTTATTTTTGTGTTAAGTGAGCCAAGTTAGACTATATGGGTTTTAGTTAGGGGCCCAAAGAAAATAGGTTAAGAGAAAAAAGAGAGAGTTTCTTCTCTTTAGTTTTTCATCCCTTTAATTTTGGTGTTCTCTCTCAAGTGCAAGAGAAGTGTGAAAGAGGATCCAAAGGTGGTTGGATTTTTGCTAGGTTTGAGGTGGGTGGCCTCTAATCTACCTCTTCTCCTCTCTTGTGAACATTCATTGTAAGGTGTTTTGATTGAATGTTCATTTGGTCTTTTTAGATTTCCATTATATGGTATTTTGGATATTCTTGGTGAAGTTATTTAATTTTATATGTGGAGTTGTTTGAGATTATTATTGTGAGCTTTCTATTTCTCCATTCTTGTCTTCTTCGGTGGTTGTGCGATCTTGGGCGTGTAGGAAACTTGAATTTTTCGGTTTCTACACATCGGAGGAAAGGGTGCGCTCGGGTTGGAGCCGGTCTTACTTTTCTCTTCATGGTATCAGAGCTACAAAGGCTTTTGTAGTGAGATTGGAGATCCTACATCCTTGGGAAGCAAGAGGGAGGTGTTTTGCAAGTAGTGCATACAAGGTGTTTGTTAAAATTCCTCTATGATGGATTCTATTGGAGGCTTCAATCATCTTGGGATAGAAAGGCTCACAAGTTCAAATTATCCAATTTGGAAGTCATGTATGGAAGCGTATCTTCAAGGCCAAGAGTTATGGGATACGGTGAATGGGAATGACATCGAAATACCGGAGGAAATCTTAGGAAATGAAGGGAAAGGAAGAAATGGCTTGCTAGAAGCGGTAAGGCAATGTTTGCCTTAAAGACATCAATTCACAAAGATTTGTTTGATCATATTAGAGAGGCTAAAACACCAAAAGAAGTATGGGATATTTTTGAGAAGCTATTTACAAAAAAGAATGAGGCTCGGTTGCAATTTCTTGAGAATGAGTTATCAAAACTAACTCAAGGGAGTATGAGAATTTCGGAGTACTTTCTAAAGGTGAAGAACCTATGTGCCGAAATATCAAGTTTGGATCCGGATGAGGCTATTAGTGAAGCAAAGTTGAAACGGTATATTATCCGGGGGCTTCGGAAAGAATATAATCCGTTTGTCTCATCTCTACAAGGTTGGGCGACACAACCTACATTGATAGAGTTCGAAAATTTGCTTAGTAATCAAGAGGCCTTGGCAAAGCAAATGGCGGAATGTTCAATCTCCGGTAAAGATGAGGGTGAAGAAGCTTTACTTACTAGAGGAAAGAAGTGGGATCCAAAGAAAACAAAAAATTATGGAAGAGCACATGAAGGTGAAAGCTCATTTAGCAAGAATGATACTTCAAGAAAGAAAAATGTGAAGTGCTACCGGTGTGGAAAAATGGGGCATATAAAGCGAGATTGTCGGGTAAAAATTCATGAGGGAAATGTTGGCTCTAAAGGACCGGGAAAGAAAACAAGTAAAAGATTGGGGTTCATGTTTGGTTTCCGGTGATGCATTGGAAGGTGATTCTCCAAATGTGCAAGTCCTTGCAAGTATCAATTATCAAAAGGATTGGATAGTTGATTCCGTTGCTCTCATCATTTGACCTGACAAGTCTAAGTTTAATGAGTTTGTTCACTATGAAGGAAATGATGCTATTATCACGGCGGACAACACGGTTCATCCGGTGGTAAATGAAGGTGTTGTGAAGATGGAAGATGGAGTCACCTTGAAGAGCGTCTATCGTGTGCCGTGTATGACTAAAAATCTTATTTCCGTTTCTCAAGTTGCGGATTCCTAAACTATATACTTTTTGGCCTCATGATGCGAAGATTATGCGAAATCTTCGGAGCCTAGATGCCGATGTTTTGCATCTTGGAAAGCGAGTGAAGTCGCTTTATGTGCTCTCCGCCGGTGACTCATATGTAGAGAAAACTAGCAAAAATGATAATGCTAGCTTATGGCATGCAAGATTGGCACATATGGGTCTTGATAAAATGAAGCAAATGTTTTCCAAGAAGCTAGTAGATGGTGTGCCTAATATTGGTGAAGTCAAAGTTGGCGGTGTATGTGAAGGATGCCAACTTGGAAAATTCCACCGACTTCCATTTGAAGACTCAAAGTCGAGAAGTAAGAAACCACTTGATCTCATTCACACGGATATTTTAGTATCAAATAGCGCGGCAAGTTATTTCGGATATAGATATATGCTTATTTGTGGATGACTACACAAGATTCTCATGGGTGTATTTTCTTAAGAGAAGTCCGATGCTTTCTCTAAATTTAAGCTTTTCAAAGCTATGGTGGAGGGGGAGCATCGGAGAGGAATCAAGTGTTTGAGAAGTGATGGAGGTGGTGAATATATATCAAAGGAGTTTCAAGAATTTTGTAGAGAGCATGGGATTCGAAGGCATTTATCTTGTGCTCACACTCCACAACAAAATGGGGTGGCGGAGCGCAAGCTACGACATCTTTCGGAAGCATGTCGGTGTTGGCTCTACTCTAAGAATTTGCCGAAGGAGTTGTGGGCGGAAGCGATGGCGTGTGCATGTCATGTCATCAACCGGATGCCGTTGAGCTCTTGCGGTATGAAATCTCCTTTTGAAATGTTATATAAAATGAAACCATCTATTGGCTATTTTCGTGTATTTGGTTCTATTTGTTATGTTCATGTGCCGGATGCAAATCGGACCAAATTTGATGCTAAGGCGGAGAAGTGTGTCTTCATTGGTTATGATACACAAAAGAAAGGTTGGAAGTGTATGAATCCGAAAACTCACAAGTTCATCACTTCTAGAGACGTGGTGTTCGATGAAATGTCATCCTATTATGATCGGCCGGTGGTTATACCAAATGAAGCTCCTACAAGCTCCCATGGCGAAACCACTTTGGAGAGGCTTTCCTCTATGTTGTTGCCCTCAAATGTTCCAAATACATCGACTTCTTCTTCGGAAGGAGAATCGAATGAGAGGGGGAGCATGGGTACCTCGGTGGAAAATTCAAATCCTAGAATTGAGGTTCAAGAACAACCGATGAGAAGGTCTATTCGAGAACTCAAGAAGAATCCACGTTATTTTGGACCGGAGTGGAATTCCGGTGCAAATTTGGTAGATGTTGTTTCATGTTTCTTTGCGGGCCCTATTGATGGTGATGAGCCCTCTTGTTATGATGAAGCTAAAGGGGTTCATGAATGGGAGAAAGCAATGGAGGAGGAAATTAGTGCACTTGATAAAAATGAAACTTGGGAGTTGGTGCCTAAACCGAAAGACATAGAACCGGTTTCATGCAAGTGGGTATACAAGATTAAAAGAAAGGCCAATGGAACCGTGGATAGATACAAAGCACGGTTGGTAGCTCGTGGCTTCACTCAACAATATGGTTTGGACTATGAGGAAACATTTAGTCCGTGGCCAAAATGACTTCGGTTCGAGTTCTCATTTCGTTGGCGGCTTCAATGGGATGGAAGATGTGGCAACTTGATGTCAAAAATGCCTTTTTGTATGGAGAGGTGGACCGGGAGATTTATATGAACCAACCGCCGGGCTTTCTTTCAAAGACTTCTCCAAATCATGTATGCCGGTTGAAAAAGGCGATTTATGGGCTCAAGCAAGCGCCACGAGCTTGGTATGGTAAAATTGCTCAATACCTTCTCTTTTGTGGTTTTCATGTTTCTAATTCCGATCCAAGTATGTTTGTGAAGAAGTATAATAGTATGCATGTCATTGTGTTACTTTATGTGGATGACATGATTGTTCTGGAGACAATACCGAGGAAATTACTAAGCTTAGAGATGAGCTTGCTATTCGGTTTGAAATGAAAAATTTAGGTGAGTTGAATCACTTTCTTGGATTGGAGGTTGAGAAGGGTAGTGATAGTATTTTTGTCTCTCAAAAATACTATGCCTCAAAACTTGTTGAAAAGTTTGGTTTGAAGGAGAGCAAGTCATGCTCTACTCCTATGGATTCAAATATGAGGTTGAGAAAAGGTGATGGTAAGGCTCTTGAGGATCCAAGACTTTATCGGACACTTATTGGTAGTTTGCTATATCTTACTATTACTAGGCCGGATATTGCATATTCGGTGGGGGTAGTTAGTCGGTTTATGCAAGTACCAAGAAAGCCTCATTTGGATGCCGCTAAGAGAATTCTCAAGTTCGTCAATTCTTCTCTTGATCTTGGTCTTCTTTATAAGAAGAGTGTAAGATGTGAACTTGTAGGTTTTACCGATGCCGATTGGGCGGGTGATCTTGATGAGAGAAAATCTACATCGGGCTATGTATTCGGATTAGGTTCCGCTTGTGTATCATGGTGTAGTAAAAAGCAAGACACCGTGGCGCTCTCTAGTACGGAGGCGGAATATAAAGCGGCAACCCTTACGGCACAAGAATGTGTATGGTTGCGGACTTTGATTGGTGATGTGACAAAGAAAGTCGATTATCCGGTGAAGGTTCATTGCGACAACCAAAGTGCAATCAAGTTGGCGGCAAATCCGGTGTTTCATGCTAGAACCAAACATATTGAAATTGAGCACCACTTCATTCGGGAGAAAGTGCTTCATGAAGAAATCGAGTTAATGGAAGTGCGGTCTCAAGACAACTTGGCGGATATCTTTACCAAAGCTCTTCCAAAGGCGAAGTTTGTAGAACTTCAAGAAAGGCTCGGTTTGGTTTCTCACAAGTTTGCACTAAGGGGGAGTGTTGAAAATTAGTGCTAAACTTGTTTTTTGTTTCCTTTTATTTACTAGTTTAATAAGTGTATTTATAGGAGCCCAATGGTCTATTGTTTAAATGGGCCTCTTTTTTTTGTTCTTTTGAGTCAAGTTGACTTGTGGCTTATTTTTGTGTTAAGTGAGCCAAGTTAGACTATATGGGTTTTAGTTAGGGGGCCCAAAGAAAATAGGTTAAGAGAAAAAAGAGAGAGTTTCTTCTCTTTAGTTTTTCATCCCTTTAATTTTGGTGTTCTCTCTCAAGTGCAAGAGAAGTGTGAAAGAGGATCCAAAGGTGGTTGGATTTTTGCTAGGTTTGAGGTGGGTGGCCTCTAATCTACCTCTTCTCCTCTCTTGTGAACATTCATTGTAAGGTGTTTTGATTGAATGTTCATTTGGTCTTTTTAGATTTCCATTATATGGTATTTTGGATATTCTTGGTGAAGTTATTTAATTTTATATGTGGAGTTGTTTGAGATTATTATTGTGAGCTTTCTATTTCTCCATTCTTGTCTTCTTCGGTGGTTGTGCGATCTTGGGCGTGTAGGAAACTTGAATTTTTCGGTTTCTACACATCGGAGGAAAGGGTGCGCTCGGGTTGGAGCCGGTCTTACTTTTCTCTTCACAAACTCCTTTCTTCTAATACTTAGTATTTTCTTTCATATCACTTGAATATTTTGATCACCTCGCTCTGATACTGTGTCCTCAAGCTCCCTCCTTCAAAATAGTATCCATGTTTTTCATCATTTAATTTTTTTGGGAATATGCATGATGAACTTTGGTATCTTCTTATGCCAGTTAATATACTCTGGATACAGCTGTACCCAGGGGTGGTTTTTTACACCTTGTGTAAACAGCCCAAGCTTAAGGTTAGCTACTCAATCTTGTTTTTTCTCTGTATAATTATCTATCAGTAACTTCCTATGCAGTCCTGAAGCATGGAGTTATCTTCCAATATTTTTCTATCTTACAAGGAATTTTCTATCTTTTGTATGTGGTAGAGGCATGATATATATACCATACCTTGTTCAATTGAGTTTCAAGTTCCTATGCCATTGTGATAATTACAATACTTTGCACAAAAAAGAAGGAATTGATGAAACGGAAAGAATTTTGACATTTAGCTTAATGCGATTGCAGAAGAGTGTTAGAAACTTAGAATTGCTTCTGTGCTAGGAGAAAGATGTTACAACAAACATTTCTTCTCGACCATCCAAATATTTGAGATGATGAATTTCAGACACATTTTGATGAGATAGAAATGAGTTAAACTCCCACAACCATCTCCATTCAATACATGAACTGCTTAGCTTGAGCAATTCCCAGTCCCAATGAATTGTGTGGGATTTGTATTTTGTATTATCTTAGAAAATCAAAACATTCACTTAACCTCTTATAAATTCATCTTTGTGGTAATTGTTATAAGGCATATCAACATTGTCACTGAACTTCTTATTTTTGTGTGTTGTATTTCATTTGAGGGCTTCACAATAATAATTTGAAATCATTAAGAGTGTTCGATGATGCACTAGTATAATTTGTGCCTTGTGCAGTTGTCAAATGTTTGATTTCGTTCCTAATGGCCAACGGTTTACTAGAACAGCTGTTACCCTTGAGCAAGTTGAAGTGGCAAAATTTTCTACCGTTCTTGTTAAGATTTCAATTTGTAATTAAATTTGGGTATCTATCGACTTTTTCATTGTTGATCTGAGAAATTCTTTCATTCAGGGGGCTCAAGAACATTTTGCGCCTATATATTAAAAAAGGCAATTGCTCAGAATGGGAGCGGATTCCAATTCATTCCAGGCAAGTTATATAATCTTTATGCACCATTAAATTGCACCTATTATAGCTGTCTTGTGCACTGGTCTTGTGCACAGCTCTGCTTGTACATCACAAATATCCAATAGTCATTATGCTTAGACAGTTTCGTTATGTCCATTAAGCTGTATCTTATATTTTTTAGGCTAATGCTGCTAATTTTTTCAATTTGTTTCTGTTATAGAGTCATATAACTCTTTAATTTGACGGATGTAATGTTTTTGACTGCAGTGTCAGGTCATTAGTTGCCTTAAATCTATCTAATTATGGAAGTGGAAGACATCCATGGGGTGATCTTAAACCGGAATATCTAGAAAAGGTCTATATTGTTATTTTGTCTTCGCAATATTGTGATTTCCTAGTGGTGAAGGTTTTCCAGTGTATCAAAATGTGCATTCTACTTGTTCTTTGCTTAATCGGTATTCTGTTAAGTTTATGCTGATCTTTCTTCTTTGTATTTCTATAGAGAGGATTTGTGGAAGCTCATGCAGATGATGGTTTGCTTGAAATATTTGGTCTAAAGCAAGGGTGGCATGCTTCATTAGTTATGACTGAACTTATTTCTGCGAAGCACATTGCTCAGGTCTTTTCGTTTTCATGATATTATTTCTAATTCTAATGATATGAAGTACCATATCTAATAAAACAATAACAATCAGAATCAAAGTATTGACAAAAACACTTTCCCTGATTCATGACATACTCTTCTTGTAAGTGTCCTTTTAGTAATGCAGATAGCGACCTTAATATTTTGAAGTATTAATAATCTGAAAGGACTATTAAACAGAGAAAGATTGATGTTTCTGGCATACCTAGTGAGAATCTGACTTCTTGGCTAACATATAAAAGCATACCTTTTGTTCTGCAACAAAAGATGACAGCTAATAGAATCTACAGTAAGTCAATAGCAGATATGTGACTACAGATTCTAGAAAGGACTATAATTGGCCCCTAGGCTCCAAGCTTTTTATCAAATCTATGTAAAGGATCTCATTGCTAGCACCCTTTCTAGAGAATGTAAATGCTCTAACTGTTACTTTCCTAAATTATTTAGTTATATACTGCTGGTGTTTTTCAATATAGCCCCAAAACTAAGGCTACTATATTGCTCTGTAAATAAATCACCAGATGAACTCCTACTGTCTTTCAGGCTGCAGCAATCAAGTTCGAAATCAGGGCCAGCCAATGGAACCGAGTATATTTGCAAATGGATGGAGAACCATGGAAACAACCATTAAGCAGGGAATATTCCACCTTTGTGGTGATAAAAAAAGTTCCTTATCACTCGCTCATGATAAGTGGACAATGACTTGATTTCCCACCGTAAGGTACTATCTTACAAAAAATTATGTAATATGAGTGTTGTATTATTTCCCTTTACTCCCCGAAGAGTTTTGTTGCAGAGAATGATGCTATTCATTACATGTAAAGTCTCTAGAATCATGTACAGCGTATTAACATAAATATAATTCTTTTCCCTAAACATTTGAATGTTTCTGTTCATTTAAGATTTTTTTTTTCCTCTGTGTTATTCATGAATAGCAAGTCAAATCCTGGACATGTGAAGAATTTGATTTGTAATGAGAATAAGCTTATACCATGTAGTGTTGAGTAGAGCTAATTTGATGAAGGCAGACTGGCAGAGCATAGTTTAGGTTAGTAAATCAGGAATAATGTCAATTGCGTGTGGTGAAGCTATGTAAAATATAAGCTAAAAACGTGATTAATTACCATCCAAATGGCTCTGTACAAGGGGGGGGGAACCTTATTCTGTTTTTATTGAAGCTACAGTAAAGTTTGTACTATTGGTGAATAAAGGAATTTTTACATATTTGTTGTTCAAGGTTCCAGTTGAGACAAGAAATTTTCATGAAATCTGGAGACAGATTGCTTTATTTCAGTATTAACTAGTTGCAATGGCTTGATCTGATAATTCGCTAGTTACAATGATAGAAACTGATTGATCTTCTGAACTTGCATTTGTGAGTTCAATGGAGAATTCTTCTGGATGGGACAGGTTGGAATTTGAATTCTCCGAAATGCTCGACTCATCCTTCACATTGTGACTGTAGGGCATGGCTTCAATATTCGTGCAGTCTACATGATTACGACCATTTGGATTATGCAACATATCCCTCCCGTTATTATTGGAATTGAGATCGCTCTTATCGTAATATCTTAACCACAAAATGAGCTGTTGCCAGAAAGACTTGTTGCGGTTAATACTTGTCATCTTGTGCCAATTCTTGCAGAAGAAAATAATTAAGAATATCAACAGGAAGCAAGTCGAAGCTACTCCAGTGACAAGGAATAGTCCCCAAAAGCTGCGAAAGGAGAGATTGTTGGAGCGCACAACACTGCCTTCATTTAGGCAAGAATTTTGATCTCCGATCCACTTCTTTTCTATTTGAATGATAGTGTCGCCCTCCGTTATGTTCAGGATCTCCCTTGAGATGTCAGGGATTACAGGCGAACCTTTTGGGAATGCCTACACAGTAGATACAATCGCACATGATTTGCTGTACAAACTTGTAGTGTTAGGATCTATAGGTGCAATGAGGTGTTGCAGCACAGAAATGGTGATTTGGCTAGATTAACTCTTAATTTTCCTTTTAATTTTTAATGTATTTGTTTGAAACTATGAATGATACCTTGCTCATACCATGTTGGCACGGTAAGGTTGCTAGGCATGGGATGTGCCATGCCAAACAGCACCTTAGTCTTGAATGTAAGTGAACAGCTTTGTTTTGGTCTGTGCTTCTTTTTGATGGTAAAAGTTCCATTACAGTGGTTTGTGTTGTTGTTGTTGCTGTTGATGATGATGAGGATGGTGGTTGTAGTGATGATGAACAACTAGTTTTAATATATAAGAACCGCAAATGCATAACTAGAAGAGGGACAGTAGAACTTACGAATCCGAATCCTTCAGTCTTATAAATTGGTCCAACCATTGTGTACCCTGTGCAGTGTTGTGCAAGGAACAACTTGATATATGGGATCTCGTGGACAATCGCAGCAACACCGCCATTCTTGCTTCCTTTAGAAAGGGCCTCAGCAAAGTCATCACCAGTATTGTAGACTCTAATCTTCGATTTGTCGAAATTGAGTTGCTCCAATAGACCCTCTACAAAGGATCCGTTATGGTATCCGACATAATCACCATTCTCTAGGAGATCGTGCACGCTAGTCACAGTTGGTTGGAGTTTCTGTACTGTGAGCATTGAGGATAAGCTGGCAGTGTAACTTGATTTGAGTATGAGGACTGCGGCCACCCAGATAATAACCACAATTTTAGATAAAAAGTACTCGACCTTCTCCCCTGTAAAGATAAAATAAAGGAATTAGTGACTTTATAGGTACTTGCATTATATAGCAATATAACCAAAGAATACTTGTTAGGGTTATGAGGTACTTCTTAACTAGCGTCTCGATGAAAAAAAGAAATTGTCATTCTTCAGTGCACTTTTCAATCCTACCAACATTTTGCTATTGTAATTTAATGTTATATAAGCTATTTCTTGTTTAATCGAATTGCTGGTAATTCTTTGTGTAAATATGGGAAATAATTATTTGTACTATTAGTTTAACAGTAGTAATTGTTCTTCCATTGTTTTGCTGTTGCTTGTTGCCAATAAGGACGGTAGTTTTTTCCCTATGTCATATGATAATCTGGCTTAGAAGCGTGGTGTCATGAGTTGTTACAGCTAATAGGAGTTTACCAAATTATTCCCTTATCAGTAATATTTTAGTTGAACTTGGTTTGCCAAAATTAGATAGTGCAGAAACCAGGTTATAAACTCAAACATAGAATAACAGCATAGGGTCTAAGGGGATCTTTACGCAACTGGGAGCAAAAACAAGTGTTGCAAAGGTGAAGTATAACATGTTTCCAAGCTGATTAGGAACTGGACCCCTGAAATCAGTGTTGGTTCTGTGCTCCATCACCCAAATGACAAATCCTGTGTAAAGAAGAAATGCTAAGCTTCCTAACCATAGGTCGATCGTGAAAGGCTTCACGAAAATCCACGCATTCTTATTCATATCATCCTTCACTCGTACAATCATTGCAATGCCTGATTCGGTGTATGGCATTGTGAAATCGACATAGGCCGACCTGTTATACCTGATTGTTATGTCCCCCACAGCTGCATCAAATTTCTGTACAGGAATTGTCAGTATATTTCCCAAATTTAATCAGGTAGTAATAGCATTATTAATGTAATTGTACTACGTAAACTGATCCTGATGTAAACTAATAGAAGAAAAATTTTAACATACTAGGGTAACATTTCCTTTAACAAGGAATCAAAATTTCATCCAGTATAAGCGGAAATAAATTGTACTTCTCAAAGTATAGATTTGTCAGGAGTGTTTCAGTTATAATAGGACATGAAAATAAAAGGTCTATCGAAACTTTTAATAACAAACTGGAATATTTATTTGCTGAAATCACCTTAAACATAAAGTGCTTTACTTTCAATGAAAACCAAATCTAATGGACACTGCAATTGTTCATCAGTCTTTCTAAACTATATCTTAAAATGCTACTAACCTGAAGATAAACCTGATAGACAAAATCATCGTAGGTCCCGGAATTAAAAGGAATGTACTCGTAAGGGATTGCGTAAGGCAATCTCCTTATCGCTGCTTCAAATACATCGATAGAGTAGCCATTAACTGTCGTCCTTTTCGTTGTTGGATCTATTTCCACCTTCATAAACTCAGGATACCCACTATTTTGAACACCGATCCTAAGCTTTTTCCCACTTACCGGAATTTCCCATCCCTTTGGCACTTCAGTTGATTCCCCTGGCCAAATTATGGGATTTAGATCTGACATCAAGGTGGAATATGTCTTGTTGTTACCCTGGATTAATTGTCTTGACATTCCGTGTTCTGCAGTCCAAAATCCAATTTCTCTGCTTCCTCTTCCAACCACATTGATTACTTGGAATGTAGAGTACTGCAACTGCCCATCTATAAGATTGAAATCTCCACTTAGACCCCTAAATTTGCTGTTTAAGATCGTCTTTAGAAGCTTTGGACCGTTTATAGACACCCTCAAGGTCTCCAAGTATGTTGAGTTCTTAGAAACTTTAGGCCTCTCAAAGCTTAGATTTGTAGTCCCAATTGTCTCTGCTGCCATCGTCAATGCCCAAATCGTATCGTAAGCTTGTGTAGCGAAAATGCTCAGTTCAACCTGCTGATCATCTGGGTTATCTTGTTGAAATCTCCTCTTCCATCTTTGGGTGAAGTTATCAATATCCCTCGTCGTGGGCACATACGCTTTAACACCTAAAGCTCCTTGCATTGAACTTATTATGGAAGGGTTGAGTGAGTCCACAATGTTTGTGAGACCGTCCGTCATGATCCATGCATACCCTTTGCTCATCATTCCCGCCTCTTTGATTTTTGAGAGTAGTAGTGATCCTATAGAGAATGACATGTGCACAATGAACACCCTTGTCTGCATGGACATTAACTTATAGAGTTCCTCCATGATCTCGTCATTGGTTGCCGATAGGGGGATTACGCTGCGGTATGGCACACAAGTGTTGATCCCTTGGAGGGCATCGATAAGGTACGGTACGATCCCCCTTCCGTAGTCGGTGTCCTCGTAGATAAGAACCACCTCTCTCCATCCAAAGGCTTTGATGATGGAGGCAATGCTGTTCACTTGAGCAGAGTCGTTCAATGTTGTGCGTATGAAGTATGGCGTGTGGAGAGACGAGAGAGAGGGGCTTGTCGCTGTGAAGGAGATGATTGGAACCTGGGTTTTGTTGCCAAGATCCGAGATGAAAACTGCTTGTGAAGATTTTTGTGGGCCAACGATGGCTTGAACCTTTTGGTTTTCAAGCATGTCGACAGCTGCGTAAAAGCAAAGAATTTATATATTCAAATGAGAGAGGAGCTGTGGAAAGAAAAAGTGCAAGGAGTCCAGAACAATTTAGAAATATCTAATTAGTTAAGAGTGCACATCACTGCATCTCTAATCATCATGCTTTCTTCTATCGATTTCATATACTGCATGGTAAATGATATCATAATAACATATATAATTATATAGACACTAAATTTCTTTGGCTATATCCGATATGTTATTTTAGACTAACTGATACTTTTCTGTTGCGGTTGGTTACCAATCAACTGAGAGACATGTCTGTGATGTTTGTTGTTCTATCTGTATATGTTACTTAAGTAAACAATTATAGCTACAAGATGGTGAGAGTAAGGTGGGGCGAAACAAGATACTTAATAACTTCATGACAAATACTAACTCAATATATACATACCCGCTGATGCAGCTTGAACATCATCGCTGTCGGAATCCTTAGTGTGGATTACTAGCCTTGTGGTGTAGTTCTCATGGATGGAATAGAAATCTTCTATGGCCATTGCGATGCTCGTCCGACCCATTTTTCCCACAAGTGTGTTCAAGTCAAGTACCACACCAACATTGAATGCTACAGTTGCATTCTTATTAATTTGTTGTGCTAGTGAGAGGGATAAGAACATGAAGAGGGAGATTGTACAAAGAATATGTGTTCTATTCATTGTTGATATGAGCCCTACCTATCCTAAGACAATAGGCTGTCTTATATAATGAGTTTTAGTAGAGAAGTCCCTTCTAAGGGACATTGTTTGACAAAGTCAGAGTAAGGAGTTAATTGAACAATGGGAGAGCTTAATGCAAGTGTTAATCCTATTAAGAAAAGAGCCTTATAGACGTCATATCTAAATTCTACTTGAGTAGCATTGGGTTTGACAATCAACATCTTGACTTAGTAAAGTCTGCTTTGTGAGTATGTGGCATCAGATTCTTGATATCTTGAAAGCATTGACTAAAGTAAGGATATTAAAAAAAATTGCTTTCGCTGTTTATAGAGACCAGATACATTCCAACTCCATTGATTTAGGCTTCACATGAACCTCATGTAATTTATTATATGTTGAGTAGTACAAAATAAAATAATACAAAAGTTTAGGCTGAAGCTTTCATGGAAATTCCATGGAGAATGTCAATCATTAAGATAAGAGGTTTTAGTAGGATTTTTTAAAGTTATTAACATCCTCTGGTCAAATCAATGGACTTTTATTACATTTGAAGGTTCAGTTCTTGACTGTTTCCAACTGTACTTCCCTTTTCTCCTTTATTTTCTGAATCAGAACAAAAGTTAGAGAACTTGTTCTAGAATCAATGATATACCTCTGAAATGTTTTCTTTTTACCTCCTATTTATGTTATTTTTAATTCATCAAGAAGAACAAAAAAGAAAAGAACTCTTGAGGCTCTTATTTGGGATCACCTCTAGACTTGAGTTACTAGAATAGATAGCACATTGATGATGCTGATTATGCATTTCTATTTACAGAGATCTTAGATGAATTATATATGCTGTAGTCTTTTGTTAGCGGCTTACTCGGAGATAGTTCAATTTCATTTTTCATATTGCAACAATGATGCTTAACTTGCTTGAAATGAACACTGTTTTCGTGCCATTTGCTAGGTAATATATATACATGTACAACTAGTTACATTGTTAGAAAAATTTTCAAATGAACAACTGAATGAGTATTAACCTATAGATCTTCCTTTATCTCGACCATTTCTACAGAGACCTCATCAGCCAGCCGTGAACTGCGCGGACTACTCAGTTCCGTAATCGATGGTCGTTGGGGACTAAAGCTTAGGCTCTCAGGACTCTGCGATGGTCGTTGCGGACTAAAGCTTAGGCTCTCAGGACTCTGCGAGCCATCCAAATCACGAATAGCCGCAGCTTCTCTCGCCCTCGCCTCTTGGTTTACTTCTTTGTCACTGGCTGCGGGATCGTCGACGTATGTTTTGAATGTAGGAGGGGTGCACTCCTTCCGGTCGAAGTGCTTGAACCATGCAAGCAGCTTGTTCCAGAAGCTGTTCTCAGAAGCAGAAGCTTTAAGTTGATCCCACTCGTTGTAGACGAAGGTTGCAAGGAAGAGTAAGAACATGAGGGTGGAGACTGTTCCGGTGATGAGGAAGAGCCCTCCGAAGCTCCGGAAGTCGAGGCTTGAGGAGCTGAAGCTGTTGCTTGAGCTCGGGCAGGTAGTTGGATCGCCGAACCATTTCCGTTCGATCTCCGTCATCTCGCTCCCCTCCGTCACGTTCAGAATGGCCCTCGAAATGTCGGGGACCAACGGAGATCCTCGCGGAAACACCTGCAGATCGTAAAACCGCTATTCGTCAAAAATTTGGTATTATTTTAATGACTGTATATTCCTGCAAAATTTGAATTTTCATGTTATGTCTCTTCAAATCGTATATTTCACAAAGATATTAACTACCACAAAAATCTTACAATTGCAACGCATTTGTGCTATAAAGAGTATTTGAAACTATAAAATTGATTGCATCTTATTTGGGAAATTGAGTATCTATAGGATCTATGTCTAAATTTAGATTTTGCCAAGATTTGGTGGTAGATAAATTATTTTCTCGGGGATATGCATAATTAGGTTCTATTTTTGTGCAAAAATTTAATTAGGAGCGTCGGGTATGAGCTGTCGGATAGTACTTAATTAGTCTTGCTTTGATATTACGCACCGAACTATAGCTGATGTGCTTAGTGAGCTTGTATGCAGTGCATGAAATGAGAAAGGAGGAGCTTACGAAGCCAAATCCATCGGTTTTATACACCGTCGAACCGGTCATCGTGTAGTTGGCGCAGTACTTTGAGAGGAACAGATTCAGGTATGGGATCTCGTCGATGATTGCAGCGACCCGTTGGTTCGCAGGTGCTCCCGGCGAAAGCGCAGTTGCGTACTCTTCCACTGTGCTTAAGTTTATCAGCCTGTCCTTGTGGAAACCCAGTTGATGAGTCAGCAGGCCGAAAACAAAGGAGCCGTCTTGGTAACCGATGCGGTCGCCGTTCTGCAGCAGCTCGGTGATGCTGGTCACCGCCGGCTGCAGCTGCTGCACCGTCAGCATCGATGTCAGGCTCGCCGTGTAGCTCGACGTCAGGATCAGCACCACGAACACCCAGATGATCATCACGAACCGTGATAGATTGCTCTCGAGTTTCTCTCCTTCGAAAAAGAACCACAGAAAAGAAGAAGAAGAAACAGGAAACTACTCAGTTCATTTTCTGTATGTACATCTTTGCTGAATTGTAAAATTGTCTTACATTTTTAGATATAGTTGTGCATTTTTCTTTGGCAGAGTGGCATTTTCGTAACTTTTAACATTTTCTTATTTCTTGTGTGTGTGTGTGTGTGTGTATGCATTATTATCCGGCTTTAGAGCAGTTGGTCGGTATCCCTTCGCGGAGAGCATACGCTCGTAAGCGCGAGTAAGTACAACTTCATAGAAATATTTGCGCAATTTTGCATATTTACTGAAGTAAGTACTTTTTGATGGCGCGCGTGCAGAAATGACCGAGAATGAGGCGGGTCGAACGTACTGTGAGCGTAGACGAGGGTGGAGAAGGTGAAGTAGAAGGTGATGCCGAGCTGCTGGGCGGGGGTTCCTCGGAACTCGGGGTTGCTGCGGTGCTCGATGGCCCAGACTACGAATCCGATGAAGCAGAAGAAGGCGATGGAACTGAGCCAGAGGCCGGCCGTCAGCGGCTTCAGGAAGATCCACATGTTCCCGCCCCGGTCCTCCTGCACCGCCACGATCATCGACACCCCCGACTCCGTGTACGGCAGCGTGAAGTCCACGTACTCGCTCCGGTTCGCGATGATCGTTATGTCCCCGACGGCCGCAAAGAACGTCTGCTTCCCCAACCCCCCAGTCCATCAGTTTCAAATGCATGAAACCAAACAGTTTATTCTCCGAAACTAATCTTAATTGCTTACTAATTCTTGCGTGCGTGTTGCTGTAGTTGATTATTTTTAAAACTACAAATTTACCTTCTTGTACACCACGTCCACCAAATTGTCGTAAGAATCCGCGCTGGGAATGAAGGGGACGTACTCGTACGGCACGTCGTACGGCAGCTTCTTCATGACGGCGTCGAAGACGTCGATGCAGAATCCGGTGATCGACGTCCGGTTCGTCGTGGGATCGACCACGACGTTCACAAACTCCTTGAACCCCTCCTTCACCGGCACGGCGATCCGCTTCGCCTCCCCGTTCGTCGGCACCACCCACCCCACCGGCACCGCCTTCGGGTCCCCCGGCCACACGATCGTCCTCAGCTCGCCTAACCCATCGTCATCATTAACGTTGACCGCGCTAGGATTCGGTGAACGCGTTAATCCGGATCGCGGCGTCCAGTATCCGACCGTGTGCGTGCTTCTTCCGACCACGTTCACGATCTCGTAGGCCGACACCTGCAGCTGCCCGTCGACGAGCCGGAATTCGCCTGCCAGCCCGTCGAAGGTGGTGTTCAGAATGGCCGCCAGAAGTGCCGGGCCGGCTTGCGATACGCCGAGCCGGCCGAGGTCGGTCGAGTTGTACACCTCTGTGTTTTCGTACGGAGAAAATCTCGGTCGGTCGCTCATCGAGACTTTCGAATTCTGCACGGCAGTCGCGATAGCCCATGCGGCGTCGTAGGCGCGGAGTTGGAGCACAGTAGTACCGGCTGCGTCGAGGTCTGGATAATCTTGCCGGAGTCTCGATTTGAACCGCGAAACGAAATCGGCGGATTCGTTGACGAAGGGCCGGACGCCGACGACTCCTGCATGGTGGCAATCGCAGCGGGGTCGAGCGTCTCGAGAACGTCAGCGATGCCGTCGGTGACGACCCAGACGTAGCCCCTCGACATCATGCCGAGCGCTGAGGCCCGGAGAAAGAGTCGTGCGCCGAGCGCCGGCGGTGTGTGCACAACAAACACGCGCGTTTGCATGGACATGAGCTTGTAGAGCTCGGCATCGATGCGGTCGTTGGAGGCGGCGGGGGGGAGGACGGCGCGGTAGGGGACGAGGGCGTTGATGAGGGAGAAAGCGTCGACGAGGGAGGGGAGGAGGCCGGTGCCGTAGTCGGAGTCCTCGTAGACGGGGACTGCCTCGCGCCAGCCGAAGGCGCGGAGGAAGGCGGCGATCGGGGCGGCCTGGAAGGAGTCATTGGCGGTGGCGCGGACGAAGAAGGGGATGCGGGCGGGGGACAGGGAGGGGCTGGTGGCGGAGAAGGAGACGATCGGGACGCGGGTGCGGTCGCCGATGTACGCGACGAATGCCGACTCCGACGAAGTCCAGGGGCCGATGATCGCCTGCACTTGCGCATTCTTCAGCAGGTCCACAGCTGCATGCATGCAGTAAAGAGGTTAGCATGCAGGAGTACTGCCCAAGTTCAAAAGAAGTCATAAATTTATTAAAGTCTAAATTAAAATTTCTCCTAACCAACATAAAAATGATTCTAATATCATTTTATTTAGAAAATTAATTTAGTAAAAAAATGGTGTAACATTAGTCTTAACCCTTGTTGCTTCTTTGATAATTTATATTTAAAAAATTAAAAGACACAAGTTTTAATTATTTATGAATATATATATATATATATATATATAAGTGAAGATCAAATTTTCAACCATAAAATTGATAGCTTGGAATTCACGCAAGATATAATAATAATAATAATAATAAGATTTAAAGCGAAACATATAGAGGAAAATTAAAAGGAAAAAGTTTGAGAATTCCGTTAAAATTCTAATCCAAGTTGTGGTTCTTTGACCAGTCAAAGCATTGAAAAGTCAAAGGTTGTGAGAGCTTAGCATTTGCTTCTAGAAGAAGCGGAGAATAACTTACACGAGTCGCTATTCGCTTCGGAGGAATCTTTTACGTATTTTTCACTCGATTAATAAACAAATAAATAAGTAAATAATTAAATACATGCTATTTAATTACGTGCGTACGTGGCTAATATTCATCACACTCGTTGACTTTGGCTTTCGTTCTTCCAGCTGTAATCTGAATATTTTGACTTTAATTTTCTTTTCTTTTCTTTTTTTTTTGGTTGAATGGTTGTTTTAAAATAAAAATTGATGATTAATTTTGGTTTGAAACTATTATGTTGAGTTTGGGATTCTATATATTCACATTGTGCATATTAGTATATATATATAGATAAATACGAGTAAATTATTTGACGCTCCTTAGAAAACAAAATCAAGATTTGAATTTAAAATTTGAACTTTAACTCCATACATACCTGCAGAAGCTGCTCCAACAGCATTGTCCTGCGAGTCCCTGAAATGGAGAACCACCCGTGTATCGTAGTTCGGATTGGTTCGGTACAAATCGTCGATCGACATCGAGATGCTCGTCCGGCACATATTCGCGGACTCCGACGAGAGGTCGAGGATGACTCCGACGGGGACGGGCACCGCCGACGTCGCGTTCTGGGCCTCCGCGACATCCGGAGCCCAGAACCCCAAGAGCAATAAGATTAGTAGGAAGAAGGAAGAAGAGAATAGTAGTAGAACACCATACTTTGCGCTCTCCATGTGGGGAGAGTTTTTGTAGCCCCTTTATGGATTGCATAGAAGAAGCATGTTTATATGTGTATCTTTGTCTATATGGTTGCTTAACAAGGTGGTCACTATGTAAGGGCCACACAAATGAAGGGGGGGAAAAAAAGGGGACCCATATTTTGTATTTATGTGCACATGAGGGGGTTGAATGACTTTGGAGAACTGTTCAAGTCTTTGATATTTCTTAAGCGTGACTAGTCCAATTAGAAATAATTAGATACCTTCTTTTATTTTTTATTTTTTTTGGAAAAACTTCAAATACCCCCTTATGATTTTACTCTTTCTCACTTTAGTACCCTGTGGGTTAAAGTGTATCAAATTAATACTCTGTAGTTTCACACGTTCTCATTGTGTTTTAAAGTGTATTAAATTAGTATCATGTGGTTTCGCACTTTCTCATTTTAGTACCCTGTAGTTTAATATTGCATTAAGAGAAAAATAAAGCCACAGGGTGTTGGCTTAAATGGGCCAGCATCCTGCCCTGTGACGGGAGGCCATGTGGGCCGAGTCATGTTCGAAGTGGCGTGATGCCAGGTGGGCCGAGTCACAATCGAGACCCGTGGGTACTGTTTTTACACGCTTTAAGTGAATTGGTTGCGTATTTCTAACAGCTCGAGCTTTTGGGATTAATAGTTAGCGCCAATGATCCGACACAGAGTACTAACTCGATACAAAAATAAAACCACAGAGTACTAACTTCATACAGAAATAAAATCACAGAGTACTAACTTGATACACTTTAAACCACAGGGTACTAAAATAAGAAAGTGCGAAACCACATGGTACTAACTTGATACACTATAAACCATAGAGTACTAAAATGAAAAAGTGCGAAAGCATAGGGGGGTATTTTGAAGTTTTCCTTTACCTTTTTCTACACTCTATGGAAAAGTATCATAAAATACAGTTGAAAGTCATATATTAATTTTAGGAAAAACTTCAAGCACCACTCTTGTGATTTCATACTTTCTCACTTTAACATCCTACAATTTAAAGTGTATCAATTTAGCGTCATCTGGTTTCAATTTTATCTTTTTATTATCGATTTCACTAATTTTTTCATTAAATCAGTGATAAAGTTAAAATTAAATGGTATTAAAGTGAATATTTAATAAACCTAGATGGGATATCTGAAATTTTTTATTTTGTATATAATTTAACGAAATATTAACGAAAAAGCTAACGAAAAGATAAAAATTAATAAAACCACAAGACACTAACTTGATACACTTTAAACCACAGGATACAAAAATGAGAAAGTACGGAACCACAGAAACGGTATTTGAAGTTTGTCCTTAATTTTATTAGCCGAGTAAAGGAGATTTCGTGGAATCAAACTAAAAATTTAAAGAATATTCAGATGCGGATTTAGGATTGGCTCTGATACCATATTACCATCATTATGAAAATCGACTTAATAGAAAATAATTAATTTACAATATCTTGATTCCAATGTGACTTATCAATTACGCCCCGTTTATTCTGAGGTATCAATCGGTGATTCACGACTCATATTCTTAGTCCAAAGTTTTTTTCTTTCTTTCTTTTTTCTCTAACTTAAAATAACAACACATATCATCTCTTGATGATATTGACCTAATTAAAAAATGCTATATATTTATTTATTTATAAATATAAATTTTATATAACTATTATAAAAAATGCAAAGTTTATAAGATAAACAGTGAGTATGTCACACACCAATAATCTCACATCGGATAGAAATGTAAATGTGATTGTGATTGGATATATTTAATAAATATTTTGGGCCGGTGGTTGGGTCCAACGAGTTATTGTTGCTAGTGGGCTGGGTCGTTACATTTGGTATCATAGCCAGTTCATCAGCCGAAAATATGTGGCGAGTCTCGACTGAGTCAGGATCTGAAAGATAAGATGATAGAGTATGTCGGAATCTGCATGACAAATAGATCCGTTATGTCAGGATCTGAATGACAAGACTAGCAAGACGAGTCTCACATCGCATGATAATTTTGAGGACGTCAAGAACTCAACGAGTGACTGGTCAGCTCTTGGACAAGTGAAATACTTAATTAATTAGCACACATAGTTTAATTAGAAGTGTTACATAACATTGCTCTGTTGACCTTGACTTGATTGGGCTCCATACCTCTCCATTAAATAGAAGGGGCAATTGCTTATATACCCCTGAAAAGTTTCCGATTTTCCGATTTACCCCTCTTAGAAGGCTAATATTGAAAATATTCCTCCTACGTTCCAACTTATTTCTAATATACCCTTAGAGTTAAAATCTGTTAAGTAACTCTGTTATCTCTATAAAATTACTATTTTGCCCTTTTCAAATATACCCTTCTACCATCACTGTCTTTCTTATTTGCCCTTAAAGTCAAGGGCACAAAAGTATTTCGATTTTTGGTTTTTTCCAATATACCCCTCTACCATCACCAACCTTACTTATTTGCCCTTAAGTTAAGGGCAAAATTGGTATTTTAATTTTGTTTAACTGTGGTAGATATTTAACGCACGTTTAACCCAGGATTAGCTTAACGGGAGATAACTCATGGGGTATTTTGCAATAACTGGAACGTATGAGGGTATTTTAGAAAGAAAAAAATAGTGTAGACGGATATTTTCAGACGCATGAGGGGTATATAGGCAATTATCCCTAAATAGAAAATATGGACAAAAAAGGACATAAATTAAGTTTTGAGCTACCTCATTGGTTGCAGAACATCAATTTATTGCGTGCTCCTGGTGTATTCATACATGCACCAAATTCAATATTTTGACTCCCATTTCACAATCCTAAATAAAATCTAATAGATATGATCTGTAATATCTAAAGACTTTATAGAGGTTCAAACACCTATTCGTGTATTTCCGAAAAAAAAAAAAAAGAAAAAATTTTGAGTTTCTAACTTCTCGGACCTACTGTATCGATGAATTAGAAGGAAGGAGCTTAAAAACCAAATTTTTTTTTTTAAAAAAAAAAGAGTAAATCATAAGTTTTAAAAATCCACTACCCTAAGCATTAAATATTTTAGAATGGATAAGGTGTTTTTTTTTTTTTTTTTGAGAGATAAGTAGCACGATACCCGCTTCGTTTATTTCATTTAGAAATAAACTTAGCCAGAAATGTAAATCAACTGGGATTCGAACAAGGGTCACGGATACCAACCACCAAACCTTTTGCCACTTACTCTAGGAACGGCCGTTTCGAATGGATGAGTTAAAAATCATATATTGATACTTGTATAATAAACTTTTAAACATAATACATATTTTTTATAAAAAAAAATTTAACACTATCTACTAACTAGTGGACTTAAACAGAGGTAGAAGTGAACACACATCTTAATTTCCCCCCATTCATATTTGGAAGTCCACATTTTAAGTAAACACAGATGTTTTTTAAGGAGTTTAAGTACAATTAAAGCAACTTTATTAAACAAGCCCAGACTTTGTGTAACTCCCTTTTTTTTTTTAATTTTTTGTTCTTTCCAAATGAATCATTGTTAAGATATAGGCTATATAATCAACAATATTTTTTTTTTTTTTTTTGAGAGATAGGTAGCACACTGTTTCGTTTATTTCGTTAAAATAAACTTACCTATAAATGTGAATCAATTAGGATTCGAACTGCAGGCATCAACCAATGCCCTTCGCCACTGCTTAGGGACGGTCGGTTATATAATCAACAATATTGTGTGAACCAAAGTGATTGATTGATTGAAAAAAAAAGGCAATCTTAAAATAGTCTATAGTCAAGTCGTGCTATATCTATCAAATTAATAATCTAAAAACGTACGAGTTACGCTGCGTTTATTGGCTCGCCCACCAGTGAGTCTAAATTCTCAGAAAACTTTCCTACATATATCTTTCATCTTCCAAGACAATATATAACCCGAAAAGGACTGTTCCAAAAAAAAAAAAAAAAAAAAAAAAAAACTTCTTATCCAATATAAAACATAGAAATGTCTCCCTCAAAGGACTTAAACTTAAACCAAAATTAATTATATATGATTGTATATGTAAAATGAAGAGGTAAATATTTGAATTCACACATGAAGATGAGGAATGTGGAGCCAAAATGACAACTGGACATGAGACAGGGTCACTTGGCTATTACAGGAATCATTTATTGCTGTGGGGTTTTGGAGTACTGTTGGTTGAAAAAAAAAAAAAAAAAAAAAAAAAAAAAAAAACCAAGAAAGAATTTTTTTTTTTTTTTTTTGAGAAAAAGATAAGACGCTACCCGCTTTCATTCATCGGACAAGCCAATTAAAACACAAAGAGCTGGCGCAACTCACTTTGTTTAAAAAAAAAAAAAAAAAAGAAAAAAGAAAAAAAAGATCAACAGTGTAAGTTTGGAATGATTTAAGTTTGAGTCCGGCCACTATACTATCAATAGCACGAAACACTTGATGCTATCAAGTTTTCTGCCGTTAGATTCACCCTTTGATCATTTTCACCCGTTAGATCATACTATTCAACCAATCACTTACTCAATCCTAAAAGGCACACATCATCCTAACCGCATATCTCTCAATTCAATTGGCCAAAAATTTGGTAGCCAATAATTTAGTCTATTAATAGTATAATAGCCTAGTTCTATAAATTTTCTTATTTCCAACTACAATATCTAAAATAGAATTACTTTAAAAAGTAGAACGATGCGACACGAATTAGATCTTAATCAAAAAAATTGATTAATTAATTTATATTTCCAACTAAGTTTATTTTTAAATGAAATAAACGAAAGCGATACGTACGCGTGCTACCTATCTCTCTCTCAAAAAAAAAAAAAAAAAAAAAATACTCGTCACAAGACGATTCATACAACTCACATTGAAAGTCGGGCTAAACCAAATTACTTGAAACACGCTAGAGTCGCACTCGAGTCTAAAACCCGAACCCAGTCGGTCAGTCAAGCAATGTTAAATTTGCTTCTTTTTTTTTTTCTTTTTTTTTTTAAGAAAATTTCTCTTGAAGTTTCTTCCAATTTTCTAAGTCTTCGTTTGGTATTATGTGGAGACTGCGTTACTTGCGGTGAGAAAGTCCGTTGGGAAAATACCCCGTTTGTTTCCGTATGTAATATTGCGTTCCGCATATCGTGATGAGTCGGTTACGATATATTTTCTGCGTTCCCACCGGAGAACGCAGAAGCATATCCCTATATGCTTTTTCTACAACTCCATTTTATCTAATAACGTTAGATAGGCCTCAATACCAAACTAAGTCTAAGAAAGTGACTGACCGTCTCTAGAGCAAATGACAAAGAGTTTGGTGGTTGGTATCCGAGATCCTAGTTCGAATCCTAGTTGATTCACATTTCTAACTAAATTTAGCCCACTAAAACTGGGCTAAAGTGTGTCTGATTTTGGGCCACCAAAGCAAACTTGATTAGCCCACTAAAACTGCTGTCCATAGTAGAGACTAGAGAGACCATGTACATATTTTTTCCAAAAAATTTAAGGCACTATTTCACATGCTCCTGTGATTGCGTTAGTGTGTTCTTACTTTAGTACTCTCTGGTATAATTATGTACGTTTTTCTCTTTTCGTCAGCTCATTCATTAACTTTCTTGTTAAAATATATAGAAAAAACTTCGATACCTTTTACATAATCTTTATTCTAATACTTAATTTATAGTTTTAACTTTATTATTGATTTAACATAAAAGTTAACAAAAAGAGTAAGACGAAATTATAGGGTACTAAAACAATAGACTTTGAACGTACCACATGGTTGTTAAAGCGAGAAAATGCTAAGCCAGGGGAGTAGTTGAAGTTTTTCCTAAAATTTATAGTAACGACATGTCAAGGTATAACGTACATCTAAATATTACTGTTTGAAAGCTCGTGGACTGCACAAATGGTTCAGGTCAAACTAAATTTCTAATGAGTTGAGCTTGTACTCTCAAAATACATCACCTATCAGAATCGAACTCGTGACCATTGACCACACGATTAAAAGAAACCACGCGTTTTGCGGGAATCAAATCTATGACCACATGGTTAATTAAATGCAACCTGCTCTACCAGCTGATCGGAAAAGATGGATTAACTTTGTACGTATAATTACCGACCGTCCCTGGCGCAAGTGGCCTGGGAAAGGGTTTGGTGCATGGTTGGTATCTGAGATTCCAAGTTTGAATCCTAGTTGATTCATATTTTCAGCTAAATTTATTTCTAAATGAAATAAACGAAGTGGATAACATGCTGCCTATTTCTTAGAAAAAAAAATAAAATTGTACGTATAATTTAAAATTATGAGAAGTAACTTTTTTTTACGTTTATCAAGATGGTGAAATTAATGATTTCAGACTAAAGAAATCTTGTTCTATATAGATGCTATCTTAATTAGGAGTCCGGCTATTATATTTTTATGAGTATTGGTCCATTTATACTCATAAATTTTCGGCCTTTAGATTTATTCTATTGATCATTTATATCCGTTAGATCATACTATTCAACCAGCTACCCACTCAACCCTAGGAGACCACTATCATTCTAAGTGGGAACCACCATCATGCTAACCACACATTACATCAATCAACGGTTAAAAATTTATGAATATAAAGTGAGGACCACTATCATTCTAAGTACAGACAGCTGGCGTTTGGAGTGACCGGCGCCAAAGTCAGAGATCGGATGTCAGGAGTAGTTGGAAGCATATAAGTTGTGAGCATCGGCTCCGACTTCGTGTATGCGCAACGTGAAGTTTCTACTTAATTTGTTTCGACTCCAAATGATCAAGATTAAGTTTATATACAACCGAAATTTGCGATCTCCAGCCTCTTGCTATTTCGATGATTGAATATCCTTGCATATCTCTTTTGGAAGGCCAAACAAGAACTAAAAAGTTAAATAATAAACCGCACAAATAATAAAAAAAGAAATGTTTAGGAACAGTTTCTAAACTACTATAAAACAAAGAATATATAAGACGAAAACTTTTAAGTAACTCATGCCACAAAATATATATATAATTCAAAACACAAGGTGCTTCAAAAAAGTCTACTACATGTGCTTCAAATATGGTTTTTGATTAAGAGTTTTTATTTTAGTAAGTTAGAAGTGACAATATATATCCTACTACTTAACTTTGATTCTAACAATGATATTTTGTAACATTCCAAACTATCAAACTCAAGAAAATGCCGTGGGGTGCAGGGAAGGTTCTTCAACATAGGCTCAAACATATGCAGGTGCGTGCACATGAACATCTCAATCAAATGGTCATGTGTCGTATACATCTCTCTTCGCTCGTCACATCATGCGATTTTAGAGGGTGGTGATCTCCTTGTCGCATGCAAGGAATATTTTGTGTATCATCTAATTTAGAGTGTATCAGTAACATTACTCATTCTAATTTTTCTTGGGTAATTAAATTGCAAATGTACATCTCAATCAAATGGTCATGTGTCGTATACATCTCTCTTCGCTCGTCACATCATGCGATTTTGGAGGGTGGTGATCTCCTTGTCCCATGCAAGGAATATTTTATATATCATTTAATTTAGAGTGTATCAATAATATTATTCATTCTAAATTTAATTTTTTGGGTAAATTGTAAATGTACATTTCAATCAAATGGTGATGTGTCGTATATATCTCTTCGCTCGTCACGTCTTGCGATTTTGGAGGGTGGTGATCTCCTTGTCTCATGCAAGGAATATTTTGTGTATCATTTAATTTAGAGTGTATCAGTAACATTACTCATTCTAAATCTTTTTGGGTAAATTGTAAATGTACATTTCAATCAAATGGTGATGTGTGGTATATATCTCTTCGCTCGTCACATCATGCGATTTTGGAGGGTGGTGATCTCCTTGTCGCATGCAAGGAATATTTGGTGTATCATTTAATTTGGAGTGAATCAGTAACATTACTTATTCTAAATCTTTTTGGGTAAACTGCAAATGTACATCTCAATCAAATGGTTTAGAATGAGTAGTCTAAACTATTAAAAATACTTATAAACTAAATTTCATAATTTTTCGATATCATTTACTTATCAAACAAGTAGTCTAAAATTAAACCACTAAAAATAAAAATCTCATAAAAAATAATGATAAAATATTTAAATTCAAGATCAGATATATATATACTGATCTTATTCTAAATAGTAAAAAAAAAATTTCTATAAAATTTTCATCAGATTTGAATTGTTTTACACCGTTAATTAAACTCACAAACACATCACATCGGCCATTAAAATTGTCAATTTTGAGATCTTTTGATCACTAGTCAAATTATGTCGAAAAAATTTGAAATTTAATTTTCAAATACTTTCGATAGTGTAAATCAAGTCTATGAGCCAATCGTCGATTTGGAAGTCGCATTATCGAAAACAACTTAGTAGCACGGAAGTTTCTGTGCTACCGATAGTACAGTAGTCGTACTCCTTTATTGTAACTATTATGCCATATAAAACGTACCATAAATTAATAAAATATATAGTAGCTAGTATTATATTAACATGATATTTTTTTAAAAAAATAGTTGTTCTTGTACACTAGTGTCCAATATATATAGATGCCTGGAATTGGGTATAGTATTTATTTATTTCTAGGGGAATAAAAAAGTTATGATAGAGAGGAGACTTTCTCTTTTTTAAAAGCCATATTTAATTAGGGATAATTGTCTATATACCCCTCATGCGTCTGAAAATATCTGATCTACCCTTACTTTTTTTTTCTTTCTAAAATGCCCCTCATACGTTCCACCGTTATTGCAAAATACCCCCGCAGTTATCTCCTGTTAAGTTAATCTGGATTAAACGTGAGTTAAATATCTACCACAGTTAAAAAAAATTAAAATACCAATTTTGCCCTTAACTTAAGGGCAAATAAGAAAGGTTGGTGACGGTAGAGGGGTATATTGGAAAAGATCAAAAGTTGAAATACTTTTTGTGCCCCTGACTTTAAGGGCAAATAAGAAAAACAGTGATAATAAAAGGGTATATTTGAAAAGGGCAAAATAGTAATTTTACAGAAATAACAGAGTAACTTAACAGATTTTAACTCTAAGGGTATATTAGAAATAGGTTGGAACGTAGGAGGGGTATTTTCAATATTAGCCTTCTAAGAGAGGTAAATCGGAAAATCGGGAACTTTTCAGGGGTATATAAGCAATTGCCCCTATTAATTAAGATGGTTGAAGTATTTGGATTAATTTAATCCAATATGTGACACCCCAATCCACATCTAAAGTACGTATAAATAAAATTGAACCCCAACGACTCTTTTTATTTTCTTTTATTTTTTAAAAAAAGTTTAAATTTGTACAACAAGTTGATGGTGTATACTAAACCTAAGTCACTGCATGGGTCCAATTCCTTTTTCCTGCATAGTGGAGTACTACTTAATTTGTTGATTTGGTGGGCACAAAAAAGGCATCATATATGTCATGGTCCAAAATTAAACTAAGCCCTACTTTGAAACATTCTCATCAAACAACACCACCCCAATTAAAATGTAAAAACCTCTCTCTCTCTCTCTCTCTCTCTCTCTCTCTCTCTCTCTCTCTCTCTCTCTCTCTCTTTGAGTTGTGAAATTCGAAGTCTAAATTTGAAATCAACTAATGGAAAGAAACTTCAAGAAGGAAATTGAGAATAAGTGAAAGTAATTAAAAGATAACCCACATATATATATGTCAACTACCACCTAGGTTTTTAGGGTTATGAGTCAACAAGTGCTATGATTTTAGGGTGGAAATTTTCTAAGTTGACAAGTTACAAATGGAACCAAGTCATGCTACATATATTAGAACCGCGTCCTTAGGTCAATTCAAACACGACCATTTGACAATCAAATTGATCAATCTCTGCGTCTAAACACCGTCCAATATATATATATATATATAGAGTCCAGCTGGTATGCTATTAATAGCACGACAAACTTGGTGCTAGTAAGTTTTCTACCCTTGGATTAACCCCTTTGATTAATTTTATCCGTTAGATTATACTATTCAACCAACCACCCACTCAACCCTAGGGGCCCACATCATCCTAGCCGCACATCTTTTAATTCAAAGGTAGAAAACTTACTAAGTCATTGGTCTTATTAATAGTATTAAGCCTAGTTATATATATATATATATATATATATATATATATATATATATATATATATATATATATATATATATATATATATATATATATAAAATTGTTCTTACACGGGTTTAATATTTAGCAGATTAATTATTGATGAGTCAAGCAGATTGCATGAGCCAACTAATTTAAATAAAAATAGTTTAAAAACAAATTAAATGCATCAAATCTATTTAGTTTAAATCGAAATATACTAATTATATCGTATAATTAAGTACATGATTATATATGTGAAGAACTGTAATCCCTACGCAAAGAATGAGAGACAGAGGAAGATGATTAATAGATGAATATGGGTATGTGGTTGAATGGCTTGGAGAATGGCAAATATGTGTATTCATTAATATTATTATATAATAATAATGTGTAAGTAACGTATATATGTTTAATTTCATGGTCAATTAATTAGTAGCTAATTAAGTAGAATTAATAAACAAAATTTACACAAGCCATTTGGACTCTTGCATATGCGTTAATTAACATGCACCAACGTACGTACGTACTACGTGTACATCAACATATATATCTCCCAATATCATGGTCATGATCAACTTATATATTACACATGTACACCAAATTAACAAATCTCTTATTAGTTTCATTTGTCAAAGCATGTGGGTTGGACTCTTAACTCAAAACTACGAAAAGAACATCTAATTAATGGTCCAAATTAAACGTCCAATGTAACGTGTTGGTCTCGCCAAGTTAATTAGATCTCTAAAATCCATTGAACTATATACATACATACAAAAAAATATATTACCATAAAAAATAACTATATTTGTCTATTTATTATTATTATTATTAGAAGAGACAGAGAGAAAGCTTTTAATTAGTCTGCAATTACATAAAAAATTTACAAATACATAAACTGTTATTATATATATAAATAACTTTTTCTATATATCAACTAGAATTTTTTTTATTTTTTATAATGCTACTTTTGATTATGAATCAATGTGAGGTGGTCACTTTACACATGTTGCTAACTAACATGAAACACTTTATAGTAATATTAATAATTATTCTCTTACACATTGAAAGTAAGTAAACTGCTTTAATTCATCTCCTAATCCAATAGATAAGAGGGTTTCAAAATTTGTAATTTTAATGGTCGATAAGAAGCGTTTTCTCGTTTAACGGCGTAAAGATATCCGAATCAATTGAATTTTTGTTAGAAAATTTTTTAAACTATTTAAAACAAGATCTATATTCTTGATCTTGATTACAATACTCCTATCATCATTTTTTAAAGAGTATTCATTTTTAGCCATTCATTTTCTGTTCACTTGATGGATAAAAGAACAATATCGAAAGTGCGTGAAATTTGATTTCTAGGTAGTTTAAATGGTTTAGATCATATTTAACGGAGCCGATCGTCAATTTCGAAGCTCTATCATCAAAACAAATCGGTAGTAAAACGGCTCGTTTACTACCGATAGTATTCTAGTTCAACTCATATATATATACTATCGGCTTGTTTACTACCGATAGTATTCTAGGTAATACTTTTACAAGTAGTACCTAGGTGGTGCTTGTGTGTTTTTAACCCTTGGATGGAGAGATGTGAGGTTGAGATGATGGTGGTAGGTGGTGGTAGGTGGAATAGTGTTTGATCCAAGGACTATTAGTGGTCAAAAAGTAGATCCAATGGCTAAAAACCTAATAGCACCATGGAGGTGATACTCATAAAAGTATCATAGCTCAACTCTATATATATATATATATATATATATATATATATATATATATATATATATATAGAACTAGGCTACTATGCTATTAATAAGACTAAGTCATTGGTGCTACCAAGTTTTTTGGCCGTTGGATTGAGAGATGTGCGTTAGGATGATGTGGGCCCCTGTTAAGTGGGTGGTTGGTTGAATAAGATGATCTAACGGTGAAAATCATCAAAGGGTGGATTTAACGGCGGAAAACTCAGAAGACCGAGCCGCGCTATCGATAAGATAAAGAAAGGACTCTATATATATATATAATCATACTCCCCAATTCATGTATTTTATTATCCACATTATATTATGTGCTTCTCCTCTCGCTCTCTCTCCTCATTCCCGTCTTATTATGCTTAAAGCTTAATCCTCTCCCTCTCTCTCTCTCTCTCTCTCTCTCTCTCTCTATTTTACTTATTCGCTCCTCTTATTCCGACCGGGCTTTTCATCAAGGCGACCCGAACCGGGGCGAACCATGCGAGCCGGTCCGGTTCGTACCGGGCGGCGGGCGCAGACCGGGGCCGCGGAGAACCGGGGCCGGCGCCGCCCCGACCTCTCCCTCCCCCTCCCCGTCCGCGACTACTCCTCCGTCGCCGTCCCCCTCCCCCTTCCTCTTCCTCCTCCTCCTCAACCCTCCTCCTCCTCCTCCTCCTCCTCCGCGGCGGTGGCCATGGCGGCGACGCCGTCGTTCGCGGAGCTGGAGCGGGTGCGGCGCGTGGGGAGCGGGAGCGGGGGCACGGTGTGGATGGTGCGGCACGGGCCCTCGGGGCGGCTCTACGCGCTGAAGGTGCTCCACGGGACGCACGACGACGAGGTGCGGCGCCGCATCCGCCGCGAGATCGAGATCCTGCGCGCCACGGACGACCCCGCGGTGGTGCGGTGCCACGCCATGTGCGACCGCGCGGGGGAGATCGAGATCCTGCTCGAGTACATGGACGGGGGCTCCCTCGAGGGGCGCCGCATCGCGTCCGAGCCCCTGCTCGCGGACGTCGCCCGCCAGGTGCTCGGCGGAATCGCGTACCTCCACGGGCGCCGCATCGTCCACCGCGACATCAAGCCCTCGAACCTCCTCGTCGACGCCGCCGCGCGCCGCGTCAAGATCGCGGATTTCGGGGTGGGGCGCATCCTCGCGCAGACCCTGGACCCGACCTGCAACTCCTCCGTGGGCACCGTCGCGTACATGAGCCCCGAGCGCATCAACACGGAGCTCAACGACGGCAACTACGACGGCTACGCCGGCGACATCTGGAGCTTCGGCCTCAGCATCCTCGAGTTCTACTTGGGGGCCTTCCCCTTCGGGGACGGCCTCGGGAGGAGGGAGGATTGGGCCTCGCTCATGTGCGCCATTTGCTACGCCGAACCCCCCCAGGCCCCGCCCACCGCCTCCCGCGAGCTCCGGAGCTTCGTCGGCTCCTGCCTCCAGAAGGAGCCCTCGCGCCGCCCCAACGCCGCCCAGCTCCTGCAACACCCCTTCATCACGCAATACTACGGTTCTCGCACCGCCGCCGCCGCCTCTTCATCATCGTCGTCGTCGTCGACATCATCGTCTCAGCGGTGATGGTAATGATGCATACATTCAATTTGGTTACTCCTTACTAACCATGATTATATCTGATCACCCTATAGTAGTAAAAACTCGCCCATTTTTATATCAAGTTCTTAGGAAGGAGAGAAATTGATGTCTTGTTGGCGGTAAAAATCGGATTTTTCCCGATTGGGTTTATGAAAAAGCAGTGTTTCTTCCCCTCCCTCTCGCTCTATCTTCTGATTATATGTTTTCTGTAACATCTGGTAGAAATAATAACTCTATCCGCTAGCAATAATAATTCGTTGGACCCAACCACTAATCCAAAATGCTTAAGCCTGCTAGGCTACTTGCTCACAATGTTTAAGTACAGTTATTATTACTAGCGTGAAAGGCTTCATATATATTCAATTTAGACCGCACTTAACTCTCACAATTTCAGTTGATATTCGGCTCTGATATCAATTATAACGATCCGACCCGCTAGCAATAATAATTCGTTGGGTCCAAATCACTAACCCAAAATGCTTAAGTTTAATTATTATTACTAGCATGTGAGGTCTTATATATTCTAATCAGAATTAATTTTTCATCCAATATGAGACTATTGGGATGTTACATTTTCAATCATTTTTTTCTTGTTTACCTTTATTGTTTGATGACATAGTAATGGTATTATGGGTTTCAAACCTTCAAATTTCGGTTAGATGTCACATGGGGAATATTCTTTTTTTTTTTTTTCCTTCTTTTTTTGCTTAGATTAATGGAGGAATGAGGAAGAGATGGTTGAAAAGGAAGAAGAAAATGATGGTGTGCCTGTTCTTGGCTGTGTAGTATATTCTCCCAAGGATTAGATTTGATGATGATGAAATTGGAATCAATCCCTTTTTTTTTTCTTGCTCTCCTCTCTTTATTCTTGTATCATCTTTTCTTACTATTCTAATCAAATGTGTGGTTGGTTTTTGTCCTGGTTGTCTCTCTATTTTGCATATTTCAATTTATCAGTGTAGTTGGTGTATTAGTTTAGCATAGAGTCCCTTTGGCAACAGCAGATATGAGATACCAATATAGGGCCATTGGAAGAGGAAAAGAACTCTTTTTGGTGGAGAGGGAAATATGCATGGAAATGGATATTCTATAAAAGAGGAAAAAGTAATATACAGATAGAGAAAGATGCAAAGAACCTCATTTATGGAGGTAATGGTCCAGAAAAGGTACGCAGTGTCTTATAGATTCCAAAAAGAACCCCATTTAGGAGGGATTCTTCATACATGATTTAACTGGTGTTTTAATCAAACTAATTTCGGTACAAGAAAACAAAAAACTTTTAAATTTGCAAAGTATTGGTTTGCCGGCGTCCTACATTGAGTGCTTAGCTTAGACGAAGAGCATCTAACCTCTCCTGAAACATCCGAGGAAAGGATACTGGGAAAGAAGAAAAGAAAAAGAGTAATAAGAGGAAGATGTAGAAGGGGAAGAAATTGAAGGGAGGGTGAGAAAACTCAAAGCTGGAATGCAGATTAATTATGCTGGCGTTATTAGACCAGTCAATTAAGTTCTTTCTTTTGGTCAAAATCTAGTGGAGGAGCCCAATCAACACCAATGGGTAATGGATGTACCGTGCAACGAAAACTTAATATCGATAAGTAGATGCGGTTACATGATAGATACTAGGCCTACCGTCAAGTTCAAGTACGGTTATCTGAAGTAAATATAAATTGAAATAAATGTTTTAAAGCAAATGGTTCCTGTCGATGCACTATGCTTTTTAAGTTCCTGATAGTTACATATATAGAAGGTATAAGAATTCAAAGCTATAAATATTAGGTATATTGATACATATATACTGTTGTTTTACAAGAAAAAGAAATTATTTTGTTTCTTGAGCCTTTTAACATGATCATGATGACTTACAACTTGTTTCCAACAGCAATAACACAAAACTCCTAGGCTCTCTTCATGCACCAGTTAACAGTACCTCCTATAGAGTCCCATACATGTCTCTCCCTCTGTCAGGAGAAACAAAAGCTTAAGGGTGAAAAAAAGCTGTTTCTTTAAACATAAATATGCTTTGTCCTAATTGTGGCCGTTTACCGCGAAGCTGAATCAGTTTCTTCTTTCCTCGCTGCACTTGTTGAGGAAGCTGCAGAACCGTAGAAATGTATGTGTAAGTAAGCTTGTGTTTCTAATAACTCCTAAGCTGTTATGTGGATCGTCGAATGTTTTACCTTAAGTGGTGTTGTTGAACAACATTTTGTTATGTGGCGTTTGATCTTCGGCCGGCAATCGAAGATCCACTTGATTGGGTTCTTGAGCTATATCCAGATTGTGCAAATAGTGGGTCACTCATCACGTCCTGCAGGAGACGAAAAATCATAGGTTTAATTGAAAATTTTGGAGCGTAGAGTTGTATCACAATCTTTCATATTCGACAACAATTTGGTTGAAATGAGTAACTGTCTGTAGTGCACATTTGACTTGTTTGATTATGTGTAGTGGGCAGACTCTATTCACCAATTTTTGAAAGGCCAAAAAAAAAAAAAAAAACACTTAACAGGCATATATAGTAGTAACATACCTGATGGCTTTGCATAGGCGAGCCGTGCATGCTGCCGCGAAGCGAGGAGTACTGCATGTTCTCCTCGGCCAGCATCCGCAGCCTGTTGAGCTCTGGCAGCACAACGGTGGCGAGATCCGGCCGGTCCTTCCGTCTGAGCTCCGCGCACCTCAGTCCTATCTCTGCAAGCCGCTGTGCTTCTTCAACAGGCCAATCAGGCACCGCGGGATCTAGAATCTCCGCGAACGTGCCCTTCTCGATGGCATGACCGATGTGGTGCGTCAGCCCCATGGGCGGCCTCGACGTCAGAATCTGCAGCAGCATGACACCAAAAGAATATATATCTGACTTTACACCCAGCATGCCTGTCTGCTGGTACTCTGGGTCGATGTAGCAGAATGTGCCGGCCGTCGACGTCATGCGATACTGCGTGACATTGTCAGCAACAGATGGGGGAACGAGGCGGGCCAGGCCGACGTCACTGATCTTGCTGACGAGGTTGCGGTCGAGGAGGATATTGCCCGGCTTGAGGTCGCGGTGAACGAGTGGCTCGGGCTTGGTCTGGTGCAGGAAGAGGAGGCCCGTTGCTATCTCCGCAGCGATGCGGAAGCGGTCTGGCCACGAGAGGGGCGGGGTGCCGCCACGGCGGAACAGCCTGTCGTCAAGACTGCCATTGGCCATGTACTCATAGACGAGGCAGCCGTACTCCGGGCAGGCCCCGAGGAGAAGCACCATGTTCGGGTGTCGAATGCAGCTGAGTATTTCAACCTGTTGATGATCATTAGAATTTAGAGAACCAGTAATGGAATGAGAATTGATGAGATTTTATAGAATTGCAGTGAATGTTAGAGATGAATGTCATATAGAATTTGTGGAATAATACCTAGCTAAGTTCATCCTTTTCTGAATTCTACATGTTTGCAACACAAATACCTGGAATGTGTGTTGCAAATTCTGAAATTTAAGCAGAAAGTTCCATACCTCTTGCTGAAACTGTGATCTCCTTGAGCTGCATCAGGCCGCAAAACCTTGATGGCGACCTGTGTGTGATCCAAATAACACTTATACACAGGTCCATAGCCGCCTCGCCGATCTTACGGCCCTCTGCGAAGTATTCAGTGGCCACTTCAATCTCGTCTATTGTATATTTTCGGTACCGGACGTCATTATGCGAGAGTGCATTCTGCGCTCTCTTCTTCTCCTCAGTCTCCTTCAGCACCTTCATCTCTGCATGGATCCTCTTCTGAGCTTCCAACTCTGCGATCCTCTGCGAGGCTTCTGCTGCCTCCATCGCTGCTTTTGCCTTGGCTTTCTCTCTCTCCACAAGAGCCAAAGCTGCTTCTTCCGCCAAGCGCGCCTCTCCTAGCCTCTGTTCTTCCTCCATCTTCCACCGGTGGAGTTCCATTGCCTATATCATAGTGAGTATAAAAGATTATTAAAGATATTATTCTCTGACAGTTTACGCTTTTAAAACAATGAGTCGTTATGCATATCATAAAAGCTTCAGGTGTACTGTTCATTTGTTCTTGCCTTTTGCTTAGCTGTGAGTGCTTCTTTGCATGCTGTGCTGTACATATCCATCGTTTGCTTGAGCTCCAGCCTCAGTCTCTTCATCTCTGCTTCCACATCTTCCTGCAAGTGTTCTCAGTAGCAAGTTAGTTTGTACAAGTGAATAGCTTATCTGCTGTTTCAGAGCTTAAGAAGGTATATAAGTTAATCTCTAAGTTGTGAGGAAGGTAAAGCGCAAACCGTGATAATTTTAAGTTCGGTTTTTTGTATTGTAGTCTGTGAAAAATGGATCGACAATTACAACTGGGCCTGTTTGGTCTTACTGGAGCTTTTGGAGACGTGCGATGAGCTATTGAAAAAGGTTTTAACAGCATTTGCGTCAATTTTTTTTTGCCAAACAGCTTCTTGCTGTAGTCTGAAAAGAACCTTTGAATTGGGGCTTCTGCTTTTGGGACTCAGGGACCTATCTTAGCTCCCTAGAGTGCGACAAGATAGGTCGAACGTACACTTACTAAGGCCTGTGATGACCACGATGTCCCGGTGCTGCTTTGTGAGAATGAAGAGAACTCATTGCTAGTCGAGTACGAGTCCATCGATCTATGTGGCGTTCGCGCCATCTCGAAGCTGCTGTCGAAGCCATCGGATCCGCTAGACAACCTCGGAGGGAACGGACAACGGTCGACGCTCGGCCTTCCGGAGCTAACGAACGATATGTCGGTGGAGTCTGGCATCGGGAGATCGGCGTACGACTTTCTCGTCGTCCCCCGCCCTCCCCTCATAAATGGAGACCTGCCGCAAGAAGATACATAACCTTCACCCAACTCTTCAAATTAAAGTGCTATCAGAAAGATCGATCTGTGCTGATAGAAGAAGTAAGCATCAACAGTAATAACAAGACAAAGCTAAGTAATGCACTTCTTTCTTCTTGTTACTCTTTATGTATGAACTGCATGTTACAATTAACTTACTTGATAGAGTTGTCATGTAACAGCAATTGCTCTGGAGCTGCATCACCTGAAAGTCGAAGAAAACTCTCTTTTCTGTTAGGAAATGGAAGCAGCAGCACTAACTATTTTGTTTGATAACAAGTAGGGATGGTCACAAACTTTTGATGCTCAGTCTACTCTGGGTAACGGCGGGCTCGGGCTTCAAGCTCGGCTGGTTCTGGATTTGAACTCGGAGAGGAGAGACCGTTGGGGCCGCGCGGATGGCGTTCCGCAGGGAAGAAACCTTTCCTTTGGATATCACATAAACGGTGCAGAAGTCCGGTGCTGCTTTCGACACGCTGCTTGCGATATCTGTGTTCTTGAATCTTCTGAGAGAAAAGATTTTGAAATTAAGAACCGCATGCCTGTGTGCTAGTTTCTTCTACTCGTTGTCTTTCTTTCTTTCAAGGCAATAATTCAGCGCCGGGAATATCAACAGCTAGGCGAAGCCTCGGTCGATTTGTTTGTGTTAATTCGCAAGCACAGCTCGCGTCAAAGCTGAGAAAATCGAAGAGATTACCTAACAAATCCTCCTTTTGCCGGGGCACCGACGACTAGCTTTTCAATGGCGGCGTGGGCTGCGAATTCGACGATCGCCTTTGCCGCATCCGGGTCGTCGAGCACCACATCCTTACAATGTATCTGCCAAATTTATTCAACTTGATTCAGAAAAAATAGCTTCCTGTCTATCTAAATCACTGTTATAGCTGTGCTAAGTATGTTATTCTCTTATATAAGCAAATGTCGAGATCGAAAATGACATGATACTGACGTCTTTACGCATGCAGAAACAGCGGAACGGGAGGAAAAGTTCCTTCATCTGCGGATCGGTCGGCTGCTTGAATCCAGCAGGATCCTCCTGGCCCCCTGAAACACATCGAATCAGAAACTGCTATGATCAAGTACCATGCCTGCCGCCATTTCCGTCAGTCATCTAAATTCTCCAAATTCAAGCACTATGGCGAAATTTTTTTCGAAGCTTCGCAATTGTTTGATGCTGAAACTTTTGGCATTGCAAAGATTTAGTATGATTCGATTGATTTTTTTAAAAGAAAACTTAAATGTAGAGCAGAAGGAATGTTCAGAAGGGTCTGAAATAAACTTACCAGAGTTGCACTTGGTGTTGACATGCACAAGGACTAGGGTTTGGCCCTTGGTTACAAGGTTGTCTATGGCCCACTTCAATGCATTTTGGCTCCCTTTGTCCTTGTCAATGGCCACTGCCACCAATGGACATGTTCCACCCTCCCCATCCTTCACCTCAGAATACTTCCCCATTAATTATACAATCAAACAAAATAAAATTGCTTCAATAGATAGATATCACTGTGTGTGTGTGTGTGTATGTATGTATGTATATAATATATATATACAAGTTCTCTTCTTCTCTCACATGCAAAAAAAGAAGGTAAAAAAAAAAATTAATTTGGTCCTCTTTTTCTTCGTTGATTCCACCCCTAACTCCTCAGAAGGGTAAGGGAGTGGGTTTTTTTTTTTTTTTTTTGGGTCCTTCTATTACGTTTAACTCTCTCTATAAGAAAAAAAATAATTATACTTAGATGAGGGGTTGGCCTTAAATTGCGTGAGGGTTTTGCAATAGAGTGAGGAGTTGCAAACCGTTGGAATCAATGGAAGGGCGTTAAGAGAGGTGTTTGAGAAGTGGTCAAACACGTGTTTGTGAATTTTGACTTGGCCTTTATTGGAAAAAATTTGGTCCAAATGCATGGAGACCCCCTCAAGTTGAGGATTGTTCGAAACAGACCCCTCTACTCTTTTTTTTTTTTTTTTTTTCTTTTCTTTTTTTCTGGTTGAGAGTTTGTTTTAGATCCTCAACTAATTCTTGCAATTAATGGAGTCATTAATTCGATAAAATAAAATTCAATAATTTTGACACTAATATAAAGTATATTCTTAAATTGCCCATGTGATCGAATTTAGTATTTTTTTTAGTAAACTATAATAATTTGTGCTTAAATTAATTCTAATAATAAACAAAATAAATAAATAAAAATTATAAAGGTAAAAACTCATTTCAACCCATGGAAGAATAAATTAAAAAAAAAACCATATTATATAATCATATGATCATTCATGAATAAATAAATTCCAATTTAGAAGCTCATTTATAAGGATTCATGTGAATAGGAATGAGAAAGATAATGCGTATTAAAAAGGTTTCGAGACTTGGAGAGGTAAAATTGTAATTTTCCATAGTATGCAAAATCATGAGTAATATGAGATACCCACGCACTCAGTAACGCAAGATACACGACCCCCCCTCTCGTTAATACTTTCGGTATAATTCTACTCGATTTGTAATACTACATAACGACTAGAATACATAGCGGATGAACCAAACACAGTAATCTTCACATGATTGCCTGTAATCCTGTCAGGATAACTCGATTTGTAATGCTACATTAACGACTAGAATACATATCGAATGAACCAAACACAATAATCTTGACAGAATTGCTGACCATATTACATACTAGATGAACCAAATATAGTAATTTTTAATCCTGTAATCCTGACAGGGTAAGCCGAACCAAATGCGCTGTTAGTAGTATCCATCGATCATTGTATTTGTCATTACATGTCCTTTTACTCTGACAATAGAGACAATTATTACCTACAGGAAAATACAAGCTCATATACATTCAATTACTAATGCATGAAAACAAAAACAATTAATAAATGAATTGATGCTCGCTCGAACTAGGATCACTCAGAAGTATAAACATAAACAACAAAAATTGCACGAAAGCATACACACAAACAAAAATCTCGAGGATATTTAAGATATTCAACAACTAATTTGTCGATCGATGATCTCCATTTTCTCCCTTTGGCGCAGGGTTTTCCTCGCGACAAGGATCGTAATTTGCTTTCGTAATCACTTTGGTTCTTTTTATTATAAGCAATACTTGAATCCCAATGGCGCATGATCTTGTCCTCTCACCCATGACTCATCATGGAGAAATGATTGCCCCAACCCGGACCGTCGCGGTGTCCAATAACTGCCCCCTACAATTCATTCTAGAGGATTTGTGATTAAAAACGGTTAGATATGAGCTGCAACATCTGAAAACACAATATAATAAAGGCTATAAGGTTTAGAAATCTAATGCATAGGATCCAAGGAGTTTGGAAAACCAACAATGTAGATAAGGCAATTGTTCGCTGCATAAAAATTACTTGCTATATTTAGCATACAGGTCTTTCAGATGCTGCAGGTTATATCTAACAGTTTTGTTTTAGATTATAAGGTCTCTGAACTGAATTATACAAAATTGGTCGTCAGTGGAACAGGACAAGCAATCATTTCTCCCCATCAAGGGATTCGACAACCTGCGATCGCAATCAAGACCCATGTCAAATTGTCAATCGAGAAATAGGCGGTCAACTAGATCTCAATTGACATATTTAAAAGAATAGAGCAAACCATCGGCATCGTTTGCATTATTTGTTCTTCAAGCTTTACATGATAAAGGCACTTAGGGACAGTTTTAAACCCAAAGAAAAAATAAATTCTGCAGTCGGTTGCTCTGCAGACTTTAGTTTTATATGTTTTCTATTTCTACTACATAAAAGCAAAAAATGCCGAAGTAATCCTTCTTTCTTTATTGCATATTTTGGAAGTTAATTTTGCCAAATAAGTAACAATGAGATGACTAGATAAGCCAATCCCTGGGTGCCTTTAACTATCTAGAACTTGAAGGGAAAAAAAATGAAGACATAAACCATAAATAATGCAAAATTTGTACTCTGCTCTTTAAGTCTTCCATTGGTACGAGTTAACATACCATGCATTTAGGAAGTAGATTGCAAATTCTGGAGCTTATCTGGAACTGGACAATCATCTTTCGGCATGAAGGAGAAGTCATGCATCTGAGAAAACAGCTTCTCTACATCCGTTTTTGGAGGCTTTGGCTTTGAAACGGAATGGTGATTAGCATCCATGGCTCCCCAGAGTGTAGAGAAGGGATCAATATCAATCTCATGTCTTCCATTTACCCTGCTCGCAGAGCAGATTTACAATCAAGGGGGAAAATTATCAATAATAACAATATGCATAGACAAGATAAATAGAAAAGGGATTGAATTTCAGAAAGAATTTGCTAATCACTTCATTCTTCATTACTCCTTCGATATCTCAATTAATATAATTGATATCGTAATGTTATGGTAACAGATCTTAAACATCAGGCTATAAAATACTGTGATTGAGAGTGTCTACGGAATAATAAATTTGTGAAACAGACCACAATCATTAACACTAGAAAAAACTCATAAAAGTTCAGCATCAATCAACAATTCTTAAATATGTTTTACTCTTAGGGCATGTTTAGTTCATGATTAGAATACGAATGGAAAGTGGAGTTGGATTACTTTGGAATGGAAAATGGAATGACGAATCATCCAAAAATATTTGGTTCATTATTGGAATGGAAATCGGAATGGAAATTTAGATTTTTTGAGAGAGGGTTTTGATTAAGAAAGAGAAAAGTAATGAAGGGAGATAAGGTAGGTGTTAGTGAAGGAGAATTTTGATAGTTTACTTTGGAATGGGATAATCCAGGATTCAAAGCCGAATTGGGTCATAAATGGATTTGGCCATTCCCATTCCGGAGTGACATGGGAACCGGAATCTAATTCCTATAAAACAAACGACAACTATCGGAATCAATGAATTCCATTCTGATTCCATAGTCTAAAATAGAGGAACCAAACATGCCCTTAATGCTTCTACTACCATAAAAATCATAACACCTCATAGGCAAAGAATCAAGATGTTAATATTGAAGATCCTTTCATTTAGTTTTTTGAACTTCTAGCTTGTCATAGAAAGGAAACAACAAAAAGACTACCTATGAGTACGTGTTTATTAGGTTGCAACAGAAAGTCCTAGCACTATTATGCCTCCACTTGAACGTACTGAGACTCTGATTTACTATCCAAAAATATCAAAGTTGAATAATAAGAAGATAATTTTGCTAAAAGGCTTAGCTTTGGTCAGAAGGATTGGTGTCACACCTCATATTAGGCTGATAACTCCTCCCTAGTTTTACTAAGTATATCAGGCTGATAACAACTAGATATCAGCAAAAGCTTACATTAAAGTAGCGTAGACTAACTCTTTCTTTTACCATATGTTACAAAATTTATATCCTTCTAGGTTGCTACCTCAATATTGCATTTTAGGAAAATCAAGAATTATCAAAGTATGTGACATCAGCAACATCAAACAACATAGCAGTCAGTAGTTGAGCTATGATCATGAATGAAATAATTATATGCAAGAATTCCGTGTTGTCAACTTTTGCAAGGATGGCTTTTATATTGTTCAATATGCATAATCTAGTAACAGCACTCTCACACACCTGGGAATGTTATCTTCACTGGAACTCCTCTTACCATCTGGCGCTTCTGAAAAGGAATCTGAACTCATGAAACCGCCAAACTCCATATCTTGTAGATCATCGAATTTTGAACCTGAGGGTTTTTCGTCTAATGGAACTTCTGTTTCTCTCACCGAATTTGATAAGCTTCCAGCCACTTGACCAGAGCTCGTGAAATCTTGCCAATCATCAAATAAGTCATTTTCTTCATTTACAATTTCAGAATGATCCAATTGCTTAATGCTATTAGTAGGCCCCAATTCAGTAGATTGGGCGACTGAAGGATCTTTAAACAACACCCCAGAACTTTGGCCTCCTTGCTTTGTTAAATTTTGATGCACTTTAGTAGAACTGAAAAAATTTTGCCAATTAAATGGGTCATTATCGTCATTTTTAAGTTCAGAATTATCAGATTCCTTAATGCTGCTAGCAGGGCCGATACCAGTAGATTTTGTCTCTGAAGGATCTTTGAAATACATGCGAAGATTTTTGCCCTTTGATTCTGTCAAACTCTGATGACCTTGATTAGAACTTGCAAAATCTTGCCAATCGTCAAATGGGTCATTATCTTTATTTAGACTCTTAGAATTATCAAGTTCCTTAATGCTGCTAGTAGGTCCCGTATCTGTTGATTGCATTCCAGAAGGATGTTTCAAAGACGTGTCAAGATTTTGATCCCCTGGTCTTGTTAAACTCTGATTTGCTTGACTAGAACTAGCAAAATTTTGCCAATCGTCAAACAGGTCATTATCTTCATTTATAATATTAGAATTATCAACTTCCTTAACACTGCTGGTAGGGCCAGTAGATTTTGTCTCTAAAGGATGTTCAAGATACATGCCAAACTTTTCATCCCCTGGTTTTGTAAAGCTTTTAGCTGTTTGACTAGAACTGGCAAAATCATGCCACTCATCAAATGAGTCATCATCACCATTTATGGCTTTCGTACTGTCAGAATCGTTTGTGCTGCTGATAGGCCATAAATCACCCGACTTTGTTTCCAATGGAGGTTCAGAAGGCGAAACCTCAATTTGTTCCTGCAAATTTGAGGAACCTCCTTGTGCCTCAGCTGAGCTGGTATAATCCTGCCAATCATCAGTATCGTATCCTTTTCCAATTGGGTCGACTTCTTTGTTGCTGCTAGTGGGCCACATATCAAATGGAACTGCATTGTTGTCTACAGACAATTTATCCAGATCACCACTATTATTTTCATCAATACTTGTAATAACATCTGTTTCAAGCCCCATGCTATTCATAGGCCAAAGATCATCTGGAATCCAACAGTAACTCGATGCAGACTGACCCCCATCATTTCCAACTTCTAGGCTCGCACTTTTATTGCTGGTTTCATTTTGATCAGATGCTTCCTGGCTGATAGTAGCCTCAACACTTGGAGTGCCGACAAATTGACTATTCGAAGAACTATGAAACAGCTCAACTGGTACAGACACTGTGGTTGAAGTTCCAAAACTAGCAGATTGAAATTCTGCCTCCCACCCAGTGGTTGAACGACCAGATTCACTATCTTTGGTGTTGACAGAACTTAACTTTGTGCCAGAAGATTGAGAATTTACAAATAAATCAAAAGTTTCGGGGCCAGAAGATGCATGACTTTCTGTATTTACGCTATGCTCAATGTTTGTTAACTGATCATTGTGAGAAATGGAACCAGTAGAAGCCATAAGGTCCACTGGCTCAGACTCTGCAGCCAAAGTTTCAAATGTAGCAGATTGGAATTCAGCCTCCCACCCAGTGGATGATCGACCAGATTTGGTATCTTTGGTGTTGAGAGAACTTATCTTCGTGCCAGAAGAATGAGAACTTACAAATGTATCAAAAGTTTCTGAGATAGAAAATTCATGACTTTCCATTCTTACACTTTGATCCATCGTTGCTAACTGATCATTGTGAGAAATGGAAGCAGCAGCAGGGCCAAAATCAACCTGTACAGGCTCTGCTGTCGAAGCGTCAAAAGCAGCAGATTGAAATTCCATCTCCCAACCAGTCGATGACCGACCAGACTCACTATCTTTAGTGTTTAGAGACTTTATTTTTGTGGGAGAATATTGAAAACTTTCACTTAAGTCAAAATTTTCTGAGCCATACAATGCATGATTTTCAGTATTTGCACTTTGATCTGTAGTTTCTAACCGATCATCCTGATAACTTGCACCAGTAGAAGGCAAAACGTCAACTGGTCCGGATTCTGCAGCCAAAGTAGCCGATTGAAATTCAACTTCCCACCCAGTGGATGAACGACCAGATTGACCATCTTTAGTGTTGAGAGAACTTAATGTTGTACCAGTCGATTGAAAATTTTCAAATGGATCAAAAGTTTCTGAGGCAGAAAATGCATGACTTTCCATATTTAGGTTTTGATCTGTACTTTTTAACTGATCATTGTGAGAAATGGAACCACTAGAAGGTGTATGGTAAACTGGTCCAGGCTCTGCAGTCAAAGTTTCAGATATAGCAGCGTGAAATTCAGCCGCCTGCCCAGTCGATGGACGGCCAGATTCACTATCTTTGGTGTTGAGAGAACTTATCTTTGATCCAGAAGACTGAAAATTCTCAAATAAATCAAAATTTTCTGATCCAGAAATTGCATGATTCTTCGTATTTGGGCTTTGATCCCTAGTGATTAACTGATCATCGTGAGAAATGGAACCAGAAACTGCATGACTCTTTGTATTTGGGCTTTGATCCATAGTGGTTAACAGATCATCGTGAGAAATGGAACCAGAAGGTGTAAAGTCAGCTGCTCTCGTTTGAGCATTCGAAGTTTCAAAATTAGCAGACTGAAATTCAGCCTCCCACGCAGCGGATGAAGGACCAGATTCGTCATCTTTGGTGCTGAGAGAACTTATCATCTTGCCAGAAGATTGAAAATTTTCAAATAAATCGTCTTCTGAGCCAGATAATGTATGGCTTTCTGCGTATGTGCTTTGATTTGTAGCTGTTAACTTATCAATATGAGAAATGGAACCAATAGAAGGCGTTTCTGTCTTTTCTTCAGAAAAATAAGGATCCAGGTCAACTCCTGACAAGTTTAGAGCATATGTACTCGGAGTAGGTACTTCCTTTGTTGTTTCAGTTACTTGTTCTTCTGTATTTGAAGTCCATCTAAGTTCCAGGTCCAAAAGATCAGACAAAACCAACCCACTCTTTGGTGTATCCTTTCCTTTATTTGAATCACTCGATTCAGTGTCCAGAATAACGGGTTCCTACGTTATATCACCATTAAACTTGTAAATAAAACAAAGTGAACAAGATTGCATGCTTTCGGTGTGAAAATATTAGAAGAAAGAGCATGCAGATATATCACAAAAACTGTTATATACAGGACAATTCAAGATGTAATGCTTCTTAGAAATTATTCTCCTCTATGTTGGTTCATGTAGAAGAAATCCCAAAATAATGTTAAAGGGATTAGTACGGCAGCAAATAAATATTTTTCACTCTAAATAAGACTATTATTTTGCAAACTTTCTTTCAGTTTTTGTAACTTTGAAGCTAGAAAGTCTAAAACACGACAAATTAAGCAGAAAATTCTCTTCCTCTGTCATAACAAGACAATTTTGCCATTCTTTCACTTTTTCATTGGTTTTACATCACTCTCCTTTTGCTATCAATAATTCTTTCACTTTTTCATTCATTTTATATCACTCTCCTTTTGCTATCAATCTCATTCCACAAAAAAAGGTGATAGAAGGAGATGTTAGTGATAAGACAATCAATGTTTCACTGCTCACTTGATACTCTTGCCAATAAAATGTATAAAATCCTAAAATATTGTAATGAAAATTAATCAATGATCGCCATGCCTTTAAAATTAACATTTTGGATAACAATCAGCAGCGCTCCTTGTAGAAACTAAAACATGATTTGGCGATCAACATATTCTCTCTGACATAAAGTTTGGCTCCATTCACCCGAGAGAAAAATAAATCTACTTATTAGGCACAAGGAGATCCTTCCACAGCCATGATTGATGATTAATTGCTGCAACTCTCATTTTCCTCAACATAACGTTATTCTGGGTAATCTTATAGTAGATTTAGCTCTCAAAGCCCCCATTTTACATGCTTCGAGCAATCGAGAAGTTCAACACGCACACTGCATCCAACAAATCCAGCACAAAAAAAAAACCTATAAGCTACGTATTTAACCCTAAACAGAAAAAACGATCAATTAAGCTCCCTTCCACTACAAGATCGAGGAGAATAGGCACTAAGAGTTTCTTTCGAAGCCTCGATTGACAAAAATAAACTCTCACATCAAAGATCTACTAAATTATTCTCATTTTCCTCAAATTAAGAGCATCCTGACTGATAATTTAGACGATTTAGCTCGCGAAACCCCGTGTCACGCGATTCGTGCAATCAACAACTAGATCACTCACACTACATCCCACAGATCCAGCACAAAAAAAGAGAGAGTAAACAGCTAAAAGCATCGAATTAGGTAAAATTCCGCTACTACTCACAGATCCGTCCAATCCGAGGGAATCGAGGAGCCACCGACATGCGGCGGAGGAGGCGAAGGGGATCGGGCGGGGCGCGGCGTCGCCCCTCCGCTCCGCGCCGCAGAGGACGCATCGGGGGAGCGGGCCCCGCGGAGGAGCGCACCGCGGCACCGATCGCATCGGTGCGGGGAGGGGAGGGGGACGAGGGCTCGAGCGCCGCCGCAGCAGCGACCTCGACGGTGGGGTGGGGAGGGGGGTCGCCGGAGAAGTAGGCGCCGCCGCGGAGCGCCGCGCGGAGCTGGTGGATGAGGGCGGTGGGGGGCTCGAACGCCATGAATTGTTGGGGGAGAGTGAGTGTGGGGGATCTTCTCCTCTCTCTTTGGGTCGTGACTCGTGCGTTGGCTTGCCGGGCTTTTTTATAAAACGACCCCTCAAAAATTCGAAATCGGCAAAATTATCCTATCAAAAATTTTATTTATAAAAGTAACCTTTCTTTCGTCATGCACACGTCGTAAATTTTTCTTTGTAATATTTATTATAAAGCAGTAAATAATTCACCGCTTTCATAAAGCGGTGAACCACTCACCGCCTTTAGTACAAAATGTCTTTTTTTTCTTTCTCTAGGATTGTGTTGGTTGGATTTGAACCAAAGACGGATGAATCGTGTGTCTTAAAGAAGGCGTGAGCGATTCATTGTCTTATCACGTAAAGATTTGTGCATCGAATTGAAAAAAAAAGAATTTTACACTAAAGACGGTGAATGGTTCACCGTCTTCGAAACGGTGAATCATTTATCGCTTTCACAACAAATATAACAAAGGCGAACGATTCACCGCGTCTTTGTATGGAATCTCGACGTGCGCCACGTGGCGAAAGAAGAGTTAGTTTACAAAAAAAATTTGACATGATCATTTTACGAATTTTAAATTTCTAGAGGATCATTTTGTAAAAAAGCCCTACGTGCCTCCTAGAGAGCTCCCTTTTCGAATTTTTCTATTTTTTTTAATTAATAGACTTGAAAATAACTATAATTATGAAAATAATTCGATAATAAATTTATTTATAAAATTAGTCAATATAATGAATAAATTATTTATTATCTATCTATTATCTATTGTCTATTACTATCTATTACAATCTATTACAATATACTAAAGTGTGTAGAGCATTGTTCTCTACTTGACACGTGTCTGACTCAATGACTCGATATTTCCGGTGCACCGATAAATTATTAATTGATTGTGAGGGTTTGAAATCTATTATTTATTATTTATTACTATATACTAAAGTGCGGTGCACCGTAGGCCATTGACTGTGAGGGTTTATAAATGACACATGTCTCCCAAAACCTTCATCTCTTCTCTCTCTCTCTCTCTCTCTCTATATATATATATATATAGAGAGAGAGAGAGAGGGTTTTTAAAATTTATATTATAAAAATTTAAATTTTGGATATCGAAATTTTGATTTATTTTCAAATTTTAAAATTTAAAATTCTAAATTACAAAAAAAATTGAGCTATTTTTCTAAATTGGTTTGCTTTATTGTCTACCAACTATTAAACCAATTAAAGTACTCCTCTATTGTTTGTCATTTATCTATTATAAGTCCAAATTTTAGAAGACCAGATCCAAGAATTCGAGATACATCTGACTCACACAGATTCAAATTAAGTTGCTCTCACTCTCTCTTTTGATCATGTACATCATGCTCTCTCTTTCTCTCTCTCTTTGGGTAAGGTTTTTGCTGTAGCCATACTCCGTGCAACTTTTCTTGCATTGAATTTTGGGCATTGTACAATTAATCATATTGTTGATGTGGATAGATACTCAAATAAAGAATTTATATGGCCCTAGTTTTAAGAATAACACAATAATGATTGTCTACTACGTACGTACGTTACTCTGAATATTGAATCATGCATGAAGATAAGTGAATAAGAATCCAATGCATGAATCATGATCGATCAAATATTAAAACCTCGTGTTAAGTACCTGATTAGGAGGTGCTCTCTTCAAGATTGTGCAGTTAGTTCTTAAAATAACAATAATAATAATAATTAATAATCCTAATTGCTCTCTCTCTCTCTCTCTCTCTCTCTCTCTCTCTCTCTCTCTCTCTCTCTCTATATATATATATATATATATATATATATATGGTACAGCACATTTGCAGTTATCAATATTGTGGTTGAAATTGTAGTAAGTTTGCTCTTCCGTGATATATGTTTTTGTTTCGTATAAAAACATGGAAACTGTGGACCATGTGTTTTCCCAGTGCGTCTTTATCAAATTCTTATTAGTAATGGGGGTCGACGGCGTACAAACACAGGATCTGGGAGACGAGGTGACCTCACTGTGGGATAGATGGTCAGCTAAGAAGAACACCGATACGAAGAGGAACTGCCTAAACGACTTAGTGTGCTGCTGGTGGATCGCCTGGAAAGCCAGAAATGCTTTCATTTTTACGAACACGAGCGAACCACGGAGGGCGATCGAAACCTCTTCTTGCCGAGGGAGGAGTGGGACTCGTGCTCTCGGCCGGGCGTCGTAATCCGTGTATGTGTGTGTGTGTGTGTGTGTGTGTGTGTGTGTGTGTGTGTGTGTGTGTGTGTGTGTGTGTGCGCGCGTGCGTGCGTGCGGGCGTGCGTGCGTGCGTGCGTGCGTGCGTGTGTGTGTGTGTGTGTGTGTGTTTTTTTTCATTCTTACTTATTCGTTGATGAATGAAGCGGGTAGCGTCTACCTCTTTCTCAAAAAAAAAAAAAAAAACATGGCATCAAATAGATGAATAATAAATAAGTGTCACACTTTACAAGCCAAAGGAGTGATACCTTTTATGTTTTGCAATCATATGATTTGTAAGTAGATCCTTAGAGGGAAACAAAAAAAAAAAAAACAAAAATAAAGTGAAGTAAAAAATTACTACATATTTTTAGCTGGATTAAGAGCTTGATTGTTGGTATCAAAGTTCGCAAGTTTTATTTTTTAGCTAAGTTCATTTATTAAAAAAAAAATGAAGCGGATAACATACTAACTCTCTCACAAGAGAGAAAAGCTAAAAAAAATTCTACATTCTAAATCATAAAATACTGTCAAAGTGCGATCTACTCATCTATCTATATGATTAATTTGGTGTTCATTTAAGATAGCAATTAAGGATATTACTCACATGGGACCATGTGTTTATATCAGCCCAAAGCTTGGATTCGACTCCTAAACCATGTGTTTACCACACAAATTACGGAAAATATTTACTAATATATATTATGCTACATGAACTGTTATAACTAGTAGATTAAAATTGATACACTAATAATTAATTTAGATACTAATCCTGCAGTTATCTCACCCTAGACGTGCTCTAATTTGCCGGTCGATCGACGAATCATCGGCGCGCAGTTGACCGCAACTTAATTATAACATAAAACCACCTTGATCAACGGCGGTTAAGGCAGTTAAAGTCTCCTCGGTTCGCGTGCTGATCACATGAAATTTAATTAATGATTCTAAATCTCAGTATATATATATATATAGTAAACATAAATTAATCCACTGATCAGGATATAACCAACCTGTAAAACACTGTATATATATATATGTATGCAACTACCAACAACCAACAAAGCAACTTCTATATATCAAATTAACTACCTACCTTTTTCTGTTAGAATTAATGGCCAGTACTCATCAGAGTCGTTATTCCCTTTCATGTGCGGTTGTTTTTGTTGCAGTACTGTCAGCAGTTTCCAGTACTGCTGGTGCTCCGCGGAGGATGCTGCAGCAGCAGAGCAGTCAGGCGCAGCAGTTCCTGGCGCCGCACAACAGCCTGCGCGGGAGCCTGGGGCTGCCGCCGCTGCGGTGGAGCGGCGCGCTGGCGAGCTACGCGCAGTGGTGGGCGGCGCAGCGGAGCGGGGACTGCGCGCTGGTGCACTCGGACACCAACTACGGCGAGAACATCTTCTGGGGGGCCGGGGCTGGGTGGCAGGCGGGGGACGCGGTGGCGGCGTGGGCAGCCGAGCGGAGTTACTACGACTACGCGTCGAACGCCTGCCGTCCCGACGAGGACTGCTCGCACTACACGCAGATGGTGTGGCGGCAGAGCCAGTCGCTCGGCTGCGCCCGCGTCGTCTGCGCCACCGGCGATACCTTCATCACCTGCAACTACGACCCCCATGGCAATATCATGGGCCAGAAGCCCTTCTAACCACTAGTACATGGTTACTGTTGAAATTAGAACCGATCAATGTGAACACACCACATGATCACAACAGTTACAATATCAGTAGATGTAAAGAGGCGTTTGTAGCTAGAAGAAGCACCCTTTTTAACTAGTAGTGGATTTGAGTGCTTTGAGTTGTGACCCAAAAGTGTACTGATCCTCAAGGATTGCACAGTTGACTAATTAATTAATGAGGAGGTGGTTTAATTTGAACTATGAACAGCTCGTGGATTTGAGTTTTAGAGATTGAATTTAAGAAACTTTATTAGACTTAGTATGAGGTAATTAAGATCATCTACAAAAGGATATATAAAACTCTGTTTTCAGTTCATAATATGGATTTATATCGAATTTATATCGAACATCCTTCGAAGTAACTGATTATGTCTAAAAATTTAAGTTGCAGAGATATGTTTTTCACAGTTTTTGTGATTAGAAAGCTACAAACCGCTACGTAGAGAGATAAAAAAGATAATACTACTCAACAACTTACAAATTTTAAGGGGTACTTAATTTAATTCCTACCTATATATTGAGCCATATCTTAAGCAATTAACATACATGAATGCGCGCATGTTCCCATCATGCCTTAGGGAGAGGAAATTAAAGGAAAAAATTAGAGAAATAAAAAGATGGGAGATAATATTTTGAGTTTAAATAACAGATCAAATGAATCTATCCCCTGTTTTCGACTGGGACCATTTTTTGAATGTTGTTAATTAATTAATTAACAAAAGTCAACGTAACCCAATGCCACAATATTCCCTAACATGTCTCTATTCTCCAATCCATGTGATGCCCACATGAAATTAGTCCTTAATCAGTGGCTTAAATCGAAATCATAATTAGTGTTAAAATTATGAACATATTTAAATGTATCGCAACCGCCACGACGAGCGCCGAACCGTTGTTGTCCTAGATATATAACTACCAGGCTAGTAGCGAGCTACTTAGATCCTTCCGAAACCTCGAAAATGGCGCCCAAGATCTCTGGTTTCCGCGCCGCTTCTAGAATCTTCTTCTTTTTGTTCTTTTTCTCTCTTTTCACTCCTGCAGTATCAACTTCGAAGTACGAGCCTATCCGTCCTCGGCCTTCACGCCGTCTGCTGTAAAGTACGATGCCGCAGCAATTTCTCGTACCGCACAACCTCGTCAGAGGGAGCCTCGGCCTGCCGCCGCTCCAATGGAGCGACGTGCTCGCGGGCTACGCCTTGTGGTGGGCGAGCCAGAGGAGCGGCGACTGCGATTTGGTGCATTCCGATTCTGACAACGGAAAGAACATCTTCTGGGGCGCAGGCGCCGAGCGGCAGCCCCGGGACGCGGTTGTAACCTGGGCGGCGGAGAGCAGCTTTTACGGTTCGAACTCGTGCCGACCGGACCAGGATTGCTCGCACTACACCCAAATCGTGTGGAGGAATAGCTTACGGATCGGGTGCGCGCAAATCGTGTGCATGACTGGGGACACTTTCATCACATGCAACTATGATCCCCATGGCAATGTCATAGGCCAGAGGCCATTTTAGACTCATCTATCAATTTTTGAGAAGAGACAATGCTTTATATGCTTGTGCAATTGATTATCTGAGATTGGTTAAGTTACATGCATCTTCTCCTATATAACTTCCTAAAAGGTCACAAACTTACTCGAAAATAAATTCAAATTCAAAACTCTCTGATCTTAAACCAAATAAAATAACATATAGTAATGATTTATCTCTAAAAATTTTGATTGTCAAATTATATTGGTATATTCATTTTACATGCACGAAAAATGTTTTTGATATAACAATATTTTATAATATAAATAACAGAAATTATACATGGCTGGGTACAATATTATAATATGTAATATTTTATTGCATATAGCATACATATACGTAAATATCATGATGTTTCTGGAAAGATCTATATATATGTAAATTTTTATTCACAATCCATGCAGCCACGTGTATCCCTGACAAGATGTACAACGAACAAAACCATCACTCACGGGTTTGCTTTACCCCCTCGTCACGAGACTACCAACTATTTTGGTAAAAATGTACCAAATCCCCATCAACTATTGTGTAATTTCCAAACAGGCCCCTCAACTCAATATTCTTGTTAAGTGATATATATACTGTCTCAACTTTCTTATTTTTTTATATCCAAATTGTTCTATATATTTTAGTTACAACTTTTATCAAATTTCATGACTCTACTAGACTTAAAAAATGAGTATAAATATATATAAAATTTGATTAAAACTATTCGATATATAAAAAAAAAATCACAAGTTTCGAGTTATAGAGCATGAATTAAAAAGAGTTAAATTGATGGGGCTCGATTTCAAAATGTGCTCTTATTGAGGGGATCTCTCATGCATTTTCACCCACTATATATAACCCCAAGTCACCACCCCATACAAATCCTAAGCAATATGATCGCACCTCTCCTCCTTTTACTTCTTTTCTATCTGTTGTAAAGCACGGGTCACTAGTAAGCGTTATGATAACGACCCTCCTCTTTCTCCTCTCCATACTAACACCCCACTACTCCTCGCCAAATCCACTCCTCTTGCACAAGCCTTACATCGAAAACAGTACTATCTACGACAATTCTCGGTCCCTCTGCATGGGCTGTTGGGCCGAGCCCATTAAATTCCTCTACGCTCACAACCTCGTCCGCGCGGCCCACTGGGAGCTCCCTTTAATGTGGGACCCACAGCTGGAGGCGCGGGCCCGGTGGTGGGCGGGGGAGAGAAAGGGGGATTGTGGGCCCATGCACTCGTTCCCCGAGGGCCGGTTCGCGCTCGGAGAGAACGTGTTCGTGGGCTCGGGGCCCGAGTGGGGGCCCACGGACGCGGTGTGGGCCTGGGCCGCGGAGGAGAGGGACTACACGTACGAGTCCAACACGTGCGTCGCGGGCCGGGTGTGCGGCCACTACACCCAGATCGTGTGGCGGAGCACGTGGCGGGTCGGGTGCGCACGTGCGGTGTGTGACGATGGGAGCGTGTTCATGGTCTGTAACTATTATCCCCCCGGAAATTATGCTGGGGAAAAGCCTTATTAGAGAAAGAATAAAAATAAATAAATATATATTATTATATATATATATATTATATTTGGTTGGGAACAATATAATATATGAATAAAAATTATACGAAATAATAATAGAAGCAATTTTTGCTTTAACATTTGTGCATTGCATAGAATGAACGCTTATTTCCACCGCGAGAGGGCGCTTTTTTGTATTTCTATAACTTAATAGACGCTTCGATCTAAGTAGTTATCCTCAAATGAACATGAAAAGTGAAATTGTTTCTGTTTTTTTTTTATTTTTTATTTTGAGAGAGAGAGAGATAGATAGCACGCTATTCGTTTCGTTTATTATTTATTTAATTTAGAAATAAACTTAGGTAGAAATGTGAATCAACTAGGATTCGAACTAGGATCTCAAGTACTAACCACCAAGTCATTTGCCACTAGGCTCGATTAGTAGATCAAATTCCATCGTATACATCATCATGTTCACTAAAAAGAATAACATTTTGCTGTATAATTCACATGTGTTACGTACAAGGTACCAATCATTTGTAACTAATTACTATCCCACCAGAATAAGATGATCTCGCCCTAATTAACAAGTTTATGATTTCCTTAATTTGTCTTATTTTTTTAAAATATTTTTTGTGTCGTCAAAGGCCTAGCTTATTCCAATGTATTAATTTATATAATTAATGCATGTGAAAAGCCTTTTATAATGAAAGAAATAATATATATATAGCATCTAGTCATGTGGTCACACATTAATTCCCACACCTTTCTAAACACATGCACATGACTGCAACCAATCAAATTCTCAGCTATAGCTCATTCACCCAATCACTACATGTATAATCGTGAAAAATCCATCTAAATAAAACTAAAGGACAAAAAAACACAGCAATTTATTAGCTCATGCCAATGGAACCATCTTAAAAAGAATATTACAGACAAAAAAAGAATACGTACGTGATTTATTAACAATTAAACAAAATATATACGGTACGTGCATATATATATATATATATGCATGCACATATATAGCACAGTACATACGTATACGTAGTAGTGATTAGTTTATTTGAAGAAGTATACGTAGTAAATTTATGTGTGTGACAAAATTTGGATCATGGCTAGTACGGGCGCATGCCGACGTAGTTTCCGGGGGGGTCGTAGCTGCAGATGGCGAAGGTACCGCCGCGGCCGCCGGAGCAGACGACGACAGCGCAGCCGACGCGCTTGGTGTCCCTCCAGACGATCTGCGTCCAGTGGCCGCAGACGGCGGCGCCGCGGCAGGAGTTGGAGGAGTAGTCGTAGGAGCTGCGCTCGGCGGTCCAGGCGCCGACAATCTGCCCGGGGCTCCAGCCGACGCCGCTCCCCCAGAAGAGGTTCTCGCCGTAGGGCCCCTTGGAGTGCACCAGCAGGCAGTCCCCGCGCCGTTGGTTCGCGTACCACCGCGCGTACCCGGCCAGCCGCCGGTCCCACGACACCGGCTGCACGCCCACCGCAACCCTCGCCGCGTTGTGCAGCTTCAGGAAGTACTGCTGCCCCGCCATGCCTCGTACTCGTCCTTGACCGCCGCTGCCGCCGTTCGGAGACGATCGCGCAGCGTCGGACGAGAGGACGACAACGACAAGTGCGAGGAGGAAGAGCCGGGTGGTGGATAGAGCCATGGAGGAGCTTCTTCCCTCCCCCCTTAGTTTTTCTAATTGTGTTGATTAATTGGTGCCAAGAGGTATATATTGGGCACTAGCTATTGTATGTATGTAGTTTAAGGGGGAAATTAATTATGAGTGATGCTAGGTTGTACACCCCAAAACGGTGTACATCTTACAACCCCACCCATTCTTGGGTGGGGTGTAATCACATCATCGTGTATGGTGAGTAAATCTATCACAGAATGGGTGGGTTGTAAGATGTCTATCCTTTTGGGGTGTATCTAGCATTAAATTAATTATTTATTTTTCCAATTTTTTTAAGATAATTACCTATATACTTTTCAAAATTTTTGAAATATCTTATTTATTTTTTTCAATTATATCTGTTTCGTGTATTTTTCTACTATTTAAAAATACTAGCTATTGCTAGCTATTAGTGTATGTTAAATCATTTCGGATTAAATCTGAATTAAATTTTTATCGTTAGTTGAAAAATACTAAAAATACCTTCTTCGTTCCTATATTAAGGACAAATTAATAAGAGAATTTGCCTAATTAGTGATAGCTAGTATATTATATATTGAAAAAAGTCAAAATATATTTTTGGTCTCCTACCTTAAAAATAAATAATAAAAGTTGGTTGCGGTAGAAGGATATATTTAAAATGATAAAATAGTAATTTTACAGAAATAATAAGCTGTTTCTAATTGTTCACTGATAGAATTTAACCCTAAAATTAAATATATTTGAACAAATTTGAAACTTTAAAAAAGTATTTTTAATATTAGTTTTTTAAAGATAGTAAATACGTACGAAAATTGAAATTTTTTCGAGAGTATATAAACAACTAGCATTTTTTTTAAAAAAAAAAAAGTGAAACGATTAATGATCATTTGTGTCTTTTTTATAGATTTTTTAAAAATGTAAATTTTTGTGGTGCATATATAATTGGCTTTTAAAAATATCTAACTAACTTGTACACCTGGTGTGGGGAATAGTTTCTCGATCGTATAAGGGAACTAGGTTTTATTTAATTTTGGTTTTAATTAAATATTGTTGGTGATATATATATATTAAAATGGCATGGATACTTAATTTGGACAGCTGATGAATGTAGTGGCACCCATGTTCGATAATGATTACCATAATTAGATTCCAATGGCCAACTGGGGAAAAGATTAGGTAAAATTAACTTATTTATTACAAATTAAGTTGACAAACACGCAAGATTAATTATTACGTATGCAGTGACATGCACTAATATCTATTATTACACTGCTCCATTTGGTATTGAGGTTTATCGATCTGGTTCTATTATAGATAAAATAAAGTTAGAATAAAAATATATAAAAATTCAGAAATTATATTATAACTAACGCATTGCGATATACAGAACGTTACAAGGGAAAATATTTTTTTGTCTTTTTCACTGTACTTAATATAATCTTTCTGTAATCCCAAACATAACTATTTATTACCTGTTCATATATGACTGAGTTAATTAAGCTATTTGGCCAAACATTAAATGATGAACTCACATGTATATACGTGAATTTTAATTGATGAACAAACGAATGTATGTCGAAGTAATTAACAAACTAAATATCGATCGAAGTGACTAATTAATGATTTCTTAAAACTTAAAAAGTGACTAATTTATAAGGATTGATATATATTTAATTAGCTAGACCTTATATTTTTATGTAGTATATTATATATACATCGTTATATTCTCTGTCATTGGCCACACAGTTGTTGTTTGGTGGACAAAATAATTATGGTATGCAGTAAAATTTGTAGCTTTTTGTTGAAATTTTCGCGCCGTGATGGACGGAGCATATTACGAGTTAGTCCTGTGACATTCTCTTTTATGCTTAATTCCTTTTATTATTTTATTTTGTAGGAGAGAGAGAGAGAGAGAGAGAGAGAGAGAGAGAGAGGAATAAATAAATAATTATAAAAGCTTAATTATCACAGGGACAACAATATTCAAGCCGTTCACATCAAATTTATCCTACTATAGAATAATTTATTTTTCAAAAAAAAATTATGTGCCTCTCTAATGTGTTCTTCTAAAAAATATGGTTTCCTGATTTAAGAGAGATAAAAACATACAAAACTTATCGAAATTATAAATTATTTTAAATCAACAAGCTAATTTTTAAAAAAAATTTAATTTTGCTATAAAATCTTTCAATTTATTTGATTTAATTTAGTAAAAAAATACCTTGACTTCAAAATTTAAGCAAATCACTCATTTTATTAAATGTATAGGTACGAAAATTATATTAAAAAAAATGTACTAACTAAGATTGTAAATATAAATAATATATTTATATTTTAAAGTAAATAAAACATTTAAAAATTATAAGCTTTGAATAAATTTTTTTAAGAATGACTCATAAAATTCATTATATATATATATATATATATATATATATATATATATATATATATATATATATATATATATAGAGTAAGGCTACTATGCTTCGGAAGACGGAGGGCTCGCTTTCACGTCGTTTCGATGTTGTGGCTTAATCGTCGATCGGCTCCGTTAAACTTGATCTAGAGTATTTGAAGTACCTAGAAAATAAATTTTGCGATTTTTCGATATTATTTGCCTAGCGAATGAAGGGCTAAAAATCAACTACTGAAAATAAAAATCTTACAAAACACGATAAAATAGCATTAAAAATTTAGATCAAAGATATTGATCTTGTTTTATATATTATAAAAAATTTTCTATCAAAATTTCATGTAATTTGGATATTTCTACACCGTTAAACTTTCAAACGGCTCACTATGACCATTAAAATTGTTTGATTTTGTGCCCCTTCGATCACTAGGCAAATGATATCGAAAAATTATAAAATTTATTTTCTAGATACTTCAAATACTCTAGATCAAATTTAATCTGAGCCGATCGACGATTCGAAAGCGCATCATCGAACGACGTGGAAGCACGGAAAGCTCCATGCTTCCGATAAGCATAGTAGCCTCACACTATATATATATATATATATAGAACTAGGTGAATACTATTAATAGCACCAATGATTTGATGCTAGTAAGTTTTCTATCCTTGGATTAAAAGATGTGCAGTTAGGATGATGTGTGCCCCCTAGGGTTTAGTGGTTGGTTGGTTGAATAGTATAATCTAACGGGTAAAATTAATCAAAGGGGTTAATCCAAGGGTAGAAAACTTACTAGCACCAAATTAGTAAATGCTATTAATAGCATACCAAATGACTCTATATATATATATATATATATATATATATATATATATATATATATATATATAGAGAACTAGCTTATCTTATTAATAAGATCTCATTGATGCTAGTTGGATTGAGAGATGCGGTTAGGATGACATGGGCCCCTTAAGGTAAAAGTGGGTGGTTGGTTGAATGGTATGATCTAACGGATGAAAATTATTAAAGAGGTGGATCTAACGGTGGAAAACTTTGTAGCGAAGATCTCCATACTATATTGATAGCATAAGCGGCTTTCTTATATATATATATATATATATATATATATATATATATACATACGCCAGTACGTTCGCATAACCAGGGAGTTTCCCGAAGAAAACTCCACTGAAAAAAAAGTTTTGTGGCAAAACAGGTGATACTGCGCTGGGGGTAACCTCAGCGGAGGTGACGGGACTTGCGAAGCTATTACTGGTCCAAATTCCCCATTTAAATGTAGCCCGGCCCAATAAGGGACCCAATCCGGATGTAATACGGGCCGAGTCCATTGACTAGTTAACTCAAGCACATGGGCTTTTACCCGGCCCAAATATTCCTAAATGATCGGTCTCTAATCCAACATGGCCCGGCCCATTATGGTAACAAATCTCGATTCGATACGGGCCTAATCCATTGACTACTGGACTCTGTACATGGGCTTTAATCCGGCCCAAATACCTAATTGATAGGCCTCTTCTTATTGGATTAGTTAGTTAGTTTGTTTATTTATTACCATAATAATTTAAGAAAAGTAAAGTTTCAACTTTTAATTTTTGGCTTATGAATAAAAATATTTTGAGAATGGCTACATAAAATTCGTTCCATAATATATAAATAAATAATTTTCATATCGTACGCTAATAATAGAAACGAACAAAATAATGGGATAAATGGCTGATTAAAAAAATTCCTCCACAAACCATTGGTCAAAATTTTAAAATTAAAATACTATTTTGGCTTTCGTGCATTTACACGTTGTGTCGTTATGTCGCTCTCGATCATAACGCAACGCTCACTGCCACGTAAGCACAACCTCGGTGTTTCCTGATGAAAACTCCACAAAAAAAAAAGAAGTAATACTTCAATACACTATATAAATCTTGACCATTTAAATGTTTTGCAGTAAAACAGATGATACTGTAGGGGAGGTGAGCTCACCCCGGTGATGACCAGACTCGCGAACCCGCTTCTTCGAACTACCCACCAAAATATAGCCCAGCCCAATATGCGACTACGATACGGACCGATTCCATTGACTACATTGGCTCCTACCCGGCCCACATATCTGATTGATAGGTTTTTTTGGGATTTGTTTGTTTATTACCAAATGCCATTAATGAAACGTAGTAATAAAACGTTAACCGGAACAAAAGTAGAAGCTTTAATTTGCGTTCGTCAAATGACTCTCTCGTGATACTTTTCATAATTATTTAAACTCTAAAACAATTCCCTCATGTCCATTTAAGTTTCTTTGTAATTGATATGCGAATATGAGAATGGACCTCATCAATTGTAAAAAAATATAATATAAACAGCATCTCTCGGCAGCGTCCAAGCTTTTGGGCCTTGGGCTGAAACAATTTGTAGGCCATGAGTCCGCCGAACTTATTAGGCCCAATAGGTCCAAATATATATATATATATATATATATATATATATATATATATATATATATATATATATATATATATATATATATATATTAAGAAAAATAGTAAGCAGCTCGTTTCATTTATTTATTTTAAAAAAAATGAGCTAGAAATGTAAAGCAATTAGACTTCGAATAAGGGATTTGAAATACCAATCATTAAGTTTTTAGGTATGATCGATAATAGGCATGGAATGTTAAAAGCCTGAGTTATAATCCTTATACCAAAAATGATGTAACTTGTTTTTTTTTTATAGAGAGTAATTGAGACACAGACTAAGACCCGGTTTGGATACCTCTAAAAATGTAGTATAGTTAAACTATACTACATCGGTAGAAAAATAATCCTATAAAGCGTTTAGAAGAAGAAAAAATAATGTAATTTTTGGAGTATAGTTATAATATACTTTTAAAAATAGAGTAAATTTACAATCCACTTCAACTAAAGAAAAAAAATTCCATCATTTTGGGCTCCCTCATCCTAAAGATGTAAGGATTTATTATTGACTGATGGTTTAATAACTCTAGTGCTTAAGCAGTACTAATCAACTTAGGATATTAAGTCACTTACTAAATTAATGGATCGGTGGCAATTAAGTTTGCATAATGGATCAACATATGTTAACCCTATAATTAAGGAACCCACAACAAAACAGAGATCCAGCACTATTATTACAGCAAGGGTAAACTTCAAATACCCCCCTGTGGTTTCACAGTTTCTCACTTTAGTACCCTGTAGTTTAAAGTATATCAAGTTAGCCCATGTGGTTCCGTACTTTCTCACTTTAGTACCCTGTGGTTTAAAGTGTATCATGTTAGTACCATGTTGTTTTCTTTTTCTCTTTTTATTATTTATTTCACTAATCTTTTTTGTTAAATCAATGACAAATTTAAAATTAAAGGGTACTAAAGTGAATATTTGATAAACATAGATAGGGCATCTGAAGTTTTTTTTGTATATAATTTAACAAAATATTAATGGAGGACAAAAAAAATCAGTGATAAAGTTAAAACTAAAAGATACTAAATAAATATTCGATAAACCTGGGTAGGGTATACGAAGGTTTTTAAATATAATTTAACGAAATATTAATAGTGGAGCCGGCGAAAAGAGAAAAATGAAACCACAAGGTACTAAATTGATACACTTTAAATCACAGAATACTAAAGTGAGAAAGTGCAAAACCACATGATACTATCTTGATATATTTTAAAGGGATAATTGCCTATATATTCATCATGCGTATGAAAATATCCGATCTACCCCTACTTTTTTTTTTTCTAAAATGCCTCTTATACGTTCCACCGTTATTGTAAAATACTCCCGCAGTTATCTCCTGTTAAGTTAATCTGGGTTAAACGTGAGTTAAATATCTACCACAGTTAAAAAAAATTAAAATACCAATTTTGCCCTTAACTTAAGGGCAAATAAGAAAGGTTGGTGACGATAGAAGGATATATTGGAAAAGACTAAAAGTCGAAATACTATTTTGAAAAGGGCAAAATAGTAATTTTACAAAGATAACAGAGTTACTTAACAGATTTTAACTCTAAGGGTATATTAGAAATATGTTGAAACGTAGGAGGGGTATTTTCAATATTAGCCTTCTAAGAGGGGTAAATTAAAAAATTAAAAATTTTTCAGGAATATATAAGCAATTGCCCCTATTTTAAACTATATGATACTAAAATAAAAAGTGTGAAGCCACGGAGGTGGTATTTGAAGTTTTGCCTAATACAGCAATTGCAGCGACAGTGGATCATCATATCTTTTTACTGAATCACGTGGATGAGTGAGAGAGTGTCAGGTTTAATCCATGAATGAGCTACACTACCCTTGTTGTTGCTGTTGTTGTAACTTGTTGCAACTGCTCCTCTGCTGCCGCTGCTGCTGCATTGGGTTTTGGCTCTGGCTTTGGCTTTTGGGCGCAGCACCGACACTGGGGCAGCACACAGGCGTGCTCCCTCTTCTTTGTGATCTAATAATAGTAATAAGTAACCGACGATCCTTAGAACAAGTGGCGAAGGGTTTGGTGGTTGGTATCCGAGACCCAAGTTCGAATTTTAGTTGATTCGTATTTTCAGTCAAGTTTATTTTTTAACTGAAATAAACGAAGTGGGTAGCATGCTAAGTATCTATCTCTCAAAAAAAAAAATAGTAATAAGTAATAATAATAAGAATTGCAAGGTAGAATTGTATAGAGGCCTTTGAAATAGCATCTAATACATTTTGATTCATTTTTTTTAACTGCTGTTTTATAATTTAGTTACTTTCAATTAGTGGTTCTTTTATAGGCTTAGTTTGGTATTGAAGTCCTTCTGACATTATTAGAAAAAATAGAGTTGGGGTAAAATTATATAGGGCTATGATTCTGTATTTTCTGGTGAAATCGTAGAAAATATATCGTAATCAACTCATTGCGATATGCGAAACGTAATATTACGTATGGAAATAAATATAATATTTTTTTATCGTACTTTCTCATCATACGTAATATAATTTTTTCGTAATTTCAAATGAAGTCTTAATAATTGTTAGTACTATAAAATAAAAAAAAATACTAGTTGTACATTCTGATTATACCCTCCTTATTAAAGTTCACAAACCCTTTAAAATTTTTTATATTATTTAAAAGATTGATGAGAAGGTTTTTCACCATTTGACATTTTAAACTTTTATTTCAGAATCACCTAATTATTGTTGAGAGGGTTCTTCTAAAATTTTTTGTGTGAATATAAATATTAACATTTTTCACTAGCTTAAACTTTTAAGTAGTAACAATTGTTGTACATTCTTTAATATGGTGTACATTCCAGCAAAAAGTTTTGAAATCAACTCACGGGAACTTCTAGTATTATTTATTTTTTAATTTATTTAAACTCATGTTACATGCCTATTAAAAACTCTCTTATTCAGACTTAAGAGAGATTATTAATATAAATATTAAAAATACTGTTTTCTGATAGCTAAACTTAAATTTAATTCAAATTTGGGTCTGTCAAATTCTGATAGAAAAAGTTTAATTTAATTCATGTCCATATTTGGATCTTTTAAAAAGTCTTAAATCAAGACGTTAGAAAAAATAAGGAATATAAATATTAAAAATAGTAATATTAAGTTGCATAATTTTTTTAAAATATGAATTATTTGTATAATTTAAATAATTAATGGGACTCCCATGGCATGTGAATGAATGTCCTATTTTACTAGCACTACTATTGCCCATGAGGGCACTCACTCCAATAAGCAGATCCACTTCCACTTCCCCTCACACACACACACACACACACACACACACACACACACACACACAATCCTCCTTATCCTCGTTATCCTCCACCCCAACCAAACCAAACATTTAAACCTAACTCATTTAATCTTCCCCCACCCTCAACCCCACACAGCAATTATTCCCTCATGAGTAATATTATTTATACATCACCATATATATATATATATATATAATAAAGTGAAAAATACAGCAGATTTTTTTTTTTTAAACGATCCTATGTATGAGATGAATATGTCACATGAAGTCTTACTATATTTGCGCATCTTGTGCACATGTACGTAGTAAGTAGCCGAAACACAAATATAATAAACTTATAACAATTAACAATTATAGCTATTCATTCAACCATTCACCACCTGGTTCACAACTAAGAGATGTAGAAGGCGATAAATATAGTAAGAAAGCTTTTTAAAAACTGTTTTCAACACTAAACCCTTTTTTAAAAACACGCTACCACGAGTGGTAGAAATATATATATATATATATATATATATATATATATATATACAAAACAAGTATACACTTTATTATTTATTTTATTTTATTTCCAACCAAAAACTTATTTTTAACTAATTTTATTAAAATTTTTAGATTATAAATATTGATAATTTTTTTAATAAAAATATATAATTGATAATTAATTTTTCAAATGTACAAGTGAGAATTTTCCATCCTCATCCAAACTCATTCTTGAGGTGCCGTTTCCTGCTTTTTCGGGAGAAAAAAAGTCTAAAATATATCAGTTATATTATAAATGTGGTGTTCTCAACTAATCAGATTATTTTTTTTATATTGATACATTCCATCATAAGTATATTTTAAAAATATATTTTCATATTATTTTTTTTCAAAAACATATAATTAACCTGGATATTGATGATATGATATAAGTGTGATACACTAAACTTCTTTCTATTGTCCCACACTGCCAACCAACCACCAGGCTGCCTCATCATTAATGTTGCTATCATTATTATTTCCTCTCCAAAGCAAAATCCACAAAAATTATTTCAGATGCTTATTTATTTATTATCCTAATATGAGTTTAAAAAAAAGCTAAATGTAACTGTAGTCTAAGTAGATTAGATTTATAACTATAATTCTTTCCTACAAAAAATCCATAAAATTATAATAAATTCGCAAAAGTTTACCTAATTTATCTGAATTATAAATTATTTTAATTTGACTATCTAATTTATTTAATTCGAGTCCGCCAACAATACTTTACTTTTAAAACTCACAATTATAAAGTAAATAATTAGCTTAAAATTTTAAAATCAAAATATTGTTAACTCATTTAAATCAAATAAGTTAAGAAAATGAGACAATAAAATTAAAACTTTAAAAATTTAGACAATAATTTTTAGTTAACATAGTCTCTACAAATTTTTTTTTAAACCTAATTAATATACTGCTATATTCTCAAGCGCAAAAACAGTAAACTCTACGCACAGTTCGGGATTAAGGGGTGGAATAATCTATTAACCCAAAAATTATTTTCAAACACCCAATTTGGGACCGCCGCACTACTCCAACCAAATAAAACACTATCTATACTTCTTATTCCAGCTACTCCAATCAAATATTATTTTAGCTATACCTGGACTAAGCCTAATTCTCAACCAAACACAAAATTACTCTAATCCTATCTTAATCCTGAATTTAATTATATTTTTGAAATAATAAATTTTTATTTAGTCCGGAACCAAACGGTGGCTACAGCTACTAGAGAAGAGCGATACGTTCAAAATTTCGGCCCCGCCAGAATCTGAGGGATGCAATGCTACGCGGTACACCCTCGAAATTGAATGAATTTGCTCAACTGCTCCTCAATTATTTATGATGACTCTTCTCTGTTCTCCGCGCGCACACACACACACCGTGGTACTCTCTCTCTTGTCCACACCTAATCTATGGATCCAAAAACACAAACATGCCATTGTGAGAGAGATGTGACGTTAGATCGATCCGAAATTAACTTTGAGGCTATCCCAAAAGAAATTTTGATATTTCTTTTTTTAAAGAAAGTATATAAAAAAAAAAATCATCTACTTTACTTGTTGTAATTTTGTTTTAGCATTAGAGCAGCAGCAGCAGCAGCAGTAGCAGGGATAAGATAAAAAAACAAAAAATTAAAGCAAAAAGGTAGGAAGAAAGATTTATGGGATTGCGACTCTTCTGCATACTCAACAACCAACAGCCAACACTTTAATCCAGATTACAGGGGAAATTAAGGAGATCAAAAGGAAAAGAATACGACACTTTAATTCAATAATAATAATAATAATATTTGATAATAATAATAATAATAATAATAATAATAGTAATAGTAATCAGACACTTAATTGCAAAAATAGAGAGTAAAGAAAAAAAGAGGAAGAAGGAGAGATTATGATAGAAAGGATTTAGTTGTAGGGAATGGCCGGCGGCGGCGGAGACGCGTAGGAAATCCCCACAACCGGCGGGAACGGCAGCTCTCCGTCGTGACCCTTCGGCGGTGGTTGGGTCGGCCATGCCGGCGGCGACGGAGGCGGCGTCTGATACGACGGAGCTGTCGGCGATCCCGGAGGCGGTGAAGATCCGCCGGCGAGGGCGATGGAGTGGGATGGTAGGGGTAAGTCGGCGGCGGCGTCTCGAAAGAGGGCGTAGGAGGGGGTTGGTGGTAATCATGCGACGAGGGCGGCGGCATTCGGTGCCCGGGCTGGTACGCGGACGAAGGCGGCGGCGGCGGCGGCGTGGTAGCTGGCATGGTGGGGGGAGGTGGTGGGGGGGCGGGAGGGGGCGGGCGGCGGGAGTAGCCTGTCGTCGGGTTGCCGACGGGGGCGGGCGGCGGCCTGGAGCCCCCTCCTATCACGGGCGGGCGGCGACGGAAGGAAGGGGGTAAGGGTGAGGGTGGTGGGGGAGGGAGCAGTCGGACTTGGTGCAGTCGAAGGGGTGGGCGGCGGCGGCGGCGCACTGGCCCGGCGGGCGAGGGGAGGGCTGGCCGGGGATGCAGTTGAACCTGCCGTCCATGGCCGGCGGGCAGGTGGGCGGGCGCGAGGTGATGAAGTTGTAGGCGTAGGTGAAGTTCTCGAGCCTGGGCAGCGCGCAAACGGCCTCGGGGACTGCGCCCGTGAGGCTGTTGTGAGCGATGTCGAGGTGCTGAAGATCGTCGGTGCCGGAGAGGGAGGACGGAAGGGACCCCCGGAGGAGGTTGAAGCTGACGTCGAAGACGGTGAGGCGGCGGAGGAGGCCGACCTCGGGCGGGACGCAGACAGCGAGGCCATCGTCGAGGAGGATGATCTCGTTGAGAGTGTCGGCCATGCGGCCGATGGAGGGCGAGATGCAGCCGCTAAGTTGGTTGTGGGCGAGGACGATGATAGAGGCCTGGGAGTGGCCGAGGTTGGATGGGATGGGGCGGCGGAGGCGGTTGGAGTTGAGGAAGATGGCGTCGAGGGGGCGGTCGAAGAGGGCGGGCGGGATGGGGCCCTCGAACTCGTTGAAGCGGAGGTCGAGGTAGCGGAGGGCGGGGAGTTCGAGGACGACGCCCGGGAAGGCGCCGACGAAGCGGTTGTTGCTGAGGTCGAGCTCGTGGAGGAGGGCGAGCCCGGCGAGGGCGCGCGGGAGGATGCCGCAGAAGCGGTTGGAGTTGAGGTGGAAGAGGGCGAGGTCGGGGAGGCCGAGGAAGAGGTCGTCGGGGAGGAAGCCGGCCAGGTCGGCGTGGTTGAGGTCGACGCCGGCCACCACCGTCAGCCAGGGGTCGGACGGCAGCGGCGCGCAGAACACGCCGAAGTAGGAGCAGACGTCCGGGCCCGACCACCCGCCCGTCAGGTTCCGCGGGTCCGAGAAGATGGCCGTCTGCTTCCACGTCTGCAGCGCCACGTACGCCGCCCGCAGCCGCGCGTTCGGGAACGACCACGACGCCGGCGGCTCCACCGACCTCTCCTGTGCTGCCGACGACACGATCACCAGCAGCAGAAGCGTCGCCGCCGCGAAGAACGCCGTCGTCGTCGTCGTCACGCTTCTCGCTCGAGAACCCTGCTCCATGACTATTGTTTAATGGTCCAATGGAGGAGGAGAATACGCGCGTCGGGAAAGAGAGGAGGAAGAGGAGATGGAGATGGAGATGGAAATGGAGATCACATCACGTGGATGGGGAGATGATGGAGTTTGGGGGTTGTTGATGAGATCCAAAGAGAGCAGGGGAATAATAATAATAATAATAATAACATGGATGGTTTGCTCTTCCAGTGCATGGGGGTGGGGGATGTCCCTCTGCTTTGCTTGGCGCTTGGCTGCTTCCTCTCTCTCACCCTCTCTCACTCTCCTTTTAAATTTTTTTTGGACTTTTTTTTTTTTTTTTTTTTTTTGCATTTAACTCCATCAATAAAAAAAAAAATTTGTACAAATGATTTTGGTAAACTTGTATTTATATAAATCACTTTCTCCTTGCGACACCAGTGTCGTTTATGATATTTATAAATTAAACACAGTATTTCAAATTAAATTTAAAATAGAATAACTAAATTATCGTGTTCATATATATGTTTTGATCTTTAGTTTTCGAATTAGATTCCGTGTTCAATTTAAAAGTACCGCTGAGCTATTCAAGTGAAGATCATTTATGTACTAATAAAGATGAATAATTAATTAATTAATTAATTAATATTGTTATTATTATATTACAGTGCATCTGTTCCTGAAAGGACGAGACCTCTGTCCTTGTGCCTGCCAACACTGTTTAATTAATGACTCGACCCATTTATTATGGCCAGCTTACCCAACCTTTAACTATGGTTTGCCGTAATATATATATATATATATAATACTTTTTTGTTTTTTTTACCAACTTTTTTTGGCTTCTATATTTTTAGCTCGATCTACGCTAATACTAATATTGGATCTAACACTATTTCACCTACCATCACCTACCACCATTATCTCAACCTTACATCTCCCAATCCAATGGTTAAAAACTCAAAAGACCACCTCAATTGAAAGATTCTAAATTAATATATATATATATATATATATATATATATATATATATATATATATATATATATATATATATATATATATATATATATATATATATAATTATATGCTTTTAAAAGTATTGTTTATTTGTAAGTTTTTAGCCTTTGGATTGAAAGATGTGTGGTTAGGATAATGTGGGCCCCTTTGGGTTAAGTAGGTGGTTGGTTCAATAAGATAATCTAACGGATGAAAATGATCAAAGTAATAGATCTAACTAAAAAAACTCACAAAGACCAAGTGCTTGGTGCTTTTACAAGACTATAATGGACTCATATATATATATATATATATAATTGAGCTAGAATACTTTTGGAAGCACCAATTTTGGTGCTTCTAAATTTCTAGCCATTGGATCTACTTTTTTGACTACTAATAGCCTTTGAATCTAACACTATTCCACCTACCACCACCTATCCCATCAACCACCACCTACCACCATCATCTCAACCTTACATCTCCCGTCCAATGGTTAAAAACTTAAAAGCATTACCTCAATGGTGCTTTTGAAAGATTCTACCAACTCTCTCTCTCTCTCTATAGGCTAGGGCTACTACATTCATATGAGTATAGAACTCTTTATATTCACAACTTTTTGGCCGTTTAGATGATAAAATGTGCAATTAGGATGAGAGTGATTACGGTTAGGTTGATAATTAGCCTCTAGGGTTGAGTGGGTGGTTGGTTGAATAGTATAATTTAATGGATAAAAATGATTTAAGGATGGATCAAACGACCAAAAATTTATGAGTACAAGAGCCTCTATACTCATAATAAGATAAGAAATTTGACTATATATATATATATATATATATATATATATATATATATATATATATATATATATATATATATATATATATATATATATATATATATATATATATATATATATATATTAATACTATTAATAAGACTAAAAGTTTTTCTACCCTTGGATTAAAAGATGTGCGCTAGGATGATGTGGGCCCCCTAGGGTTGGTGGGTGGTTGAATAGTATAATCTAACGGATAAAATTAATCAAAGGGGTTAATCCAAGGATAGAAACTTACTAAAGACCAAATTTGTCGTCTATTAATAAGATACAAATGGACTCTATATATATATATATATATATATATATATATATATATATACACACGAGTCCGACTATGGTGCCATCAAGTATTTTGTGTTTGTAAATTTTTTGTTAGATCTACATCTTTGATCATTTTCACCCATTAGATTATACTATTCAATCAACCACCCACTTAACCCAAGGGGCCCCACATCATTCTAACCCCGCATCTATTAATCCAAGGGTTAAAAACTTACAAGTCACCAATAACTCAAGATTTCTTTTAAAGATAAAACCAATTATATATATATATATATATATATATATAATTAAAAAAATTTAAAAAAACCAATTGTAAAGCAAATCCATCAAATGTTGCTTGCTTGCGTGGTTCATTTCTATGATTCATTTTGGACCAAAGTTGATTCAACCAGACCAGATCAAACATCCGAAGCTAAGATACAAGAAAAATCTATCTACATGCAGAATTTGAACATAAATAAATGATTTTTTTAAAAAAAAAAAAAAACTTTTCTTCGCGGGGCATAAGAACCATAACTTTTTGTACGTAATTTGTAAAAATTCCTACTCCGACTTAATTATTTTCGTCGGTGGACAAAATTTCTGGACGGAAAACACTTTCTGGACTGATCTCTAGCAAGTCCCCAGTCTCAATTTCATGCTTCCAGCTGGAGCCATATCATGTTGTTGTTCCGCCATAACTCAATTTCTCAATTTCTTCTTTACTCTTTGCAACCGTGCATTAAAAATGTCACGATACAGGATTCGCCATTTTGAGCACTAATAAATAATGGCCAGGTTCGATCAATTAGCCTAACCTTTTTACATGCTCACTTGTGTTCCTTTTTTTTTAAATTTTTTTTTCCCCAAACCCCTCTGGGCATTAAAAAAGAAACTTGCTTTGTTATCTATTTTTGCATTTTTCTTCTTCTAGTTTTTTTTTTTCTTTTTCTGTACGAATCTATATTTTTCTCTCAAAAGATATCAAACCATGCATATATATATATTTTTATGTATCTATCTTTTCATCTTAATAATAATAATAATAATAAATGAATCTAACAAGTCCTTCAAATGCTATTTTTCATATATGCACCGAAAGAAAGAGAAAATGGATGATTCCTTAGATAGTGTACAATGCACGAAATGTATTAGACGCATAAATGCATCAAATGTAGGCCATAGTTTAATTCGCGTCGGTGAGTTTACAAATTAAGACAAGGGAACGTCGATCGAGCTTATTACAGTGAAAGGGAGGAGAGAGAGGTAATGCATGGGGGCCACAAAATATTTTAGTCTCTGTACGTTAATTAATACATTGTACATCTTTTATTATTATTACTACATGGTAAATATATATTGATCTTGCCACCTTTCTAAAGCTTCTTTTTCTTTTTTCTTTTTTTTTTTTTGGCCCTTTTCTCTTTCTCTTTCACTTTTGCAGTAGAGAAACCGCGTCTCATTAAAAAGAGATCAGGACCCCACAATTATATTTGGGAGGAATCACTTGCTAGATGAGAAATAGAAAAGAATCTCAAATAGAAAAAAAAAAAAAAAAAAAAAAACACACTGTGACACATTGATGAAACAAGAAGAGTACATGTGTGAAAATTTTGACTACTTTAGTTTTAGTACATATATGCACAATTCAAAAACATTAAAAATGCAATCTATTTGTCTGTATTATAATTCAGTTTAATTAGCTAATCTGAGTTGTCAAATTGTCTATTTTAAGTAAACCAATAACACTTTAATTGTATAAGTTAATATATCGTTTATCTCTACATATTTAGCCAATATTTATATATAATTTCTATAACTATAAATTTATTGAAATAATTAATTAATTTAAATTTTAAAGTAAAAGTGTTGTTTTCAAATTAAATAAATTAAAAGGATAACTAGTAAAATTAAAACTTTTAAAATTTAGATAACCGATTCGAAATGATCGATAGTTCAGATAACTTTTATACTTTTTTACTTTTCAAAAAATGTCACATAAGATTATTGTTGTATAAGCAATGTCTAATTAAAGACAATATATATATATTACATAGATATCTAAAGCATTTTTATGTAATTATGATAGTTCATATGATAGATCATGTTTGTTAATATACCAGCAAATCGGCATGCTAAAGTATCCAAAATTTACTAAATTTTTCTCTTGATTTTTGTAGGGTTTTTAATTTTAACTTTCATTAAAATCAAATTAAGTAATATAGTAGTACTCTTGACTCTCGAGCATGTTGTAAATATAAGTTTGTCCATACATGTACCAGTGGGTGTGACAGGGATTCACGGGGTCCAAATTATTATTATTTTTACCTGCAACGTTCGTACGATATAATAACTAGGTCGGGATTAAAGTAATCAGAGAGAAAGATGAAACATGAAATAAACATGAAGCAGGGTTTCTCTGCATTGCTGCAGCAGCAGAGTACAAATACATATGAATCAATTCACATGTATACGCCATAAATAAATAAATAAATTATTAGGTTTACAAATACATACGAACCATATCCACTATTTCAGATTTATTCCCAAACAAAAGTATCAAGACATTCTTTTGAAAAAATGCATTTCCTTATATTTATTCTGTGAAGAAAATAAATGAGACTAATAGATTTTATAAATTATTAATGTGTTTGTATCTAAGATTCAGGAGATTTATGATTGATTTATGCATGAACCAAAATGGCACATCGGTTTGGCAATTAGACCTTTCGAAATGATGCAATTATTTTTCCGAGTTCCGGTTCGAATATAAAGCGTCTGAGGTCTCTAAAAACCGCTAAATCTTAACCTTATTTTTAGAGATATAAGAACATTTTCTTTAGCATTTTTTTTTTTTCTTTTCGATTTACTCTTGTAGCTGTAATAATCTTCAAAAGCTTGATCAAATATTTATATTTAAAAGTAAGAGAAAAAAAAATTAAACTCCTAGTTTCTAATCACATCATCAGAACCGTCCATGCGTATCTCCCACCACGTGCCAATTCTCAGGACCGTTGATCTCTGTCCACTGCCCAGGAGGAGCTAGAGCCATTCAAATTTCTGATTCCCCTCATGAACCCCCTACTCCCCAGCTCAACGAGTGGAGGCCCCTTTTCCTCCTCCCTCAGAACCATATCCTCTGTTCTAATGTTATGTTTTGTTATATATGTTAGGTTATGTTTCCGCGAATTCTCCTCATCCCTGCTTCTCCTTCTTCTTCTTCTTCGTTACTCTTCCATCCCTTTCGCTCGACGCCCGCATTCGTATGCGAACGCGAGCTCTCGACATAACTCGCTTCTAAGTAATGATGATAATAATAGCAATAGCACTGATAAGAGGCAGTTGCGGAGCACTCGCAGTTTCTTCAACCCTGCACCAGTTCTCCTCGCCCTTGCACTCGTCCTATCGCCTCCGCGGCCGTCGCCGGACGCGTTCTCCAACGTGCCCCAGACCCTCTCCGGTAACAAATGAATGAATGAATAAACTCGCATGAAATTCAAGGGAATCGGATTGATCTCGTCGCAGATGTGCAACATATATGCAGGGGATGACGGCAAGCGAGCTCGGATCCAGCGGCCCAAGTCGCGGAAGGCGGAGTCCTGCACGGCCAAGTGCGTCGGCACCTGCATTCGCGGCGGCGCCGGATCCCCCGGCGAAGGCCCACTCAACGTCAGGAGGTATATAATTGATTGACTATTATTTCTCGACTTTGGCGCCATCCATGCATGTCCCGTTCAGATCGATTGATATGAAAGACACGTGAAATTGATTAATTTACAATTACAATAAACAGGAGGAGTTTAGAAATGCTCTAAACTTACATTACTTACAATATCGATCTAGCTGAGCTAAGATTGCATAAAAGAATTAATGATATTTGGGAGTTCGACATGCAGGCCTCTTGTAGTGTTCAAACAAGGATTTCGCACTCGCCAATACTGGTGAGTTTTAGTTATCAGCAATTTATGTGCTTAACACCCCTTAATTTCTTCTTAATGATAATTAATTCATCTCCATTTCTTGCTTTTTTAATAAGCCTTGTTGAGTGCTCAGACATTTGTAATCTAATCAAGGATGGAGATGATGGCCCTTGAAGCACAGCAAGGTATATTCCAGCATGATACTCAACCAGTAGTGAAAAAACTAACTGAATCAGTTGTTTCATGCCTCTTTGGGTACTTGTTTTTGATATAATGCCCCCTCTTTTTTTCTTATCAAATTTGTCCCTTCGATTAATTGTTACTCGTTCCTCGGTACATTTCGACGATGATCGTAATAGATGCAAACCAACATGACAATTCTGGAAAAGAGATGATTGAACTTACTACTTGCGAAAGTGTTAACAAAGTAATGTGCAACTTCTACTGATAGATCATCAAGAAGATGGATCATCTGCAATCTATCTAACCTTGGATACAACTGAAATATGCTGTTCTTGATAACAATTATACTAGACTTGACTTGATTATTCGACAACCACGATTTAAAGATCCATCCACCTCTTCTATCATCTAATGAGGAGACTGACAAATTCACATGAGGGAACAAGCCTTACTAGTTCAAGAGCAATGCAACTATTAGGCGTGCCGAGGGCCAAGAGCTTCTCGCAGGCATGTTGTGATTCCTCAGCTTAGTAGAGTTCACAGCATGGAGCATGTTGGTGAAACTCGGTATCATGTCAATTTCTTCCTGTATCAATATTCGGTCTTAGTATCTGAAAATTTGCTCAATGTCAGAAGGGAAAAAGAAAAATGAATTCATTCCTACCAGTCAGGTTCTTTTAGGTTAGCGATTGAGTGTAGTTGGAGGGAGAGTTTTAGGGTAGTTTCTCCGGCAAGAAGAGATAGCGGAATCGAGAATCGAAAGGAAGGATGCCAAAACTGTGGGAGCCGAAGACACTCTGCCGCCTCTGCGATATGCATTGTTCAACAAAAGCCGCCTGTTGCTGTGGGAGGAAGCGAGGCACCCACATTGCCAAGTTAGCATCATCGACAAAGCTGCGGGCGAAGCATTGGAGCATCTTCGGGATCATAAGCTTCCTTTCCGGCTCACCCCCACTGAGGCTCGAATAAAGTCACGCTGAGCATCCTGGAGCTCTTCTCTCACATTGATGGGGGTGTATATCTTCACCTGAAAAGACATATGCATCCGTTATGTAGCTGTAGGACATTTTTTCGACCCAATCAGCAAAAAAAAGTCTTCAATATACTACTGATTATATAAGGCATTTAAACAGGTGAGATAGCTAAACTAACAAATAACATAGCAGAGAGAATTATACCGCCGGAGAAGAAAACATTCCACAGCTTAGAGCAAATGCAATGAGCGGCTCAGATTTCCCAATAGAGAACTTTTTATGCTCCTCTGACGTCTTCAACTTGTGAAGCGCGAGAAGAAAAGCCTGCTAATCGGAAAAGGTATCAACCATTCTGATAGGTATATCAAACAAACGCTAGAATTAATAATTACTATATTACTGCTATACAGTAAAAGCGTCAATAGCGTCAATGTAAATACCGTTTGTGGCCTGTAGGTTTGCAGCTTCGTCTTCAATATCACATACTCAATGCAAGCAGCACTAAATGAATGGCCCCCGACTGTGTATGCTGCCTATAATGTAATGAGAAAGGGTAGTGTCAGTCGCTTGCAATGCATTGTATTGTGATATGCGAGTTTTTTTTTTTTTTTTTGCATGACATTATAAAGTGAATCCAGGCTCGTGATTATTAGTAAACCACGAAATGCCGTTCATCATCCTAGAATAAGATTAATAAGGTCTATTAACAAGCAAAGTTTCGACGATAAAAAGCACACTTCACATGCATAATGTGCAAAGTGATTAAGAAAATGCTGTCAACTTATACTGAAAGCCAACTCCACATTTGTCTTAGTGCTGTACTACAAGCAGTTAGGAGATCGATACATGAAGTAGCCAAATGACTGACACCAAGCTCAACAAACCTTTTGCATTAGTGAAAAGAGTTTCATGTCACTTCTTGGAACTCCATAAGCAAGATAAGCCTGCAGTCAGATAATGCAAAATTTCATTATATTGTGCATGCTTAATTGTTCTTAAAAGAATCCTGCTTTATGTAGAGTGAAGAGTTCTTGGCTGGTTGAACAAAAGGCCAACAAACAACATTTGCCGAATTAAGTAACGCACATGCATCATTAGAGCATTGTATAAGTTGATCCAAAAGGCCAGCCGCTCTTCATGATTAAGCTGAACGGGGTTTACTTCTCCCAGCTGTTCAATTAGTGATCTGCAATCTAAGCAGTGGATATTAGAACTGATCGCTTACTTCAAACTGGGAACATAGCTGCTTATGAAAAGTTAGTAAAATAAGATTTAACTTAATGATAGTGTACCTGAATTCCCTTAGTGCCTCAGCAGCATATTCAAGCTGCTTCTTTCCCACTGACATCCACGAAACCTCGGTTGCTAAACCATAGTTTCCAATGTCGGCCCAACCGAGTTTTTCGCGATCTCTATAAGGATCAAAAGCACCTTCTGAGGCGAGAAGCTCATTACTACAGTCCGAAACAACTTGAGCGCTCTGTTCCCACGATGAAGTTGTCCGAGGCTCCGACAAAGACCAGTATGACGAAACTGAATAACGGGCGGTAGGAGAAGGAGAAGACGGCAGCTTCTCCTGTGCAGAAGATTTGGGATATACCACTGAAGAATCTGCTAATGAGATAAAGATGTTCCTCATGCATCGGACTATCTCTTCCGACAGCTTGTTGGGGTAATTACATAGACCTTTCACTGAAACCTGTTTCTGTAACTTGGCAACTTCTTCTCGTTGACGGACTTGAGGAACAGCCAACTCCTCTTGGGCAATCTTGCCATCTAATGGTCCCTAATTCAAGTATCAACTAGAATATATCAGAAAATTATAAGCAAATAATTTAATATCACAAAGACCTTGTTGCACAATAAAAAATAAGTAAATCAAAAAATCAAGTGTCATCTCATCCTCAGGTTAACTCTAGTAACTTGTTGCTCAATAATTTTGGAAATGGCAGAGGTTTCAATTAGTTTATTTGTCAATTACGAACGGCCCGTGATATGGCAGGAAGTGAAACATGTGTTATGAAATCAAGAACTAAGATAATCGCAGGGTTCTACAGAAAAAGAATAGCAAATGCTAGAATGTACCGTTTCCGTTTGATGAGAACAACCAGGAAATGGTTGCAATGGTAATTGTTTCAACCGATACTCTGCAAGCCTTCTCTCATTCCTCTCTTGGATAAGCTGAAAATGCAGAGAAATCATCTCTTCTTCGAGCCTTGGAATAGTCGTCTCCAATGTGGAAATATTCGATAGCAGTTCTTGAGCCTACGAAAGAAATACAAAGTAACATAATTTTAAACAATCGCAATGGAAAATAAGGTCTTCCTACAGTGATTACTGTAGATTGAAACATGTACTGTTTTATGGTCTTCAACAGTGAATCACAGCTTAAACGCCGTAAGAAAGTAAGTAATAGTGTACAAAACACATCGCGAAATAGTGATTAGAAGCATCAGGTCACTTGTGTGGGATCATTGGCGCTAACTATTAATCCCGAAAGTTCGAACTGTTAGAAACATGCATCCAATTCACTTGAAGCATACAAATACAACGCCCATAGGTCTCAATTATGACTCGGCCCAACCAGCCTCATGCCACTTCGAACGTGACTCGACCCAACCCTGTCTCCTGCCATTTCGAACGTGACTCGGCCCAATCTGGCCCCCGCCGCAGAGCAGAATGCTGGCCCAGTTAAGCCAACAACATGTTCATCGCTTAACAAGCATTTACACTATCCTAAGTCAAACAACCTCAGCATATTTCTGAAACATCCATAAAATCAGGGGGAAAAAAAGGAGAAAGGAGAGGTAGATATACATTATTCGGAAGATACGATAAATCGGACAACGTTACAGCAGCATGCTCCAGCGCATTTTCGAGGACACCACGTAAATTCGTCTCCTCCTGAAGTAATTGCTGAAGCCTTTTAACCTGCAATACAACGCAAAGTACTTAAAATGCATGGAAAAAGTATTCGAACATAAGATTCTGAATGTTCGGTGACAAAAAACGCATGCTCTTACATCCTGTTCAAGCTGGAATCTGCAGGAATTCTGGGGCAGTTTTCTGTTGCATGACATTACTCCTCTACCGGATTCAGCACAGACAGACCACCTGAAGAAGAAGCATGAAATTGTAAACAGATCACAGGAATGCAAATCCAAAAAATTTTGATGGTCTATTCTCGGAGAAATTCAAATGAAAGATGCAGGTAAAATCTCCAACCAAATGCAAATGTAATAAGCCAAAAGCTGTGTGATGATTTATATGGAAAATCAAATGTTCTTTTAAGCATGCTTTAAGCAAAATAATGGCCTTAAAAAGAGATATGGTGCTAACTTTTTTATATATATATATATATTCATGAATGACTAAAGTATAGGGGATCATCTGCTTTCCCTTTCCCTCTTTTTTGCCTTTTTGTTTTGTTTTTGTTTTTTTTTTTTTTCTGGAAAAAGCTGCATATCCATCTGGGAGTTCTCTCTAATCACAAGTTTGGAAGAACTTAAAATGAGAAAGAAAAGGAAGAAGGAAGAAGAGAGAGTGAGAGAACCTGCTCTGATCCTTACAACCCTAATGAAATCCGATTCCTAATACTGCATAACTTGTTTTCAAACTCATCTGTTGCCCAAAAAAACACAAATAGAGAGAGAGATGCATAATAAGAGATTTTTTTCTTCACCTGAGAGAGAGAGAGAGAGAGAGAGAGATTGATGAGAGATTGATGAGAGTTGTTGCTCCGCGGCGAAGTCCGAAGAGAGTGGCGGTGGAAGTGGAAAGGAAGAGTTTCAAATTTCAAACCGGTAGTAGCCAACAGAGAAAACAACAGCAGTGTATTTATTACAAAAACATTTTTTTTTTTAAAAATTTAATCAATTACGGACTGTCTATAGAGAATGTAGTTGAGATTCCAAATTCGAGTCAATCCTAATTAATTCAAATTTTAAGTTAAGTTTATTTTTAAATAAAATAAACGAAATAAATAATATACTATCTATTTCTCAAAAATAAATAAATAAATAATTAATTAATTAAAAAAATTGGAAAAGAAGAGTTTCAAATTTCAAACCGGTAGTAGAGTCGTAGACAACAGAGAAAACAACAGCAGTGTATTTATTACAAAAACATTTTTAATTAATAAAAATATGAAAAGATGGGGAGAGAGGGAGTGGCTACATCGGCCCGCACAACGCGCCAAACACAACTCCAAAAGCGGTGGGTGGGTGGGTGGGAAATTACTACGTGCGCCCGAAGCGTATACACCGAAATCTTCAAAATACATGCATAATTTCAAATAGTTACAGTTTCGTATAATGATGAGAGCCAAAGTCTCAAAATCAAAAAATAAAACTATTTTGTATATTTTAGAATTATTTATTGATAAAACTTTATAGTATATAAACTTTTTGAAATAAAAAAAAACCTATGATTTGGGCCATTGGGCTATTTAAGTTACTTTAACATCTTCTATTATGAGTTTACTGTTTAATACCCGAGATTATGAGTTCAAAAATCTAATTACATTCATATTTCTAACTCAATTTAAACCATTCCAAACTTGAACAACTACATACATACATCATCACAAGGAAACAAAACAAACAGATACCTGCATGGATTAAACATTGAGAACACCTCCAGTTATAAAAGAGTAACAAACAAAGCATAAATTAACTTTGGCAGTCATCCTACCAGTACCACACAACACCAGAGAGCAAATGCAAAACAAACAATGTACAGCAGTTTTGCCGCCGCCGTCGTCGGCTACACAAAGTTTGCTGGTAGATAATATTTGAACTTTATACATGTTTTAAGGAGTTTCTTTTACCATCCCAAGAACTTTAATGAGCATTAAGATACCTCCACAAGTTGTCGGCGTTAAAGGTTGATCAGGTCTTTCCCTCTTCTGTACCGAGTCTGCAGGGAAACTGGAGTTATTAGAAAACGAATTGGGAAATTAAAGAAAAGATACAACGAAGAAGATGGGTTAAGATTCAAGGCATAGTTTCAGGGTCTGTAGCAAATATCAGTGAAAGCATACTTGCTATGTATTCGATATACTCCGAAACTAAGATAATGTCACTGATCACCAACAGAAACATACACACGAATATGCATATCACGCTTAGAAATAGCTTGCGTTGGTACGTTTACCCCTCTTTCTAGTTACAACACAACCTATTCCCTTTGAAACAGCCCATCCACTGGTGTATGCCCCCATTTGTTAAGCGCTTTTCGCACCAAAATGGCGCACCCATGAATATTTCAGTAGATGCCCTTTTTCGCAAAGAAACCCGCCTTTTCGGCCTGAGCTCTCAATTGAAAAGGCATACAAGCAAATGTAGGCTAAGGCATAATTTGTGACTTTTGATGGTATATATGCAAAGATGGACTGCTATTAAGGGTTTAAGCATAACTTGTTGACGTAAGAGGGATATACACTCAAATACATGTATTTTGAAGGAAAATCCCTAACTACGGATATGGGACATAATGCAGAAAGAAGAGATAACTGGCAGCCGTGATCACCTTTTGTCATTGTCCTCGATGATCCAGTCCTTCAGTAGGTTGAGGTTCTCTTGGCAGATAAAGCTCGTCTCTTCCATGCCGGATGCACACTTCCAAAGATGGCGGTTGTTATGGACAAACTCCATCTCACGGAATAGCTGTTGCTCGAGACAGTTCCCTTCTGCATGCAGCTGCTCCGACAAGCCCCTCCCTAGCTTGTATTTTAAGGCACAGCAACATGTTTGACTTAAGATCCTCACCGCTACGTCGGTTAATTCAGGTGCTTGGCCCCCATAAAAGGACCACCATAGTGCTGTAGTTCCAAAAGGAAGCGATCATCAAGGATTTGAAATGATATGCATTCACATCCTTCATATAAAAATATGGAAAATATGATAAACATATAAGACAGTATTATTCATTTTAAATATGCATGAGTCCCAATGTGTAATCTACAATCCACAACAACATTACCTGCAAAGATGAATCATAAAAGGTAAAAACTATAAGAGAAGATCATAGTATTCCTTATATTACAGCATTCCTTATATTAAAGCAAGTCTATTGCTCCACAAAGCTTAATAAATTTAAAATATGTTACGAAGATTAAAAGGAAAAAAAATTAACTCACCTGGTGGAACACTTGTTCTTTGATCAACAGCCATTGGCTCAGCAAAACATCCCGCAGGTGTTCTGTATGCTTCAAGTTGTTTAGCTATCACATAGTGGTCCTTAGCCATACGCGCTATACAGTCAAGAAGCCCAGTAGTAACCTCAGCATCAACATAGAATCCGTCGGAGTAGAAGAGAGAGGATTCAAATAGTACGCGGCAGAATGAATAGTACTATAAAGAAAGTTGTCCCATACATTGTCGATTATATCCCAAAAAGGCAAATATCTCGTTTCTTCGCCCCCAAAATTTTGTTTTATGTTTTCCTTTGAGCGATCCATAGCATCATACAAGAATCCCATAGGAGCGTTATCACTTTCACAGATCTGTAACAAAGGTATATAATTGTAACAAAGATACATAAAATCAGCTGTCAGATGGATAAATAGTTTGATTCCTAAGATACATCAAAACTCATGACCAGTTGGACCCAATTCAAGTTTCCATAATGATCTCCACACAATAATAAATTTCATTCTTATAAACCAACTATTAAGAGTTGATTTTTGCGTGTTGATGTGAAAGGATATTAAGATTTATAATTGTAGTAAATATTAATCGAGTATTAAAATCACCTGATGCAAAACACTTATCAGCGGATTTGTGACCTTTAAGATGTCAGCTGCAGCAATCCAAAATGAGGTGTTTTCCAACTTTTCAACTACGCGTTTGCCCTTATCTCTAGATGCACAGATAGAAGCAATCCATTTCGTTGAGCGGAACATAGTAATCAGATTTTCTCTCTCAGACACAATATTTTCCAGTGTGACAAACTGTGCAAGTGACTTCAATTTGGAAGCCCTGACAAGCTCCCCACCTCGAATGTGCTTCTTCATAAGCCCCAAAGCAAGCTCGTTACCATAAATAAAGCTTGTTATGGTCTTAGCCTCAGTTAGCACTCTGCTCACATGATCCATCTTTGCTATTCTTTCCAATATGTCATTAATGCAGTAATCTGCACATAAGTTGCAGGAAATAGATCGATATTTCTCAACCACCTTCTGCCCTGCGGACTGCATGTAGGATGAGGCATTGTGAAAGATCACCTGAACTACATTTTGAACACCAACCTCCTCGATTACATTACAAAGAACTAAAAATAACGCATCGCTATCACACATAACACGAGTTGCATCCATGGATTTCAAGAATATTGTCCCATGCGGACAATGCACGAGAAAACTAATCAGGCTTCTGCCCCTTTCATTGGTCCAACTGTCAAGCAATATGCTGCACCCAGTATGTACCCATAACTGCTTCACATCCTGCACATATGCAAGAACTTCTCTCAATTCTTGTTGGAGAATCCACCCCTTAAGATCGTTCTCTGTTGGAAGTTTAAGACCGGCACCGCATGCAACCACAACATCAATCATTTTCCTGAAAGATGGTAAACTGACCATATTGAGATTGATCCCAGCCTCGAAGAAGAACCCACCTACAGATCTCGCTACGAGCAATTCTGATTCGTTTCTCACTTCTTCCTTTATTGCCGGCTTGACATCTTCTTCCATCATGAGTGATGAAGGGATATGTCCATTTAGAAATGTGGATTCAAACTTCATGTTGTTCCCTTCATTTGTTGAAGTTTGCCTTGGGGGAGTAAGATAAGGACTGCTCTTCCCATTTACATAGTCCCCTGCCAACAAGACAATTTGCTTTGGTTTTTGGCTAACGACTTGTAATTATATATTTCAGCTTTCAATTTTTTAATTGGTTGAGAAACTCTCAATGAAACCAAACCGAAACCAAATAACCTTGGCATATGGACATATGCTAGAAATATATATATATATATATATATATATATATATATATATATATATATATATATATATATATATATATATATATATATATATATATTATGCAGTATTGATGGTTATCATATTAAAGAATAAAAATAAATTTTGATGTGACATATGCAAATATGATAGATTTATTTAGAATTTATTTATTCAGCTCATATAGTAATTTTTTTTTTCAGTTATGTCTCAAAATCTTTAAACTGCATATTTCGATTCAGCTGAGAAAGTTCTGCAAAATCAAACCATACCAAAGAGATTATAACCCTACCTTCAACAGTTTCTTCAGCTCTCTTTCCTTTCTCCATAGGGCTCTCTTGAGTTGGCTTGAGTTGGCAAAAGCTCCTCTTCAGGGGAAGTTCCGAGTGGTTCAAAATTCCGACTTGCCTAACCAACCTCTCTTTCTTCTTCTCAAGAAGAGAATTCCTCATATGTTCCTTGATATCAGCAGGTACTTCACTGCATTCTACGACATCACTTCCGACGCCGCCCAAGTGATGCTTGAGACGGTTGAAGCCGCCAACAACCTTTTCACAGTACTTGCATCTGACTCTCTTATTTTCCTCATCGAGCACTGTTCCATGCCCGTCCATTGCCTCACCTCCCACTCTACTTGAGCTCATCCCTTCGAGTTAACAGCCTTTTGTTCACGTTAACTTGAAAGATGCAAAGTCGACACCTTAGAGAGATCAACAAAAAAAATAAAAATAAAAATAAAAACAATGAAATTTTTTGCTTGCATGTATCAATTTGAAAATATAAAGGTAAAAAACTTATGGAGACAACCTGAACCATAGCACATTTTGAAATTGGTAGTTGAACATTAAAACTTTTCATTTCGATATCTTTTTGGTCAGAATCTATCAAAACTTGATGATTTCAATTAGAAAAGTGATAGGAACTTCCATCAATTGGAAGGGACATTCCGTTATGAGCTACAAAAAAACAATAGAAGCTAATGAAAGTTAGGAATTGAGATCAAAACTTGCAAAGTTCGGGCGCACAGTTCTGAGAGCGATATACTACCGGTAGTGTTTATAATCTTTATGCTCTACCAAACATAAGCAAGCAGAAAATCAAGGGGAGATAACAAAAGAGGCGATGGCTTAGGGTATTAATCACAAAACAGTCAAATATTAACAAGATTTTGCTTCATGCTAGCATGCTACTTAAGACGAAAATTGCCGACCAAAAGAGCATCCTTACAGGGTCCCAAACAGTAGTATAACACCCAGATTCTAACAACACGGAAAAGGACAAATTTTTGCTTTGCTAAAGCATCACATTTTGTTGCACCACACTATTACACATCAAAGTGGCGCATTTCACTATTACATAGCGAGCAAAAATTACAGTATCAATGCTGGAACAAATTAATTAGAAAAACACAAACTGTACTTCACAATTAAACTCGATAAATGGAGAAAAAGACAAATTTGAGCTATATATCTGCATAAAGTACTTACAATAAATAGTGTTATCCGAAGAACACAAAGATGCTAGCATTTGTGTATTACGGATTATTTTACCTGGTAGAGTGGGAGTGGGGCCCAACTTCAACTTCCCACGAGTAAGAAACCAAAGAGATAGTAAATGGTCGGGTTCATGCCCCGGCCCAAAATGGTCCGAAACCCTAATCCAACCATTCCCAGGGATCCAAAAAAATGGAATGGAGATGGAGCCCTCAAAACTTATTAGGGTTTTGAGAACAATGTGAGTACGAATCACTTTGTAAGGGGTCTAGGGTTTCAACAAAGAGGAGAGAGAGAGGTCTAGGGTTTCAACAAAGGGGGGAGAGAGAGAGAGAGAGAGATGGTACTGGTAATGGAGTTGGTGGGGCTGTGGTGATCGGAGGTGAAGGAGGAGGAGGATGAAGAGAGAGCGAGAGAGAGAGAGAGAGAACGGAGGGTTCATGCGATGGGTTTAAGTGTCTGGTCTACCACGTGTCCTTGCACCGGACCAATGATAAGAGAGAACTGAGATGAGAAATTCATTTGGACCATATGGCCGTCCCGGTCTAATAGATTATGTGCACCGAATGATTGATTATCGTACCAACGAAGAGTAGGAAATGAGTTACAGTACAATTCACAACCATTGTTAGTTCTTATTAGATAGTTTTATCAATAATTGATTAAAAAAAAAAAAAAAAAGTTATAGCGTTTTATATTATCAAAAAAATATACTAAAGATTGATGCTGCAAAAAATGTGTACACAAGTAAAGCCAAAATCATGTTCAAATTACTTCCCATTAATCTACATCCAAAATAAATTAAAAATACAAAACTAAGGTGTGTGTGTGTGTGTATATATGCGCGCGCATCCATAGCAACAACAAAGATTAGCTGAAAAATTAAGAAAAGATATGTTTACTAACTAAAATGTGCATGCAAATAAACACATGAATGTATATAAGTTAGTAAAATAATTAATATTTGCAGGATCTTACATCTTTAGAATGTCATTAGTAACTAGTACAATTGCATTTTAGTTGAGGATTTTAGTCTCAAGAATATAATCATGTATTCCTATGAATATTGTTTAAAAGCATATATGCCTACGTAGCAATTATATTCTAAGCTTAACTCAACAGGTTAATTACTATGCAAAACTAATCACCGAAAGGAAATAAAATTAATTGCTCATGATACAAGCTAGCTTGGATGATCATCTCAAGCAAATCCTACAAATTTAAGTTCAGATAATAATGCAATGTAATAGATGTAAAATCAATCGATCGAGTACGGTAATATCAAATTATGAGCCAAAACATGCACATCATTCACGCCCGATCTACTTAGAATTAAAGGATCGTGATAGATAGATGTGAGAACGATATTTCACATACTCGATTAGGCAAATATGTACAAGCAAAGGTTGTGAGAGGTACGAATGAATTACATACTCAACTAGCTTGTCGCTGGTGATGTACAACACTCCTCCTACAAAAAAAAAAATAGATTCAAAAATATGTTAAAAAGATAACATGATATAAATCTAGGATAAAACCAATATGAAACATTGCTGAAACTAGTTATATATGCACATCATACATAAAAAACTTTACTATTTAGACTAGTGTTTGAAATGATACCGCACCAAGCAATTCACCTGTTCCAATATATTTTTCAATCGAAAGGTTTGTATATTTGTTATAGGGTTAAGCAGAAAGAGAAGCACCGCCGAGGGAGGTTGAGCAGAGAGAGAAGCGCCGCCGATCGAGGGAGGTTGAGCAGAGAGAGAAGCGCCGCCGAGGGAGGATGATAGTTATTGCAACAGGCAATGGGGAATTATTGGATGCATGTATCAGGTAGAAAAAGAGCGAAAGCGGATCATTTTATTTTGGGGACACATTTTCTATGTTTTGTGTGTGTGAGAGAGAGAGAGAGAGAATTTTTTTGGACAGTATTAGTTTCAGAGAGAGAGAGAGCGCCTAGATTTTATTCGAGGCAATGAGATGTTGCATCACTTGTCACAAATAGTCACGCACACATACATGCACGCCAAAAGGGAGAAAGAGGTATGGAGAGAGGGAGAGATTATAAAGAGAGAAAGATAAAAAGAGAGTCTGAATCTATCATTACTCTTCAATTCACAAACTCAATGCTTCAAATCTTGTTAGATATACTATTTAAGATATTATTGCCCGAAGAGCGTTATTGCTATTGCATAACAATGAAAGGGAGGAGAAAAATAAAATGATTGAATGACGGATTTAAAGAAAAAAAATTGCCTTAAACCATATTACTAGTGAAAAGAAGAAGAAGACTTCTATTTTGTCACATTAGCTTAATTTTAGATAGTTTTAAAAAATTGACAAAAAAATAGCGAAACGCACAAAAAATCACTCTCCATTTTGGGGTCACAAGAGAGAGAGAGAGAGAGAGGGTAATTAGGGTAGGGACCGGGTGGTGGTTATATATGCAATGGTTATTTTCACATGATATCAGAGCAAAAAATTCTGAATTCGAGTCACATTAGGCTCTTAACATTTTAATTTTCTCCAATTTAATTCAAGCCCACGTCATGCGCCGACTAAAAAGTCTCAAGCCCAGACGTGAGAGGGAGTGTTAAATATAAAAAATATTTAAACACCGTTCTCTAACAGCTTAAGCTTTTAGAGTATATCAGTTGTTTTACATAAATGCAAAAAAAATATGTATATAAATACACACACAAAACCACCATATCTATGAACAAAGAATTAATCGGAAGAGTAAGAGCACATTTAAACTCATTGTGAATCTTGTCACTCATGCTATACTTTGAGCAATGTATTATTGCCATATGAGATTATTAATCATTCCATAAAAAGGATAAAAATGTAGAAATAGAATAAAATGGTGGTAGGATAGATTTAACCCCAAACCCCTAAGCTTTTCTTAGTGAAAGCTAGTTAGGAAAATTTTACATGAAAGAAAACTAATATAGAGAAATTTGAGGAGTAATATTTTGGTAAAATGATTGCAATTAAGTGATTGTACTCTATTATTACTTGGTCCAAAGGAAGAAAAGAACTATGTAGATCAACATATGAAAAATATAGTAGTAATTTTTCAAGCAAGAGCTAGACATTCCTTCCAATTCAATCAAGGGGCTTACATTATCCAGTATTGGTTGTTCAATCATAGGGCTTATTAATTTGTCAACTGGCTAGAACTTTAAAATTTAGCTCTCAATTTGGTTAAATTACATAGGCAAAATTAAGAGAAAAGGATGGATTACATACTCAATTAAGTTCTTGCTGCTGATGTATAACCAATTTGCAACCTACAAAAAGAAATAAATGTTTATTAAAACATAATAAATTTACAAACCAAAGTACAAAATCAACACAAAAACCTCCCTCTCACTCTCTCCCTCTCTAAAAGAAAATCAATATAAAACAAAAACTTTATTTATTTATTAGTCAAATTAGTACTACACTAATATGAAAACTTCAATATTTTGTCAAATTTTTGAAGTTGCACTATATCACTTAATTTATACCACATCCCTCAATGACATTTTTCACTTTTTTAGAAATTAATAAAATATTAACCGAGTGAGATGATGGACTCTGTATGGAGTGGCGGATTTGTTAGTGTTAGGTATATAGTATAGAAGAAAAGAAAAAGAAAGAGGAGAAAAGATTGAAGTCACCTGCGTATCTCATATTGGACGGACGAAAAGAGAGTGAGACTGAATTTTTCCTTAGAGGTATTAGTTTCTCTAAGAAAGAGGGAGGACATTTTTAAACAAACACCATTAGTTTCCAAAAAAGAAAGGTTACTAAGGAGGTTACGTAAGAGTAAGAGGGGGTTGGCCATTTGGCATAGACAGACACAAACACTGACACGAATAAAGGCACCCACGCAAAGCACGCGCATACACACACACGCATAGAGAAAGAGAGAGAGAGAGAGATTATAATTTAGGCTATTTATAGGGGTTTGCATAAAAGAAAGAGTTTGTAGATCATAAGCGCTAACCAATTATCCCAAAAGCACATGCTGATTCCATCGCACTTAAGGGCTCAGCCACAATATATACTCGAGGATTTCGACTTGACTCAAACTACCTGGACATTGGGTCTATTGTTAGGCCTCTTGCCATTAGGTCACTTATGGACCGCACCTCGACTCAATTTATTAGGCTCACCTAACTTAACTTATTAGTCTTATGAACCTATTGTCACAGGGCGAAAAGTTAGACCTATTTTAGCCCAATAATAATTAGCCAACAGAGTTAACTGACTCGCCATTTGCTGTAGAGGAACATGAACACCGACATGAATAAAGATGCACCCACCTCCGCGTGCACATACAAAGCATCTTAGAAAGTATGACCCATTTGGCATTAAGGGTTGTATGTTATTACTGGGACAAAAGAGTTGGAACGAAAGTATACAAAGATATACATTTCTAATTTTCGGTGAGCCTATAAAAAATGTTTGTTTATTGGCATTTATTGTCTTTACGCAAATATGAATAGGGTTACTGTGCTATTAGGAGTATAACATTCCTTGTGCTCCTAAGTTTTTGATAAATGATTAAGATGTGAGAGAGTGAAGAGAAATTAGAGAGAAATTGAGTGTCTCTGTTTCTCTTTTCTTCAAATTTCTTTCTAATTTCTCTTCTCTCTCATCTAGACCACCCATCAAAATTGATAGATAGTTAGGAGCTTGGAGCACAAGGCTGCCGTGCTCCTAATAATATAGTATCCCTACTTATATTAGCATAAAAACCATAAATGCCAATATATGCCAAATATATGTAGGGCTGCAGTTGGACCTCCTCGCTCATGCAGTTCCTATTGTAGCAGTTTGATTTAAGTATATCAAATTAAATACTAAATTTGCATTTGCATGTAGTTACAACTGCCGTGCAATTGCAACTATATGCAACCAAACAGTTCCTAACTGTGCACCTACAATATAGCTAGGCCTAAATCTTACACCTAGACTTTTATATATGCTTCGTATCTACTTGTTTTATCAAACTTTTAAAAAATACTAAAAACTAAAAAAAATAATTTATACTTTTGGATGACGAGATGTAAAATATATATTTATAATAGAATGTGTAAATAGCATTTTTTTTGGCCAATTTGCAAAAAAAAAATCCACCAATTTTGCATTTTTACAAAAATAGACAATTTTTTACATTTTGCAAAAGATAACTTTTTAGTAAACTAATCAAAATACTCTTATTTCTCCTTCTCTTTCCTTTCTCTCTCGTATTCGTTTTTCTCCCTCCCTTGTCGTCTCCCTCCTCCTTATGTACCGTCCATTCTTCTATTTCTATAAATAGTAATAATAATAATAATAATAAAACTTAATTAATTCATATATCATTTTATGGTTTAACATTTTTTTTTACTTTCATACATTATTGTTTTAACCGTATTATTTAAGCATCGTGTGATTTCTATTTTATTTTTTGTTACACTTTCTATTAATTTCTCCATTAAAATCTGTGCGGCACATGATGGTTTTAACACAAAAGTTAATAAAATGAATAATAGAAAACAAAAATAAAAATAAGAGAATATAAATAAAACAACCAAAATTATAGGATATTGGACTAGAAAAGAAAAAATAGTAAATTGAGTTGGCTATAAGGAAGAAAAAAAAAGTAAAAATACAAAAATAATTCAAACCATATTGGTTTAACTACCTAGCATTTTAAAATTTTGATTTTACTACCTAACTTTTTTTTTTTTATTTGAATCGCCAACGATACTCGACGTCAAAATTTACGTGTCATTTATCTCTACATATTTAGTTACTATATTTCATATAATTCTCGCAACTATAAATTTATTGAAATAAATAATTAGCTTAAATATTAAAGTCATAGTATTATTGACCGACTCAAATCAAATAAATTAAAAAATTATATAGTAAAATTAAAATTTTAAAAAATTAGTTACACCATCAAAATGTTATATTAGTTTAGATAAATTATATATTTTTTTATCTACAAAAAAATTGTGGAAAACCGTTGTTCCCTCCGTCCGAGAAACGCGCCTGTCGTACGAAAGACCGTTAAAGCGGGGCAAAAACCAAAAAAAAAAAAAACAAAAACAAAAACAAAACAAATAGAAAAAACCAACCAAACTTTAACTGGAAAAGAAAAAGAGAAAACTTCAAAAACCCCCCTATGGTTTCATATTTTTTTCATTTTAGTATCCTATGATTTAAAGTGTATCAAGTTAGTATACTGTGGTTTCGCACTTTCTCACTTTAGTATCCTGTAGTTTAAAGTGTATCAAGTTAGTACCCTGTGATTTTATTTTTGTATCAAGTTGGTACCCTTTGGTTTTATTTTTGTATCAAGTTAGTATTCTATGGTTTTTAAACTATATGGTACTAAAGTGAGAAATTGCTAAACCACATGGTAATAAAGTGAGAAAATGCGAATCAAAGTGTATTAACTTGATACACTTTAAACCACATGGTACTAAAGTGAAAAAGTGCAAAACTATTGGGTACTAACTTGATATATTTTAAACCACATGGTACTAAAGTGAGGAAAAGCGGAACCACAAGGGGGTATTTGAAGTTTTCCCCAGAAATTTAAAAAAAAAAAAACCCGTCCGTTTCTCCTCCTCTCTCCTCGTCCTCTCTCTCTCTCTCTCTCTCTCTCTCTCTCTCTCTCATCGATCACACCATTCCTCACCACCACCACCACCGCATCCCACGAGCGAAGCAGCGAACGCGAATTTCCCAAATTGCTCTCCTCCTCCTCCTCTTCTTCTTCTTCTTCCTCATGAATTTCTCTGTTACTACATCATTGTGATTGCGGCGTCGGAATCGGCGGGTAATTTCTTTCGCTTTCTTCTTCTCGATTGATTTCTCGAAGCTTTATTTTCATGGCTTAATCGCGTAGTGGGAGTTAATTTTATTCGATTTGAGGAATAATTTGTCTTTTAGATCTCCGAGAGCCTGTTTGGCGGCTAAGATTGGATCGGATAGTATAAAATGGTGAGAGATAACAAAAACTATGATTGAAAAGAGGACGAATTCCATGAATCTGAAGTTGTTGAATTGAATGTAAATATTAAAAATACTGTTGCTTCGCAGGTTAAATTTTTCAAAAAACAACGATTGTTTTATATAATTTGACAAAGAGGGATAGGATTAGGGTTAGATTAGTTGGGATGCAACGAGAACTTTTGAATCTAATCCCATCTTAGCGAGATTAGTCTGAACGAATGCCTCTGAGTCACTAAATCCTTCCGATTCTACGACATTTCTGTGTCATTCTATCATATCCAATCCAATTTTGGGTGTTCAAATACATACGAGAGAATTTAATAATAAGAATTGGACGTTGACTTTGGTTTCTGTTTTTCTGCAAACACCTAAAAGGATTAATATCTATTAGGAAGAAAAGGTGTACAAATATGGTACCAAAACTTGTCAATGGCATTAAGATTTTCTGATTTTACATAGAAATGCTATTTATTTATTAACTCACTTCTTGCATTTTTCATCTCAATTCGGTAGCCTGCAATGATGTCCAACATTTCAAATTCGTGTTGAGATCTGCTGATCCTTAGAATTGCATTTCAGGATGCTCGTCGTATGGAGATGGAGAAGATAAATCAAAAGACCCAGATGGCTACACTGCGCTCTAATCCGGAAGTATGTGTTCGTTGTGCTTATTTCAACGTAATTTGCGCACTGCAACCGCAGTTATTTCATCTCCCTACATGTTCAAACTGTTACAAACAGTAAAAGAATGTATTTGTATGCTTGTATTATGCCGCCGCTCGGTTCGTATTCTTTGAAGGCTTATTTACTGCTTTTGGTTTCATTGATTGCTTTATAGAGCAGATAGTTTCGCTGGACGGAAGGTTAGATGAGTTTGAGGATGAAAGCCTCGTTAGCCCGGTGACGCACTCCAGAAAGCCTTCTGGTTTTGAGGGAACCCACCGTAATTCTTTTTCTGTCGACAAACAAGAGTGCACTGTCGAATATCTGAAGACTAGATTTTTCAGGAGCTTGAAGATCGTATTGTTTACGGCAAAGATTAATATGTTGATGCCTTGTGGCCTTATTGCGGTCTTGATCAACTACATTACTGGTGACCATGTGAGCTCACTAAGCTATGGTTGTTTTTATGTCCCAGTGTATTGTATTGTACATTTTAGTTCTCTCTTTTTTCTATTCTTTTTTTTCGTTTTTTTGACATGCGGCTTTTAATACATAGGGATGGGTGTTTTTCCTTAGCTTGCTAGGTATCATTCCTTTCGCAGAGCGGTTGGGATTTGCCACGGAGTAAGGAGTCTGTTTCCTTTGCTTTCACCTATTTTTGTGTTCTTGGCTTTGCAGATCAGTTCTCTTTTCATACGGGCAGCATGGTTAAGCCTGCTATTGTTTGTTGTTTTGTAGGCAACTAGCACTCTTTACAGGACCAACAGGTTCGGCATTATCTTTCCTCGGATTAAATTTATCTCTATTTAGTTGAACCTTATATTAAGGACTACATATTGTGTCATTCATCTTGGATGCTTTGGATCATATTGAGTGGACTCAAAATCGGGAGAGTATATCACTCTTTTACCGTGTAATGGGAGTTGGAATGGTCTCCTTCGGACCAAACAATCAGAATGTGAGGCAAACATTCCAATTCCAATTCCATGCCCTGCTTGTGGTATTTAAATATATCTATCTGGAACTAGAAAAAATTATTGTACTATTTATCTTTAAAGTTGCAACCAGCCCTGCTTTGTGGGACTCACTTTGGGCAATGTACTGTTGTAGTATTAAAGGAAATTATTAGTCATTGCAAGTCCAGCAGTATTGCTGAAGACTGCCATTTTGCGCATGCAGTTGGTGGTCTCCTAAATGCTACCTTCGGAAACGCAACAGAATTGATCATATCAATCCATGCTCTGAGAAACGGAATGTTGCGAGTAGTTCAGCAATCATTACTTGGATCTATCTTGTCAAACATGCTTCTGGTCCTTGGCTGTGCATTCTTTAGTGGAGGGATTGTTTTCATCAATAAAAAGGAGCAAGTTTTCAATAAGGTACTCGTTAATTTCTTGATTATCAGTTTCAGTTTTTAAATTTAGCACTATGGAAAGGTTAGATTGCTTACATTGTTGTGCGCAGGCGTCGGCTGTAATGAACTCTGGATTGCTTTTAATGGCAGTCATGGGCTTACTCTTTCCGGCCGTCCTCCACTACACCCACACTGAAGTCCAGTTTGGCAAGTCAGAATTAGCCCTGTCAAGATTCAGCAGCTGCATTATGCTTGTGGTTTACGCCTCCTATCTCTTTTTCCAGTTGAGAAGTCAGGAATATTTAGATTGTCCAGTTAATGAGGTAGGCCCTTTCTTTATCAAATGATTTAAACAGCTGTAATTACAGTGAATATGCTAACTTTCTTAAAGAATCTCGGCAATTGAGGTTCATTGTTGAATTTCATCTAGCGTATCTTTGCACTGGAAAGCAAAAACTATTGCATTATAAATAAACTGTGGGAGCTATCGTGTTAGAACAACACACAACTCTTTGTGTTGCATGCATCTATTTGTGCTCTTCTAGCTTAAAAAATTGGTGATTTACTTGCCTTCTTTCTTTTGAACTTTCTAGTTATGACTTTGAATTTATAGAAATTTTATTGATGTTCTCTGAATTTGAGAAAGGGAGGAAGTCCGAATGAACAGGGTGCAGATGACGAAGAAAGTGCTGAGATTTCGAAATGGGAAGCAATCACCTGGCTTGCTGTTTTGACTGCTTGGATTTCTGTACTCTCTGATTACTTAGTTGATGCTATAGAGGTAATATGTCTGTTCACTCCCGTTGTCGCTTATACTTTGCAAACTTCTTTCTGGTTGTTTTCCTCCGAGTTACATAACGCATGGTGACATCAAGACATTGTCCATCGACTTGGTTACAATTACATGAGGCTTTGCCTATAAAGTATGTGTTCAGAAGAGCAATTAAATAGTCTAACCCGAAGGATCACCCCACTTGTAAGTGCTTCCACACCGAGCACTCTAGGTCAGCACTTATTGGTGACCGCGAAAGTTCATACAGCCGTGGCAACAACTCAATTTTCCTTAACTTGCAAATTTTGTTCACAGAAGGCCTGGCTGGGTGCTGTTATTTCCTGCAATAGCTATTCTAAAAGACAGGCCAAGAGCAACTAAGTTTATGTGTTTGCATATATTGTTAAGGTTCGTCAAATTTTTCGCGTTGTTTTGAAATGTTGCATATCACAGGGGCCTCAACTGCATGGAGGATACCAGTTGCTTTTATTAGTGTTGTTCTACTTCCGATTGTGGGGAATGCCGCAGAGCATGCAAGCGCCATAATGTTTGCAATGAAAGACAAACTTGTAAGTCTCTTCAGAGTCCTTAGAATGTTTTCCTTGGAGTTGTCTGCTTAGTCTAGGGCTTGGGAATTTTCATCCAGGACATTTCTCTCGGAGTGGCAATTGGATCATCTACACAAATATCAATGTTTGGGGTAGGTTTATCGACTCATCCCTTTTCCTTCAATCAACTAGAAAATGTAGCAACTTCTCTTGGCGAACTTCTTTGGAGTGCAAGTGATTTATAAGAACGAAATAAAAATGCGTTTTGGATTAACCAGCATTTCACTGGATGTCATTTCATTAGTGTTTCTTTACTGGCCCCATGGGTATATGAATTCATAACTTTTTAAGTTTTTATTCGATTTAACTGACGATTAATGCTGTGAAATATTTTCGCTCCACAGATTCCGTTCTGTGTAGTAATTGGGTGGATGATGGGACAGCCAATGGACTTAAATTTTCAGCTTTTCGAGACAGCCACTCTCTTCATAACTGTAATAGTCGTGGCATTCATGCTACAGGTAGTATACCACAGACGAGAAACGACAAGTTTCATTCATAGTTAATGTATAATTTTAAGGATCTTCAAAAATGTGAAGTATTTTCCGCAATGGAGAACAGTAATTATCTGTTAGTTCTATAGAAGAAATTTGCTCAGTTATAATTCACCACTCTGTTAAGCAGTTTTGGCTAGCTTTTCAAGACAACAAGTTCTCTAGTGTTTGTTTCACTTGTCTCCTCCACAATATTTAAGCACCTATTTTCATCTTTGTACTTTGATATGTCTAATATTATTGTATTACTTTAATTTCAGGATGGAACTTCTAACTACTTCAAGGGCTTAATGCTCATTCTTTGCTATCTTATTGTAGCTGCCAGTTTTTTCGTACATGTTGATCCTACATCTATCGGTGAGTTACTCAAACTTTTAAAATCTCTCTTCCTTTTCTATATAAAGATTTAATATCGAGCAACATCGGTATCAATACGTGACAGTGCCTAATCGACCGACGTATTTGTTTTGCAGAAGATGCGCCTCCGCAAGAATAAGGGCTACTAAGTCTTCAGAAGATTAGCAATGATATATAAAAACATTATACTCCTTGCAACTGCCCTGATGAGACATGGCTATTTCTTTTCTACTAACAATTTTGCAAATCAAGGTCTCCCAAAAATTGCTAATTTTGATTGTTTTGAGTTCGGTGCGAGTTTTTCGTCTACAGAGTGCCAATTTTCTGGTGTAAGAATATTCATGTAAATATACTCAGCAGTTACATTAACTTCACCGTGTACAAAAATTGCCGGATCAAACAATACATTTTTGTTCATTTTATCATTGTTTTCTTCTGATATAAATAGTAACTATCAAGTAAGTGTGTGATAAAACAGCATTAGATACCCGAGACATGATGTTTTGCTCTTCTTTTTTTTTAGGGAAAACTTCAAAAGCCCCCCTGCGGTTTCATGCATTCTCACTTTGGTACCCTGTAGTTTAAAACGTATCAATTTGCCCCCCTGTGGTTTCGTTTTTCACTTTTTGATATCAATTTTATTATTATTATTTTTTTAAATCAACGACAAAATTAAAACTAAAAGGTACTAAAGTAAATATTCAATAAACATAAATGGATATTTGAAGTTTTTTTGTATATAATTTAACAAAATATTAACGAAAAGGCTTTCGAAAGGATAAAAACGAAACCACAAGGGGCCAAATTGATACGTTTTAAACCACGCATCAAGTGAGAATACATGAAATCAGGGTTTTTGAAGTTTTCCCTTTTTTTATATTGATTTTTTTTTTTTTCATCCGATTTTGATATACACCCGATCCATCCAAAGGCATTATTATTAGCAAAGTGAACCCAAAAAACAATTGGGCCGGGTATAGGCCCATTATTGAGTCCTGTAGTCAATAGATTCGGCCCGGCCCGTATCGATCCATATTTAGTCCCATTGTGGGCCGGGCTACATTTTGCTGGGGGCGTGGGGAGTGTGGTCACCACCAGTGAGCTCACCCCCACGCCTTATCATCTGTTGTGCCACAAAACAATTTTTTTGGTGGAGTTTTCATCAGAAAACTCCGTAGTAATGCTTACGAGGCGGTGACCGTAACGCTGGGGTCGAGGCGTTAAATAGATGCACGAAACCCAAAAATAGTCATTTTAATTAATTATTTTTAAAAAAAAAATTTGGACAAATATTTTGTGAATTTTAATCAGCCGTTTATCTTATAATTTTGTTCATTTCTATTAGTATATGAATTTATATATATATATATATATATATATATATATATATATATATATATATATATATATATATATATATATTCTTATCTATTATGAGTAGTAGAGCCCTACTACTCATAAGTTGTTTCGATGATAGAGCTTTCAAATCGACGATCCACTCCGTTAAATATGATCTAGAGTATTTAAAATTTCTAGAAAATAAATTTCGTAATTTTTCGAAATCATTTACCTTACGATCAAAAGCTCACAAAATTGTCAATTTTTAACGGCCGATATGGGATACTTGGTAGTTTAACGGTGTAAAAGAATTGAAATAGGTTGAATTTTTGATAGAAAATTCTATTCACTACCTAGATAAAGATCAATAACTCCGATCTTAAATTGAAGGATCCGATCATCTATTTTTAGGATATCGTTCGATTTCGGCCGTCATTCATTTTATGTCCATTTGATGGACTTTATTATGATTTTGAAAAATTATGAAATTTATTTTCTAGAAGTTTTAAATACTCTAGATATTTTAATCAGCCGTTTATCTTATAATTTTGTTCATTTCTATTAGTATATGACTTTAAAATTTTTATTTTATATATATATATATAGAATGAATTTTATGAGTCATTCTGAAAATATTTTTATTCAAAATTCATAAATTTAAAATACTTTTTTTATTTTAAAATTTAGGTCAAAACGAGAAATTGGAACTTTTCTGAAATTATGGTAAATAAATATAAATAAACAAACTAATCCAAAAGTAGACCTATCAATTTAAGTATTTGGGCCGGATAAAAGCCCAAGTTGAAGTAGTCAATGGATTTGGCCCGTGTCGCATCCAGATTATTGGGCCTTAATTAGGCCGGGCTATTTAGATTTTAGATGGGTTAGTCCAAAGCTGAAGAGTAGGGAGTCTCGTCACCCCCAGTAAGCTCACCGCCCCGACAGTAACATCCCCTCCCCCACAAAATATTTTTTTCCGTGGAGTTTTCATCGGAAACCTCCGGGGTTACGCGAACCGGGAGGTGAGCGTAACGTTGGGATAATTTTGAAATTTTAAAAAATTTCGACAATTATTTTGTGATTGAAAAATTAATTTATATATATATATATATATATATATATATATATATATATATATATATATATATATATATATATATATATTTAGTTGAATAATTTTAGGAGCTATTCTGAAAATATTTTTTTATTCAAAATTCAAAATTTTAAATTTTTGAAAATTTGAATGTATCAGTTTTTTTTACAAATTTAGTTAATATATTTCAGACTTTATTCTTACAACTATAAATTAATTAAACCAAGTAACTTGCTTAAATTTTAAATCAAAAGTATCATTCGCGGAATCCAATCAAACGTATTGAAAAATTTAGTAGTAAAATGAAAATTCCAGAGGATTGTTCTGATAGATTCTGTACATTTTTACCTATATCTTAAACGATGTGAGCGAACAGAATATTATCGTCCCTATGATATTTTAAACCACACTCTAATAAATGAAACAATCCCAGCAGTGGGAATTGAGCCCTCGATACATAGAAAGAGCAATGAATGCAATATAACCCTCGGCTCTCGGATTCGTTTCCCACATAATATTAGTTATTATATATACACTGATGGAAAACTAATTCCATCGAACAACAACAACATCATGTCCACAGAATGTTCTGTCACTTCCTTTGATAACGTCGGATTGCGAAGCTGTCGTGACACATTATTGGCGGCTATGAAGAAGCTCTTCATTGCTCAACTTGGATTGGCGGCTATGAAGAAGCTCTTCATTGCTCAGCTTGGAGTCTTGCGCGTTTATGATCCTCCGGTGGCTTGCAGTCACCGTCTGATTCGGGAATTCTATGCTTCGGAGCGGTCGGTGAAGAAACTGAGTCTGTCTTTGATTCATCTTGATCTTGTGAGGTTTTATCGGCAGACTCCACCTGCGCTTCTGCAGAAACTCCCATTGATGAGGCAAAGGAATCGCTTGCCTTTTGCTGCTCTTCCAGGATCTTCTGCAAGTATATTGCATGCTCTTCGATGCGTAACTGAAGTGCCCTTTGTATCTGACAGTAGAGAGTGAACAACTCTGTCAACATATGGCGGCCGCTGGCGGAACAAATCAATGTACTTTTAGTTTTTTATATTTCTTTATGTACATTACTGTTATCTTTCCTCTCTTTTAAGTCGCATCAGAGAGATGTTCACTTGCAGATGATGGCGTTATTCGACCAACATAGGAATCTGAAGAGATTTCATCCTTCCATCTTCACAAAACCTAGGTTTATATCTAGGTTATAACTATAAGAAGCAGGTAGTTGAAAGAGCTGGTAATTGAAGGACTAGCATCAACTTGGATGTAGGGATGCAAATGGGGCGGATTCAGGGTCGGGAGGGGTCCCCCACCTCCCACCCTATTTTCCTGACGGGTTAGGGCAGATTCAGAATATGTTGATTTTTTTCCCCCCTATTTTTTGGCCCTACTTATTGATCCATTCGGGTAGGTTGGGGTGGAAGCAGATTTTTGGCCTCCCGCTTCATTTTCTTAGCGGATCGGGGCGGATTCAGAACAGATTAAATTTTTCTTTAATTTGGCTCCACTTACCGCCCCATTCAGGACGGATCGGGGCAGGAGATCCACCAACCCGAACCTATTTGCATCCTGAATTGGATGCAATAAGATTGTCATGAATAAGATCTCAGCGATCATTACTGCTGAATTTGTTGGTAGACCTCAGCGATCATTACTGCTGAATTTGTTGGTAGCTTGAGATGAACTATACTTGAAATGAAAAAAGTTTTTTTCTTTTCCCCTTCCTAACCAACTAATATTTGTCAAAAAGTACCCTAGATGATTTCTCCAAACAAAGGTTTGTAGTGAAGAAAGAAAAGTCCACAATGCAACAGGAGTTCAGATGAGAGTATGAGGGAGGTGAATTGTAAGAAAATTAGAAAAATTACATGCACACTTATGCATTTCATTTTGCAGCTCAAACAAAGAAACGTGTAATACCTTAGCATCTTAGGTAACAAAAATTTGAAAAATCTCAAAGTTCACAGCTACAGCTCGGTATATGTCATACTCACCTCGAGTTGTTCATGCAGCTGTTTCTGAACTTCAATTTGCATCCGAAGAGCTTCTGTCATTTCCATGTTCCTACCAAAGGGAGGGAAATAAGGGAAAAGAGAACAAAAAAATCTAACACACACATGCCCAGAGAGAGAGAGAGAGAATCAGCTTACTTTTTCTTCCCGCCTCCGCTGTCATTAGTTACTGGTGTCGCTTTCTTATCTTCTACAGGCGAAAACTTCTTGTCTTGATGAACATGCATTCATAACCAACAACCATATTAGCATGTCAAATTTCAAGACTCATTTTACTTTGTCTTTAACTAACACCAAAGGAAATAACAGCAAACTAATAACAGCAAATCACTGGGGAAAAAAAAAGAAAAATAATAATAATTTGTCATAGTTGGTAGAACATCATCGCTCATTTTAAATAGCATTTACAAATCCTAGCTTGAAGTTTGAACTATTCGTTTCTACAGAAAGATTGGAGGAATAGCAAAAGCCCAACACTGACTTTGGATACGCGAGTTCGTTTTCATGCGACTACAAATCACCTTGTATAAATACAGTAGCAGTATGACTCTACAAGTTACTAACTGAATTGGTAGTTTGAGAGGGCTTTAATTAGTTCATTAACACGGGTTGGGAACTTAAGACAAGCTTTAAGTTTGTAGAGCTAGACACTTAGTTGATTCCAAAATAAACAGAAAACATGTGTTTATTTACACAAGCAGAATTTCCTTTTTAGAGTATTTACCTTCTTTTGCCTCCGGAAGATATTTGGCGAGACGATACTTCTGCACGCCACAGCCACATATAAAAGGATATCATCAGGATTAAATCTCTAAGAAAATTTCAATCCACCATGGAAGAAAAACAATTTCTGTAGAAATACCTGTAAGTGACTCTTTACATGATAGATGGTCAAACCCTCTACATTCATAAGCTTCAGTACACCCTTTGGGGTTGCCTCTGCTTGAAAGAAAACAAAGCGGAAAAAAAAAAGGGGGATGAGTGAAAAAATAGACAATGATATGCATTAATTTCTAATAAACCAAAGTAGTTAGCTTACTGTCGGGCCCATCAAGCTTGTTCACAGCTTCTACAAAACGCTCATGGAGGTCCAAAGTCCACCTTAGTCTTGGTTTATTATTATTAGTTGCAGCTCCAGATGCGGAGGGAGTGGAATGTAACTGAACTTTGATAGGAGATCCTGAAGGCTGAGGGTTCTGGTTCTGACAAGATGACACTGGTTGAGGCGAAATCTGTGGTTTCTCATATATATCCTATACATAACAAACAAGAGGTAAATCAGATTTTCGTTTTAGGCCATCAAATTGGTTTGTAATTCACATGTTGGTACTTGAAGTCATAAGAGGGCAATTCTTACTGTGAAGGGACTTTTTTAGGTCAACATATTAAGATAATTTGAACCGTGCCCCTCAACAGCACGAAAAGTTCTGCGCATACCAGTCAAAAGTTCAAAATTTTGCAAATGCCATAGTAATAATACTACAAGTGCCAAAAATTACCCTTTCCAGAAGGCATTTAAGAAAAGCACAGGTGCAAGTTCAGAGCATACATGATGATACTTTTAAAGCTTTCTTTTTTTGAGTAGATACAAAGGTATTTCTGATTTTGCCAACTCTTGAAGTGTATGTATGAAAATATGTGACTTCCTCAATTACAAGCTAAAAGAAACACACTGGTGATACTATTCTTGCCAGCGACTTTCAATGTATAAACTGAAAAAAAAAGGGAAACAAAAATAGGAAATCATCGACAAACTCACATCCAATCGAGGACTTTCTTCATTGTCTGTGATAGCTATTCCAAGCTGTTCCGACAAAATTTGCAGCTCCATTTTCTCAGTTATAGCCAAGCTGTTGCTGTCACAGTTCTCTCCATGGAAGCTACCATCCGAAGCATCTCCAGAAAGGTTAAGAAAGTCCTTCATCAGTTCATCCGAATGCTCATCTTCGCTATTCGGGGTGTTATTAATATCACTAGTAAAGTGGAACGGAGAGTCTGAATCCTGAGCAGCTGAAGTCTGTTGCTCGCATTTGAGAGGATGAGGCAAGAAAGGCAGATTACTTAGTCTCCTGCAGGAGTCTGAGCTCTTCGAGGATGATGAGAATAGACTGGTACAGAACATAGACGAGCGAGAAAATATAGGTTCCGAATAGTGGGGATGTGATACGTGTGAGATAGGACTTTCCGAATCAGATTCAGGGCTTAATTTCTTTGGGTTAAGAAGGTAGGAAAATTCGCCTGAGGATGACGAATTATTGCCTGATAGACTTTCGCGGTCTTGTTGGCCTTTGAAAATTTTGCTTATTTTAGAAGGTGCAGCTTGACAATAATGTAAAGTTCTTTCTGGAGAGTTGCTTTGTTTAACCGTAACAATGCTGTGGCTACTCATGGTCTTTAACTGATTCAATAAACTCGATACCGAAGAATGTGATCCGTCTTACGCCTGCATAACGTACTTGTATAAATATCACAAGATGAAAATTTGCTTAAAGAGATGGTCTGAAGTGAGTTATGGAATTATGGTTAATGAAGCAGTAACATGAGAACTTTTTTAATATGATTTTGCACGTTAAACACAGGAAAGAATTCATTCTCAGAAAACTGCAACTCTTACAGAGAATTATATCTTGGTAGATGCATTCCGTAACTCAGCATCTTACCAATGTCAACTAGACGCTATTTGATGGGCACTATAAACAGATGTCGAGACATATTGATAGGCAATAAAATGCAAGACTCGACAATTTATGGTTCCACAGCGTGAAGCAAATGTGCACTTGCCTCTTTGTAATAGTAAGTCAATGCAGTAAATCAAGTGTTAGTTCATCAATTAAATAAAATCATTTTGCTTAAGATAGGAACTTACAGAAGGAAGTATGCACATGTATAATGCTCATCAACAAGAACATACTTTTCCAAATTAACACTTGAAGAGTAACATAACTATGAATGTCCTAGAACATCCAGAGGGTTTACGCCGGATTAGTTGCACTAGAACTTAGTTGATTGACCTATCTAAAATTCATCATTCCTCGTAATCATGAGTAGGAAAGAGACACAATGAAGCAAAATTAAAGCTATGGCTCCATAGCTTTATTCTTCTTCAATTGAAACTCACAAATGGAAAGTCATTTTTCAGCATCATCTGATTAAGAAAGAAACACTGACACTTCTTCAAGTGAAACAAATCAGCAAGAAACCAACCATACATTTAAGTTGAGTTTTTTGGGGTCAAAATGTTTGAAAAAGCTCTCATCTACAGGCTAATATTCTGAATTGAGTGATTTAAGCCAAAGAAAACAGGGGATTTTACTAAATCCTACAGTGGTTCAGTTAATTTTAATAGCTCTAATCACTTTATAGCAAATAAATCCACAACAATAAATGACTAATAGCCTATGAATTTATCAGCTTAAACAAACTCTCAAATTTAACTACCTAAAATAGCTCAAATCACCACAAAAAAAAAGAAGAAGAAATTTAGGGGTACTTTACACATTTTTTTACCAAAATTTTTCAGTTTCCCTCCTAAATAATTTTGACATAAGTAGACTTAAAAGGAAAAAAATCAACATTTTCTCTTATCAAACCCTACTAAATTTTAAGGAAAAAAAAAACAATTTGTAGCCCGCAGTTTGCATCATTTTGAATAAGATGATGAGTCCATTAACACCCTTACACCAAATGGCTCAAAAAAAAAAAAAGGAAAAAGAAAAAGAAAGGAGAAAATCTACGCAAATAATTGAAAAAAAATATAGGGAAAGAAGATAAGAATCTCTCTCACCTGAAGCCGCACCAATCGACCAGTGTAGATCCCGAATCATACACGTTTCTCTTTAAACCTCTCCCCTTTTCTCTCTCTACACAAAATGATTGGAGCTCTCTCTCTCTATCTCTCTCTCTATGTAATGTCGTGATTGTTGCCCTTATCTCTTACCTCGAAGGGAAATGAAAGATGTGAAATTCCCAAAATGCCCTCTGTCCATTTATAGCAAAGTGGGGGAATTGATAGAAGAGAAATGGCGACTGAATTATTTATTGTTTATTTTAGTTTGAAATTGAGAAATATTTATTTTATACTAAGATTTAAAACAATTTGAAAGCACTTTTATTTTTATTTTCCAATGTTATAAAATTATGGTGAAAATTCTTACTAGAAAAATAAAATATAATACATGCTTCTTCTGTGGCGATTTTTATCGTAATTTTATGATACTTAGAAAATAAATTAAATTTATTTTTTAAAATTTGTGAACTCTTTAAGATACCGAGGCACGTATCTTTATCCATCATTATACCGAATGAAATGTTAGTTTATAGATAAAAAAAATTATGAAGACCCTCTCAGCTATTGGCTATTTGAAAATCGCCGCATCAAATTTTTATTTATTGACTATGTTTTTCTAAATTAAGTAAGTTTAGTCCATTAAAATAAAAAATTAAATTAAAGATTTTTTAATTATTTAATGAATAAGTTGAAATAATCGATAGATAGGTTTACCTATCAAATTTAATAATATATATATATATATATATATATATATATATATATATATATATATATATATATATATATATATATATATAAGAGGGATCTATTTCACAATGACTTGTTGGTAAAAAAATTACGTACGGTTTTATCGAATAATTATCTTTTATTTAACATTGTCTTTTTCCTAATGACAAAAATAAACAAAAAATATAAAGATAAGCACAAGATATAGAGAATGTAATTAGTCAATAGAATAATAAGAAAATAAAATAACTCCTTGGTTTGGAGTGTGGCCACCTCACTCCTACTTGTGGACCTCGACCTTTTGATTGATGGGAGCAAGTTTTAAAAAAAAAATAAAGAACTCTATAAAATTGTAAAATTTTAATGTAATTTTGAGTTGTGTGGCAGTCCAATTAAATAATAAATAGTTTCCCAATATTGAGAATTACTTACTAATCAATTAACACTTGTTTAATTTTAACCCTAGGATTTTGGAGTATTTAATGAAACCAACTGTTCTCCAACATTAATTGTGGTTGTTTTTCCAAAACAAAAAAACAAAAACAAAAAAAAAAGCAAAACTTAGTCAGGAGCAAGGGCTACCGCAAGTCACAAGGTGACAAGTCACAAGAGTAGGAAAAAGACAAAAACACCAACACATCAAACTGTGTATAAGATACAATAATAATAATAATAATAATAATAATAATAATAATAATAACAACAATAAGAAAAATTTTCAAATACTATTCTTATGAGTTTATATTTTTTATTTTAGTATTATGTGATTCAAATGTATCAATTTAGGACTCCATAATTTTATTTATTTATTTATTATTTTTTATTATTTTTTTCGTTAAAATAGTGACAAAGTTAAAACTAAAAGATATTAAAATAAATATTCGATAAATTTAGAGGGAGTATTTGAAGTTTTTTATATATAATTTAACAAAATATTAACCGAAAAGTTGACGAAAAAAAAAAAACAAACTATATGGTATTAAATTGATAAACTTTAAACCATATACTGTTAAATTAAAAAGGTACAAAAAGTACGGAATGGCATTTGAAGTTTATCCTATTTAGGAAAAATTCTACACTGTAATGCTTACACCACGTCATCAATAATAAGCCAATCATATTTCTTCTTTTCAAATAAAAGTATAATAAAAATAATTTTTTAAATATATATTTTTAAAATGAGGTATTTGATTGGTTTGTGATTCCACGCCATCAATATATTCGGTGTATTCTAAATTTTTTCCCTATTTAGGCGTATTAATGCTCCAGTACTGTATCCAAGATTGGAGTCGACAATCTTGTCTCTTGGCTACATTCGGTACTTGTGAAAAGTTAACTAAAAGAGTTCAAATTAAAAATTTGTTAAAATCAGATAATTCGCTAGTTTCATTCTCTAATTTTTTTATCTTTATTAAATATAAAAATATAAAATTAAATATATATAGCTTTCTACGACCTTAAACTATTATAAATAAACGCGCGGTTATTTCATATAACTTAATATAATAAATATTAGAGTTGTAAATTTTCAATTCGAATCATCTTAAACTTTAGATATGATTATAAGTTAAGAAAAAATATGCTTAATTTATTTAAAAAAGCGATCAAAATAAAAATAAATAAAAGTACAATTGTACTATTATAAAAATTGACTGATAAACTCTATAAAATTATGCGAATGAAAAAAAAGAAAAAAGAAAAAAAGAAGAAGAAGAAAAAGAAAGCGAGAGAAAGGCTCTACGTACGAAGGCTTTGGGAGTGGCGGGTGCAGTAAGTAAGGAGCGGGGAGAGACGTATCCTTATTTACTACGCCTTTTTTAAAGCCCACGTGTTGGCTTCTTAACTAAAGAGAGACGAAGTAATTTATTATCACGTGTTTCCCCTTTCTTTTATCTTTTTTTTTATCTTTTTTTATATATATAATTAATGTCCAGGTTTTTTTATTTGTTTAAAAATTTAGAGCCTTCGATTTGAGTTTTTCACTATATATATATATATATTATTGATAATTATTTTATATTTGTATATTAATCTAATATTTTTTGACTCCGTATAGACGAAACAATCAAAACTGCTTAATTACTGTACGCAGCACAGTGTTGCATCATGTTTCAAGTGGTCGTGATCTTGTATTATTACATGATATGAAGCAAGGATTAATTATATTGATGACAACAATAAAAAATAATATGAAATTAAGCATCAACTTGGCACAAGAATCTTTTAGCAGTATTTTTATTATTTATTTATTTTTTTCCCCCGGCCACTTGATGCCAATTTGTGGGTTCGTGTGTCTAATCAGGGGACCATGAATATATGTATGTTTATCTAATAAGGTTGATTAATATATATATATATATATATATGGAATATCATCTCATGATGTTGACCCATTTTAATTTTGTGTGTTAATTAATTTTCTGATAATCTAATGCTTAATTTCAATCAAATGAGCTAGACTGGTTCAGTCCACTCATCGATCGATCGATAATCGGGCACAGAGAGGTTTGATCAGGTCAAAGTAGTGACAAATTTATAATTAAATCTGAGTCCAATTTGGATTAATTAGGTTATTGATGCCAATGAGGGACATAGTTTGGGTCCAAAACTCTAGGATCCAACAACCAAAATCATATAAATCGCAGCATCTGATTTTAGTAATTAATAATAGTCCATGATGATGATGATGATGATGATGATCGCGACAAATTAAGGGAGGAAATTAAACGGGGGATTAATCGATTTCATGTCTCCATCATAAACTTTTTTTCGTAGGGGAAAATGAATCTAGGCCAATTCCCTCACTTTAGGGTCATTTTCTTGTTAAAATGGACCGTCCTAATTAAGTGGAATATTTGATGGTGGGCGTATATATGTTGTATAAAGAAATTAAAGAGAATAAACCTGATATATATATATAGTAGGATCGAGCCAAATTATTTGTCCATTCAATATTCATCAAAAGTAGATCTAACTCCAATTTTTATTATTGTGATAAACATAATAATTAACCATTTGTCACAAAATTACTCATATATCATCACCAGTTCTTTTAACATTTATTTTCTAGTGAAATTTTTAAAGAATATCCTTCATTTATATATATATATATATAGTCATACATAAACAAGCTTGAATGCAAACGAAGAAGATAAGATTTTTTCACATACAGAACGTCTATTTACTCTCTTTCCCTTTGTATGTTACTCGATTTTTCTTTCGTGTGTCTCTTTTGAAACTTTATTGTCTTAATTCTGTTGCTACATTTATTTCTCTTGATGAATAATACGGGTAGCTTACTATATTTTCTCTCAACATATATATAAGCTTAACACAGAAAAAGTCTATAAGAGGAGTATTATGTGGTAGGGAGAAAATCAAAATGAAATTCCATTAACTTCTTGTTAAACCGTGGGTCACATCCAACACTTCTAAGTACCATATGTGCCTGGTTCTATGCCTAGGACCTTTTCTTTTTTTTCCGTCGGTTTCTTTTTCTTCCAATTGTGTATTTGTACCATCTCCTGATTCATCTCTCACCAAATGGGGCGAAGAGGAGTCGCAATTCGGGTTCGCGAGTTGCAACTGCAGTTTTGTATCTAAGTCGTGTTAATTATAAACTTATTTAAAACTATGTAATAGAAACCATAATAAATGATTCAACAACAATAACAAATGCCTCCTATATATCGCTCTCCTAAAAAGCTGAGAAACAGTGACAGAATATGAAAGCAGTGAGGACAATTGGGCAAAGTGGTCCCAGTATGACGAAGGGAGTATTATTAACGCCTGAAACAGTAATGTCTTGCCAACATCCAGTAAATAAATTCAAATCCTGATTGCCATGCCAAGCATGAAAACTTTCGCAATGGCCCCATCTTTGTGGGACTTAAAAATCGGGTCCTACTGATACATGCCGTCTCAAATGACACACAACATAACCAAGTCTCCAAGTGGTTAAACATCATGCTCAATTACGTGTGGCTCTGCATCTCTCTCTACCTATCTTTAAGCTCTTCTTCGAACTTCTGCAATTTCTCACGGATGGGTGGCAAAAAGGCCCGCAGATCCTTAAAGATCCTCGTCTTATCATCTGTTCCGAGACCATTCTCATCACTAAATCTTACTTCAACCTGCATAGCAGGATCGGCTAGGATCAAAACCTAAGAACAGTATGGCAAATCGGCCTATGCAAAATAGGATAATTTTGATATTTAAGCTCTTCTTTCAGTGTAGTTTTTTGTTTTACCTCCAAGTCCTCGAGCTCGCCGAATGAAAACTCTGGAATGTCCAAATGTCCCTTCACCTTCTTCTTCTCCGATTGGATTAACCACTCACCTGTCGTGCGGTTCTCGTAAGCTCAATAAAGTCAACGGAGCTAGAAGGGGAAACAGAGAAAAAAAAATAAAAATCAAAGACATAAAAGAAGAATTTGCATATCATACCCTTAAATTTCAAGGTCAATTCATACGTATACCCAACTCTTTTCTTGTTGCGAACAGTGACCAGGAATGCCTGCTCATTATCCAAAACAAGTTAGAAATAAGGCAGATGAGAACAAACACAGATTGGATACTAGAACACAAGATTATCAGACTCGCCAAAAAACCCGGCATTATTTGTCCGGACCCGAATAGTAACATATCAACGAAAAGCTTCGAAAACTTTGAACTTTCATTTACTACTATTAAAATACCAGGCCTTACACGATAAAGAGTAAAAATCGCTTGAAGTATAAGAAAAATAACTGACGCGGACATGCCAACAGAACTCGCAGCGAAAAGCACCGACTTCATTACTTGACAAGCTTTTAGCTAGACATATTAGAAAGTGAGCTGAAGAGTATACTCACATCACCCGAGCATTTGGATACTTCATCAATGCACGCTTTACCGCTTGCGAACTCCAAAGAGCCCAAGGAACTAAGCAGCTCCTGCAATTCAAGCTATTGTTGATGACGACAAAATCGGAGACTGGCGAAACATTTAGTAACTAAGAAAATGTACTAAACAACAAAAAAAAAAAGTAGTGTGTTTGGAGACTACACCTTTATCCTATTAGTTGCCCATGAATTAAGGTTTCTTTCTTCCCACGTTCCAGCCTGCAGAAAGATAGAAAGTACAGATTAAGGACTGCAATTACACGCAAGACAGGTCCAGTCCAGTCCAGTCTGTATAATTGCGCGCATCAAAACAGAGGGGTGAAAAAAAAAACCTTCTGGCGACAATAGCGTTTAGCAACTGCCGCACTTTCTAGTTCAGCAGGTCGCATTGGATGCCTAGCTTATTTCGCGCAAAATACCAACAGCCATGGGTACAGAATATTGATTAAATGTTTCAGATGACTCGGATTTTGCCGCGCATAACAATAACAATTCAATCATTACTGCTAAAAGCAACTGCAAAAAGTTCAAATGCCAAACTACAACAGGATTCTAGCTTGCCTACAACAGCACATCACATATAGGGGCAGATTTCGAGTTCTCCTGAATGCAGGATCACATTCGAAAGAAAGCAATTCGAGATCAGTAGAAGAAAAAAATTTCAAAGACTGACGTGATTATTGATGGAAACTGAATATATGCTCTGTCATCTGTAATCCGACTTCACCTTTTGTCTATTTCTAATCATCAGGAACATGCATGCGATTTTGTTTGTTGGGCAAACAAAACAAAAGACCAAAATCATAGGAGCATAAGCAGCAATAGAGGGAGAGATGGGAACTTTGCAATCACTGACAGAGGAGGAAGAGGTAAGAGAGAAAGAGGAGACCTGGTTCCAGACGGAGCCGAGAGCGGTGGCGGGGCGGGGGTTGGGAATGTCGGCGGGGTCGAGCTTGCGAGGGACCGGGAGTGGGGCTGCGTCCTGCTTCGCCTCCCTCACCCAGTACCTGTACGACGCCTGCTTCTCCTCCACCGCCGCCGCCGCAGCCGCAGCCCCATCCTCCGCCATTACTGTTCTATTCCTCTCTCTCTCGATCTCTCTCGTGATCTCTCTCCTAGAGGATCGATCGGATCTGATGGGATGGGATCGGAGAGAAGGGAAAAGGGCAATGACTGAGCTCGCGAGATCGATCGACGGCGAGAGAGAGAGAGAGTTTGCGTTAGGGTTAGGGTTAGGCTAGGGCTCTCCAACAACACGGGAGGGAGGGAGGAAGGGAGCACGTATCCCGTCGCGTTTAGGTTTAATGGCGACGTCGTGTTTTGAGTCTTTTTGACCGGTCGAGAGAGAAATCAGGAGGCGACAGGGCGTAGTTTCCCTTTATTTTTAAAATTTTTATTTTTATTAAATATATATTACATATATATATTGGTCGAATCGGGACCCTTCCCGAAGCTTCCCAGGCCTTCCTTTCCCTTCTAAACAAATCACCCCCTTGCGTTGTAGGCACTAGAATATTGCACCCAAGAACCAACCTCACACCGCTCACCACAAATACGTGATGTGACCTGGTGACCAGTTTCAAGCAAATAATCCATCAATTCCTATCATAAGTAACTCAGCCTACTGTTTCTCGAACATACAGTTGCTGTATAGTGTATACCACTTATAATCTCAGCTTGTAAATGGTCAAACAATGGTTGGATCAGCTCTGCGATCATGTCTCAAAGAAAAAATGATAATAATATTACAAAATTTGTGTTCCGAATACAACTGGTATTCAAAGAAACTGATCCAGTTACAGTCCTCTGAAGCATTTTTTCCCCCTTTCACCCCTCGAAATAATTAAGAGTGGTATCTTAATTCAGCAGTCCTGCAAGCAAAGTAGACATTTCAAATACGAAGAGTCGAAAACCGGGCTCATAGGCCGACCCAGTAAGACCGGCCGTTGCTGTTGTGGATGGCCGAGGGAGATGGCGACGTTACACACCACTCATACCAGACCTACAAGGCGGAAATATTCCGTAAACGAAATCAGCTTTCAAAAACTCCATATTCCAGTAGGAAAAATATATGCTTCTTCGCATTCGTGAAAAGGTAAGGATACTTGGAGACCTCCTCAACTGCAGGTCGTCTCGGAAATAGCCCTCTCGACTCCCTCAACAACATAGTACGTTAAACAATGAACGACGCATAGCTATCTCCGAGCAAACCGATCGTGATGAACTCAGATAAGAGGAGACGAGGCGGCTCTATTTCAACATAGCCTATAGTTGTCTGGGTCTCCATGCATCTTTACCTTCATAAGATACACAACAGCGAGGAAGAAAACAAGGGAAATAGAAAACCTTTGCAGCACCGCAGCACCGCCAGAAATGAACTTCTATAGGTGATTCTGGAGGAACACAGATAGGCTTCCTCAGTGGGAAAAAGATTGGAAACCTGGTAGACCATGAAAGATGTTACTTGCTGAGGGGAAGACTAAGGGAATGTTCGTGTGATGATGAGTAGAGAAAGGCAAGTACCAACTGAACATATTCGGTGTAGCCATGGATGGTTCGATACCGAGATGTACGTCTTTATATAAGGTAGCATCAAAGTATCCAGCAAATCCTGTCCAAAAATATAGAACACAAGGTCTCTAAGATGAAAAGACAAGGGGATAATTTAGATTTGTATTTCATGCTCAGATATAAGCAAATATACAAGATTGGGAAAGCCGGGAATTTTTTTTCCATGAATCTGCTTTCTTTTCTGGTACTTCATGGTTCTCTCTTTTTAGAGAGCAAAGAAATGTATAGAAGTTTGAGATGATAAAGAAATAAGGAATTTAATCACACACCATGTACCAGAGCTGATCCTGTATCCGCTGGTATCACAAACTGCAGTTTCTCATACCTTTGGTTGTTGTTCTTTGATGAATAATTTGGATGATTAAAAGTAAATACCTGATAAGCATTAAAAATTTCATCAGAATGTAATGCCGGAGAGAAGAGGAACAGATGAAGGCATGTAATGGGCAATGAAAACAAATATTACAGACATAATTAAGTACAAACTACAATACAGTGAAATTAAATTTATTGTAAAGAAGGCACTTCAGAAAACATTCTTTAGAATCTCACTGGTTGAGAGGAAGCGAGTCTTGCTACTCGATGCAACTTGACAACATAAGCAGTTTCAAAATTTGCAAGGTCTTTATGCGATTTAACCTGCCACAACAAAAGTCCTTATCGACACTTCGCACTTGACAAAATATGGGAAAAGATTTGAGTTCACTTCTTACATCATTGTATAGCTTTGATGCTGTTATTGGCTGAATAAAACTTGTATATCTGCACAAAAATATATATAATAACCAACCAGATCACTATAGTAACTTCAGGTTTCTAGCAAAAAGAGGTCATACGATGATGGAATCGAAATGCCATCTGGTTTCAGAAATCTTTGTGCTCCATCTAGACACTCAGGAGACAGTTCATTGTCGCCAAAGGAGCCCAGTAACTCGCTCACCTGATTAAAATTGGATGACATTTCATTATATTTTACAGTATTAGGTATTGATTGTTAAGGAGATATTTGCATATAAAAAACCCAAATAAGGTAAGATCAATACCAATATATCAGCCTTTTCAGGGGCATCCCAAGAACGCATGTCACTAGAAACAATGGTGACCACACTTTCCCACCCCTCCAATTTGACCAAGCTCTGCCATGGAAAAGCATCATCATCATTATCAATGTGCATCGCCACCTATAACTTTCAATGAATGCTAGGGGTTCAACTTGAGTACGTTAGATCTGGTTGAAGGCTAATCTTAATCCCTTTCGCAGGTCAAACTTTCCCTTTGACCATAACCCAAATCAACTTCAGGTTGGACGAAGGTTGGGTCAGGTCGAGTTGAAGTTAGGCTTGGAACAGATGAAGTCGGTTTGGATCGTGACTACTGGGGTTCCATAATTTAAAAAATTTAGCAGGAAAAGGTTTAAAGTGATAAAGTTCAATCCTTTCCCTACAAAAGAGAAGAGTAAGTTCTCCTATTCCATATTGCTTTAATCTAGTTTTTTAAGATAAGAATTTGAGAGACTAAGGGAATGGCTGAATAAGAAAAATAGTAAACAGTACAGAGTCTACGGAGGAATAGTAAGACGACCATTTTGACAACTCACATGAAGCGTTATAACAGCATTTGGATTTTTCTCCACAGCATAAACTTTTAACTTCCGACCTGTTTCTTCGGCAGCCTGCATATATCATCAGATAGAGAAAACCTTGTGGAATTCTAAAATAGAAGCTAAACCACAATTAAGCAGTTCAAAATTCAAACTATTTCGAACATCCTCGTAAATATTCTTGGGGAGAAAAACAAAAGAATAGTTCAGTGCAAAATTAACTGAGGGTGATATCCTTTTGAGTTCACTAACATCTACATTATGATTGTACCAAAACACTGAAATTCACTTGACAAAAAGATTAATTAATTAAAATATTAATTATGCTTGATGTCATTCTTGATGGTTGACATACCCTAATGTGCTAAGAAATTTGAAATTCAATTGAGGAAAAGTAAATACCCACTATGAGAACATAATTTCAATGGTTTAGTACCCACAATAACGTGAGAACATGATTCTAATGGTTTTTTCTTTTTGCTCAGGTTTTAAAATACTCATCGGAGGCCAGATTTATAGAAACGAGGTGCAATATACCTGCAATGATGCTCTTACTAATGGTCCTCGTCCCGCTCCAACAACCATCAGCACCTTTTTGGAAATAAAAAAAAAAATTGAGATGATGTTAGCCTTCGCAGATTAATAAATGGAACGTGAGCTAATCTGATTCTCTGACTCCCAAGCTGAGCAGGCATCCTCTCGCAAAGATTGAGGCCTAAACCTTTACAAGGTCGTTCAATGTATTACATTACAAGTGAAAAGCCACATTATTAAACATCATTCAAAACATGTAAATTTCTTAAAAAACCGAAAATTACGTAAATAAAAGATCTCTTACGCATAGGCATCTTTTTGAAAAATGAGGCGCTGATTTCAATCTATACTAGCACTCCTATAAAGGATACTTGAATTCGAGATAAGCGGATTTTTATCAGGCAAAAGATGTACAATGTATGGCATATATAAATCAATCTCCATAAATTAGGTAGTTTACAACTAGATCTGAATACAAATAATGAATCAGAGCACATGGAGCCAGTGCTTATTCGAGGGCATCGACTGTAAAATGATAAGTGATATTCATAAGGTATTTCAGGGATGTAAGATCATGTGGGGTTCAAGCATGGGACAATTGAGGTCTCAACTTTAATCCTTGGGTAATCCTTGGGTAAGCCTAACAGATGAACTCTTATATGAAACGCAGCAAAGTAAACCATAATTTCAATCATGCCAAAAGAAAAGAAGAAAGAAGAGACTGCTACAAAATAGAGCTGAACTGCCTATATTACCATCTTTGTTGTAGAGGCTGCTTCATCAGGCACTCTGTCAACCAAAGCTTTAGAAATTGCTCTTTGGTACTGTCCAGATACAGATAGTAAGATGAGTTCCTTATATAGAGGAGTCAATATTCAGCGATGATCATAAGCATCGCTAACAAAAAGGGAAATACAACTTTGCTTACATACAGATGAAACCTACTACAAATGATAACGAGTTGCAAGTTATACAGTACATATTTAAGGGCCTATATCCTCAAGTATCAAACTGTATTTCGCCATGTTCCACACAAGGCCAATCAAGCCGCCACTGATTGGCTCGCAAATTTTTGTTGGACTAGAACTTTCTTTTCAGAAAATTGTCTGCTGATGATTGCGATGTGCCTCTTCACAGTCCAGGCCCTCATGAACAATAATTATCTTTGGAAAAATAAATAAATAAATAGTCAGAGCAGTAACAAACCTGGCTATATTTAACTGTGTCTTTCTCGAATGTCTCATAAGTTTGTGCCTCAAGATTATCCATGAGAGGCTGGAAAAAACAAAGACAAATGTATGAGCAACAGAAAGTTAACCTCGATTCGCAAAGATCACCTTAGCAGAAAAGAACAACAAAATTAATAGGCAAAGTCAAAATGTAATTGATAAGACTAGAGAGAAAAGAAAAAGGAGACAGAGTCAGAATTTTACCTGCAAAGGAGACTGTAAAAAGTCCCTATAACCAATCTGCAAGATAGAAGTTTAAACAAATGAAAAGAGAACTAACAACAAAACAAGAATCAACCGAGGCACACATACATTTCAAAGTACAAAAAATTGTACACATACCCCTCAAAAGTTATCCATAGAAATAGCCCATACTTGCACTATGCCCCTTAAAGCTACAATTTGTGCCTATAGCAATAACTCATAACTTTGTGTGACCCTCTGCTCACATTGAACAGTTGGCCGTGCCAAAAAGGATGCCATCAATTGAAATGTTCTGTGTTATTGAAGCTCATGTGAAAAACTGCCTTTTTCAATGAAGAACTCTCGAGTGGAGCTTATATACACAAATATAAGGAGGTGCAAGATGTAAATTTTGACGGGTACACACAAATGTAGGTTATGCATCTTTAAGGGCATGGACTATGGACGCAATTGTAAGTTTTGGGGTATACACAATTAAGTGCACTTTGCGGGGTATATACATGACAACACAAAATATATTACAGAGATAGTGGGTACCTCAAAGCGTTCTTGTTCAGGAAGTGGGTCCATCTTTTGGTATAGGTATGCAGCATAATCAAGATAAGGCCTCAACGCATGATGAACAGGCATACCTAGATAGTAGTATGGAGTTAGTAACTCAAAAGGCGACCACTCAATAAGCATCACAGAACACCATGGAGGTAAACAAAAGCCATTTTGTGGAAAAGAAAAGGAAAAGCCAATCATTTCAATATGTTCTATTATAAGATATATTCTTCAGTAATTACCTTCAAGATGGTTATTGTTGTCACCTACGAGCAAGTCTTCAGATATTTCTTGAGAAACATTATGAAGTGAAGTTCCAGATATTACTATCTAAAAGGAGCATCAGAAAGAAGTTGATTGAGAACTAAAGGAAGAAAGGATACAACAAAGATCTTTAGCGCCGTACAAAAATCCATCTAAAGTAATCCTTAAAAATAAATTTACTTGAACTACCTGGATAGAATGATTAAAGAAACCCATCACTAATTTCTGATGGCGCTTCGATAGACAAGGGTACCCTCTAGCATTTGTTAGAAAGGACTGTCAAAATAAAAGCAATTTATCTGTGAAAGACTAAATTTAACAATTTATGCTAAATGCTTAAAACTTTAAATCAAAATATCTACGCTTGTTTGGAGGATCGCGCATCTGACTGGTTCACCAAACCATCGGCCAAGTGAGTTTATCGATGGTAGCGAACTCCTGACGAACGAGTTACAAATTCAGTATCAAATTTCCACTACCGTGATGAATAGCTAATGCTGAAATGAACTGCGAACAGAATTACACAAAATTTTAAAAGGGGAAAGATGAAAAGTCTGACTTACAAAATGTCGAGAGCTATGCACAGCTGAGTATGATGCTCGCATAACAGCCGAAAGGAATTCCACAACTCCCACGAGTCAAAAGTTCCTTCACTCTGCAGAGCGAAGTAGTATCACTTTTAAGATAACAAGACAAATCATCTAAAAAAAGAGGTTCAGGAAGCATATTCAATATCCCTAATAATACATTCTATCAGGGGACTTTAAACAACTTTAACAGTTTAAGGCTGACAATTTTCACATATTTCTTCTAAATAGATACCCAATACTTACCGGATGTTTAGAAGCTGCATTCGTTGAATCATCCTCCATCAGTTCAGACTTCTCCAGGGGTATTCTGAGCCACAACTTTCAACCAAAAGGAAGAAACAAAAGTAAACAAAAAGAACAAAAAAAAAAAAAGAAAAAAAGAGAGTAAATGAACACAATAAGATTGGCGATGGGAAGATACCTGCATATTGTTCATACCTTGCAAGATTTGATTTACACATCTTGCATAATTACCGCAAGAATATCTCTTGGGGGAAGGAAGAAGGCAGGCCTGCATACGGGAACAAACAAATTAGATTGAATGTTCTTTTTCAATAGTTACAATTTACAAATTGGGGAAAAAGAAGAAAACCAGCAATTAGTATTAATAAATGCATTTTAAAGCTTCTACTTCAGTTATAGGCTTCGGTAACTAGTGATGAGTTCTACTACAGCCACGGACTTTTCTCGGAGTCCGTGAAAATATAAAATCGGTTCGAAAATTGCAGGCGTATACTACTTGAGTTCGAATCTGTTCCATTCCTTCCGAGCAGCAACGATTTAATACGGCAATTCGAAACTTACTGAAAAATACAGTTAAGACTACGAATTAAGCTATAGGAAGAGAGACAAGGATGCTGCGAAGACGCACTTTGCAGTCGTACATGGTTGGCGGGGCAGATAACATAGCATAGCATAACATGGCGAAGGAGATTAACTAAAGGGAGGAGGAGGTGATCAATTTGTGCAACTTTTAGCATACCATCCCCCCTCAAAATATGTATAATAAACTGCATTGTATTGCCGTAATAATAATAATAATAATACATAAACCTGCAAGGAGAGGTGAGAAGCCCATGCGATTTCCTGCTTCAGCGTGATCTCCGAGTCCAGGCGAAGCTGCTCATCCTCTGAATCGAGGTCAATCCAGGAGCTCACTTTTCCTGCTCATTAGTTAGAGAAAGCACACTGGTATAAAACTAAAACTGGGAGACAGGATGCTGTGTCATGATTCGGTGGGGCAGGCGCGCGCGTACCGACGACGTGACTGCTCCACTGGGAAGGGCTGAGAACGAGGTCCGACGCCGCGACAGGAAGAGGAGGAAGAACGGGGCCTTCGCATCCGCGGCGGGTCTCGGCAGCAGCAGGCCTATATGCAGGATCGATCTTTCGACAAGAAAGAAGAGCAGATTATGAAGTGTTGGTGGAACAGATGGGAGGGAGGGAGGGAGGGAGTTTTGTAAAATGAGTACGAGAGGGGAGAGGATGAAGTCGAAGCCGGCGGCGAGATCGCGGGTGAGAGCCTGCGGCATGTCGGGGTCGAAGTCTGTCTCGACGCCGCAGTAGCGCGACTCGCTCTTGTCGCCCGCCCTCTGACCCAGCGGCATTTTTTTCTTCTTCTTCTTCGCCTTTTCCCTCTTCCGCCGCTCCCTTCTGCCTCACACCCCCCCCACACACACTTTTCTCTCTCTCTCTCTCTCTCTCTCTAACCCCTAAAAGGGATGATGAGGATGATGATGAAGATGATGATGGATGAATAATTGAGCGGGGCTCGGACTTGGACGGAGGGAGTGGAGAATGGAGAAAAAGAGTGAGTGAGGAAATTAAAGCGGCGAGGGAAGAGGGCTGGGGCGCGGAGGGTTTGTTGGTGTAGGGTTTTTCCGAATTCCCAGCAGTTATATTTGTCGCCCGCTTCCTAGTATAGTACCTCCTCAAGTAACAAACAGTGTAACACACACACACACATCCACCCCTTTAGCTTTAGTCAAAAAAAAAAAAAAAAAAAAATTTAAATTTTTAAATTTTTTAAATTTATGAATTTTTTGATCGGAATTAAAATTCGACTTTAAAGCGTGGCATAAACTTAATTTTGGATTTTGGATATCAGACTTAAATGAATAATTTAAAATTTTCAAATAAAGTAGATTAATTAAATTTTAAATTTGAACTAGAGGTGAATTAAAATCTTAATATTCTTTATTTTAAACACGTAACTAAATATATAATATAAAAATATATATATATATATATATATATAGAAATATTCTATGTATATATAAGAAAATTATTAACTATATATATATAATAATTATTACTAACAGCAACTTTTTTAATTCGAGATAAAATGTGAGGGATAGTTTCTAACAAAATTATGACAGCTGAATTTAACTTTTTAAAATTTAAGTTTTTACTGTAAAAAGAATTGGGAAAAATAAATTTAAGCCAAAATAAGAATATTAAGTAAAACAAAATAAACAAACTAATCCAAAAAGACCTATCAATTACGTAATTGGGCCGGATAAAAGCCCATTTATTGAGTCCAGTAATAAGCAACAGATTCGGCCCCACATTGAGCTAGGCTATATTTTTGATGGGTTTGTTCGAAGCAGCTGATCTAGGAGTCTGGTCACCTCCGGTGAGCTCACCACCCATGCATTGTCATCTGTTTTTCCGTAAAACAAATTTTTTCGTGGAGTTTCCATCCAAAAACTGCGGAATTATGCTAACGCAGCGGTGAGCATTACGCTGGGATCTAGGGCGACAGAGCAACGCATTTCATAAATAAATGCGCGAGACCCAAAATAGTCATTTTAAATTTTTTTTTTTTTTTTTAAATCTTCACATAATAGTTTGTGAATTTATTACATTCATTTATCTTATAGTTTCTTTTTCATTTCCATTAGTATATTATATATGATTTAAACATTATATTTATCAATATATATATATATATATATATATATATATATATCATATATATATATATATATATATATATATATAGAGAGAGAGAGAGAGAGAGAGAGAGAGAGAGAGAGAGAGAGTGTGTGAATTTTAACAAAAAAAATATTTTTCTTCAAAATTCATAATTTGTAAATACTTGTTTATTTTAAAATTTAGGTCAAAACGAGAAATTGGAACTTTTCTGAAATTATGGTAATAATAAAAATAAATAAATAAACAAATAAACTAATCGAAAAGGACGCATATCAATTAGGTAGTATTTGGGCCGCATGAAAGCTCATGTATTTGTATTTGGGCCGTTAAAAGCCCACTTATTGAGTCCAGTAGTCAATTGATTTCGGCCCGTAAGACCACATTGGGCCGGGCCGGACTATATCGAAAGCCGTGGCTTTGGGAGTGTCGTCGCGACCAGTGAGCTCACCGCCCCCGCAGTATCGTCTGTTTTGCCGCAACACATTTTTTTCGGTGGAGTATTCATCAGAAAACGCCGAGGTTATCATTACGGGCGGTGAGCGTGTGTGTGTATATACATATATTGAACGAATCTTTCGAGTCACTCTCAAAATATTTTTATTCAAAGTTTCATAATTTTAAATGTTTTTTTTTTTTGAATTTTGTTATGTCGACGAATCGATTTTTTGGTGAAAAAATATTCTAGTTCCTTTTTTCTTATGCAAAATAAATTTTTAATTCTTTTTTTTCTCGAAGAGATAATCTTAAAATCATTTCATATTTTCTCATTTTAGATGAATAGTTTTAGATTATTTCAATATTATGTACCAATACTTAGTTTTTATGTTAATTTTTTATTGATTGCAACTAACAATCAAATTTAAATTTAATTTCAGATGTATATTTATTTTTTTTATCTCATTTGATTTTAAACTTTTATTTCATCTTAAATTCAAAATTAGCATTCTCTTTTCAAACTACTTTTCTAATTAAACGAAAGCATGAAATTCACAAATGTGGAGATACAAAAAAAAGAGGACTATTTTGAAACTGAACAAATACATAGATCATTCTTCAGTGAAGTAGCAAACTACATACCACTACCTGGATTATTGTTCACATAAAATGGCGGAAATGCAAAATATAAAAGAAAAATAACCTCCTTTCCCTTTTTGTTCACCTGCAAAACCAGATAGATAACTTCGTCTTCGCCATCCCCTCTTTCCACTCCATTGTCAAAACCAATCACAATAACAACACTAAACAAAGCATCCATTACACGCTCTCTTTATTTCCTTTTACCAAGAAACCATCACCATAGATTCCAAGAGAACACACAAATTAAAAAACGGAGCTGCAACTTCAATTATAAAAGAAGCCGAAGGTTATATACAACTCCTCAAATTTACACTTATCATGCTTCGGGAGGATCTTCTATCTCTCTTCTACTCTGCAGGGGTAGATTTAAACCCTAACCTCCCAAAAACAAAAGTTGGACGAAAGACCACCTATGTGTTAGTACCCAGCTTCCTCTTGATCTAATAAATGAGGCCATGTACAAGGAAACAAAAAGAATCAAAAGGGAGTGACACATCAAAAATCTTGTGGCCATTTACACTGTACAACCGGCGGCGATTGGGAACCCGTCAGCCATTATTAAGCTTATCCAAGAAATTGTCGATATTGTACTCATCTGCGTACTGCGACTGATCCCACAGCTCTCCCAGTTCATTGAGGATGGTCTTCAAGCCCTTTCCTTTGGGTTTTGAATCTTTATCGGGATCGCTGTTGGAGCTGCCCCCCGAAAGGATGCCACCACCCTGTTTCCATTTTATTGTTGTTAAGAGAGGGGATTTTAGAAAAGATGTTTATAGCCTAAGACGTCACAAAAATGTTATCTTATTGAACTGAAATGGGAACATTTTACATGAAGTATCTCTGCAATGTAAACTATGAATTTCAATACAAATAAATATATAGTAAGGCTAGAATAAACTCGAACTTCGGCCCAATTTCTTTCCTGGAAAAATCACTTTCCTTGCAAAATCAACATCAGGCTGTTTGAACTAAAGATTTGAGCTGGTGAAAATAAACTAATTTATTTACAGTGAAAATAGATAAATGATTCTTTCAGGGGTATATATGTAGAACATTTATATGCAAAAGGAAGAAGGGGGGACTGAGCGGGTCACCTTTTTGATGATAGGTGTAGAGGTGAAAAGATCAAGCAGTTGGCCAGTGTTCATGGTTTTGAGGCTAGCATTCTCAGCGTTGATGATGGCGTTAGCAACAGACACCTTGAACTTCTGGAGGCTCATCACTTTCTCCTCCAAGGTGCCACGCATGATGAGGCGATGAACATTCACTACTTTACGCTGCCCCAACCTGTGAGCCCTGTCCATTGCCTACAAAAAAGAATAATAAGGCATAAGATTTTCACCACACAAAAGAGATAGGCTGTCTAGTCCTTCATAGTTAGTATCTAGCGAGAGGGCTGATTTGAAAGTGAAACTACTAGGCAATGAACATTGTTTCAGATAAAGTGTCAATTGCAGTGTTACAAGAAAGGGGTAGATTTCAAAAACTAAGGATTTGGGGTCCTGTTTGATAAAGCATGAAAGTTCATGGGGTATTGGTACATTTATCCCTAAATGAGTGTAAAAAAGGACCCATATATAACCAAATGCAAGATAACTACATAAAAAACCATTCACAGTGAGCGAGATGGATTCAACAAGAACGGACAACAAAAGCATATGTACAAACCTGAAGGTCTTTCATGGGATTCCAGTCATGTTGCATGAAGACCAATGTATCAGCTGATGTTAGATTCAATCCAAGCCCACCAACTGCAATAACCAGGAGGAAATAAAACAGGAAAAAAATCAGGGTCTTGCGAGAATTAAACAACTTATAACTAATTTGAAGCCTACCATGAGTTGTGAGCAGTAGTACATCAATGGTCGGATCTGAATTAAATGCCTTGACAATATCAAATCTCTTCTCTGGTTCAACAGAACCATCTAGGCGCAAGTACGTGACACTGCCATATGTGAAAACTCTTGCATTAAGTAAATCAGGAGTTGTAGAAAAGTTATAGGTAGCAATGGTCAATTCAACAATATAGAATGAAATTATTAATTATATTAAGTATAGATACTCTAATTAAATGCAAAAGATCAGTCAGGCCATTCAAAAGATCAATCGAATATGCTGTCAAATCAGCTAATAATAAATTTAGGAGGAGGCACAGGAAGTGGTAGATGAACGCAGGTAGCAAACTATAAGCAAAGACTGACCTTTTCATACGAGACAGGAAAAGATCCCTCTCAATAATGTCAAGAAAAGACTGCAAAAATGTTCACATAAAGTATGAGATCAGAAAGGTATGAGAGTGAAGGGCAGAGCAATAGGCATTTGTGCCCATTTGGCCTAACTTTTAGTACTGCTTCTCTACTCCAATATGCAGCTGATAGGCATTTGGTAAACATTACCAAATATTTAGGAGCTTTTGCAGCAGTAAGAAGCTGGAATTAGCTTATCACTCCAGAAGCAGAAGATCCATTTGAAGATTCTGCCTCTGCAGCAGAGGGAAGCTATAAGAAGGTTTAACAGACGTTGGTGCTCTTCGAACAATTCTACATAAAAAACCATGTCTGCGGAAGATCCAGCCTGGCCAAACAGGCCGTTAGACCCAACGGCCGATTAGAGATGGATAATTTACCTTATGCTGAGCAAAGATTAAAACTCGGTGCTGTCCAACCATCAAAGCACCATCGGAACTTGATGCATCCAATCCAATGCCACACTCTTGAAGAATTTCTTGAAGAGCAACCAATTTAGGAGAATGATGTAGCTCATGAAGTTCTTTGACAATATCTGAACATCCTGGGACAACTTCAGACAGAACATTCCGGATAGACTCTGGCGGCTTATCACCAACGACCAGCAATGGATGACTGCATAGTTTTAGCAAATATTGCAATGCCTGTAACTCATAAATCAAAATAACAGAAGTTAGAAATGTCTCAAAAGAAAATCACGAACAGAAATGTATTACTCAGCTATAGAACCTGGAAGACATGACAAGTTGCTTTCCGGGAAGAATTTAATTCTTCTCCTCCTTCATGAGCTTTTACAAGGGTTGATATCTCTTCTTTCGCATCCGAATAAGAGAACCGTTCGTAAAGTTTAACTTGCAAAGGACTAAGGTCACAGAATCTATCCTGAATAATTTTCTCAGGAAGATCAGACAGGACTTCATCTTTCGTCCTCCGAAGGAGGAATGGCATGACCTACAGTTAAAAAGAACTTCAAATAACAAAGAGAAAAGTGGAACTACTAATTTTCTGCAGCATGAACATATAATATGTACTCAGAATTTCACCTGCTTATGCAAAGCCTCCATCGCAAGAACCCCAGCTTCAGCATCCTTAGCTGAACATTTCGAATCCCTAGCTGCTAGCAATGGTTTCCCATAGGTAGCTTGAAACTGTAGAAGCCAGCAGAAAGTTCAGTACATAGAAGTGTAAAAGGAGCCAAGTAGAAAGTTTCTCACTTTACCACCAATGGAACAATCTTATTTCCATTTAGCTCAGTTCAAAACACAAGCAATCTCAAGTCAATCAGTTTCTATCCATATTGCCATATGCTTACCCATCTAGCATTCCTATTTATGACTGCCTTGCATAATAGTACATAACCACACATGACGAAAACTCACATTTTCTTACGTAAATATCAAAAGTCATCTTTTATCACATCCGCTGAACCCTAATTATTAATCTATTATAGAAGTTGGCAGATTAAATGTTGTATTTGAGGTGGACATGACATCTAAACAGATGAACCTGACATGTGGCAAAGCTTATTCATCAGCTTCACTTTGCAGTTAAGGGGGCGTTTGGATTGATGAATCAGATCCAACGCAAGTCAAGTGCAGTGGTGTTTGAGTTTCCCTGAAGTGTGATTATTTTTTTGTTGTTTGTTTTGATATAACTCGTACAGTCTAAAAGTTAAATTCAATTACTTCTTCTGTTTGTTTTGATGTAACTTGATGCTGGTAAAATTAGTTTTTTGAGTTCCGTTATTTGTTTTGATATAAGTAAGTGGATCCCGTAATCTTCTAACTATAGTGGTAAATTTACCGCTATAAAATTTAATCTATTATATAATTAATTTTTTTATTTTTATTTAAAGGTAATTCTAATTTATTATAAATAAGGTAATTCTAACCCATTATAAAGGAAGTAGAGTTTAGGTTTTACTGTTTAATAAATTTTTTAGAGGAGGTTGAGTGTGACGGAAGTCGAGTACGGCACTTTATAGGAAGAAGTCGAGAGTAGGTGAAGTGGAGGTCTAACGTAACTTAAGTTACATTATATTTTTGACTTGTACTGAAACAAATAACGGAAATGAGGGAACTTGAGTTCCATCACTCCACTTACACCAAAACAAACGGGCCCTAAGTGTTTAGATACCCATAGCATTACTCCTTGAGGAAATATGTTACACAAGTACATCTTGCAGTTTTCAAACCAATAGATCATGCGGCTTTTCAAATCAATAGCTGTGATATGAAATAATATACTAATAACTTTAAAAACTCGAAAAATCCAACAAGCATGAAAATCAGCGGAATAACTCACATGTCATTATTGAAGTCAAGAAAGTAAAATCAAGTCGAATTAGTGCTAAAACAAAATTTTACCTGTTTTTCAGTCCCAAGAAACCCAGGCATTAAGAAATCAAACAGCGACCACAACTCCAAGACATTATTCTGCAGTTAAAATTGAGCTTTATCACAGTTGTGGACAGCAAATGGTTGCAGGAAATGGATCTCATCCGAACTTAATTAGACAACATAAATAACAAACTGCTATTAAATAAGAAATATAAAAAGGAAAGAAAAAGGAAAAGAAACCCAGCTAGAGCTAATGTTACCTGTATAGGTGTGCCACTTAAAATAAGGCGATGTTCTGCTTTTAACTGTTTCACCGCAGAAGTTATTTTGGATTTTGAACTTTTGATGATGTGGCCTTCATCTAGAATACAATAGTTCCAAGCTAGTTTGCCAAGATAATCAATATCCTTCCGAACAATGTCATATGATGTGATAATGACATTGCAAGCACCAAATTGACCACGAAGCAAAATTCTCTCTTGGACGGAACCAACATACTGAAGAGTAGTCAACACAGAATTGTCTATATATTTTTCGATCTCATATGCCCAGTGACCCACTAATGTAGAAGGGCAGATGATCAAAGACTTTGGATCCTTTTCTTTACATTGTGCACGCCATTCTGCAATGTCACTTGCTACAATAGCTGATGCCTGAAGAGTTTTTCCCAGCCCCATGTCATCGCATAAGATGCCGTGCAGTTTGAACCGCCTTAGGAAAGCTAACCAGTTGATTCCTTCTTGCTGGTACCTATATTCACCAACCAGAATTCCAAATTAAAAGCATCATCTAACTGTAAATTCCCCACATGCCAGTGTACATGAGAAAATAATGCAAATTGTTGAACATTGTTGCAATGGAAACTGGGATTCATGCAGGCACGCATTCTAAAATTAACGAGAAGCAAAAATTATTTACCAGTGACAAAAAGAACATCAAACAAAAGAATGATAAACTGATGAAATACCTCCTCAATCCCACTTTAAGATCGACGCATAGATTGTAATCATCAATATGAGAGTTATCAAGAAGCTGTTCTAAGAACTGCGCATCTTCCGTATTCCTAGATAGGCGTTCAGCTAGCCCATCAGGAGGAGGAACTCCCTGGCTAATGGTAGCAAAGGTACAAGGGAAGCAAAACTGTGAGTCACACTCTGGCGGACCCCACGATCACAATCGCTCATGCACCTGAGGAGAGGGACTACAAGTAAAGGAGCATAAGGTACCAACTCCACACCCAGGCCCTGAACAAGAAGGCTGACAAGCATCCCCGCACCCTGTCTTGCATGAACTGATGATGTATCAGACAACATAGGAATAACATTCTCAATTACAACACCCATTACATCAGCAGTCATTGACTTCGCCATTGAGGTGATGCATCGCGATGCAGCTAATCTCACTGCAACATGGGAATGGCGCATGCACGCAAGAATGCAAGGAAGTAGATTGAGCAATTTAGGTCTCAATGACTCGACAACATAAGGTGCAATTGAACGAATCACCTGCTTGAAAGAAGAGGCATTAATGTATGTGTAAAGCGTTCATCTATGTAACAAATATTAATAGTCAGTGACAACATCCAAGCTTTTTTTAGGACATAGTATAACAAACAATTCAAGGATCAAAGTACCACAATAGGGGTTCAGAGATCCTCATGATGCTATCAACGGCATCATTAGTAAATGGAGTCTATTCCTAGCAATAGAAGGGTCAAAAAACGAAAGGGGATTGTAAAGAAAATATGAACCTAGTTACAGATAGTGCAATCTAATTCTTTTGGTTGCAGTTTGGGCTACCACAGCCCCAAGGTAAATTGAACATCTAGCCTTCTAGACATGAGAAAGCCTAGACAAGGGAGAAAGAGTTAAGGAAGAGAAAAAGAATACAAAGTAACGATAATAAAATGGTACATCAATCTTATTAAGTAATAGAAGTATTTAGAAGTAATAGGACAATCCATCAAATGGTTTGTCTCAATTAGACATGTAATATACATGTCAAAACCTCTAAATGTTCATCCAAAGCAGAGCTGACAACAAGAAAATTCAATGTACTGCTATCTTAACTGTCTGTCTCCACAAATTTTTAATATGACGAGAAACCTGACATTCCCTAATTCTTTCAACAAAATACAAGAATTGTCCTCCCCAAAATCATGGTTCAAAAGAATTAGCAAAATAAGCCAAAAAGAAAAAAAAAAAACCTGGATGTTATTTATCAAAGTCTGTGGTTCCTTATCCTCAAAAGCCCTGCTTAATTGTAAGACTTGCTGGTTATCGGTTGGAAGCTGACCGTCAGCATATATGGGTTTGAGAACCTCAGTTAGGCAATCCCACAATTTTGGAAGTTTATCAAATAGTGAAGGCCCAAATTTCTCACACAAGTACTTAAGTGCCATTTCTGACCCACGTCTGCTTATGAAACCTTCCACCTTTGACCTATCTTCACTGGCCGAAAGCACTGGAAATTTAGTTTTTTGACTGCTGACTGCCTTCCCAAAAGACAACAAGTTTTGTTCTTCAATGACCTCCATAGAGTTTATGACTGCAGCCTGCGGCGTCTCATAAACATCAGAGCATGTTAAGCTGCAGAGGTTCTTTATTAGCTTGTCATTTGGCCCAGGCTTACGACCAACACAATTATAAATTAGCTCGGCCAGGGCTTCGGCAGCCTTCTGTTGCAATATTTCCTCCTGTGTCACATTTTAAACATAATTTATTTAGGCCATTAATTAGATTAAAATGATCTATTATCAAATGATATCAAGATGAAAACCCTTACCTGTTCTCTTTTGACAGCAGCCATTAAAGGCAAAATTACTGGATTAAGTCTACTAGGTAACTCTGACGTCCATACTACAGCAGAAGCAACTAATGCTGAGACTGCAACATGTAAATTATTCTGCACAAATACTTCAAATCAGAAAAATACATGTGAAATTAAAAAAAATAAAGTAGGCATGATCAATTCAGAAAAAAAAAAAAAACTTCTATAGCTGTTTGTTAAAATATTAAGAGCAACCGCCCAGATCAAGAGCAAAATGATTTGAAAAGGATGGCACAAGCAATAGACCTGAACACATTTTAAGTAGCCTGCTGTAGACAAAAGTCGTTGTTTTGCTGATTCTAACTCATCCAAAAGGCGTTTTTCAATATTAGAGGGAGCATGTGATTCAGCAGGTGATGGGAGCCTCGAAGCAAAATTAATTGCCTCATCAATACTGATCATGTCCAAATTAGAGTTAAAACTAGATAAATATTCTTTGAAAATGCCACAAGATTCAACCATGTGGAACAAACTGCCAGCCTCATTACGCATCTTAGAGTATGTTCTTGAAAGTTCAGAATAAGGGAGAATTGAATCCTTTGTAGGAAATGCAGGATCTGAGCATGCTAGCAAATCCAGCAACCATTTTTTCACACGGTCCAAAAAACCAAGCAAGACTCGACTAAGAGCGGGATCCCTGCTTTGAAGCTCTTTGAACCAAGCTACAAGAACCATAGATGCTACCTGCAAAAATACCCATTATTTTATCACACAAGCAAAACTTATGAATCACTCAGCTCATATCACTCAGCTCATCCATTTCCACAGAAGCAACCTGAATTTTCACATATAACCCTCGAGAGTGCAGATTCATTAAAGGATACCTTTAATTTTGGAGAGATGAGAGATCTGGTTCATGACATTCGAAAATGCTTTTATGAGGGATATATTTGTAAGTACTCAGGTATATATGCAAAAACCTTAACTTTGGACTTGCATATGTGAAAATTCAGAGTTTGCAGGGTTATGTATGGGAACAGATAATCTTGCAGGGATATATATATATATATATATATATATATATATATAGAGTTGAGCTAGAATGCTATCGATAGCAAACCGGCACTTTTGCCACCCATTTGTTTTCGATGATGAAGCCTCCAAATCGACGATCGGCACCGTTGAACATGATCTATACCACTTGAAGTATTTAGAAATTAAATTTCAATTCTTTTCGATATCATTTGCCTAATGATCAAAGGGTTTCAAAATTTGTAATTTTAATGGTCGATATGATGCGTTTTCTCGTTTAACGGCGTAAAGATATCCAAATCAATTGATTTTTTCTTTAAACTATTTCAAACAAGATCTATACTCTTGATCTTGATTACAAGACCCCTATCATCATTTTTTTAAGAATATTCATTTTCAGCCGTTCATTTTTATGTCCACTCGATGTATAAGAGAACAATATCGAAAATGTATGAAATTTGATTTCTAAATTCTTCAAATGGTATAGATCATATTCAACGGTACCGATCATCAATTTGGAGGCTCCATCATCGAAAACAAATGGGTGGCAAAAGTGTCGGTTTGCTATCGATAGCATTCTAGCTCAACTATATATATATATATATATATATATATATATATATATATATATATATATATATATATATATATATATTCCAATAAAACTGGGATGCTTACTTGTCTCTGGACTCCTGAGAGAGAGATAAGGTCATTCCACAATGGATCAACAACAACTTGCCAGGAACTCTCAGGCAACTTAGAAGCAAGAATCCCCAAGGCAGTTGCAGTGAGTACACGTGTGTGAGTAACAGACTTCTCGGAGTCAGCACCTACAGTTATTTTAGTAACCGTAGTGGTAGTAACATCAAGATTTTTCTCTGGAGAAGTAAAAGAAAGCACATTATCAGTAGTATCATTTTCCAGCTTCACTGCTCTCATCTTAGCAGCAGCTCTGTAATGGCTTTTGCGCGGAAGTACAACTGGCCAGAACATTTTCGTCGAGTCCAAAGTGGATCCATATGGGGTGGTTGCGAGCTGAACCCAAAAAGAAAAATATGACCTCGCAGCAGCTTCCAAGTCCTGCTCTGGACACTGCAATCAAAAGAATTGTGTTTACTTACATCTTTGATAATTACTCCAACCGTTACCTCTACAGACTTTACATGACCTCTGGCAAAGTTTGAAATGGGCACCTGAGCTACAAAAATTTTGATTTTACTACCTAACCTTAAATAATGTTGATTTAAATATCTATCCACCAACCTTAATAGAATTTTTGACATTATTTTTATGGAATGTTCTATAACCTAAAAAAATATTCTGCCACGTGATGTGCTATTCAATAACAATTTTTTGACAGAAATTGTCACATTTATGACCTGAGTTGGAGTTTTCCAAAAACAGAAGTAACGAAACGTTAGATAGTAAATTCACTAGTTTTACAATTCAGGTTCCGTTCAAATTTTCTTAAGATAAAATCCATATATTTTTACCTTCTTTATATCTAGAAGATGAAAGAGAAACCAAGCTGTTAGGGAGATATCAGACTACCTGAAGCAGAAGCCTCCAAACCCTCTCAGAAGACTGAACAATCTCATCATTAGATTCCAAAAGTAGATTTTGGAAAACAATCCTCAATGCATCGCCCAAGATAGAAGTCGTCCACAAATTAGAAGTCAATGTCTCAGTAGAGCTCCTAGTGTTACCAACTTCAAGAAGCCGCTCCTGCATAAGCTCATGAAATTGAAAAAGTTAAACCGTGGGCGCAAAATTTTCTACTTTAAAGAAGCCTCAATTCAAGGAAAAAGGCAGTTGCATCTAGCGAGAAGAACCATTAAAGAAAGATCCCAAAATGTAAACTGGACAACATAAAAGTGGTATACCAATGTACGTATAGCAGAATGGCGAACTGAAGTAATACTATGTCTCATAAAGGGCCACAAGCGCGGTGTCAGAGTGGCCAATGAGTAAGGATTCTCCTTAATTTTGGTGCTTTCACCTTGTTCATCAACTTGGGATATTTGGTTAAGATCAAATTCTTGTTTCTCCACCAAGTTCAATGAGCCCAAAATCTTTGGAAACATCTCAGTCTGAGAATATATTTCTGCCAACAGGTTCATAATGCTGCAATGGAAAACACCATCTTGAGGTAAAAATTCGTTATTGACCATAAAATTGCTATTTGCAAGTTAAAGCAATTGTCTAAAATGATGTTATTTCCTAAAATAAAGCATGGACTGTGGGAATTGATACATTTTATAAAACTATGAAACTTAATGACATAAAATTGCTCAAAATACTGAAATAAAATTATTTGAGTTTCACCATAAACCTGATTTTAAACCTAATATAGCATAGGACATGTAGAAAATTTACATGATGCAACACAAAAAAAAAAAAATTATAATCCATCGATTCCCCAGATCATCTGAAATTAACTAACAACTCTAGTATAACCAAAAGCAAAAGAGAGCAGCAATGACCATTTTTTCTGCTAAATGTTAAGTTGTCTATATAAGAACTTCATAGCCAATTATTATAATAGGTCCTTTCTCCATTCTGACAAGGGCAATGAAACGGGATGACAAATACCTGCTCGTAGACGGGCTCAAATCATCGAGATCAAGCAAAATATCCCAAAGCATCATCATAATCGACTGCAACATACGGTCATTGAGGGAGACTATGGATGCAGCAGTGGGTATCAGTGCCTCAGCCGCGACAGCTCGCACATCGTCATCTCGATCCTTCAGCCCAGCTTTACAGGCAGGGAGGACATAGGTAAGCAGATCCTGAAGCATGTCCTGGATCAGGGAAAGGAAAACATAAATACACTATAAAGTATAAACACCAGATTATCAAAAAGCAACCTTAAATGCAATAAGTGCTAACCAAACCTTGTTGTGCATGCTAGAAGGTTAACCTAACAAGAAACTTAAAACAAGTAAACTCAAACTTCCTTGCCACGCAACACTCTAGACCATAAAATAAAATTTACCCTCTAGTTGGAACTTAATACCCTTCACACTCTGAAAATCACAATATGTAAATGATCTTATTAGGGCATATTCTCACTATTCCACACCATTGTTTTCTGTTTGAGAAACAGCCATTGATTCACTGTTGTGTGTGTGCACTGTTTGAAAGGGGGATCAGCGGGAGGGGGAGGGGACCTCTAGCTGCATTGCATTCTAGAAAAATATTCTCCTCTGTACATTATACATATATGGTCCTTTTTAAGAACACACCAATTTAATTGCTGTTTTTAGTTCTAAAACATGCAAATCACATTTGATATGCATTACACATATAGAAATTTTACATTTTTCCTCTCCTGTTGCTCAAACATAGCATTCAACCATAATGTTCTGCCATAAAATAATCGGGCTTCTAACACATCACAGTTTCATTTTAAGGAGCATATATATATATATATATATATATATATATATATATATATATATAGAGAGAGAGAGAGTATGACTACTATACTATTATGAGTAGTAGAGCCCTACTACTCATAAGTTGTTTTCGATGATGGAGCTTCCGAATCGACGATCCACTCCGTTAAATATGATCTAGAGTATTTAAAACTTCTAGAAAATAAATTTCGTAATTTTTCGAAATCATTTACCTTACGATCAAAAGCTCACAAAATTGACAATTTTTAACGGCCGATATGGGATACTTGGTAGTTTAACGGTGTAAAAGAATTGAAATAAGTTGAAGTTTTGATAGAAAATTCTATTCACTACCTAGATAAAGATCAATAACTCCGATCTTAAATTGAAGGATCCGATCATCTATTTTTAGGACGTCGTTCGATTTCGGCCGTTCATTTTATGCCCATTTGATGGACTTTATTATGATTTTGAAAAATTACGAAATTTATTTTCTCGACGTTTTAAATACTCTAGATCATATTTAACGGAGTGGATCGTCGATTCGGAAGCTCCATCATCGAAAACAACTTATGAGTAGTAGGGCTCTACTACTCATAATAGTATAGTAGCCCTACTCTATATATATATATATATATATTAAACAGCAGTTTTGAACATGTCAAGTTAATATGTGACTCTATAATACTGATGACAGTCAGTAGTCATTTCTTTGCTTAGCAGTTAAAGAGAATACCCAAGTAAGGTCAGGTACCTGTCGAACAGCTATTAAATATTTCATCCCAAGAAGGCTTCCATGACGAACCTCCCATTCTTGCCTATACTGAAAGGAAAAGAAGAGAGAGAGCATACGAGGGAATGCATTTTTTAACAAAGGTTTAGAATTTACAAAAGAGCATAAAATAACATATACCTGCATAAGTGTTAAGATATTCAGAGTCTCACGAACTAATGAAGGGTGCATAAACTTCAACACAGCACCAAGAGCCTGAGCACAGGTCTCACGAACCGGGGCCACAACCTGATCAGACACATAATCGCCAAAGCTACGAAGAAAAAAAAAAACCTCAAATAAACAATAGCCAAAACAAAATTTCAGATTTATTTCATTATTTGATAAAGCACATAGAAAGAGAACACAAAGGACATGAAACAAAGAAAGAGCAAAAGTGCATAACTGAATATTCCAATTTGAATGCTTAACTAATGATTGGAATTTTTAACCACACTAAACCTTGCTATGCACATACCGATCTAAAGAGAGTACGCAGAGAAACCGAATAGCACAATCTTGAAGAAATTCCCAGTTCTTAATCCACGACAGCCTTCCCAACTTAATCAGCTTCATAAGCTTGGAGTTTTGAGGAAGACTTGCAAGAAAACCAGGCGATAAACTGGAGCTACTTGAATCCTCAATTTTGCATGATGGAGTAGAGCCATTATTACATAAATCCAATTCCGCCTTTACACAGGCACTATTAGGGACTCCATTAACAAATGTTTGAGTTGATTCCCTAGGACCAGCTTCTACATTTGTGTAACAACCATTGCTAAGCTCCTTGTCTAAACTGCTAGCTTTAATCTCATAAGGATTTGAGTCATCGGCAAACTTTTGTCTCTTCAAGTCAGATTCATACTCATCCGCCGCAAATTGCTCGTTTAGATCAATTTCTCGAGACCTTTTCGTCACACCCAAATAATTCTTACCATCAACTTCAGCAATAGGCCTTTCCAAACTAGGGTCAGGAAAATACACTCCGGCATAGGCACCTTGATATGTTAAAATTTCCCTCAATGCCATAATACTACCGTGACGAACTTCCCACACTGTCAACCAACACAAAGTTAGGTGGTTGACCAAGATAAAAAGCTGGTAATAACTAGGGATCAGCAACATGTAGTACCAGTATAATAGAAAGGTAAAAGATACAGATCTTACCCGACCCCAGTGCATTCTGAAAGGAGTGCCTGAACTTTCAAATTATTATTTTACTACTAGATCTTTACGGTGATTTCAGAAAATTCTGGTGTTGTGTTAGAATTTAATGGTTTCCATTAAAAAATTATAAAACATTACATCAAACAACAGAATAATTTGTTTGGTTAGAGAATTTTCTGTCAAAAAAAGGTTAAGAATAATGCAATGCTCTAAAGGTCAGGTAGTTAAATAAAACATATTGTAAGGTTAGCTAGAAGGATTAAAATTTTAGGTATTCATGGTACCATATAGTTCAGGCAACATCTGTATACTACTACCTGAAGAAAAAAGGAAAAAAAAAAGAGAAACTTACTAGGGTCAAATATATCATGAATAAGCTGATCCACAAATTGCTGAAAAGGCCATCGCCCACTCTCATCAAAATCTGGATTGTCTTCAAATTCCATTGCATCTGCCAAATCCTGCAAAAGAAACCGAAACAAAACTCTAAATGAACAACTTTATCTACATTAATAAACTAAAGTTAGGATAAGAAAGAGCTCTAAATAGTTTCCATTCATAAGAATAACTGATCCCACAACTTCCATCCTGTGAAATTTTCTGTTTAATGGAGTGTAGATACACAACTATACAGACATTAATATATACGATGTAAAAAAATCAAGCAGTTGCATAACAAGAATAATTTGAATGAAGATGAAGGCATTTTCAAAATAAGACCATTAATTTCTGCACTTCTGCAACAACAAAAAACATGGCAACAAACTAAATTGTTATTATAACAAGGTAATCAATAAAAACAAGATGTTGAGAGGATTAGCCATAACTAAATCTTATAACAATTAGATCCTATTAAGAGATTTAAAAGGATGGCTAGTATACATGAACCATTAATTGGCTGATACTAGTTCAATTCAAGACGAGAGCTCCACCATACATGATTGTTTTACAAAGAAAAAAAGAGATTAATCTAAGCGATAATACATCTAACTTAATTCGAAGCCAGGGAAGCTGTAACGAAGTTCATGCATTTATCAACGCCAAATTCTTCTGTGAGGCGAAGCAATCAGAATGATACAAGGCAAGCAGGCACAATGCAACTTGCCTAAAAGGAGACAATATTTTAAGAAAAATATGGTAGACCACTATTACACTTTTTAACATCACTAACGAAGCTGAAGAGCAGAAAACTGTCTCTGTTAGTATATCGTACTTCAGCCTTCTCCAAGTATCAACAAAAGTCAGCACACATGTAGAGAGAATAAGTACTTGGACATATAGTCACAAGAATATTATTTGATCTTTACCTTATTGGCCCCTGCTGGATCAGAAGACAGGTCCTTAGGCACTGCTGAATTGGGGACCTCAAGATCGTCATCCTCCGTTAAGGATTTTGTATGATCCTTTGCATTATTTTTTGCTTTTCGTTTAAGTAAATTCAATTCTCTCGCACTTAACCGTCTGGGACGATAATTCGGGACCATGGTAGCAACTAGTTGTTGAATATTCTGTGCAGATGGTGATCCATAAAATCCACTATTCTGTCCATTTGCACCCCAGTAACCTCTATGTGCCAAAAGATCTTCATCGTTGATCACATCATTCACATCCATAAACTGCTCACAAACATCTAATCCTGCACTAGAATATTCTTGTAAATATAAAATAAGATTCTCAAAATATGGAAGAGAGATTACAACAAGAAGGAAAAGCAAAATGCCACTACAAAGTTAATTTGTAAGACACAAAGGGAAAATACCTGTAACAATCCAAAATCGTTTATTTATTATGTGAGAAACAAATATTTGTTTGCATTATTCTCTATTAGTTAGCCCGTGATATCTTCATATTCTAAGGTATCTTAGGGTTCCTTCATAGAGAATCTTCGAATGAATTAGAAGAAAACAGAGGTCATGACCAACTACCAAGTGATCAAACAAACCTATATACACAACATACATGAGCATAGAACTAAAATTCCCAGGCTGAAGCCAGTCAAAAGTAATCTAATGACATAATGGTTATATCTACTTCGCTATATATGTAAAAATATGTCAACAATACTCGAATATTAGAATAAGTGCTAACATCCATCATAGTAGCATCTTCAAGTAAATGCACCTAAAGGCATGCATAATCTAAACTGTTCGTGTTTCAATCATGCGTCAAACAAATCATGGTAAACCTCATAGAAGTAATAATAGAGGTAACAAAATGCAAATATTAATAACTAAAATTGCAATTATTTCTGCTCCTGTAAAGAAATATTAAAAGAATAACTCTAATAAAGTGAAGAAAGGAGAAGTTATCTAACCCAAGCGACGGCGAAGGTTTTGCTTCTGACGAGCTAAGCGCTCTGCTGGGTTCTTACTACTATCACTTGCAACATCATACTCCTAATAATAAAAGAATAAAAAGTTATGAAATAACAGTTAGTACTATTGAAAGTTTCTTATAACCAGCTAATATCAGCAATTGTTAAGAAAGAAACTAAATATATAAAATATCATAATTAGGATGCAAGATTGCATTTGACAAAACATTATATTTAAGTTCAATTATGCAGCAAAAACAGCAGGACTACGCCATGCAAACTACAGGAAATAACAAAAAAAAAAGAAGGATGCCTCTGTGGCATTAACAAAAGGAAAAAAAAAGAATTTCAAGAATCCCTAAATTATTTTATACCAATTCTTTGCAAATACGATTGATTTGACATAGCCTCAAGAAAAAGCAATCAAGACAGACATAATTAGAAAAACATAGTTGAAGAAACTTTGACAAAAAATAAAATAAAATAAATAGCATATCAAGCAAGCAGCCACCATCTACCTAATAGTTTCTCTTAAGATCACCCTTCATGGCAATAATACAGCAGTAGGCCAAAACAGGTTGACACATATACCTCCAGGCACGTAAACTATAAACACAGTGATGCTAGTTGCGACAAACACGGTGTAATCATATCAATATTTTTTAGGACTTCTTTTACCAATCAGTAGCTGCACACAGTAGAATCATAATGAACAGGTGAACATGAAGAAAACTAACACTAATAAAACAAATAAAAGAACTAATCATGTATTTAAATGGACAACTAAATATAATATAGATCATACAGCAATCAATACTGATTTTCAAATAAAATAGACTTGTCCAATACCTGTCCCCCCGAAGCCAATAATGGAGATCCAAATTCCAACACTTTGCTAATATCAAAACTGCAAGTGAAAAGGGGGGAAGAAAATTAATTTCCATTTGTTCACGTACATGGTTTGCTATTCACATCAATAAACTAAATCACAATAAAATAAAACTATCTCAAATTAAGTCCAAAAAGAAAAAAAAACAATAGCTAAAGTAAGTAAGCAACAAATAAACATTTCCTAAGAGCACCTTGTGAAAGTGAGACCTGAAGCTACGTTATGATCAAAACTTGACCATGCCAATCCAATGTCTTTAGCAGCATCAGAAAATCCAGCCTCCACTACTTCTGCTTCCACAGATGCAAATAACTCCTTAAGAGATGCGTGCTTGACATTCTCAGCTATTGCACCTATAGCATGAGCAGCAGCAACCCTTGTTTCCCAGTTCCTGCTGCGAAGATATTGAGAAACCTGCAATTTGCAAACAATAGGGAATGGTAGCTATTTATGCTCATCTATTAAAAGAACAAAGTATAAGACAGTTGGTGCTATAAATATTTTGGTGGAAATTTCCTAATCAAACATGTCAATAACATGCTATGGAGATAAATTGACATTCTCAAGAAGCAACATTTCAAATAGGAAAAATGATTGTGCCATATGAAAGCATCTGACTAAGCACCAGAACGCACTAGAACGCACCAGAACTGAACAAACAGAAGTCAAATAGACACCCTATACGCAGACTTCCAATCCATCCAAAAGGCTATAGGAAACAGATGGTATTAAATAATCAAGGAGTCATTCAATTCCTTAGAGTGGAAGGAACCCTAATGCCTAGGATACAGCATATGAGCTAAGTGGAGCAGTAGTGACTCAGGCAACAGTTCTCTTTTCAACAAATCTACTCATGTAATCATTCACATATACACGAATATGAAACTGCGGAATCAAAGTATCAAAGAGAGAACAAGGGTTCTTGATTTTGATCTAGATACTGAAAAGCATTCTCTAAAATAAGTTAAACTAATTTGGATGTTCTACACGCTAAAGTCACAAACGCCTCATATCAGCAATTAAAATTATCAATTTCGAGACAACTTAATCCTTAGGAAGATAGAAAGTAGTCTTTTTCTATCTGGAGGGTGATTTTTTCAATTGACAGAATACTAAACAATCATAGAGAAAGCGCATTTTAGAAGTTGCAGCTCAGAAGCCAATTGCGTACCTTTTTCAGCAATGCGTTTAAATCTTGAGGATGAGATTTAGCAATGTCACCAATTTGTCTAGCAGCGGCAATCCTTGTTGCTTGAGTTGAGCCAGCTTATTATCATTAAAGAAGTTTTCAATACCAGAAGAGGAGGTATAATATAAGATGACAATCATGCATTTATGATCTTATATACAAAAAAGGATACTGTCCAGTAAGGTGAGCAACCGGTGTAGACGAGATGAATTTTGGGCCATGAAGAACTAAGTTCTGCAGGATTTTTCATCCAAAGAAGTATGTGGACATGCACAATACTCCTTATCCAATATCCCAGTTTAAGGTTATTTCCTGACAATATATAGTCGCTGCCCTGAGAGGAAAAGAGAAAAGATAGAGGGTCTTAAGCAGCCATTATCTGGATAAACCAAAAGGTCAGTTGTCCACTAAGAAAACCAAGAATTCAAGAGGACATATTCACAGATACAAACCTCCGCCTCCCTTGCACGCATCTACATTCATATATGTACAGATACAAAGAGTTGATGCAAGCAAAAATACACCTACTCTAAGGCAAGAAAAGATTAAAAATATTCGATATAAATGAAACTTTTCTCGTGAAGTAGTTGCAGCTCCAGGTTTTGGGTAAATGCAGACATCTATGGAGAAAACAATCAGTCAAAAAATTCAGCCACCTTGAACGAGATCCAACCATAGGATTCCAGGTCAATTTCAAAATTGGTAGATTAAACAAGTCCGATTCAAAATCAGAGCTTCGGTTACACATCAAAACGGGAGTCCGAAAGGGATGCAATCATTCCAATTCCAATTCCCACCACAAGCCAGACACATTCCCAACCAAACATGCCCAAACTGAATTGCGGCACGAGCTCATCCTGTGATTGTCAGCTGAATGTTTCACGGTTATCCGTGAACAATGTCCTTCATCACCTTGACCCTGAATATGAAGGTAGCTGTGTGCCGGAGACAAAAGAAATCATTCTGGCAAATGTTGATACCCACCTATGCACAACATCTTCTTCTCGTGGGTCGATTTTAAATATCACCGTCCCAATCTTGGTTGGGACCTTTCTCCTTCCTGATTTGCCATAAACATTGACAAACCAGTCCAATTGTTTTGGTATGTTGTACTAATATTTTTTTTTCACATCAAGATCGAGAGAGAGAGAGCACATGAACACCCATTAAAACGAAACCGTATTAGAAATTTGGTAATAGGATGGGGAGTCGTACCTTCGGAAGGGCGTCGAACACCTTCTAGGGATCTCGTCGTCTGCGGCGGCGTGTAAAAAATTAGGGTTAGGGTTAAAAAGAGAGAAAGAGAGAGAGAGAGAGAGAGAGAGGAGAAGAGGGGAGGAGAGAACGACAGGAATGAAGGGGGAAGGGAGGTGGGTCGGGGGATTAGGGTTAGAGTAAATACTGAAAGAGGAGGGGTAGGGGGCGGTGCGAGCGTGACGATCCCCCCCGCCCGTGGGGGCGTTGGCTTATTACGGTGTCCGTTCGTGGGCCGGATTCGGCCTACCAATTATCGGGCTCATTTAGGCCTTTACTCTTACTGGGCCCTACTCGAGCCCTTTCTAACATGGCCATCAACTTTAGCACTTCCACACACTTTTGAATTGTTCAACACAAGCCTAATAGAACTACAAATTGGCCCACACACAGTTTGTAGTGGGCCTTTCCTTTTTAATATAACTCTCCAGCAAAATAAAAATATAAAATAAATCACTTTAAAAGTTTATTTTGGAATTAATTTCATATCTCTTATTTTGGTAATGCATTTCTAAAATCATTCAATTTTAGTATCTGACAAATTTAAAAGTGCTTTTCAATTTTCACCGGTTGTCATAATTCTATTTTAACATAAATAAATAGAAATGATTTAAAAGTACTTTCAAATTTTTAAAATTTGGATGCTTTATTAAGCACTTTATTAGACTAGGCCCCGAGTGTTTACATTGAAAGCGTGTAAAACAAGTTGCAATATTATTAGAATAGTAAAGACAAATATTGGTTGATATCCGAGATTACAAATTCGAATTATAATTAATTCATATATATTGATATTGCTAAATAGAAGAGAAATATTAGAAAATCCTTTACCCTTTTCTTTCTCCCTTTCTGATTAAACCTCACCACCTTACTAATGTACCTTCTATCGATCTCTCAACCACCATACATATACATTTTTCTTACCTTTCTTTGTGTAGGTGTTACCGTGGCCCAATCTTTCGTGTGCACAAATAAACTCCGGTAAGATATGATCAATTTATAAAAATATTTTTATGTTAAATTAAACATAAAAAATATTTTTTATACTAAAAATAATTTTTAAAATTATTTTATACGGACCAAACGTCTAATTATTAATTGAATTCGGCTATTTGCGAGTTTATTCTAAGGTTTGCAATATATTGATGGGTACAGCAACTCATCACCGTACAGCATTAAATTACTCCCCACCCCACTTTTCTTACCATGTTCAATTTCATTAGTTACTGCTATGGTTTCCAAAACCCTATTCCTAAATTATCTTAATATATATATTCTTTTTAATTAATTTTTATATATGATTTAAGACAATATTGCATGCAAATTATTACATCTCAATAATTTATAGTCTCAATTTTAGTAGTGCCAGCACATGTTGTTTCAGAATATTTTATACTTAAATTTTTTTGCATGTCAGCAAATATGATGCTAAAAATTTCAATTAGTTGACACGTGCCATCAAGAATATCAAAGTTCACACACTGTAATAAGAAAAGCTTCATGGGCACCTAAAGCATCTCCCTTTTCTTAATCTTCTTTCTTAATCATTTTTTAAAATTTATCAGTTCTTGTAATATGCTGCTGCGCATTAGTATTATTCCAGTAATAATAAATATTTGGTTCCAGCGTAAATAAAGGTACAGTCCCCAGGGCCTGTCTATCTGCCAGTGGCAGAGTGGTAAAGATAGTGGCAGTAGGGAGTAGCCTTTCCTTTGTGTTCTTGCCTTCTTGGGGTCCTCATCTGGTCCTTTTATTTCTATTTTTTTTTATTTTTTTTTTTTTTTTTCTGTTGAGAGCTGCACAAGCTGCTTTGATTGGTCTGTACATGTGAATAAGAATCTTATCTTTTTTTCTAAATAGAAAATACTCTCTCCCTTTCCATCATCTTTTTGGCTCCCTCTACCTGTATTATCCAGCCACCATCTGTGATCTCTCATCCCACTGGGACTCTTTCTCCACCACCACCACCACCACCACCACTTTATAACCAAGAAATAGGTCAGAAATTGTGATTTTTTTTTGAAAAAAAAAAAATTGTTTGTGAGATTTTTATGTGTGCTTTTTCTTTCTTCTTTTTTTTTTTTGTTTCTTTTTCTGGGGTTATAATTTTGAATTTTCTCTTATAAAGATGAAGAGCTTGTTCTGAATCTGCCTTTGTAAGTTAAAAATCCTCCATTTTCTTTTTCTTTTTTTTTTCCTTGATAAATTTATTGCCTCTGTAAGGTTGGCTGCTGTCTTGATGTCAATTTACTCTTCTGCTGACTTTTGAGGCTGCTTAATTCCAATTTTCTTTTTCTTTATTTTATTTTATTTTTTCCTTCTGCTGCTTCAGTGTTGTTTGCAAGTTCTACTTATTTTTGGGCAGTTGATCAGGCTTGTAAAAGAGTTCTTTGATTTGGGATTTGTGTGTGTGTGTGTGTTTGATTTGGTGGGCATGGAGAGGGGTTCTGAGGTGGTGGTGGTGGGAGTGGTAATCTCTGTTATGTTTCTGGTGATATCTGTGAGTGGGATTGGAGCTAACTGGGGGACACAAACCAGCCACCCACTCTCACCCACCACAGTGGTTCAGATGCTGAAGGATAATGGGTTCCAAAAAGCTAAGATCTTTGATGCCGAGGAGGGGACTATGAGCGCCTTGAAGAAGAGTGGGCTTGAGGTCATGGTCGGCATTCCCAACGATATGCTGGCCACGCTCGCAACGAGCTCGAAAGCCGCCGCAGATTGGGTGTCCAAGAATGTTTCTTCGCACATAAGTGATGGTGTCAATATCAGGTCCCCCACACCACACTCTTCTTCCTGCAATTATTTATTTATTTTTTTATTTATTTTTTCCAGTGGATGTTTTGAGATCTAGATGGCTTAGTAATACTGTTATTAGATGCATTAATTAGTGTTAGAGCTTGGAATTCAATGAAACAACACGGCGAATTAACACAGTAGAGTGTACATGAGTGGCTTCCCTGATCTAATTTCATTTAGAAGAGATGGCCCGGTTCATTCGAACCACCATTTCGATCTCCCTCCGTTTTGCTTATTGGATGCTGGTTTTGGGGGTGGCTTTTTTTTTTTTTGTTGCAGAGTAGAAAGATATTTATCTTTGCTAGTAATTGGTATGAACACTTTATTAAGAGATTCTCATTTTGGGTCTTCGTAGGGTTCTGCCTAAATTTTCACCTTTTGTATTTAAACTTTAAAGAGGAGAAATGATGTTTATAATCTATCCCTTAATTCTGGGAAAACATTAGCTGATGATGGTGACATGATAAGTTGATTTTCGTGGAAAGAAATATTATAGAATAGATGTTTATAATCTATCCCTTAATTATGGGAAAAGATTAGATGATGATGGTGACATGATAAGTTGATTTTTGTGGAAAGAAATTATGTCGATTAGTTTCAAATACTTGAATCATGACGAAATTATGTTCTTTAAGCATCAACTCTCATTGTCAATCTTGTAGGACTCGGGGTCAGCCCCCAAGTAGTCTTAATACCACATTTCATGTGCATGATGATAGATTTGTGAGGCACATAAATCGCAGGCGATGTGAGAGGGGAGGATTTATATGATGTGAGAGTTTAACCTATATAGATGTTTAGTAGTGGGCGCAGAAACTAGAACCTTTAAGAATGACCGTATTGCATAATCATTACTTGTTAACTTAACTAATCATGCATGTTGCCTTGCTTGATCGATATTAGAATTAGATGCCCTGCCACTATTTTTCAATTGATATCACTTACCAAAGTTTTCCTACTTTCTCGTCGTCAGGTACGTTGCAGTGGGGAATGAGCCATTCTTGCAGACATACAATGGGAGCTTTCTCCAAACCACTTTTCCGTCTCTCCAGAACATCCAAAGGGCCCTCGTAAAAGCTGGTTTAAGCAGCCAGGTCAAAGCGACCGTTCCCCTCAATGCTGATGTCTACCAGTCCCCCTCTGGCCGCCCCTCCGATGGCGACTTCCGCACCGACATCCACGACCTCATGCTCGCCATCGTCAAGTTCCTGAGTGACAACGCCGCCCCCTTCACCGTCAACATCTACCCTTTCATCAGCCTCTATTCCGATCCCAACTTTCCTGTTGACTATGCCTTCTTCGACGGGAATGCATCTCCCGTCGTAGACGGCTCGACCACATACACCAATATGTTCGATGCAAACCATGACACCCTGGTCTGGGCTTTGAAGAAGAACGGGTTTGCGAATCTACCGGTAATCATCGGTGAGATCGGTTGGCCGACAGACGGGGATGTAAATGCGAATATCCAATATGCGCAGAGATTCAATCAGGGCTTCATGAACCACATCTCGACGGGCCAAGGGACACCTATGCGGCCCGGGCCGATCGATGCATACTTGTTTAGCTTGATCGATGAGGATGAGAAGAGCATACAACCCGGGAATTTCGAGCGGCACTGGGGTATCTTCACTTACGATGGGTTGCCCAAATACCAGCTCAATCTCGCTGGGACAACGGCGAATTCTAGAGGTCTAGTTCCCGCCAAGAATGTGAAGTACTTAGACAAGAAGTGGTGCGTGCTGAAGCCATCGGCAAATCTTGATGACTCGAGGATCGCACCGAGCATAAGCTATGCATGCAGCAATGCCGACTGCACGTGCCTGGGGTTCGAGACCTCGTGTGGTAATTTGGATGTGAGAGGGAACATCTCTTACGCTTTCAACAACTACTACCAGAAGAACGATCAGGATGACGTGGCATGTGGATTCTCTAACCTCGCCACGATCACAAACAAGGACCCGACCACCGGTACTTGCAGGTTTGGGATCATGATCGAGGTCGACTCAGGGTTCTCTTGGAAAATGCGGCAGATCAGAAAGAGGGAAGCTGCTTTGCCGCTGCTTGTGTTTCTCCAACTGTTCTTGACATTGCTTTAACCATTAAATCCTTTTCTGCTTACAATCGATAGGCCACAGGATCGGTCTTAAACGCACTTTTTCACATGAAAACCCATGGGATGCATGCAGCTGGAGCGCTCAGATATAAGCAATTAAACTGAAGATTTGATGCTGCATGCTTTGAGTAATCATATATAAGAATGTAGAAGCAGACAGCTAACTGTAAGAGTGAATGTACTATTCAGATATATTTATTGATGCAGTAATTTTTGCCCCTCGTTGAATTGCATGCTCATTGCATTTCCGTCTCTTCGATTATGTTTTCCCAAATTATGCTGCTGCAGCTAGCATCTGTGGAAGCATTTATTTAACCATAGCATGCTTACGCTCGACCAGCGTGGTGAACTGATCTCACACATACATACACATTCATAGATAGGTGGTAGGCAAACAAATGCTCACTTAATTCCACCATGCACGCAATAAATAAGAGACAAAAAAATAAAACAAGGAGAAGCTATGCAGAATCAAATAAGTAGTGTGAAGATAAAAGTAATACAAAGTATGATAATGTGAGCACATGCATGCATATATGGTACCTATTGCTAGCTCTGGAACACTTTGCTAGTGATTCAGGGGTTGACCACTCCTTTGGCTAGCACATTCAGTACCTGTGATCACTCCTCTTCACATATGAAACAATTAATCCCACGTATCTTGAACATAAAACTACAGATTTTCTTTTTTATCCAGTTTACTTGGAGCTAGTGATGATCCGGTTCTTATGTATGATTTTAGTAGAAAAACAATATGTAGGGGAAGGTTCTATACATATACAGAGAAAGGGAAGAAGAGGAAGGAAGAGCCACAACGATCAGGCATGAGGAATTGGAGCTCCACTTCCACCTGTATTAGCATATGGTGCCGGATCAACATTCCCATAATCATCGTCATGTAGCATCAAGGAATTTTCGCACTGTCGCATCCAGGCCGTTACATCCTTTAATCCTTTACTAAAGGGGGCGTTCTCGTGAGATGCTTCTGATTCTTGTTTACATCCCAAGGTTGACGACGTCGACAGCGGCAGAATAAATAGCCACGACAACAACAACAACAACAGCGCTAGTAGAAGTGATCTCATGGGCGCAGGTAAGTCACACAACTTGAATGCTTATGCTCGTCGATCCTTTATAATTTATAAAGACCATTTAATTTGAGTTCTATTTCTAGTTCCATGCATATTTATATTGTTTGCTATTACTTAGCAACAAAATTAATGCATGGTTACCTAGCAGGAGTAACCGCTTGCACGCGCGCGTGCCCACACACACTCATACATACGGTGTGATCTTTGTTCATGATATAAGCATGGCTTTATGTTTTTAACTTCGCTTGTTGATTTTGTTTTGATTTGTAGTTTTGAGTGAAATGTTAAATATAAAAACATAAAAGCATTGTTCTCTCGATCTATTAGTTTAGACTTTTAGAGTGTTTCATTTATTCATCAGTTTCAACATATATATTTGGTTCAATTTCTGGAGGAGACTTCTTTTGATCAGATGAGCAGCATCGAGGTCCTAATTTTATAAAACTCAGCTGTGATCACATAGACAGAAACTACAGTTACTTTACTAACTTCATTTTTCTGGTGCTAATACCTTATTCAGATGTGCAAAGAGTTGTTAAGAATATTAATTAACTGGTTCCTTAATTAATGGATGCAAATTAGAATCCTCATAGGTATAAAGAAGAATTGAGCCCATCGGCCGGCACCTTTCAACACGCCTCAATTAACAAACACCTTAATTAATTATATTTGCAATCATAAGACCATGATGATCAACCAAAATCTCACCCACCATTTCATTTTGACACGCCAATGGCATTGCTGCTTCTCCTCGCACTAAAGGCCCAACTACGTACCAACATCTTCACCATCTCCTTCCACTCTTACGCGCCCATGTATATATATATTCTAATTAATCTCCTCTGCATGCATGTATTCGCAATCCACTCAACAACCAGTGATATAGCTAATTAGAAAACACAGGCAAAGAAATTAAAATGGGCGACGCAGCTGCCACTAACGGGAAAGACCAGCACATCTTCCGCAGCAGGTTCCCGGCGGTTCCGGTGCCGGAAGGGGTGACGCTGCCAGAGTTCGTGCTCGAAGGAGCGGAGGGCTATGCCGACAACGTGGCTCTCGTGGAGGCCGCGACCGGAGCGTCGTACACGTACGGCGAGGTGGCCCGCGACACTAGGCGGTTCGCAAAGGCGCTGCGGTCGCTGGGGCTGAGGAAGGGCCATGTGGTGGTGGTGGTGCTCCCGAACGTCGCGGTCTATCCGGCAGTCGCGCTCGGCATTATGGCCGCCGGCGGGGTGTTCTCCGGAGCAAACCCGCTGGCGCTGCCGGCGGAGATCAGGAAGCAGGTGGAGGACTCGGATGCCAAGCTCATCGTCACCAACAAACTGATCCACGACAAGGTGAGCTCGATCGTGCTTAATTACCCGATTATACCTACACATGGAGCTTAATTAATTCCCCCCCAAGGAAAAAAAATGATGTTATTTATACATTCAAAAGTTGAACATAAATTCTACCAGTCCATCTATGGAAGTATTTAGACAATTTGGACGTGCATGACAGAGTACTTACTCGTTACAGCCATGCATATCGACCTTTATACTAGGAAAACCTTTCCGAATAAAATTAAATAAATCAAACAGGTGAAGGATTTCGGGGTGCCCATCATCTTGGTCGGGAGGGGAGGAGGAGGCAGCAGGGAGGTCGAGCGCGAGGGCGAGGGCGATGCTCCTGATCAGGAGTTGGCCCCGCCCGGGACAATCCAGTGGGCAGAGCTCCTGGACGCAGCAGATCGCGCTGGGGCCGAGACGGCGGTGTCGGCGTCGGTGGTGTCGCAGCAGGACCTGTGCGCGCTGCCGTACTCGTCGGGCACGACGGGGACGTCGAAGGGGGTGATGCTGAGCCACGGCAACCTGGTCGCCAACCTCTCCTCCTCCCTCTTCGCTGTCCCCCGCGACGCAGCCGTGGGCGTGGGAGAGGACGGCGTCACCGTCCTTGGCCTCATGCCCTTCTTCCACATCTACGGCCTCACCGGCATCGTCTGCTCCACCCTCCGCAGCAGGGGCAAGGTCGTCGTCATGGACCGCTTCGACCCCCGCACCTTCATGGCCGCCCTCGCCCGCCACCGCGTCCACTTCGCCCCCCTCGTCCCTGCCGTCATGCTCGCCATGGTCAACGCCCCCGCTCCTCTCCTCCCCGACCCCTCTGACCCCCTCGCCCTCCACTCCGTCATGACCGCCGCCGCTCCCCTCGCCCCCAACCTCCTCGCCGCCTTCCAGCGCAGGTTTCCGGACGTCCAAGTCCAAGAGGCATACGGACTCACAGAGCACAGCTGCATCACCCTCACCCACGGCGATCCGAGCAGACGCAACGCAAAGAAGAACTCGGTCGGATTCATCCTGCCGAACTTGGAAGTCAAGTTTGTCGATCCCGACACCGGCCGATCTCTGCCCAAGAACACACCGGGGGAAGTCTGCGTCCGAAGCCAATGCGTCATGCAAGGTATGCAATACTTCATGTTTTATGCATTAACATGTAACGAAAGTGTAACGAATTCTACCGCATAACAGCGCAAGTAAATCATCTTCGTAGGTTATTACAAAAATAGAGAAGAAACCAAGCGAACGATCGACGATGAAGGTTGGCTCCATACCGGAGATATCGGATACATAGATGACGACGGCGACGTGTTCATCATAGACCGGATCAAGGAGCTCATCAAATACAAAGGTTTCCAGGTAAGGGGCATGCCATCTATATATTCACTGCTCTAATCTGAATCATGTCGGTTCTTCTCTGCATTGCTTGTAAGGGCTCAAATATATATCGCACTCGGAACATTTTCATACATCGATCATCCCGCAATTCAGAGATAAATATGTTGCAGTGTACCTGTTTGATGCTACGGTCGACCCATTTTGTTCGACGGATCTGATGCTTTTATGCAACTTTTGCTACTTTCTTGTCCTTCCAGGTGGCTCCGGCAGAGATAGAGGCGCTGCTTCTCTCCCATCCGTCAGTTGAAGATGCAGCTGTGTTTGGGTAAGTGCACTAGCTGAAATTCGATGAGGGATATTCACCGATGGCTTCTCACTCTAGTCTACTGGAATCTCAATGTTTATATAAGATAAAATAGTTTTTGATGGTTGTAGGTGTTTTAACTAATATGTGGCTCCTTTTCACTAGCTTTTGCATGCCTCTGTAAAGTACACACACACACACACACATACACACACAATAATGTCTGATGTCGCACAGATTGCCTGATGAGGAAGCTGGGGAAGTCCCAGCGGCGTGTGTTGTGATGAGAGCCGAAGCGAAGGAGACTGAGCAGGAGATTATGAAGTTTGTGGCCTCTAATGTGGCCTCCTACAAGAGAGTGCGAGTGCTGCACTTCATTCAATCGATCCCTAAATCGCCATCCGGAAAGATCATGAGGAGGCTTCTCAGAGACGGCCTTTCAGAGAAAAAGGCCAGTGATCTCACCATCAAAGGTACTGAGAACCACTTCCCGTAATAAGGAGACAAAAAAAAATATGCACGCCATTTAAAGCATGCAGTCCCTGGCTCATTGCTGTTATTCAACACTGGACTTCTCTTTTCCGTCCTCGTACTGCAAAAGCTTCTACTTTCCTTAATTAGCGGCAGGGAATTCTTCAACTTTCCTACATGTAAGCAATGCAAACAATATAATACATGCCATTGTCTATGTGAAAAGCAACTTACGCTTCGTGTGAACACTGTCCTACCACGTCGAATTGCCTATCTTTAAAGGGTGGTGATTCGGGCCTGCATGGAGCCATGTTCATTTTTGACAATCACGTTAGTCGTGTGATCAAATAGATTCATGTAGGCTCAGCTCACACAGGCTTTTAAATGCTTAGCTGGAAAAAAAGGCCTATAAAATGAAAGGAACAGATATGAATGCTAACATAACTGCAAGAAAAAATAAGTATAACCGTTCCAAGTGGCAAAAAACTCGATGGTTGATACTCGAGACCCAATTTTGAATCCTAGTTGATTGACATTTCCAGCTAAGTTTATTTCTAAATAAAATAAACAAAACAAATAGCATGCAATCTCTCTCTCTCTCTCAAAACGCATGCATAACATGCCAGCTTGCAATATGTAATATTCCTTTTCTCAAGTATTCCGTACAGCCGCACCTCTAGTGAAAACAAGCAATCCACATACCGAGATGCCATGTAGAATTCAATAAACAAATCAGCCTTACATATGATGAGAACGGATGGGTACGCTTTTACAGCAGGAAGGATGACAAATAAAAACAAATCAGATAGTTTTAAATGCTAGCTGGCCATGTAAGGTTACTTGAAATAACTCAAAAGCCTCTGATTTGATGTCCCCAGTTTAACTATTCTACAATTCCAAATTGCATGTGATCCATTACAGAAAAAGGTTACTTGAGACAATGTAAGATCCCAAAATTTACAGTGCTAAAAATTTGATAATTTCACAATAACTATGAAAGAAAAGAAAATAAGACACATTCTGCCAAATCTACTACCAAGTTCACAAACTGCCAATCTACTACCAACTTTACAAACCGCCAATTAAACAGGCAACACGATGCAGATGCACCACAAAACAATCAGCCTCAATACAATTAGAAGCTTGAAGAATTCAAGTATCCTCTACCTACTGGTCAATAAAATATCACACGGTAACATCTTCGTTGTTAACCCCTCCACTATGAGTCTTCTTTGTATTAATGATTTCACATAAGGTTAGTAACAAACCAATCCCATTATGACACATAAGAAATAGGATGGTCATACAAAATATATTACGATTATTTCAAATACAACAGATGACAAATAAAACATTGTTGATGGGTGAATATTTAATTGGATTGTTACAAACCTTACATGAAAATAAGCAGTTAAGAAAGTACTTTCTGCCAATCCAACCGTTCTTTTTCGAAGTCTTCTCTGTACTAGAGATTCCACATAGGTTTTATACAAATCAAATCAAATATTATCACACAACATAAAATTCAAACAAGATTTTTTCTCTACCATCTTTCCTACTTAAAATTATCATAATGTTGTTGATTTGACCTCCACAATTTGATATATCATAATGTAATTAACTTGTTATCAATCTTATGTTAAATTACTAGGACAATTTTTTATTTTTTTTTATGACAACAAACTACTAACATAAATCAAATTGTTGTGAACCAGATGCCAAAACCAACAGGCAAAAATGGAGGCAATCATGCAACTAAAGGCTATAAGATGGATGACGGCAGCAGAAGAAAGAAGTCGACGACAAGATGAGAGGTAGGAAGAGCGACTTGCACCTCAACCAATTCAACCGACCAAATAGTGGAGTCTAATCACCAATGAACACTGCAATAGCGACAACAACATGCAACAAATAGCTCCTAAGTTTGCTACTATTTACTTATCCACATTCATAACACCTAATCTGGTGAATACATTTGTAATTCCTCCCACAGCTGGAAATCATCTTGGTCTCATATTAAGCAACTCCCATTTAACCCCTTTGAAGTATTCTTCTTTAACAGTTCCTTTCCAGATATATCTATATTATAAAACACTTCTATCATGCAGATCATTTTAATCTGCCTATTCAAACATTAAATGACTATCAATTCTCAATATTGCAATCAAGCATCATATATCTGTATCTTCCATAGTTCTTGCTCACGCTAAACTTAGAGATAGTACTTAAAGCTACTAGTTATAAAAAATAAATTATTGATTATTCGTCAATAAAACTAGTGATGTATTTGGAAGATGACTAATGCTACATTTGCCTCAGTAGTACCTCAAAATACAATTGATAAGTCAGCATTGTACATATGACAGTTAGTTAATGGTTTAACTTTTCAGAATTTCTAACATGATATTAGAGCTTGATATCAAATTCTGAAAAGCTAAACCACTAATAACTGCCACATGTGCAAAACTGACCCATCAACTGTACTCTAAGGTATATTATGAGGTACATAAAGCATTCTTCTTACTAAACTTACCATATCATATTTCAAAAATGTCTACACAACGCCTACAAAACGTATTATGAATAAACCAGTCCACGATAGGGTGCAGCATAGATAAGCACCACTATCGAAGCTCTTTATTTGACATCTCACTTCACAAAAACCCTTCAGGTTATATCATCTACCCAACACTGCATTGCAAACCAGTTTTTCATTGATTGACGATTCATCTTTCGAAAGGTACACCAAAGACTTCCTATTATTTTCCATCAAATGACTGAATCAACATCAATTCAGCATCCAAAATCCACCTTTCACTTACAAAGAGACCAATGAGGACAGTAAGAACAAACTTCCAACTTTTCTCATTTTCACTATCCAGTCTCTACATTACAATTGCCAAGAATAATTTCTAATCTAATATACAAGAGTGAGTCCTAAAACCAGAAACCAAATCCTACCTTTTACACACAGCCATGATGTACAGAATTAACAAGATAACCAGCCCATGTACACATAAAAATCAAGAACAGCAAAAAAGATCAGACACAAAATAGAAGACCATACAACAATATATAGTGGAGACAATAATGTACAGTCACTGATCCAGCTAACAACATTCAACAAGAATTACTATCAATATTTTGCCCCATGAAGAGCATGGGTTAAATGAAAAGGACACATGTTGGTTCATATAAAAGGAATAATCTATGAGAAAAGTTTATGCAAATAAGAACTTAAAAGCATCCTTAAAACTAAAACTAAAAGCAGTTCGCAATGCTAAGCATCAACATAGCATAAGGTCAGTACAAAAAAGATAACTTAAAAGTATCCAAATCTCAGAAAAGAATAGACTTGAACTGGCCCATTATGGATCTGGAAGCACTTGCCCACTCATTTGACATATGAAAGCAGCTTAATTGTGATAGATGAGTGCTAAAGCAGAAGAGTATAATAGTACAGGAATTGCAAACTCATGATCTCCTAGTGTAAACAGCAGCATATGATGCTAGTAATTGAAAAAAAAAAGGGTATAAAAGATATTTGGCTAGAAGCCTAAAAGCAACAAATTCTAGGATACCAAAGTAAGATATTTAGCTACCAGCCTAAAAGCAACATATGCTAGTATGCAGGTGTATATACACTACAGCTATAACTCCCATTGCAAGCTCCCAAAATTTGATATATACGAAATTTATGAATTTCAACTCACTGTACAAAGGAAGGCACAGCCTACTAACTCTGCCAAACCAAACCTACAATCAAGTTTCCTAAGTCTTTAGTTAAACAAACAACACAATCAAGATTCACCACAAAACAAAGAGCACATAAAGTAGTAGAACCAAAATTAATCTGTTTATTCCCTCCACACCGCCACCCTAACAGAAAATCCTTCTATTTGTGATTTCATGTGGGATTAGTACCAAACCAATCACATTGTGACATAGTAGGACGAGGAACATTATGATAATTTCAAGCAAAAAATATGGTAAAAAAAATATTGTTAATGAGTTTTAAAACTAGGTGGCAGTGTTTGATTGGATTGCTACCAATCCTACATGGAATAAGTAGCATTGGAAAGACTTTCTCTCATCCTGAACATCATTGCCAAAAAGTCTTCTCTTTACCATGATTCCATATAGAATTAATAACAATCCAATTAATCATTATCACCAAGCATAAAAAACCAATCAATATATTTTTTAGACCATCTTTTAAGTAAACCTAATATGACATATGGGATTGGTTTGTTACCATTTTCATATTAAATCACTCATAGAAAGAAGACCCTGATAGCAGTAGGCACTGTTGGAGCCGATCAAACAATTGTGGAACAAGTAAAAAATGGCAGTTTAAGTAGGGAAAAATGCTGAAGTAAACAAAAATAGCAGGAGCGATGGTAGTAGAATAAAGAGGAGCGCTTTGACAGCATACGAGGCAAGAATGCAGGAGAGCAAGAATGAGTCACTACAGTTTGACCTATGATAATCGAAACCTATGACACCTCAACCTAGTTTTTACAATGTGCGACTAGCACCTAGACGTTGTGCACACAACCACACACCTTGCACCAGCTCAGGCAAGAAAGCTCTCTTCCAAGCACAGACTTGACCAAAGTACGAAGGGCACGAAAGGAATGCCTCCGTGAGGTCCAAGACCAATGGATATGGGCTATCATGATAGATTTGGAAGTTTTATGGATTAAAGTTTTTTATATTTTTGGGCCATCAAGCTTTCTTATGTATTTCTGCATTACTTGTTAACTTCCAATGAGTGGTTTCTGTTTGGATAGATAAGGTAATTTCATCATTTTTGTACAATATGAAGTACATCCTTTTGGCTTTTTCTACAAGTGCCGTTTTGTTCTTTTGCACATGCTACTTAGTTCTTTTTCTCTTTTCATCACTTTTTTGTTTAATGTAATCTTTATGAATTGTTTATTATGATAATTTGATTTTAGAGCACTCTTAGTGTCTTTCTCCTATTCTCAACCACTTATTTCAAGCAATTAATCCAAATGAGAACCTTCAACTCTATGAATCACTTTGCAAATTTATCTATATATACACTTTTATCAGGAAGATCACTTCATTCTGTATGTCCGAACAATAACTACTATCAGGTAGATATACAGCAATACTTGTCATATGCCTATATCTTATCTAGTTCTTGATCATTCGTTCCGCTAACCTTCTACCATTTTTCACTGCTTAAAGTAATAAGTAGAACTAGAGTAAATTATTTGATTATCCGTCAATACAACTTACGATGGATTCACTAGGTTTCTAATGCTTTGTGCACCTTAGAAGACATCCCAAAATGCGGTTGATTAGTCAGCATTGTACGTAAAGCAGCTAACTAACAGTTTAGCTTGTCCAATTTCCAACATGTCGCTCAAGCTGGATATCAACTCTAAAAAACTAAACCACAAAAAAAAAAATTCGCCCCATATGCAAAGCTGACTTATCAACTACATTCTGAAGAAAATTCTATGGAACTTATAGCATTCTTGTTACAAGATTTATCATTTCATTTTCTTACAAAATCTGCTATTGCATATAGATGAAAGGAGGGAAAGCGTCATCAATAAGAAGTCAAAACATTTATACCCTAAACAATACCCCTTCATGTAATTATATCACCCTTACACTATAAGATAGTAGCTTTTCGTTGGTTATATAACAATAACTATCCTATCCTACACACCACAGCAAAGCAATTTCTCATTGGCTAGTGATCCATCTTACCAAATTGTAGTCTATGACTTCCTCCTACTTTCCACCAAATTACAATACCAATATAAGTTTGGCCTCTCAATTCCTAATTTCCCTGACTAATAATAAACCAATCATATCACTTAGTATTTTGTCTGTTGAGAGTAGAAGCCTTTGAAGTGCCTCTGTATAAGCCTCGAAGATATTGCCACACTGCTGAGAATTTGCTCTTAGTAAAACTGAAACTCAGAACACAATAAAGGGCAAGAGTATGTGTGATTTCTAATTAGCATGGCCTACATACTCTCCACTCAAAGTCAAATAAAACAGTGACAAGAATATGGGAGGGAGTTAGAAAGTTCATGCTACCAACTTATCCGAAGTTCTCTGCAAGAGTGTGTGTGATTTCTAATTAGCATGGCCAACATAGTCTCCACGCAAAGCCAAATATATCAGTTACAAGAATATGGGAGCGAGTTAGAAAGTTCATGCTACCAACCTATCCGAAGTTCTTTGCAGTCATCATACCATCTATATCCATCCCACATTAATTATCCTTCAACACATTTCAATTGCTTCATTTTGAAGATTGATAACAACAACAATCACGATTGTCTCCAACATCACTTATCATTGGTCAACTAAACTATAGGAATCCTTGTCTACCAAGTTTTCCCTCACTATTTCAGCAAAAGATGACTTTTGTTTTGCTTCTTCTTTGAAAGCACCTTCAAGCAAGGATTAAATTGTCCATCGGCACAAACCGTATCCTTGTCTTTGTATCGTGCCGATAGGATATCGACACGATACGATCCCGTGCGATGACACAACTTAAAACCCTCTATTCTTGAAATTAGTAGGTAATTTTCTCAACAAAGTTCAAAAGATTTGATATAAATACATAATAAATAATTAGCATATTTTGTTGCTAAAGAAAATATTTCATGCCATTACGTGTCGGCACACATATATTTTTTTGAAGCTAGGCACGCACAGTGTCGTATCATACCGGCAAGTTTCCGGCACGACCCTATGCCACGACACTGTAATCCTTGCCTTCAAGCCAATTTTTTTTTTTAAGGTTCAATAGCCATATCTAACTATCCTAATCAGTTTTCACACTTCATAGTGCATAGAGCTTATCCTTCATGGTCACAACACTTGTTTGAAATACAATCTTTCTTCTTATAGTTATTCACCAAGTTACCAACTAGTGAAAACAATCCAATACCAATTCCTCATCTCAGTTTTAGCATATCTTAGTGATTGGTACCCATTGAAATAACTCTCCTACTACCCTTCTCATATGCTTTCATGCAGTAGATAGGCATCATATATGTCTTTGGGATGACCAGTCTATCACGGCCAATATGCTCAAAAAATAAAAGGAAAAGAAATGCACAAAGCAGATTCACGAGTAGAGCACCGCTAGCAATTACAGACCATCACTGAAATTTAACCCCCCGCCAACTGCATCCGGACCTGTTAATGGCACTGTTCACGCTACAACAGAGAATTTTCTGGCATCCAAAGATTTTAAGAGATGATAGCTCAATAAAAAGAAAAGAAGTAGAAGTACACAAATATTTCAAATATATAGACCAATGTGAGAAGGAGCAAAGAAACTGAAGTAACGAAGTGAAAAAAATTGACAACTACAAATATCCATCAGGTATACCACAAAATCCATCATAAGCATAACCAATATATAGCAGATAATAGACGATCTAAGAAACAGAACACTAAAAGAGACAATATTGCAAAAGAAGAACCAGAGTTTTCCTCATGGAGTAGGAATCGAGTATTTTGACCTGCAAAACCACCAGTATCTGGCGCGCCAAACTTGAAGAGGAAGATCTTAAAGGGTAGACACTTTTTAGCACTAGTACAATGACCAACTCAGACGTCAAGAAGGGAACCCAGAATGACCGCCGGGACTAACTACACATGACTGACTGACTTTTCAGACAATCATACTTTGCAATGCTCTGACGACGACTCTGAACCTTCTGGACCCTCTAGGACTCACTGTAACATTAAGCATATCGATCAATAAATGCATGCAGAAGAGAACAATAGCAGAGAACAACAACAAAATATTCACAAATGTATTATAACAAGAACAATAATAATAAGCTTTGAAGATATTGTATCGTTTTACAGGCTTAATGCTCAACTTAGAACAAGTGAAGAATATGAAAGCGCGAGGAAATAGATGTATAGAACACACCTGATCATCTTCCTCAGATGCCTGACCATCAGGATTGTCTGCCTGAGGAGGCTTTTCAGCACCACAATTTTGTCGGTTACACTTGGTCCGAAAAGGATAATTAATGTTGTTACACTTCTCGCATTTCCAGCTACCTTCCGGCATTTTTTGTTCTTAAAAGTAAAAATAATAGTAATAAGTAATAAGCAGATTTGTTAAGACCAACAAAGAGGTACAACCGTACAATGATAATGCAAAAAAAAAAAAGAAGAGAATTAAGAAGAAAAAATCTCTGTAAATTAAAGATCCAACTTTTTCTACTTTTTAGGAACAAACCTAAAGTATTTTCCAAAAGCTCCTATAAAAAGTTCTTTTTCTGAATCTTTTTAAAGTACATTGGATCCCATTGTCCCAAATAACTGTAATTTCTATAACATATACCCAAAAAGTACAATTAAAGTGCTAAACTTACTGGAACCTTTTGAAACCTCAGATTTTGAACCCTGCAAAAAAATAGATAGGATGTCAATACTCCGTGAGTAAATTTCGAATCAAACATAAAGCAGTCTAAGAACTAATCAAGATAGGTGAGCAAATTAGCATCTTTGTTGTTCCTTATAATTATCATTTCGCCAACAGAAACTATCAACTTCCACAATCAACATTATAGGGATTGAAGAATGAGGTTCCGCTCTGAACTTCCCAACTTAAAAAACAGAATCCATACCCATACAATTGATTGTGAAAATTTTTAACAGAAATCATTCATTACTTTAACCCAGAAATATGTGAGAGGAACACTTTAGCTTTAAGAACGTTTGCATTACAATGCTTGCATAAATGGAAAAACAACAGTAAAGAGCACAAATGGTCATGTGACTCGTGTCACTCCAGAGATGCAGTTTGCTTCAGACACCAGATGAATAATTCTAGCATTTAGAGGACCTTATGAACCAGGATACAATTTAGTGATACAAAATATACACTTGGTGACAACGTATACAGACTCCCTCAGATACAGGCCGTTTAGGCCCTCGAACTATATTTTTTTAACGAGAAACAACCATTCACCTTTAATTGGTTTAATTTAATAAATGTCCTAAATCAAATCATAGATTTGTTAATGGCTCCATCAGGTATCAAACGATAACAGTTGACTAAATTCGCAATTCCATTAGCTGAATAGCATTCAGAACACTTAATATTACCGGACTCACAACTTGGTTTAACAAGATTTTCAAATTGATAGAAGGAAATGACTTAAATCAAAATAATTTAAAGCCAAGGGGGGTGTCAATCAAAAGTCAAAGGTAGTGCCACACCTTTACAAAAATATTAGCACTCAAAGGGAGTGCAATGCCTTTCTTGCTTTGTTAAGGTAATACAGTGTAATTGGTGCAAGCTTTAACTACCAAGAGCAGCACTATTAAAAGTAACATAATGTTGTATCAATTTATATCTCTTCGTAATTATAGTACATCAGAGGGTTTCTATCTTATGCAACTAATGTGCTGCTCACTTAATGACACCTGGTCAGTGGTCAATTGACACTATAATGGCTGAAGAGCAAGAAAAGCATCAAGATTTTGGCCAAACCTGGCTTCCAGGCCTTGGGGTGTTGCACTTCCTCATGTTACAAATGTTTCGAAAAGAGAAGTTGTTGTTGCCACAATTAGGACACACCCAATCATTATCTCGTCCCACTCCTGTAGTGATTCAAATAAAAAGGAAAAAAGCTTAGACAGAAAAAGAAAACAATGGCATCACTGAATTTCCTGCAGAAGATCAACCTTCAGATACATACCTGAGGCCTTCTTTTGGGCACCGTCATCAGGATATGGCCCAGGCCTTACTCCCTAGAGATAAAATAAAGAATCACTGGCACTAGTGATTATGAATTTTGCAAATACTGAATAAAATGAAACAATAGAAAGCGGCGATGCAAAATAGAAAATCAACAGAATCTCCAATGGCATGCAGAAGCGTTATCAAATAAGAAGTTTGCAATATTGGATAAAATGCAACACTTGAGAACAATCATTCAAAATGGGAAATCAACAGAATGTCCAAGAGCATGCAAAACTAATGAAGGATTTCGAACAATTCAAAATAATCCTTTCCTATAAACACTAAAATTAACTTTTGCCGCAATAACTGACATCTTCAGCATGATAAATTAACTGAACAAAGTTTATGTGAACACAGCTCACCATTGCACCATGACCCATATGCAAGCCTAACCCATATCTGTCTACTAGAGGAGGCACACCATACATACCACCTAAGTCATAAAGAAAAAACAGTCAGCTGATACTCCAAACAATTGATTCATAAAGACTTTTGGCACTTAAACTAGCATTGATTCATAAAGACTTTATCACAGGCTATTTAACTCCCAGGATAGGGTTAAAATATTCTTTTATTAAATCTTACACAAAGCTGAATTTGATGTTTCACTTACAAATAAGCAACTAGCTCAAATCTCTGCCATACTATGACTCATCAAACTATTAGCTTAATACATGAATATGTAGGTGATAATAAGAAGATAGACCAGTTCCGGTGCATTGCACCAAGAAAAAAGAAATATACCTGCTCCCATCATAGATCCACCGGAATAAGGAGGAGGTCCGGACAAATGAATTGGACCATAAGGGCCCGGACTACCAACATGAAAGCGGCTTCCATAGCTATATGGATAAGCAGAACCTCCAGAAAAAGGTAAGTCGTATCGGGGCATTGCTGGCCCATTATAGAGAGTTGAACTGTAAGGAGAAGCACCAAGGTACATTGAGGATGGGGTCCCAGATCCTATGTAGGCTGCTGATGATGTGTAAGGTGGAGGAGTCTGAAAATGTTTTGGAGCTGGCTTCTGAAGAAAAAGTTGTTCACCTATTATCCGTCATGTGAAATTAAGACAAATTGAACTACAATCTTTGGATGTCCACATTGGAGCTACGGCTACCGTGTAAAGGTACTACATATTAAATTCTTATGATGAACTAGAAATAGAAGGACAAATTCTATAAATAAACATTTTCTATCATTGGAGCTACGGCTACCATGTAAAGGTACTACATATTAAATAGTGCCTTCAAGAACTCCCAAGCCTCGCACGCCATTGCTAGGTTAGCTTGATGCCCAACTCACCGTATTATGATCTGCAGGCCTTGACTGCGTGCAGTTCCGCATATTGCATGTCGTCCTGAATGAGAAGTTGACATTGCCGCAACTAGGGCATGTCCAATCATCTTCCCTTCGACCACCTATAAATTTTCAAACAAAAGCATCGATCAATTTCCACTTTGCTCCATTGTACATGTTTCAGCAGCCAGGTATACTACTTGCAGCAAAAGAAGTAATTTGTCATTACCATCGGTTCGTGCACGCTTTCCAGCAGAAGAGTTCCGGTTATCCACCTGATGAAAAAAGCACAAACATCATCGTCGTCGTAACAGTGATAATGCCAAAATTTAGAGGGGAAAAAAAGGCGATTAACATAGATTTTCATCTCTGGGTAATCAAGATTAGCAACAATATATCAACATAATTATTCAATAATTACAATCTAGTCAGATCTACAACATAATAAGTACAGATTTGCAGAAAAATACAAAACCTTAAAGCAAACGCAGAAAAGATCTACAATGTGATAAAGAAACTGAAATATTTGATTGGAGAAACTAAAACCCTAGCCTTCGTGTAGAGACCTGTGCGATCTACAAACTACTTTGGCAGGTACCAGATCGATCGATAGCCTAATTAGATGGTAAACAAAGCATGAAGCGAAAAGACCAATTTATCGATCGGAAAAGAGGAGAGATACGAAGAAAGAAGATTTTAGAGTACCTGAGACATGGCGACTCGAGGGGAAGAGGACGGGATCTGAAAACGGATTTTGGACGCACCGTACCCGCTCTCTCTGCAGCAGCGGCGGTGGTCGAAGCAGAGAGAGAGAGAAAGAGATAGCTGTGGCCTCCCGTGGCCTGTGGGCTGTGGCCTGCCTGTAGGTAGATGGAGTAGCGCCGCCACCGTTGCCCGCGCAGGGTTTGCCAAAATGTCACCGGTGGAGATTTGAACGGGTGAGATTTTCTGCGTTAGGGTGGGATCGATCAAAATCGTGGGTAGATCGGTCCATGGAATCAGACACGGTCTTAAAGTAGGGCCCACTAATCCAGGCTTTTCTTGGGCCAACCTTTTTGCGCTTCTTTTCAAATCCGGGCTTTTTTATCTGCGTGGCAAAGGCCTATCTCTTTGATCGAAACCCGTAGGCCACGTTGGCCCATCTCACCACTATCAAAAAAAATATATATAAAGCTTTAAATATTTATTTATATTAAATTAAATTTATTAAGAAGTTTGACCCAACAGCCTGAACTCTCCGCGCCCCATCCTCTTCCTCGCCGCTTTTCCTTCTCTTTTCTCCACTCCGTCCGTCGAAGGCCGAGGCTCCGAGCCCGAGGCCCTCGATTATTCATCATCAGAAGTGCGTGTAGCGAGCAGTGTCGTCTCACTTTGCTTCCCTTCTCGTTGGTTCCGGGGGTTTGAGGGGGGGAAGGGAGCGGAAGAAGGAAAAGGCGAAGAACAAATTTACAAATTCTCTTGCTCGCTTGCTCCGATCTGTTCCAGTTCATATTTGCTCTTGTTTGTTGAACTCGATGCAGATCCATCCTGCATATAGGCCTTCTTCTGCCGAGACCCACGGAGGCGAATATGATATCTGGAAGCAAATCGACGATGCCGAGCGGTAATTATCGATCATATCTACTATTTCTTCGCTCAGAAAACTTGTGTTTTACTTTTATAATTCTGCTCTTCTCCATATATATTTTTTTTAATTGTGAAATATTGTTTATATCTGCGCAGTAGAGATTTTCTGGATGATCTCCATGCTTAAATTTGTCAGTTATCACATATCTTGGATAATTGTAGTTTTCTATTCAATTTCTGCGCGCCGTTCATTCTCTGTCCAGATATAACTTGCTGCGTGATTTTATATTTCTTATATTTGATCTTTCCAAGTTTTTGTTTCAAGTTGCTTAAACGGTAAATTGAAATTCTAAGACTGAAAACATGTCTTTATTGTTATACTGTTTTGTGTTCCAGCCATCTAGTCGGCAACATGTTTGAGGAGGCAGCAGCCCTGGCTTCTTCCATTGTTCGGAATATTCAGACTTGTCAATTAGAACATATTGTGGATGATATTCAATTGATTGAAATGGTCGAAGCTGCTGGTATGGTACTTATACAGTCACTGAAGGAACTAGGGAGGTATCTTATTCTTTTCCTTTAACTTAATTAAGGAGGGGAAAAAAAATATTTGCTGGATCTACTGAGTATTATATCTACATCTCATTTGTCTAGTTAAAAGCAAACAGGAGAGAGGCAGAGGGCAATTGAGAAATAGACAAAAGTTGGATTGCAGGTAGGGTGGAGGTGTGAGGTGAGGAGAGGGGGTTACGTAATATGGGCAGTATTTTGTACGTTGAATGAATAACATGCTAAAGGTTGGTTGGTATTGATGTTCCACGAGTGCTATGTAGATGCTTAATATAGGAAACTACAAAACACTTAACCAGAAAAAGGGGTTCAAGCATGCGTAGGATAGTTTCAATGAGAATTTCTGTCGATGGCAGAGAACAAGAAAAGCCTGCATTAGTGTAGTGTATGATGTTACCCAAAGCACATCGAATAAAGAGACTTTGAAGCATACTAGGATATTGGAGCTAGGCTGGTTACTCTTGTTAAAAACAGGCGGAAGAAGATGGAAGTTTCCAAATGCTATTGTTGGTTATTCGACCAGTTTCTGAACAACTTTATAAGTATGAATTAGGTGTAAGTAAACAGCTCATGTTATTGTCCTTCTCTTTTTCTTCGCAATTATTATGGTTTACTTGTATACTACACTAAGAACTTCCAAATCTCTATTTTAGGTGAATGTTTCAATTATTGAATGCTCACTACATAGAGGAAAATGTTGCAGGATATCACAACTATTTGTGGAGCTTAAAGAGGTCTATGGTTCAGTGGCTGCTATACCTGTTCGAGTTTTCCTTACAGGGTACTGTAAAACGTACAATTTAGGGCATGCCTTTATGGTTCTACCTACCGAAATGATTTGCCAATCTATTGTCTGTGAACTTTCGTTTCTTGATAACCTTCTATTCAGAAAATAGTAATATTGCAAAGTTTTGATAGGGCTAGCATGCAAATAACAGAAGGGTTTACATCCAATCTTGGCGCAATCTTTGAGGATTACCTTGCTAAGTGGGAATGTACAAACAATGGCATTTATATTTTGACAGAAGGAGAAGAAGACTGTCGCTGCATACGACAGTGTGTACTGTCTGCTGAAGATTATTTGGATGTGGCAGAGCTTTACACCATAACATTCCTTGGGATGGTCTTACATGAGACTGAACTTGCTATATCTTGGACAAAGGGAGTGAAATTGCGTGAAAAAGAACGTCAGGTTTAACTTATGTTTCCTTTATCATGTGTTATAATTGCTATTGTCTTTTCATATCTTTTGGAAGGTCGCATGACCTTTGGCCCTTTATATTCTTCTTTTCATGTTCAACTAGCATACATTTTCAATTAGAGAGGAAAAAGAAAACTAGGAGTACATTTGTGTTGTTTATTAGTGAATGATCAACCATTGTAAAGCCCGTCCATATGCTCCTAGTATCTCTCTATGTTCAATTATCATAAACACTTTCAACTATGAAAGGACCTCCAAAAGATACTCCTACTAATGTCTCAATATGCGCAACATCTTTCCTGATTTGCAATTCAGCAATTATTCATCACTCAACCTATATTGTTTTTGCCTGTGAATGTAAATACATTTCATAAGAATGGTGAGTAATATCACTATTTATTGTCAAATTGTTTTATGTATAATACCTCCCTGCTGTCTTGAGCAAACTGGTGTTCAATTAATGTCGAGAATACCTTGAGGCCATTATTGTTGACTTTTTTCATCTAGTAGACTTCATATGATTCTTAGCAAGTACATCTGATGAGAATATATGAATATTAAACATCGTTGAAACTTTTGGAATGATAATGGGCAACTTTATTACGTTAGCTCCTCAGTGCTGATGAATTAGCTGTCTCAGCCCAGATCATGCATATATGGGTACTGATGATTATGCTTTTTGCAATGCTCTGCAAAGGTAGCTGCAGCTTTTTAGTAGCTAGGTTAAAAGTAGGGCAGGTCCACGGAGAGTAAATTGACAAGCACATGTGCAAATTCAGAGCTTTCAAGCTCAATTCAGGACAGAACCATAGATTGTTAGGTATCTGGCAAATTTAATTACGTATTCATGTTATTTCAGATAGAAGGGGAAAGGTAATGTGTTGTCATAGAAGAAGATCATTACTCTATTCAGAAGACTTTATGTAATGATCTTCGTGCACGGTTTGGGCAACTTGTTTCATGCAGGCTTCTACTGTGGAGAGGACCTTTTTCTAGGCCATATTTTTCTGTAATACTTGCCCAACTCAAGTGGGTATTTAGGCCAGACATTTTATCATGCAAGCCACTTATTCATTCATTTGAAGCACTTCAAAAAACTGGGTGTTTTGAAGATGAGGTGCCTTATATGATAAGACCCACTAGCATGTTGCATAAATTGAGCTCCTTTTAGCTTTTAGCAGATTGGAAAGTAATTATGCTGTAATTGTATTCATAATGTTTTGCTTAATTTGGTTTTGTAGGACTTACTGAGGAGATTGCACTCATTGCAATCTACTGCAAACCATAGATCTCCTGCAGGTTCGGCAGAAAAACAAGCAACAAAGGAGTGCCATCCTTCATCAGCCACTAATGCCTCAAAGGTCGAAGAATATCCCAAGACCATCCAACAACACTTCTTATCAAGTGGGGATAAGTTAAAAGCTGGCCTAAAATCCCTTCATCCGTCCATCCAACGGATTGACCCTTGCTTTTGGTGGTTTCGGTGCGGATTAAATTTGGAAAACTGCAGTTGGTGCTTCCGGGTGCAAAGTTGCTGCTCATTGTCTCATTGATCTTTTCGACTTACTATATTCTTCGAAAGCGAGGAATTGTATTGAAGAGGTGAGATTCCCTTACTCTACCATTGCTCGCGTGTGCTGAGCTAAATAAACACATCGCAGTTGTGAAGAAAGTGTTGACTGTAAATTTGATCTGAGCAAAGATGCCTTATCAGACATGTCAGTACTTAGATCTTGACTGCGATTATGATGCTGACATGACATTTTCCCTTTAGAAGGGGGCAAACTGTTTAAATGGAATTATTAAAATTAGGACCCTGGATGTCTGGCTGAAATCAGGGTCCAGTTTCAAGTGAGTACGGTTGTAGTAAACCCCAAAATAAGGAGACCTCCACCAGTATTGCTGCTACTCTAACTTTCCTTCATTCATCGCAAAGTTTATATAGCACCTAGATTCAGGGAAACCGCATCGTGATTGCATGCTTTCTTTGTGATTCTTGTAGCAATACCATCATTATTTGTTGCATAAATGGCATATTTAGCTTCTAACAATGAGGCTTGTCTCCTGGTATGTATCACAGGATAGCATCGAGACAACTATTATCTCTGAGAAAAGCGTTGGTTGATGCCTGGGGGCTTGCTTTCTCGATCCAGATGAACCCACTAGCTGCTGCTCAACAGCTACCCTCCGCTCCCCAAAGAAGCTGGTGATGATCATTGTATCGCTTTGGGCATGTGGTTATTTTCCTCGTGCCAAAGTTAATAAGGAAAGAGAGAAACTTTTTATTAAATGTCCGGTTTTTGTATACGCCGTGTTTTGTTTTTGTTTTTTTGGTTTTTTTGGAGCTGTTGGAAAGGTGACGGATTATAACATGTACCAGTTTTTCCCATCGTGCGTTTTTGGTGCAAACTATTAATTCGGAACACATGATTCGGTCCAAAAAGGAACATGCTAATTGCCATAACATACGTTTTGGCGAGCCTTTTCCACCATATTAAACTACGCGCTGAATTCCGGCTGAAACTGCAACCGGAAATACATCAGCTAAAGTTGGCGGTTGAAATTGCAGCTTGGAGGGAGTTTGACGTCAATGTGTTTATTTAGCCCTTTCATCTCTACAACATATACTTGGAGGATTAAGAAAGCTGCGTTTCCCTACAATTAGTATAATCTCTTCTCATCTTTTTGCATGAATTTACAATTTGTGGCCTCCTAGCTTAATGGCTTGGGGATCTGTGATGGAGTTAATGTGAGAGAATATACCCTTCTCGAAGAAGCTTTGCTGTTTTCTGGTCCGTGTCCATGCTTTTTCTTGTTCTCGCCCGTTAACTCCGGATGCCACGTTTTGCACATATTGGCACGCATGCTTCTCGATCGCCGTATTTATATTTGTGGATATACAGGTATGCTGCTCTTCGATGTTTAATTTATACGTTTATATATATATCCCAAGAAATAGATACCTCTTCGACGTTTAATTTATGTGTTTATATCCTCAGAAATAGTTATTATACACGTGTATCCAATTCAAAGGCAGAAAATCATAACAAAGAGTTTCTTCCAAGATAATGTACACATAAATAAATAAAAGCTGGTGTATATTCTCTTTCTGAACATGGATCTCTAGAGTGTATTCCTAACATTGTTTTTAACCTCACCGCTGATCTGGTGGGGTCCCATCCTTTCCAGCTTTCGTGCACTTCTGGACTCTTCGCTTGCGGTGCCACGTGCAGTCTTCGTTCCACACGCACGAGGACACGTCTGGACAACACCGGAAGATGAAGGAACAACACTCTACTCTCCCTGTGCATGCATGACACCTATCCACTCCTCTTTTGCATTGTGTCTATAAAATTTGCACTGTGTCTATAGAAAGGTGACACAAGCAGAGTGGGACGCTAGTCTTTTGGTTTCTCGCTTCGTTCTTTTTACCCATTTGCAGGATCGTAGACAGGAGCGGTAAAGAGTAAAAACTTAAACTTGGCCATCAAAATCAATTAATATGGGTCCAGGCGAGGAGGTAAAGACGAGACCGGAACCCAACGTAGAGATTTTGGTAATTCAATCAGTTTAAATTATTTTTAGTTTAATTTTCCTCTCTCCTCCTCTGTTCGGTACCTAGAAGAATCCGCAGAACAACTAGCACAGTTTTCAAATAGATTAAATGCGATATTTTCTGCCTGACTCTTATGGTACATATGCAATTACGTACATACAGAGCAAGTGATGATCCGCTCTAACATGGGTTAGTTCGACATATTCATGTTAATTAGGAAAGCGGGGAGATATTCTTCTTCTATAGGCCCAAGGTTAACAAGGAGGAAGCCCAGGGTCCTGATGACGTGCAGCGCGTCTACATCGTCCTTCGCCCGGAATCCGGAAAGCAACCCGTGGAGGAGAAGCAGGCATCATCCGAGTCTGGCAAGGAAGGTCGGAAGAAAGGACAGAGTAAGGAAGGCGGCGGAAAGCAACCCGTGGAGGAGCAGCCGGCATCCGAGCCTGGCAAAGAAGGTCGGAAGAAAGGCCAGAGTAAGGAAGGCGGTGGAAACAACGACACCGTCGAAGGCGGCCGCGGCACGGAGGTATATATAATCACTGTGATTCGCTGAAGCATTTCTGTTCTGCTTTTTAGTTCTTGGGTACGTGGTGCAGCATGCAGGATACTCGATCGGTACTATTATTCTTCTTTTCTTTCTATAATGTAATATCTTTTTTACATACATATATATATATATATATATATATTATATATATTTATACTTTTGAAGGAGGTGGACATAGAGAAGCAGCCGCTGCTGCGTTTGATAGTCATGGGGAAGAAGAGGTTACCTAATCCGAGCGAGAGAAGCCGCCCCTTGTGGGGCTTCGTGGAGCTTGTCACCACTAACGCTGACGACATCAAAACAGCTCTTAAAGGGGGTCCGCATGCAATAGCTACCTGCCTGCCTACATAACTAGTCTTGTTTTCATTTCTATATATATTGCTGGCTTGCTTGCTTGCTGAACCGATATAAATTCACAGAGGAATACGATACCGCGACGCGGGGCCACCGCCACAGACCGCCTGCGAGGGCGCTGGCGGAGGGCGTGTATCGCATCCTACGCCACGTCCCGTCGGGGAGGGGGCAGAGGGAGCACACCCACCTCATCTACAAGCTCGAATTCCCCCCATCCGGCAGCGAGGGCGAGCCGCAGGAGTCCCTCAACGTCGAGCGCGAGGCCTCCTTCCTCATCCAGATCAAGAATCCCCAAGTCGGCCGCGGTGACGGCAGCAACAGCGACATCGGCGGCGGCTTCAGGGGCCTGCAGGCCAAGCGGAAGGCTGCATTCCCGGCGCGCCTGCAAGGGCAGTTCGGGGGGAAGCGCTTCATACCGTCCGACCCGCCCAACTTCTTAAACTACGAGGGCTGCGAGCTTTTACTGATATCAGCGTCGGACGATATCGAAGAGGAGTTGGGATTGGAGCTGAAGACGGAGTGCGAGGCTGACGCCGACTGCTCGGATCTGCTGCAGATGTTCGGAGAGGCAGCATCCACCAAGCCGCTGCTCAGTGGAACCTGGGTCTAATCTGCTTGCTCTGTGTGTGTGTGTGTGTGTGTGTGTGTGTGTGTGTGTGTGTGCGTGTTTTTTTTTTAACCCCCAATGAACTCGACGAAGAAGCGAAGGTACAAACAATATTTTTGGACTGTGATCGTGTATGTGCGAAGTTCGATCACTTTGTAAGCTTGGCGGCTTTGTTTTGGGTTTTCCGCGCGACGTGCAGAAAAAGAAGTAACTGGCCGCTGTTTTTGGCGCGGCGTGTTCAGCAGATACGACTAATGTAAATTCCTGTTAAAGAGTATTTAAGGTTGCCAGAGTGCAGTTTCTGCCTCTTACGCTATTTTACATTTCTTTTTCTTTTTCTTTTTCTTTTTTTCCATGTTTCCGAAGTCGAACTATTGGTTTCCAGCATACTACCAGGCCAGTACTGCCTCACGCGCACCCGCGTAAACGCTTTATTAATTTTTCACATGAATGTAAAATAGTTCAATTTTCGAAAGTAAATTAAAGCACTAATTAAAATAAGAAACATCCAATTCCTCGTCCTAGTATATATCTTGTGTAGAAGGGTCCTAACAGAGTTTCTGCTCATGCGTGTTGAGACCGATGCTACAATAGGCGCCCAATATGTAGACCGCTCCCATACCCGATAGTCGATTCTCTTAGCTAGCGTTTGGTTCGGGGTTAAGGAAAAAGTGGCTATTCCAGGGATAAAGTTAAATTTGGGGTTAAGATGGGGTTAAAGTTTTTTTTGTTTGGTTGGGGGTTTGAGTTAAGCCGGGATAGTGAAAAATAGTGTTTGGTTGGAGTAGGTGGGATAAGAGGGATAATGATTGGTAAAAAAGTAAAATGATTGGTAAAAAAGTAAAGTGACATGATTGTTGTGATATTAGTATTTTATAGTGTTTTTGAATAGTATTTTATTGGAAGTAATTAATTTGTTTAGTTTAATTTTTTTAATCACAATATTTAAACCAATATTTATATGTCATATTATGTTGTAATTTTTTAATTTTTCCAATTTAAATAACTAGTATAATATTTTATTGTTAATTTTAAAGTGTCGTCAAATTTTTATATTGCAGTATAATTTTGCCTAACAACATTATAGTAACGTTGTAACTTAATTTTTTTAAAATATATTTTTGTCATTATTAATATGTTTCACAACCCACATAAATAACGTTATTAAAAAACATAAACATCTCATACATCGTAACCTTACAATATGAATTGTACAAAAATTAATTTACATGTAGTTTGACCCATAAAATAAATATACAAATAGCAAAATATATATCATGTTCGATTGCACCACAATTCATTTGTAATTTGAGCACGTAGATCTTCACCATTTGTAGAGTCATGAGTCGCTCCCAATAAATCGCCTTCTCCACCTTCATTTGCATCACCCTCTTCATATAGTTGTTCGGCGAAAATATTATCATTTTCTTGATGCCGACGAATAAAGTTGTGTATTATACTGCAAGCCATTGCAATCAAGCATTGAACTTTATACGGAAATGGTGTTGCTATATTTAGAATTTTGAAACGTTTCTTCAAAATACCAAATGTCCTCTCGACCACATTTCGTAATTGAGCGTGCCGGTGGTTATACAAATCGCGCGGATTCCGATGAACGCGGGCACGTGTTGTAGCGTCGAACTGGCTTATATGGTACCGCTCTCCTCTATATGGTGCGAGAAAACTCTCCGTATTTGCATATCCCGAATCAACTAAATAATACTTGCCTGCAAATAATATATTTACCATATCTTATTACTAAATACAAAATAACAATCATATACCCTATATAAAATATAATTATTACAAAAATTAATTATCAAGTGTACCTTACGGAACAACGAAACCACTGCGTCGCACGCCCATCGAAGTACTCTCATATCTGCAGAGCCTTCCCAACTGTGCATACATATAAAAAATTCATATCAAAGGACACCGCATGACCATTACATTTTGAGAGGTAAAGCCTTTTCGACATCGAAATGGTGCTTGTTTGCTCTCGCCGACCACTCTTGGATATGTGTGCCATCCACCGCACCAATAGCATTCTGTAGTAACATTCATAATTCAACATACATTAGTAATAATAAAATAAGATGTTACGCCTATGATGTTAATATTTATTCATACACATGTTTACCTTGAAAGGATGAAAATTTGTATTATCCGAATCCTTGAATGCACAAAGCATTGTCTTGGACGGCATCATTATGTACTCATCTTTTAACCTCACAATACCACGTACGACGTTATTAAAATGCCTACTGATTGTCTCCCCAGAATGTTGAAAAGTTTCCGCCAATATCAGGTTTGCAACGCCATCACCTACACCATATAAAAATATGCCTAATCGCTCATCGTGATCATGTTTCTTGTGCCGACTATCAACCCTCTCGACTAACGCCGTGCGAGAGAGCATTAAATGTACTTGCACTCATTCGAAACTTTTGGTAGCGGCGGTCGGGATGACCGGACAATATATCACACATCATTTGATGTCCAGGACCACGGTCGAGTGCGGCACCGTTGTCGTGGTACTCTATTTGCAACTGATTGAGATTCTAACTCAAGTTGCATCATCATCTCCATATCATCATCATCGTCATCTAATATCGTCATAACCGTTGCAATAATCTCGGACGAAAATATTTCCCGATATTGTTCATACGCCATAATATAGTTTACTATTCCTGTGAACCTATAGTCAGCAAGCACGAAATTTAAATCACAAAATCAAAAAAAAAACACACACACATACATTGAGGATAAGCACTAATGTTGACTACAGATTACATCTACCAAAATAGCATCAAATATCGTCCACTACCTAACTTCTGCATAGGAAGGTTAATACATTATAAAAAAAAGGTTAAAATCTTCAACATCATTTGCTACATTTTACTCAACAACAAGTTAATATACTTAATTCAAAAACACCCAACTTACTACATGTCTAAACCGGGGGAAAATCTTTGTATATACCAAAAGTTTGCCCAATTAGCCGGTCGATCCATTGTTTGGCATGCTCGTCCTGCAATGCCATGAAAGCATCTCGCTTGCATTCATCATGAAACGCATCAACGATAGTTAGCATGTGTTCACTAGCAATCCCAGGCATCCCATAAACTCGTTGCATGCATGTCTGGATTGTCGGCTTTTGTTGCCTGCGGCGCTCCGTATTTTCACATAGTTGGGTAATCACACCAAGCTTTTTCTTGCTCACCTCCACCATCTCGGCCATTGCTGAACCCTGGGCATCATCTTTTTTCTTGCGGCGCCCAAATGTAGATGTAGATGGTGCTGGCATGTTGCTCCGCTCTGGCGACCTGGGTCTCTTACTGCCAGAGCTATGTCCAGAACCACTTGTAGGTGTTGGGCGCATGAGTGGCGGGCTTGGAGAGCGTGAGTTATTAGTTGCATCATCATTTAAATCTCGGGCAAACCCATATGTCCCGGCCTCGAAAGGATACGATGATATATTGCATGCTGACAATCTAATACGGCGATAGTGTCATCCTCACCGGGGACGAGCCGGAGGAGCTTTCAATAATTTGTGCGGCGTCGGCGCAGAGATGAAAATGCATATCTTCTGTCATTGTTGTATTTTGCGTCAAGAATTCAAGGTCGTAATAAGGGGGAAATGGTTTGTCCCTACACCTCGCGTACGCCGGATTATCCTATGCAGAATGAATTGCACAATTAAAAACTATATCATAAAAAATTGATGTATTCTTATGTAAGTCATGCTAAGTTGAAAGAATATTTACCGCTATCACATCAGTCCATATACTTGCATCACCTGGTGTTGGAATGTGCAACAAATTGTTCCATTCCCAACCACTCTTATTCGCAAGAGAATGATACAAATTGAAAGTTTTTCTCAGAACTTTAAAACGGTTCTTCATTTGTTGCTTGGTGGGGCTCAAATTATTACGATTTGTTAAACTCGAGACCATCCGCTTCCAAGCAATAGGAGTAAAAGTCCCATTTACAACATTTCCCAAAGAATGCTCATCCCTCATTAATCCCAACATATGAGCATCCAAATTGTTGCTCCAATTTTGTGTTCTTGTCCGTGCATCATTTCGAACACCAGCAGTAACATCAATTGGTGACTCATCAGCCATCCCCCCCTGCTTGTGTTTCGACTTAGAGGATTGTTTCTTGAAGGGACGCATCTGTAGTTTATAAAAGGCCGAGGGCACGATGTTTGCATTAAATTGTCTAAAAAGTAGGCTCGACCTCTACGTGTTATATCATGTCGAGGTAAAGCATTAAATTGGTACTGATCCTATATTAGCATTGTGTTCTACAGGTAAAATAATGCAACATGGAAATTGTCATTTACACTAAATTAAGTTTCCAATATTTGACACAATAATTAGTTCTATATGTATCATGATTAGGCCACATTTCTATGTAAGATTGCATGTTCTTCGACAATTGATCTTGATGGTTCGTTCCACAATTGGCTCAATTGGAATCCAACTAACATGGGGTTGCATCGATGTTGGGATCAATGCCATCCTACAAATATTAATTGGAAACCATCATCATCGCCGAACCACAAGATTTTAATCAAACATTCGCACCCTCACAACAGATAAGCATCCAGCACATAACGACCTTACAAGCATCCAGAAAACATAGGCATCATAATAATATTGTTCATGCTGCAAAGATGGGGATGTAGGATAATATCTACCAAAAGCATGCCAACTAAACAGGGAGATCAAACATGTATCCTGCCGAATTACCAAGCTTACAAATGCCCACACCCAAGCACACAGAAGCACCAAGAAGAAACACACAGAAGCAGCACACAGTAAATGGCGGCAAATTACCCTTTCTGATCAGCGGATTGGCGCTTAACGGAGACCACCGCGAAACACACACAAGCACCAAGAAGAATCCCACAAGCAAGCTCACAGAAGCACCAAGCAGAAACACACAACCACCACGACGGAATTGCCGTCAAATATCCGATTATCACCCGATTGGCGCTAAACCGATACCACGACGAAACACACAGATGCACCAAGAATAAACCCACAACCAAGCGCACCGAACCAGCAAGAAGAAACACACAGAAGCACCAAGAAGGAACCCACAACCAAGCACACAACAAGCAGCAAGAAGAAGAAACACACAGAAGAAACAAATCGGGGAGGCGTACAGTGCAAAAACAGAGGAAAGGGGAAGAGGGACCTCGGCACGCGAGGAGGTGAAGCAGACGGGGGAGGCGACGAGAATTCCGGAGCTCGGGGAGGCGGCCGGAGTTGACGCCGGAGACGACGAACTCAGATTTGGGCCTCAAGAGGGAAGGGTGGAGGTGAAGCCGGAGGCCACCGCCTTTGGTCGCCGCTCAAGGGGCCGGGCGGAGATGAAGCCCTAGGCGACGGGATCTGGCCGGCGCTCAAGAGGGACGACGGCAGGTGAAGCCGGAGGCGACGGTAAGATGAAATCGGAGAGGTGATGCCGGAAATAACCCAGGATCAGGGAGGTGGAGGTGCAAAAATGGCGGAGAGGTAGAGATCGGGATGAGGGATGTGAAGCAATGATAGATTGCCTCGGGGTGCGTGCGGTGCAAAAGCAGGGAAGGGGGAGGGGTGGCGCTGAAGCCGGAGACGACGAACTGAGCGTCGGGGCTCAAGAGGGGATGGTGGAGGTGAAGCCGGAGGCGACGGACTTTGCTCGCCGCTCAAGGGGGTCGGGCGGCGATGAAGCCCTAGGCGACGGGATCTGGCCGGCGCTCAAGAGGGACGACGGCAGGTGAAGCCGGAGGCGACGGTAAGATGAAATCGGAGAGGTGATGCCGGAAATAACCCAGATCAGGAAGGTGGAGGTGCAAAAATGGCGGAGAGGTAGAGATCGGGATGAGGGAGGTGAAGAATGGATCGAATGCCTCGGGGTGCGTGCAGTGCAAAAGCAGGGATGGTTTCGTGCAGTGAAAGGAAAATGGGTGGGGTTAGTAAACCCCACCCATTTCTCGGTTAACCCAGGATAAGAGGGAAATGGGTGGGGTTTACTAACCCCACCCATTTTAAGCGTGTTTGGGGATAATTCCGGGGTTAAGGGGTTATCCCACCCCTTAACCCCGAACCAAACATAAGCTTAAACGCAATAGCTAAAAAATCGGACCTGAGATGCCGTGGCTTTTTGGCGACAAATTAATCTGGCATGGTTTATATATATAAGAATGGATTTAACCTACGTCTGAAATACGAGACATCCAACAGAATAAAGTGTTTTTTCTTGCTCGTTGCGGAATATTCACGTATTAAAGTTCTTAACATCTTCTTTTTAATTTCATGACAATTAACCGGTAAAAATAAGATATAAATATTTACCGTGGCAATATTAACATGTTCGTTATTATTAAGAAAAGTTCTCTTTTTTGTGATACATGAATTTAATAAATTTGGTCATCACTTACAGGACCATATTCAATGAATTATTTTTGCCATTTCTATTTTAAAAAGATACATTTATTCATTTTATTTATTTATTAATATTATTCATGTGCTAAATACAGGCCAACGAAACAGGGGTAAGAACTTGACATTTCAAATATTTATCGATGGTCGCCTCGACCTCGAGCTAACGCATGCGTTTATTACCATCCATCCATACATGCATAACCCGCCCACGCCATCCCTCAAACACGATACAATGAATCCGGACGCCTTTCGTTAACAACTCGTAGCTCGGCGGTTGGCGCGATCTCAAAAGCCCGCAGTTTTGATGGCGAAATTTGTGGGGACGTACGAAGATGTTTAGGTTCAACGTATCGGGACATGGTCCTTTTTTGACAACATCTCTACCGTCGGTTCACACGTCCCGGAATTGCTGAAGGAAAAGGAAAGTCACGTGACTTGAGTACCACGGCACCGGGTGGGGAGAATATTTTGAAAGAGAGAGAGAGAGAGAGAGAATATGCCGTGAAATAGCCGGGATTATGACGAGTGGTCTCCGTTCTTGTAATCCCGTGGTCCACGTATAGAATCGGTGATAGCAAGGGATTCTTTAAATATTTGTAATATATTATTTCATTAAGTATTTTTAAAAGTTGAGAGTATTCTTGTGCTTGTAAAAATATGTGCAAATTTGAGTATTAACTAATTTTTAACTGTGACTTAATAATGCCAATTATCTAAATGAATGATGTTATATATTAGTGGAATTTATTTCGGTATTGACTCATAAATTTTATTAAATTTCATTATTATCATTATTATGTTTTCTGAATCTTATCTGCGGATTGTACTGGTGTCGCTTTACGTTAATTAGCATCCCTTCGGTTGGATGCCGGTTCTCCAATCGCTCGGTCCTAATCGGCAGATTCTGTATTTGACACAGAAAAACTAAACTAAATGCTTCAGAAAGACTAAATGGTAAAATTCAGACGATGTTAAGTATGCATGTGATGGCACATGACTTCCGTCCATACGTATGGTGACAGGGCATACTTCGCTGCGGATCTCCATTCGCTATAAATACAACCTCGCCACCTCTCCTCTCTCCCCCCCTCCAAAAAGAACCCAACAGCCGAATACCGAGAAGAGAGAGAGAGAGAGAGAGAGAGAGAGAGAGAGAGAGAGAACCAGGGAAGAGAGAGAGAGTTTGGAGAGCCAATTGAGAGAGAGATCTAGGGTTTGTGGAAAGAAGGGAAAAAAAAAAAAACCCTAGATTCGCCTCCAATCCTCGCCCTAGCTCTCTCTCTCTCCCTCTTTATCGACTTCATTTGATTTTGACTCTCCACCCCCATTTTTGTATCGACCGGAGATCTTCTCTTCTTACTATTGTGAGTTGCTATATACCATTTGATCTGTTTTGCTCATTTCTTATTATTCTAATTGCTGTTTTATGCTCTGGATTGTTCTTTCTATTTGATGGGTTAGCAATTCGCCATATAAAGTTGCTATTAAAATGGCCTTGATTTAGGAGGTTTCTTCGTAGAGTCAATTTATATATATATATATATGAACTGTGAGAATCGTCTTCTGCCAAAGTTCAATTAATAGACCTTTCTTTCGTTCGTATGCTATGTCATCACTCAGCAATTTGGTCATCTGAAATTTTTGTATGCTCTTCTCCCTCTTTACATAACAGAGAAACTGCAGCCCACTGAGAAATTCTTCCAATTTTTGATTCGCAGCATCCTCACTGTATCGTTTTAGAGATTTTTTTTTTTAATGTCATTTTCGAATTAGATAGAGGCTATCATAAAATGACTAATCAGCTTGTAAATTATTTGTAAGATGATTGAAAACGGTCCATATTTAAGTTATGTATCTTTTTTATTTATTTTTTTGTTGTCCTTTTAATCTCTTAGGTGAGAAAACGATGGTTCTGTGGGTCTTTGGTTATGGATCGCTGGTCTGGAACCCAGGGTTTGACTTTGACGAGAAAATAATAGGTTTCATCAAGGATTACAGGCGTTCCTTTGATCTTGGTAGGATTCTACTTGTCAAAAGGATTATAAAGAAATTATAAACTCTTTCTCACAGCGAGATGCTAATTCTAGTTGTTTTTCCCTGATTTTTTTCTGCTTTCTTTTCCTGTTTTCTCTTTCGTTCTCCACAGCATGCATAGACCACAGAGGAACACCCGAGCATCCAGCTAGAACGTGCACTTTGGAGGCAAAGAAAGGAGCAATCTGTGTAAGTAGATGCGAGTCCCGTGCTTTAATACTATTCAGCATATTGCAGCACATCTTGCAAATCCTACATTAGGTTGCAATGAATTAGATGTTGTTTCATGATGTTATCTCATTCTTCTTCTCTGGATTCTCTAGAGTTTATATGCTGACTCTACTACGACTATGATAGATATTCTTTTATACAACAACCTCACCTTTTAAGGAGTTGGGGGACAGAAATTCGATATTCTATTTGCAGCTTCATTAGCTACGTAGAAACTTGCTAGCTAGGTATAGTTCTAAATAATTGTGTACTGCTTTGCAAGTACTTTCGTTGATTTTTCCTAATTATGAATACCCTAGACCTGTATGAGGTTCATGTTGGTTGCATTTGCTAGATCATATTTCAGATCTGCTTCAGGTTGTAATCTTGGTTCCTTTTCACATTTACAATATTCTTTCTTACTCGAATGATCGAATCTAATGTGTGTGTGTATATATATATCTCAGTGGGGAGCTGCATATTGTGTTAAAGGTGGACTAGAAAAGGAAAAAGCAGCAATGCAGGTAAGCTTTCTATTGGCCCCTTTGAGAAAGTCGAGTATGCTATGATAGTTGAAATTTTGCGATAATTTAGTCTTTTATTTAACATTCAGTATTTGGAGAGAAGGGAATGTGAATATGACAAGAAGACATCAGTGGATTTTTACACGGAAGAAGATATAGAAAGCCCGAATGTTACAGGAGTTGTTGCGTAAGAACCTGTAACTTTTCATATTTGCATTACCCCCTTCTTAGAATTGTGTGATGGCAAACTAATTTTGCTTGTAATTCCCACAGTTTCATCTCTACTCCTGATAGGAGTGTGAACAAGTACTATCTTGGTCCTGCTTCTCTAGGTGAAATGGCATGGTAAAGTGCATCCAATATATTTTTTGATTATAATTAATGTCTATATTAAAAAAATTATTTTTCCTTCTGATTTTTTTATTTCTTTCCCTGATTGTGCTTCCCTTGATGATATAGGCAAATTGCTACAGCAACTGGCCCTTGCGGCAACAATAGGGAATACTTGTTCTTGCTAGAGAAAGCTATGTTCGACATAGGTACGAAGTTCTGCAGTCTTCTCAAGTAAAATCTTTTTTCTTTCCCCTCTAGACGTCAACTAACACCCTATTTCTTTTTGACTAAACTCTGTCCTGTTTCGCCCCGAGCTCAACATTTTTCGTCAATAAAGTTATCAGAGATGCTCATAAAGTGAAATTTTCTTGAACCACACCCGATGTTATGTTGTGACGGATAAAAAAACAATATATTGAAGGGGTTGCCAACATGCTTTTACAGTATTTTGGTCTTAATTTTACTTTTTCTGTTTAAGATAATAATAGGTGACAGAATGCTTTGCAGGCCATGAAGATGATTTTGTGATCAAATTGGCGACCGAGGTGAGGAAGGTACTCGCTAGGTTAAAGGAGCAGATAATTGCTGGATCTCGCATCTTATTAAAGTCTCATCGTCCTCTGATGCACATTTCTGCCCTTCCGGAAACCACCGTTGTCGACTCGAGATAAGCGTGTCATTTTGAGGCTTAGTGTAGCAAAAATGGAAGAGTTCTCACAAAATTCAACTGGCACCCTTTTTTCTCTCTCGGATAATTCCCCCGAGGGTTCCTTGCTCTCTCTCTTTATCTAATTGTTGGGTCTTCTAATTACTTAGTATTGGCTGATGTAATCGTATGTTTGGGTCTTCTAATTACTTAGTATTGGCTGATGTAATCTTATGTAATGCTTGACTTGCTAGCTAGGATGAATCAGACATGCAGTTACTCCAAAATGGTAACACGTTGCTAGTTGTGGTTCTTTGATTAATGAGGATATATTTGATATTGATTCCTACAAATTTCAACATCTCTAAGCGAATTAAATGCCTTCCTTATTTTAGGGATGTGCTACTGCTCTTGGCATGAAATTCTGCTGATCTAGTTATGTCCGAGTTACTGACAGTCTAGCATATTATATGAAGCCTCTGCTCGCTTACCTGTTCCACACTGACCTCTTACTTGATTTTTGCTTTGTTATTGAAAGAGGCATCGAATGTTTGGTTCATATTTGTAAATGTGTTAGTTTTCTTGGTCTGAAAAACTAGTTATTCTTGAACTAATGTCTCTCAATATAGTTTTGGAGAGAAATAGATACATATGGTTTAGTCACTATCTGGCCGAATCACACATATACTTGCTCTAACTGGATTTCTGGTTCTATGTTACTAATATGATTAGATTCAGTTGACATAATACAGTTTCTTTGCACCACTTTTTTTTGGGTGCCTTGATATTAATCATGATACTTACATTCCTTTACTCCCTTCATCTTCATGTATAATATAATTGTGCTATTTTAGTTATTTGTCCTGTTGGTTTCGTTAGACTGATATTTCAGTTCTCGATATTTTGTATACTAAAGTATAATTTTCTTGACTACTGTTCTTGTACATATATCAGGTACCAGGGGTTTTTTAAGGGTTTTTTAGGTTTTTACAATTTTTTAAGGGTTTCTTATGATTTTTTAAGGGTTTTTTAATGGGGTTTTTTAAGGGTTTTTTAAAGGGGTTTTTTAGGGGTTTTTTTAGGGTTTTTATAAGGTTTTTTTTCGGTTTTTTTAAGGTTTTGTACGGTTTTTTTATGGTTTTTTTATGGTTTTTTCGGGTTTTAAAAGGTTTTTTTTGGTTTTTTAAAGGTTTTTTCCCGGTTTTCTTCCGGTTTTTTAAAGGTTTTTTTTGGTTTTTTAAAGGTTTTTTTCCGGTTTTTTTAAGGTTTTTTCCAATTTTTTTAAGGTTTTTTTTTTCGATTTTTTTCCGATTTTCTTAAGGTTTTTTTTTTTTTTCAGTTTTTCCGGTTTTTTCTCCGGTTTTTTTCGATTTCTTAAAGATTTTTTTCGGTTTTTTAAAGAAATTTTTCCGATTTTTTAAAAGTTTTTTTCCCGGTTTTTTAAAAGTTATTTTCCGGTTTTTTCAGGTTTTTTTTTCGGTTTTTTTAAGGTTTTCTCCTGATTTTTTTAAGGTTTTTTCCGATTTTTTAAAGTTTTTTTCCTGGTTTTTTTTTGTTTTTTTTTTTGGTTTTTTAAAGGTTTTTTTTCTGTTTTTTAAAGATTTTTTTTCGATTTTTTTAAAGCTTTTTTTCGGAAAAAAACCTTTAAAAAATCGAAAAATTCCTTAAAAATCGGAAAAAAACCTTTAAAAAACTGAAAAAAAAAACCTTCAAAAAACCGGAAAAAAATTCTTAAAAAACTTAGAAAAAACCTATAAAAAACAGAGAAAAAATCTTTAAAAAATCGGATAAAAACCTAAAAAAAATTGAAAAAAACCTTAAAAACCGAAAAAAAACCTAAAAAAAACAGAAAAAACTCTTAAAAAACCCTTAAAAAAACCGAAAAAAACCCTTTAAAAAACCGGGAAAAAACTTTAACAAAACCAGAAAAAACCTTTAAAAAACCGGAAAAAAATCTTTAAAAAATCTGAAAAGAAACCCTTAAAAAATCTGGAAAAAAACTTTTAAAAAATCGGGAAAAACCCTTAAAAAAATCGGAAAAAAACCATAAAAAAACCGGAAAATACCTAAAAAGAAAAAGGGAAAAAACCCTTAAAAAACCCGAAAAAATCCTTAAAAAAACCGGAAAAAACTTTTAAAAAACCGAAAAAAAACCGGAAAAAATCTTTTAAAAAACCGGAAAAAAACTCTTAAAAAACCTGGAAAAAATCAAAAAAAAACCGAAAAAAAACCCAAAAAAAAAACGGAGAAAACCCAAAAAAAACCGAAAAAAAACCTTAAAAAAAGCGGAAAAACCCTTAAAAAAACCGAAAAAAACCCTTAAAAAAATCCTAAGAAAACGGGAAAAAAAACAAAAAAACCCGGAAAAAACCTAGAAAAAACCTTTAAAAAACCGGGAAAAAACCGAGAAAAAATCTTAAAAAAACCGGAAAAAACCCTTAAAAAAACCGAGAAAAAACCTAAAAAAAAACAAAAAAAACGAAAAAAAACCCTTAAAAAAATCGGGAAAAACCCTTAAAAAAACTGGGAAAAACCCATGAAAAACCGGAAATTTTTTTTAAAAAAACCAGAAAAAAAACCTTAAAAAAACCAAAAAAAAAATCTTTAAAAAACGGGAAAAAACCCTTAAAAAACCTGGAAAAAACTTTTAAAAAACCGGGAAAAAACCTTAAAAAAACCGAAAAAAAACCGGAAAAAAACCTTAAAAAAACGGAAAAAAACCGGAAAAAAGCCTTAAAAAAACCGAAAAAAACACTTAAAAAACCAAAAAAAACCGGAAAAAATTTTTAAAAAACCGGGAAAAAACCCTGGAAAAAACCTTAAAAACATCGAAAAAAAAACCTTAAGAAAACCGGTGAAAACCCGAAAAAAACCGAAAAAAAACCTTAAAAAAAAAGCTGAAAAACCCTTAAAAAAAGCGGGAAAAACTCTAAAAAAACCAGGAAAAATCCTTTAAAAAACCGGGAAAAACCCTTGAAAAAACGGAAAAAAACCCCTAAAAAAACCAGTAAAAAACCTTAAAAAAACTGGAAAAAAATCTAGAAAAAACCTTAAAAAAATCGGGAAAAAACCTTAAAAAAATCGGGAAAAAAACCTTTAAAAAACCGGAAAAAAATCTAAAAGAAATCGGGAAAAAAAAACCTTAAAAAAATTAGAAAAAAACCTTAAAACCCTAAACCCTAAACCTTAAAAAGCCCTAAAACCCTAAACCCTAAAAAAACCTAAAAAAAACCCTAAAAAACCCTAAACCTGGATCTAAACTTGGGCCGTTCCATAACTTTGGCGCGGCCCATGCACTTTAATTCCCCGAGGGTTCCTTGCTCTCTCTCTTTATCTAATTGTTGGGTCTTCTAATTACTTTCTGAGTTTAAGTGATTTTGGCCTGAAAAATTTAAATGTATGATGAATTTAATTTTTTAAAAAAGAAAAAAAGAAATCAAGGGGTCTCAATATAAAGTAAAAAAATTAAATGGTCCATAACACAAATGACCAATACTTGATTAAGTCTTCATGCATTTTTGCCGAGTAAAAACAATGGGTGATTGGGCTGAGATGTTGTTGGGTTTACCGCATATATTACAAAGAAGTGTACAGTGTATCACCCCTTATATGCGGGTCCCATGTCGGTTTAATAGAATTTTTTATTTTTATTCATTTTTTATTTTTGGTTTTATATATATAAAAAAAAAGTTGTTTATAATATAAGCAAAAATAAACATGGCACAAAATATTGCCATTCTATCTAAATTAAAATAAATTTCACACAAAAAAAAGAAAGAAAAAAATAAAACTAAAACATACATCCAACACCCTCTTAGATGGAAGGGCAATAATGGTGGGATAACACACGATAGAAAACCCAAACTTTCCTTTTTTGGTAAAAAACGAAACACACCAAAAACTGACTTTACCAAATAAGGAAAGAAGGCCGGGCTTTTCACAGACAATAGCGGCCCACTAGAATATTCATGTGGTGTTCGTACATTGGGCCCAATTAAAACTAATAAATGGGCCCTGATGATAACTGTACCTCTGCGGCTAATCCGGTGTCCGTACGAAGGGGCCCAATTCGAACTTATAAATGGGCTCTCACCCTCTTAGATAGAAGGGGAAATACTATGCCCAGCCCAATCATGAAAGCAGTTAAATCTGACCCAGTAATAATAAAGCGTTGGATTTGATTAAATGGTGCCCAAGCATATAACGTTGATTAAATGGGCCTTCACCTTAAAGCGTTGGATTTCTTTTTTTTATTCCGGAATCCGGAGTAATATTAAAAAGAAATAATTGCTTAATTTTGAGATAGCAATATCAAAATGAAAAGATTCACCGCAAATTTTTTTATCTTTTTTTCTTTTTAATTAGATTGTACATAAATAAAAAAGAGTAAACTTTTAAAATTTTGATATTATAATGTTACTCTAATAGTGTATTTAAATTTGATCTAAATAACATTTTGATGTAATTTAATAACATTTCTTTGTGCCTTTTATTAATTGTAAATTTCAGGTATGACAAATTAGATGATAAATTAAAAATTTTAAATTTCAGGTATCTATTTAAAAATTAGATATTTCACTTTTAGAAGAATTTGACATAAGTTGGGCGAAACAACGATCCCACAAGTGAAACTTTAATTAAAGTGGTTGGGAGTGAATCAAAATATATTATCTGTTGGTGAGAATATCTTTAATCTTTATGATGGCGAGTTTCTGATTAGGTAGAGACTTAGATGGGTGAGTAATCATCTCCAACTAATTATTTGTCATCTCAATTTTTGTATTAAGCTCAGTTAAGTACAAATAAAAGAAGAGCGATAAATGACTTTAAAAAAGTGTAAGAATTTAATGTAATATGATGACTGCATAAATAAGTAAATAAATAAATAAATAAATAATATATTATATATATATATATATATATATATATATATATATATATATATATATAGAGAGAGAGAGAGAGAGAGAGAGAATACTTTTACAAGTATCACCCCATTGGTGCTTTTAGGTTTTTATCCCTTGGATCTACTTTTTGATTACTAATAGCCATTGGGTCAAATACTATTCCACCTACCACCACCTACCCCCACCTACCACAATCATCTCAACCCTACAAAATTCTATCCAAAGGCTAAAAACACTAAAGCACCAACCATCTAATACTTTTAGATGTATTCTAGCTCAACTCTATATATATATATATAGAGTAGGGCTACTATACTATTATGAGTAGTAGGGCTCTACTACTCATAAGTTGTTTTCGATGATAGAGCTTCCGAATCGACGATCCACTCGTTAAATATGATCTAGAGTATTTAAAACTTCTAGAAAATAAATTTCGAAATTTTTCAAAATCATAATAAAGTCCATCAAATGGGCATAAAATGAACGTAAATCGAACGATGTCCTAAAAATAGATGATCGGATCCTTCAATTTAAGATCGGAGTTATTGATCTTTTATCTAGGTAGTGAATAGAATTTTCTATCAAAAATTCAACCTATTTCAATTCTTTTACACCGTTAAACTACCAAGTATCCCATATCGACCGTTAAAAATTGTCAATTTTGTGAGCTTTTGATCGTAAGGTAAATGATTTGAAAAATTACGAAATTTATTTTCTAGAAGTTTTAAATACTCTAGATCATATTTAACGGAGTGGATCGTCAATTCGAAAGCTCTATCATCGAAAAACAACTTATGAGTAGAGGCTCTACTACTCATAATAGTATAGTTACTCTATATATATATATATATATATATATATATATATATATATATATATATATATATATATCTATGCTGCTTCAATGTGAGAGCCCATTTATAATTCGCATTGGGCCGTATCGTACGGACACCGCATTAGATATTTTAGTGGGCTGTGGAGGTACGGTTGATTATCAGGGCCTATTTATTAGTTTTAATTGGGCCCAATTGTACGCGCACCCGTCTGGCTATTTTAGTTGGCCGCGACTGTGTGTGAAAAGCCCGGCCTTCTTTCCTTATTTGGTAAAGTCTGTTTTTGGAGTGTTTCGTTTTTTACCAAAAAAGGAAAGTTTGGATTTTCGAATGTGTGTAATCCACAGTTACTACCCAAAAGGACAACGTGCCCCGCGAACTGTACTGGGCCCTTGGCGGTCCCATTTAGGTCCATTTTATTTACACACAATGTGCATTTATCTAGTTGCTCTTTATATTTTCATTAATTCTCGAGTTAGTTGCTTGCTTCGGAAAATATGAGAGTAACGCTCGACTAAATGCACGCACGCACCGAATGAGGCGAGCCGGTACCTGTTTCACTTAACTTTTATGTTATTTTTTTCTGAGATTTTGTATTTAACCTTAATGATTGTCGTACATGGGTAAAAGCCTAAATTATAGCTCACCTAGTAATTATTAATTGTAGATCTCATTTGAACTCATGAATATTTTATTTCTTAAATCTTCTTAATTTATTAGAAAATTATTTATATATTTCGTACATAAAGAGTGGTAATGTTTGTCTATAGTGGAGTAATATATTTGACCTTCAAACCGGGTTTCTCATAATAGATAAATTACTTCGTAAATTAAAATATACTATTCTACAACACATGAATATCAAAACCTAAAATTTTAAATCTTTTACTTGCATCCGTGCGTATTAGATGAATATTATGCTGAATAAATCGTTTTTATAAGACCCGAGGCCTTATCGAAATTAGTTATTCAATATTAATCAACAAATAACTCGGTCCGTGTAAATTTTGTTATATAATTAGAAGGTGTAAATATAATTTTTGCTCATCGAGAACTCTTTATATTTATGTTTTGAGAAGGTCCATGTGAAGACTTTCTTACAAACTTGAAAATATGAATTTAATTTTTGTTTACTAAATGATCTTAATATTTACAATTTGAGAGGACACTAAGGAAGGACCACTAAATGATTTCTTAGAAGCATAAATTAATTACATAAAATTTACAAGTTTAATCATAAATTTTGTTATCTATATAATACCCTCTTACCTCAAAAAAGAATAAAAAATAAAAATGTGATGAGTTTTCTCCACATTTTCTACTTTTAATTACAACAAGTAAAAAAGAAAGAAAAAAATAAAACTAAAACATACATCCAACACCCTCTTAGATGGAAGGGCAATAATGGTGGGATAACACACGATAGAAAACCCAAACTTTCCTTTTTTGGTAAAAAACGAAACACACCAAAAACTGACTTTACCAAATAAGGAAAGAAGGCCGGGCTTTTCACAGACAATAGCGGCCCACTAGAATATTCATGTGGTGTTCGTACATTGGGCCCAATTAAAACTAATAAATGGGCCCTGATGATAACTGTACCTCTGCGGCTAATCCGGTGTCCGTACGAAGGGGCACAATTCGAACTTATAAATGGGCTCTCACCCTCTTAGATAGAAGGGGAAATACTATGCCCAGCCCAATCATGAAAGCAGTTAAATCTGACCCAGTAATAATAAAGCGTTGGATTTGATTAAATGGTGCCCAAGCATATAACGTTGATTAAATGGGCCTTCACCTTAAAGCGTTGGATTTCTTTTTTTTTTTTTATTCCGGAATCCGGAGTAATATTAAAAAGAAATAATTGCTTAATTTTGAGATAGCAATATCAAAATGAAAAGATTCACCGCAAATTTTTTTATCTTTTTTTTCTTTTTAATTAGATTGTACATAAATAAAAAAGAGTAAACTTTTAAAATTTTGATATTATAATGTTACTCTAATAGTGTATTTAAATTTGATCTAAATAACATTTTTATATAATTTAATAACATTTTTTTGTGACTTTTATTAAGTGTAAATTTCAGGTATGACAAATTAGATGATAAATTAAAAATTTTAAATTTCAGGTATCTATTTAAAAATTAGATATTTCACTTTTAGAAGAATTTGACATAAGTTGGGCGAAACAACGATCCCACAAGTGAAACTTTAATTAAAGTGGTTGGGAGTGAATCAAAATATATTATCTGTTGGTGAGAATATCTTTAATCTTTATGATGGCGAGTTTCTGATTAGGTAGAGACGTATATGGGTGAGTAATCATCTCCAACTAATTATTTGTCATCTCAATTTTTGTATTAAGCTCAGTTAAGTACAAATAAAAGAAGAGCGATAAATGACTTTAAAAAAGTGTAAGAATTTAATGTAATATGATGACTGCATAAATAAGTAAATAAATAAATAAATAAATAATATATTATATATATATATATATATATATATATATATATATATATATATATATAGAGAGAGAGAGAGAGAGAATACTTTTACAAGTATCACCCCATTGGTGCTTTTAGGTTTTTATCCCTTGGATCTACTTTTTGATTACTAATAGCCATTGGGTCAAATACTATTCCACCTACCACCACCTACCCCCACCTACCACAATCATCTCAACCCTACAAAATTCTATCCAAAGGCTAAAAACACTAAAGCACCAACCATCTAATACTTTTAGATGTATTCTAGCTCAACTTATATATATATATATAGAGTAGGGCTACTATACTATTATGAGTAGTAGAGCCCTACTACTCATAAGTTGTTTTCGATGATAGAGCTTCCGAATCGACGATCCACTCGTTAAATATGATCTAGAGTATTTAAAACTTCTAGAAAATAAATTTCGAAATTTTTCAAAATCATAATAAAGTCCATCAAATGGGCATAAAATGAGCAGCCGAAATCGAACGATGTCCTAAAAATAGATGATCGGATCCTTCAATTTAAGATCGGAGTTATTGATCTTTTATCTAGGTAGTGAATAGAATTTTCTATCAAAAATTCAACCTATTTCAATTCTTTTACACCGTTAAACTACCAAGTATCCCATATCGACCGTTAAAAATTGTCAATTTTGTGAGCTTTTGATCGTAAGGTAAATGATTTGAAAAATTACGAAATTTATTTTCTAGAAGTTTTAAATACTCTAGATCATATTTAACGGAGTGGATCGTCAATTCGAAAGCTCTATCATCGAAAACAACTTGTAGAGTGGTAGAGCTGCTGCTCTCCTATCTGTGCTTAGTAAGCCTCTATATATATATATATATATATATATATATATATATATATATATATATATATATATATATATATATATATATATGCTGCTTCAATGTGAGAGCCCATTTATAATTCGCATTGGGCCGTATCGTACGGACACCGCATTAGATATTTTAGTGGGCTGTGGAGGTACGGTTGATTATCAGGGCCTATTTATTAGTTTTAATTGGGCCCAATTGTACGCGCACCCGTCTGGCTATTTTAGTTGGCCGCGACTGTGTGTGAAAAGCCCGGCCTTCTTTCCTTATTTGGTAAAGTCTGTTTTTGGAGTGTTTCGTTTTTACCAAAAAGGAAAGTTTGGATTTTCGAATGTGTGTAATCCACAGTTACTACCCAAAAGGACAACGTGCCCCGCGAACTGTACTGGGCCCTTGGCGGTCCCATTTAGGTCCATTTTATTTACACACAATGTGCATTTATCTAGTTGCTCTTTATATTTTCATTAATTCTCGAGTTAGTTGCTTGCTTCGGAAAATATGAGAGTAACGCTCTCGACTAAATGCACGCACGCACCGAATGAGGCGAGCCGGTACCTGTTTCACTTAACTTTTATGTTATTTTTTTCTGAGATTTTGTATTTAACCTTAATGATTGTCGTACATGGGTAAAAGCCTAAATTATAGCTCACCTAGTAATTATTAATTGTAGATCTCATTTGAACTCATGAATATTTTATTTCTTAAATCTTCTTAATTTATTAGAAAATTATTTATATATTTCGTACATAAAGAGTGGTAATGTTTGTCTATAGTGGAGTAATATATTTGACCTTCAAACCGGGTTTCTCATAATAGATAAATTACTTCGTAAATTAAAATATACTATTCTACAACACATGAATATCAAAACCTAAAATTTTAAATCTTTTACTTGCATCCGTGCGTATTAGATGAATATTATCTTTGAATAAATCGTTTTTATAAGACCCGAGGCCTTATCGAAATTAGTTATTCAATATTAATCAACAAATAACTCGGTCCGTGTAAATTTTGTTATATAATTAGAAGGTGTAAATATAATTTTTGCTCATCGAGAACTCTTTATATTTATGTTTTGAGAAGGTCCATGTGAAGACTTTCTTACAAACTTGAAAATATGAATTTAATTTTTGTTTACTAAATGATCTTAATATTTACAATTTGAGAGGACACTAAGGAAGGACCACTAAATGATTTCTTAGAAGCATAAATTAATTACATAAAATTTACAAGTTTAATCATAAATTTTGTTATCTATATAATACCCTCTTACCTCAAAAAAGAATAAAAAATAAAAATGTGATGAGTTTTCTCCACATTTTCTACTTTTAATTACAACAAGTAAAAAAGAAAGAAAAAAATAAAACTAAAACATACATCCAACACCCACTTAGATGGAAGGGCAATAATGGTGGATTAAACACGATAGAAAACCCAAACTTTCCTTTTTTGGTAAAAAACGAAACACACCAAAAACTGACTTTACCAAATAAGGAAAGAAGGCCGGGCTTTTCACAGACAATAGCGGCCCACTAGAATATTCATGTGGTGTTCGTACATTGGGCCCAATTAAAACTAATAAATGGGCCCTGATGATAACTGTACCTCTGCGGCTAATGCGGTGTCCGTACGATGCGGCCCAATTCGAACTTATAAATGGGCTCTCACATTAATGAATGGGCTCTCACCCTCTTAGATAGAAGGGGAAATACTATGCCCAGCCCAATCATGAAAGCAGTTTAATCTGGCCCAGTAATAATAAAGCGTTGGATTTGATTAAATGGTGCCCAAGCATATAACGTTGATTAAATGGGCCTTCACCTTAATGAATGGGAACTTTTCAACTTGCTATCAGGGTTCATATCTCTTTCCATCACATTTGGATGCATAAATATTTAATAAAAAAATATTTTTTTAAAATTTACTGAAGAAATTTATACACATTATTTGTGTGGAATGTTAGCAAATATCAAAAAATAGATACTATATAAGGATTTTAAGTTACTTTTTGGGAGTCAAATTAATTATCTCATAGGTGAAATATTAAAAAAGCCTAGTGGTTAATGATCGGAGATGGGCCTAATCCGACCCATTAAGGAAAAATGGTCCAATAACAGCTCACAAATCTAAGATGGTACTGCTGTGTAAATAAATGAGCGTTAACAGGCCGGATCGGGGCACACTACGGGTCTCTTTACACACTGTTTTCTCTCTGTGCCATTTTTACTGGGCTTTCCATTTTAGGTAAAGTCGAAAATTGCAACTCTCGTAAACTGCCCAAAATGGAAAGTTTCAGTTTCTCACTACTGGGCCGGGAATATATACTGGTCACAACATTTTTTCCCGTATTTCTTTTTTTTTCTTATTCCGGAATCCGGAGTAATAATAAAAAGAGATAATTGCTTAATTTTGAGGTAGCAATATCAAAATGAAAATATTCACAGCAAATTCTTTATCTTTTTTTTTCTTTTTAATTAGATTGTACATAAATAAAAAAGAGTAAACTTTTAAAATTTTGATATTATAATGTTACTCTAATAGTGTATTTAAATTTGATCTAAATAACATTTTGATGTAATTTAATAACATTTCTTTGTGCCTTTTATTAATTGTAAATTTCAGGTATGACAAATTAGATGATAAATTAAAAATTTTAAATTTCAGGTATCTATTTAAAAATTAGATATTTCACTTTTAGAAGAATTTGACATAAGTTGGGCGAAACAACGATCCCACGAGTGAAACTTTAATTAAAGTGGTTGGGAGTGAATCAAAATATATTATCTGTTGGTGAGAATATCTTTAATCTTTATGATGGCGAGTTTCCGAGTAGGTAGGGACCTAAATGGGTGAGTAATCATCTCCAACTAATTATTTGTCATCTCAATTTTTGTATTAAGCTCAGTTAAGTACAAATAAAAGAAGAGCGATAAATGACTTTAAAAAGTGTAAGAATTTAATGTAATATGATGACTGCATAAATAAGTAAATAAATAAATAAATTATATATATATATATATATATATATATATATATATATATATATATATATATATATATATATATATATATATATATATATATATATATATATATAGGTCACATTGGGATCTTGTCGATGGCCGAAAATGCGTTTGGTCTTGCTCGAGTTTTAAATGAATTAGATGTCAACCCCTTTGATGATTTTCACCCGTTAGATCAATATATTCAACCAACCACCCACTTAACCCTAGGGGGCCCACATCATCCTAACCACACATCTCTCAATCCAATGGCCAAAACTTGGTAGCACCAATGACTTGGTGCTATTAATAAAGATAAGTAGAGTTCTATATATATATATATATATATATATATATATATATATATATATATATATATATATATATATATATATATCTATATCCTCTATTAATCCCCGTATTAATCATCCACGTGTCATCCTGCGCTTAATCCCCTCCTTAATTAATTTTCTACGCGTCTGCCTACCCAACGCCGGTTCAATCCCGCATCTTACGCTTAATCCCATTAATAATCCGCCTCTTCGATGCGCCTCTTCGATCCTGCTACCTGCGCCTCTTCGATAGCGCCTCCGCTTCGATCCGGTTGCTCCCTATTTCTCCTCTCCTCTTTGACCCTTTCCTTCGATCCCTTCGTCCCTCGAACTCTCCCCTCCCGAAACCGTAGCTCTCTCGATCGTGGGGGTGGGGTGCGGCCATGAAGCCTCGGATCGGTGGAGAACGCCCACGACGAGTGGATGCGGGCGGCAACATGGATCCCTACCACCGACTTCCGCCCGCGGACACGTCCTCGGCGTCGTCGCCGCCGCCGCCGCCCGGCCCTCCGGCTCCCTACCCGCCGCCGCCTCCTCAACGGCTCCGTCCGCGTCTTCGACGTCGACTCCAACGCCTCCGTCGCCTCCCTCGACGCCCCCCTCCGAGGTCTGGGGCTTGCAGTTCGACCACAAGGTAACGCCACCTTTTAATAGATCTCCGTTTCTTTGGATTGCAAAAAAGCATAAATCCAATCTTTAATTAGTTTTTATTATTATTCCGATCCGGTATGGCGGCGGCAGTTCCGGCGTCGCCCGTGGATTCGTTGGATTACTGGCGGAAGTTCTTCGCGCGGCGGACACCGACATCTTCCGGTGATCGAGAAGGCCCGGGACTAGATTTCGATGCCGAATTGCTTTGCCCGGAAGGTGTTCGATGAATTGCCTGAATGAATTTTTGAGTGTATGTGCATGTGATGTTGCAGTTGGACGGGCTGCTATTCGAGCTGCTGAGAAGACTGCAGCTGATGGAGCTTTCGGTGCAGACGCTGCAGGTGCGTATCGGATCGAATACCAGTCTGCTCGAAAATCCTTTCGAGTTATTTTATTGTCGAAATCGAAAGTTTTTTGTTTAGGCTACTGAAATTGGGAAGGCGGTTAACGGTCCATCGTCGATGTTTTTTTTGACGGCCGGTTACTCTGAAATAATAAACACTAATAGTCGCGATTACCACCAATACGACATGTCGGAGGAGACCATCAGGCTGCATAATCGAAACAATGCAAGATGGTTCCTCAAAGGTATAAACTTGCACATACATTTAACATATACTTGGTTAAGATTCTTTATAACATGTTAATGATGATTATGACACACGTTGTATGGGTTGAGCATGTCGAGGTGGATGATGGAGGTTTTCATGAGATGCACAAGCCATTTGTGAACTCAGGTCTAGCCTTTGGCACGAGCGAGTGGATTGCAACTATTGATCGACACGTGATGGCCATTAACAATTCGATCTTCGAGTACAATGGCATTTGTTGCCGTTAATTATTAGTATATTTTTAAAGGCATTTGGGGAAGTATTAGATTTAGTAGTTAATTAGTAGTAGAGATGTAGTTTTTTGGCGAAAACAAGAGATAATACTTATGCAGGTATCGGATTGCCGCTGCTGGATATCTCTGCTGCTTTTCCTCAGGCAACACCTGCTTCTATCTTTTCCCCCTTCAGGTTCGATATTTAAAATTTTGCTGATAATTTTTATATATATATATATATATATATATATATATATATATATATATATGTAGATGAAGATGTATGTAGGTGTCAACGCGCCTCGAACTTTAGAGCTTTGTCAAATGAACTTCCAAACTTTAAAATTTGGCTACTAGACCCCCTAAGCTTAATAGTTTGATCAGTCCTTTCCGCTAAGTGAAGTTACTGATTGAACAACCATGCCAGTGGCATGTCTCACAGAGAAGTTTGTAAAGCTTCAAAATACAGGAAAAGGAAAACAAAAAAAACTACTACTTTTCTCAGGGATGGAACTAAAGAATCGTAATTGACGAAGAGGACAGCTCGCTCCCTTTTCAACTTCTACTCCTTTTCTTCAAGCATTACAATAGAAAAAAAAAAGGTTTTGTTCTATTTAATTGAAAGCTTCACAAGATCATATGAAAGGCATTTGTTAGAACTGGCTACTTAATTGTTATCTTTGCTTGAGAAGAAGGGCCCATATTGAATTATTTGATAAGGTTTAGGGGGTCGTGTTGCCAAAGTTAAAAGTTCAAGGGACTATTTGCCAAACTATGAGTTTAGGGTTTAGGCGTCGTGTTGCTTGGTGGATAGAGAAATATGGAGCTTTTGCTCTGGCAGGAAGTAGAAATGTTATTGTGAGGTCTTTCTTTACTGACGCTTAATCTGTTGAACTCACAGTTTCAGACTATTATCAATTTGATGATCTACTGAATGATGAAGAAAAGGCCTTACGGAAAAAAGTTCAAGCGTTTATGGAGAAAGAAGTTGCTCCCATAATGACAGGGGTATGTCTCTACTTCTCTGTCCATTTTTCTAGAACTTCTAAGCTGTGTAGGAAGTAAACTAATATGTAATTCACTAATAAGTTGCAGGTGCCAACATGGAACTTCTTGGAAAAGGCATGCTCAACTTTTTTGCAACTGTTGCCGTTAATTATTAGTATATTTTTAAAGGCATTTGGGGAAGTATTAAATTTAGTAGTTAATTAGTAGTAGAGATGTAGTTTTTTGGCGAAAACAAGAGATAATATGCAGTTTTTCGAGCCCAAAATGCAAGCTTTAGTTTCTAAATTTTGGTTTTTTCTCATATAAAGAAAGTTTGACAGTTTCATGCTTTTGCATGAGGATTTTATCCTTATTCACGGATCGACAATTTTTGCCTAAACAAAGAAGAACCTTCGAATTTGCAAGCTTTTTTGTAAGGCTTTTATAATTTTTAAATAACTTACATCCTTGAGAGTTATATGATTTGCACATTAGATACTCGATGAATTGTCCGTATAGGTTTTTAATTTTTTTGGTGAGATGGTTGTTAGTAAAATAATTAAGATACTACTCTTAAATTTAACATTTAAATGTTGAAGATTTTATTTAGTTTGGTACAGTTTAAAGTTCTATTTTCTCTTTCTTTTATTTTTTTTTTAATGATTAGTGCTAAGTTTATGATTTGGTTCTATATTTGTATGTCAGGATTTTACTTTTTCAGATTATTAATAAGTGTTAGCTAAAATTAATAATATATTCTAAGTCTTCTTGATTTACTAATTCATCATTAACGAGCTGTGCTACATGTGAGGTTGAGAATGCCAACAAAGTTCAGACACTTCTCTTTAGTGCTACTCTACCAAACTGGGTGAAGAAGGGGTGTTTCAAAAACAAAAAACAGTTAAAGAAGGAGATTACTGACATAGTTGATGAGCATCTTGAGCTTACTTCTTCCCTCGGGAGGGAGCTGTAATGTTTGATATTTGAGAGTTTTTTAAGTATCTCAGATTTTTTGTTGTTTAAAGCTGAATGTTTAAAAGTGTCAAGTTACAGTTATTTTCGTTTAATTTTTTAGCTTTAAGAGCTCTAATTTTTTTATTTCTTCATCCTTTGTTTGCCTATGATATGTAAGTTGATTGAGTTCCTTTACACCTTCTCCATTTAGGAATGTATGCAATGTTACAAGATTTAAATTTTAAAAGATTGTAACATATCTACCGCCGTCGCGCGGTCATTTCTATTAGTATATATATATGCTGCTTCAATGTGAGAGCCCATTTATAATTCGCATTGGGCCGTATCGTACGGACACCGCATTAGATATTTTAGTGGGCTGTGGAGGTACGGTTGATTATCAGGGCCTATTTATTAGTTTTAATTGGGCCCAATTGTACGCGCACCCGTCTGGCTATTTTAGTTGGCCGCGACTGTGTGTGAAAAGCCCGGCCTTCTTTCCTTATTTGGTAAAGTCTGTTTTTGGAGTGTTTCGTTTTTTACCAAAAAAGGAAAGTTTGGATTTTCGAATGTGTGTAATCCACAGTTACTACCCAAAAGGACAACGTGCCCCGCGAACTGTACTGGGCCCTTGGCGGCCCCATTTAGGTCCATTTTATTTACACACAATGTGCATTTATCTAGTTGCTCTTTATATTTTCATTAATTCTCGAGTTAGTTCTTCGGAAAATATGAGAGTAACTCGACTAAATGCGCACATGAGCCGAGCCGGTACCGCACTTAACTTTTATGTTATTTTTTTTTCTGAGATTTTGTATTTAACCTTAATGATTGTCGTACATGGGTAAAAGCCTAAATTATAGCTCACCTAGTAATTATTAATTGTAGATCTCATTTGAACTCATGAATATTTTATTTCTTATATCTTCTTAATTTATTAGAAAATTATTTATATATTTCGTACATAAAGAGTGGTAATGTTTGTCTATAGTGGAGTAATATATTTGACCTTCAAACCGGGTTTCTCATAATAGATAAATTACTTCATAAATTAAAATATACTATTCTACAACACATGAATATCAAAACCTAAAATTTTAAATCTTTTACTTGCATCCGTGCGTATTTGATGAATATTATGCTGAATAAATCGTTTTTATAAGACCTGAGGCCTTATCGAAATTAGTTATTCAATATTAATCGACAAATAACTCGTCCGTGTAAATTTTGTTATATAATTAGAAGGTGTAAGTATAATTTTTGCTCATTGAGAGCTCTTTATATTTATGTTTTGAGAAGGTCCATGAAGACTTTCTTACAAACTTGAAAATATGAATTTAATTTTTGTTTACTAAATGATCTTAATATTTACAATTTGAGAGGACACTAAGGAAGGACCACTAAATGATTTCTTAGAAGCATAAATTAATTACATAAAATTTACAAGTTTAATCATAAATTTTGTTACCTATATAATACCCTCTTACCTCAAAAAAAAATAAAAAATAAAAATGTGATGAGTTTTCTCCACATTTTCTATTTTTAATTACAACAAGTAAAAAAGAAAGAAAAAAAATAAAACTAAAACATACATCCAACACCCACTTAGATGGAAGGGCAATAATGGTGGATTACACACGATAGAAAACCAAAACTTTCCCTTTTTGGTAAAAAACGAAACACATAAAAAACTGACTTTACCAAATAAGGAAAGAAGGCCGGGCTTTTCACAGACAATAGCGGCCCACTAGAATATTCATGTAGTGTTCGTACATTGGGCCCAATTAAAATTAATAAATGGGCCCTGAAGATAACTGTACCTCTGCGGCTAATGCGGTGTCCGTTCGATGGGGCCCAATTCGAACTTATAAATGGGCTCTCACATTAATGAATGGGCTCTCACCCTCTTAGATAGAAGGGGAAATACTATGCCCAGCCTAATCATGAAAGCAGTTAAATCTGGCCCAGTAATAATAAAGCGTTGGATTTGATTAAATGGTGCCCAAGCATATAACGTCGATTAAATGGGCCTTCACCTTAATGAATGGGAACTTTTCAACTTGCTATCAGGGTTCATGTTTCTTTCCATCACATTTGGATGCATAAATATTTAATAAAAAATATATTTTTTAAAATTTACTGAAGAAATTTATACACATTATTTGTGTGGAATGTTAGCAAATATCTAAAAATAGATACTATATAAGGATTTTAAGTTACTTTTTGGGAGTCAAATTAATTATCTCATAGGTGAAATATTAAAAAAGTCTAGTGGTTAATGATCGGAGACGGGCCTAATCCGACCCATTAAGGAAAATAGGTCCAATAACAGCTCACAAATCTAAGATGGTACTGCTGTGTAAATAAATGAGCGTTAACAGGCCGGATCGGGGCACACTACGGGTCTCTTTACACACTGTTTTCTCTCTGTGCCATTTTTACTGTGCTTTCCATTTTAGGTAAAGTCGAAAATTGCAACTCTCATAAACTGCCCAAAATGGAAAGTTTCAGTTTCTCACTACTGGGCCGGGAATATATATTGCTCACAACATTTTTTCCCTTACAATATATTTCTTCTTTTTTTTTTATTCCGGAATCCGGAGTAATATTAAAAAGAAATAATTGCTTAATTTTGAGATAGCAATATCAAAATGGAAAGATTCACAGCAAATTTTTTATCTTTTTTTCTTTTTAATTAGATTGTACATAAATAAAAAAGAGTAAACTTTTAAAATTTTGATATTATAATGTTACTCTAATAGTGTATTTAAATTTGATCTAAATAACATTTTATGTAATTTAATAACATTTCTTTGTGCCTTTTATTAATTGTGAGTTGAGACATTAGAAAGTGCTGACAAATTAGATGATAAATTAAAAATTTTAAATTTCGGTATCTATTTAAAAATTAGATATTTCACCTTTAAAAGAATTTGACATAAGTTGGGCGAAACAACGATCCACAGTGAAACTTTAATTAAAGTGGTTGGGAGTGAATCAAAATATATTATCTGTTGGTGAGAATATCTTTAATCTTTATGATGGCGAGTTTCCGAGTAGGTAGAGACGTAAATGGGTGAGTAATCATCTCCAACTAAATATTTGTCATCTCAATTTTTGTATTAAGCTAGGTACAAATAAAATAAGATCAATAAATGACTTTAAAAAAGTGCACGAATATAATGTAATATGATGACTGCATAAATAAATAAATAAATAAATAAATAAATATATATATATATATATATATATATATATATATATGCTGCAACGTGAGAGCCCATTTATAATTCGCATTGGGCCGTATCGTACGGAAACCGCATTAGATATTTTAGTTGGCTGGAGAGGTACGGTTGATTATCAGGGCCTATTTATTAGTTTTAATTGGGCCCGATTGTACACGCACCCACATGGCTATTTTAGTGGGCCGCGACTGTGTGTGAGAAGCCCGGCCTTCTTTCCTTATTTGGTAAAGTCTGTTTTTGGAGTGTTTCGTTTTTTACCAATAAAGGAAAGTTTTGGTTTTTGAATGTGTGTAATCTACCGTTAGTACCCAAAAGGACAATGTGCCCGATCAACTGTACTGGGCCCTTGGGTGCCCCGTTTAGGTCCATTTTATTTACACATCAGATCCATCTTCGGTAAAATGGTGGGACTTTCCTTTTTTACATAAAGCCGGAAATAGCAACTCTCATTAATAAAAATATATTTTTCCAAGATATATATTTTATATATAAAAATATATTATTTTTTAAAATAGTAAAATCAATATTTTAAAAGTTTACTCACTTTTAATTATGCACAATCTGATTAAAAAATAAAAAAATAAAAAATAAACTTGTGGGGAATCTCCCATTTTGCTATTGCTCCCTAAAAATTTTTCATATTACAAATCATCTATTTTTCTTCATAACTCCCGAATAGAAAAATAAATAAATAAATAAAAACAAAAAATCTTTTGCGTTTTTTTTTTTAAAATGGGGGGGGGGGAACCTGTGAAGCAATACATTATTTCGGAGAACCGTGCTGGGTCCGTTGCCGACCCATTAAGTGGGCCGTCATTGATTCCATTTTTTCTTATGGGCCGGATTTGACCTATGTATCATTTAACCTGCCACGGTACATGGGCGGTACCGAAAATGAAAAATAGCCCAACCGCGTTGGGCCTTATCCGGCCCATTAGAACAATTAGGCCTATTAACCAAATCCTATCTCGCTCTATGCGTGGGCTTTTCCTAGGACCATTTTCAGTATACGTATATATTATACTATACTTTGTACATTATAATATAATGTATAGTTTACTTTGTATTTTATAGTGCACTACATTCCCTCAAATTTGATTTCTTTTTTTTGTCGAGGGGGGTTTTCACTGAGATCCTTTTAGCTTTTGATTATTTTTTTTTTCCTGAGGTAGAGTGATTTTGGTCAAATAAATTTAAATATACAAGAATCTAATAATAAAAAGTTAAAACAGAAGTCGAGGGACTTCAATAAAAATAAAAATAATTAAAAAGGTCTATTTCATAAAAGTCCAATACTTGAGGGGGCTTCATGCATATTTACCTAGGAAAAAAAAGGTAGTAAATGGGCTAAAATGGGTTTCTTAGGCCGAGTTGTCGTTGGGCCATATCAAACTAAATGGGTCTACACGTTAGCCCAGTAACAAATGGACCAGCTCTGCTTCCCCTTTTCCGTTTTTGGTAAAATCTCCGAGTCTTTTCATTTTAGGTAAAGTCAGATAAATCAGATAGATAAGTTACTTCATATTTTAAATGTGGGCCGTTCCTAGGCCATCTCGCTCCATGCGTAGGCCGTTCCTAGGCCCATTTACCTGTATACTTGTATGTTATACTGTACTCTGTATATATTAGTATAATGTATAGTATACTTTGTATATTATAATGTAGTACACTCCCTCAACTTTGAATTTTTTTGTTTTGTTTTGTTTTTGGACTATTTTCCTTTTAACTTTTTTTTATGAGGTCAAATAAATTTAAATATATCAAAATATAATATTAAAAAAGAAAAAAGAAGTAGAGGGGTCTCAATAAAAAGAAAATAAGCTAAATATCTATTTCAAAAATGACCAATACATGAGGGAGGCTTCATGCATATTTACCTAGAAATAAGGAAAAATGGATATGGACTAAAATACGTTGAGCCCAGTAACAAATGGGCCAGTAACTAAATGGGCTTTGATTATTATTATATTTGATCTTAATAGGCTGAATTTAATTTTACTAATGGGCCGCTGTAAGGCCCAGCGCGGATTGGGCTATTTTCCATTTCCGATAAAGTGGCGGGACTTTCCTTTTTTGGTAAAGTCGGATATAGTAAGTCTCGTTAATTGCCCGAAAATAGAAAGTTTCACTCTCCAGCGTAATATTATGGTATAATTTGCATTTTTTTACCTGTTTTACATATTTTCTGTAAATCTAAATTTGAAAAAATGTATAGTATTAAACATAAAAATAATTTAAATATCGGAAAAAAATCTTAAAAAATTGGAAAAAAAATCTAAAAAAACTGGAAAAAAATCTAAAAAAAAATCGGAAAAAAAACCTTAAAAAAATTGGAAAAAAATAGATGCCTGATTGATTAAATTTATAGTTAAGTCATATTGGTGTACTGCATTAGCTTTATTCTATCAATTAGCTTAACCCTCCTCGGAGAATAATTCCCTCTAAGTTGCATCAGACTAATGTTTCTACGAGTTACTTAGACTTCAGGAATATGAAATACCTATAAATCCCTCTATCGAAACCTTCATGGTAATTTCATCAATCAGGCATTATGCATCAAAATCAACACCATAGTACTGTAAATCAATTTTGATCAGCAGGCTTTGAGTAATGTTATAGGTGCTTGAGTTGGGGAATGTGTCTAAAATTATGCCAGATGGATTTGTGAGGTCACTTAAACAGTGTGATTCTAATTGAGGAAAAAAAAAACTAACAATTCACCCATAGTACAGTAAGTACTATGTTAAGATGGAAATTTTCAGACGTGAACAAAATAATAGATGTAAAAGCTTAGAAGTATAAGCTGTTATATCTCACATCATGTTTTCATACTAACCTTAGGTCTGTGTTGATCCAGGATATTCTACTAACCTTGCGAAATCAAACTTTGATGCTCTTGTTTTCATAGCATTCTTCCTTTTTCTTGTTCTTCTCTATGACTATGTTTCTTCTTTTGGGTATTCTTTCTTCTTCTCTTTTAATTCTTTTATCTATTATGGAGCTTATAAACCACTCTGGTAGTTCCATGTTTTGAAGTTGGAGGTCCATGTCTGTATCTGTTCGCAGTTATGTTTTTGGAATTTTGACATATGAATGGATAAATGAATAGTTCTCATTTTGTGTGGGGCCTCCTGAAGAGAGCCTTTTCGGGCTTTAAGAACCTTTAGGGGCTTTACGAATCTCGGGCTTCGGGGCATGGGCATTTGGGCCTCGGGGCCTTTAAAAGACCGTTTGAAAATTAAGGGTCTTTGGGCTCGGGGCCTTTAATATAATTAATATATTATTTATAATTAATTATTAATAATTAATGATATTAATTATTATTTATTAATTATAATTCTTAATAATTACATAATTGATAGTAATTATTAATAATTAATAATAATAATAAATATTACTTTTAAATAATATAAAATTTATATTATTATTAATTTATTAAATAAAATTAATTATTAATAATTAGATAATTATTATTATAAATTTATTACTAGTAATAAATTATTAATAAAAATTAGATAATCAATATTATTATTAATTTAATATTAATAAATAATTATTAATTATAATTAATCTTTTGTGAATAGACTTCCCTTCACAAGTCTTGAAATATGCCCGCAATGACATATAAATATTCTGTCGGTTGAACTTCCATTCAGAGCAGTTATATTCTCTGATTGGAGCGTGTCCTTTCTTCTTCCTGAGGCTATTAATGCCTATTCACAACCGGGCATCCCTTGGACTTCCGTGCCTTCTTTATTCTCTAAGCAGTTGCTGAAAATGAAGAGACTTGTAACGGGTTGCTCCCTCTATTTATAGGAGAGCTCCGCAACAGAGAGGCTACCTATTGGACATCTCCTTGCTGCCTGCGCTACATCTCCTTGCTGCCTGCGCTACAACGCATCCTTCAACGTGCTGCTTGCGCTCAAGTTCCTCTCACAGCCCGAGATACTTTCCTCAACTTTTTGCAAGTCTTCCGCGACTTGTAATTTATCACTTTCCTTTAAGGCTTCCAATCAGCCTTGCTTTCCCAAGGTGATTATCTTTTAAAGGCTTGAAGAATGAGGTTTTTTTAAGGGTTTTTTAATGGGGTTTTTTTAAGGGTTTTTTAAGGGGTTTTATAAGGTTTTTTTAAGTTTTTTTTTGGGTTTTCAAAAGTTTTTTTCCGGTTTTTTAAAAAAAAATTTCGGTTTTTTTTTTTCCTTTTTTTTTCCGGTTTTTTAAAGATTTTTTTAAGGTTTTTTCCCGGTTTTTTTAAGTTTTTTTTCGGTTTTTTCTCCGGTTTTTTTCTGATTTTTTAAAGATTTTTTTCGGTTTTTTTTCGGTTTTTTAAAAGTTTTTCACCGGTTTTTTAAGGGTTTTTTAAGGGTTTTTTAAGGGTTTTTTCCGGTTTTTTTCCGTTTTTTTTTACGTTTTTTCGGTTTTTTTCCGGTTTTTTTCCCGTTTTTTTTCGGTTTTTTCTAGGTTTTTTTCCGGGTTTTTTAAGGTTATTTTCCGGTTTTTTTAGGTTTTTTTCAGTTGTTTTTAAGGTTTTTTCTAGGTTTTTTAAAGGTTTTTTTCCGGGTTTTTAGGGTTATTTTCCGGTTTTTTTAGGGTTTTTTCCGTTTTTTTTAGGGTTTTTTTCGGTTTTTTAAAGGGTTTTTCTAGGTTTTTTCCGGTTTTTTTAAGGTTATTTTCCGGTTTTTTTTAGGTTTTTTAAAGGTTTTTTTCCGGTTTTTTAAAGATTTTTTTCCGGTTTTTTAAAGATTTTTTTCCGGTTTTTTAAGGTTATTTTCCGGTTTTTTCTAGGTTTTTTCCCGGTTTTTTCTAGATTTTTTTTCCGGTTTTTTAAGGTTATTTTCCGGTTTTTTTTAGGTTTTTAAAAGATTTTTTTCCGGTTTTTTTAAGGTTATTTTTCGGTTTTTAAGGTTTTTTTCGGTCTTGTTATGGTTTTTTTCCGGTTTTTTTTCAATTTTTTTAAGGTTTTTTCTAGGTATTTTTTCGGTTTTTTTAGGTACCGTTTGGTTCGGGTATAAGCAAGAACTAGCTATTACAGTGATAGGTACAAATATGGGGATAAGAAAAATAGCGTTTGGATGAAAATTAGATTGTTCCCGAGGATAAGAAAAATATTAGATAGTTTTATATAGAAAATGAATGTGTTGATGGGATAACTGAGAACTACTATTCTCGAGTAAAAAATTAGCGTTTGGATATAAAGGGGGGGATAAGGGCCTATTCCTATCCCTATCCCTTACCCAACCAAAGCCTTAGGTTTTTTTCCGGTTTTTTTTAAGATTTTTTCCGGTTTTTTTCAGTTTTTTTAAGGTTTTTTCTAGGTTTTAAATGGTTTTTTTCCGATTTTTTTAAGGTTATTTTTCGGTTTTTTTAAGATTATTTTTCGGTTTTTTTCAGATTTTTCGGTTTTTTTAAAGTTTTTTTTTCTGTAGCGTTTTTTTCCGGTTTTTTAAAAGTTTTTTTTCGATTTTTTTAAAGCTTATTTTCAGAAAAAAAACTTTTAGAAAAATCAGAAAAACCCCTTAAAAAACCGGAAAAAAGCCTTTAAAAAACCAGAAAAAAAATATCTTAAAGAACTGGGAAAAACCCTTTAAAAAACTGAGAAAATTTTTTAAAAAAACCAAAACAAAATCGTAAAAAAACCAGAAAAAAATCTTAAAAAACCGAAAAAAATCTAAAAAACCCTTAAAAAACCTAAAAAAACCGAAAAAAAACCCTTAAAAAAACAGAGAAGAACCCTTAAAAAACCGAAAAAAAATTCTTAAAAGAACCGAAAAAAAACCTTTAGAAAACCGAAAAAAAACCCTTAAAGAACCTCAAAAGAACTTTTAAAAAACCATAAAAAAACCGGAAAAAACCTAAAAAACAAAAAAAAAACCTTAAAAAAACCAGAAAAAAACCTTTAAAGAACCGGGAAAAAAACTTTAAAAAAACCGGGAAAAAACCCTTAAAACCGGAAAAAAAACCCTTCAAAAACCTGGAAAAAATCTTTAAAAAACCGAAAAGAACCCTTAAAAAATCGGAAAAACCCCTAAAAAAACCCTAAAAAAGCCGCAAAAAATCATAAAAGAACCGGAAAAAAAACCTTAAAAAAACTGGAAAAAAAACCTAGAAAAAACCTTAAAAAAATCGGGAAAAAACTTTGAAAAAACCGGGAAATAAATCTTAAAAAAACCGGAAAAAAATCTAAAAAATACTGAAAAAAATCTAAAAAAAATCGGAAAAAAAACCTTTAAAAGGTTGGAAAAAAACCTTAAAACCCTAAACCCTAAACCTTAAAAATCCCTAAAACCCTAAACCCTAAAACAAACATAAAAGAACCCCTAAAAAACCCTAAACCTGGATCTAAACTTGGGCCGTTCCATAATTTTGGCGCGGTCCATGCACTTTTAAATTCACATTTGAAATGAAATTGCGTTTGGGCTGAGCTTGCAACAGGTAAAGTTTATATAAATGAATTATACTTGGGTTTAATGTCGTCCTTGTCTTTCGGCCCATTTTAACTCACGTGAAGGCCTTATGCATCAAATCAGATTTGGGTTTAATAACAATAACCTCAGCAAGGCCTGATTTGAGTGGAGCTTACAAGTAGATTTTCATTATGCTTGGGCCCAATATCAAAAGAAAGAAAGCAAAACATAGTATGGAACTAGAAAATTAATTATATTTAAGAGAGGTAGAACTAGAAGACCACAGAAACAAACAAAGTATAGCAATTGTGATTACCAAGCAGTTAAAAATTGTATTTATAAATTTTAGGAAAAACTTCAAAAAAAATCCCTGTGGTTTCATACATTCTCACTTTAGTACCTCGTGGTTTAAAACGTATCAATTTGCCCCCTTGTGGTTTCGTTTGTCTCTTTTCGGAAGCTTTTTCGTTTATATTTCGTTAAATTATATACAAAAAACTTCAAATATCCATCTATATTTATTGAATATTTACTTTAGTACCTTTTAATTTTAATTTTGTTACTGATTTAAGAAAAAAATAATAATAAAATTGATAACAAAAAGAGAAAAACAAAACCACGGGGGGGGGGCAAATTGATACGTTTTAAACCACAGGGTACTAAAGTGAGAATGCATGAAACCACAGGGGGGGTTTTTGAAGTTTTCCCTAAATTTTATAACTTCACATAGAACTGATGAGATTATTGTTTTTATTAAAAAGCCATTATGTAGGTAACTTTATCTTTTGATTAAAATTATTCTCTCGTCACAATTTAAATTATAGCTGGTTTGAACGGTTATAACTACTGCAACTAAGCCTCTTTGCATGGCTCAAGTAATCAAACACCAAATTTAAATCTACATAAAATAAAAACTATGGCACATTTCCAATTATATGCAAACAAACAGCCCTAAGCGTTTACATATAGATGTAATCTCTAGATGTCCACATCAATTTAATTATGTACGTTTTAGATTGAGAAGTACGGGTTAGTGGCACAAAAATGTATAAATAATTAATAAATCGAAAAACAACACGATCTAATATTCAACAGCTTTTATATATTTGCTAGAACTTCAATCCTGCAGAATCAAAAAGTAAATCTCTTATATCTTCCTCGTAAGTGTTTAAAAAGTTTCACCGAAACTACTAAGAATTACCACTAGCAAGTTTGGAAAATTAGAGAAAAATTTTGAAAAATAGTGCCACAAGATAACCAATATATCTACCATTAAAAGAAGAAAAAAAATAAAGGAAAGCCGGTCCACTTTGAAGTTTGAAGCTTAACACCCCACAAAAAGTTAAACTATGATAAATTCTCTTCACAATGATATGCTTATTATCTCACTTTCTGTCTTATAAAGAACAAATATGGAAAAGAAATTAAGCTTATTTTCTATGGAAAAATAGCTTTAACACCCCTATATCCCACTCTTCTAAGTCAAAAACGAACAAAAAAAAAACACTAAACAACTAAACCCGAGAAGTAAAAAAACATTAAAAAAAAATAGATTGCATAACAGGACCTCAGTTTTGTAGACCTTGAAGAGAGACCCAACAGAAAGAAGGCAAGAGGAGTGAAGACCAAAGTCTAAACCCAAATATAGTATAGATTAAAAAAAAAGATAAAAAAAATGAAGTTGGAAAATATGTCTTCAATAATAAATAGTGATAAAGAAGAATATAAATTGTTTGAGACGTAGCCCAGGAATATTCAACATATCATTCAAAATATCATGAGCAATAAAACACGGCACGAAACAAAACTCCACCATAGCCACACTCAACAAGGAAGATAAGAGATAAAACCAACACTTAATTAATTAATCACCAAATCCCTGAAGAAATTAATTCAAGAACATGTCGGATCCATCCAGGTACTAAGTACAACACAGAAAACGCCCCCTTCCAATTTCAATCACAACGCAAGAAAGGCAAATAAAGCAATTATAACAGGAACACTTGATGATAGATCATCTAATTCTATATTCTTCAAAATAAAAACAAACCTATGTATTAGATCATGCCCACTCATCCATCAAAACACCCAATTACATCATCATCCAAAGCCCTAAAAACCCTAGATATCCCCCATCGGATCAAGCAGCCCTAATTTTTAGGCGACCCTAGAAATCAAACCAAACCCTATCTTCTCCTAATCCAATACGAAAATCCAAATGAAAGATCGATCGCTTCAACCGTGCGGAACAAGAAACCTCTAGATCGATTGCTTCCACCACAAATCAAAAAAATAGTCACCAAAAAGGGAAAAGCAAAGAAGGCAAAACAGAGGATGGAACTTACCGAACGTCGCAGAGGCGGCGATTGCGCACGAGGCTGAGAGGAGGACGAAGATGAGGAATCGGAAGCCTAGAAACGGAGCGCTAGGGTTTGTTGGTCCCGGCACGCCGGGCGGGGGGCTGAATCCTGATGCGGTGGTGGGGGCCGGTGTGCGGCAGGAGGTGTTTGGAGGGACTTTGCGTGTGAGACGATAACGAGAGCGAGAGAGGGAGAGAGGGAGAGATAAAGCGAGTGTGGAGGTTCGGGTCGAGACTCGAGAGGGGCGTAGCTGGGGGGTGTAATGGGCTCGTTTTTTATAGGCCCGGACGTGGCAGGGATATTCACTTACTAGGCCATATGCCCGAGTATGGGCCAGCCCAAAATAAAACGCCGCTAATACACGTGATTTCTTGTAGAGTGAGAATATATATATATAGGGGCAATATATATATATATATATAGTGCATCTGGGATGCTTTTGGAAGCACGGAGCACTCTAGTGATCCAAGGGACTTGAATAGTATGATCTAACGGGTGAAAATCATCAAAGGGGTGGATCTAACGGTGAAAAACTTGGTAGCACCGATTGCTTCGTGCTATTGATAGCATAGCAGCCGGACTCTATATATATATATATATATATATATATATACATATATATATATATATATATATATATATATATATATATATATAGTGCATCCGGGATGCTTTTGGAAGCACGGAGCACTCTAGTGATCGAAGGGACTCAAAATATCTAGAAAATAAATTTCGTGATTTTTCAATATCATTTTAGTGATCGAAGAAATTGAAATCGATAATTTTAATGGCCGTGGTGAGCCTTTTGTAAAGAAATACAAACGGTGGAAGGGGACATGAAAATGCTGAGCTAGCCTACAGCAAAGATTGAAATCCGGGTAAGCTAGGCCCGAAATAGTCTTCCGAAGGCCCGCAGGCCTAACATTGGTGGACACATAGCGCGCAATCGCACTGCCACTTAAATTGTGAACTGAAATTGGCCTAAACAAAGCAGCACTCACCTATGGCAAGGCCTTTCTAGGCCGTAGTGTCGGACCTACTTGTCTAATGGGTCTATTCCAAACCGGCCCTTCAGCACCTCGACGTGTACATTGTCGCGGGAGGTGTAGCCCCTAGAGTGATCGCTACACGGATCTAGGCCACAGTGGTAAGATGGCGGGCTCAATACCACCGTTGAAACTAGAAAATCCTTTTTCAGTCGTTGGCCCACCGTTGAAGCCGCGGGTGGGAATGGACCCATCAACTAAAATTTTTTATTTTTTTTTTCTAAATTGAGTTTTTTTTTTAATTAGTTAAGTACAAATTTTATTAAATTTAATAACTCTATTAGCTTTTTATTTTAAATATTTTAATCTAGTTACTTATAAAAATTAAAATTAATAAATTTTATGAAATCAATAGTAAATTTAATTGGAACTTGCAGTAGTACTTAGACACAAATCCGTCCCTCCCCCACTTTTATTTGAAGGGAACCAACTATCTTAAACAATAAGTATTAAAATGTTAATCTTTTAAAAAATAATAAGTCATGTCAAAAAATGGTCGGTTGAGCCTATATTGATCATTTTTATTTAAACAATTATCGGAAGGTTTTAAAATTTTTAATTTTCTATAAAATTTAGAAAAATTAAATATAGAATGAACATTAATCCAAGATGGCATGCCCAAATCAAGTTCAAGAACTTTTACCAAAGGCCAAACCATGGCTCAAAGATTGGAGAAGCTAGTCATAGGGCGGTTTCAACAAATAAAGTCTGTATCCGACCCGTTCTGTAGAGTGGGAAGTTAATTTAGGCCCAAGCCTGGAAAGCTGTAGCCTTGGAGCATCGGAGGCTTGGAATGAAGGTTAGAGGCCGGGCCTAACTTAGGCCGACGATCCAGCCTGTAAATCCGTGACTTCTCTATAGGCCCAAGACTGGGAGGCTGCAGACTTTCGGCTTCCTACTTAGAGGCTGTGTATCCGGAATGGCCCGGAAACTGGGGAGTTAGTATAGTGGCATTGGTCGTGAATGATGATCCAGGCCAGTGAAATGGCATGGGATGGACTTTATTTATTCCCGAATTTCTCTAACTAAATCTTCCGCAAAGTTCCTCGGAGTCTAACTAACAATAAGGCCGAACATTGAAAGGTGGGAATAGAATGGTATGGGCTGGCTCCGCCCATTGAAATGCATGATTAGTCCTTCTCGAAAAAAAGATATGAATGATTATTGGATCATTCAAAATGAATTTTGTTAAATGTTTCACATATTAATAATGCCACACAATTTGAGCCACATACCATGGGCTCACAGGGTAGGCCCTTTCTCAGCCTCAGCCCATATACCCTAGTTATTCTATTAAAAAAAAATAAAAGATTCCATAACAAATTCGTTACAAGCTCCTTCTTCACGTGAATAAAAATACAAGAGGATATTTGAGATAACTAATTAGATTCCCTCAACTATGGGCCATCTTGAAATGGCCCCTCAATTAATTTATTCTTGCTCACATCTTTTGAACTTTTAGTATTTAAATTAAATTATTTAAAATCAACTAAATTAATGTTGTTATTCACATGAACAATGGACCGGGTTATTGACATGACATTTATGATATAACTTGAGCAACCCAACACTGGTCTTAAAAATAATATAAATGTTGGACACAAAATAATAATTGAATGACAGTGGGACATATACCTTGCAAGTAATTGTTCATGAATAACGAGTCGAGCCATCCCATATGATGTATGTGATGTTTTGCATTGCAACTATAATGGCATAACTAATTAGAAACGATAATTCAGATTAAAATATAAAGAATTGAGTGATTTTTTATTGTTTCCCTAAATCCTAAACCCTAAACCCTAAACTTTCTAATTCACTTGATATTCTTTTATGTTAGTTGCTAGTTAGGCAATTGCCACTTAAATTTTGAGTTGTAAGGTTTGATTTATGATGCATTGTTGGAAGAGAATCTTTCTTGGTTACTTTGGATGTTGTGCCTCAATGGTTTTCCATTGATTGATCCTGAAATGTACAATTGTCAAGTATGATGGCTATAATTTTGATGGGAGTGCTCATGTAATGCTGGTGTTTTAGATAAGGTTAATTGTCATACTGAGCAAGAATTTTGCATGACCGAAGGAAAATGCCAAAGTTCATATGGAAATGAATGATTCACTAATAGACCCTTAAAAAAAAGCAAATCTGACACAAATAAAAAAATGTGTTTTACTAACGAAATTGTTCACTCTAGAGCAAATTAGGCTTCAGGTTGGTCTGGAAAAATAGTTTATTAGGTAAGCATTTGGAGTTCCAAATTGTTAGTTTACTGCACCGATTAGTTCGATTTGCTCCTGCATTAATCAGTAACTTTCTTGGTTAGCTTTCTTCTCTGTTGAGAATGTGCTTTTGCAATTATTGATGAACTTTCTTTTCTATCTTTTTTGAACTACTTGCAGTGATTTTATGATAATCTTGTTCTCCACCTGTTGTGTACTTTTTGCCGACTGTTGTTTTTCATTAAAGATATTAATATCAGTGTGAAATGCTTAAGATGATGTTAAATGCTTAATATGGTTGTTATATTCTTGTCCCATGTGTTTGATATCTGCCTTTTCTGCTACCGATTCTTAGAAAATTTGAAGTATGATCTCTTTTTATTGTTTTCTTTTTATCGTATCATTGTCACTATTTTACATGAGTCCTTCTTACACAGAGTGAGACAAAGGCTGAAAAAAATCAGGCGATGGAACATTCCATGAGCGAGAACTCACGCCAATTATGCGCAGTGGAAAGTTTGCCTTTGAACCCCAACGGATTTATTTGTTGGGTTGTGAATTAAAGGAAATGCAACTTATTATTCTCATGGAACTGGCCACTGCTATCTTGTTGTAATATCTGGGATGGGCGCAACGAATGCACAAAGTTCCAACTATATGACAAGTATGTTTTTCTTTATTCTATTTATTTAAAATTTAAATTTATTAGGAAGTTCTCAGATCGCTCACCTCCTCTAGCTTTTGTAATTCTGTTCTTGCAATTTTTTTGTTGGTAACATTTTGTAGAACAAAACTAAATATTCGGAGTATCTCCCTTTATAAGATAAAAAAATTTTGGTGTTTTTAACTGAATTTTGTTTTCTGTTGTTATTTTGTTATTTTCTTTAACTCTTTAGCCTAGCTAGTTTTGTACTCTCTTATATGTTTTTTTTTCAGTCAATGTTTCCTGTATTATTGTGTTTAAATGAAATGATAACATTTTTGTGTTTCAATGTTTTATTTTTTAAATGTTTCTATGCATTATTGTCTGTTTTGTACTCTCTTTATTTAAATAAAAAATGAAACCTTTATATGGGCCCAAGCATGATGAAAATCTATATACACGCAAGGCTGACTCAAATCAGATATCAATCATATGGGCCTTACCAAGCTCCAAATAATCCCAATCCTTATTTAACCCAAATCTAAATCGAAGCATATAGGCTTCATGTAAGTTATATATAGGGCCGAGCAACTAGCCCAAGACTAAACACAAGTGCAACCCAAGTCCAACCCAAATAAGTGGACTTTACACAGTCCTACGACTCCTATCTCATGCTTGGAGCCTTTTAAAGGCCTTTCGGGCTTTGCAGACTTTAGGACCTTCAGGTGCTTATTTTTAAACATTTATTTGGTGCAAGGCCGTGGGGCTTGGGCCCTTGGGGCCTTTTAAAGGCCTTTAGGTCTTCGGCCTTTTAGGACTTTTATAGCATTAGGATTTCGAGCTTAAGGGTACGGGCTTCGGCCCTTGGGGCCATTTAAAGGCCTTTCGGAAATTAAGGGGCTTTTGGGGGTTTAGGGTTTTAGGGGTTTAAGGGCTTTCACCCGGGTTCCTAGATCGTAATTTTGAAATAGAGAGAGAGAGAGAGAGAGAGAGAGAGAGAGAGAGCAGAAAAGAGCATCTTAATTTTGAAATAGAAAGAAACAAAGAGCGAGAGCGAGAGATCCACGGAGCCCGACCTCAAGAAACCTTGGGTGGCTACGGAGCCCAATTGGGCCGGCGATATTTTTTTTTCTGTCAATGTTTCCTGTATTATTTTGTTTAAATGCTAAAACAGGTGATTGTGTTTCAATGTTTTATTTTTTAAATGTTTATCTGTATTATTGTTTGTTTTGTACTCTTTTTTTTTTAAATACTTTGTTTATGAAACCTTTATATGGGCCCAAGCTTAATGCAAATCTACATACAAGGCCGACTCGATCCGATATCAATCGTATCGGCCTCGATAAGCTCCAAATAAGCCCATTTCTTATTTAACCCAAATCTAAATCCAAGCACATAGGCTCCATATAAGTAGCCCGAGGCTAAGCCTAAGTCCAACCCAATTATGTGGACTTAGCACAGTCCTACCTCATGCTTGGTGCCTTTTAAAGGCCTTTCGGGCTTTGCGGACTTTAGGGCCTTCAGGGGCTTACTTTTTAAATTTTATTTGGTGTAAGACCTTGGGGCTTGGGGTCTGAGGACCTTTTACGCCGTTTCGGGCTTTAGACTTTTAGGACCTTTAGGGGATTTAGGATTTCGGGCTAAATAGTACAGGCTTAAAGCCTTAGGGTCATTTAAAGGCCTTTCGGAAATCAACGGGCTTTAGGGTTGGAAGTTGAGATATTAGAAAGTGTTGAAAAATTAGATGGTAAATTAAAAATTTTAAACTTCAGGTATCTATTTAAAAATTAGATATTTCACTTTTAGAATAATTTGACATAAGCTTGGGTAAATGACAATCCCATAAGTGAAACTTTAATTAAAGTGGTTGGTGATGAATCAAAATATATCCTCTGTTGGTGGGGACGTCTTTAATTTTATGATGATGAGTTCCCGAATAGGTAGAAACAACGTAAATGGATGCATAAATATTTTATTAAAAATATATATATTTAAAATTTACTGAAAAAATTTATACACATCATTTGTGTGGAATGTTAGCAAATATCTAAAAATAGATACTATATATGAATTCTAAGTTACTTTTTGGGAGTAAAATTAATTATTTCATAGGTGAAATATCAAAAGCCTAATGGCTAATGATCGGGCCTAATCCGACCCATTAAGGCAAAATGGTCCAATAACAGCTCACAAATCTAAGATGGCAGTGCTTTGTAAATAAATGGGCCTTAACAGGCCATCTCAGGGCCCACAACGTTCTCTTTACACATTGTTGTCTCTCCCACTTTTACTGGGCTTTCCATTTTGGGTAAAGTCGAAAATTTCAACTCTCGTAAAGTGCCCAAAATAGAAAGTTTCAGTTTCTCACCACTGGCGCCGCAATATATACACGGGTCACAATTTTTTTCCGTCTTTCTTTCTTTTTCTTTTTTTTAAGAGTAATAATAAAAATAGATAATTGCTTAATTTTGAGGGAGCAATATTAAAATGGGAAGATTCACCACCAAAAAAAATTTCTCTTTTTAATTAGACTGTACATAAATAAAAGAGAATAAACTTTTAAAATTTTGATATTATAATATTACTCTAATAGTGTATTTAAAGTTGATCTTTTTTTTTTCTTTGATGTAATTTAATAACATTTCTTTGTGCCTTTTTTCTTTTTAAGAGAGATAGATAGGACGCAGCCCGTTTCATTTATTTCATTTCGAAATAAACTTAGCTGAAAATATGCATTAACTGAATCTCGGATAACAACCACCAAATATTTTCCCACTTGCTCTAGGATGGTCGGTTTCTTTGTGCCTTTTATTAATTGGGAGTTGATACACTAGAAAGTGCTTATAAATTAGATGACAAATTAAAATTTTAAATTTCAGTTATCTATTTAAAAATTAGATATTTCACTTTTAAAAGAATTTGACATGAGTTTGGAGAAACGACGATCACACAAGTGAAACTTTAATTAAAGTGGTTGGGAATGAATCAAAATATATCCTTGTTGGTGGGAATATCTTTAATCTTTATAATGTCGAGTTCCTGAGTAGGTAGAATCGACGTAAATGGGTGTGATCATCTCCGACAAAATATTATATGCTGCTGCTGCAAGGTGAGAGCCCATTTATAAATAGTAAGTGTGCCCATCGTACGGACACTGAAGTAGATATTTTTGTAGGCCGCATAGGTACGGCTGATTATATTATCAGGGCCCATTTATTAGTTTTAATTGGGCCCAATTGTACGGACATCACATGGCTTTTTTCGTGGGCCGCGACTGTCGGTGAAAAGCCCGACCTTCTTTCCTTATTTGGTAAAGTATGTTTTTTGTATGTTTCATTTTTTACCAAAAAAAGGAAGTTTTGGTTTTCAAACGTGTGTAATCCATTGTTATTACCCTCGGGTTTAGGGTTAAGGATTTTAGGGTTAACTTATTAATGAATAAAGGACAACATACCCCAAAAATAGGCTTATCAGGGCCCATCTTATTCTATATTTGGGCCGTTATTAAGTCCATTGAAAAATCCCGGAGTTTATATATTGGTTCATATCCAACGCAATATGGTCCATATTTGGGCCTTGATCAGTTCATTTCCAACGCAATATGGTCCATGGAACTTGTCATCGAGGAGTTTATTGTATCATGCAGTAAACTTTTGGTGTGGATTACACTTGGTGGTTTTCTCAATTCCAGTTCAGCATTTTCTTGAGATTTGGTAACTAATTAAACTAAAAAAAACGAAAATTGGTTTCAAGATACTTAAAATTCCTAGGTTCTGATTATTTTTATTTCCGATTTTCAATCTTTAAGAACTAATTCACATATATAAGGAAAGGTAGTGCCAGTTCTCATAAAAAAAAAGGTTCGATTCATAATTTTTAATGCGGAATGTAATTGTTTTATTACCCCTTTGTGGCATGACCTCTTTGCCTCTCTCGTATTACTAAATTTACTTTTCTAATAAATAAATTATGTTCTCGAAAAAAAAAAATATAAGAGTATTCTTCAAATCCTTCACTCATATTTGAATCTTGAGCAGCCCATTTGACCCTAGCCTGGGTGCATTGCCCATTTAGTGAAAGTATACCAATTGCATCAATTGGGCTTAACACTATTGCGTGGCGGGTTAAAACAGATGCTTTACCTAGACCGGGTTAAAACAGATGCTGTAATCAAATCCAACGTCTCAGCCCAACAACAACTCAGCCCAATCACCCACTGCTTCGTGAGCCCAATCACGCACTTTAGATTAGATGCTCTTGTTTTTACTCGGCAAAATGTATGAAGGCCCACTCAAGTATTGGCCATTTGTGATAAACAAATTATGTTCTCAAAAACTATATATATATAAGAGTATTCTTCAAATCCTTCACTCATATTTGAATCGAGCTTAACTTGGAGACTTAATTTACTATTTTAAATACATGTAATAAGCATTTGATGGAAAACTCAAGGTCAAATAAAGTCAGCTACACCTAATTTTGAAAAAGCAGAAGAGTCTTCACAGTCATGTTGCGGCTCAACCTAAAATATAATATCACATTTGAATTTGATTGCGGCTCAACCTAAAGTATAATATCATATTTAAACTTGTTTTGAACCTGCAGTATATGTATCCGTTTTAATAGGCATATAGCTCTTCCGGAAAAAATATCTGTTGCCCTGTCAAGCTGATGGTTCAACTTAAATTCATATCCAGATGGTCGTACACAAATTTTTTTAAAAAATTACTCGGGCTAGAATATTCGAAAATCAAATGAGCTGTCACAACCTTGTTCACGCACAAACCCAAATCTAAGCTTTTTTTTGACCAGGCCTTAGAGCGCAGCCTATAAAACAACCATTTTTTTGGTGTACAGGCCGTGTGGTCTCATATTTGTTTTGAGAAACTAACCTGGATTGTGATGCAGGCTTATTTCGACGTGTCAAAGACTACTCTATAATTTTTGTTTTTTACAATAGTTCTTGATGTTCACTATTGAATTAGCTCGTGTGGCCCATGGGCCCTTCAAAAATAAAAGGTCTCTCGTACCGAGATAGAATATATATTCATATCACATAATTATATATATTTTTTACTCTGACATTTGATGCGGTCTACATTCGCATTACCGTGCTGGCCTCTCAAACATTTTCATTATAACACTATTAGATGTATTAGTAGCTAAATATGATTGCAATAATGCAATGACAACAAAAATAAAAATTAAGGCATAAAAATGTTGAAGATTGAACTGGAGGACTTGAAATGGGTTTTTTTCCCCAAAATTCCAAGTCAATGAAGGAGGGTCCAAAATGTTAGGTACTTATTTAAAATGTTGAGTAAAAGGTTAGAGAATTGGATCACTTATATAATTTACCCTGTTACACCTCATCATAAAATTAAAGTTTATATTCGGACCAAGCATTGACCAGTAGCAGGCCGGGCCATTGTCTGGTCCCAGATGCAAGAGGAAATTTTCCAATGCAATGACTGTCATATTACTAGTTTAGGGCCCGTGGCCTGCTATTCGCGGTGGATCAACCGTATTTAAGTCAATCAACATATAAAATTATTAAAAATTTAAAATTTAAAAATATTAAAAAAATAATAAAATTCATGTAGCCGTTATTTATATATTATAAAGCTAATCTTTTTTTATTCATATTTTTTAACTTTCAGTATTTGTAGGGTTAGAATATTCTATTATTATATATTGAAGTCCCAAGCAGTAAAAAAACTTTTTTGAAAATAAGCCACGAGAAATTATGTTTTTCTTCTATTTTCTTTTCTCTTCTTCGTTAGGCTTTAGCCGAAACAGGCTCATATCTGACGCAGCCAGCCATCAGGGAGTTTGCCCGATTTCTTTGTGGACGGGGCTGGGCTTAATTACTAGGCATCCTTGTGTTAAAATTTCAAATTTATTTATTTCTTGTTTTTTCGTGCTTTTTTCTTGTTCAACCGATCTAAAATTCAATTAGATCGCACATCAGCCACTGATGCCCACCAACTCTTGTGAAGAGTACATATACTTAATTTTTAACTAAACTAAAACAAATGAATTTTTGATTAACACAATTTATATAAGGAAGAGATGTTCTGATAGCCCATGAGCCAATTAGGCGAAACTACCTAATTCAAACCTAACCTTCATTTTTCATAGAACGCCATTTTGAAATTAACCCCTTCTCTTCTTTTTGATTGAGATCCGGGAACTTCTAATTCATCTAATTTAAATTATTTTATTTAGTTAAATTGGAATTTTATTAAAATAAATAAGAGTATTAATTAGGTAATTAAATTTGATGAAATAATTAAATTTACCTTTGTTCTCTTAATGTAATTTTTGCTTCTTCTTGCTGTAAAAATTTCATAGTATCAGCTATAAAAACGCATTGATAGCATATTAGATGAGAATGCCACGATTGGTTTCATTCTTAGCCTAGAGGCCATACATTCGGCCACGAATAATGGGTCGGCTGTTTGTAGATTCCTTGGGATAAGACAACACTAAAAAGGCGAAGTGAATGTTGGATAAAGTATATTAACGTTGGGCCCATTATTCGGGCTTTTCGGACTTTAGGCCTAAGAGGCTTCCTTTTTTTAATTTTAGTTGGTGTAAGGCCGTGGGGCTAGGGGCCTTGAGTCCTTTTAAAGGCCTTTCAGGCTTCGGGCTTTAAGGATCTTTAGGGGCTTTAGGATTTCAGGCTTAAGGGTACGAGCCTCGGGCTTTGGGGCCATTAAAATACCTTTCGGAAATTAAGGGGCCTTTGGATCATAAAGGATTTAGCGTTTTGATACAGTTCGTGGACTCGTTTAAATTCCAGAGTCCCGAGCACGGAGAGACGGCAAAGACCTACAAATTTTTTAGCACTACTGGACCGGACCGGACCGGATCGGATCACATTCAACAACTGGCTCACTGGCTGTTTACATTGCTTGAGCTGCATTACCAAAGACACTAAAAAGGCCCTGTTTGGATGCATAGTTAAAAAACTCTATAAAATTTTTATCTGTTATCAAAATAATATGAAATTATCTGTTATCA